>OY282642.1:55210606-56575606 GCA_958299015.1 Tetanocera ferruginea
GCATATAACGTGGACTTGAATCTGAGGAGCGTGAGTATAAATTCTAAAAATGTTTTTTTTTTTTTTTTTGTTTGTTATATTAATTATAATCTTGTAATCTTTTATCGTAAGATTATACGCTTTGCGTAAGATATGAATAAATATATTAAAAAAAATTTCATTGCGGAAAAAAATTGCTAAAATTATTTGAAAACGATTTGCTAATGTTGGAATTCTCGTTTCGGTAGTGATTCGATTATGATAAAAAATCTCGTTTCGAGAATGAAATGTGAATTTCTACCGCTCTCGAGTTCATTAGCAAAACATTTTCGAACTTCGTTTTCGAAATAAATATCCGATATTTCGTGAGTTAAAAGCAAGTTTGAATTTTTCGCGAAAAAAAATATGGTTATTTTAAGTATTTTTAATGACTTTTTCACATGTTTTTCTTTGCTATTTCAAGGAGACTGATGAACTTTTTTTGTCAATGGGACAATTTGAGCCGACAAAATATTCCCTGTGTCCTGTGTTTAAGTATACTTACGGATTAAATTTGGAGTTCAAAATAACATGCCATGAAATCATACCAGTTGATGAAGCTAATTGTTTCATCAACTTTGTAGAGCTTGTTTCATTTTGAGTTATGTTGGTGTGAAAGTTTAAAAACTAAAGTTATTCAATCATTTTTATTTAATCAAAATGAATGATCTACAAACAAAAAGCTCTGCTGGCCAGCAAACTCGGGTTGTCAATCATTGCAGAACTAAAAAAAAAAAACCCTAACAACTCCATCTATTAATTATTTCTAATAATATAAATTAATGGTTTTCGCATGTCACGATTTATTTGCGTGTTTTACTTATTCTTCTACTTCGTCTATTGAATACTTTTTTTAGAGAATTGTCAGAAATTTAAGTTGTCTCCAATTTGTTAACGGTTTTCTATCGTTGTTCTCTTAAATGTTTGGTTTAACTGCCCAATTAAACTAGTCAAGTGCCTAAAAGCATACTATAAAAATAAAACATAAAAACACACACATCTTTAGACCGTGAGCAAACAAGACATTAACAATCGTTTCTATATTATCAATAAAGATGTTAATAATGGGCAACACTTGAGCGAAAACTTATTTTTGTCGTTGTGTCTGTTTATTTCTTTTTTCATAATAATCTTTTTATTGCTGACTGTGGCTCATTCGCATCCACATACAAATTCTCGCGTTGCCATCACATTATGTGGGTGTAGTTGTGGAGGAGCTAACAAGTGTTCATGGAAACAACTTGTACAAACTTAAATTATAGAAGCTATTTGACCCGATATTGTCATCGATATTCATAGAAAGGTAGAAAAATTTGATCTAATATGGTTAAAGTCCACCGAAAAGTGTTTTTTTTTTTTTTACCAGAAGCCTTAATTTGCTGTTTGAATTTCTTATTTTCTTTATTTTTCAGAAAGTAAAACACTAGCTTAGAAATAAATAAGGTTGAACACCATTATTCTGTACCAAGTTGGAAAAGTATTAAAAAAAATTTTATGATAACTTTATTAAAGGCTGAAATTGTTGGTTTATGTTTTGAAATATTGTTGCTCAGTTTAGTCTCTGAGGTCTTCACAGTTAAAAAAACAAATATATATATGTATCATGCGATAATATAAAATAATTTGAGTATCTTGTACAAGAAACCACTTAAGTTGAAACACTTTCAAGATACTCCCAAGGCAAGCGGTTTACACCCAAAACAGCAGCGACTTCAGCTATCAATGACGACTGACATCAGCAACAATGCGGACTAATAAAGGTGTTGATGACAGAATGTAAAAAGCACACAAACACAAACGCACACATACATACACCATGACACACACACACACAGCATAAAAATAAATAAAGAAGGAAAAAGCATTTTCCATAGAGAGACAATTAATGCATACGTGAAACAATTCCCAAGTTTTTGCTCCTAAAAGCTTGCTATAAAAAATAAAATAAAAATATATAAAAACCAGAGCAACATGCAAATGAAAGCGAAATTTCATTAAAAATGCACATGACTAACTTAAGCAAGCAACAACAAAAACAACAACAACAACAACAACAACAATAACAACATAAAGTTAACAGCTCTACAACTAGTAGAGCCGATAGCAGCAAAAAAGGGTTGGTTGTTGGTCAGTCTGTCTGCTAGCCTTGGCAACCAGCGCCCTCTAGTGGCACAAAACATTGCGTTCATCATACGACGGAGTTGATGATGATTATGATGATGATGATGATGTTGATGGTGACGATGATGACTATGATATGTACGCGGATGATGTTTCTCGTATTATTATTGTTGTTTTCTCGCTGCTGTGGTTGTTGGCAATTGCCATGTTGCCGCACCCTAGGCGCAATTCATAGAAAACTGAGCTAGCGCCAAGTGGAAATAATTGAAAAAGTTTCTTATTTCCGTTGACATGACGTTTGAAGTAAGGAGAAGAGTGATGATCAGGGAATGCTGATGATGAAGTTGATGATTTTGTAAATGTTATTGTTAATGTCGGTGTTTGTGATGACTATGACGAAGTCATGTCATAGATATTGTGAGATATAACGACACGTTTGGGGACAGTTAGATTTATTAAAGGTATAGAAAATAAATTCAAGGCTAAGATATAAAGACATATTTAAAATGATAATACATTTTTTAATAATTTTAAAAATAAATTTCATACAAAATATTGCATTTCAAAATGTAAATGTTATTAAAAACATTAAATAATAAAATTAATATTATATATCGATGGTTAAGCGGAGTAAAGTGAAAGTGACCCATTGACGAAAATAGGTTAACTGCATTTTTCAATTCATCAATATAATATCTACCTTGTTTAAATTTATTGAAAATGCATAGCCTGTGAACACAGTCAGTACACAGTTAAAATAAGTATTTTGTATTGAGATGTATTGAAATTTAAAAACAAAATCGATGTTTCTGAACATTTGAAATTTTTCACTTATCACTTTACCATCGATATCACATATTGACATTATAAAAAATATTTTATAATAATAAATTTAATAAAAAACAAATTGAAAGAAGTGTATATTATTAATAGTGTCCGACCGAATGCGATTTTTTGCCGAATCCGAAGCCGAATATTAGTCGTAACATTCAAAGTATTTTATAAGTCTCAAAAAAAAATAACTTCGTTATATTGTACCATCTCCCATATTCATAACTTACAAGAAACTATCCCAAAGAAGTTGCGCAAAACAGCTGTAGAACGTTTTGTTTTATTATTCCAGCTTCGCCATAAAAGAAAAAACTTTTTAAGAACTATAAAGTTTAGAGTGGTGGCAACACTATTAAGTAAAAAGGTAAAAAATAAATCTCGAGAACACAAGTCTCAAGAACTAAACTACTAGAATCGTGCAACAAAACAGCAAAATAAAAAAACGAATGCACAAAAGATGGCCAATAAAATCACATTAACGTTTAAAATAAACGACTTTTTACGCTTAAGCCGCTTATCGTTTATATTCGTTTTGTTATTCGACGACGATGAATTTTATTGTTTTATTGTTGGGCAAACATTTAGCTTAAGCGGAAGGAAAACTGTTCATGATGTGTCAGTGTGGAAAGTTTAAGTAAAGCAAGTCCGTAAGACACAAGCAACAATAACGTTAAAAAATATTGGCAGCAGGGTCGGTCATAAAACAACATTAAAAATTAAAACCAAAACACGAATTGTGATAAGTTGAAAAATTGAAATCCGCCAGTTATTGATAGAAAAATTAGTTTGAAAAATATATCATAAAAATAAGCTTTTTTTATGATAAAAGTAAGGATATCACGTAAATATCATGACATTAAATTAGTTTTGTCAGCATTATCTCAAAAAGAACAAAAATCTTTAAAATAATTTTCAAAACTATCCGACGATTTGGTAAAACTTTGTGAATTTTGACATGAAAAATCATTTAAATTTGAAAATGATCTGTCTTTATCTCGGCCTGTTTTTAAAAGTACAGGGTTTTCCAATAAGAGGTGTTATTTTGATATTCAAAGAAAAATGCAATTTTTTGAGATAAATGATTGGATGTTTATTTCATAATAAAGAGGAAGGTATGCCGTTAATAATCAAGATCAACATCAGCCAAATGGCCACACAACGACCACGCTTACAGGACCATATCCTTTTCATGAAATTTTCCATAAAAAAATCGCAAAATGACTGCCCTATGTCCTCTTTAGACTAATGAATTCTATCTTTTAGGTCCTGAATCGACGCTGGGCTTTTGGCGTAGAGCTTATCATTCACGTGGCCCCAAAGGAAGAAGTCCCAAGGTTTTAAATCACTAGATCTCGGTGGCCAATTGTGATCACCTTTTCGAGTGATAACACGGTTCGGAAACCTTTCCAATAAAAGATCAATGGTTTCGTTGTTTGTGGGGCACGTAGCGCCGTCTTGTTGAGAGTAAGCATTGTACAGCATTAATGGACTTCAGCTTAATTTTAATAAATGCATTGTGCTGACGTACTCTCGGAAAAACTCTGAAATTATCTATGATTACTGCTTTGGGAACAATGAATTTTCCCGAGTTGAAGTTATTAAAGATTTAGGCATTTATTTTGATAAGAAGTTTTCTTTTAATACGCATAGAGAATACACTATATCTAAAGCGAACTCATTATTCGGTTTTTTAAAACGCAATTCCAAAGACTTTTTAGACGCGTTTACGTTAAAAACGTTATTCATTAGTCTGGCAAGATCTGTTTTGGAATACTTGAATATAATATGGGATCCGATATACCACCGTGATAGCATTCGCATTGAAAGAATCCAAAAGAGATTTACTAGATTTGCTCTACGCCGTTCATTTAATTTCGAAAATATGCCATCGTACGAAGTGCGGTGCCAATTATTAAATATACAAAACTTATCTCAGAGAAGAAAAGCACAGAGTGTTATTTTTGTTAAAGACATTGTGGATAACAAGATAGATTCACCGGAACTACTTGAACTTATTCCATTTTATGCTCCAACAAGGACCCTTAGAGAAAGAAGCTTATTTTTTGTAAGATTTCATAGGACTAACTATGGCAATAATGAGCCAATTTCTAAATGCTTATCTTATTGTAATTCAGCAACAGATTATATAGACTTTTGTATGGCGAGAGATAGTTTTAAGAGAAATATTTATAATTTTATGCTAAGTCAATAGTTATTTAAGGATGTAGTATCTGTAAGGGCTAAGCCCAGTAGATAAATGAATAAATGAAATGAAATCTCAAGGAATGGACAAACCTGGGTTTTCTTCACTTTGGGCTACAGCAGCAATTCTCAGTTGTTTTTAAGCGACGTGTACAGGTTTTATTCTTTACTTCTTTATTCTTTACTTGTTCTTTACTTGTCCCAACAGCTCGAATTTTTCCACCAATTTCTGTATTGCGGTCACCATTTTTGTAGTGAATTTGTATACCCTAAACCTGAAAGGTCAGGGTATATTAACTTTGTGCAAACGTTTGTAACGCATAGAACGTAGTGAGTGCGGTATAGAAAAGTATATATATCAGCGATGGGCACACACATACTATCACATTATTTGATTGTAGTCAAGCAGAGAAAAACGAAGATCAATTTTACGTATTTTTCGCTATATTTTAAAAAATTTCGCAAAGAGATGTTATTTCAACAAATGCTGAAAAGCAACTGACTTGATTTACTGCCAAAATAAAAACAAAGCAACAGCCGAATGCATACGATCGTAAGCCACACGAAGTAGCTTATACTGTTTATGTGTCGACGTCGCGCAAGCAGCATTTTGCTTCCAATCCCATGAGATAGGGATTGGGATTAATTTGTCTACCTCCCATACAACGCAAAAATTTAAAACTGCATAACTCAGCTCGAAATTAGCCTACAACAACAAAATTTGTTATGTATGTGTATTGTATTAACACAAAGATGTCTTCGACAAATGGAGATCATCCGCTCACGAACACTCCCATCTCCCATACAACCCAAAAATTGAAAGCACAATTAATAAGCGTCTGCTTAACTCACAGAGATAAAATTTAGCACGTATATTTTTTATAACAAAACAAAAATTATTTTGAAAAATGGAGATCATCCGCTTAAGGACACCCCTACCTCCCATACAACGCAAAAATTTAAAACCGGATATATAAGCTAATAATTAACCTACAACAATAAAATTTGGTGGGAATCTGTTTTATATCAACACAAAGATGTCTTCGAAAAATGGGTGTCATCCACTCACGGACACGCTCATCTCCCATACAACCCAAACATTGAAAACGGAATAAATAAGCCTCTGTTTAACCTTTAGAGATAAAATTTGGCAGGTATATTTTTTATGACAAACCAAATATGGTTTTGAAAAATGGACGTCATCCGCCCACGGACACGCCTACCTCCCATACAACCCAAAAGTTTAAAACTCAATAATTAAGGTTATGTTTGTCATAGAGAGATGAAATTTGGTATGTATGTATTTTATTCCAAAACCAAGGTGTGTTAAAAAATTTGGAGTTATCCGTCCATGAACACGCTCACATCCCATAGCGAAAGCACAATAAAAGCATTAACTGTGAGCTACAGGAATACAATTTGGTATGTGTAAATTTTTCATCAACATTTAAATGTATATAAAATATAGGCTTCATCCGCCCACGGAAACACCCATTTTCAATTATATTATTATTTTTTTTGGAAAAGTAGGTTAAGGGTATTTCATAATCGGCGTAGACCGACTTTAGGCTTTCTTTACTTGTTATAATTTCAAGGCTTTGTTGAAGCGTGTATCGCTCCATTTTTGATGAATGAGTGAGTTCACTAGCTATCGGTAATCACCACTGGTTACCCATCAGATTACCTGCAATGCAATTCACTCATGAATTTCACACGGGGATGTCATTGCCGGTAATGATTCCATTACTCTCTGCATTTCTATTCACTAGCTGTTTCATAAGGTACACTCATCATTCTTTTTGTTATACAGTTTATGTGGAAGAAAAAACAAATGAAATAAATGTATTTGCATTACCTGCTACATTACCTCGGGTACTAGAATTCACTAGCTACTATTCATGCATGATATCATGACCGTTAAAAGACTAATTGTGATTGCCAGTACTGAAGGGTGTTTAATGTAAAAAAAATAACAGCTTTAAAAGTGATAGCTACCAAAATAGCGGGCTATTGAAAATAACACCTCTTATTGGAAAGCCCTTATAATTGTCATTTCACATCTTTATATATAAAAAAAGTCAAAATAATATAATAAATGTCATGATATTTATTCAGAAAAGCCAAGCAGTAGTGACTGCCAAATTTCTCACCTTATATATTAAATTCGCATGTGAAATTCTTGAGTGCATGCAACACGCTACATATCGCATGCGATATTTATTATATTGCTGCAAACAAAAATATGGAACAGTAACAAAATCTCACCATTCTGTTGCTTTTATTTGTCTTAACGACAACGACATCAACTTCGGCAACAAACTGAGTGGATGGGTTCTTTGTGAATGAATTTTTTATTTTTCTTTTTTATGTTTTCTTTTTTTTTATTTTTTTTTTTTCGTTGTGAAAACTTTTTGATTTTTATGTATTGGTTGAAAATTTTCTAGACTCTTGTTCTCTAAAAGTTTGTAACATTACTTTTGTGTCAACAAAGAATTGGCATTAGACTGTGAGAACATATTAGCAGCGACATAGATGAGGAGTGAAAGAAACACCAACGTGGGAGAAAATGTCAGAAAATAGTAAAACTTTTTTAACATTTCAGCCATTTGTGCCAAAGATGATGATGATGATGATGATGGTTGCTGATTTTCGGGCGCAAATTTGTTCAAGGCGCAAAAAAGTGTCATGAAAAGTTTTCTGCCTTATTGGCTTTTGTGGTGACGACAGTGATAGTAAAACGGCTGGCTGCCGACGGATTGGAGTAAAAGTTATGCACAAAGTGAAAAACAACAACAAAAACAATTACAATTTAGAAACAGCTGTGCTGGATATGAATATCGTTTTATGGGTTTTCAATATATTGGCCGTTGGAGTTGGTGTAAATGGTATAAGTTTGAGAGAAATTGCTTTCAGAGTGAGAGATAGGAAAACTTATCGATAAGTTTGTCATAATGGTTGGATAATTGATAGAAACGACGAAGTACGATACAAAATAACGTTTGTATTATATTGTCTTTTATTGGTCAGTTAGACATAACTTTGAATGGATGCAGTCTACAAACCTTTTTTTTAATTTCTTGTCAAAATTTTATGACACATGATGAAATGTTAATGTTAGTGTAATGAAGACTAATTTTGATTCAAGTAATACAATAAAATAACTAAAAACCTTATTCACTTCTTTTGCTTTTGTATAATTTTATAATAATCGATAATTATTTTTGTCAATGCTATGAAGTTAATCTAGACTGAAATTTCTATCGACAAGAACTTACATTTATAATAGTATAAATGTATAACAGCCATAATCGATAACAGCATTTATCGATTAAAAAATATATTGTTAAGGAAGAAGAAATATAATAAGCAAAATTATTCTTTATATTATTTTTGAAAAAAACTTCTTTTATATCATTTTATATGTATCGATACATTATAAATTATTAGTAAATAAATTTAGACAAACGATATTTAAGTTTCGAATTATTTTTTCAATATCGATTTATGAGTTTGATAATGATTTATTGAATGAATTATAAACTTTTTTAATTTAATATGAGATTTTTCGTTAACATATCGATGAATAATTTAAAGTTATCTCTACATTTTATCGATATTTTTATATTAATAACATAAGTTTGCTATTATTTCAAAGTTGAATAAGTCATAACTCAATTATTTATCGAATAACTACACAAAATGATCGCTTATGTTGAAATTTATGATATGATTAAAAAACAGTTTATCAGTTTTTTTGATTAATAATCGAATAAAATATACAATTCACCGATTATATATGCAAAATATCCTTAAATTATCGTTTTATTATGTTTATTTTCGCCAACATATCGATTTATTTTTGTTAAAAATAAGTAATTATTCGCTGAATTGTACGAGTAATCGATAATAATACAGTTTAAAACAACATAATTCAATAATTTATCTTTTGCTTAGATGAGAAATTTCGATTATTTCGCTATTTAAGCATTTATTTCGCGTTTTATTTTATGAGTCACCAATAATTTATCGATTTATTTAATGATTAAGCAAATAAATTTCATAATACTTCTTAATTACAAGTGTTTTTCAACAATCGATAGCTGATATGTGTTATCGATTTTTATCGATGAGTCGAAATTTAATAAATCATTATACGATTGATAGGTTATTCCACAATGTATGAAATAATCAAGTGATTTTCGTGAATGCCATGTGTTAGAATTGATTGCGATTTATCAAAAAGCAATCTTATTACGGCAACAGTTTTATCGACAAGTGTTTATCGACAAATTATTTGTAGATAATTGATTTCCTAGGTGATTTTTTTATGATATAACAAGTGATTTGTCGAAATTTGTTTTATCGATAAATATGTTGACGACAAGTAATATTAATTACAAGTGATTTATCGACAAGTGATTGCTTGATGTGGCGACCGTGATTGTTCTTCATAAGTGTGTGGTGTGCAAGCCAATCAGCCCTGAGTTCAAACCTCAACAATACAAGTAAATCTTTCTTTTTGGCCGTCACATTTCTGCAGACAATGGCAAACCTCAGAGTGAAAACAATGCTATGTAAAGCTTTTTGAAAACAATAATTTGTCGACAAATAATGAATTGTCAAAATATTTTTTTAACAAGTGATGTCATGTGATTTTATCGACAATTGATTTATCGAAATGTGTTTTCTTGAGTTGTCGACATATGATTTACGAAAAGTAATCTGACGATGATTTTGAAAAATCGCTGATGTATCGGTTATTGCTTCATCAATTAATTCAAGTATTTATCGATAAATAATGATAATTTTACAACCATTTCTCTTGTTTAAAAATATATTTATGTTTTTGATCTTTGAAGGAATAAATTCGATAACACTCAGTAGTTCAATTTTGACAAATATCTCATCTGTTATAAATAATGTTAGGCTTTCAAAATTTGTTGTATGTTTATAATTATCTTTAAAATATATTGAAAGGTCAGGGTATATTAACTTTGTGCAAATGTTTGTAACGCATAGAACGAAGCGAGTCCGGTATAGAAAAGTATATATATTCTTGATCAGGGTCACCACGTGAGTCGAGCTATCCATGTCCGTCCGTCCGTCTGAATGTTGTCCGTTAACACAGGATAAGAAGAAGGAGTTGAGATAATTGGATAAAACTCGGTACACATAGTCAGATGGACCCAAGAATCTGCACTATTGAATATTTTTGGAATCCACCCACGGGCATGCCTACCTCCCATACAACGAAAAAATTGAAAACTGCATAACTCAGCTCATAATAAGCCTACAACAATAAAATTAGGTATGAATGCACTTTGTATCAAAACAAAGCTGACTTTGAAAAATAGGTGTCATTCGCCCACCTACACGCCCATCTCCCATATAGCCATATAACCCAAATTGAGAACTCAATATAAAAGCTTCTGTTCAACCTACAGAGATAAAACTTGGTACGTATGTTTTCTTTAACAAGACAAAGATGTTTTTGAAAAATGGACGTTATCCGCCCACGGACACGCCTACCTCCTATACAACGCAAAAATTGAAAATTACATAAATAAGCTTGTGTTTGTCTTACAGAGATCAAATTTGGTGTGTTTGTATTTTGTATTAAATCTAAGCCATGTTAAAAAACTGAGAGTGGTCTGCTCATTAAAACGACCACCTCCCATACAACCCACAATATTAAAAATACCTTAAAAATGTTTATACATGGCCTACAAGGATTAAACTTGGTATGGGAGGATCTTATTTCAAAACTGCGGTTTGCTTATAAAATGAGCGTCACCCGCCCACGAAAACGCCAACCTCCCATACAACCCACAATATTGAAAATACTATAAAAAGGATTGTATACAACTTACAGGGAGTAAACTTTTTTATGAGAGAATTTTATATCAAAACTAAGGTGCGCACAAAAAATGGGCGCCACCCGCCCACGAACACGCCTTTCTCCCCTACAACCCACATTAGTGAAAACTGTTAAGAACTGTCAAGGAATACATTTAAATATGATAAAAGGTTAAGGGTATTCCATAGTCGGGCTAGACCGACTTTAGAGTTTCTTTACTTCTTATTTTATTATTTATTCATAATTATTTAGTCAATTACTTCAACTTTACCTTAAGTAATTATTGAAATCTTCTTTCAATCTGATAATAAAAAAATATTTTTAGTAAATCTTATTTTTTTTTATAGAATTTTTTTTTTTTTTAATATTTGACATACATTTTTTTATACTCGATTTTAGGTTGTGTGATTTTGTGATTATTTCCATTATAAAAAATATCGAGCATTGAAAAACGCTATAGTTTCGCTGAAATGAACAACAACAAACAAGAAGCAACGATATGACCTGTGGGCATCTAAACATAAAAAGCAATGAAATTATTCATAAAATCAATTAATCGATTGAAAGAAGAGTTCAAATTTTTTATTGTGTATGACAGCAGAGTAGACTAAGTTGTGTGAACAAAACGCAAAAGCAGGCGTCAACAACGAAGTTGATTGGCTTCGAATATTTTTTTTGCTTAATGCCTTAATTGTGGTGGGAATAACTTTGCGATTTATGTATGTATGAATATTTTATAAAATGTATGAAAGCGCTAAATAATCAATATTTTACGTTAATTGTTTGCCAAAACATGGTTTTGAACCATTACTTTTCAATACGAAAAGTATTGTATCTATCGATAAAACAAAACCAAATAAAAAAAAAAAACTGCATAAATAAGCACCTATATATCAGTTTTATTTCCTGATTCTCAGCAAGTTGCTGCTACTGACCATTGGATGTTGCAAACATTTATTTAGCAACCAAACAAATTTTCTTACTTCATTCGTCGAACTTGGTGCTATTGAGGTCAATGAACGGCAACTCTTTTCCGAGTAATTCTTTTGCTGTTAGATGCAGCAACAGCAGAGGTGAAAGAAAAACTTTTCTTACTTCTTTTTTTTAAGGGGGGAAAAAAGAAGCGACGTTGTGCATCCAGTTTGTGCAACAAGTTTTCTTGTATACTCAGAATCTTGCAAAGCACAAAAACAACAACAAAAAAACAGACAAATAAAAGTGCAGAAAAGCAACAGAAAAGAAAATCTTATTACCATGCCTGCAATTTTCCACTTCGCAAGAGAAACAACAACAATAACAACAACAAAAACAACAAAATAGCAATATCATCAAAAACATGATGCGAACGTGCGACTGCGTTGCTGCGAGATGTTTAATCGTTATTATTTTTATTTTTTGTTTTATTTCTCTAGCCAAGATTTTCTCATTAACCATGAAAAGTTTAGGTCGACGGATAAAATTGCGAAGTGCTTTTAAAATTTATCGGAGAATACCATAAAAGTCAGGTAATATGTTGAGGATGTTATCAATAAATTAATTTATTTTATAGTTTTTACTACAGAACGAGATCATTATTTGCACTCGAAATAGTGATACTAAAAATATTTTTAATAATCAGACATATTTTAAAGGCACAAGTCATTTGTCGACAAGTAATTTGACTGTTTATGGTTATCGACAAGTTATTTGATTACAAATGATTTATCGACAAATTATTTATAGTCAAGTGATTTTGAAAGTACTGTGACGATAAGTGAATTACCGACGAATGAATGGTCGAAAAGTGTTCTGTCGGCAAATGATTTATCGGCATGTGATTTGTCGACAAGTGATTTGCAGGGACCGAAAATAACTGTTATTTTACAATTTTCGAATGAAAAAGACACAATCAAAAAATTGTTCAAGAACATTTTCAAATATACCATTATGATACAAATGGCCTCAGCTTCACGAATATTTAGAGCCTTTTAAATTTTCGACTGATTCTATATAAGTTAAAAATTAACTGTTATTTTTTGGCTTTTATTTTTTCAGACAAAAGTAACGGTTAGCTTTGACTTTTATTTTATCGGTCAAAAATTACAGTTATTTTGTGACTTTTATTTTTTCGGTCAAAAATATCAGGTAATCTGTCTTTTTTTAAAGGCCGCTTGTCCGATTAAAAAACACTTGATATCACATGTAAAACGTGAGCACCGATGAGACCAATATAATGGTACCGATAGTTTTTTAGTCAGTAAAATGGCCTTTGAAACAACACAAATTGCCTGATATTTTTTACCGAAAAAAATAAAAGACAGAAAATAACTGTTATTTTTGACCGATAAAATAAAAGTATAAGGCATAAAATAACTTTTATTTTTGTCGGGAAAAATTAAAGTTAAAAAATAACAGTTAATTTTTGACACTTTTGATAAAAACCCTAACCGGTACGGTCTCTGTGATTTGTCAACTATTGATTTGGCGAAATGAGATTTATCGACAAATTATTTATATACAAGTGATTTTTCAATTAATTTGTCAGCATGTGATTTGTCTACAAGTGATTTGTCGAAATTTAATTTTTCGATTTAATACTTATCGATAAATAATTTATTTAGAAAATATTTTCCGTTTGATTTGTCGACAAGAGATTTGTGGAATGTGATTTAGCAAAAACAATTTGATTAACTGTTTTATCGACAGATTATTTATAACAAGTGGTTTGTAGTTATTTTTCAAGTGATTGCAAAAGATTTGTTAACAAGTAATTTGTCGTCATGTAATTTATCGATATGTGATTTGCCGACAAGAAATGTGACTACAAGTCATTTATCGCAAAGTTACTTACATATAAGTAATTTTTCAATGTATTTAATGACAACTGAGCTGTCGACCTGTTATTTATCGACAAAATATATCGATAAATATTGCAATGGGTGATTTGTCAATAAAATTTTACGCACAATTTTTAGACTACAAACTATTTACCTACAAAATATTCGTTGACATGGATTTCTCGATACTTTTTTCTCGCTTTGTTATTTATCGGCGAGTGCTTTATCGAAAAATATTTATCTACAAGTTATTTTCGACCACATATTGATTGACGGATGATTTTACGATAGAACTCATGCAATGATATTCATTAATGATTTCACGACAAGTGATTTGTCGACATGTTTTTTCTCAACTTATTATTTATCGAGTGATTTATCGAATAAAGATTCTTTGACAAAATATTGATCGACAATAGATTTGTCGACAAGATTTGACGAACAATGATTTCACGACAAGTGATTTGTCGATATATTTTGTTTCAACTTGTTTCAACTTCAATATATTTTGTTTCAACTTGTTATTGACGAAAGATTAATCGACAAGTGATTTTTCGACAAGATTTGACGAAAAAAAATTGAACGACAAGTGATTTATCAACCAAATATTTATTGACAAGTGATTTGTCGACATGTTTTTTCTAGACTTGATATTTATCGACGAATGATTTACTGAAAAATATTGATCGACAAGTAATTTTTCGACAAAATATTGATCACCGTGTGATTTGTGATCGATCGCGAATAAGTGATTCGTCAACAAGTGATTTTTCCGACAAGTTGTTTGTCGCTAACTATTTGTGTAGAATTAATTTTTTGGTAGCTGATTTGTTCATAAGCGATTTGTTGCTTATATATGTTTTGATAAAAAAAAAATTATATTAATCAGCTTTAAAATTTTCTATCATTAGTTATTTTAAAAAGTACTTATTTGAGTACTTCATCACTTTATTGATAATAGAAAAGTAACATGTTTTTTATCCACAAGTGTTTTATTGGTTATCGGCAAGAGTTATAGCGATATTTGGTATGATTTGAATTCTTTCACAATCCTTATTCGCAAAATAAAAATTATTTCTCAAGTTTTGTTAGTTATTGATTTTTTTTTATTTTGTTTATTAATTTAAAATTAGCCGGAGCAATGCAAACATGTTGAAAACGTGCTGCATACAAAATGTATCTACTTATTGGATTTTCATTATTTTTTTCCTTTTCATAAAATCCACAATAGCAGCATGCATTCGAAGTTGAGCAAATTATTCATTTCCATATGCATCGTCATGTTATTGATTTTCGTCATGTATGCAAAGGAATTGAAATGCACAAGAAAGAAAATCTTTGCAGATTCTTTACTTGTTAGTTATGATAATTTTTTTTTCTCTGGACTTAGCCAGAAGATCAGAGGTTGCACAGGTACCAGTGCTTCTCTGTCTCTTTCTTTGGCATTCCGCAAACAGATTTGTTTAAAAGGATGAAGTAGGGGATACCTTGATTAAGGTTAAGGCGCTGGGTTAATGGCAAGTTGCACGTGAGCTGTATTATCATGAGCAACAAGTTGCATGCTTTGCATTATCTTATGATGGTGACTAGTTCTATTCCACTTTTGAGTGTTATTTTTTTATAACTTCCATAAAATATGTTGGTAAAATTATACTGTAAAAATATTTACTTATAAAATCAAAAAACACACAACAAACAAGTAATCAGAGCGAAATATTCCTGTTGCAATAACGATGAATTATCGATATGAATAACAGGCGTCAACGCAACATGAGCAGCTTTTAAAGCAATTAAAAGAAGTAAGCATAAAAATTAATAACATTAATAATTAACGTTTCTTTTTTTTTATACGAGTATATATTTAAAAGCTTTACGCCCAGTTAAACTAAATAAGCGGCTTGGGACTGGCAAATGGCAAGAATAAACGACAGCAGCAGCAACAACGTGGATCAATGACCCCAACAATAACATTAAAAGCAACAAAAACAACAAATAAAGCAGAAAGATTTAAGCGTAGCTTCACAGCAGACATCAACAATATTTTCCGCGCATAAAAATTACACTTAGATACAATAAATGATAATGCGAAATAAAAGAACTAAATAGAAAGGCAACACCAAGCAAGTTGTATGGAAAGAGAAAATATTTAAATCTTAATATTTGTGATAAAGCAAAAAAGAAAACAATCGCTTGAAATTACAGAGCAAAATATTTCAAGAGTCACGGCTCACTAAGCAGCAAAAGCTAAGCATAAGCTAAGCATAAGCTAAGCATAAGCTAAGCATAAGCTAAGCATAAGCTAAGCATAAGCTAAGCATAAGCTAAGCCTAAGCTAAGCATAAGCTAAGCATAAGCTAAGTATAAGCTAAGCATAAGCTAAGCATAAGCTAAGCATAAGGTAAGCATAAGCTAAGCATAAGCTAAGCATAAGCTAAGCATAAGCTAAGCATAAGCTAAGCATAAGCTAAGCATAAGCTAAGCATAAGCTAAGCATAAGCTAAGCATAAGCTAAGCATAAGCTAAGCATAAGCTAAGCATAAGCTAAGCATAAGCTAAGCATAAGCTACGCATAAGCTAAGCATAAGCTAAGCATAAGCTAAGCATAAGCTAAGCATAAGCTAAGCATAAGCTACGCATAAGCTAAGCATAAGCTAAGCATAAGCTAAGCATAAGCTAAGCATAAGCTAAGCATAAGCTAAGCATAAGCTAAGCATAAGCTAAGCATAAGCTAAGCATAAGCTAAGCATAAGCTAAGCATAAGCTAAGCATAAGCTAAGCATAAGCTAAGCATAAGCTAAGCATAAGCTAAGCATAAGCTAAGCATAAGCTAAGCATAAGCTAAGCATAAGCTAAGCATAAGCTAAGCATAAGCTAAGCATAAGCTAAGCATAAGCTAAGCATAAGCTAAGCATAAGCTAAGCATAAGCTAAGCATAAGCTAAGCATAAGCTAAGCATAAGCTAAGCATAAGCTAAGCATAAGCTAAGCATAAGCTAAGCATAAGCTAAGCATAAGCTAAGCATAAGCTAAGCATAAGCTAAGCATAAGCTAAGCATAAGCTAAGCATAAGCTAAGCATAAGCTAAGCATAAGCTAAGCATAAGCTAAGCATAAGCTAAGCATAAGCTAAGCATAAGCTAAGCATAAGCTAAGCATAAGCTAAGCATAAGCTAAGCATAAGCTAAGCATAAGCTAAAAGTAAGGTTAATATAAGCTTAACTTGTTCACTACTATCTAACCAATTTACTTTAAAATCTACCTTGTTTTTTTTTACGCAAAGAGGAACGGCGACAAAATGGGATTAATGAAAAAATGTGCGCTTGCGCATTCGAACTTGACATTGCGCTGCTGTAGAATTTCACATCGGGTCAGTGACGTGACGTTGTGGCAAACAAAAAATGGTAATGGGAAAATGTAAAGGTCATAAGAAACTACAAACTGAAATGAAGAAAAGCAGCTTTGGTAGAAGTTCTTATTTTTTCATAAACGTAATTCCAAATAAGTGGATTGCATAACAAAATCAAGACTAAGTAGAAAAGTGGAAGAAGACAACAAAAAAGGTAGTAAAAGACTTAGATGTAGATGTTCGAGGAAAACTAGCTGCTAAGGAAATCTAAGTCTTCCATTTGACAACTGTTTTGAAAGACGGCAGGTGGAAAAAACCATGCGAAACTACTGCAAATCCACAGGCACAAGTGCGCACTCGCTTGGGCATGAAAAGGGTTTTGAACTCAAAAAGTTAATCTACAAAAACAAGAGAACAAAAGCAACACAACAAAAAAAAAAATAAAGTTAAAATGAAATTATTTTAATAATCATGACTTGTAAATCTTTCGGCTAAGCTGCGTAGTAGTTTCTGTGCTCAAGTAATTTAAGCCTAACTTGCAATTAAAATTGATGCAAGACAGAAGAAAAACACAAACACACACACACACACACAAAACAATGGAAAGAGATAGAATAACGAACGAAAAATGTAGTAAAACAGGGAATAAAAAGTAGTTTTATTGTAGAGCAGCACGTTTTGTTAGCTTGTGTATTAAGTTCCTTTTTAATGAGTGGAAGAAAACAATAAACACCCAGAGAGTGATGCATCATGTAAAAACGAACATCGCAATTCGAGAGCTTGCTTCAAATATTAAAGCTGGTGACTTAAGCATTGGAGGTTTTAATGTCAGTGACAGGTTTTAATTGTCAAGAAAAGTTCTTAAAAATTAGTTCAACGACTTGAGCATAATTTCTTGTTTCATTTCAACTTTTTTTTTTGTTTTTTGATGTTGACAAAATGTTTGACAAAAGTTGTTGAATATGGTTTTAAAAACTTTTCATAATTCTAAAATGCTTTCCTGAGTATATTAATAATGTTGTTAAAATTACTGTTATAATTCTTCGAAAATTTTTAAAATGTGTTCATTTTGTTAAATTCTTTTTTTAACAGCACTTTATGAAATTTGTTGCGTAACTTTAATATTTGTATAAATATACATTAAACCATGCTGCGAGCGAAGACATCATTGCGCGGAAATTGTTTTTGTAAAACATGACGTTGACTCGAAAAACGCTTAAGATCAGCTTTATTCAACATCCTTTATCCATCTATTACTTCCTATATGTTGTAAAATTTGTTTGTTTTTTTTTTTTAAACATATTCAAAACGAAAGCGCAAATGAGTTGAGTGCATGACAACATGAGGGAGGAATAAAAAATGAAAAACACAAAAAAAAAAAAACAACAGTAGCGTGTCTACCCTAAACAACCGGAAGACATTTAGAGTTGAGCATTAAAAAGAGGCGTTCACCAAAAACCCCATCAAGAAAAACGTTTGTGCAAAAAGTGAAAAACGAGCACTCTCAGGCATCAGAAACGACAGAATTTCACAGAAATTTGAGCTGCGATGTAAACGTCAAATGCAAAAAATATTGAAATTGATAATGAGCGAGAGGTAGAGGTATAAAATATCAATGCGATGGCAACATGAAGTTATTTTATGTCACGTGTGTGAAGCTTGTGTGTGAAGATTTATCTAAAGTGAGATAAATCTAATAACATATAATACCGAAGAAGAAGACAGGGCAAAGGAGGCATGCATTTTTTATACAATCTTTTTGTTTTTTTTTTTAAAGAAAAAAGCACAACCATTTCATGCTGGATTGCAAAGAAAAAAAATTAAGCTTAAATGAGTATTTATATTTTAAAATCTAAAAAATTTCCCTTAGTGGGAAATTATTTTTAAGAATAAAAAATTATTCAAGTAAGTAATTTAAACAGAAAAACATATTGTAGTTTCATTAAAAATCAACATTATAAAATTTTCCTTCAGAGGAAATTATTAAATACTAAAGGCCCAACCAAGTTAGGCGTAAGCATACAAAAGCTAGAGAGCGAAAGAACGTACTTGCTCAGCAATATATTGCGTCGCCCAAGTTGTGCGTAAGCAATTTTTCGTTCAGTTTCTCAATTTTCGTTTACTTTTCAAAACTTGAGTGTGAGCGCTCGACACCGTATATTGCTAAGCAGAAAAGGGTTGCAACCTGTTTAACAAATAATTTAAATTTTGATTTTAAACACTTATGTATCGAAATTTTATTAAAAGTCAGTAACAAATGTATGTTTTAGACAGGATTTATTTATTAAGCGGGGTTTGTATGAAATTGACCCCTATTTTCAATCATAAAGCATGGATAAATTTACCAACTTAAAAAAAATATTTTTTTATAATTGTAGTTGGCAATCTTTTTCGACAAAAACAAATTATTTTTTAATTGTCATTTCATTCGAATCGATTTATATTGAAATTTTTTTCGTGCTTACTTAGTTTTTAATTAATTTTGGAAAAGTGTGTTTTTGAACTTTTGTATACTTTTCGTTGACTTCTCTCTGAAACTTTTGTATGCTTACGCATAACTTGTTTGAGCCTTAAAAATAAAAATTTTTTTCGTCCAGTTTATAATTGATAAATGTCTACATAAACAAGTAATTACAAAAAATTTCTCTTCTAAAAATAATTGACAAAAGATGTGTCCTTCTGCTAACGTTAGTTTATGGACTTGGGGAAAAGCCCAAAATAAATAAATAAAAAAAAAAAATCAAATCAAAATACATCAAAAAATGTATTTTAATACAAATCAATATACAATAAAATTGATACTTTAGGTAAATTATTTTAAAATTACAAATCGAAATTTAATAGTTCACATCACGGAAAATTATTTTTATACCTCCACCCGTACTGCGTAAGGGGTATTTTAATTTTGTCACCACAAACAGTGGATTGAAATAAGGAAAATGTGGAACTTGGAAGTGTCAATTCTTTTCACTTAATATTTAGACTATTTAGGAGCTACTTAATATTTAATCTAATTTTTTTTTATGATACATTATTTTAATTTTTAAAAAAAAAAATTTTAGTTTTTTAATTGTTAAAATTTATTTAAAATTTTTCAAAAAATTCGTTGGCTTCTTTTTTTTTTAATACTAGCAAACTGAGAGTAACTCCCCACACAACATGGCAGCCGTGCTGTGTTGAGAGTTACTCTCACAGCAAGAGCTTAAGCATTGGTTTCTGCTGTTTGCAAAGCATTAGCATGGATTGAAATACATGAATTCTTAAATAATTAAAGAAAAAGTTTTATAAAAAACGTAGTACCCTATAGTAATTTCGCCTATCATGGCAATTGAATAGTGAAAAAATGATAAAAATCAGTTCAGCGGTTTTTGAGAACACTCGTCACCAAACACTCGTTGTGAGCAGAGCTGCCGCAGTTTTTCTTGTCAGCAGGCACTAACTAACAAAATCAAAAACCAAACACGCTCAAAACGTGTTGTGGCCCGTTTTTTTTTATTTAACTTCCGTACTTCTTTTAACTTTCGCAAACATATTCGATGAAAATAATAAAGTGATAAATGGTAAATATACAGTTAAAACTAGACAATAATTAAATAAGTTATACTGTACGTGTTCCAAATAAGGCTGATAATAGGGCTTACAAATGACCACTTCTGGACTGTATTAAAACGGACCAGTTTAAAACCATTGACAATGGAACTAGCACAGATATAGGGAAAAAGGAATGTTTATAGGGACAATTGTCTTTTCCTATGACATCAACCCGTAAAAATCATCAGTTCGTTCAATGCAAAACGGTATTGTAGTGGGACCAGTACTATCCCTTTTTGGAACTAGTTCAGAACTATTCTAAATCTGGTACATTTTTCTGCAGGGTTTAAACAAAACAAAAATAAAGAACTCTCTTGATAAAAGCTCTCTATCCGGAACTCTCCACACTAAATCTTTGATGAAATTTCAAAAATGTTTCGAAATTAAAATAAATACTGAATGTTTAAGTCTTCATAATAATAATGTATATATTTAAAATAAATTTAAACAATTTTTGCAATGATTGTTAGGTTGATCTCAGACCCTTAAGGTTCAATCCCGAATATCGATAATATATCTCTTATAATTATTGTATGTTTTTATGGATACGTACGTATTTGATCTATGTATTTATTTTTGTTATAATGAAATGCAATAATTTAATTTTTATTACATTGAAATCATACTTTTTTCTAAATTTAAAAACGGGGAAAAAAAACGGGGAAAACTCAAAGTAAAAAACGGGGAAAATTTTTTTTGTGTATGCAAAAATGGGGATTTATTTTTGCTGACAGCTGGCAGCACTGGTGGTGAGTCTCCTTTTATACAATAGTATAGATGAATCTATAAAAGACAAGCGTTCTGCTCCGTGCTCTATATTGCTCAAACTATTATAGTTGTTATTGCTATGTATAGGCTGAACATTTTAGCCTGGATCAGAACCTATTTCGCTATTACAGTGCTTTTTATATGAAAAATTTGTTATCCTAAAGGTTTGCAAAAAAACTTTATTTGATATATATCCGCAAGGACATTGACGACGACTGGAACAAAATACCATTTGAGGAATATCGTCTGCTACTAAATTATTTGAATACGACCTGTCATATGACGGTCTTCTATACACGTAGTATATAATCTTATATGTCAAAATATACATTAAATTGTTTTTTCTCCAACTCGTACCCCTTTTAGCACTGTTTAAATCAAATTAATAATAATTTAATATGGAAAGTACACGCAACTTTGACCCGAATTTCCGCTATAAATGCTAAATGTGGCAGCTGAAACCTATTAGAATAACATATACAAAATTTCTAAACGCAAAACTATTTACAATTTTAGGTTCCAGCACATTCCAAATATTTAAAAGTTTATGTGAAAATCACTTAAACTTACTTAAAATAAATGCTAAGATCTTTTTTTTAAAGATCTAAAGCTAAAACTTTTAAAAGATTTAAAGCTAAACTAATTTTTGTTTTATTTTATAACAAATTTAAGTCAAATACAACAACTAGAAATATAAAAAGGTTTATTTATAAAATCTCTTTATAATTTTTTTAACGGTTGTGCGTTATATATATATTTTTAATGCTTTTTTTTTAAAAATCCTTGCTATCCAATAAGTGCTGGTGATTCTAAAACAACAGAAATCGACTATTTTATTAAAAATATAAATTTTGTTTAATTATTAATAGAAAAAGTCGTATTTTAATTCGCGTTTCTAAGATCCACTGTGCGACGTGTCTATCGCCCATAAAGAGGCGTGATAGGTATAGAAAAGTTTATCGTGAATATATTCTTTAACAGCATCAACATCTGAGTTGAGTTAACCATGTCCGTCTGTATGTCTATCGTTGTGAAATTCGAATTCGCTTGTTTCTAAAAAACGAAGATCAAGTTTTCAATCAAACGAAGCAAATGGGCCAAATCGCATTAAGAGGTACCGCACACTATAGACTTTCAATCGGCCGATGACTTACACACAAACGATGTCTTGCACACCTACCGATTAAACGAAACCCAACTAAAAAATCAAATGGGAGGTCAGATGTCCACTTGATTTTTTAGTAGGGTTTCGGTAAGTGTGCAAACTTACATAAGACACCATAAGACATCGACCGATTAAAAGTCTGTAGTGTGCGGTAGCTCTAAAAGGACGCCTATACTCAGAAAAAAGTGTTTCGGAATATGATAAAAAAGGCATCATATTTAGAGAAAAATGGTATAGACTTTGCTCCAGAGAATGCTATTCTCTAATTGCGATACTTAAAATTCTCTAAAAATGATAAAAAGGTTCCATGAAATAGAAAAATAGGTTCAGTGAAATAACGCCCAATGAAATAACGCCCAAAATAAAAAATTAAATAACGCCCAAATAAAATGAAATAAAGCCCAAAATTTTGGGCCTTATTTCATTATGAAATAACGCCCAAATTTGTATGGTAATTTTTTGGGCGTTATTTCATTTTTTATTTGGGCGTTATTTCACTGAACCGAAAAATATATCGTTTTTAGAGTAAAATATTTTTTTTTTTTGAGAAAATATTTGTTTTTATTGAAGAAAATACTTCTCATAGTGAATTTTTTATCAAAATATAAGAAAAGTTTTTCATTTTCAATAAAATTTCTCTATAAATGAGAAATTTTTTGTGCGAGAAAAATACTTATCATTATAAGCGACATTGAAATATTTCCATTTCCTAGAAGTAAAGAAATATTTCTTCGAAAATGTGAAAATTTATTCTAATTGAAGAAAATTTTATTTGAAAAAGAGAAAATTGCTATTATCAAAAATAGAGAAATTTTTTACCGGAGCAAGGTATGTGTTTTTTTCTCAGTGTACGAGGTTGCAAAAGTAATGCCCATAACCAAAGATATATAGATATTTTCAGGGAAAATAGCTTCATTTAAAAATTTTGTTTGCATAAATAAATTATTATTGAAAAAAATACTTTCCTGCATGAAAAAATATTATCATATAAGAAGAAAGTAATCTTACTTTTAAACATTGTGTAATATTTAAACAGATATTGGAATAACTAAATTTCCTGTAAATTTAAGGGTAATTAAAACAAATACTAAAATTACGGCAGTTGCTTATTTTTCTTTTCAAGACAGTTTTTTAATAATTTTTTTAAATAAAAAAACAGTAAATTTAATCAAAAAAAAACGAAGTGAAAAATTGTCCTTCAAGGATATATATTAAAAATGCGAACGTTTAATGATATTGTGAGACGAAAATTAAAATGACATATTTAATGGAAGGGAAATTACTATAAAAATAAAATAAACTGTTTAGCGAACAGTTAAGAGTTAACAGCTTAAAGTTTTTCAAGACTTAATATTGCTCTGCAGAAAATTGTTGTAAGTTTAGAGAAATCTTAACTTCTACAAAAACAAAACTTATGATTAACAAAAGTTAATTCAGAACGAGTAAAACAGAGATTTTAATCTTAAAAATTATCTCCTAAAAACCTGCAAATAACTTAAACTGTTATACCTTGTCGACAGAGATATGCTTTGATTCTTTAATTTCCGTTAAAAACACAAAAATTTTAATATTTTGTTGATAAATTTTCATTTTAAACATTTTCTAAACTAAATTTACAAACTTATTTAAACAATTTCCGCAACTTTTATAAAAAAAAAATTAAATTTCCCTTCAATAGAAAATCAACAAAATTAATACGATATCATCAAAAGGATTAAAGATCATGTTTGATTAAATGTCCTGCCCTTAAGTTTAAATTCTATTTTAAACCATCAACTTTATTCTTGCTGCTTTCATCAAAAGATTAAATGGAAAATTTAATATAAATGACGTTAAATTTATACTCACACTTTTATCTTTATAAAGGGAATAATTTCACTTGAAAAAGAATTCCTTTTAACTCACTCACACACACACACACACACACACACACACACACACACGTTATGACATTTTGATGACCCTGAAAAATGTTATTTTTACACTTTGAAGTATTTTCAATGTTGCCCTGTTTTGGCCCACAGTTGCTGCGAATTTCCGGCCAAACTCATAGACTTCCGTTTCCGCTTAAATAACAATTGAATTTGCTGTTCAGAACGGTTCAGCTTTCAATGTTTTTTTTTTTCTATTTTTTGGATTTTTGATTTTTTTTTTTTTATATTAACCTTCCTTGAGCGTACATTTTTAATGCTACAAAACAACAAAGATTCAAACCGCCATTTTGTCATTCTCCACTTTATGTTCTTAGTTCTCGTGTTACCGACAAATGTTGTCGCCGGCAGCAACGTCTGTAAATTATCTTGCAAACCATTTTTTACACATCATGTACAAGCAGCAGCAGCTCAGCGAAAAACATTCGTGGCTAAATGGAAAAAAATATCGAAAGCACAAAAAATATTTGCCATTTTTTTTTTTCACGGTCGCTCGCGCGCTATCACCGGAAACTTTAAACTTTTCCCGCTACTTTTTAGCGGTAGCGGGAGCAAAAGGCACCACAGAAAAAAACGAAAAAAAAAACAGCAGCTGCCAGTGTTGCCAAAGGAATATTTTCTACAAAAAGGGCAAAATGTAGAATGCGACGAAGCACAAAAAATGTTGCTACCAAATTGCTTTCAACGCTTAAGGATATTAAATGTGTTAGCTGAAAAATAACATCAGATAAACAAAGTTTAAGCGGCTCTTGCTGTTGTTGTTGTTGGAGGAGATTTTTTTTTTCTTTGCTATTGTAAACTTTGTCTCTTTACTGCCTGCCATAGTGCATAAAAAAAAAACACGAAAACACTAACAGAAACACACACAAAATCCTTGCTTGTGGTGGGAAATTTTTTGGCATTCGTTGCCATTCTGTGGTTTTCAAAACGTTCACTAATGCTTTTTATCGCTGTTCTTACTTTTACCACACCTCCATCCACCAGCACTTTGTCAACAAGCTGCCTCAGTCAGCCATTATTTTAACCCTTTCACTCATTGTCGGTTTTTGATTGTTGTCAGAGTGTGAGTTAGCGAAGAAAAGCTCTTCCCATTTGCTTGGTTCTACAATTTAGTACGTGTTGATATTTACCCCTTGCGTCATGTTGTTATTCTAGTGTGTCTTATTTTTTGACATTATTTTTAACTACACGAAAGTTTTGGCAGTAAAGCTTTTTGCAGTGTAAAAATTTCAAGGGTTGGAAATGCATAAGTTTACAACATTTTATGTGGTTTCGCACCTTGTTGTGAAAGCTGCCACAAACTGGTTGAAAGAACATGCTAATTCAAATTTGTTGTCATTCGTTTAATGTTATTGAATTTCTTAAATGGGTAAACATTATGGTGAAATATGTATGGTGGGGGAGGTTCTTGGTGGTTGGGAGAGTGTTGGAATATATATTTCCTTTGCTTTTAGCGATTTACGTCATTACTTCAGTTTATAATTCATATTAAACTTTTATACGATGCAATGGGAGGGTTAATTTTGTAATTTCCCTTGATGGGAAATTTTAATTTTCATTAAATTTAAGCTTTTGTTAGAAAATATGATGCTTGCATTTGTAAATAAAATTAATTTTTAAAATTTCCCAAGTTTGGCGAAAATTTCCCTTAGGGGAAATTATTTTTTTAACTCAAGGAAATTTTTATTTTTGCTTTTATTTTCTACTGTTCCGACCTTAAAGAGAGATTTTCTCAAAAACAACTTAACGAATTAATTAATTTTTAGTATTCAATTCGATATTAATTAATTGAAGACATACATAAGTGAATGAAGATTATATCTCGAAAAAATGTAGTTTCGAGAAAATTTAGTTCCAAAGTATCACGTTTGCATTGAATTTTATATTAAATCATACTTTGTCAAGTAGTCAAAAAGTCACATGGTTGTTTTAAGTTTTGAAATTGTTTGTATAAATCCGAAAATGCGACTCACCTTCATTCACTCATCTCTTCAATTATAAAAGATAATTAGTGTCTAACAAAATTTTTTTTTAGCATTTATATGGAAAAGTGTACCCATTGTAAAATGTAAAAATTTCGTTTTTTTTTTTTTTCTTTATATTTCTTTAAAAATACAAAAAGAAAACAAAAATGAAAGTCGAACAATCAGATAAATTTGTTATTATTTTATTATTTATCAATATTGCATGATTTCTAGACATCAAGGTCTTGAACGTTGTGTCTGTGGTAGATCAACTTAGCCAACAACAAAACCAACGAACGAACACGCATGTTCGAAAGTGAAGAAATTGCTAAGAAATTGCATTGATATTGAAAATGACAAAAACTCAAAGCATACGATTTGCATACGAAGACGTGATTTAAAATACAACAGTTAGAAGATCATATTTCAAAATCATCCAAGAGCAAAGCCAAACAGTGAAAGAAAATCACACAGCTGTAATACACTGCAAAAAAAAAATTCCTAGAAAGTTTGAAAAATGTAGAGATCGGATTTTTATGCATTTGATGATGAACAAAAAGGATTCTCGTAAAAAAAAAACATAATTTAATCAACGCTCTAAATTTTTTCATATATTGGATATTTATTGCATATTTTTTTTTTCTATTTGAAACGAACTTTATTAAACCAAATCTTTGTCGACAAGGAATAACCGCTAAAGTCGAGTTAGGACAAATTGAGATTATTACTTTCATTTCGCTTTTTTGCAATGAAATGCACTAGTACCCACATTTTTATGGTTGTACCTTGAAAATTAAATGTTTGAAGTCATCAAGTCCAAACAGCAAAAGTTGGGGTACCCTGATATTAGGTAGCAGTTTTAATCTTAAAAGTGCTCTCCTGAAATTTTGAAAATGAGTTTAGCTGTTATTTCTTATCGACACAGAAATATGTGCTATTTTGATCGATACCTTTTGCCATTTTTGGCTCAAGACGTTTTTCTATCTGTGTAGAACTTAACTTAATATTAAGTCGTATTCTTCGATATGCAAATTGAAGTAAGCTTTTGAAAGCTGGTATGGTGGCACCCATACAAATAAAATTTTTAATATCGAACAGCTCTGAAATTAAATGTTAAATAACAATGAAACTCAGTTGGAAGTTAGATACTAATTGGCTACGTCTTTCTAATGGAAAACTGGTTCGGGAATTGACAAACGGAGCTTTTTCGATACAGAACAGCTTTGGGCAAAAAGTCACAGAACATTGAAACTCTGAATGGAGTTACTATTTGGTGGTATCTTGCTATACTAGAATACTAAAATGGGCATTAAACAATGAGCATGATGTCCCAATAAGAGTCCTAATACAAGTTTGGAATATAAAACATATTTTATTTATAAAATATAGCTGGTATTATTTAGAAAAATTTATTAAAAACTGAAAATATTATATTATTTAATCAACCAACTGGCAGCAAAAGCATTATAGTTACGATGAACAAAATATTTGGATTTTTCAATCATTCGTCAACTGGGATTTCATATTTATTTATGCATATTTCGAATATACTTTGCATTTTTTTGCATATCTTGAATTTTTTGCATATATATGTTATATTATGTACGTTTGTGAACGTAAAAAGTTAATTCCTCTAAGCAAAAACATTACAGAAAAAGCTAACTATGTAAAAATTGCATTAGCATACCCTGTTTTTTTAAGTGCACGGTCAAAGACACAACAACGCACTCTCGCATAGTGAACAATAAACGAAATTTGATACAATAGCAAAAAAGAAAAAAATAACAATGGCAACATGAGGAGACCGATATAAATACAATATAAGAAGACATTAGAAGGTTGAAACTTTTTCATAGCGTGCGCGAAGTTTGCAATAAACGGTTATCAATGTAATTCCACAAAGGATATTAATAGAGAAAAAACAAACAGTGTATAAGGGGAAAATGTTAAAAGGATACATTTGGCTGACAGTGTTGCATTTTGCAATACATTTTAATGTGTTAGAAGCTAGTGATGATCGTGAACAGTGAGTGAAATAGTAAAAGTTGTGTTTATTTTGCCAAAAAATAGTAAATTTTCATTTACAAAAGTGATTAAATTAGAACAGAAACAGAAAAATTCATTAAAAATATCTACCATTTTTTTATTTTTGTCAAGAAACACACAAGGAAACTTTTATATTTTATTAATATGAAGAAGCTCAAGCAAAAATGTTTATAAAGAAATTTATCCAACTAGAAACAATAGTCAAATGACAACAAAGAACATTATTTTTTTTAATACTAGTGAAGTTATTCAAAAAGTAAGATTTTTTAAAATTTCCCTACAAGGGAAATTTTAATTTCTCAACAATTCAGGCTTGTTATTAAAAAATCTAACAAAAATAATATCGAATTAGGCTAATATCAGAATTTCCCTTTTTGGGAAATTTTTGCAAAAAGCATCTGAACGTTTTATTAAACACAATATCATGTACGAATTTATTAAAACGTGTTATTTATTCAATATTTCTATGAAATCATCCATTGGTAAATGGCTTAACTGAAAAACTAAATTTAGTCTTTTTCAAACTTGTTTTCTAGGGCAAATTATCAATTAATATGTGATTATATAATATATTGGGATTTACTAAACAATATTGAATCAAACGAGACAATAATTCAAACTATTTTCTACAACTTCGGAAATACAATTTCATTTTATTCATTGCAAAATTATATTCTACAAAACAAGTGTTTATCATTAATATTTAATATCTGGATTTACGACACGTAGGAAACATAGTAAAAGATAGAAAACTACACGATTTTTAAAAATACAAATGAAAGTACTGAAGAAATAAATATTTTCAAAATTTCCCTCCAAGGGAAATTTTCATTTGCTATAAATTCATGCAAGTAATTAGAAGAATTAACAAAACAGGCATGAAATTATGCGTTGATCGAAATTTCCCTTTTTGGGAAATTTTTACGAAAAGCCATTGAACGTTTAATTTAACAATATATCATCAAAAAATTTATTAAAACATGATTTTGATTCGATATACCATAGAAATGATATTAATTTACACTTATATTAAGTTTTTAGTTTGATGAAAAAAACATAATTTAATCTTTTCAAATTTCTTTCCTAAGTAAATTATTAATTCGTGTGTGGTTATTTTATATACAGTGATATATTAATCAAAATTGAATTTGAAGCCATAGAGGGGTAATCATATTTTAAAGTGAGTAAAAGAATATAATGTGGACCCTTCAAAAAATCAAATAAGAAAGTATGAGAGTTTTATTAAAAATTAAAGCACATATCGTCACTTTAATATAGAAAGGACGCAACTCATAATTTATGAAATCATGTTTTTTTTGCATTTTCTGTTAGAAAACCCAGCATGAAACCAAAAAAAAACTAAAAATGGTTTTAAATACTGAATTTGTTAACGATTTTCATTTCAATCTGCATTAAATTATTTTTAATTACATAACATTTTAAGAAGTTATTATAATATTTTTATTTTACTGTATAATTATGAGTTACGTCCTTTCTTTATTTAGGTGACAATATATGTTAACTTTAGTTTATGTTTATTTCATTTTTCTTAGATATTTGAACGAACCCATTTTGAATCTTATATTCAAAAAGTAACACAGTCTACGCCAAATCAACATAGATTACCTCTCCAGGGTTATTAACAAAATTTAATTTCTAGAACTTCGCATAATTTACATAATTCACATACATAATTTAATATTTACAAATTCACAATTTCAATCATAATTGAAAGAAAATTCATTAAGAACTGCTTTTTGTAAAATTTTCTTAACTTAATTGCAACCTTGTAATTGTTAGCCGAATGATGCATTAATTTAAAATTGTCTTTTTAAAGCGGTACGCTTTAGTTTGGGAATCTTTAGATACATGCTCATTCAAAACTGTATTTCAATAAGCAAATGCTTTTGAAATTTAAAAAATATATTATTATTAATTTTAAAGCTTGGCAAGAAACATATAAAAACAAAATATTTATAAACTTTCCGGATCATTCAAAATTCTGCTTTCCTTATATTTTCAGCGTTCACATCAAGGTACATATGCCGAATGTGCTGCGCAAGCACAATCACTATCACAAGGTAAAAAAATATCTACATCATCAGCCACGGTACCGTCCACCGAAAAAGGTGGTGCAACATCAACCCATCGATGCTGACTTTCTCTACACGCACGAAAATGTCGGTCCACAATTTTTTCCCACACCACATCTGCCAACACTGCCTGAGCCGGAACTTGTTTCCGATGACGACTATGAAACGGATATTATGTCCGCCATGTTCGAAGGGGACGCAACGACATTTCCGCAACCATATCGTCCTGCAGTGCCACCACCACCACAGTTGCACACCACGCAGGTTCCGCAATTGAGGCAACAATTAATGCAGCAATTATTTTCACCGGAAATGATGTCAGTTTTGGCCGCTGGTGGTGTAGGTGGTAGTGGTGTAGGCGGTAGTAGTGTAGGTAGCAGTAGTGTAGGTGGAAGTGGAAGTGGTAGTGGTAGTAGCAGTGGTTTTGGTGGTAGCAGCAGTCTTGGTAGTGAAACAAATTCTCTCATGGCCGATGAAATTCTAGCAGAATTACAAAAAGAATATTTAAAGAAAATGCAAAAGCAACAAATCTATTCGGAAAAGTTGACGCAAAGTAAAAAGCACAAAAGAAAGAAATTCAACAAGGAGAGCTATCAGAAGCAACAATACTATGAACAGCAGCAGCAGCAACAACCATACAGCAACAATTTTCAGAATAATAATATGTTTGACACACGCCTTCAACCATTTAATTATCTGCAACAGTCGCAACCACAAATTCAACAACCACAGCTACAAGATTATGATGATGATCTGGATGAGCTGACAGAGGAATTTGATGATAAATCATCTGATGAGGATGATTTCGGTGGTGATTCCTATCAGGACATGTACGCAGCTTACACGCAATCTTCACCGATGCAACCACAGCCAACGCAACCCAATCGTTTGACATGGTGGCAATATCAACAGCAGCTACAATTACAACAAGAACAACAACAGCAGTATCAACAACAACAACAACAAACTGACCATTTTATGTTGCCCTCAGTGCGTCTAGCACCCACACCCTTTACTTTGCCACTGACCAGTAGTACCGCCGGAACAACCGCAACAACATCATCACTGCTAAAGAATGGACAAGCTTACAAGAAACGAAAGAATCGCACCAAATCAAAGAGAAACCGTCACGCACAATATTTTTCTGAGAGAGGATTTGATGATTGATTTGATGAACAAGTTCTATATATCTATGAAGGTGTTCTTCAGGGAACAAAACTAATTTAATTTATTTTAATGTTAAGACTTATTTATTAAAATTAATTTTAATGTTGTAAATATTTTTCCACAAACTATAAAGTCAAAACTAATAATTTATAGCTTCGAGCATTTATTACTAATAAATTTATATAAAGATGGTTCTTTGAAAAATTAAGAATGAAATAAATAAGAGGAATTTCGCAAAACAATTTGTTCTAAAATTTCATTTTAAGACTATGTTTTGACATTGAAATTAAGTGTTTGATGTGAGGATTTGAATGGAATTCATTTACCGTTATGAAATATTAGTCTATTAATGTTAACATAACAACTGCCAACACAAAAGTTACAAGTACAGAAGTAAAGTATAAAAGCGGTTACTTGAAATATCCTTTCATAATATTTTAAAAGTTGAATTTTGCAGAATATTGTTAAAATTTGATAAAAATCTACTTTTGCAAAAATTTCCCTTTACGGGAAATTTTTTTTTATTCAACCAAAATTTGTTAAACCTAATTTTACATGAAAATTTGGGGGGGTAAAATTTGTACACTTTTTAATTTTATTGATTGTAGTGCCAGATTCAATAGTATACTAAGAAGTTTTAAGTTTTATGAAGTTTTATTGAACATCTTTTTAGGGAAATTTAAGTAAGAATATAAAAAATGAATCTTTTAAAATTTCCCAAAGGCAAATTTTAGTTTTTTACACAAAAACTATTGCAATTTAAACATTTTATAACAATCTTATGAAAGCCATTACATTTTTTGAACTATGCCGTGGAACTGTTGAACAAATAGATAATAAACTAATTTTTGCAAGCAATTTTCGCTGAAAAAATAAAAATATATTTATTGTGTGCTTAAATTATGTCATAATTTTTGAGTTTAAATGATTATGACATAAATTAAACCCAATTTTTTTCATTAACAAATTATTTATACGTTTCCACACCAAAATTAAAAACTTGAAATTATATCCATCCTTAAAGCTCAACTTTTACTTACGTACTATTCGACATAAGCACAGCAGAGAGTTACAGTTTAAGTGGCTATATATTCTCATTAGGATCTTACCTGCAAAAAAAGAAAAAGAGAGAAAAACACAAAATCATTAATTAATTAAAAATAACGTAAGAATTTAGAATATGCTGGTGGTCTAAGATACTTTGCTACAGCTTTTAATTAGAAAAAAGAACAGACAAAAAAAAAACATAGACTGCGAATAGCAATTCTGCTCCCAAAGGACAAATAAAATTGTCAGATACGGTATATTAAAAGAGAACACATAAAGGCTGGGAGGAAAAAAAAAACACAAATAAAATTAGCCAAGACCACGATATAAACTCTCCACGATAAAGTTTACAGAGGACAAAATTAAATTAGCAGATGGAGGGCGATTATATGAAAGATATAGAGAGAGAGAGAGAGAGAGAGAGAGAGAAAGAGAAAGAAAAAAATTACATCAAATTCAATTACAGCGCAAAATTTACAGGTTTGCCAACAACTTAGGCTAGAAAAATTGATATAAACGAGTCATTTCGGGCAAATTGCACAATAAACAACTACAAATGTACGCCAGACACTGTCCCGCACACAGACACACTTTACACATTCACCTTCTTCGTTCCAAAATATGCAAGGATAAATTACAAATATGACAGGACGAAGCGACGTTCATGTTTCTCACGTTCAAATGCATTCTTAGCCTAGAGATACCACAATGTTGTAGATTCAAAGGGATTTCGGCAACGGTGTAATAAAGTCGCCTCATGAAGTTATGTTTTTGAGAACGAACAACCCCTTCGAATATTTTCAGTGAGTTGCAACACACAGGGACGGCATGACATAATGTGACATCTTGCGTCGGATACGGACAACTAAATTATGTAAAAGGATGCCAACGGGTGGTCGCCGAGACAACTAAGATTTGTTTGTTTGTTTGCCAATAGCTTAGCTAGAGCAACATGTTGACACAGTCAGTGGTATGGGTATAAGTGAGTGGTATGGGTCGAGATTGTATGCCGAGTGCCAGAGGTGAAAAAGCGAACAAGCACGGTATTGATTTATAAAATGCGTTTGAGGCAATGTAAGTAAGACATGAATTGAAAGGACACAACATAACAGGAAGTAACGCCAGGATTATAGGTGGTTGGAGTGACGGTGAAAATTACATTTATTCATTTGGGATAAATAATGAAAACTTATTTTACAATTTTGTTTATTTTTAATATAACCGTTAAGAGCAAACATTGCTTTAGTAAAACTCAAAAAAACACGTCAATTTCAGAGCTTAATTGAACATGAACCTCTTTAAAACAAGTATTTTAAAAATTCTTTAGGGGGAAATTTTAATATGCTATCAAGAAATTATATTTGAATTTTGAAAAACTGTATTTTTCAAAAATTTCCCTTAAAGGGAAATTTTTGTTTTGTTAAATTTAATGTTAATTCAACCATATTATATGCAAAATAACATGAAAGCAAGATTTTTAAAAATTTCCCAAGAAGGGAAATTTGTTAAGTTTTAGCACAAAACAATTCGTAGCAATGAAAATTCGAATGCATGCTTGTGAGGACAATAAAACAATAAGAAATAGCACACAATAGAGAATAATTCAATTTGCGAACAAAAATTTCCCCCATAGGTTGAATTACGACAATCACTAGAATACCAATTATTTAGAAATATTTAATTAGTACAAATTAAAGTGTGTACATCATATCACATAAGTTTTCAAATCATTCACATTGGGTCACAAGCAGATATTATGATTTTATTTTTGGCAAAAATTCAAATTTAAATAATTCAAGAAAGCGTCACTTGCTGCTTGGCAGCTTCAACAAGCGCCAGCCACACATCCTCGTATTATTTTATACGTTCTTTTCCTTATCTTGACGTCTGATAGAACACATAAAAAATGCACCAATTTTATGCTTTATTAGCCATGAAGTAAGTATACAGGAAGAACTGAGCATCGTCTGGCTGATTTGGCAATCATTGACATGATTTATGTGAGTCGAAGAAAAATCATGATTGACAACAATTTCGAAAAAGTATTCATGGTGCAAGACATAAAATGTTCGACTTTGCGAAGATCAGAGCAGAAATAGTGAAGTAAAAATTTTATGTTAAAAATGCAAAAATAAATTGGATATAAAATGTTCTACGCATGGACAAAATTAAAAAAAAGCTGAACTTCACTGTGAATTTAAATGAAACTGTTTTGACCTCGCATTGAAAATGCATCACAACTAACCCCTTAAGAGTTAAAGACATAAGTGTTAACACTTTAAGTGTATTGCTTTGACCTTCGCCAGTAGTTGTCATTGACGTAGTAAAGGCGAGCTACACGTCATCGAACAATCAATATTCATTTAAGTTCAAAATTTAATTGAATTACACAGAAGTAACCTGTAACATTGTAACATATAACGTTGTGCCTTCTTTATAATTCGTTATTATTTTCACACTCGAAAAAAAAATAATTTAGTTAACAACTAAATATAATTTAAACTTGATCTTTTTTTATTGGACTTATTCAAAATGTATGATTTTATTACGTTTTGGTTGGCGTATAACGGAGAATAGAGGCAATATCGTAATTTTAAATAAAAAAACATTTATATAGAAGAGCTAATTTTCATAAAATATTTGTAAGATAAAACAAACAAAACAAATTCAACCCTTGAAAGGACTTTGACCGAGCTTGATCAATTGTGTTGTGTGTGTTATTAGAACTGGAGAACTGGACCTACATGTTTTATGCCGACTCCAAACGGCTAAAGTTCATGTTCTCAAAAAGCTTTGCATGGCATTCTTTACTCTCTGAGGTTTGTCATTGTCTGCAGAGAGGTGGTGACGGCCGAACGAAAAATGTTTTTCTATTGAAAACATTTTCTGTGTCAGACGACAATTTGAACTCGAGTCTGTTGAGATTCATTGCCGTTGACATGTCACACAATTAGCACACACGGCCACGGCCGCCCAATCTCAGCATAATTCTCAAAAAATATGGGTGATTGTTACAGTAACAGACAGTGATGATATTTGATAATTTTGGAGGGGACTTTTTTACTCTTCTGGAAGTACTTTTTCGGACGCGAGAGTACTTTTTGTTAATCTACATATAAATAGGCGTAGGGAAAACAGTTGAGAACAATTTTCTCCCGTATTTTTAAATCGATATTGATAATTGTTTTTTTAAATGAATTAGAGTGCGGAGTAGAAGTGCACCATATATTTTGTATCTATAATTATACAAAATCAAGCAAAAAAAATTGGTCGAATTTCGACCCCAGGCAATACTTCTACTATTGAATAAGCTTTTGTTATTTTGCTGAGACACTAGGGGTGGGACAGTGATGCATGGAGATCTTTAGTAACGGGATTTTGATGCCCAGAAACCTTAAATTTTGTGAGGTTCGACAAAAAATTGCCACTGAAAAAAACAAATTCGGGGTGGCGTGGGGTTAAGTTGTGCCTCATTGGTGTTAAAGGTTAGTGGGAAGTGGAAAAATTTGACGAAAACCTCTATAACTACCCAAGTCATGCCCCTCGAGAGGTAAAATGTTCGACCGAATTTGTTCCCCAAAATTTTTCAGGAACATATCTGCCACCCCTAAGGGGTTCCCAAACAAAATTGATATTTTTAGGAAATTGGACACCACCGCTTCCAGAGTGCGCCTAGTAGGGTAAAATGTGTGCCTGGCTACCATTGGTTTTTTGTTTCCTACATTTTATCGCTATATTTCCAACCCTTAAAGGGGCACCTATACATAGTTTTTTTTAAAACTTGATTTTTAAAATCGGCGAGACCGACCCACATTAACTTTACTTCTCCAAATTTGTATGCTCGATACAAGCAAAGCATAGTATACCTGTCGTAAATAAGACAATTTATTATTGTAAGACAATTTTAATCAAATTAATTTCTTTTTGTCATGGGATGTATATGTATTTCTTTCGATTTTCGGCGACGACTTGAAGCAAAAATATTCTTTCCTAATATTATGCCTCTTTTGGTGGCGTCGTTGGCAACGTGTAGACTACGAAATATTTCTAGCGCTTGTTGGTAATCTTCGCGCTCATCCTAGGTTTCCGGATCAGTAGTAATCCAATCAGTTGATAATCCGAAGCGTGCGAAAAATGTTACTATCTCAGGAATGACGTAAAGGCTCAAATCCTTTTGTAATTCCTGATTCACTTTCTCCGACTGGACGAATACGTACTTGATTTCCATTGCTGCCGATATCCTCGCTATCATCTTCCTCGTTTTCTTCGTTGACATCAACGACATTATCTGCCTGTACAACTTCTATCATCTCGCTCTGTTCAGCGTCAGACGATTCGTCCATCTGAAAATCCATCTGAAAGTTTTTTGATCGGATAACCCAAATAAATACTGTTAAACTTATCTTTGTGAATGTATTTTAAGAGAAAAATTTTTACGGTCTCAACATTCAGAACAAAATCTTAATCATGCATAACGTTTACTTTTTTTATGGTTAGTGTATCCGAAAGTAATTTTTATGGGCTAAAAGGAGTTGGGGACTTTCGAAAATCGAAAGGAGGTAGAAAAGTGGATATCCACTACAAATATCATCCCTGGTAACACATATTAATGCCTGAAAGTTCTCGATCAAAGGAGATTCCAAAAGTACGAAAGATAAAATCAATCCGAAAGTAATTTTTATGGGCTAAAAGGAGTTGGGGACTTTCGAAAATTGAATGTAGGTAAAAAAGTGGATATTCACTGCAAATATCATCCCTGGTAACAGGTGTCCATATTAATGCCTGAAAGTTCTCAATCAAAGGAGATTCCAAAAGTATGAAAGATGAAATCAATACAAGATCGTGTCTTATCTACCGATTATTTACAATAAACCGGAATAAAAAGAAATTATTGAAGTACATAAATTTTCAATAAGCATATTTATATACTAAACCCTGACAACAATCAGTTCGTAAGGCTGCATAGTTTATTATATTAACACTTTCTACATTTATTTAAAATAAGAAAACAATATTTCTGATAAAAAGTTTGTAGTATTCTTAAAGCTTGAAATGTAATTTTTTTAGAATTAATAGCAAAAGTAAAAAAATTACAAAAGCAACAACGTTAATAGCGAGATTAACCAACATAGTCATAAAATACAATCTAAAAACTGACAACATTCAACTCGTGCGCCTGACTCTTGAATCAAAGATGGAATAACGTTTGTTTATGATAAGAATTATTGATTTTAAAGGATGTAGTTTCGTGTTCCGGCCTAATTTTCAAAGTTTAAAAAAAACAATTATCAATATCGATTGAAAAATACGGGAGAAAATTGTTCTCAACTGTTTTCCCTACGCCTATTTGGCTTGAATCAAAGATGGAATAACGTTTGTTTATGATAAGAATTATTGATTTTAAGGGATGTAGTTTCGTGCTCCGGCCTAATTTTCAAAGTTTTTCGGGAACATTTAAAATTTTTTTTTAATTTATTGAACAATATTTAGTGTTTTTCTTTTTATAGTGGACAACTTATAAAGGTATGTATGTCCCTGTTTAAATGCACGACGAAGTCAGGGAAAAAGAGAGGATTGTCAAATCGGTCAAGTTGTTTATGAACGAACTCTTATTTATATATGTATATATAAAAATTAATGTTTGTTTATTATAAGCATACTCCGAAAACATAGCAAAGTTCGAAGTAAAGTCTTGAGAGTGTTCCTGTGAAATTTTCAAACAACCTGAATTTTCGATACAGAAAAGATCTGGAATTACATATTGCACAACCTCAAAATTTGTATTCAAGTTCAATTTACACGTGCAGTTTCGCTGGTAACATTTTATGGTTGTAAGACAAGGGGAGTGGTACTTTTTAACCATTCAAATTTTTCAGTATAACATCATTTTGCCAGAAAATTGGCACGGGCATTCGAAAACGGGGTGTGACTCCGCACATACAAGCCAAATTTTCGATACAGAATAGTAAAATTCACAGATAATTTCAACTAACAATCGAGTAACCACTCAGTCATGTTCATATACTTTATTTATGGCGGTTATTGAAGCCAAATTTTTTGTATAAAAGAGCTTTGCAAGTAAAAGTAGATTTTTTTTATGTGTTTGCTTTAGGCGTGGGAATGCGCGCCGGGTATCACTAGTTAGTTATAGAGCGTAAAGTTCTTTTTTTTTCCATAAATAGTAATTTTTGAAAAATGACTACGGTTCTGATGGCTTTGGAAAGGATATTAAATAAAAAACAAAAATTGTATGATAAAAACATTTCTGATTACCGAAAATCTTGGTAAATCTTAACCATATATTTCATTTTCTCTCGACGAGCACAGCTCGTGAATGGATAGTTCGCATGGGAAACCATGAGAAACCAAAAGAAATGTCGTTTTATTGTCCTTGTAATAAGCTTTTAAAATAAGTCCCCATTGAGTACTTTCCACTTAGAAACGATAATGTGAATCTAAGTCATAAAATAGTAATTTACCATGTAACCCTTAAAGCTGATAAAATATACGGCCATCCCAACTTTCATTCTATACTTTTCCACTCGACCGCCCTTTCACCAACGTATATATATACACTCCCACTACGGGCCCTGTGTAATAGAAGCTGAGTTCTTAAACTCGTACATAAATTAGACTGTAATAATCTTTAAAAAAAAGTTTTCTGATCGGTCACCACCTCTCTGCAGACAATGGCAAACCTCAGAGAGTAAATAATGCCATGTAAAGCTTCTTGAGAACATGAGCCGTTCGGAGTCGGCATAAAACATGTAGGTCCAGTTCTCGGTCAATTGTGTGCAAACATTTAATAACACACACAACACAATTGATCATAAGAAGCTCGGTCAAAGTCCTTTCAAGGGCTGAAATGGCCAATTTGTTTTTGTTTTTTTTTTTTTGTTTTTTAATCTTAATATATAAAAGACAAGCGTCCTGCTCCATGCCCTATATCGTAAAAAATGTTCAGCCTGGACCAGAACCTGGTGTAAAATTATTCATTTGAAATTTTTGTACTTACTAAACCTTTTGTTCTATATCGTAAAACCTGTTCAGCCTGTACCAGAACCTGTTGTAAAATTATCCATTTGAAATGTTTGTACTTACTAAACCTTTAAAGACCTGTTCAGCCTGGACCAGAACCTGTTGTGAAATTATCTATTTGAAATCTTTGTACGTACTGTACTTTTTAAAACCTGTTCAGCCTGGACCAGAACCTGTTATTAAATTATATATTGGAAATCTTTGTACTTGAAGACTATCGTCATTTTCCTCAACTACTATACGTCAAACATCATGTCTTGCTATTACAGTGCTTCTTAATTAACAGAACCGCAACCATCGGTCTGCATAAACTGAACAGCAATTATTACATTCAGTGACGTTGGTGTCAATTGGAATTGCTAGAATTAAATCACAATGTTCGGTCTTCTGATCCAAGTTTTAGCGATTGGCTACTCAAGTTAGGAAATGTAGATGAAGATATCATAGAAATTCCCGATCATTTTGCTTGTAAAGGTTCGCTTATTAACCCTTTAAATGGCTTGCCTAGAATAATCGTGGACAATTTTTTTGAGCTTACATTCCCACCATTTAAGCAATAAAAAGATTTTTACATGAGCTGCTTTGCTTTTGGCAGGCTGTCTAATATAATGGACAAAACCATGATAACGTTGTATTATAATATTTTAGTTCAACTAAAACAACCAGAGACAAATGCAAATGCAATGCGTTATTTATGCAATTGTTATTATAAAAAAAAAATTATACTTTGCACACCAATTACAATACTCACTTTATTTGCAAAATTTATTAACACGCGATATAAAAAAATTTAAGGCTTCTGTTGGGCATAAAATCGAAAATCTAACTAAGTTAAACGTTATATATCTCCCTAAAATTATTTTTGTCATATTTGCAACTTCATTTCATAGTACCAACCTATTTGCTTTTAGAAAAGACGTTGGAAAATTAAAAAAAAAATGTTTCCGAAGTGTCCAATATAATGGACAAATCCATTGAAAGGGTTAAATAGATTTTTGGCGATACTTTGAGTCCGAATAACATCAACCGTTATTTTAAAATTGCTATCCTGTGCCCCAAAAATTCCGATATGAACGAAGTCAACGAGCAAGTTCTAAATATTTTAGTTGGTGACACAATGAGAGATCTGACACGGATTAAATTGAAGACAGTGATGATAACGATAAACAAAATTACCCTGCTGAGTTTTTGAATGAATTTTATTCTTCAGGAATGCAACTGCATAAGTTAAACCTCGAAATTGGAAGTATTATAATACTTCTTCGAAATTTCAATACCAAAAGAGATATCTGTAATGGAAGGTGGTTAGTTTTGAAAAACCTAAAATCTTAATTAATCATCGCACAGGTATTGACAGGCGTACTGGTGAACATTAAATAGTTTTCATACCTACAATTGATTTGGCCCCGACAAACACAGATTTGCCTTTCACTCTCCGGAGGCGACAATTTCCAGTTAAACTGACATTTTCAATGACCATAAATAAATTGCAAGGTTAAATATTGCAAAAAGTAGGAGCTTTTCTAAAAGAACTGGTATTTAGTCATGGGCAGTTTTAGCGGGCTGATGATGTAAAACTAAGCATTATAGATGGCAAGGGACAAGGTTAATTGGTTAAAATTTTAAGAATTTTTTTACTAGAAATTACTTATATACTAGAAAAACCTTTGTATATAAATCCAATAAATTTTATGTCGCATTTTGTACTCTAAATGGTTCCTTCCCGTCATAGGACGGGCTTTTACACTAGTAATAATATAATTTCAAATTTATATATGTACCTACTTCTAATTGATAACAACACTCGTAAATATTTTCTATCGCATGTACTCCACTTTTTTAGGGGAACTTAAAGTGTAACTACAATAAAACTATGCAACACGAAAAAAACCCCCAGTAGCTCAACCATGAAATGATAGAAGGTCGTATTTAAAACAGTATCCTCAAAGGATTTTGCAATATAAGCTCACCTTTTTTTTATAACCTACTTAAGTCGACATTTTTGGAGCTAAATGCTAAATACATTTTTGGAGCTAGGATTAATGAAAATAAATAAAAAATATGTCAAAACGTCTTTTGAGGTCTATCGTGGAGTTCATGGTTAAAATAGATTATCACCCTAAATCGCGCTGTTGTTGAGATTTAAATTTATATCTGAATACTTACATCTGAATAAACCTTTTCTACGTTTTTATTCATCTTGACTCCATGAACCCAACACATTTTTTTACGCACTGCTCTTGACGCCCAAATAACTTTTGAAATCCGGAGTTGATTTTAATATTTTACGTTCGCGAACTTATATTCTCCAGTAAAATAACCGTGTTTTGATCTTTATGAGGCAAAGTGACCACCAATGTTACAAAAATTATTTTATATTATTAAACATTTTCACGATACACATGTAAATTTCAAAAACTTAATAGAACAACACACTAAGAATCATTTCGACCCCTTTGCGCGAAATTATCGAAGTGCCATTTTTTTCGAAATTGACTTTTTGATGCAAATTTGTTCTACATCCTACATCGCATCACCCTGTAAAATATTGCAGCTGAAATCCGTATAGGTTCTCCAAAAGCACATGCCAAATTTGGTTTTGATATTGCAAGCTTAAGCACAGAAAAGTAGAAAAAAACGCTCTGTTGTAAAATTTGGTTTTTGGCACATGCGATAATTTCGTGCAAAGGGATCGATTTGATCGATTAAAAGTGAATTCACTCTGTGAGCACTTGTGAAGTCGAGTTATTTTTACTTCAATAAATGTTTTTTATCAGTATTCATGTTTTCATTTCATTAACAACAAAGTGCATTGTAAGCCCAAGAAAGAAAGAAAGATCCCAAAATAAATGGGAGCTAATATTGAAAATCTCTGGTAGGTTTTGTTATTATATTGACCTTTTTTTCATTTGGCGGTGGAGCCATTGAGGCATCTCTTGTTGACCCTTATTGTCGCTCAGTTTAATTAAATGGAAACCAAATTCCTTAAAATTCTATGGAAACTGAAACAAAGTCAAGAATATTTTATTTTTTTAATCAGATAAATCATCCATATGAGAGATATTCGTATTGGAACTCCAAATTCAAAGCGGAATGTCGTATGTCTTCAAAAAAATTCAATTCTTCAAAATATGTATTTAAATCAGTTTTTCAGAATTTTCAAGACTATTTAAGATACTCAAGTTAAGTTACCAAATTTTATTAGTTTAATTTAACAAAGTTACTAGAAAATATAATCATACAAATATAGCACTTCCACTAGCACGGTGTAATATTTTTTGTTATAAGTGCCGTTATATTTACACTTATGTGTTAAAAACTAGTAAGGTATATCTTCGACTTGGCCAAAGTTAAAATACCCCGACGGGCGATTCGTAATGGTACAAAATCTTGAATTGCAGCTCTTTTTATACATATGAGATTTCAAAAAATTTTACTATTTTGATGACGTCAAAAATATATGCATGGCGTTGTTTGGGAGGTGGGTGTATTCGTAGGCCAATGACGCTCACTTTTCTTCGACAATTTAGTTTTGATATAAAATACAAATGTATCAAATTTTTTCCTGTAGCTTAAAGAGAATCCTTTTTATAGAGTTTTAAATTTTGGGGTTATATGGGAAGTGGGCGTGTTCGTAGATGGATGACAACCATTTTTCTAACACGTCTTAATTTTTATATATAAAATGAACAAATATCTAATTGTACTTTTGTAGCTTCGACAGAAGCCTATTTATATAGTTTTCAATTTTGGGGTTGTATGGGAGGTGGGCGTGTTCATTGATGAATGATGCCTTTTTGTCGAACACGGTTTAGTTTTGATATTAAATTAATACATACCCAATTTTATTTATGTAGCTCCGACACAAGCATTTTTATATAGTTTTCAATTTTGGGGTGGTATGAGAGGTGGGCGTGTTAGTGGATGGATGACGCCAATTTTTCTCACACACCGTATTTTTGACATAAAACAAACTTTATAGAGTTTTCGTTATTGGGGTTGCATGGCAGGTAGGCGTGGTTTTCAACCGATTTTGCTCATTCTTAAACTTGATCTTAATTTTTTTAAAAAAAGCTAAAATATCGAATTTCAGCACGATAGCTTCAAAATTACGGCTGTAATCAGACAGACGGACATGGCTAAGTTAACTCAAGTGGTGATGCTGAGCCTCCTTATGGGCATTACTCACGTCGTGACAAAATTAATAAACCCCTTACCCAGTATGCGTGGGGGTAAAAATATGTGATTTATTCAATTATGATAATACTAGTTCTTTCCCGTCAAAAATGACGGGCCCGATTTTAATTAAGGAAAACACATAAAATATTGATTTTCTTTAAGCCGAATTAGAGATCAGCGATGGTCACATTTCGATTTTAAATTGTGCAAATAACAATTTTAAGTTGCAAATATTTATAAAATACCTTAAAGTAATAACGGAAACTATAGTAGGCACGACGAAATAAGTTAACAATTTTTTTTAAAAACAGAAAATTTCAAAATAAAAAAAACATTAAAATTTTTGAAGTTTCAATAAATCACAAAATAAAAATGCCTTAAAATATGCTATGAAATTTAAAAAAAAAATCAAGCGTTCCGCACTCACATTTTACGGAATTATGTTATAGTAATTAATAATTAATAATTAATATAAAATCCATTTGAAAATAAAAACCGCATTAATTACATAAAAAATACGTTCATATAAACTTGATATATGGGCATCTCCCAGTGGCACGGACGCGACATTCGCACGGTTATAATTACTCGAAAAACAAGAAAGAAACAAAATGAGCCGATATGTATTTTAAGTATTCTAACGCGATGAAAGAGTGCTACATTTTATTAAAATATTGGCGAGATTTAGTACAAATTAGTACAAAAAATAAGCAATCATTCAATGGAACGGACGCGACAAAAAATATAAGTTTTTTAAGCTCGTATAGAATATGCAAAATTTAGCTAATTTTGAGAACTTTTTTTATAAATAATATACATGTTAATGGAGTTGAAAGGATAACTATTCTTCGTAGACTTATGAAATATAAGAATTATCTCTTCTCTGTTTTTAAATAGATATAGCACGAAAACGGAGGCGACATCATGGACGCGACAAATTTTGCCACAGTAGTAAAATACAGTAAAGATGATCATTATAAATTTTAATAAAAATACAACATAATAAGTGAAATTCAAGTTACACATCAGTTATACAAATCAAAATAAAAAAAAAAATAAAGTTAAAGCTGTTAGAGTGCTTTATTTTAATGTTTATCTTCACTTTTGGTGGACCTTTTTTGGGAGATGCCCATATGGACTTCTTTATTTCGAAAACTAACTTTAATTTGCGCCGACGTTGGATTTTTTTTTTTTTCAAATAGACAATTTTTTTTTTAAACGAAGTATTTTTTTTCGTAAAATATACAGTTTTGTATTTTTTGTTATTGTTATAACAACATGAATTGACTGCACGAATGTGAAAATTGATGTTCAAACGTTATCAGTTAAATTTTTTGAATATGTTATTTGCTGATAACTACTAACTTTTTCTCACCCTGTACCATACTATGAGTACACCCCCTTTTCGAGACACAATTTTTATTAATAGACCTAGGCCGCAGGTATGTGTCTGTCTGTCTGTTAGCCATGCACTTCTATTGTGTTCAGCGATAATTCACTTGCATGGAAATTGAATTTATATTCCGAAGTCGTTCATAAAAAATGCATTTCGTATTTTTTTTTTTTTTTTTCAAAACTCTTATAGACAAAGCAATACGAATGCAGAACACGTTTTTTTAATCGATTTAAATTGATTTAGTCGATACATGTCAGGGAAATGTTGAAGGTTTGAAATGCATTTGAAAATGCTTTTGAAAACATTTCGCACACTTATTTTATTAATTTTGAATGCAATGAATTAATAAAAAATAAGATAAATTTATTTTTTTATTACAAAAAAAGTTAAGTCAGAAACATATGATTCGATATCAAATATCTTAAATATCAATTAGTTTTAAATTATAATTTTTCTTTATTAATGAAAAAAAGAAAAATAAGAGGAGTTCTGGTAAAAACAATGTCATTTTATTTTAAGCCATGACATAATGTGTAATCCAAAAAGTTTGCTCTGCAGCCAGCACTAAATAGGTGAGTAACATTAGAACATTTATTCTGGAAGCTAACTATCCGCATTTAGGTTAATAAGCTTCAACCCTTTAGCAGCTTTTAGTGTTAAAATTAGCACAAGCAATGATACGGTTGAAATATACCACGCCTTGGTTAATACAAAAAAAAAATATATATATATATATATTTAGCAAAAAGTAATCAACTTAAATTAAAGTAATGCAAATAAAGAAGGGCTTGTTCAGAACAAACAGAGAAGAACAAAATTTCATTATCCTGGCAATTATTTGCTTAAATCCTTGGAGACAAACACAAAGCACCAAAGTGGTGATGACAACAACAGAAGGAAGGAGCAGCAAGCAACATAGGGTGCAGCTCATACCGAAGGCATTAGCAACAAATAGGTAGCAATGGCAAAAAAAAAACAGACACTCTCACCCACACAAGGATAATACTTATTTTTCATAACAACGTCATGATGATGCGTTAACTTTTGCACACAAACACACACTCAAACAAACACACACTGAAAAATACGCACAAACCTAGAAACAGATGACATTCAATCTCCTGAGACCCAACCAACCCAAATGCCAGCCTAGCCCATTGTTTTTGCGTTGGCACCGAGCTACATTTTTCGCCGCTCATCCGCTTAATTCATTAATTAATTAAACTAATGAATTATTTGCTTATGCAGTTTTATATCTCAACGATTGTCATTTTTCTCTTTTGTTTGTCGTTCGGTCGGTTGTTCGTTCGGTAGTTTACATCGTCCGTTGTCAGTTTTGATCCCTCCCATGGTGTTCATCATTGTTTGCATTTTTCGGCATCAAAGTGTCAAATTAGTCGCTTGCGTTAATTTCTGATGATGTGGCAGCAAAATGAGCCACCGTTAGTAGTAGTACATCAGGAATAAAGATGATGTAGAAGAATAGTGTGAGGGGAGAAGAGAAATAAAACGCGTCAGTATATATTTAACACGCGTGTTATACAATATAACCTAGACGACGACACGACGACACGACGTCCACGAGGAGGAGAACTTGACGACAGCAATAAATTGTCAAGCACAGCGTGATAAATTTTAAGACATGATGTTTGATCGCATAAAAGGATGTTGTTGTTGATGGGGGGTGATGAGTAAAAATGAAAGGAGCAAAGCACCAGACTGGCTAGCCAGATTATGTGCCTAAAGACACAAGGAAGGTGTAAGATTAACTAGTTCAAAAACTACACTTATCAGACCTTAAAACCCAAAGGGACTAAATAAAATGCAGATGTGGTTGCCAGCATTTGCTAAATTGATTTTTAATTTTCAGTTTAATATCGACCCAACTCACATTTATTGCTAAATTTCAAAATTCACTTCAGAACTGAAGTTATTTGTTTGTTAGACCAGTTTTATCTGACGGCTCAAATGTTATGAGCAATCATTGAAATGTATAGAAATTTTAATAGCAGAAAATAACCCAAGTTCATCCATAAAATGATTTGATTTTAATAACATACAACTAGAACAACAAAATGATTAGAGCAATAACGGTTGATTGTTAAATAACTTTTTGAAGATTTTAAATTTTAATGTTTTGTGCTGAATTGTTTGTGTGGTGCGTGGGTGTACAATTTGAGTGGGCAGCATGACCGAGTTTGTGACCGATAAATAAATGCCGCACCACACCATCACCATGTGAAGCACACGCTTCTGTGCTAATTATGATGATCTCATATTTCATTTAAATGCTGCAAAATATTCAAATGAAAGTATATTACAAAATGCAGCATTGTACCATGTGTGTACTTTGCAGTTCTATATAACCTTTTATTGATCTAAATTAAGTTATTATTAACATTAGCACTTGACATTTGACATTTGGCATTTTGCATTTGGCATATGATATGGTACAGATGAAACCAAAACTGTCAAAAAAATTCTCACGCGTTCTATGAGTTTTGAAAATTATGGCTATGTAAAAGAGCTGTTCGAATTACTTTCTAATATTGTACCATGCGTCACATGACATTCCACATTTGACATTTGCCATTCGACATTTGACATTTGATATTCTACGTATGACACTTCACATATGACATTCGATATATCATCATTTGGCATGACATTCGACACATGTTGTTAATGACATTCGATATATATTCATTTGACATGACAATTGACATCACATTTGACATGACATTTGACATGACATTTGACATGACATTTGACATGACATTTGACATGACATTTGACATGACATTTGACATGACATTTGACATGACATTTGACATGACATTTGACATGACATTTGACATGACATTTGACATGACATTTGACATGACATTTGACATGACATTTGACATGACATTTGACATGACATTTGACATGACATTTGACATGACATTTGACATGACATTTGACATGACATTTGACATGACATTTGACATGACATTTGACATGACATTTGACATGACATTTGACATGACATTTGACATGACATTTGACATGACATTTGACATGACATTTGACATGACATTTGACATGACATTTGACATGACATTTGACATGACATTTGACATGACATTTGACATGACATTTGACATGACATTTGACATGACATTTGACATGACATTTGACATGACATTTGACATGACATTTGACATGACATTTGACATGACATTTGACATGACATTTGACATGACATTTGACATGACATTTGACATGACATTTGACATGACATTTGACATGACATTTGACATGACATTTGACATGACATTTGACATGACATTTGACATGACATTTGACATGACATTTGACATGACATTTGACATGACATTTGACATGACATTTGACATGACATTTGACATGACATTTGACATGACATTTGGAATTTGTCATTTAATGTTTGAAATTTTAACATGAGCAAATTATAAATAAATGTTTTCAATTTGAACTTTCAGTATAAACCTATTTTCATGCTCCCTTTAACATTTCATTAACCATTTTTTAAATAATATATTAAAAAATTAGTTTCTGGAAACGACATGATATCGTCCTTCTCCAAAATAATATTTAATAAGTTCATTTATTAAACACAATTCAATAGATTTAAGCACACTTTTCTGACATTTGTTTGGATTCCAATTAAACTTAAATAAACTTATTCAGAATTGTATTTAATCTGCAGCAGGTTTACACAAACTGCTTCTGCTCCAGGCAATTAAAGACAAACATCTTGATTTAAATTTTTAACAATTCAAGCCAAGCCATACTTAGTTTTCAGAAATTTGAACGATTTATATGTGTGTGTGTGTGTGTATTTGTTAAATTCTAATAAAAAAAAATCTGCATATTTTTGCCATTTTAGCAAATTATTTCTCAAATTCCCAAATCGAAGAAAAATACTTTGTGGCAAAAACTAATTGCGAATGGTTTAATTTAATAATTGCTCTCTCATATTATATTCTGACACTTGAAATGCAATACCATAGTACTAACAACAACAACAGCAATTGCAAATATTATTTAGTAGTCTTTCAAAGTTTATTGTTTGGTTTATGTGTTTGTATATGTAATATTTGCAATTTTCATAAATCTACTAGTAAATTTTGAGCTTGTCAAGTGGGTGGGTGGGTGAATGGATAGATGTATGTATGTGTGCGTTCGAATGGTTGTGTTGGACAGTGTTTTAACCAATATTGCATAGTTAGTGATACGGCAACAGCAAGCTTTACTCTACTCCGCTTTACTCGTCCGCTCTACTCGTGTTACACTGCAACTCTTCTTTCTATTCCAATGCTTTTCGAACGGAATGTACGTATCTTATATCGCACCACTTATTACAGCCTTCTTCTCATCGATCGCCTATCCCTGGTAAGACCAACCAGCCCACTAAATATACTCTGCAACCCACCAACCAATTCACTCGAGAGTGTAATCTACACTTTCCGACATATATTAAGTGCAACGGCAAATATAATCTCTAGCAGCTGGCAACACTGGCACACTCACAATAATATATATATATATATATATATATAGAAAATAGTGCTTCTACAAGTGCAAATATAGACAAACACTAACTTACTTACGTATTCTCACACACATACACACAAATATGCACGCAAACATTGAAAACAATTCAATTTAATTAAGAGACTCTCGCATAAAACTCTCAACTCTTCTCTAGACTCGGTCTCAACTTTCGAAACATTTCGAACTGAATTTTATGGACAATGAAAAAGTTTTTCTTATCATGTTTTGTCGCAAGGAAATGCAGAAGGCAAGGATGGTCAGATGTGTTCTGCAGTGTTGGGAAAGAGTGGTAGCTAGAATTTTGGTGGAGTGCAAAGTTGTGGTAGAAATTTTTAAAATTGAACATTATAAATTAGCACGTTGTTTAAATTTAATTTTTATAAAATATCCATTACTAATAATACTAAATATTTTTGGGTTTTAAATGTTTATTTATACATACATGTTTTTTTTTATATTATTATTTCAACTAACAGGAAAATGCTTGGTCGTCCTCCGTCAAACTATTTTCGATGTTTTATAATTAAGTGTTTCATTAACTACGTCAGAAATTTAAACATAATTTTTTTAGAGCGACATCTTAAAGTGTGGTATTTTTCATTGCAACTTATGTTAATGCGACAAAACTAAGAAATCATATTAGAAAGTATATTCTTCTATGGTCTTAATTTTTTTCATATGGGTATGTCATATGATAAATGTCATTAAGTTTAAAAAGAATGTATGGGACTATGTAGCCAATTTACCATTTTGTCATAATAGTCAAGATTATATGTTTTAATAATGCTATCAACAGCTTTGCAGTTAAGAATTTAATAATGAAGCCTAGAAATATGCAATATTTTCGATCAAAAATAAATTCAATTAAACTAAAAACAACCAAATTGATTTAAATCTTTTGTGGTCTTCACCGCAATGCAACCAACCAGTTTCAAAATCATGAGGCAGAGAAAGAGCTGCAGTGGTGACAGGTGCTGATGATAAATATTTTATTTTGTGGGCGTGGTTGTGAGTTATGCAAACTAATTTGTGCAACATAATAATCTCAATAAATGACTGTCGGAAAAAGAGGCAAACTAACAGAAATAAAGACATAAATATACACACACTCACACGGACACAAATCCAACATTTATAACCATGTGACTTGAATTGTATTGTACAAATCCTTGCAGCACATTGAGCACGAATGTCTGCAGGTCTTAATGAATGTCTGTCTATTCGTGGCTGTAGTTTTGTGTGAGTGTGATGCAATTCTTGTGTGCATTCAAGTGCAAGTGTATGCATTTATATGCATGTATGCTCAATTAATTATTTTGAATCTTTCTCGCATGACATTTATTTAAGTTTCCAAACGACAACAAAGGACGAGCAAGTATTGTGGCAAAAGATGTTGTAACATAGACCAATATGTGTGTGTATTTTTAAGCATCTTGCTTAGTTTTCTCCTAAATTTTCGTGTGTGGGTGGTGGATGTGGAAGAGTGTGTCTTACTTTAAACTTCAAAAGCTGCTGGACTATAGAAAGCACTTGGTTGACTGCGTTATTTTTGTGTTTTTGTGCACTTCATTCTTCACAGCTTTTATTGTTTATTTAAAAAATTAAGTAAATTGCTCTTAAAACTACCCAAAGGGAAATGTTTAAGTGCAACTGTGGCACTTTTGTTTAATATGTGGTGTGCGCAAACATTTGTGAAATTTAAAATTTTGCAGAGCGATGAATATTTGAGTTTGAAGAGCAGATGTAGGTGTGGAAAGCATAATTAAAACCACTTTATTACTATAAAAAAATGAAGTAACTTTTTTTAATCATGATTATAATTTTTGATGTATTCACAAAACAATTTTAACATAGGAATGAGGTTGAAAATTTTTAATAATTTTTTTATTTTATTTTTACAGCGACACTTTATTAGGTAGGTACTATAAAAATATTTACTTGCTATACCTGCTCGTATTTTACTTGTTTACTTTTTAAATAATTTAACCGTAGTAAAACTTTTTATAATTTACATCTTCCGATAACGTGCATATCCTGAAAGCCATTTTTCAGCCAAACTAATCCTCGCACCGAAAATTTATGTTGTTCCTTTTTTTTCTGCTTCATCGTAAAACCAATAAAATCTAAAATTAAAATCAGTAAAATTGCGCCCGCTAATTTATGCGGCATCACATCAACTGCTTCTGTTCACTGTAGTTGCGGCTGCTAAACCTGATCCTGTTTTTGGTTACCAGCCACGTATGCAAATCCTGTGCCATTCGGGCAATTATCAGGCTTAGGCATCGCATGCCAACAGGCAGCAGCCCGCTGAGCCTGCAATTTCGAGTTCAACTCTTCTTCGTTTACCACCTCGCCCATCCATCCACATTCTTTTCAAGGAGTTTCCTTTTTTTTCAAGCAGATCAAAAGACAAACACAAGTTTTTGGCTTTGATATCAAAAACTACCCCAACCTCACAGCACAAAAGATAAAAAAAAAAAATATGTTTCTGCCTTAATAATTGGCTAAATGTGAAGGTACCGCAGCACTTGAGAATTCCAGCGCCAAATTCAGAGTTTTATTACCAAGAAAGCAAGCAAATAAAACTAAGCGTTGTTAGAATGCATAAGAAAGAATTTCCAAGCTTTTCAGCAGAGCCTAGAAACATTTCTGTGGTCTTACGTTAGGGAGATATCAGCATTTATTTTCTTGGCCTGCAATGATTTGCAGATTAGAATGGCGCGATTCGGCTGGCTACGTGCGCAACCTCAAGAATGTCACAAAATTAATTGCGCAAATTTTGATAGTATTTCAGATGAAAGCAGCAAATAGGGGAAGCAAAATACGAGCAGTGGGATTGGGAAGCAAATGAGTAATGGAGCCTTTTTTCAAAAGTCAAACGGGATCTTTTAAAGCTTTTCCACAACAAAAGATTATATAAAGAAGCTGCTACGAACAAGTGTGATTTCACAATAGATCTACAAAATATCAAAAATTTAAGATTGAACACATTAATCAGAGAAACAATAAAAGAAAAATAATGAGACAATTGATATTATTCAATTAAAATTGGAATTTAGGAAACATAAACAGACAAAAATTAGAGAAAGATATACAGCTTTACTAAAAAACGAAATTTATGTACAACATTTTCAAAAACGGTACCAATAAAAACATAAACTCAGTTTTAAATTTAAAAAAAAAATAGCCAGTTCTGAAAATACATAGCTTTTCCATGTATTTTATTTTAAAACTGGCTACTTTTTTGACATTCAACTCATGTTTTGACTTATTTATAATTTAAAATTATGGGCAGAGAAATCCTGACGGACTATAGTGCTGTCAGAAAACCACCATGGTATATGGAACCTACCTCTACGTTGCCGTCATTGCAGGCTTGATCTTCATAAGAGTCATCATAACAATCATTTACCGCTGCCATTGCCATATCTACAATGGATACCAAGTTTGACTTTGAACCACCACCCATAGTAGACTACTCAAGCTTATAAAATGCGCTGACTCTATTGGCTGCTAGCTTTAAGATAACAGGCCTCTTTGCACCTGTTTGCAGGAGCCGACAATCCATGATCAGCCAACAGGATAGAAACTTGACTCCATGTCTTGTCCTTCTGCCTAATTGTTACGATGTTGTTTTTGGAGCTATTCTAAATTTGAGCTATTTCTATCAAGGCACAATTCCTTAAGGACCGCTTTGTGCTCCTCATTCTAAGGCGATAGCTCTGAATTCATAAGTCACAAGAGAGTAGATTGCCCCTTAGCTCTTGTCAATATGAATGGCATAGATCTCGTGGTTTCCACAACTTTTGACTTTCTGATGTTCTGTGACATATCGATCCAATCTGATCTTCGTTGAAATGATCCAACAGCCTAGGTTTATTAGAACGGTGCAAGAAATACTTTACTCCAGGTGATCTTCGCTTGATCTTTACCTCATATACTAGCCCAAAAGTGGAGTTACATTTGCACATTTTAGCAGGGGCTTCAGGATCTTATTTGAAACCATGCCATGCTTCAGGGCATGACACGATTTTTTCCTCCTCAACTCTCTTGGTCATCGACGCAATGTTGGTTACCTACAAGGCCTTCTGAACAGGAACTACAATGTTAAGTGTTCAAGATAAATGCATGGTCTTACGCCACCATCTCGTTTGCTGATACTATTATTGCCTTGATGTCCAATAGAAAATCTTATTACTGACACAATTCGTTCTATTATTGCTAGTAAATTGTGCAATAATCTCCCTGCGAGTGTCTTGCCCGGAAGTTTCGACCTGCACAAATTTAAAACACACCTGCACCAACACTCCCACTAATATATTACTCTTCAACCGAACTATCACAATGTTTACTCATTTATACCAGACATTCTCTGAGCGTTGATTAAACCTGAAAATAAACTTTTTTCTCAATTTCTTACTTGTCAGAAATATTTTTTTTTTTATTTTCGAAAAGCGAGAAAAATCATTTGTTGTTCTACCAAAATTGACACAAAATGTTCACTTTTTTTTAAAAAAACATACCTATTTTAGAAAAATAATGTTTGACTTGTTTTTAATTGGTACACTGAGAAAAAACACATACCTTGCTCCGGTAAAAAATTTCTCTATTTTCGATATAGAAATTTTCTCTTTTTCAAATAAAATTTTCTTAAATTAGAATAAATTTTCACATTTTCGAAGAAATATTACTTTACTTCTAGGAAATGGAAATATTTCAATGTCTCTAATAATGATAAGTATTTTTCTCGCACAAAAATTTCTCATTTATAGAGAAAAATTTATTAAAAATGAAAAACTTTTCTTATATTTTGATAAAAAATTCACTAAGAGAAGTATTTTCTTCAATAAAAACAAATCTTTTCTCAAAAATAAAAAGTTTTTTTCTCAAAAAACGATATATTTTTCTTTTTCATGGAATCTTTTTTATCATTTTTAGAGAATTTTTAGTATCGAAATTAGAGAATAGCATTCTCTGGAGCAAAGTCTATATCATTTTTCTCTAGATATGATGCCTTTTTTATCATATTCCGATAAGCTTTTTTCTGAGTGTAGCAAACAAAAAGTGTGGAGCTTTAAAAAAATAGTCAGTTTTAAGTAAAACAAATTTTAAGAGAAAGTGTGCAGCTCGTTATTGGTAAGGCTGATAGTAAATATGTAGATATGATAAAATATGTAGATAAGCTCACTCTGTTCAAAAACTTTGTTTTCTTCATAAAAAAATTTTTAATTTCTGACCTGAAAGACCACTTCGTAAAAATCGAAAATAAAAAAACTGGAATTATGACTGAGTGACTATATCGCGGGTAAAGCGCACTAAAATGATAAGAGACCTTTTGACGAAAATATGTTTACTGCTTTTTTCAATCCATCAATATTATATCTAACTTATCTAATAATATCTAATTTATTGAAAATGCATAGCAAGTGAATGCGTGTCAGTAGGGGGGTCATAAGGGGCCTCGGTAATCGAGTGGTTAGCGGGCTTGACTGCCAACCCAGAGGTTCTGGGTTCGAATCCCAGTCTAGCCATGGTCTTACGCTTTTACCTTTACTTAATTCTTTCCTCATTTCTAATCAACTGAAATTAAAACTTCATCAATATATACGACTTTTGAAGTTGTAGTTGGGTGGTAGAGATGTTTGTGGCATGAGACTGCTTAATAACTCGAATTGACTGAGGTAAAGGCATAACACTTGCCTCAGATTCAAAATCGAATGTTGATATAGCACTGCGCCAAACAAGAACATTCTACACTTGTTTATCTTGATTTCCCTTTCTCTCCTACTTATCTATCTCCCCATTTCTGAACCAAGGCAGACTTGACTGAATAGGTTTGACACCTGAAATCCTTGGTTCAAAGCTACAAAAAAAAAACCATCGATATACAGTAAATATAATTTAAGTATCACGAAAAACAAAAAAATAAATTAATTTGTAATTTGGAGCAACAAAAATGTAATATCGTTGCATGAAATTATTACTCATAACATTAAACAATAACATTTGTTAAAAGATTAACTTTGTTAATTTAATGCATTTGTACAAAACTGCTTACAGTTCCAATATATTTATTTGCTAACAGTTCCAATATATTTATGTTTTAATTTGTTCGTTTCTTACACATTTAATAAATTTTGTAAGTATTTTTTATTAACGTTTCTTAACTTGAAAACTTTCTATAGCCAATAAAAACTATAAATAAGTAAAAATATTTTCATATAACCTGAGACCAATTCAATAGTTATTCACAAAAATTATAATGTTGTATTTACGAGCATTTTAAAGAAAAATTTGTCTTTAATTTTTCGGAAAAATTTTAGTTTGACCTTCAAAAAAACCATAACCGAAAGCGTGAAAAGGAAAAATAATTACAAAAACACCTTTACTGGCTAATTTTAATTAAAAAGTTGTATAGTCGTCTTTTAGCTCATACTGATATTTTAAAAGATACAAGATGCAATTATATTATTAGAGTTTTTTGAAAACATTTTTGAGCATTCGTTGAAATAAAACTCAAAAGCGACTGGCTTTTTAACACTGAAGATGAGTGGTTTTATTTTGCAGAGTTTATTTTTGACATCCATTCTCTCGGAAATTGCGGGGGAAGCGAAAAAATGTAGCACCTTTGCAAATTCCATACATTACATGCGTGCTCTATTGTACCAGGCTCCAAGTAATTATACAAGAGTTGAGTGTATTCATACACAAGCCCATGTAAAATACAAGAATATGTTATGTAAACGTATAAAAACGTCCACAAATCTATCGTAAACAAAATTCCTGAATGTGAATCCAACAAATTCAAATTGTTGAACCAACCATATGAATCCGCCTGTTGCAATATGAATCCTCAAAGACAAAGTATTCAAAGCCGTCTCGAAGACCAAGTATGACTACTCAGAGCGAACGCTGACGTTCTGAAAGACAGGTCATTATATTGTCAGCAACAAATAAATAAATAAATTTTAAGCAAAAAATAACATTTCACTCACACAAAAAAAAAACAACATCATGCATGGAGAGAGTGTGGTTTTTTTTATACAATGCATCCGTCCTACAATACATGGACGAATACCGTCCTGGAAGACATGTCAACAACATGTCATTTCAAAACATTTCAACAACAAAGTGGAATTTTGTTTGAAAATATCTTCGAAGACACCCATGGAAATGGATAGATCCTTCTTGCAAGAAACTGACATGTCTCGAAGATTTCTTCAAAGACGGATCAATACATTTCCTGCTGGGAATAAAACACTAACACAACAAAAAACGAAAACACATTCGGTCTTACTAATAAATCTTAACTTTCTGAAAAAAGTCGACATTTTGAAAAAAAAAAACCAACTTCTTTATAATGTATAACCAAAAAACAAAAAAGGAATCACAAAAGTCGGTACTTTAAACAATTTCAATTGAAGCTGAAGTTTAAATCCTTTTTTAGAACTAACTTCATTAAAAAAATTAATTTTTCTACGTTTTTGACAGATTTCACACAGAAAATCACGAGTTTCTCAGAAAAAATCGACTTTTCTAAGTATTGAACATTTTTTTTGTTTATTGATATGCAATTCGGGAAGAGTCGACTTTATGTTAGAATCGATATTTGAAAAAGTCGATTTTTTTCGTTTATCTAGCGGTAATGCGGATAGCATCGAGCATTGAAACAATAGTTATACGAAATAAGCGTACAGCTGCAAAGAAAATTCGACGAATTACAACAATTTTTAAAAATCAAAGTTGTTATAAAGATTGCCTAGAACTATTTTTGTGTTTCAGTTCATGAGCTGAGTGCACTCATACACGAGTCTGTATTGAACCCTAGAATTCAAACCTTATTTCACTATAAGTTATAAGTTATTACTAACCATGAGTAAGATTTACTCACTTGATCTTACTTCTAACAAAGAGAAATAAACAATTTGTATTGAACACGTGTTCAAGTAAATACATTTTTAAATTAAATAAATTTTTCTATTTCATTACTAAAAAAAAAAAACTTAATTGCACTGTACTTGTCAGTTTATTTTTCGATTTTATTTTCTTCCTCACTTTCGCTGCATTCCAATAAAATCGACATAATTTGATATTCATTCAAGCAGACCTTTTTACTATAACAAAAGTCAAATAATGAAAAACAAACCCTTATACTAACCATGAGTAAAATTTACTCACCAGTGTTTTGCAAATGCCATGTAACACACCACCATCGAATCGATATTCAGTAACAAACGAACACGACTTAAAGCAAAAATTTAAGAAAGTCTTAAGATTTTGAAATAGATTTTGAAGAACACATTGCGAATTTAACATATAAGTATGATCTTTTTTTATAAAGAGTGAATAAATTTTACTCTAGGGTTAAAGCACTGTCGTCTTCATGCAACAGTACCTACATCATCTCAGTTCGCTCACACGAAGGATAATAAGTGAGTAGGTGGGTACACTATTCATATGTAACTATTCACAAATATTCTTGTTGATAGTAACAACCATAAAAACTCGATTTTTTTCGCGTAGACTCTATTGCGCAGACTCAGCTGAACGTTGCCAAATAATACAGGCATCTTTTTCAAAAAGCTCCATAAAAAACGAGTAATGCCTTAGTAATAATCTATCAAAGCAAAGGAAATTTTTTATCCAGTTTGTCGGTTCTATTTGTGTGAAGACCGACTTGTATGAATTTTGGCTAGAAGTTTGCATAAAGTTGTTTACGCTCCCATTGCGTAATTACATAAGTTGCATGCATTTTTAACTCCTACCTTATGAATTATTGTTGCTGCCCTTGAATTTGTACATTGATTATATGAATTTGGGTCAGTAAACTCATAAAGTAGTTCACGTTTTCCTTGTATTTGTACATAAGATCCATGAATTTGTTTCAATTACATATCTCATGAACTGTTCTCGTACTCCCGAACATGAATTTTATTCACAAAAATTATGGATAAATCATTTTCTGTTTCTGGGACTGCTTATTTGTTGACATAAGATATTTCGTTTTAACACATTCGACTCGACTCTTTTTCTAGCCTGGAGAATGCTGCACTGACTTCGCACGTATTGTGGCCAATGATGTCAATATCATCAGCGTACGTCAGCAGCATAACACTCTTATAGAAAATTGTGCCGCTGCGTCTCAGGTCAGCAGCTCAGATGGTCTTCTCCATGACTATATTAAAGAAGTCACACGATAAGGAATCACCTTGTCTGAAACCTCGCTTGGTATCGAACGGAAGGGAGAGGTCCTTCCCGAATTTCACTGCGCTACTGGTGTTCTTCAGAGTCATCCTGCAAAGACGTATTAGCTTCGCAGGAATACCAAATTCAGACATGATGGAGTATACACTGAGAAAAAAACACATACCTTGCTCCGGTAAAAAATTTCTCTATTTTAGATATAGAAATTTTCTCTTTTTCAAATAAAATTTTCTTAAATTAGAATAAATTTTCACATTTTCGAAGAAATATTTCTTTACTTCTAGGAAATGGAAATATTTCAATGTCTCTAATAATGATAAGTATTTTTCTCGCACAAAAATTTCTCATTTATAGAGAAAAATTTATTGAAAATGAAAAACTTTTCTTATATTTTGATAAAAAATTCACTAAGAGAAGTAATTTCTTCAATAAAAACAAATCTTTTCTCAAAAATAAAAAGCTTTTTCTCAAAAAATGATATAATTTTCTTTTTCATGGAAGCTTTTTACCATTTTTAGAGAATTTTTAGTATCGAAATTAGAGAATATCATTCTCTGGAGCAAAGTCTATACCATTTTTCTCTAAATATGATGCCTTTTTTATCATATTCCGATAAGCTTTTTTCTGAGTGTAGGTGACTCTTTATTGGACTGTCGATGAAAAATGGTGTGTGTCGATTTTTTTTTCGAGGCTCTTTTCCAAGATTTATCGGAGCGTGAAGATCTGGTCGATGGTAGACTTTCCAGGTCTGAAGCCACACTGATAAGGTCCAATCAGTTGGTTAAAAATGGGCTTCAGTCTTTCACACAATACGCTTGACAGGACCTTATATGCGATATTAAGAAGGCTAATCCCACGGTAGTTGGCGCAAATGGTGGGATCGTCTTTCTTTTGGATTGGCAGGTCACACAGAGGTTCCAATCATCTGGGAAGCATTCTTCCAATCATATATTGCATAGAAGCTTATGAATGCATTTAAACACAGTTTCGCCTGCTTACATCTCAGCCAGTAGAACATCGGCTCCTGCGGTTTTGATGTTTTTAAGCCGAGCTATAGCTGTTAAGACCTCGTTATAGTCGGGCAGCGGAACTTCAACGCTGTCAGCCTAAATTGGTGTTTCCGGGATGTCATCTCTATGGGCGGGATTGTAGAAGACAAGAGATGTCTTCTCTACATAACATCAGTACATAACATCAGTACTCTGCATATCTGTCACTAGATTCCATTTTCATTCTTACAGGAAGAGGCTGCGGTCTTAAAACCATAGGCCATTCGTCTATCTTTTCGAAAAATGTTCGAGTCTCATTCCTGTCGCCATACATCTCAATTTTCACACACTCATGCATTACTGTCTCTCGTTTTTTCGCCTGAAAATGCGTCTCTCTTCCCTCCTCTTCTCTCGGTATCGCTCCATAACAGCACGCGTTACAACCGACTGCAGGGTGGCTTTGTAGGCGGCGTCCTTCTCTGCAGTGGCGTCGCGACAATCCTGGTCGTGCCACTGGTTTCGGCGAGGGCGGTGGTAGCCTATCACCTATTCGGCATTCGTACGCATAGAGTGGGATATGTGCGTCCAGTGCGTCCATATATCGTCGATCGGAGGAGTGCTTTCTTCAAGCAGGAGTGAGAGTCGAGTAGCGAATGCTTCGGCCGTCCGTTTTGACTGCAGCTTGTCGACGTCTAGCTTTTTTAGAATAGGATTTCGAGCATTCTCAGCTGCGCACAGACATGTGAGGATCAAGACTGCGACAAGATAATGATCCGAGTCTATGTTAGCACCACGGATCGTGCGTACTTCTAGTACACTGGAAGATTGCCTTCCGACAATCAAAACGTGATCAATTTGGTTGCATGTTTTTTGATCAGGGGACAGCCACAGGGACAGGGGTGGCCTTATGAATATTGAGATGCATGAATCTAGTGCTACTTACGACCATGTTTCGTGCTGCGGCGAAGTCGTGGAGGCTGAACTTTCTGACTGTTGGACCAAATATATTTTCCTTACCTACCTTGGCGTTGAAGTCACCAAGCACGATTTTTATGTCATGACGGGGGCAGCGCTCACATGCGTCTTCAAGACGCTCGTAAAAACTTTCTTTGCTCTCGTCATCTTTTTTTTCTGTCGGAGCTTGCGCACATATTAGGCTTATGTTAAAAAATTTTGCCTTGAAGCGAATTATGGCAAGTCGTTCGTTCACAGGAGTGAATCGCAGGACATGATGCCGTATTCTCTTGCCAACTACAAATTCGCATCCAAACTCGTGCTTCTCCGCATGGCCGCTGTAGTAGATATCACAGGATGCTTGCCCTGTCCCTTTCATCGCATTTCTTGGATTATAGTGATATCAGAATTATATCTTTCCAAGATATCAATCAGTTGGAAAGAGGCACCGTCCCAATTTAGGGTTCGGACATTCCAGGTACATATCCGTAAATCATTATCAGTTTTTCGTTTGCGGTAGTCGTCTTCGGATTTGGGGATAGTTTATCTTTTATTTCTAAGTTGTTTCATCGAAATGCTTTTTTATATGGTGGGATTCAACCGAACGCACAACCTTTGCTTGATGGCAAAGGAAAGAGATTTAATTTTAGAGTGTAGAAAAGGCATATTTTTTAAAAATAGGTCTGTTGGCCAGTAGAAATATTTTGCTCAATTTTTGCAACAACCTCAATTTTCGCAATTGGCTTGAATTTAATTATTGGTTGCTTTGATCGAGGTCGTACTGTTATTATGTTTTGTAACTTACTTTCATGAGGAAATAACAAAAAATGTCACTTCCAAATTACATATGCAAAAACACCAACAAAATTATTCACAATAGCTAATGCAGTAAAGCTGTTCTATGAAAAATCGATACAAACAGGATTGTTCAGAATTTATTCACTTCAATGAATAATAATGCAGCAAGCCAGCAAGCAAGTAAAGCAAATTCAATCAATAATACCAACCACCATCAATAGATGTCGTTGTGTCCAAGCTCACTCAGCAATGCAACAATGCACACAAAGTGGTAGTGGTGTTGTTGTTGTTGTATTTTCTGTTTTGCTTTGTATTGCTTTATAAATTTATTTTTTTTGTTTCACAGAAGCCAGTTCTTTTTTTATACATTTCTTTTTGTCGTTGTTTTTTACACGCTACAGAAGCTTTTATTTATGCATGAATGACGACGACATTTAAGAGAGAATAAATAAAAAAAAAACTTTCAAATAAAGAAACACAACAAAAAAAATAGAGTCAGCAACGCACAAGGACGATAAAAACGACAACAATAACGATCACACCTACACACCATCCACAGGAATACAATAGATTATAGCGGAAGGAAGGTGGTGGTGGTGACTATTGTAGGAGTACCAAACAATACAGAATAACAACAACAACAAATCTACTATACATAAATATATACAGACGATTACGGTAAATGCAGTTACAAAAACAAAAAAATAATAGTGTTGGAGACGGCAAAGTGCTGCTGCAGTGTCAGATGAGGTAAACGACGAGGAGCAATTCGAAAGCCACAAGCTAAAAAATTTTCCATTCTTTCCATTGTGAACAATGTCATTGAGGCAATTGAGAAAATTGTTTTATTGAAAGATTTTGACGTTTATGCGTTTTCAATTTTTACCAGTTCAAAAGAATAGTACGAAGAGTGCGACGCGTAAAGAAACTTTTGTTTGATGGAAATTTAAGTGAAAAATTATATCAGACATTAAGGGCGGGAATGCTAATATAAATATAAAAAACGGTCAAAATTAAGCAATATTGATAGAAGAGCTTTCTTTACTTTATTTTTTAATGGTTATACAAAAGTGTGAAAAAATATGATGTGTTGATTAAAAAGTAAAATGATTGAATGCAAGCTAAAACCAATCAATGTGAAAATATACTGCATACATTTAGGTGCTTAGCCATTTAAAATACATCGTTGTGGAAATGAAGGATAATGATTTGAACCAGTAAACACTTTTCTATATATTTTTAAGGTCAGAGTATCGTGCTGTTATAGAAGCTTTAAAACGAATATGATATCCGTATAATTAACGACAATAGAACAATGAAAGACTGCATACTTTTAGGTATATGCATGAAAAGAGTTCTTATAGCCTGATGACTAGAATAGTGATGATTTAGTTTTTTCAAAACTGTATGCATTGGTCAAGTTATATTGAAACACTGCTCAACAAGGATTTTATTTTATTTTTCTTTGCTATTTTTACATTTACTCAAAAACAAGTGCTGCTTTTAATTGTACTATACAAGGACTTTCTGGCATAATATAGCTTAGCTCTACTTGACTTATTTATATAATTTTTTGTTTTTCTTTTTTTTTGTTCTTGTGCTCAAACTTATGCTGCTTCTGCTGATAATTTGAGCTAGCTGTTGCTTCTTTTGAAGAGTCGGCAGAAGAGGAAGAATGCTAATATAAATACTCAAGTGTGAAAACATGCAAGTGTAGTGGTTGCGTTGAAGTGTTTGTGTGAAATGATCCCAGTAGACAATGACATCGCTGCTAGCAGGCCTTCCTGTGGATTTTGTAGTACTGCCGCACTCATATACAATTACACTTTCTTTTTTATATGAAGTGGGAAAAATTCGCAGGCCTTCCGCTCCGATAGCTCAAAGGAGGCCTGATAGAAGCACTTCTTTAGAATGGCTTAAAGTAGGGGTAAACAAAAAGTGTTGAAAAAATATTTTTTTCTTTTAAACCTTTTTCTGTTTATTTATACATTCTATGATTTTATCTTTTCTCCTATGTTTTTTTAAGTTAGATTAATTTCAATCTATAATCTTTGATATAGCAGTAAGAAGGGCCATTATTGCGTCATATTTTTAAACTGATATATATTCTAACTTTTAACGAAAAAGTTGCCCTGAAGTATATGAAAAGTCAGACTTTGTAGGGAAAACAAATTTGTTGTGCAGCCTTTTGTGCAGAAAAGGAAGGCCTTCAAGAAGTGCTCGTAAGAGCAGCGAGGAACGGATGTGTTTAGTCTTCAAAAGTAGCAGTCAATGCAGGCCTTCGTATGAAGAGCGCTGGTTTAATTGCCTATTGGGATGTGTGTTTGTTTTTGAGTGTGCGTAGGACAGAGCGATTATTATGTTTATAAGTGGCAACGTACAACAACATTAAAGGATTTTCAAGGATCAAGAGTTTATGAAGTGTTGAGAAGAATACGTAAAAGACTGAGATTTCAAAAAATACACTGATGTGCAAAACAAATTTATTTATCAGAAAAAAAAAAATAAATTCAGACCTTAAGTGGGTGATGACGATTAACATTAGTTAACATCTTTATATTATTTGTAATGTTTGCATTAATTTCATGTGACAAAATAAAAAGTATTACATATAGAATTAAACTAATCAACTTAAAATTGCAAGCTTAAAATAAATGCTTTGAACTAAAAAGTTGAGGATTAACACTTTTAAAGGTTGAAATTTAAAACTAAAGTTCACATTAAAATTGTTGAGTAAACATTATAAGTAACCGTTATGAATAACCACAATGAATAAACATTACAAATGAAAGTCTTTAATAACCGCTATGAGAAACCGATATGTATAATCATTACATTTAGAAAAATTTCAACTGTTATATTAAAAGTTGGCCGCTGTTATCTCAAAACACTGTTAGATTGAATGATTTGCGGTTCAGTTAACAGTTTTATTTCTCGTATGAACGTTTTAAAGTAGTTTTGCGCTGTTTTTAACAGTGATTATATGATTTTTATATGTTAAAATGTCTATTTTCAGTGGATTTGTCCATTATATTGGACACATCAGAAAATTGTTTTTTTATTCATTTTCCAACGTATTTTTAAAATCAAATAGGGTGGTACCATGAAATGAAGTTGTACCAACATGACAAAAATTTTTTTGAAGAACTTTATAACGTTTAACTTAGTTGGATTTTCGATTATGTACCCAATAGAAGCCTTAAAGATTTTTATTTTTCGTGTTAATAAATGTTGCAAAAAAACAAAAGTGATTATTGTGATAAGTGTGCAAAAGCTAAGCCTGACAAAAGCTAAGCAGTGCATGTAAAAATCAGAGGGATGTTTTATAACCTTATGGGATCTTTTCTTTAGGTTAATCTTTTAAACCTAAATGATGGGAATATTACCTCAAAAACGATTTTGCCACGATTGTTTTAGCAAAGCCATTGTAAGGTTTAAGCAATTGTTTTTAAATTTTTTTTGATATATTTATCTTATCGTTGCCAATTTCGCAGTGGAAGTGTGCATCAAGCGGAGGACGTGGGTTCGTATCCTAACGGTGTAAGTATCTAAAATTGTATTTTAATAATTGAAATTCTAAATCTGTTTTATTAAGTGTTTGGTCAAAAATAACTTTCAAAATAACTTTGCTTACAATCTTGGAAAAAGTTATTAAAAAAAAAAATTCTTTGTTAGTCTTGGCGGGCATTGAACCTAGGCCAGTCGAGTAGTAGAAGAAACGTCGGCATACTCGGCAAAACTTGAACTTCCAATTCAGTTCAAGATAAAAATTTCAATAAGTACGTACTTATAAGTGTACCATGTTCTATAGACCAACAGTCAACCGACGGTTGATTAGAAAAATTCATTTGTTGAATGGTATTTAACAGTGCAATCTGTTATTTTAACCCATAACTTGTTTGATATAACAGCATTTTTTTTCTGAGTGTATGCCTTACCGATATGAAAAACTGTTATGAAAAATTAATATAAAAAGCTATCATAAATTGCAGTTCAAATTATCTTTTATAAATGAGCATTTTTAAATGTGAATAATCATTTTGAATAATTTTAACAAATAACCACTATGAATAACTGTTATGAAAAACCCGTAAGCAAAACTGTTATGAACAACCGTCATGAGTAACCGTTATACATAACCATTACATATACCAAAAACATTATAAATTCTAACAAGTTATTTTCTTTAAAATATATTACGAATGGATGCAAAGTAGCTAGTCCAGTGGAACTTTTGAAAAAACAAAAAAACTTCTTGACTAACGGGTCAGTCCGCAGAGATTGTGGTCGCTCGACTATTTTAAAAAAATTTTCTTTTTTTACCATAAATTTCGTTATGTTTCAGCACCTTAGAACTGCTTTAAAAACAAACTTTTTTGTTGTATTTACAAAATGGCGGCCATGTTTGTCATGCAACTACGAGCGATTTTCGTATCTTATAGAGTTTGCGGTAATGATCATATTTCAGCTCCTATTAAACATACAGAAATAAATGAAAAAACTAAACATTACTTATACCTTAGGCTATTATCATGCATATCAGAAAAATTAATTGGGATGGTACTTCATTTTAAAAAAAAAGTTAAATTTACCAAAAAAAATCGTAATTTTTGGTAACTTTGAAAAAAAAATTTCAATAGAAAGAAGCTAGTGGCAGACCTATATTTTTAGTATAAGATACGTCTTAGTAAGAACTTAAAATATAAATTTTTTAAAGTGACTAAGTCATAAATTTTTTGAGTTACAACGATTTGAAAAATAAGAAATCTCAAATTTGCCCCAACTTTGGGGTCAAGTATCTCCAATGGGCACGGGTGAAAAAATTTGAAATGAATTTTAAATAAACAACGTTTTAAGAGGATTCTGATGATATAAGAATGAAAGTGGTTTTTATAATTCATTAAAAAAATATAGCTAAAACTGGTTGGGGCAAATTTGAGATTTCTTATTTTTCAAATCGATGTAACTCAAAAAATTTATGACTTAGTCACTTTAAAAAATTTATATTTTAAGTTCTTACTAAGACGTATCTAATACTAAAAATATAGGTCTGCCACTAGCTTCTTTCCATTAAAATTTTTTTTTTCAAAGTTACCAAAAATTTTTTTTGGTAAATTTAACTTTTTTTTAAAATTAAGTAACATTCCAATTAATTTTTCTGATATGCAACATAAAAGCCTAAGGTATAATTAAAATTTAGTTTTTTCATTTATTACTGTATGTTTAATAGGAGCTGAGATATGATCATTACCGCAAACTCTATAAGATACGAAAATCGCTCGTGGTTGCATGACAAACATGGCCGCCATTTTGTAAATTCAACAAAAAACATTTTTTTTAAAGCAGTTCTAAGGTGCTGAAACATAACGAAATATATGGTAAAAAAAGAAAATTTTTTAAAATAGTCGAGCGACCAAATTTGCTATTTTGTGATCAATCTCGGCGGACTGACCCTAACGTTACTCAAGGATCATGAGACACATAAATACGGAGCAGAATGATAACTTAACACACAATTTTTCTCAAGTGAAATTCTGAATTATCTTAAGAAAGGTGTATATAAAAAAAATCATATCTTTATGCAAAGTGATTATAAAAAAACGAAACAACAAAAGACAGTTAAGATTAAGGTTTAAACTACATTTCCAAAAAGTTTCAGATTTTTATTAGGCCCATACATGCCCGTTTTTGGGATCAAAGTAGAAAGAACCTTTTTGATAAATTTCAATTTTCAAAGGTATTATTCTTTAAGGATATGAGGGCATGAGGGTCCTGAAACTTAAACCTAATAAATTCCTGATCTAGAGAACAAGTTTTAAATGCCTGGAAGGCAAAATCAGGGGTCCCGAACTAATAGTTGAGGCAGAGGACCTTATGCAATATCTCCAAAATCAACAATTTCTAAGAAATTTTCAATGGTATGCCCATGCAACGGTTAATTTTTAAAATGAGATAAATTAATTTTTGTATAAAAAACACGTCTTCTAAGAAGCAAATAAAATTATTGACGAAATAAAAATGTTAACCCACTTTAGGGTACTATAAAAAATTGCTCATTTTACAATTTCGAATGGGTGCTGGTCCGAAGTTAGGTACCTAAACAAATAAATTACTACGGTTTTTATCATTAGACACCCATAAGATCATTCTCAATTTTTTTTCATCATAATCGGAGACTATGGAAGTCACCCGTTAGAAGTTTTTATATGGAATAACCCCACTGTAAAAATTAATTTTAGTATTATATGCTTAAGAAAAATTTGTGATCTTTAAAAATAATATGCAAGAGTACTGTGGACCCCCGGTAATCCGGCAAACGTTTGCAAGGCAGTGTCAAACTATTAAATTTGTCGGATTATATAGTACTGCATAGTAGACCCCTATAGTCAGGAATTTTTAACATAAGAGTACCTTGTAATCCGACAAATTACAAATCCAATAATAAGCGAAGATTGTCAACAAAAATATGTATTCAATAATAGACATGACGGATTACAGAGGGTCCCGTTTTAGACAGGGGCCGGATTAATAGGGGTCCATTGTAGTTTTTATATATATATATACACTCGTGTGTTTTTCAAATCAGGTTGCAGCATATCTTCGACCGACTTAAAATTTCATACATCTATTAATAATTTAATATTACAAAATTAAATTTTTAGTCTATAAAATTATTTGGTTTAAAACGCAAAATGCTAAGAAAATAGCGTTGAATGAAAAAATTGAGTAGTTTTAATCGAATGTTGTTTTAAACTCGTTGATATACCGTAAGAACGTTTATGCTTAAAGTAATAAGTGAATCTAGGTCATGAAGTAAACATTAACTCCGTAACTCCATAACTGCAAAGTATGTGAAAAAATACCCTTTTTTCCAACTCGTTATTTTTACTTAACTTGACGTTCCTTTTCACTTCCGCAAATATACGCACTCTCACTCCGTATAAATAAACGATACGTAATTTTGAGCGCAGTATGGATCGAAAAATGGTAAGTATTTGAGGGTGGACTTTGTTTCAAATTGGCCTACTGAGTCCGAATTAATCCATATTGGCAAAAGTTATAAGTTATTCGTTTGGTCTCTACACTGAGGGATTCAAGCTTAATCTTGGATAGAAATCCTGAAAATCTTGCACGGAGAGGAAAAAATGGGCTAAAACCAAGCTCAAAGCGTTCGTAGCTAAAATCAGCTAAATAGAGCTTAAAACCTACTCAAAACATGCTATTCACGTTCGCAGTTTATGCCAGGAATTGGGCTTGAAAATATTTTTGATAAACAAGTCAATTTGTGCTAAATAAATGTATTCTTGGGCTTGTTTGTAAAAAAAATAAATTGTGTTCATTTTTCACATAAAAAAAAAGCAACCGAACGACGTAATTCACAATTGGTCTGTGTTCCTGTTAGTGTTAAAAGTGCAGAAAATATATTAAAAAAATTATATTTTCCTGTCCGAATTGGATCAAATATATATAATTTGGACAATGAAAATATTCTTCTTGTCACCTTCTTTTTCGACATATTTTTGTTAACAATTTCAAAATTTTCAGAATAGGCATATTAGTTTTTATTCTTTCAATCCATAAATGGCATGCATTGGAGACAAATGTGCATGTTTTTTTTTATAAACAACACCAAAATGACATAATTTGGACACAAGTAAGCATATTAAGTTTTTGATAAACAATCCTAAAAGTTCTTATATTGGACGCATGTGGGCATATTAATTTTTTGATAAATGAACCAAAAATCACATACATTATGCGAATACGAATGGGCGTGTTAATTTTTTGATAAACAATCATATTAGGGCTTGATATCAAGCAAAGTATGGCTTAGCTTAGAATCACTCCCAAAATTAATCGGTTGGGCTTGTTTGCAGCTCAATTTCTCTTCGTGCGAAGAAGTTTCCAATCGTGTTTACAAAGTTTCTGGTACTGTTGTTTTGGTATCGACTCTCAGATATAGTATTGGCCAAAACTAAAGCACCCCTTAAGAGTATTTTATTCAAATATTTATTTTTTTATGAAAACAAAGTTATTGATGTATTTTAAATAAAAGTTTTATTTATTTTTACCTTTATTATTGTAAACAAAAACATAAAAAATTCAGAGTCTCTTAAATAAAAATGTTATAACAAAAAATAATCTTCAACGGAAAAATTAAGCGGACAAAACTAAAACACCTCCTCCTTAAGGTAAATTAAAACTTTAAAATTTAGTAATTAGTTGCGAACCCTTTATTCTGTATAACACAAGCACATATTTTAAGCATAGAGGAAATTAAATTATTAATGATATCCTGCGATATCCCATTCCAAGCTATTTTAATGGCTTGGAATAAATCATATTTGGTTTTGCAGTTATCTCTATTAATTTTCATATTGACGATCTCCCACAAGTTTTCAATAGGATTTAAATCGGGTGATTGGGCAGGCCAACCAAGAATTTCAATCCTATTGTTACGAAGCCATGCCTTACAAACTTTAAAAGTATGTTTCGGATCGTTGTCCTGTTGAAATCTCCATTTAATTGTCATCTCTTCCTCAGCATATGGCAGCATCACAACTTTTAGAATGTCAACGTACATAAAACGATCCATAATTCCTTCAATTAAATGAATTGGCCCAATTCCTTGACCAGAGAAGCAACCCCAGACCATTACACTGCCTCCTCCGTGATTAACAGTGGGTTTGCAATACTTAGGATTTAATCTTTCCCCTTTTGGTCTTAGTACACGTCGTATTCCATCCGAATTTTTAAGGTTGTACTTCGATTCGTCAGAAAAAAACACAGTCTGCCATTTTTCGACACTCCAGTTAAGGTGAGCTTTGGCGAATTCAAGTCTGGCTTTCCTATTCTTATACGATATGAATGGCTTTTTTGCTGGTCGTCGACTGAATAATCCGGCTTCTACTGCTCTTCTTCGGATCGTTCTTTCGCTTATATCTACACTTAAACGATTTTTCACTTGTCCAGAAGAGATTGTAGGGTCATTCTGAATTGTCCTCTTGATTAAGGAGTCATCCTGTCGCGAAGTCTTACGCGGTCTTCCTCCAATATGAACAGGAGATACGCGACCAGTGCACAAAAACTTTGATATCAGTCTAGAAATAACTGATGTATTAATTGAATATTTTTCACTCAGTTGATGTCGAGATAAACCGCCTCTCCAATCGCTAATAATTTTAAGTTTACATTCACTTGAATACTTGTTTCTTGCCATTGTTCTTATCTCACCGAAAATGTTTAAACAATGAACTTTTTTATGTAAACAGTTTCAAACAAATACGAACGCGTGTATTTCTAGGAAGTACCGTTCATTTTTACCGCACATTTGCAGAGAAGTAGTCAAATTTTTAAACAAATTTCGAGGGGTCCTTTAGTTTTGTCCGCTAAGTTTTATGGTTTAAAACATTTCTTAATTGTAAATTTTTTATATACGAAACATTTAATTTATTTAATATTTTTTTTTTATTAATAATTATGGTATAAATAAATAAATCATATATTTAACATGCATTAATAACGCATGCATTAATAAGAGGGTGCTTTAGTTTTGGCCAATACTGTATATTTGATTTTTTTTAAACTGGTGAATGAAGCACAGTCTTCACACGAATTATGGTCGGTCAGTGATGTCGATGTCACCAACAGTAGCGTACGCTACTTTACTTAATTATAATTCATAAAATATTAGGTGCCTAACAGGCCTTCTCCACTGTGCATAGCACATGCCATCACATACACCAAGGCATACGAAAATCTTCTGGATATGCCCTGGCATATCTTATGTCTTGCAATATATGCTATTTATTATCTCAGGGCATCTATCTCATGGCATGAGTAGTCATATTTCTGAATTTCACTGGATCTGTAATTATATTTTATCGATGCTGCACTATTTTTTGGAAAATTCTCATATTATTTCTAAATAAAAATGGGGTTTTAAATAAATTTGGACGTTGTTTTTAAGTAAATACACCAGGGACCGTACCGGTTATGGTTTTCATCACAAAAGTCAATTATTAACTGTTATCTTTTTAACTTTTATGTTTTACGACAAAAATAAAAGTTAATTTGTGCCTTATATTTTTTCGGGCAAACAAAACAGTTACTTTTGACTTTTATTTTATCGGTCGAAAATAACAGTTATTTTCTGCCTTTTATTTTTTCGATCAAAAATTTCAGGCAATTTGTGTTTTTTTAAAGGCCATTTTACTGACTAAAAAAACAATCGATACCATTATTTTGGTCTCATCGGTGATCACGTTTTACATATAGTATCAAAAGTTTTTTAATCGGAAAAGCGGCCTTTAAAAAACACAGATTACCTGATATTTTTGACCCAAAGAATAAAAGTCACAAAATAACTGTTATTTGTGACCGATAAAATAAAAGTCAAAGGTAACCGTTATTTTTGTCTGAAAAAATAAAAGGCAAAAAGTAACAGTTAGTTTTTAATATATATAGAATCAGTCGAAAATATTCGTGAAGCTGAGGCCATTTGTATCATAATGGTATATTTGAAAATGTCCTTTGACAATTTTTTCATTGTGTCTTTCATTCGAAAATTGTAAAATAACAGTTATTTTCGGTCCCTGAAATACACCCTTTTGATCATTTTAAATGCCTTTAATACCTGTTCAGAACATTAAGTTCAAATGTTGACGAAGTTGTTTACTATTAGAAAAATAATTTTGATTTATATGCCACGGCATAGAGTGCCCACCAAAAAAATACAGCAGTATATTTTGACATTCAACGCTCATGCCTTGGTGCATGTGTAGGTATGCCCTGTGGAGACTGAATGTGGAGACTGTGGAGCTGAATGCGCTATTCAAATCAGCGCAATAATACAAATTATCATGAAATTAGTGCTGTATCCAATGTTAAACAATTGAGTTAGCGCATATCGCCTATAGAGAAGACTGCGCTTGAGTTGGTGTGTCAGCGCAATATTTTAACATGCATATGTAGTTCATGGAAGAATGAAGCATTGTAAGAATGCAGCTAAATTCAACTTGAAAAATTCTATATGTAAGAATATATATCATTATTTGATCATCCAATACCTTTCAACTAGTAAATATAGGCCTTAATGCATACAATTATAAATAGAGTTTTAGTTTTAACTCACTTTGATAAATCATTGTCATCATATCAACATCAACATACCTGAAAATAGATAAAAATACAAAAATTAATTGAAGTAAAAACTATTTTCACAATTGACTAGATTTGGTCAAACATCATTACAAGCCAAGCCTGAAGATATCGCACACTAAATACAAAACAGTCACAACTCAAAATTTTTTTATATCGACTTTTTGCTATAAATCAATTCACAAAACATATATCACACTATATTTTTCATTATTTTCTTCATTAACTGGAAGAATGAAGTTTGTGTGTTTATATGAAAATTGCTTTTCTTCTGCAGTTTCAACCAAAGGTTTTATTTTATTTTTCGCTTCTCCTGAAAAGTCATGTTTTTTGAGTTGTGACTGTTTTGTATTTAGTGTGCGATATATTAGATTTAGGTTTAGGAACTACATCTAGATCATCAAAACTTTATTAAAATATAATTTAAGACGTTATTTCACTTTAGTTAGTATTCAAAATAAAAAAAAAAAGACATGAGATTGAAATGGATTTTTTTAGTTTTTTTTGAAATGGAAAACTAAAAATAAAATGGAAAAGCGAAGGCGATACATTAAAAAATAAAGACAACTAAAGGGGGCGTTGGTTGGTAAAATTAATGACAACGAGGCAGAGATAAGGACAATGATGACGGAAATGCTGCCAAAAATGCCACAAAGCGATACAAATACAACAAATACAAAAATTACAACGTAAATTTCTAACAAGAGTATCTATCTGTTAGATACTAGTTTCCTCAATGTTGTTTTTCACATACGATTAATTTTTTTTTTCTATTTTATAAAGTGGGGATGGATGGAAGGTGAAAAAAAAACAACTAACTTTAGCATGAGTGGTCATGGTTCCCCTCACGATCGTTACATGTCCTAGACTTGTGTTCGATGGCAGGCAAAAAAAAAAAAAGAAAATGTTAAAAAAATCGAATGTATCTGCGAGTACGTATCGTAGCACGAAGCACATTAGTAGATGTGTCTACGTTATACGTAGTAGATACATAGCTAAAAATGCATTTTTTACGTGTTTTTTTAAAACATTATTTGTACAAACACACAAACACACTGCATACATGTGAGTATGATTTGTTGTTGTTGTAGCTCTACAGCGATTTTAACGCAATTTTTTCGATAAATTTTTTACATTTTTTTTTTCGGGTTTTTTGTGCGCTACTATTTCGCTCTGTAGACAACCAGGAACAGGAATTTTTTTCGCAGTTTTTCTAAATCATGTTTTGTTTTTTAGCCCCAACGACCGGAGCGAATAGACAGATAGAATAATGGACAGACAGGCAGACAGACATAGAGCCAAATAGATAGACGCACGGATGTTTGGTTGCATCTATGAACGAACGGAAGGACAGACACGCGACACACGTGTAAGTTTATCTGGCATTCGTGAATGTGGCATCCGTTGGATGAACCGCCACAGTCGCCGCTGTTTAGTCGAGTTGAACGCAATTTGTTTGCCGAGTGCTGTTCACAAGTGTCGAGCTTAACAGTAGTAGTAAAGTGCAGCAAGTAGTAGTAGTAGTAGTAGTAGTAGTGGTGGTGGTTGTAGTAGTGGCTGTTGTTTTTGTTGTTGTAATTGTTGTTAAGCTAAAATAAATCATTTCGCATTTCTGGCAGCGTCGGCAGCAGCAGCAACAGCAGCGATGAAGGAAAATTCAAGTGGAAATGATGAAGCATCGTCGAGTGCCCAGCGGCGACGGTCATGAAGAGTGATTTAAATTTAAAAGGATTCATTAGAGCAACGCGTTTTATGCAGCTTAATGAAGTTTCGTTGAAGGGTTTGTCAAAAGTTTCTGACAGAAAAAGCAAAACTTACAAAAAAAAAACAAACATTTTCAAAACTGTACCGTAAAATGTTGAAAACAACTAGTACTGATTGAGTTGTTGGCAATAGTTATTATTTGTAAGTGGTTAAAGCTTGAGGCAAACAATGTTTTAAAATTATTGTTTAGAATTTTTGTTTAATTAAAAGGTAAATTTTGTATAATCTATAAAATCAAGAGTTTTATTGTGAATTGTTCATAAAGAAATTAATGTGAATACAGGGAAAACATTATTTTTCTACTAGAGAAAATGTGAATTTGATTGCTGTTATCTAAAATTTTAAATGGCGGTTTTTTTTGTAAGGTTCTTTTATAAGCATTCATTGTGAATAAATATTGAAGCAATTTTCACAAATGCTTTTTTAAAAACTTTTCAAATGCGTTTTAAAAACTTAAAAAATAAACAAAAGAAAAAAAATTTCACATGATTTTTATTTTATTTCAAGTTTTTATTGTGAATTATTTTTTAAACAATATTTCGCTATTTAAGTGTTTTTTTTTTTTTGTAAAGTTATGCGTGCAATTTTTTTTATTGTGAATTTTAGATGTGAGAAAATTTTAGCTATGAATTTTCTTTCTATATTTATAGTGAATTTTACAAAAAAAAACATACTCGCCGATTTTGTGATTTTTCAAGCTTGGCAAAATTTCTTTGACCTGATCTAATTGTTATTTCAAATTGACAGTGTAAATTATTTTCTCATTTACATTATAATGAACATTTATAATGAGTTTCTGTAATAGTTTTTTTTAAACTTGCTGAAAATTTTAAAAAAGATGAAATATGCGATTAAGAAACTTTTTAAATATAAATTATTTAATGTAATGCCAGCATATATAGTATATTTGATAAAAAAATTGCACTGATTTCTGAAACTTCAATAGATTTGAACGTGTGTTTTGATATTTCAGTTATTAACTACTCGGCAAATCCAGTGTCACTCACGTTTCAATCATAGCAGTAAACATAAGTTTTTCTCCATCAAATATAAAAGCTTTTCATATAAAATTATTACAATTACAATAATTACAATAAGTCTTAGGCTCAATATTATAAGTTCATGCAAAAAGTTTTATATATATTTACACATTTCGAAAAAACTCTCTTTAAATGGTGTGTCACTCACGTTTTCGTACGATTTTCATTTTTCGAGTTCTTCTAACAAATTGCTTAAAATCTGCGAATTCTTTAAGTTAATATAAAGAATAAAGTAATTTTCCGTAACGAAATTGAGTAGAAATTTTAACTGCAGAAAAAAAAATAGTTTTCTCTCAGAATTTTAAGATTTTTTTCATATACTGATTTTGTCACTCACGTTTCACGTCGACGTCACTCACGTTTCAAAACAATTTCAATTGTCTTTTTATTGCATCGTGGTTAATATGGTGAACTTTATTAATCATATTTTATAAAAAAATTTTATAAATTAAGGACATTTTTATACAATAAATAAAAAAATTTGTAGTGAATGAATTCTGTAAAGCATAACATAGTTAAAAAATAATTCATAATATAAAAACAACACAAAACTATTTTAGAAATAAATCATTTTAACAAAATTTATTCCTATTCTGCATCCGAATCTGTACGTATATCACTAAGCCTAATTCGTTGATCTTTACGCTCATTAAAAGCCAAAGACCGCGCCAAATTTGACTATATGACTGGCCTATTAGCAATTCCGTCGAGGCCAACGACTTTAAATAATGATTAAATAAGATCTTTTTAATCTTTGCTAAATTTTTTTTCTTATATGAATCCAGATTTAACTATAATTTTTCTCTATCTTCTTTTTCATGCGTTCTTTTTGGGTCAGCTTAAATTTTTTTTTGATGTTTTTGTCATCTTCTTTCATTTCTAATACAAAAATAAACAAAAAAAAAAATTAAATGTCACTCACGTTTCCCTTCTTCAAATGATTTTTTTAATGAAAAATAATTGCGTCTGCTTGATTTGAAAAAATGCAAAATGCACTTCTCTTATATTAAAAGTAAATCCGAGACATAAATTATGCCAGTCAATTATTTTCCAAGATAATCCAACTAATCAATAAAAATTGTCACTCACGTTTCACTCTTGAATCACTTTTGTATAGTTTATTTTTCGATAGAAATTAAGTTTTTTAAAAATTTTAATATTCACTTTTCAATAGAAAATGTTTCAATTGTGACTATTATATAACGGTGCTTTGATATTTAAATCGCGAAATACCAAGTTACAAAAAATAAAAAACCTACAATTTTTTAACTTGCTACAGATTAAAAAAACATTCAATAAAATTAGTTAAAATTTAGGGATACAATATGTTTTCTTCAAAATGCTTTTACCGCAAGAAAACACAAACAATATCCTTAACGTTCCATGTATTTTTATTGAACTTAAAGCATTTTTATTTTTTAAGGTTAAGGTTTACTTTTTCTGGATTTGCCGTACTATTATTTAAGAAGACGTGACACTATCAAAAAAAGTTTGAAATTGGTTTTTTCGAAAATTATCCAGATTTTTGGACAAAATTGGACAAAAACTCAAAAACTATAAAACCGATTTTTCTGTCCGTAGTTCATTCCATGCATCGACAAGTGGTAAACAACATACTTAAATTTCAGTACGATCGGTCGAGTAGTTTTTGTTTTATCACGCCCGCCAACATTTTTTTAATGATTTTTTTAAAAAAATTCCTGTAGCAATATATGTGATTAAAATAAGAAAAAAAAAATTTTTTTTTGTGAAGTTTTTTTAAAAAAAATATATATTCAATTTTTCAAAATTATATCTTATTTTCTATTCATGCGAAATTATTCGATACCGAGAGTTATCATAAAAATTATAAATATGGGTTTTTTAGAGGTATAGAACTTTAAGTTGGCTATACTGTTTTAAGTGGCGGCCATTTTGTCAGCTGTCAAATGATTTGTGTTTACTTTAGTTTGGCATTTCAACATTTATTTTGAAAATAATGGTTGTGTTCGAAAGTATCGCGCACTACATACGTCCATTTTACGGTCAGCATAATCGTCTATCAGTGCAATTAATTCGACTACCTATAGACCGTTTTCGCACCACGCTTACTCTAAATGATAATACGCATCCACAAAGACGTCGCACAGTGCGTCCAAAAGAAGCTGTAGAGCGTAACGTAGCGGAAGACCCGAATCAGTCGATCCGTCATCGTGCACAGGAATTGGATATGTGTGCATCCACTCTATGGAAGATTTTGCGGAAAGATCTTGATTTGAGTGCTTACAAAATTCAGCTCGTGCAAGAATTGAAGCCACACGATCACCTAGCAAGGCGTAGATTGGGTGAATGGGCCCAAAACAAAATTGACGTTGATCAAGATTTCATAAGAGAATTTTGTTTAGCGCTGAAGCTCACTTTTGATTGAATGGCTACGTCAATTCTGAATGGTTACGACAGAACTGCCGTATTTGAAGTGAAGAAAATCCTCAAGTGTATGTTGAGACACCGTCACATCAAGAAAAACTGGCTGTTTGGTGTGCCTGGTGGAATCATTGATCCGTACTTCTTTAAGAACAATGCTGGTCAGAACGTTACAATCAATGCTGACCGCTATATAGCCATGATTACTGACTTTTTCGTTGCTAAATTGAACAGCTGGAGCTGATGATGTGCAGGAGCTGTGATTTCAACAAGACGGAGCAGCATGTCGTACAGCTCGTGCCACAATTGATTTATATATAGCCACAAATGTTTAAAAAAGTGATTGAAAATTGGACCTCCAGATTAAATTACGTTCGAACCAGTCGTGGTGGTCATGTGCCACAAATAATATTTAAATTATGATACCAATATTAATATATAATTTCAATTCAAGACGCAAAGTCTTTCGTAAAATTTTTCAAATGTAATTTAGGGATTTTTTTGGTTTCATATAAAGATTTCATATGACTTGATGAGCATCACCTCGAAGTCGATTAACCATGTCCGACCGTCCTTCTGTCTATATTTTTTGCGTAAACACAGTTTAAAAAGGAGTTGAGTGAACTGCATGAAACTTAGTACACATGGACCCAAGGCTATACACTACTAAACATCTTTAGAGCCCGCCCACTGACCCAGCTAGAATTTGGACGCGATTCTTTTTTTATCGTCCAGACGATTGTTAAGGTAGAATTTTATTTTGCTCTTCCAAATGATGCTTTTGCGAGTCCTTACGACGATTGTCAGACGAGTGAATCCGTCGTTCACGCATGTTGGCGAGCGTTAAAAGCTTGCATATTACTAGTGTCCGAACGATTATTCGGCTTCGGCTTCGGTAATCGGCCGATATTTGGACCTTCGGCATCGGCTTCGCTTTCGGCCGAGATAGCCGATTATTTTTTCCAAATGTTTTTGCTTTGCTAAACAGTTTTTTTATAAGTTTTTAGAATTTTTTTGAATTATTCAGTGAACTCTGTTCATAATTCCACATTTGGAACATTTTCCATTGTTTGTTTTGTTTTTCTCTCCTTTTCTGTTCTTTCTTAAGTTAGTGTTCACTCGTTGAAAATTTTATTCAATTGATTAATCATTTCTTATGAATTGGTTCGTTTTTCATACCGAATTTCTTTACATTCGGTCTAGCCGTTCAGGCGTTATTGAGCCATATATATTTTATTACTTTAAGCGCCCTCTATCGAAAGTTTTTATAACGAAAAGCGAACTGCACTAAAATTTTGATTCGCTGCAACTTTTTTCCTACGAATGAAATTCAATAGTTTCTTCACAAATGTTTGATGATTTTTATGAAATTTTGTTTATATTAAAAAAATTTTAAGTTTTTGGTAGTGTCCGACCGAATATTCGGTTTCGGTTTCGGTTTCGGCCAGTTTCGGCCCTTTTAGTCAGTTTCGGCTATTCGGCATCAATATGGCCGAAACCGAAACCGAAACCGAATAACTCTAAACACTAAAAAGTTCCTTAAAGTGGTATTAAAAATGATCTCTTTATTTATTATTTTAAAGTTGAACTTTAATATTCAAAGAATATTTATCGTATGTATACGTTATTATTATCTGTTTGAATTGTTTTGTTTTTGAAAGCTTTTAATAAAATTTAAAAAAAAAAATAAAATTTTTTTAAAAACAAATTTGTATGTAGACTTTCAGTTTCGGTTTCGGTTTCGGTTTTGGCCGAATATTACAAAAATGGCCGAAATTCGGTTTCGGTTTCGGTTTCGGCCAAAATTTTGGTTTCGGTCGGACACTAGTTTTTGGGCTGCTTGTGTACTAATTGAGACCTATCCAAAGATATATTTCTTTTCACGATCGGGTTAAAACTGGTGAAGTTATACAAAAAAGACCATTTGGGGCAGATTTCGGGTTCACAAAAAAATTTTTATTGTTCTGAAATCCTCTCAACATAAGCTTTCATATTAGGGGCGGTACATGCAAACTCTTTTTTCCCATATGGGGTGACCCACCTTAATACTCATACCTCAGGTAATGAAATGAACGAAATTTAAAATGTTATATCTTTTTAATGAACCATAAAAATCACTTTAATTTTTATATCATCAGAATCCTCTTATTACGTAGTCTATTTAACATTAATTTCAAAATTTTTCACCCGCTTGGAGATATTTGACCCCAAAGTTGGGACAAACTTGAGATTTCTCATTTTTCAAAGCGATGTAACCCCAAAAGTTTATGATCTAGTCACTTTTAAAAATTTATATTTTAAGTTCTTACTTAGACGTACCTAATACCAAAAAAAATAGGTCTGCCACTACTAACTTCTTTACATTAAAATTTTTTTTAAAGTTACCAGAAATTACGATTATTTTCGGAAACTTTAAATTTTTTTTAAATTAAGTAACATCCCAATTAATATTTCTGATATGCAAGATAATAGCCTAAGGTATAATTAATATTATGTTTATTCATTTATTACTGTATGTTGAATAGGAGCTGAGATATGATCATTACCGCAAACTCTATAAATACGAAAATCGCTCGTGGTTGCATGAAAAACTTGGTCGACATTTTGTAAATACAACAAAAAAATTTTTTTGAAGCAGTTCTAAGGTGCCGAAACATTACGAAATTAATGGTAAAAAAAAAAAAAATTTTAAAATGATTGACCGACCAAATTTGCTTTTTTGTGATCAATCTCGGCGGAATGACCCAGTTAGTATCAGTTAGTAGCTTTTCTCGACTGGGTCAAAAACTGATAACATTTTTTTTCTACGCTATCCTGACGTCAATAAATCAATTACAGAAACATCCGAATTTTGTAGAAACACTCTTACATTTAATTCGAATTTAATGATTTCATTACGTTTTTTTGTGCTTGTAAATGAATATATAACAAAAGCAAAGAATAAATTTTTATAATTTTTTTGACTTTAAAACATTTGTTTATTACTCGGCTTCGGCCTTCGGCCGATTATATACATTTTGCCGAAGAATCGGCTTCGGCTTCGGCGTCGGCAAAAATACACCTTCGGTCGGACACTACATATTACTCTTAAATATGGTATTTATGCAACTCATTTCGAGTATTTCTTTATTTGTTACTCTACAATCGTCATTTAATCCTTCTGACGACCATAAAAAGATTGTTATTTGCAGACGCGCATCGCAGACGACTTTTTTAAGCGAGTGTTTCAAGGCTGTGGTTACCGTGGCATGCAGGTTAAGTGTGTGGCTTAGCATGCTCGGAGCCCGGGTTCGATCCCCAACTGTGGCGAAAAGTTTTTTCAATAAAAAAAAATTTTTCTGATCGGTCACCACCTCTCTGCAGACAATGGCAAACCTCAGAGAGTAAACAATGCCATGTAAAGCTTCTTGAGAACATGAACTTTAGCCGTTTGGAGTCGGCATAAAACATATAGGTCCAGTTCTCGGTCAATTGTGTGCAAATATTTAATAACACACACAACACAATTGACCATAAAAAGCTCGGTCAAAGTCCTTTCAAGGGCTGAAATGGCCAATTTGTTTTTTGTTTTTTTTTTTTTTTTTGTTTCAAGGCTCGCATGAAGTAGGAATAAAAGCGTCGTTCGCGATTCTTTTCTACGCATCGTAGACGACTCAGATGGAAGAGTCGCCGGGTTGACACAGTTTCTTCCGTTGTACTTAACTTGCGCGATCGGAATAGGACATCGTCGTCGATTTATTTAATTGCTCGGTCCAATCGCGGAAGATCCGTCTACGATTAAAAATGCTAGCTGGTGACACGTTTACTTCCTATAGCAACCCAAAAATTGAAATCAATTTGAAGATACTCGTATTTAATCTGTATAATTTTATATGCTTGCTTTTAATATCTAACTAAGATGCATACAAAATGGGCGCAATCCGCCCACGAACACGCTCACCAAACAGGTTTGTATGTGAGTAACAGGAGCAACACTTGGTATGTTTAATGTTTCTTAAATATTAAAATTATGAGTTTCATGCACCCACGGACACACCTATCTCCCATACAAGCTTCAAAACCGACCGACCTTAGGCATTCTCTACTTCTTATAAATATTTTTTTTAAGTTTTACTTATTTTTCTATAGAAGCTTTATTTAATATTAATACTGAGTTATTGATTGTGATTGGAACGGCTTTTTTGTCGATACAAAATATATGTATAGAAATAAAATGAAATTTTTCAAACACGTCAGATAGTTTGAAAATAAACTGCACTTGTATCAGGTAGTTTCATACCAAATGCCAGATTTTAAAGTACCTCGGTTATTTTCAAACAAAATTTGTTTATTCCTGAAAACATTTACCCTGAAAACATTTGAATATAAAAAAATTCGTATTATTTGCTACAAAATTTTTTCAATGGACCCAATAATATTGTTTACGATAAAATAGCATTGTTCTTGATAATAGTTTCCCAGATTCCGGAAGAGATGATAATCTGTTGGTGACAGGTCTGGCGAATATGGAAAGCAAATGAAAACTTCGTACTGCAACCGCGGTAGTTTAAGTCCCAAAGAGGGCGGTTTAACGCAATTTCGTGAGCATTTTGTCTAAAGGACCTAAAAATTGTATTGGATTAGTACAAAAACGAAAAAAATACCCCTAATAATACAAAGGTTTTGTTTTATTTTACAATTTTGGGGCCTTTAAGCGTAATGAAATAAAACTCCAATTTTAAAAATGAAATAAAGTTCCAATAAAGGAAAAAACACCCCGAATATGTTTTTTTTTTTTTTGTTTTATATAGAAATATTTGTGAACTTATGTCATTTTAAGTTTTGGGCCTTATTTCCTGTGAGCTGTCCTAAACATTTTCTATTATCATAGAGGATTCATTTTTTGTCAGAATGCAGAGGAGGCTACCTGAATTTCTGAGCATGTTGTTTTTATGTAAGCTCATTTGAAACCCATCGATCGAGTTTTTCGCTTTACCGATAACTTCGAGACGGTGATTTATGGTTGGTTTTAAAACATTGAAGGTCTCAGCAAGGCATTGTAACGTTGTTGATGTATTCCGCTCACAGTTTGACTTCAACAATACTGCTACCCTGTTGACCACGTGCCTCATTGTCCAAGCCAAAATTGCCTTCTCGAAAATTGGCAAAAAATCGTTGCCTGTACGTTCATTACAGGTATCTGTTCCCAAAACATATTCATAGCTTACCACTTTAAGACCGATTTTTCACAAAATGTTTTTGATATTTTTATAATTTAAAAAAAACTGTTGTTTTGTACGCTACATCCCACTCATCAAAAACTCTTCTATAACTCAAGAAGTGCATAATTAATGTAAAAGACTGAAATAATTATTAGTTACTAAATAATAAATGTAATTTTTTTTAATGTTAATTATACATTTTAATTTTCAATTTATTTTTCATTTAATCAAAAATACAATTTTATCCATCAAAATTTCATTTCAATGCTATAAATTTGATCTGTTAAAAAGATTTACTTTATTTTGCTTTTCATTTGAAGCACTCTTTTTTAAACAAAAGGAAATAAATTTATTCAATTATATATCAATTGCACATCAATTAACTTTTGGCTGCTGTACACTATTTACTCTACTACAAGTCACCGCGTGTTTTTGACCCTTTTAAACCCTTTCATTAAGCATCAAATTTATCTGCTACTGACAACATCAAGCAATGGTGCACCACAACAACAACAACAACAAAAAAATACCTAATATTGACGCTGTGGGAAAACCCTAAATGTCGACGCTATCAAGCGCACCACCGCCTACGCCTATCGTTTTAAATGTTTATCATTGTTTGTGTTGTTGTTTTCAATCAGCCAATAAATGCTATTTTATTTTGAATTTCATTTTGTTTTTTTTTTTGCAAATTTCCAAAATAACCATCCAAATCAATGTCAGTTACCGCGTTTTTCATCTAGAACTTTTGTTGGACTGGCTTTTCATTGAGCATCAAATCGAGTACAAACCGATTTCAAAATTTGTTTAGTTCGTTCAGCCTGCAAAATAAAGCCAGCCACAGTGGAGCAAAAGAGCTTTTGGCTTTTTTGAATTGAAAAAAACAGCAGAATAAAAAACTTATAATTGATCCCATTGATGACAATTTCGGAGTATTGAAGCTCTGGGGGCCAACGTGCTTTCATTGCACACACACACACACACACACACACACACACACACATTTATATATATACAACAGAACAAAAACAATCACAAAACGACTGACTTTAAATTGGCTTTTGTTGGGCGTTTATTTGTTTGCGTTTTCGGTTGAATTGAATGACGGACGGAATGAAATGAAAACCAATCGATGTGCTGAAAATTATTGAGCGAATTTATGATTCTTGTTCTTTGGTGAGTAGTTTATTTTTCATTTTTGACTACTTCAACAAGCGTTCTGCTGCAAACTTTATGAAGTGAAAATTTCAGGTGTCATCACCCAAACCCACCCCATTAAATGGGAATGAGGAATTTAATAAAAAGTTATAACAAATATTGACAAAATTTAAACTTATTTTAGCAATTGTTTATTTAAGCATTTTGACTTATTAGGTCAATATTTTTGAAATTTAATTAAAATACAATTCGGTTTAGGGAAAAACATGTTCAAATTATGCTATATTGCTTTTCAATTTATCAAATTCTATTTTGAAATACAGTCGAAACTTATTTAATTTAAATTGAAAACAAATAATTAGGACCATTTCATAAAGAAAAGTTTTATAGTTTAAACATGTTCAAAGTTTAAAATATGTTCAAATGTTTGAGGACAACAACAAATTAATAAGTAAACAATGAAATTTTGAAACTTGCAAAAAGTAGAAAAACTGCATTGTTGTGAAAGACATTTGTAATCCCGCAAAGGTTTTAACAAAAACTGTGTTGGGTGGAACTGTAACAACTTCAGAAAACTGTTGCTGTGTTGGTATAGCGGACAACGATACAGTTTTCGAGTCTGCTGGTCTGGATATCATAAATTTTATAAACTAAATCATAAACAAACAGGTAACAATTGCTTAAACCTTAAACAAATTGATTTGATGCGAACTTCCTTTAGTACAACAAAGTTTGGAAAAGACACGTCGTGATCGTGCGTGAGCGTGTGTGACTTCAATTGACGTTTCACGACATGTGTACCAACATTTTTCAAATCTGTGCCCAATTTCGTAATGATATTTTCTTACGCTTTTGCTACATTTTGTATCACTAAAAAGCACATTAATCTAAAGAATAATCGTTCTGCTCCAAACTAATTTATGTATTCATATAATTGTAATATACAAGATGTATCTATATATAAGATACTAGCAATACCCGGCGTGCGTTGCTTCGCTTTAGACAAAGACATGTAATTCATCTGAAGAAAATAATTTGGGAACACTGCTCAAGAGACCAAACTGAGATCAACTCCACACACAAAATTGTAGCCGTGCTGTATTGAAACTAACTCTCACAGCAAGAGCTCAAGCATTGGTGTTCTACTGCTTTTTGTGCTGCTTGTAAAGCATAAGCATGGATTAAAATACATGAATTCTTAAATAATTAAAGAAAAAGTTTTGTAAAAATCGTAGTACCCTATAGTAATGTCGCTTATCATAGGAATTGACTAGTGAAAAAATTATAAAAATCGGTTCAGCGGTTATTGAGAACACTCGTCACCAAATACGCCGTGAGTTCTCTTTTATATAATAGTAAAGATGAATTGAATTTACGTTTCTTATTTACAAAGCATTTAATACACTTTTATTAAAAACTTATGTGCATTTTTCTTCCTATAAAACAGATTGGTGAGAACTCGTGAGTTATGTATGCCATCGTGATCGTGCGTTTTCGTCAGCAAAAACTTTTTTAATCATGTTCGTGCGAGCTTATAAGAAATCACATCGTGAGCATGCGTGATCGTGAGTCAAAATCACTCACGTGCCCACCTCTAGTTTGGATTAGACACGCATTCACAAAAGCTAACAAATTAATAATTCTGGCAGTCAAATAGCATTACACAATAAAACTGCTGAGAAATATCACATGTTTATTAACGATTTTTAGAGAATAAGACTCAACGCAGCGAGCGAGAAAATGAAGAGTATTTTATCAGAATAAAAAAATATAAGAAAATCATTGAGCGCTCTTTAAGCGAGATTTTACGCTATAACGGCTGGTTTTCGCTCAGTACGCTCTCACAATTAACTCATATTTTTAGCAGATATATTATTTTACCTCGGTTAGTATTGATCTCCACATGGAACAACATCAATATTATATGTTGCTATTCCATGTTATGATAAAAACAAACTAATGAATATGTTTGAATGTTGATTACTTATTAATAAATTCATTGATCATTAATAAGTAATCAAAAAGAGAACAAGTACGATAATATTATTTATCAATCACTCTATTTAGTAGAGCGCAAGAGAAAAATTTAAGGAGAAATTTCAGAGAGAGAGAGAGAGAGAGAGGGGAAGAGAGAGATAAAGAAAGAGAGGAGTGATAGATAGAGGAGAGGAGTGGGAGAGAGAGGAGTGGGAGAGAGAGGAGTGAGAGAGATAGGAGTGAGAGAGAGGAATGAGAGTGAGAGAGAGGAGTGAGAGTGAGAGAGAGGAGTGAGAGTGAGAGGAGTGTGAGAGAGAGAGGAGTGAGAGTTAGAGAGAGAAAGGAGTGAGAGAGAGAAAGGAGTGAGAGAGAGAGGAGTGAGATAGAGATGAGTGAGAAAGAGGGAGGAGTGAGAGAAAGAGGGAGGAGTGAGAGAGAGAGAGAGGAGTGAGAGAAAGAGGGAGGAGTGAGAGAGACAGGAGTGAGAGAGGAGTGAGAGAGGAGAGAGAGATATAGGAGTGAGAGAGAGAGGAATGAGAGTGAGATAGAGAGGAGTGAGAGATAAGAGTGAGAGAGAGGAGTGAGAGAGGAGTGAGAGAGAGAGGAGTGAGAGAGGAGTGAGAGAGAGAGGAGTGAGAGAGGAGTGAGAGAGAGAGAAAGAGAGAGGAGTGAGAGAGAGATATGAGTGAGAGAGAGAGAGATGAGTGAGAGAGAGAGAGATGAGTGAGAGAGAGAGATGAGTGAGAGAGAGATGAGTGAGAGAGAGAGATAGATGAGTGAGAGAGAGGAGTGAGAGAGAGAGATAGATGAGTGAGAGATAGATGAGTGAGAGAGAGAAGTGAGAGAGAGAGGAGTGAGAGAGATAGGAGTGAGAGAGAGAGGAAAGAGAGAGAGAGGAGTGAGAGAGGAGTGAGAGAGAGAGGAGTGCGAGAGAGAGGAGTGAGAGAGAGAGAGGAGTGAGAGAGAGATGAGTGAGAGCGAGAGATGAGTGAGAGCGAGAGATGAGTGTGAGAGAGAGAGGAGTGAGAGAGAGAGGGGTGAGAGAGAGAGAGCAGTTGGAGAGAGAGAGGAGTTGGAGAGAGAGAGAGAGAGGAGTTGGAGAGAGAGAGAGAGGAGTTGGAGAGAGAGAGAGAGGAGTTGGAGAGAGAGGAGTTGGAGAGAGAGCAGTTGGAGAGAGAGCAGTTGGAGAGAGAGCAGTTGGAGAGAGAGAGAGGAGTTGGAGAGAGAGAGAGAGAGGAGTTGGAGAGAGAGGAGTTGGGGAGAGAGAGAGAGGAGTTGGAGAGAGAGAGAGGAGTTGAAGAGAGAGAGAGAGGAGTTGGAGAGAGAGAGAGGAGTTGGAGAGGAGTTGGAGAGAGAGAGAGAGAGGAGTTGGAGAGAGAGAGGAGTTGGAGAGAGAGAGGAGTTGGAGAGAGAGAGAGAGAGGAGTTGGAGAGAGAGAGAGAGAGAGGAGTTGGAGAGAGAGAGAGAGGAGTTGGAGAGAGAGAGAGAGAGAGGAGTTGGAGAGAGAGAGAGAGGAGTTGGAGAGAGAGAGAGAGGATTTAGAGAGAGAGGAGTTGGAGAGAGAGGAGTTGGAGAGAGAGGAGTTGGAGAGAGAGGAGTTGGAGAGAGAGGAGTTGAAGAGAGAGGAGTTGGAGAGAGAGAGGAGTTGGAGAGAGAGAGAGAGAGGAGTGAAAGATAACATTCTATATTTCGTGCTGTGGGATTTTACTACAATAATTGCATTTAAAGTGTTGCCGGCAATAATTTTAGTGAAATCTCGCCATTTGTTCTTAGAGTGTATGAAATTTAAAATTTAAAATAAAAGCCCCGTTTATTTCGCCGTACTGTTATATACGAGGCTAAAGAAACTTCACTTCAATAACACCTTGCATGAGCTTGGAACCCTGTATATTCGACTTGAGACATGGAAATAAATTCCAGAGATTTTCCAGAGATTTTCCAGAGTAAATTAGTTGAAATATATTGAAGATATAGGGTTTAAAAAGAGCAGCCTACGTAAAATTGTGAAATTTTTCCCATTTTGAATCGATATTTTCGAAACACCCAAAGATATTATAATTTTATGTGACAATTTTTAATGAAAGGTATTTTTTCATTGACATTCTTAATTTTAATACAAATCGGTAGAACATTGTAATAGATATAGCAAGGTTATCAGAAAAATAACTTATTTTCATGTTTTTGCAAACTACTCAAAAACTTGAAATGATGGAGAAAAACTCAGTTCATATTTGAAATCAAGACACCCAATTTGTCAATAACCAGCTAAAAAATAATGTCCGGCACCAGAATTTCTGTCGCGCAGTGTTATCGTAAAAGATCCACTTTTTATAATCAGGGAGAGAACCAGTTCAGATGCGAAGAATTATCTTTCGACATATCTCGACTTCAGATCATACGATCATTACCAATTTTACTTGCTTTTCCATCATTCTCAAAGCTTTCAGACGCCTACAAATGGTTGCTTGCTCAACTCGCAAGGAATTAACAAGTTCTTGTTACGTTTGACACGAGTTATCCTCATCTTCAAACTTTTTCGATTGCCCTGAACGAAATTTGTCATCGATGTCAAAATCACCACTTCGGAAACGCAAACCTCTCCTGTGACAAATACAATCGAAACGATGTACTTTGGATTAATTTTTATATAAATTAAACAAACAAATTAAAACTTTCCGCAAATTCTGTTGGCACTTAGTTCGACATTTTTGACGAGGAAAAACTCGTACTTGCTTGTATGACAAAATATTAAGTTTGACAGAAGATTGTATAAAATTTATTTTTAAGCGCTTTAAAATAGATATGAGGTTGGTTAGGAATGAGCGATTTTTAATGCATACTCCCACCAATACGTCATATTGTTAAAACGCTGGAATAGCATTCAACTGCAAAAGATCGGCGCTGGAATCATATAATAGCCTAGACACATTGACTGCGGCTGCAACACAACAACACGAGGTGAAAACGAAAATGTTGGCATGTTGTCTACGCCTTGATTAATTTGGATGCAGCGCGATAAGCCGTATTTTCATATATTTTTATTACTAAACATCGAATTATCATTAAAAAACAAACATTTAACACAAACACAATGAGAATGAACAATAAAAAACACAAAAGAAGCACGAAATTAAGCGAAAACATTAACAAATGCCGATGTCAAAATAGAAAAAGTTCTAAATCGACGACAGCAACATTGCTGCAATGCCGCATTGTCGTTGCAAAATTTTCACCACATTCACCTCCGTAAGAAAAGCATGTAAAAAAAATTTGACATTTGACGCAATGCTGCAGCCGCAGTCAATGTGTCTAGGCTATAAGGCTGCACTTATTAGTCAATGATATTGATAGTTGTAGTGGTGGCGGAAGCTCAGCATAGAGAGAAGGCACACCAAATGGTTTCGGTGGTGGTAGAATGTGATGTTGTGGTACTGAAGCAAAAAGAAAGGAGGGCCTGACGGGCCCGATTTCGGTGGTGGTGCTGACGCAACACTGAACATCGGTGGAGAAGCTTGGTGGTGGCTGTTGCAAGGACGTTGGTTGAAGCAGCTGCTGCTGCATGTGTGGCGGACGCACTAAGCTATCCTGCAACATATCAAATGTGATATGCGGTGAAATTTTTGGTGGTGCCGCTAATGCTAGTGAATTTTACGTAGATAAAAATTTTTTGTTTGAAAAAATGTTTTTACAATAAAATAGAATTTAATATTATTGTCAAAAACAACTGTTTGTTGCGTCGTGTTCAAATTCACAAATTCACCATGTTGCTGTTGTTATGTTGCAGCCGTCGTCAATATGTCTAGGCTATGACTCTAAAATTTTACAATTTCTAAGCAACACAATATTTGTCAGAATTTTCACGCAAAAAAAAAATGTATGTTGCCCGTGAAATTTCACGCAAAGGAACAGAGCACAAGGCTTAAGCACGGAACTTGCAAGTGGTCAAAATACGAGTACCTTTTTTGATCAAATTTTATTTTTTATTTATTTATAATATGTCTATTTATTTAGTTTTATACTTTATCCAATGTTTTTAAATACTGGATACATATATTTTTTTAAATGATTTCCTTTTTTTTCGTCTGACTTTTTTCAAATTTCTAGAGAAATTCTAACAAGCAATACATTGCAAAAAAAAGCACACACATATGTACATTAAAATCAAAACAATGTAAAATTCAATTCCCCAAAGCTCCCTGAAGTGCATATCAAAAAAATCAGCACAAAACATAAAATCAACCCAACCAACATCAGTACAAAAATAATCAATACAAAAAAAACAAAAAATTTAAATAAAAAAACATTGAAAAATTCAATTTTTTCTCATATTTTAATAGATGTCAAAGAGATTGCCTCGAAGGATATGTCAGTCTGTCTGCTTATTCATCAGAAGTTGGCAGCATCAATTACAACATTTCTGTTTTAATAGACTACAATGACTCAGCACTGACTGCCAACCACAGGGTGAGAAGTCGAGGAGAAAAATAATTTGATTTGCAAACAATTTGAAACAATTTAAACAATAATTTGATTAAAAACTTAAGTGTGAAGCATAGTGTTTTTAATAACAATGAAAACTTAAAATAGAAATGGAGTAGATAATCAATTTTAATCAATATTTGGAATATTTAATAGTAGGTACCATCTTCACGTTTGACAGACATGATTCACACCACTTTGAGTTTTCATAAAAGTTGAAATATTTCAATTCAGTATTTTTCTCATGTTCAAATTAATTAATATATACTCGTATATATTTTTTAAAAATTTGACAGCAGCGACGACCTTCAGCTGTCATATGAAATTACAAACACTCTGAAGTATTAAAGAAAAATAAAAAACAAAAGAAAACAAATAAAAACTGGTGCAAACGGATAAGTCAAAGCTTTTTAATTGGCATCGCACCGAGATTCACGCCGTTTGTTGGAGACGCAACAACAACAACAACGAGGCATTAAATTGGCATCAACTTGAATTTTTTGATGATTGGCTACATTTTATTTTTTTTTTTCGTTTTAGTTTGCAAAAAAATTTCAATTTAATTTGGCACAAATTTCACAGGTGAAGAAAAATGACATAGCTATGCAGAGCTTAAAATATTTCATTTAATTTTAGATATAAGTACATATATATTTTTTTTTTAATGGGTTTTCAGATTTATGAATATGGATGTTGCATTAGAAAAATTAAGCTATGGTATTCGAATTTCAAATAAATGTTTTGAATGAAATTCTTTGAAGTCAGCGCGTGACCTTTGAGCTTGTTTAGCTGCCATTGATTTTTTTTTTTATGACTATTTCGCTTATATGAGTGCGACAGTTTTTGGCTGGGTACGTTTTACTTTTAATATCAATGAGAGGACAAAATATATTTTCAATTTATTTCAATGCAATATTTTCTATATCAATCAATCAATCAATGTCACGTAACGTTGTTCCTCTTATATTCATTTAATACTACAGCTCAGACCACTTCCTAACGCCTCTCCCACCATTATTATCAATCGACTCAACCCAACCATAAATTATAATAATTTCAATTATTTGAACGTTAGGAATTTGTTTTTTTTTTTTAAGGAATGCATGTTGACAGGATTCTAAAGTACGGCAGCAGGGGTGCATGTGAAAATTGAATGTTATTGAAAGAAATACGTTTAAGTAAAAGGTTTTTTTTTAAATGTTAATCAAATTAAATTTAATCTAAATAGACAGCAACATTCAAAAAATTTGTGTCTGAAAGCATAGCTGTTAAATAATGATTAGTAATCGTATTCATTAGTAATTAGATTATTTTTATTAATAATTTGAAATAATTGATTAAATATGATTCTTTTCTGTTTGGCTCAGTAATCAAGCGATTACGATTACAAATAATCAAATTATATTTACGATTACTTAAAATTACGGAAATAATCAAAAAGAATCAAAAGTAATCCACAAAAAAAAGTTCGATTATTTTAAAAGATTACTTTTGATTATTTTTGATAATTTTTAGAATTTTCGATTCTTAGGCTCAAACTCTGAAAATAATCAAAAAGAATCAAAAATAATCATTAAAAATATTCTGATTATTTTTGTTGATTACTTTTGATTCTTTTTGATTATATTCGTAATATAAGGTAATCGTGATTATAATTTCATTATTTGTAATCGTAATCAATTACTAATCAAAAACTTTTACCTAAGGATTATATAATGATTATAATTCTTTTTGAAAAATAATCTAATTGATTACTAATCGTAATCGAAATTTAACAGCTATGTCTGAAAGTTAGTTTGAAGGTTTAGATAACCGGTTTGGTACTGACTTTTCAATACGTTTACAATACGTTTGTGAAGAATTTCTTCTGGAACGATATAATATGTAACAGCATTTTTCAATAAATTGTAGTATAAAAATTTAAAGATTTATTTAAATTTTTACGAAACATTAAAATTTGGTCAAAACCTTTGACAAATCATTGCTCGATTTTCACGCTTGAGGTAGCTTTTAATAAAGTACATTCAACAACATTCCAACAGTGCAAACCGTTCAAAAAGGCAAAAAAACAAACACTAAAACTAAATCACTTCTGCGATCACAAAAAAAGGAGCGGGAATTCTCAATGTGCAATCCAGCCCCTTTTAGATAAGAGATTAGATAATGGATATCAGGGTTATATCAGAATTTGAGATCAATCGTGTAGGATTGAACTCAAGGCGTGAGCCACAAAACGTTGCTCAGGCTGAAATTTGTTATATTTTGTTTAGGTAGACGGATGCTCGCAACTCGATGTAAAAAGAAAAGTACGACCAAAATAACGCGCTTTGGCCATTTCTTGGCAGCATCTGTCAATCTAAAAAACTGTTCTTCAAGTACCATCTTGAAGTATGGAAATCGAGAAGCTTCTTAAGGGTTATTGTTAGCTTTGGAAAATTAATTTGAGTACACTAGAAAAAACACATATCTTTCCCCGAAAATGTTCCTATACTTTGATAAAAATTTACTATGAGAAGTATTTTCTTAAATAAAAAAAAATACTTTCCCAAAAATTAAAAGTTTATTTCTTTAAAAACGTTATATTTTTATGTATTTTTCTTTTTCATACAAGCTTTTTTGATCACATTTAGAGATAAGCATTCTCTCAAGCAAAGTCTAAACCATTTTTATACCCTAAACCTGAGAGGTCAGGGTATATTAACTTTGTGCAAACGTTTGTAACGCATAGAACGAAGCGAGTCCGGTATAGAAAAGTATATATATTCTTGATCAGCGTTACCACGTGAGTTGAGCTATCCATGCCCGTCCGTTCGTCCGTCCGTCTGTCCTTCTGTGTGTTGTCCGTATACACAGGATAAGAAGGAGTTGAGATAATTGGATGAAACTTGATACACATGGTCACATTTACCCAAGGATCTGCACTATTGAATATTTTTGGAATCCGCTCACGGACACGCCTACCTCCCATACAACGCAAAAATTGAAAACTGCATAAATAAGCTCATATCTAACCTACAATAATAAAATTTGGTTTGTATGTGTTTTGTGTCAACACAAAGATTTCTTCGAAAAATTGATGTTATCCGCTCATGGACACGCCCATCTCCCATACAACCCAAAAATTGAGAACGCAATAAATAAGCGTATGTTTAACCAACAGAGATAAAATTTGATACGTATGTTTTTTATGACAAAACAAAGATGTTTTTGTAAAATGGACGTCATCCGCCCACGAACACGCCTAACGCCTACCTCCCATACAACCCAAAAAGTTTTAAACTCAATACATAAGGTTGTGTTTGTCAAAGAGAATTTAAATTTGGTATGTATGTATTTTATACCAAAACTAAGGTGTGTTCAAAAATTGGGAGTAATCCGTCCATGAACACGCCCACCTCCCATAGCGAAAGCACAATAAAGGCATTAATTGTGAGCTACAGGAATAAAACTTGGTATGTGTTAATTTTTCATCAACATTTAAATGCATATAAAATATAGGCTTTATCCGCCCATTTTCAATAATATTATTTTTTTGTTTTGGAAAAGAAGGTTTAGGGTATTTCATAGTCGGCCTAGACCGACTTAAGATTTATTTACTTGATCTCTATAAAACAAATTGTTTAATCAAGACTATACTTAAATTAAATTAATTTGAATTTTAAGGTTTAAATTCAGAAATCCAAAATAACTATTATTTCTTTTTTTAGATCAATAAAGTTCTCTATATTTTGAAAAATACGTTGCTTTATAACAGTTATTTTCAATTTATATTTTTTACGTTGCCTCATAACAGTTATAAACGAGAAACAATTATTGTCGTTGCTCATTACTTTTATATTCAAAAAAACGTTTTTTTTTACATTATATGAGAAATAAATAAGATTTTTAACCGTGTACTTATTTCTCTAAACTGCTTTAGCAGCCTCAAAATTTTCAGCAATGTCCTCACCAATGTCCTTTTTAAAACCAGGATCACACAAAAAGCTTAACTTTGCACGCAGTTTTTAGAATTGGTTAGAACACCACCACAGGTTTCCGAAAGTATTCTAACAAGTTTTTGAACCAACTTAATGGCGTTTTCTTTGCTAAAATGGCACATTAATTGTTAGATTCTTCATTCTCCTCATTCTTTTACGGGTCTTAAACATTTTACAAAACTTAAAGACTCAATTATGATAATCAACACGAGGCGAAAAAATTCTCAGGCATTTGAGTTTTATCTAAGGGGCGGGCCTTGATGCAATGATTTTTCACATGAGAAAAGATAATTTATCAACAAATTACATCATGTTTTATTACTAACCGACATCACTAACCGCCAAGTGGGTAACCGACCGTTAAAGATTATTCATACCATTTTAATAACTTTCTCATTAAGAGCTTTCGTTTAACTCAAGCCTTGAAATCCATCTCCATGTACGAGTAACTTCTCAAAAAATCGAGCAAGAAACAATTTCTTCCTTTTATGCATGAGACACAATATGTTCTCCAAATAACGAATGACAGTATAACATCTAAATTTAAGTGCACGTAATATAAAAAAGTAAAAAACAAGTATGAAAACTCCGCGTTATCTTTGGTCCCACCTTTATTTCGGAACGGTTTTTTATTTTAAACCAGCACTCAAGCCAATATTTGAACAAAAAACTCAATTTTTAGAGTTTAATTCAAGCAATTCATAATCCAAGAATTATTTTGAGCAACTGTGACAACAATTTTTTTTCTTCACACTTCAGTTGATCGATCCTCAAGGCAAATACTTAATAGGTTCTACAAACTATCAGACACAAATTATGAATTATAATAAAATTTTATTTTCTGACGTCACAGTGTCAATAACAATTTGTACAGATTTTATTAAAAAACTCAATAATATTATTACTTCGATGTTATTCTTGTTTTTGCAATATTTTTCTCATTATTAACAAAGTTCAAAAATAAAAGCAATTTTAATAAAAAAAAAGAGTTAATTGAGTGTTTAATATGACAACATACAAGCAAATTAAGAGAGGCTGTTTATTAAAAAAAAAAATATTTGTAAAAATATATAACAAATACACAAGAGTACATATATTTATGTTAATTAAAAAGCAGTTAAAAGATAAATAAAAACAAACAAAAAGCCATTTTTTTGTTATTTTTTATTGTTTAAAAATGTTGTTGAACCTTTAAAAAGCAGGCACAAAAACGAAGTTATGGTTCATTAATTTAATAACGCAGTTTAATAAGTTGTTTAATAAATTTAGCTCAGAATGCGAGTCAGTATTGTAGGTGTATCCTTGAATAACTCAAAGTAAGCCATCTATATGGGTCAAACTGACTTAATACTGATTTAATTTTTTATCAACTGACATCGTTATTAATTAAATATAAATATAAAATTTTATGTAAATAAAAATGTAAACTTGACAGTTTAGCGTTCAGATAAATTGTCATAAAAATCACTTCATATAATTTTGATAATAAAATTAATTATATATGTCGTGGAAAAAGTGCATTTGTAGGTCGTCGGCGTAGGTCGTCGACATTGATGTTTTTTAATTTTGTCACAAGGAAGGAAGAAGACAGAAAAAGCTACCTTATTATAAGCAACAAAGAAATAAAGAAAAGTATTAAAATAAATTCTATTATTGCTGGATATAATTGAAGAAGAACGTTCATGAGAAATGTTGTTTAATAAAAATATAAGGAAGGATGATTGCTCAAAAAGAAAGGTACATGGAAAATTTACTTCTGTATAAAATATCATGAAGATGTGACATGAAGGAAACAAAATAAGTGTCTGAAATTTCACAGAGCAAAATAAAACACAATATATTTGATCGTATAATTGAAACGGTTCGACCAATTCGTTAGGAAGATATCTTACATAAGAAAATACAGAACAATTTAACAAGTGAAAGGTTGTCATAAATAAAATTAAAAACAAAACGAAATGAAATTTTAATAAATGAATGAAATGAATGAAATGAATGAAATGAATGAAATGAATGAAATGAATGAAATGAATGAAATGAATGAAATGAATGAAATGAATGAAATGAATGAAATGAATGAAATGAATGAAATGAATGAAATGAATGAAATGAATGAAATGAATGAAATGAATGAAATGAATGAAATGAATGAAATGAATGAAATGAATGAAATGAATGAAATGAATGAAATGAATGAAATGAATGAAATGAATGAAATGAATGAAATGAATGAAATGAATGAAATGAATGAAATGAATGAAATGAATGAAATGAATGAAATGAATGAAATGAATGAAATGAATGAAATGAATGAAATGAATGAAATGAATGAAATGAATGAAATGAATGAAATGAATGAAATGAATGAAATGAATGAAATGAATGAAATGAATGAAATGAATGAAATGAATGAAATGAATGAAATGAATGAAATGAATGAAATGAATGAAATGAATGAAATGAATGAAATGAATGAAATGAATGAAATGAATGAAATGAATGAAATGAATGAAATGAATGAAATGAATGAAATGAATGAAATGAATGAAATGAATGAAATGAATGAAATGAATGAAATGAATGAAATGAATGAAATGAATGAAATGAATGAAATGAATGAAATGAATGAAATGAATGAAATGAATGAAATGAATGAAATGAATGAAATGAATGAAATGAATGAAATGAATGAAATGAATGAAATGAATGAAATGAATGAAATGAATGAAATGAATGAAATGAATGAAATGAATGAAATGAATGAAATGAATGAAATGAATGAAATGAATGAAATGAATGAAATGAATGAAATGAATGAAATGAATGAAATGAATGAAATGAATGAAATGAATGAAATGAATGAAATGAATGAAATGAATGAAATGAATGAAATGAATGAAATGAATGAAATGAATGAAATGAATGAAATGAATGAAATGAATGAAATGAATGAAATGAATGAAATGAATGAAATGAATGAAATGAATGAAATGAATGAAATGAATGAAATGAATGAAATGAATGAAATGAATGAAATGAATGAAATGAATGAAATGAATGAAATGAATGAAATGAATGAAATGAATGAAATGAATGAAATGAATGAAATGAATGAAATGAATGAAATGAATGAAATGAATGAAATGAATGAAATGAATGAAATGAATGAAATGAATGAAATGAATGAAATGAATGAAATGAATGAAATGAATGAAATGAATGAAATGAATGAAATGAATGAAATGAATGAAATGAATGAAATGAATGAAATGAATGAAATGAATGAAATGAATGAAATGAATGAAATGAATGAAATGAATGAAATGAATGAAATGAATGAAATGAATGAAATGAATGAAATGAATGAAATGAATGAAATGAATGAAATGAATGAAATGAATGAAATGAATGAAATGAATGAAATGAATGAAATGAATGAAATGAATGAAATGAATGAAATGAATGAAATGAATGAAATGAATGAAATGAATGAAATGAATGAAATGAATGAAATGAATGAAATGAATGAAATGAATGAAATGAATGAAATGAATGAAATGAATGAAATGAATGAAATGAATGAAATGAATGAAATGAATGAAATGAATGAAATGAATGAAATGAATGAAATGAATGAAATGAATGAAATGAATGAAATGAATGAAATGAATGAAATGAATGAAATGAATGAAATGAATGAAATGAATGAAATGAATGAAATGAATGAAATGAATGAAATGAATGAAATGAATGAAATGAATGAAATGAATGAAATGAATGAAATGAATGAAATGAATGAAATGAATGAAATGAATGAAATGAATGAAATGAATGAAATGAATGAAATGAATGAAATGAATGAAATGAATGAAATGAATGAAATGAATGAAATGAATGAAATGAATGAAATGAATGAAATGAATGAAATGAATGAAATGAATGAAATGAATGAAATGAATGAAATGAATGAAATGAATGAAATGAATGAAATGAATGAAATGAATGAAATGAATGAAATGAATGAAATGAATGAAATGAATGAAATGAATGAAATGAATGAAATGAATGAAATGAATGAAATGAATGAAATGAATGAAATGAATGAAATGAATGAAATGAATGAAATGAATGAAATGAATGAAATGAATGAAATGAATGAAATGAATGAAATGAATGAAATGAATGAAATGAATGAAATGAATGAAATGAATGAAATGAATGAAATGAATGAAATGAATGAAATGAATGAAATGAATGAAATGAATGAAATGAATGAAATGAATGAAATGAATGAAATGAATGAAATGAATGAAATGAATGAAATGAATGAAATGAATGAAATGAATGAAATGAATGAAATGAATGAAATGAATGAAATGAATGAAATGAATGAAATGAATGAAATGAATGAAATGAATGAAATGAATGAAATGAATGAAATGAATGAAATGAATGAAATGAATGAAATGAATGAAATGAATGAAATGAATGAAATGAATGAAATGAATGAAATGAATGAAATGAATGAAATGAATGAAATGAATGAAATGAATGAAATGAATGAAATGAATGAAATGAATGAAATGAATGAAATGAATGAAATGAATGAAATGAATGAAATGAATGAAATGAATGAAATGAATGAAATGAATGAAATGAATGAAATGAATGAAATGAATGAAATGAATGAAATGAATGAAATGAATGAAATGAATGAAATGAATGAAATGAATGAAATGAATGAAATGAATGAAATGAATGAAATGAATGAAATGAATGAAATGAATGAAATGAATGAAATGAATGAAATGAATGAAATGAATGAAATGAATGAAATGAATGAAATGAATGAAATGAATGAAATGAATGAAATGAATGAAATGAATGAAATGAATGAAATGAATGAAATGAATGAAATGAATGAAATGAATGAAATGAATGAAATGAATGAAATGAATGAAATGAATGAAATGAATGAAATGAATGAAATGAATGAAATGAATGAAATGAATGAAATGAATGAAATGAATGAAATGAATGAAATGAATGAAATGAATGAAATGAATGAAATGAATGAAATGAATGAAATGAATGAAATGAATGAAATGAATGAAATGAATGAAATGAATGAAATGAATGAAATGAATGAAATGAATGAAATGAATGAAATGAATGAAATGAATGAAATGAATGAAATGAATGAAATGAATGAAATGAATGAAATGAATGAAATGAATGAAATGAATGAAATGAATGAAATGAATGAAATGAATGAAATGAATGAAATGAATGAAATGAATGAAATGAATGAAATGAATGAAATGAATGAAATGAATGAAATGAATGAAATGAATGAAATGAATGAAATGAATGAAATGAATGAAATGAATGAAATGAATGAAATGAATGAAATGAATGAAATGAATGAAATGAATGAAATGAATGAAATGAATGAAATGAATGAAATGAATGAAATGAATGAAATGAATGAAATGAATGAAATGAATGAAATGAATGAAATGAATGAAATGAATGAAATGAATGAAATGAATGAAATGAATGAAATGAATGAAATGAATGAAATGAATGAAATGAATGAAATGAATGAAATGAATGAAATGAATGAAATGAATGAAATGAATGAAATGAATGAAATGAATGAAATGAATGAAATGAATGAAATGAATGAAATGAATGAAATGAATGAAATGAATGAAATGAATGAAATGAATGAAATGAATGAAATGAATGAAATGAATGAAATGAATGAAATGAATGAAATGAATGAAATGAATGAAATGAATGAAATGAATGAAATGAATGAAATGAATGAAATGAATGAAATGAATGAAATGAATGAAATGAATGAAATGAATGAAATGAATGAAATGAATGAAATGAATGAAATGAATGAAATGAATGAAATGAATGAAATGAATGAAATGAATGAAATGAATGAAATGAATGAAATGAATGAAATGAATGAAATGAATGAAATGAATGAAATGAATGAAATGAATGAAATGAATGAAATGAATGAAATGAATGAAATGAATGAAATGAATGAAATGAATGAAATGAATGAAATGAATGAAATGAATGAAATGAATGAAATGAATGAAATGAATGAAATGAATGAAATGAATGAAATGAATGAAATGAATGAAATGAATGAAATGAATGAAATGAATGAAATGAATGAAATGAATGAAATGAATGAAATGAATGAAATGAATGAAATGAATGAAATGAATGAAATGAATGAAATGAATGAAATGAATGAAATGAATGAAATGAATGAAATGAATGAAATGAATGAAATGAATGAAATAAATGAAATTAATGAAATTAATTTTTTAATTTATTTAACGTTATAAAGGAGCAAAATTAATAGAAAAAGTGACTTAAAAGAAAACCGCAAAGCAATCAGTTCGAAAAGCAAAATAAAACATTAAAGATAGGAATAAAATACGACGCAGATTTGTAGCAATTTCCGGTGGTTACAACAAAAACAAACACTTGTTAGAAAGCGGTTAGATAGCATCAGCGCGCCAATATAAAACAAATCATGCAATGAATGAATGACTGAAGGACAATATTTATTGTTAAAAACAAAATTGCAGCAAAAGAGAAATGAAGCTAAATTCAAGGAAATTTTTATATTGAGGATTATACTACAAAATGGCGACCCCAAACAGACAAGGCAGAAAAGCAACAGCCAGACAGCAAAGAATGGAACTGAAGAAACGTAAATATTCAAGACAAGAGAAATAAGAATGTCGATGTCGTTGTTAATTTAGAGTTGTGAACAAATTCTTAGATTGTGTTGGTCATTATTTAAGGTGAAACATAAAGCAATGAAAGTTAAAAGATATTCAGCCAGCTGGGACACTAAAACTATTAAATATTTTCATTGAGTTTAAATTGAGTTGCAGGCGTTGTGGTCTGTTAGAGAAAACGGGGCAAAAAGAAAAAGAAGTATCTTAGAAATGTTGGTAAAGAAGAATCAAACAATTTTCAATCAAGTAAGAGGAATTCAAAGACTTAAAATAAACATGAATGGTTGAAAAGAAAATGACAAGAGCTTCTATTTATCTAACAAAGAATGTGCTGGGTTTAATTTCGTACCTTGACGAAGATTTTAAAAATTATTTTCTGCTTTAATTCTTAAAGTTTAATTTAATGAATGTCTAGCAAAGTTGCTAATTTTTTTTTTTTCTACAACTTCGAACTTTATTTTTTCTGATGTTCGTTCATTCTCTTCAGCAACGCCAACACTCATCTGACTGACTGTCTGTTGCTTTTTTGCTCAACAGCTTCGTTCGGATTTAATTGAGTTTCGATTTTCCACGCATCAAGTGCTTGCAACGGTAACTAAGTTTAACTGTTATTTTTGCAGCTCGGCAGATTCTTGTTTGAAATTTTACCACTTTTTTTCAACAACTGTTGTTGCTTTTATTTTCTTTTTTTTTTATTACTTTTTCACAGAATTTATCTCTTCTTCAATTTCTTCTTGGTAACATGATGACGATGATGATGAGGATAATGTTGATGAAGTAGTAGCCATAATAGTGTTTGTAGTTGTTGTTTTGTTTTTGTTTTTTGTTTATTTTTTTTTTTTTTTTGTGGTTGTCTTAAATACTCTAGTTGTTTAAGTGTAGATTTGTATTTACTTTTCGCTCGAGTGCTTTAGTTATTTAGCATTTTATTGAGTTTGAGTGATTTTAAGTGGTTATTCGAGTGCGTTTGAGTGGCTTGTTAATTAAATGGTATTTTTGTGGAGGTAAAGCATTGAAGGTATATTTTTAAATTGCCAACGTGTTAAAATACAGACATGGCTGGCTAAGAATTAAACTTTTACGAAAACAGATAGTCGAATTGAATTGAGTGTACAGGAACGGAATTAAAAGGAATGAAATGAAACAGTTAAAAAATATTTTAGAATGAGTGAATAGTTGAGTGAGCAGAAAAATATAGTTACAAAATACTTTGGGTGCAGAAACAATTTGAGTGAATGAAAGTATTGATCTTGTTTTTAATAAAGATGAAGTTAAATGTCTGAGCATTAAATTAATACTGAATTGGGAGTGAGTACAATCTTTGAGTCTTTACGTAGTCTGTGAGGTAATGAAATTAAATTTGACTGAATAAAAACTTTAAGTCATCAAAATAGTTGGTTTTGGTACAAAACAAAACTACAAAAATTAAAAATACAAAATCAAACATATCATTTACAGAAACAGTAATTTTGAAATACTTATTATAGCCTGTTTCAAAAGAGAAGAACATTTTCACGCATGTTTGAGAAAAAGAAAATAATTTTGAGAGCGTTCTTCATTCTGATTGGTCGTCATTAAAAAAAAAATTGAATATTCTCTGAGCAGAAAAATATATGAATTTTGTTGTTCATCGCAACTGCGCTGAGGAAGTACTGAATTTTATTTTTCAAAATCAACCAATCAAAATTGAAAAAAAGGGGGGTCGTCAAAAAATAATTTGTTAGCCAAAATTTCACTTCACAATTTTTTCTTGAGAAAATAATTTATTTTTTATGTAATTTGTATTTGATTTCTCTCTCAAGATGCAGGTTGCTGCAGGCCGTCGGTGCAACACCGTACTTATGCGATAATTTGTTCTGAATATTTGCGCATTTAAATATATAGAATAATAGTAAAAAACACTAAAAAAAAAAGCATAAAATTCAGCGAGCAGTACAAAAAGAGTAAGAAATTACGCTCTAAAAAATCGAAAAATGCTCATCGAAAAATGAAACAAATGAAGAAATGAAAATGAAATGAAAATGAAATGAAAAATGACATGAAAAATGTTCTTCTCTTTTGAAACGGGCTATAAAAAAAATTTTAATTAGGAAAAGATTTGAGTGAAAATATCACAGTAAAACGTGCACAAAACTTTAAAGCGATTTAAAGTTTGACCGATTCAGTCAGACTTGACCGATTCATTTCAAACTTGGTACTCATTTTCTACATATAAAATACCTCTCTCAGCGTTTGGGTCAAATTTTCTTTACATTAAAGGTGTTTGACACCTACGGATTTCGGATTTTTTCGTGGAAAGCACCATGTTTACACTTGATGGCCACCAAAAAATTTTTTAATGAAAATAAAATAATCAAAGAACGTTAGGGGAAGGATTTGATGATACTTCGTGTTCATTTTAATGTTTTTTTTGTTGAGATAATTTCAGATCTCGGATATAGTGAGCACCGCAAATTACTATTTTTCTAAGACTTTCTGGAAAAAGCTCTGTCACCGGCTTGTTTATCAATATTTCTTGATGAGACAAATACAGAATATTTTTTTTTTTTTACGCTGAATTCCTTACCCCGCCCTTAAGCAAAAGCAAACCGTAAGCAAACTATTAACGTAGTAAAAATGTCGGTTACCTTTAATTAAAGCAAACAATTATTCAGAACTGAGTTAAATTATATGCATGTGTCAAAATCATTTTTCTGTTATGTTCAATTTTTATACAACAAATTAACTCAAAAACCACTCAACTAAAAACCATCTGAACGGCTTTGATAAATAACCAAATTGGCCACATGTAACCAACAACCAAATCAACACAATAATTAAACCTTTTTGTTATCCTTTCATAGCTTCCACGAAGTACTGCACAGAATATAATATTTGAATAGTTCTGATTAAACAGCTTCAAATACAAAGACAAAAGATGAAGAACAAGAACACCAACCAACACCAGCAACCACAGAACAAACAAAAGCAGCAAACATGCGCTCAAATAACGCTGATGAAGACAATGTAGGAGGAAAGAAGATGAAACTGACGGAAGAAGGAAAACAAGAGAATCAACCACTAAATACCATTTCCATTTCCGTTTCCGGTTGCATGCGTGCCATGGAAAACAATGCGAAAAACACATTGAAAACATAAACAAGTAAAACAACAGAAGAAAATGGTGAAGATGATGAAGAAGAGCGGCAACGCAGACAAACGCAGCAATATGAATACAACAACAATAGCAACAACAACAATTTTAACAACAGTAAAAAGACTTAATGCAAAGGATTAGCAACTTAAAAGAAGCTACACAAGATTAAGGCACACTTGACAGAAGTAGCGTGGCATGCAAGAAGAGCTTTTCCAAAACTTAATCAAACTTAAGCATGAAGAAAGGATGTGAACAACAACAACAACAACAACAGCAACTTCATTAAATCTCGAGCATGTGTACCGCTGGCAAAACACATCTTTGCAGTCACACATTCACACATAATCACGCAAGTTTTAATAAAACAATTTGATATTAAGTTTTAATAACTTTATTGCTTCAAGTTCCAATGTAGACTGACTTAAAATTAATAATTGTGTATCTCAATAACTTCAGGAACTCAGAAGGAGTTCCAGCTGGAAGTCGAATTATTGCAAGCTCTGCAATAAATCGGCTTATGAAATGCTTCCATTCATTGTGAAATAGAATGGAAGCAACGATCGGGCTTTAAACTAAACAAACTTAAAATTGTTTATAAAAGATGAAATAAACAATCGCTTTCAGACTAAGAAAGCGATTGCTGGCTCAGCAGCCTTCGGTGGCTCAGCTGCAGTGCGGGTGGTATCTTTTGATATAACTCGCCTCCCCTTAGAATTCGAGTCTCGTCGAATTAATGTAAGTAAATAATTTTTTTTGTAAATTATTAACAAGACCACAATGCAGATGAGTACCGAATAAATTATATAAAAATTATATTGTGTATCTTGTTTTACATAAACATCACTAATAGTATCAAGATTAACCATTTTTGGCAGTTTTGACAATTTGGTTTCATTTTCTCGTAAAACATTAAAATTTGGTATGACAATATTCAATTTGCTTTCATAACGTTTTAAAGAGTAATTACTAATTTGTATTTCGCATTTTTCGAATTTTATTAAATAGTTTCCAGCCAAATAGTACGTGAAATTGTTACAAAGATTCGTTAAATTGGTTTTTACATTGATTAACATTAAATTTCCTATATCCATTTCTTCAATTATGGTTTCTTTAAATTCTTTCCTAGAGCAGTGCTCATAACTATTTTTCATCAAATTAACAATACAATTATTTGGTCGTAACATTTTTGGTAAGTAAATTTCTTCGTTTACAATTAAAGTTTCATTTTCTATTTTTACAATTTTCGTTCTGTTTACATCTATTTGCATATGTTTTGTATTTGGGATAGGTATTATATAATTAGTAAAATATTTTTTATCGAAAAATTCTGGAACTAAAACTACAAATATAATTACATTATTTGATATTATTCCAATACTACATTTTAAATATCTTAATTTTAAACTATCGATATTATAAAAATCAATCTCCTTATTAGTGAGTACAAATCGATTCATTATGTTATATCTTGCCATTAAAATGTTCTCTTGGATTTTTTCAATTCTGTCTTTTATCTGATTTATTATCAACCAATAGCTGTTATATTTTATAACCGGTAAATTTTTAACGATATCCTGTGAAATGGTTTCATTATAAAAAGCTTTGTTTGATTCTAACATTAAATGAACGTTTTCCATAAATTTTTGTATGTCAGTATTGATTTTTATTTGTTTATTCAAATTTCCTATTATATTTTGTTGATTTATATCAATTTTTCTGAAGTGATTATCAATTATTTCTTTGTCTTCGTCATCCATATTACCGAACAACCACTTTATGGTCTTTCCGCCTAAATTTATCAAACCTCTTCTATTTCTAGTATGAATCGTTATTGTTGACATTAAATGTTCTAAGTCTATAATTTTTTCTTGTAGATTTAATAAAAGTTCTCCCTGATGTACTTGAAAATTCCTTGAAATTTCAATTTTAACCTTTTGAATGTTCGCTCTAATATCGTCCAAATCGAACACATGTATTATTTTATTGTATTCACGAATTATGGATACGGGCTCACTCTCTAATACCACATATCCTGCTTCTGTTTCTATTTTTGTTATTTCTACGATGGCCATGGCGGTTGATGCCGTCATAAGAAAAGAAATTATTCCGATCATCTAAAAAAAAAATAAATAAATATGTTTTTTAATTTATCATTTTTAAGGGCCTTTTAATTTGTGCAATATCAATCCGTTTCATCCGGCCTGGGTTATATTTATTATATTTTTTAGCGGTCTTATGTCTTTGTGCTTGAGCGTTTTTTATATATATATTATCAGGATTATAAATAGGTATTGGTTCTCTCTTTGAATTTATTCTTCTAATAGCTTTCTGTTTTCTTGTATTCATATCCAGGGCAATTTTTGAAAAATTCAAATCAGATCGATTAATAAAATCCATGGGCTTAACTTTTGTAGTAGAATGAATTGTATTATTATAGTATCCTATCGCTCTTATTACTAACTCTTCTGTGTCTATATCTTCGTTGCTTCTTTTTATAATTCTAATATGTTCTAAGAGCGTAGAGTGCAATCTTTCAATATCAGAATTGCCTGTATGAGAATTTGGGATCGTGAAGTGTGTATTTATATTTTTTTCAGAACAAAACATTTTTATAAAAGCATTGTTGAATTCATTATCCAATATTAATGTTTCAGGTTTTCCTAAGTAAGCAATTCTTTCTTCTAATTTCGTTTTTATAGTACACATGTTTTTATCATTGATTTTGTGAGCGGTTCCTAATTTGGTAAATCGGTCAATAGTGGTTAAAAAAAACTTTTTCTGAACATGAAATATATCTGCATGCACAATTTGATTGGGTTTATTTGGGGTTTCAGTAAAATTAAAATATTTCTTAAACGGTTTTCTGTCGTATTTGTTTTCTGCGCATAGTTTACAACTATTTATATATCTGTTAATGAATTTGATGAAATTTGGATAAAAATATTTAAATTTTAATTCTTCAAAATTCTCGACCACTCCTCGATGATTCGTTTCAATGTGATTATTTTCAATTATCTGAAGCAATTGCTCTATGTTTTCGACATCTAGAGCTAATGCCGTACATTTGATGAATTTAAGATTATTATCATTTGAAAAAAGTTGAATTAATTTATTTTGAATTATATTATATTTTGAATCATTCAATTCAGAAAATATTCCTATGGTACCCTTATTTAGTTCCTTTCGAAACAAGTCATTCAAATAATGATCATTTATTAAATCGTTTTCCTCAATATAAATAATTTTGTATTTATTATTATATAATGTTTCGACTTCTTTTTCTTTATTTTTTAATATTCTTATTTGTTTTCTATACTTATTAACAGCAGTCTCGCTTATGAAAAAATGTTCATTTAGGTTTTCCTGTTCACTATGTATTGTGCTCATACCATCATTTGTTAATTCGAATAATGATTTAATATCTAAATTATCCTCATTTTTATTAGTTTCGATAATTGATTTTGGAATTCTGCTCAAAAAATCAGCCACTTTATTATCCTTTCCCTTTAAATATTCGACCTCAAATTCAAACTCTCCTAGCATAATTCTCCAACGGATTATTCTGGAATTCGGTTCTTTTAGTGAATATAGCCATTTTAATGGTTGGTGGTCAGTTTGTACCAAAAATTTTCGTCCATATAAATACGGCCTAAAATATTTCACGCTCCACACAATAGCTAACAGCTCCTTCTCTAAGGTGTGGTAGTTTCTTTCCGCACTATTCAAGGTACGACTGGCATAACAAATAGGTCTACCTTTTTGACTCAATACAGCACCAATAGCAATGTCACTTGCATCAGTTGTTAAAACGAATTTCTTATCGAAGTCCGGGTAGGCCAAAACAGGATACGTTGTTAGTAATGTTTTTAATTTATTAAAAGAATCATTGTATTCTTGGTCGTTTATATTTATGTGAGTATTCTTTTTGAGATATTTTATCATCGGGTTAGCTATCATTGAGTAATTTCGTATAAATTTCCTGTAAAAACCTGATAGTCCCAAAAATGATTTAATTTGTTTTACCGATTTAGGTAAGCTTAAACTTTTAATGGTTTGGACTTTGTCTGGATTTGGTGTGATACCTTCAGGGGTAATTATATGTCCAAGAAATTCGGTATATTTTGTAAGAAACTTACATTTACTTAATTGGATTTTCAAATTATATTCGTTTAACCTCTTAAATATTTTATCTAGACTCTCAAAATGTTCTTTGATTGTCACCGAGAAAACCAAAATGTCGTCCATATATATGACGCATATTTTGTTGATGTAATCATTAAGTACATGATTCATCATCCGCTGAAACGTAGCGGGGGCATTTTTTAAGCCAAAGGGCATACGAATATACTCGAAGTGGCCTAATGGGGTTGAAAACGCAGTCTTCTCAATATCATTCTCGTCCATCATAATTTGGTGGAACCCTTTTGCTAAATCTAATGTGCTGTAATATTGTGACCGGCCTAGTTTGTCGAATAAAGATTCCATGTTTGGAATCGGAAATTTGTCTTGTATTGTGACTTCGTTTAGCTTACGATAATCTACTACTATCCGCCATTTCCTTTCACCAGAATTATTCAATTTCTTTGGTACTATCCAAAGAGGTGAGCTGTATGGGGATTTACTAGGTCTTATTATTTTTTGGTCTAGCATGTCTGTAATTTGCTTTTCTATTTCTTGCTCGTGAATTTGTGGATAGCGATATATTTTTGAAAAAATCGGTTTGTTTGATGTCGTTATTATTCTGTGTTTAACACTATTAGCGCTAGTCAAATTTTGTCCTTCAGTATAAAATGTTTGCGTATTTATTTTTAAAAATTTAGATAATTGAGTTTTTTCTTCGTTATTTAAACTGTCATGCAAGAATAAATCTATATCAATGGTCTGTCTCTCTAAACAAAATATTTCTTCATACTTAAATTGTAGTCTATTGGCACCTGTATCGAAATACATTACTGAATTTTTTACTATCAGTTCATTATTAAGAAAATCTATTTGGGCACCAATTGGCGTCAAAATGTTATTACCAATTATGCAATTGAATGGTTTATCTCTAAAATCAACGAGTTTTATGGACATAGTTTCATTAGGACTGTTAAATTCCGCTGGTAAATATACAATTACTTCGTCATATATAATTGTCGAACCTGTGAGAGTGTTAAGTTTGATGGGACTTATTAATTTTCTTCGGTTTGAAATTTTGCCAAAAGTATTAAAATCTCCGAGAGTCGTTGCAGCACCGGTGTCAACTAAACATTTTACCTGAGAAGACCCAAATGTTAGTGTTACTATTGGTAATGTACATCCCGAGGCTGTTGAGGAAAATTTTCGCATTGTACGTGGTCAACCTCCATAGGTACCTGATTTCTGATCTGCCCTGAATTATTTATATTCTGATTTTTATTTGATTGAATAAAATTTCTATTTGATTGATAAGGATTTCGATTAAAATTTGGATGTGATTGATGAAAATTTCCACGGATATTTTGATTTGATTGCACAAAATTCCTATTTGGATATGTTTGATTTAGGTTCCCGTTTAAATTTCGGTTTGGTTGATAAAAATTTCGATTAAAATTCAGATTTGATTGAATATTTTGATTTCCATTTTGCCATTTAGATTTTTTATAATTTTGTTGATAATAGTTATTTTTTTTATAATACTTTGGGGATAAAATAATTTCGCTCATTAAATTATTTTCAATTAAATAGTTACAAGCGTCGCTTAAGCTTTGTATATTGTTTTGAATGAACAGAGTTTTAATATTTAAATTTAAGTAGTTTATGTAAATATCAAATATCAATCTGATATTATGTGCCGGTGTAAAGTTATGGTCTTTTACCAATTCTAAGCTATATTTTGTATTCATTTTGTTCAAACATTGATTTAACTTATGGTGTAGCTCTTCAATATTGTTAACACTTAAATTCATTGCTTCTTCTCTAATTGAAAAATACGATTCCTTAATACCGAACTCTTGTCTTAATTTATTCAAAATATTTGGCCATGTTGGATCTGTAAGATTCTCAATGGCATGCAAGGCTCTACCTTGTATTCTATTAGCTAGTATAGTTTGGATTATGGTTTTATTATCCTCTGCGGTAAGTGAGAGCACTGTTGATACGTCTCTCAAATAATTCTGAAGTGAATACTTGGATTCACCGTCAAAAACCGGTAAGCCTCTAGCTTCTCTTAAACAGTTCGTGAAATCAAGTTGAGCCATTATTATTTGTTTTATTTATCAAACGAACGCCAACAATTTTTCTTGTTTGTAATTTTTACAATTTTGCGCTTTTCGTGTTAACATGAGTTTTTACATCAATACAAATATTTTTTTTTTTTTTTTTTTTTTTTTTTTAAACTTATAAACACAACACAAATATCACATAAGTAAAATTTATAATTACTCTATTGTGGTTGGTGTTTCTTCCGTCTGCTCTATTCTTCTGCTTTATTTTGAATCAGCTTCAAGTTTATTGCTTCTCTTTTGCGTCTTGATGGTTTGGGGTTTTTTCTTCAGATCTCCAGGCGGATATTCTGCTATTTCTTTTACTTTATTTTGGTGAAAAGAGTTCACTGCTAAGAAAGTTCCACAATTTATACTTTGTGTTTTTTTTTTTTTTCACGTCACTTTATTTAAGTGAAAAGAGTTTAATATTAAGCAAGTTTCAGTGACACAATTTTTAACTTTGTGTCCTGTCACGGTCGCCAGTTTTAATAAAACAATTTGATATTAAGTTTTAATAACTTTATTGCTTCAAGTTCCAATGTAGACTGACTTAAAATTAATAATTGTGTATCTCAATAACTTCAGGAACTCAGAAGGAGTTCCAGCTGGAAGTCGAATTATTGCAAGCTCTGCAATAAATCGGCTTATGAAATGCTTCCATTCATTGTGAAATAGAATGGAAGCAACGATCGGGCTTTAAACTAAACAAACTTAAAATTGTTTATAAAAGATGAAATAAACAATCGCTTTCAGACTAAGAAAGCGATTGCTGGCTCAGCAGCCTTCGGTGGCTCAGCTGCAGTGCGGGTGGTATCTTTTGATATAACTCGCATAGACACACGCACACACAACCCAGACATCCTCAATGCAAACTCACCACAACAAAAGGTTTTTGGTTTTCGATTTGGTTGGCAGACACGTCGTCAAAAATGCGGTGGTGACGGGTGGCGGTGGCAACATGTGAAAGCAATGCAAGCGAACAGCTAGTAGAATTCTTAACATCGAAGCAAAGAGATGCGGAGAAGATTGTTTGAAACATATATGGCTCAAAACCATGCTTGATATTCATATGAGTTGAAAGTGTGTGCGTGCATGTGTGATCAGTAGATATGCAGATGTGTTGGTTAGAAAGCGTACGCCTACTATTTAGAGCTTCGAAGTAAATGGAAAAGATTTGGAATTGGTACGGAAGGAAACACGTTCGGTAAACGTGTTGCTATAGCTTCTGCTGCTCCTGCTTGCTCCTGTTACTAGTACTACATTGTAAGAAACTTTTGCGCTTTTCAAGCAAACAAACACAAGCCGTTTAAAGACAGAAGTTTATTTAGAAATAAGATAGTCGGAACCATAGCAAGCGAGCTAGCGAGTGTTATTATTAAGAAGTTTACGTCGTTATTGTTGTTGTTTTTGTTGTTGTAGAACAAGATCTTCAGCTGCTGCTGTTGTTATTGGTTTTATATAATGGTCTGTGGTGCTCTGCACAATATTCGAAAATATTACAATGTAACATCCATAAATTAAATGATGCTTATTAACAACTTTTAAGCAAGCTTTGCTGCGTCGCCACACGACATGTAAGTGTGTGTGTGTGTGTTTTAGAAGGTAGGCAGGTGTGCAGATGAGGATTGTCAAGAACTTGATATTATGACAACTGGCTGGAATAATTAAGTCAGTGTGTGTAGATGTGCTTCAAAATTGTATGCGAACATAAGCAATTTATAAAGCCTACTTTTAGGCGCTTAAACATTGTTAAAAGTTATTTAAACCAAAAAAAAATGTTCCAACTATAATCAATCATCAGCATATTTGATGGATTATTAGTGCACTGATATTTTCAATTGAGCCAATTTACCCAATTGAGCCATTTTGCATGATCGGCTCAATTTTTAAAATTTAATTAATGCTGTTCATCAAATTCGACTGATGCTCAAACAATTCAATATTTTTATAAAAGTGTAGTTTGATTTACATAGAAATGGCTCAATTGGCTTGATTAGCTAAATTGACTCAATTTACTCAGATGGCTGTACGGGCTGGGCTCAATTTTGTCACACATTTTGGCGTTTTACCAATTCGATTATCGTAAGCTTCGCTAATTTCTTCATTAAATATATAGTTATTACTAGAAGCCTTATATATTTATTTATAAGCTTAATACAAACACGTTGAATATTTAATAACTTAAAAACTAACTTTTATAATCTTAAGTATTTTAATTTACAATGGTACCATATCTTAATTGTAAGAATACATTATAGAGGGGGAGGAAGTAGTGTTGGAGTTAAGAAGAACATTGCGGAGTAGTGGTCTGATGAGGTGAAAGTCGAATTCATTGATCAAATTATTGGTTACCCTAAGCATTCTGGTTAAAGGTTAATTGCATCCATAATCGGTGCGGTGAAAGTTAAGGTGGAAGAGAGGTATAGACCTAAGGTTGCGTGGGTTGATATTAAAGGATTGTAATTGGAGTAGTTCAGGACAGTTAATAGTTCCGCATACTAGTTGATGAATGGAGAGAACATCGACAACTTCCTTTCGCTTTGCAAGTGTTTGCATGTTAATCAACTTCAGACGGTTGGGATAAGTAGGTCAGTTGAAACTGTCAGAACGGCTGTTGAACGGCTTCGATGCGCATTGAATGGGAATTGAAGATGGGAGACTTAACCTGGCTGGCATATTCGAGGATTGGTCTAACAAAGGAAAGATAGAGAGATTTAGTGACTTAAGAATTGGACAACTCTCTGGACCAGTGCTTCACGAAACCAAGTGCTGAGTTGGCTCTACTTATGATTTTATCAATATGAGATCTAAAGTTAAGTTCCTTGTCACAAATGTCAGGAACAGGTTCCTTGTCAGGAACTGGTTTGCCGAGAATTAGTACTAATTTTCACTGTGCGTCGTTAGATTTTCGAAGTTGCGTTGTTTTTGGTTCGAGCCTTTTTTAATTTTTTTTTCTAAAAGATGGCATGACTTTTGTTTCTTATTGCGCCATCCCATCAAAACTCGAGGATTCCCTTTATAACTGAAAATCATCGCAATTTTAATAGTTTTATTTTCACTTTGTTTTGCTAACTATAGAGTTCAGTTTCAATTGGTGTGTTATGCTTTTTGTAACGTTTCAATAAGTGTGTTGTGGTTTTTTTTAAAAAGAAAATAATAAATTTTTATAAATTGTTTTTCGGGTTGTTTCTGGTTACAAAAGAGGTAAATATTTTCCCAATTTATTTATTGGCAGAGTTATATTATTTCTTTTTTTATAACAACTTGTAATTTTGTTAACCAAATGAGTGGAAAGGGCGCTGTTGGTGGTATGGTATGGAGGAAACTTACATAAGTGAATTGTTCAAGAATTGTCTAATAAAGAACTATTGCAACTGGAATTGCAATTTGCAAATGAAGAAGATGACAGTGACCGTTCAATTAAAATCTCCAAAGAACAAAATTTAACCTACAAACAAATTTCCAAAGCGATGTTTTTGATTGACGAACCTATGTAGATTTTCTAAAAAAAACTATTCTGACAACGGAAAGAGGTTTAAAGTATCCCAGGCGGTAACAACGAATATCAATTGCTACAAAGAAATTTCTTTTACGTTGAAAAAAAGCTGTTCAGCAAACATTGAACCAATTTTTTTTCAAAGAAAGCTGACTTACGACAACAGCCACTATGGACTGGGTTTTTATAACTTAATTGAATATTTTATTTTGTTTAAATTGCATTTTTTTGTTGTTTTTGTATGTATGTAATAAAATTTTATATTACCCTACAAACATTTTATGAGGCTCTCCAAAAAAAGACTTTAAAAGGAGTGTTTTCTATGCGTGTTTTATGATGACTCATTAAATTGACTCATGAAAGAGTCTTTAATATGATTGTTTGATTACTCGAAAATAAGACTCATACAAGAGTCATTATTGTATCTGATTTGTGAGTACGCATAATAGAGACTCATTAAAGAGTCATTAATAAGACGGTGATACGATTGTTCATAAAAAAGACTCATAAAAGGATCATATATTGATTGATATATGCATAATCATAAAGAGTCTTATATACGAGTGTTTCATTAGAAAATAGAATCGGATTATTGCAAAAAACCCATGTTTAATAAATAAATAAGAGCTTAAAAGAGGGTATTTTTTTATTTGAATAAAACTTTGTAACTGTCCGTTATAAAAACAACAAATGTACGTTGCAAAAAGACTTCTTATATGAGTCTTAAAAGAGTATTAAATATGTTTATTAAAAGAGTATTAAATATGAGTCTTAAAAGAGTACGTAATATGAGTCTTGAGAGAGTATCAAATATGAGTCTTAAAACCGTCATTACTATGAGTCCAAAAAGACTTATAAAACAATAATTTTTATGAATCATATTTTGGGGCCCACAACATACGAAAATGTACTCATAAAAGAGTCTTTTTTTGAGTGCATTATGATTATAAGCCCTCATATATATAATTTTTGAAAGAGTCTTTTCAGTCATAATGTTTTCTGGGTATTTTTGTTTTTTAAATGTATACTTTGTTCAATTTTCTTTTCAAAAAGTAATATTTTCGTAACCCTGGAACCTATCTTCGATTATTACATGGTTTGTAATAGAAAATCATCATTCACTTTGCGTCGTTTTAATTTGCGATCTGTTTTTTTGGAACGTTACCACGACGCAAAGTGAGGTATTGGTGTATATGAGAGTTTTTCAATAGGTCTGTAATTAGGAATATGATTTTTAGGTCCTTTTTTGTGTAAAGGACCTAAAGTTTTTCTAATAACTTTAGAAAAACTGAGTTAGAAATAGAAAGTTGAAAGAGTGTCAAAAGGGGATGAGCCAAAAAGTTAATCATCTTTAAGATTATGTAGCTTTGCCAAGACATCAGTTAGTGTAATATCAACAGAAGTCGGCGGGGTTTGAGCACAATTCCTTAGTGAAGTAAAGTATTCATAGTCTAGTTCATCCTTATGACTTATGAACAGGGACCGTACCGGTTATGTTTTTTATCAAAAAAAGTCAAATAATAACTATTATTTTTTAACTTTTATTTTTTCCGACAGAAATAAAAGTTATTTTGTGCCTTATATTTTTTCGGGCAAATATAACAGTTACATTTGACTTTTATTTTATCGGTCAAAAATAACAGTTATTTTCTGCCTTTTATTTTTTCGGTCAAAAATATCAGGCAATTTGTGTTTTTTCCAAGGCCATTTTACTGACTAAAAAACTATCGATACCATTATTTTGGTCTCATCGGTAAGCACGTTTTACATATGGTATCAATACTTTTTTAAGCGGACAAGCGGCCTTTAAAAAAACACAGATTGCCTGATATTTTTGATCGAAAAAATAAGTCACAAAATAACTGTTATTTTTGACCGATAAAATATAAGTCAAAGGTAACCGTTATTTTTGTCTGAAAAAATAAAAGGCGAAAAATAACAGTTATTTTTTAACTTTTATAGAATCAGCCGAAAATTTAAAAGGCTCTAAATATTCGTGAAGCTGAGGCCATTTTTATCATAATGGTATATTTGAAAATGTCCTTTGAAAATTTTTTCATTGTGTCTTTTTCATTCGAAAATTGTAAAATAACAGTTATTTTCGGTCCCTGCTTATGAATGACTGACTGAAGAAATTTGAAAATAGGTTTACAATTATATCCAAGTTGTCTGAGAAGCAGTGATGATATCGGATCATTTTCGAGAGTACTTTTTTACAAAGGCAAATAGTACTTTTTTATTGTTTAGGGTACTTTTTATTAAGTAATGATATATGAATAAATACATAAGTTAAAACCAATACTTTCTTAAATGATATTATAATTATCACATAAAGGAACAATAAATAATCAGGATTTCTTTCAGAACCCGTTAAATATGTGTATTAGGGTGCCTCGATCTCTAAGGGACAAAAAAAAAGTTGTCATTGCCACCAACTTAAAATGCACCTTGATCGATTCTAAGACGAATACACAACATTTTTTGTTCACCACAACTTGTCGATAGCCTCCAGTGAGCTAAACCATTTTGAAATACCATTTCAAATTTGTCTTTCGTAAAAATATTAGCTGGTGCAGCGGTTACAAATAAAGAAATGGTTGGAAATAGTAGTACTGAAGAAGATATTACTATCTGGTTCAAAAGATTCCAAATCTCTGCCGCCTGACCAAAGATATTGCAAAATTTTGGACTTTTTCTTTTAAAAACTCTTGTTCTGGAAACATTTCTAAAATCAACGGCAAATAATTCGTGACTGGGCGAGAATTTTGGCAATAAGTTTATGACTTAATTTTTTTGAACTCTTGACAAAATTTCAAGTAAAATTCTTTAATATACCAGAGTAATTTTTTCGGCAAGAAGGTACTCGGGTACATTTGTAGAGTCAATAGTACTCAAAAAAGTACTATTCCACTCAAAATATCATCCCTGCTGAGGAGATATCTGAAATAGTAAGGGCAGATGGGTAGTTGTCCAATTTTCTTTTGATTTTAATGAACTTGTAGAAGCTTTTAGGATCCAACACCAATTTTGTTTGAATATGAGCACGATAAGACTCATATGGATGTTCACAGAGTGCCGAAAAAAGGTTATAGGCGTGAAGATAATTTGTGAGGTCAATAGAAGAACGAGTAGTTAAATAAGTGCGCCAAACTTTGTTCCTTTTATTACGAAGTGAGCGAAATTCCTTATTATACCAGGGGGGAGATGACGAAAAGTTAGCAGTCGAAAATTCTATCATAGAAGAGAGCAACAGCATTATCAACATTTTCATGGGCATTATCGAAAAGATATTGGAAATCGATTCTACTGATTAAGATCTCAAGTTTTACAAAATCAGTTTTCCGAAAGTTGAAGCTAAAATAACAGCAGATAATAAATATGTACCACTTTGCGATACAAACTTTGGCACATATTAATTCAAAATAAGCTGTTTGGAATTGTGTGCCTTCTGCTGAAACACAAGTTCGGGGTAAGTGTAGCCGAACTAAGACACAAAATTTCGAACGCAGAATAAACACCAGCAACCGTCTGCGCTAGGCCACAATTGTTTTCTGGTGGACAAGCCTCATTTACTCTCCCCACCAAATAAGTCAGTCAGCTCGTGAAGTTGCCAACTATTCTTTAGCAATTTAATTATTTCGACGTCAGGACTCTTAAAAAACCGAATGAGTTGAAAACTTAAACATCCTCAATGAAACCTAAAAGACCGAGTCACAGCTTGTAGCAAAGTCGTGTTCTATAACAATATTTTTATTTAAACCATATGCGAATCATATGTTTACAAGTCCACTGAATACAAAGAATTTCTAGAAATTAATTTAATTCGTTAAATAAAGAGAATGATAAGAATTTCTGAACTTCAGTTATTTAAATTCGTTCTATTGTGTTTAAAAACCTTTTGAAGATGATTTTATTGATGCGCTGTGGAAGATGCCAATAGGAAGTGGTGAAATAGGCAATTCTAGAAAGAAATTAGAAGCTGATTTTCAAACATTTTATTTAACAACTAGTATAAAAACTTGTCATATGATAGATCGCATTCAAAATAATTAAGTAGCTGACGATATGAGAGCATTTTTACATTCACATCAAATGTTATGTTGCAGTTGTCGGCAATGTGTCGTTGCTGATAAATATCAAATAAATTTGTGTGTGCATACTTTCAGGCTGAACATTTTATCATATGATAAAAGCACTGTTATAGCAATAGTGAACAAATTGAGCGATATAAGGTGCGGAGTGTGAAACTTGCGTTTGATTTATAAGTTATCATAATTTGTTTTCATATCATAAATTATCATAATTATCATGCTTGACGATGTTGCTCGAAATTGAATGAAATACTCGCCAAAATACAGAAAAAGAGGAATCTAGACATTAAGAAAATATATTTAAGCTTAACTGATAGATACCAGAAAAATGTTCATATAAAGGCTGTTATAAATTAAATATTCACCTAGCAAACATAAGGAAATCAGAAACTTGTTTTAAGCTTATTTTAAAATTTATTAAATTTTCTGAATAGTATTCCAATAACTTAACTTTCAGAAAATTTATGAAAAAATTTTATTTTCTCCATAGAATGAATTCAGCAAATGCTGCAGCTATACAAAAACTGCTGCATTGCAACAAAAAGTTGTGTATCATACAATAAAAAATTTTAAAACTTTTTAATATGTAGCAAAACTGAAATTATGGCCGCTAGAGAAGGGGAGCTTAAATTTAAAAATATTGCAGAAAAATGCGGATATACAATTATTTTTTATTTCTATTTGTATTGCTGCGGTAAGAACAACCCTAAACAAGTTTATCAAAAATAGGAGCAAGAAGATATTTGCAATTTTCTTTACTTTGAATTTCTAGTTATAAAAGATAACGATAACGATAAGTAATGGTTAGTAAGCATTAAAAAAAAATTAAATTAAACGTGAACACTTAAGTCTGACTTGAGTAAAAAGTTTTGTCTTTTCAATATTGACTTTTGCTTACAACTTTTTTTGAATATTAATGAATTCAGCAAGTGTTTAAACATGTTAATAGCCCTGAAAGTTGTAAGCACTGTCATCTGCAGATTTGTTGTAGTACTTTGAGAATTTTTTTAAGCACCAGTTGTAAAATTATACAACTGCTTACAACGTTTTTGGTTATAAAACATATTGATCAATTTGTTATTGTTTAACGCTCAGTGAAGTTATATCAATCTATCATAAAAATTCAATAAATAACGTAATAAAGCTTTTTTTTTTGTGCTTTGACATCTGTCATTGCGGCGTATACAAAAAAGCTTATTCTGAATGCAACGCCCACACAACAGAAGAGCAATAGAAAAAAACAAAACAAATAAATAGCAAAATAGTGTGCAGCAGGGAAAAGTTACAATAACAAAAAATGAAAATGAAAGCACAATTTGTTATCCTTTGTGCTTATTGCATGATTGCTGTGTAAAAGTGAAAAGTCTACAAAACGGCGAAGAAAACAAGTAGATTTCGAAATAAGCTCTGAAGTAGTCAAATGAGCAACAGGATAAATGTCAGAGCGAATATTGCTAAAGGCAGGCGCAGAAATAAAGATTGAGCAAATCACAAGGTTAAAAAAGGGAAAGCTTTTTCATAAAGAGCTGACTTGTATTAAGAGACAAGTCTCAATTGGAATTCAGGAGTTTGTCAGAAATTGGCAGAAGAACCGACAACATGGAGTATTCTCCATATATATAAACTTTTGTAGAGTTTAACTGTTGAATCACAAAGAAAAAACTTGGCAACTCTAACATACAATAAAGCATACTTTTTTCAACCTCAAAGACCAGTAAAAATCAATTTATTTTTAAAAAAAAAAATTAAATTGCTTGGTACAGCGTGTATTTTCAAAACAAAAAAAAAAAACAAAAAACAGTTCTTGAGAACAAAACTAAAAAAAAAAACCTGATTATTTTTTTAATGTTACGTCATCTGTGTGTAGAATATCTCAGTTCGTAAACACGCCCGGCAAACTGGCCACTCTCTGCATTGTGTACTCAGTCCATTTAAATGTTCTCTCTTTTTCTGTATCTCTTCTCTTCTTGGAGTTTTTGTCAGTTTTGAAATGCTCTGGATTTACTGGAACTTTTATATTTGAAGCGTTATATCTGAACTCTACACTGTGCAGAGTAATTTTGTCTAGTGTTTTTTGCCATGACAATCAAGAACTGCAACAGGTAGTTGAATTTATTTCCAATGTCAGTTAAGCACAGGTAATACATTTCTTTTATTTAGTTTAACGCAGTTTTTAAAATAAATAAAATTATTTTACAAATATACAAAAGTACAATGTAAAGTAGAATGCTTACAACGTTTTTGTGATGCTTGCAAGCTTAAAACTAGTTTCAACATTCTCGCAAGTATGGCGCTTTATGTTTCAAATCAGCGAAAACTTTAAAAATAGGCTGCTGACAAAAATTTCACAACTTCAAATAGTCGTTGGAGCAAACATTTTTTAAGTTTTTGTGGAGATATACGTTTTATAATATTTATAATATTTAAACACAATGTTAAGAAAATCTTGTTTGCAATTTAGCAATATAAAACCGATTCTAATAAATAAACAAAACTATTCACTATTTTTTCACACAATTAAGCTATTTTAGCTTGTAAGCGCTATGATTACAATATTTATAAGTTCATTTTACAACATCTAGCAGCAAAGCTTTCATGAAATTAACCGTGCTTACAACTTTAAGTTTGCTGAAAAGCTCTTAGATTCCATTTATCTGCTTATATGAAGCATTTAAATAGTGAAAAGACATCTTTCGGCAAAGAAAACCACTAAAAATTGTAATCACTACAGTTTACAACAATATTCAGCGCAATTTATATTTTTTAAAGTTTTGAAACACTCTAAAATTTTTGTAAGCTTAGATATGTTCTTAGATAAAACGTGTTTTCACCGTTTTTTTTAAACATTTAGAGTATAGAAGAGAGCAAGATAATCCTGTTAAAATTTTAAATCGCTATAGTTCCAAAAGAATTTAACTCGTTTCACGTCGTCTAGAAACATGTTTGACAAAATAAAAGGCTGCTTACAACTTTAAATGTCATACACGCTGCGTAATTTTATGTTATTACATTATTTCGTGGCAACCGTGGATACCGAGTTCAAACCTCACGTCGGGCAAACATTTTTTAATACAAATAAATTTTTCTGTTCTTCCGTCATCTCTGTAGACAAATGGCAAATCTCATAAAATAAATAATGCCATGTAAACTTCTTGACAACATGAACTTTAGCCGTTGGAGGTCGGCATAAAACTTACTTGACTATAGCGAAATAAATATGTGATTAAAATATGTGATTAAATATGTGAAAATAAATTATACATCAGAGCTTTCTAGTTGAGATTAATTTTTATTTGGTTATGGTTATACAAATTTGATATCAACGGAAAAACTACATATCACCAACATTTATTTTATCTTCATCACTGCGAATCAAACTTCGGACCCTTCGCATAAGAGTCAAATACTCTCATGTCGCACACTGCAGTGATTCATATAAGTTAGAGGATGTACAAAACATTGTACGACAACTGGGTCCCATTTTGATTCCCTCTGGAGCTATGGGTTAGTTGGATTTTTCAGAAGGTAGTTTCATTTAAAACGTTCTATTTGCAAACTTTTTTTAAAGCCGTTTTAGAAATATAAGTTCATGGTCTTTCCAATGATAGGCAGCACAAGTAGAGATTTGTGTAAATATATACTTTTTTGCGGTCGAACCAGACAATTTTTGAAAATATTTACAAGTTTTAAGTTTAAAGTGAATATTGTCAGTAAATTAAGTACACTCAGAAAAAAACACATATCGGTTCCGGTAAAAAGTTTCTCTAAATGTTCTTTAATTAAAATAAATTTTCACATTTTCGAAGAAATATTTCTTCACTTGTGGGGAAATAAAAATATTTGAATGTCTCTAATAATGATACGTATTTCTCTCACACAAAAAAAAAAAATTCATTTATAGGTAAAAATTTATTTAAAATGAGAAACTTTTCCTATATTTTGATAAAAAAGTCACTATGAGCAGATTTTCTTCAATAAAAAAAAATCTTTTCTCAAAAATAAAAAGCCTTTTTCTCTAAAAACGATAAATTTTTATATATTTTTCTTTTTCATAGAAGCTTTTTATCAGTTTTAGATAATTTTTAGGATTACATTTAGAGAAATGCATTCTATACCATTTTTCTCTAAATATGATGCCTTTTTTATCATATTCCGAGAAACTTTTTTCTGAGTGTAGTATGAAAACGTCTTTAACCCTTTCAGTCACATTGTTTAATATATTGGACACTGACCATTAAAGCCGGATCGATTTTGTATGGAGAAAAAAAAATCATCCGTACTACGACTCAAAAATTAGAGGGACTCTTAAAAACTATTTCTGCATCATCTTTACGTTTTTGCTTATATTGGGTATGCATTCTGAAGAAGAAAAAAAATTATAGGCAAAAAAACTGATTTTTTTGGCCAAAAAAGGGTTCAGGAGAACCAAAACCGCTCCATGGGGATGCCTCCGATCCAAAAAAAAATTATGCAGAAATAGTTTTTAAGAGTCTCTCCAACTTTTGAGTCGCTGTCCGGCGATATGTAAATTTCGATCCGGCTTACTGACCATATTACTTCTTCTTGAATTTGCATATATTTGCGACGGAAAGGATTACAAATTGCATCCAACTCAGCCAATTTCTTGTCAAGAATGGATAATGGTGCTTATTTAAAAGCAAGGTTCCAATAAAAACCGACAAAAGTTCGAAAAAGCTATGAATTATAAAAAAAAAATTTCTATATAGCCGTTCTCTCCATGGTATTTTTAAAACGTTCGGTGCAGCACATCCCTCTCCCTCCCATCCTACAATACTCTACTATTTTTCTCTATATTTTTTTCATACGTAGTTTAACTGTCGGCTTTCACTTTTTCTTGATGTTTTCGCCATCTTCTTTCATTTCCAATACAAAAATAAACAAAAAAATAAATTAAATGTCACTCACGTTTCACTTCTTCAAATGCTTTTTTAAGGAAAAATAATTGCGTCCGCTTGATTTAAAAAAATATAAAATTCACTAATCTTACATAAAAAGTAAATCCAAGACATAAATTGTGCCAGCCAATTATTTTCCAAGATAATCCAACTAATCCATAAAAATTGTCACTCACGTTTCACTCTTGAATCACTTTTTTAAATTATATTTTTCGATAGAAAATGATTTTTTTAAAAAATTTTAATATTTACTTTTCAACAGAAAATGTTTCACATCCCTCTCCCTGTCATCCTAAAAATATGTTTAAACTTCCTAGGGTGGTGCGTCTCTCTAGTTAAAAACCACTAGTAAAGAAAAACATAAAAATGTATGTATATTGGCTGAGCTTTCAAATATATTTTGAAATAAAAAATTTAAAGATGAAGTATGTGAGCAAAACTAAGAAATAAATAGTTTTGCGAGCTCGTGTGATGTATAATCTAGAGATGCAACGTGCATCCGGTTACTATTCGGTATGCCGGACATCTGTCCCAAATTTACTATCTGGCCGGATACCGTATATTGTGATATTATCCGGTTTCCGACAGGCCGAATAGTTTTTTTTAAAGTATTTTAATAATGATGAAAATTTAACAATGAATTTATCAATTTCAATACTTGAAAAGCATCTTAAAATAATAAAAAGTGGTATACTTTATTCATGAATTCATTTATTAATTCAAAATAGTTATAAAAACGCTTCAAATAGCAAACATAATAATAAAAGAAGAATCAATAAAGTTAAATTTTGCGTTGTTTCTTGTTTTCATTTTTCAAACTGTGGAACTGTTAGCAGGAATGTAGCGGAATGTTGAGTGAATGAATGTAGTGGGAAAAATATAGTGATCAGTTAATCAGAATCCACTGGCCGGATACCGTATATTCTGATATTATCCGCTTTCCGACAGGTCGGATAGTTTTTTTTAAAGTATTTTAATAATGATGAAAATTTAACAATGAATGTATCAATTTCAATACTTGAAAAGCATCTTAAAATAATAAAAAGTGGTATACTTTATTCATGAATACATTTATTGAATTCATTGCAAACATAATAATAAAAGGAGAATCAATAAAGTTAAATTTTGCGTTGTTTCTTGTTTTCATTTTTCAAATGGTGGAACTGTTAGCAGGAATGTAGCGGAACGTTGAGTGAATATAGCGGGAAAAATATAGTGATCAGTTAATCAGAATCCACTCCACAACATGTTGAGTTGATCAGAAACTTTGGGGTTCATCAAGTTTAAATTTATTTGCGTTAAGTAGGTACACACTACACGGTTCTTGCTAAACGCACCCAATGATCATTAGTAGAGGATTTGGAACAGATTTCTTCGTATAGTGGCCAAACTTAAAATAAATTCCAAAATCTAAGTGAGCCAAGTCAAAATAAATAATTTCTTCGATATTTCGCTATTACTTTATCTTGTGAAAACTATTTTTCCATACATTAAATTGGCTTGAGCCGCTGGTTTCCATAACATTAAATATTTTTATTGATGATATTGGTCGTGGCTTTGATTGGGTTAATGCTGAGAAAGTGCGAAAAAGCTGTAGTAGCTGAATTCTAGTGATATTGCATGTAAAACTGCCATATTAATATGAGCTACTTTATTATTGTGCTATGATTGTAGCCTGTCGAATTAAAAATATATTTAGTTTGTTAAGAACGAGCCAGTGAACCCACTATCCGGCTAACGGATATTCGGCCATCCAGTTTAGCAGCTCGGCGTATATCCGGTATCCGTTCAAATCGCTATCCGTTACATCTCTAGTAAAATCCTTTCGAATTTGTAGAAAAGACATCATAATTCTGCAGAAAATCTATACAATGAAAATTCCCTAACTCGAACTACTCTAACTCGAAATTCTCTATGAGTTGTAGTAGTTTTCGTGCTTTCTCGAAGCATTTTTCGTAATTTTTTGTTTTCTAGAACTCGAATCTCCGTAACTCAAAGTTTCGTTTTCGTACGGTTTCATATCGAGTATTATATTTTCTAAAATTTTCGTACTTTTTTATAATAAAAAACCTTTGTAAAAAGTTTTGTAAAAATTTGCTGAGTCGATATTAGAATAACATGGTTTTTTCTTATGTAGTTCAGACGAACATACTTTTGGCTCATATGTTAGTTTCATATTTATTGTACCATTTATTAATCATTGCCGAATAAAACCATTTTTGTTTGACATCAACTTGAGGTTCATGTGATATCAATCAAACGGCATTCTCAAATTTCCGACGTTAATTCTCAATAGGATGATTTTTCTTAGTTATCAAGTTGAAAAATTTATAATTCTCCACTTGTTATCAAAGTTCCAAATAATTTCTCTAATCTTTCTCAACTCCAGCTCAAGTTGAAGAATAGCTTTTGAGATAATGCTTAATCTTAAGTGATAAGAAGTGTCGAAACTCAACTGTAGAATTACAAATTCTCAAATGTTAGAGAATTTTTTTTTCTTGTGTTTGCTGGGTGGTAACAATTAAAATAATTTTTTAATATTATTCTTCATATTTGTTAAATAATACATTTACAAACATTTTTCTTTAAAAAATATAATGTTTTGGGTAACTTTGACCTGTCATAACTTGGCCTAGAGTGGGTTAAATAACAAAAAAAAAAAAAATTGGTTTTTGAAGTCCATGGACATTTGGTAACATATCCGTATTTAAAATAGATGAAAATTCTATTAAGACTTTTTTCCAGCTATATCACTGCACTGTGCGTCATAGCGTTCGTAGCTCCTGGAGATCAAGGTTGAAGACAATGCTAACAAAACACAACCAATTGAAAATTTCAAGTTTCAATTTCATCCACTGAGACTTAGTTATTATAATCAAACCATGTTTTAACACTCGTAGTTTTAAGAAAAAATTGTTGTAATCGTACGAAATAAAAAAAAACCAAAATGATATTCATCACAGCGAATCGAACCCGGACCCATCGCATAAGAGTCGAACACTGTAATGTCGTGACGTTTTTTAACTGCATCATGGATAAATAAAAGGCCAATTAACCAAACCAACAAACGAATATTTGAAAAATCAAACAAAACTCAATCGCATACCATGTTTTGCCTGAGCAATTAAAAAGTAATGCTTATAACTTTTGTCAGTAACTTAAGGGAAATAATTGCTGTAAAATCTGTGACTTTTCACTTAATTCTGAAAGGATTCCCATTCGCATATTATTTTTAAATATTGTTTTGCAAAATTAGTTAAAATTGTTCTCGTTTAACTCAAAACACTCTTAACCTTAAAAAAATAGATATGCACACCAGTCAACTGTGTTGCATTCGCATTTGAATCAATATTAATTAGCATTGATTTCTATGCATAAATTTTACCAATTAGCAAAGTTCCAAAACGCAACTACTTAACTAGATAGCAGTAGATAGATGGTTGATTGTCATGTAGACAACAGTTGCACTGGATCATCTACCTCGACTCCTTCATTTCCTTCGCATACCGTCAATTTGATGCGGTTCGGTGATACCTTGTCAGCAGCTGTTGATTGAAATTTAATTTTGTCAGCAGTAGCTGATTTGTAGTTTACACTAAAAATCAAGTTTGTCGATGTTGATATTGTGAGTATTATTGCAACTTCAGCAGCATGCTTGATGTTGATAAATTATCATGTTGATGCTGTTGCTGCTGCTGCTTCTACACTTTGATGATGTTGATGATGCTGATGAGCAGAGTCGAGTGTTTTAATTATGCACCAAATTGCATTGATTAGATATAACAAGAACAACAAGATTGCAAATTTAATTTCAGCAAAACTATAGAAAATAATTGCCAATTGAAGTGTTAAAGAAAACAATGAATTAAGGAAGAGAGCAACAACAACAATGCATTTAAATATCTTAAATATTTAAGATTGTTTGTTTGAACTGTATTCAAGAATTTTATGCTATAAACGCTTATCTATGGTCTGTCAGACATTATTTAGTTTAAGTAAAAGCTTTGAAATGAAAATTTCTATCATATATTAAATGATGCGTTAAGAAGCTGATAAATTGTGTTATAAATTGTAAGAGTTTGAAAATAACTTACTTCTGATTGTTTGTGTGAGGGCTTGCCAATAACAGAATTAATTTGTAAGCTTCATTAATTTCAGATTCTAAGTAGCAGTATTCAGCTTTTTAGCATAGAGCTTACAATATTCTTCACTCATGAGCAATATTGGCAAAAATTTATAAGCATCAAGAGATAGATTTTTCAGCTCAACACTGCTTTGAATATTAAACTGTTTTTTCAATATGTTAATCCTAGTGTTGAGTAATACTCATTTATAGATCTTAGTACAAATTATTGTAAACTAACCAGTTAAAATATATTAGAGTTTTGTAAGCACAGTTGTTTTTCTAAGCTTTTATGTAGATTTTGGCGAAATAAAGTGTTGCTTACAAAAAATTGTCAGTGCTTACAAAAAATTGTCAGTGCTTACAAGTATCAAAACTATTTTAAATTTTTTGACATTACAAATTTTAATACTTTGTAGTAAGACATCAACACTTTTACATACACAAATGTTCAAAACTGTAATTTTTTTTAGGTTTTAACCTTTAATGCAAAACATTGAAAGCTAAAAGCTGTTTTTTCTAAGCTTTCACTTAAGCATTCTAGAAATAATATGATGTTTATTGAAGTGTATCAGTACTTACAAATTATTAAGCTTTTTTAAGGTTTTGTACACTTTTTCAAGCTCGTATTCATTGTATTTGTTGTTGTACAACTGAAAATATTATAAAAACTTGTAAGCACTGATGTTTTTTTAAGCTTACGCAAACATGCTTTTCGAAATATAACGCAATTAACAATAATTTCCAATGCTTACAAGTTTAATGGCAGTGTTAACTGAAGCGCATACAAGAAAATAACGCATTTACAAAATATTTTATATAAATTCAAGTTTCAAAACTGGAATTAAAATTTAATTTGAATACTTCATTTTTTTATACTTTTTCACTTCAAGTTCAGATTAATGTGAGCGCTTACAAGTGAAAATATTTTAAAAACTTGTAAGCACCATCGTTTTTATATGCTCTAATAATGATTCTTACGTTAATAACTAGTGCTTACAAATTATTTTCAATGATAAAAAGTTTTTCAGCTACTGAAGATAGGTTAGATTTATATTTGGTACAATTAAGCTTTGTCATTTCATTTTAAGTTAAGCTTATAAAACTTTTGCTTACCCATAAAACACTTAAATGTGTTTACTTTAAAACACAGTCTAGAGCGAGCACGTGAACTAGTCTTACCTGAAAATAAACAAAAATAGAGAAAGAGAAGAAATATTAGCTTAAGCAGATATGTAGGTATGTAAATAATTAAAATCAAATACGTAGATAATATAATTTCTCAGAATTAAAGAAAGGAGGTCAACCAACAACAAAAATGCGGACGAAGAGTTAATCCTCAGAGACTTGTACTGAGATAAACTTAAAAAGCATTTAAAAACAAAAAAAAAAACAAAAGCAACAGTTATAGTGAAAACGTTACGAATCAGTGCAAAAAGTGAATTTAGCTCAATGAAATATGTAGCTATAAACTTAAGTTGTGGCATTGAATGGATGCATAGGAAGCAAAGGAAATAAAAGAGAAGAAAAAAAAAATAGCAACGACCGAACCGGAAAGAAAATAAATGTTAAATAACCAGAGCGAGTAGAACAAAGCAGGAGAGCAGAGCGCACAAGGTTAAATGTTAAAGGTACACGTTATGCGCTACAACAGCTGTTAAAAAAAAAAAAAAAAAAAAATGGGCGGAGTGAGAAAAAAACAATCACAACACCGGAGATCAACTAAACGAAGGACCGTGGGAATAACTGGGCGGCAACGCAACAACAGTTCAAATGAACACAAATTTTCATGTAACGACATGATTTGGGCGGGTTGGTCGCTTGCAAGGAACCGGAACTTAACCGATGCGTTGGTGCAGCAAATGCGTTGTAATGTTAGCAGCGACTACATCTGTTGCTGATACTATTTTTGTATTTTTTTTTTCATAAACTCAAATTATAAAAGATAACTTTTCCACATGCAACAGTGAACGCTGAACAAACAAAACGAACACAGTAAAAAGCTTGTTACACAGTTGCTAAGAGAAGAGCCTGTAAAAGCGCATCATTGCCAAAGGTAGAAGCACCTAAGGGGTGGGGGGAATGCTCGGGGTGAAAAATAATATTGCTTTTATGAAATTTCTTTACTTAACGGTTCATTCAATTAAAATTCTAAACGCTGTAAATAATCAGTATTATTTTTAGCTGGCTGTATATTAAAAATTTAATTAATTTCAAGGCTACTGTTAAAGGACTCTACTAAATAGCGAAAGCGCACTTTTAGACATATTAATTGGCATATGTTTCGATTAATAAGATTACAGCTTATAAGCAGCTATCAAACAATTTGGCGTTTCTTATTTTTAAATTAACCTAGATATGTATAAGCTTGAAATTAAATTATAAGTTTGTTATAATTTTTCATTCTTGTCCATAATAAGGAAAAGACTAGCAAATAAAATCAGTACTGAACTTTTCTTTATTACATAAAACAATTGAAGGGCTTATTGCAGAAACATGATATGCCATATAAAAAATATTTCGAAATAATCGACTTTAAAGTTTTGAAAAAATGTATATTTGTATGAAATCATTAAAATGTTTACAAGAACTATTACGTATATGGCGAAAATTGATCGGGTAATGGTCGCAATATTTTCAGTGGATATTGATAATGCATCAAGGAACGTAATGAACATAAAATATGAACTTTTAAAGCAGTGTGGCATATCATGTTTTTGCAATAAGCCCTTCAATTAAAGTTTTTCTCTCGTAACATGAGTTTTGTGGTGTCCTATATGTAGTACATTAGGCATATCTGGGTTATAAAACTATATAAAACTTAGTTTTTCTCTTCATTTGTAACTTTTTCAAAATTCAAAATGAAATTTATAATTATTTTCAAGAAATTTTTAATGAATGTCATGCAGTTGGTTAAGTTTTATGTTAAGGACCTGTCAAAAGTTGTAAGCACACTTCTTGGCATAATTTTGGACATATTTTTTAATAAATAAAATACAAATATACAAGCTCCGAACGCTGCTGACAATTCTTTTTGGTCCTAAAATTTGTAAGCGCACTATTAGATTTATTATTTTTTATTATTTGTTCTTTACAATAAGATAGTTTTTTATTAAAAATTAATTTTAATAGAAATTTTTATGTGTAGGAAGTTTTTTAAAATTATATATATGAATATGTTATTCAAAATTTTTCACTGAGAAGAGTTTCTCTTAATCAACTATGATTTGGTTATAATTAACAATTGACTTGTTTATGGCGAAATAAATATTTGGTTTTTTTTTTTTAAATAAATTATCTGATTTGAGCTTTCTAGTTGAGAAAAATGGTTTTTTTTTTTAGTTTTTCGGTACTTAGTAAGATGACAAATAGTTTTCCTCATACGTTATTTATTACTTATTGATTTGTTATTACTATTACTTTATTTGTATTTCTGGTTTGTAAAATGTCATAATAGCAAACATGGAAAAATTGCATGAATCGAACCCAAACCCATGGCATAAGAGTCGAATGCTTAAACGTCGTGACGACCTTTTCACTGGCTCATGGATGAACAAAAGTCAATCTAAGCACATGCAAACGAATATTTCATAGATTTGGTTACTGCAACAGAGTCATGTTCTGTCTGAATACTCGACAATAATAATAATAATAATAATAATAATAATAATAATAATAATAATAATAATAGAAAATAATATTCTTAATAATATATATAATAATATATATGGGCATTTCCATGGTGTCGAACGTGACTATTGTACACATTTCAAGTGAAAAAATGTCATAATTAAACAAATTTAAAAAAAAAACAAAAGGCGAGCCTTATAGCTCTCAATTAGCCCTTTATTTATTGGTATTGTCAATTGTTGGGTAATTTTTAGTTCTCAAGATATAAGCAAAAAACGAAGTTGGTCGCACGTGACCAAAAACAGAAGTGGTTTTCGTGGCAAAAAATTCAAACGTGGATTTCAGCGAAATGGGAAGCAATGTTTTAATGTAATTTTTTTTTAGTGTTGTGCATTGATGTTCCTTAAAAATGGCTAGCATTGTAGACATAAAGGATTTATATTTTTTTTTAATTCAATAAAATAGATGGTCGCACGTGACATTTCACACGTGATACTTTTTTCGAACACCGTAGTTGTCTTTTTTCTGCTCTATAATGAAATACAAATAAAGGAACTATGCATAAGTCAACAAAACTATTTATTCAAACATAATAATAAAAAACTTAAACAACTTTCATGAGTATGGTTTTGTGTAAGTATAATAAACATCTACACTGTACAACAAAACTGAAGTTTTTGCAAATCCCAAGAAGTTTCACAACGGTTTCCTAAGATTTTGGGTTCGCTGAATCCGAATCTGAAGTCAGAATTTTCGGGCTTTCGAGCTACAGAGGAGGCAAACCCAAACATCCTACTGTTAATGAAATGAATATGACCGACCCCCATTACACTATGACACAAAAAACGGTTTTTTGAAAAATAACAGGATTCTGCAGTATAGGTTCGATACTATGATTCAAGGTGAGTATAACCCTAGCTGGGTTTCGCGAGTTTGGCGACCGTTTGATTTTTATGGCCCCCAACATATTGTGCTCCTGAGTGATTTCGCCCAAAAAAGGTATCATCACTTTATGGTCAACAGCGCCATCATAGTTAGTGATATTGGTTTACTGTCTTCCGCAATGTTGTAGCTAATAGTCTAATGGTTAAATATAAAAGCAAAACATACTCAGAAAATTATTTTTTTCAACACTTTTTTTGAAAAATTTAAAAAAAAAATTTGATTTTTTTTGCTTTTTTTTGCATAACTTGAAGGGAATCCAAATTTTTCCTATACTTTATTCAACAAAATTATGGCCGAAAAAAAACTAAACAAATCTTGTGAACATACTTATGTGATTTGAACATGTCCACAGTACTTTAAAAGCTCCAAAAGATCATATAATTTGGTAAACAAATTTTTATTATTTTATTTAAATGTTTTCTTTTATTTTCATACACTTTATTATGATGTAATGAAATTAAGAGTTTACTTCTTAGAAAGCAGAAAACCGAAATGAATCAAAAATAATTCATTTCATGCGAAATCTTAAAAACTTGACCCAATGCAGCAAAACAAAATGCACTTTTTTTGTATTTTTTTTTTGTTTAAGTGTTTCATTTGAATTATTATTATTTTTTTGTAAAAGTGATCACGGAACTATTCAATTGAAACAATTTTTTGTTATTGCAACTTGATTGATTGTATTTTTCCGTAGGCCAGCATCAAAAATAATTAAGTTTACTGCGTAGTTCCACTAAAGTAGTCTTCGGTAGTGCTTCCGAAAGTTTTTAAGAAGTGTTACGAGCAACAAAAGCACACCAAAGTAAAAGCGAATGCGTTTGAAGTTTTAGTTTTTTAGCACTACCATTGGGTGCGAATACCAACAAAATACACGCAGCAGCAAAAACTTTGCAACAACAATGCTATGCAAATGTTTTTTCTTGCTGTAGCAGCGCGATGTGCCGGCGAAGTCAATTCTCAGAATTACAACACACACGAAAATATTGAAGTTGTTGTAAGTGAGCAAATTGAGCAAATTGAGCTATGGAATTTACAACTCTGATTTGGACTAAAGGTCTCTGCCCACTTACGGCACGTAACGCAACGACTGTCGAACGGCGACGGTAAGGCAAAGAACTGTTTCATGCACACTTAGCGTAACGGCGCTTATAACAAATCAAAACAAATCAATCTAAAATATGAGCAAAACACTCTACATTTGATTTTTTAAAACTTTGTTGCTATAATGTTTGCAACTCATGGCATATAAAGCAACATTTTCGCTCAAAAATTAAATTTTTTTTCAGAATACATGTTTTGCAGCTAAGTTTTTGTCAACAAAGCGAACGACAAGTCGGTCAGAATTCTTTGCAACGATTCCCACCGTCTTTTTCGTCGGCGTCAACAGTCGTCGCCGTTTCGTTTACGGTTAGTGGGCATGTATACATAAGAACACAGGCTAGTTATATTTTGAAGTTTCGTGTCGTTTCGTTACGTGCCGTAAGTGGGCATAGACCTTAATGCGGGAAGGAAGCACAATGAATCAAACTGCTACGCATGTAAAAATACTGTTAATAGCATGTACACTAAGAAGGCTAAAGCTTTTCAGTACCAAGCGGTGTCTAGTGCCAACTTACCGAAGAGACACTCAATAGGCATTGTTCAAATTCCGCAACAACCATCCGAAATAGAAACTGCTACAATTTATAGTACCGACAACGAAGAATGGGAAAGCCATTCTCAATATGTACCGAAAATATTCAACCTCAATACCAATTCTGATCACACAGGGCTGGCTAGATTTCATGGTTAGCAGATTTGAGTTTTCTCAAAGAAAGTCCGAAGAGCTCACCAAATTTTTTAATGAACAAAATATATTGGCGCCAGACGTAAAGGTCACGTGTCACAGAAAGCACCAAAATGAGTGGTGTTTGATGGTACATTTGATGAAGTTTATCAAGACTCTGATGATGATTCTTCGAGCAACTAAGATTTGTTAGACCTTGCTGACTAAATAAATTATCCCAAAAAATACATTATCATCATTTATCACTTGTGTATAATTTAAAAAACAACAAGATCTTTCTAAATTGTTTAAAGTATTGCATTGAGTTAAGTTTTTAAGATTTCGCATGAAATGAATTATTTTTGATTCATTTCGGCTTTCCGCTTTCTAAGAAGTAAACTCTTAATTTCATTGCATCATAATAAAGTGTATGAAAATAAAAGAAAACATTTAAATAAAATAATAAAAATTTGTTTACCAAATTATATGATCTTTTGGAGCTTTTAAAGTACTGTGGACATGTTCAGATCACATAAGTATGTTCACAAGATTTGTTTAGTTTTTTTTCGGCTATAATTTTGTTGAATATAGTATAGGAAAAATTTGGATTCCCTTCAAGTTATGCAAAAAAAAGCAAAAAAAATCAAATTTTTTTTTAACTTTTTTCAAAAAAAGTGTTGAAAAAAATGATTTTCTGAGTATGTTTTGCTTTTATATTTAACCATTAGACTATTAGCTACAACATTGCCGAAGACAGTAAACCAATATCACTAACTATGAAGGAGCTGTTGACCATAAAGTGATGATACCTTTTTTGGGCGAAATCACTCAGGAGCACAATATGTTGGGGGCCATAAAAATCAAACGGTCGCCAAACTCGCGAAACCCAGCTAGGGTTATACTCACATTGAATCAAAGTATCGAACCTATAGCGCAGAATCTTGTTATTTTGTTGACTGTTGCACAGTGTTACTTTTTCAAGAGGAACATTTTTTGCCTTGGAACCCAACCCCTCTAACCCCTCAGTATTGGGGCTCCCAATCATACAAATTTTATGATTTTTATATATTTTTTATGTGAATATTTTTATTTAAACAAAAAACTAATTTTATTAATATTCGAAATTCGACAAATTTTCTGTTTGCCTATTTATAATTATGTAGATTTCTAAACATTTAATTAAAGAAATACCAAAAATAAATAACAATAAAAACATTAAAAATAAAATTAATTTCAAGCAAATTTTTTGTATTCAATTAATATTAATGAAATTTGTTTTTTTTAAATAAAATTTTCCTATAAAATTTATGCAAAAATCATAAAATATGTATGGAAGCCACATACGGAGGGGATGGGTTCCAAGGCAAAAAATGTTCCTCTTGAAAAAGTATGGGGGTCGGTTATATTGATTTTTTTAACAGTAGAGGGTTAGGGTTCTGCCTCCCCTGTAGCTCGAAAACCTAGGGTGACCTGAAAAATCTTAGTTCAGATTCGGATTCAGCGAACCCAAAACCTTAAGAAACCGTAGAGAAACCTCTTGGGATTTTTTGAGTGTTGTTCCGTGTCTATTTTTGTTTGTGCTCATCTACACTTAAAAAAAAAATTTGTTAAGTGTGTATTTACATTAATAATTGATCTATGTAAGCAAAAAAAAAATTAATTTTGAATTTCTCATTAACCATGTCGCTCGTGACCAACTTTATACAAATTAAAACAACTCAAATTTTTTTATTTTTTTAACGGTTCACTTTTGTTTTAAATTCGCATGAATAAACTCAATTTAAGATAATTATTTTGTCAGCTTACTGCATGTTCTTCCGACGCACTGAGTAAAAATGTTCTTTTTGCATGTCGAACGTGACAACGAACTAAACGAAAAAGCAAATCAAAAATTTACCGTTATCTTTTATAGCGTGGTTACTTATGATTTTGTTTTTTGTTCTTTATACTCCTAGAAAGATTTGAGCAAGCAAAAGTCAATGCATTATGTTTCTGTTTAATAACTGTTATAAAGACAAGACATACCAAAGAAATATCAAAATAAGTAATATTTCACATTTGCGCTCTTTGCATCCGAATATTTCGCAATGATATATGAATATATGTAAAATGCATTTAAATTACTTAAATTTGATTGTTTGAACTTCTCCATACGTTATACCAATGGAAAGAATAGCTCAATACTTTACCAATAAGCTTGAATGCATATGAATGCCACGAAAAATGTATAATTTATAGGTGTTTAAAAAAAACAACTTTTCGAAAATGATGAAATATCGATTTTTTGGGGTCTCAAAAGAGTTTGTAAGGACAACAATTTTCAAAATTTTTTTTAACCAATATTTGTGTACTATCACAATCTTAACTTTTTTGCTTATCTTGGGTATGCATTCTGAAGAAAAAAAAAAGTTATAGGCACAAAACTTGATTTTTTGCCCAAAAAAAGGGTCCAGGAGAACCAAAACCGCTCCATGGGGATTTCTCCGATCCAAAAAAAAATTATGCAGAAATAGTTTTTAAGAGTCCCTCTAACTTTTGAGTTGGTGTCCGGCGATATCTAAATTTCGATCCGGCTTAATGTACAATATGTGGATCTACGATCTCCGAATCATGGTCACCGACTTTAAAAACCGACTTCACTGGTATAGCTGAGTTCAAGCCGATTGTCCTCAAAATTCAATACAATAATCTTGAGATGTTCAAAACTTTACCCCGCCCTTAATAAGTTTTCTTTATTTAACCTTTTTTTTCGAAAAACATAAAGATAATAAAAAAAAACTCTAAATCACATCGAATTGGTTTCTTACTGCATTTAAAAATTTCTTATCTATAGGGGTGACACCATGAGTACTCGCCCCGGGTGACACCAAGCCCAGGAACGCCTCTGCATTAAAAATAGATGACTGCAATGCTGAAAAACACAAAAGCCAGAACTATTTCTTAGAGCGTTTATTGGTTTTTAGTTTTGAACGGCATTGTCATGCAAATCAACACCACCTCTTCTCTGGCGATAATTTTTTAAATGAAGTAACTATTTGCGTATGTTTAAAGCATCAAAGGCAGCACATTAAATAATGCTACGAGAAGAAATTATCAAAGACCACAGATTAACATTCGAGAAGTGGTGAATTTTACATGAGTCGTATGACCACATTCGCTCCCAAGCCATCTGTATTTCTCACTTGAACCTGAGTATGGACTGCAGGAATACAGATATTCTGCAGATGAGTGGAAGCACTATCACTTGTACCAAACGAGATGTATTGCCTTTTAGGATTCGTTCATAAATTACGTGACCAATTTAGGGGAGGGATGGAGTACTACGGTACTCTCAGGACAAGTAAGAGCCCAAAAACTATTGCGTTGAGCTGTAAAGAAATCCAATGTTCATCAAAAAGGTTTTGCTTTCATGGGGTAGTTCTTTCATCTATATACATAGTGGTATATGAGAATTATTTTCAGTATTGCACCGTGACGCCAAGTCAATGCATTTTGTTAAAGAAACTAAACTTTTTCTTAGTGTAGATTAACGACTCTAGATCAGTGATGGGCACACACATACTATCACATTCTTTGATTGTGTGTAAAGCAGAGAAAAACGAAGATCAATTTTACGTATTTTCTCGCTATATTTTAAAAAATTGCTCAAAGCGATGTTATTTCAACAAATGCTGAAAAGCAACTGACTTTATTTGCCTACAAAAGAAAAACAAAGCAACAGCCGAATGCACACGATCGCAAGTTACACGAAGTAGCTTATAGTGAACGTGTGTCGACGTCGCGCAAGCAGCATTTTGTTTCCAAACACGTGTGCCTGGAAATTGAAAGTGTGCTCTTCTCTGCTCTAGATGACTAGATGACATCTAGTTAATTATGTTTTCATTTTAATTTATGCTTTTTTTATGCAAAAGTGCTGTTCAGTTAATAAATTACATTTATTTTATTCATATTTTATTTTAGCGTGACTGACTTAATAGAGACACCAACAGCAAACAAATTAATAACAATTAAAGAATTTTTGAAAATTTTAAGTTTTTAAAAGCTTTGGTCTTGCAGGCGGTTTTCGTCGGTTTCAAATGATGGTATTTTGTTTAGTTGTAACTGTAATTTCTTAAAAACTAGTGTAAAACCTTAAACATATTTTAGTTAAAATTGATAATTGTATCAGAAGAACAACACAAACTTTACAAAATTTCAAATTTTAAGGGGTGTGTCTGGGGTCCGTTTGTTAATCTCTATTAGTAAACCACTTTTGTCCATTTGTCCTTCCGTTCATGCCACTTTCTGGCTATATTTATATCTAAAGTGCTTTCTATACAACTACAACTATGCTCTATATTATTTGCTTATGTTTCTTGATGTGATATTTATATGAGTTGAAGTTGTTCCTGTTGTTTCTGTTTTTATTGTTGTTGTTGCTGCTGTAGCAAACTGGGAATCCCCACAGGAATAGCAAAGTTAAATTAAATTGTAGTTTGAATTATAAACTTTATCATTCATTCCTTTGAATTTGTCGTCGTTGTCGTTGCCGTCGTCATCATCGTCATCGTCTAGTCGACGACACCGCTAAAAGTTGCTGCATGTTGCACTCTATAAACAGCTTTTGAGTATTTTGATGAAGTAGTATGGCTTCTGCAAACACTCATACTTATACTCATGTTTATGTATGTTTTAATGTGTATGATTGTGACATGGTGTTACATTGAAGACGATATAATTCAAGGAAAGTCAAGAGTAATGCTAGAATTCAGTGCTAAATTGTCTGAATTTAGTGTGAGTTATGCATGCGGCACACCACACACAAGTTTAAAGCACAGTGGGAAAAAATGTTCAATGTTTGAGTGGAGAGATTTAAGGTTATGTCAATAAGTGAGAACGAATATATTGATATTTGTTGTAATCCCTTTTTTAATTATTGATATTGTTATATTATTTGTATTTATTATTGATAATTTTTTTAAATTAGTAAGATTGGTCTTCCTGGTTGGTTTGGCGTTGTTTTGGCGACAACGTACATGAAACAATAATGTCAAGCATACTTTTTTCTTTTTCTAAAGGAAATATGTTTATGTTCTCATTTTTAATATTAGGTTGATAACTAGTAAAGAACAATATAAAGCATCAATACTATGCAACGAGTATGATTGATTCGAAGATTCAAAATATTCACACATTTATCGATTCATATATAAACACATTCATTCACTTTCATGCCGCGAAAAGTTTTTTCAATAAGAACAATTTTCTGATCAGTCACCATCTCTCTACAGACAATGGCAAGCCTTAAGCCGTACTTCGGCCTTTAGCCGAACTTTAGCCGTTCGGAGTCAGCATAAAACATGTAGATCCAGTTCTCTGTCAATTGTGTGCAAACATTTAATAACACACACAACACAATTGATCATAAGAAGCTCGGTCAAAGTCTTTTCAAGAGCTGAAATGGCCAATTTGTGTGAGTGTGTGTCACTTTCATGCATTCTTCATTCATCCAATTCTTACATGCATCTCTTATATTATATTCATGTCTTACATACATCTTTTATATTCATTATTCATATCTCTTAAATTAACTTAAAATAAATATTTTGTACTGTAAAAATTGGCTCAAGTTGAGCTATGGCCGGCCACTGTGTGTGAAACGGCAAACATATTCCATTCCCAAGGAAGCCATAACAGCAAAAAGTTGCACAATATTTTCCGAAATGATTTCATTATAAACTACAAATAAAAACAACAGCAAAATTAGTTAACAACAACATTAACAAGACAAACTTTAAGATATGGTTAGAGACCAGACAGAGGAAAAATAAGATGAAGAAGCTGTAGCTGGGAGAAAACTTTACAGGATATGCATCAGGATGGATTTCGTTATAAATATTTCGAAATCAAGGTGAATCATAATTAAAATTATAATTATTCATACATTTTCATTACTTTTGCTTAAATTTTGGGTTTTCTTGTTGTTGAAGAGAGTAGTTGTTGGTTTTGCTATTTTTAATTAATTGTTTGTTTGCTTGCATAGCAACCAACTTTATTTTGAGGGGAATGGGGATAAAGTGGATAGATGGTAGGTACAACAGTAAAAATGCAAATTTTTTGTAGAAATAAACTTTATTGCAGAATCTGTTCGGCGAAAAATTTGTGGGATAAGAATGAAAATGTGAACAAATGCAGCTTGAAATTTACGCACAGTTTTAGCAACTGTTATTGTTTCAAGAGTGTGAAGTGGGGCAGGGTTTGGTGGGTAGAGTTAGGGAGGTTTTCCCTGTGAACAGGCGATGGCAATATTTTCAGTGCGAAACCAACAATTGAAATAAAGTTTTTCAACGCTGTGTAAATTTTAAGTAATTTTTTCCTCTGACTACAAAGCAACAGCAAATTCAATGCATAAATATGGCAAAAACTTTAAGTTTTCAGCTAGTTGTTATTTTTTATTTTTTTTTTATTTTTATAGTTAAAACATATTTATTATTCTTGGCAATAAATGGAAATTTTATTGGCTAAATAAGAGTTTTTAATGTATAAAACGGTAATCGATGGTGTGTTGAAGAGTGTGTTAATAGAGTGAAAAGTTACGAAAGGGCGGAACAAATACAATATTCTACAGCATTGAAGGCCAGTTCAGTGCAGTTATAAATTCTCAGAACATTGAATTGCTTTTAAAACAATTAATTACAACTGTTTATTGTAATCAAAGGCGTACAACATGGCGTATGAGCAACATTATTACAAAGTTCTTAATTAAAAGTTCAAGATATCTACATTTGTTTAGTGAGTACATTTTATATGATATTTAGGGACATGAAATGAGCGTTTAAGCTGCATTTTGTCTATTTTAATAGTACAGAAAAACCCTTGAATATCCATTTCCGTTTTCAGTAATTAATTCCATCTTAACTTTGTAAGCTTTGTGATAATGTGCGTAAAATATGAGGTCAGCTTAAAAGTAAGCAATAAATTTTCTACAACTTTATATTTTTTTTTCTCTCACACGCATCATCATGTTTGGCGGTATTATAGAAGCTGTCACTGTGTTAATGTGTATCGCACATGTTGAAGTGTTAAAGTTGTTCTGCGGTTTAGTGCATGTTTGTGTGTCTGTGTATCTACAATGTACGTGTTTGCATAAAGTGTGGTAACTTAATTAAATGCTTATTAAGAGAGGCAATTTTGTTGGCTGCAAAATGTGGCAATTAATTTTTAAAAAAATGTTTAAATATATTTCAATAAAAACCTTTTAAAAAACTAACATAATTGAAAGAAGATAATAATAATTAAATGCAAAATGCATTAAATTAAGTATGAACATAACAATATTAAATTTAATTTTATACATCTTATAACTGAATTATTAAAGCAACTTTTTTACAGAGACAGAGAGAGACACATGCAGCATTAATCCTTGACTTGTTCACTTTGACAAGCAGCACAAGCAGAGCAGAGTACTAAAGTTTCTCTTGCATCCGCTTAACTTATTAACAAGAATATCAAATTTGAAAAAACGAAAAGAAAAAAATTACGATAGACATGTTTTGCTTGCATTTGTGTCGCCTTATGTTTACAAATATTTTCCATTAACATTGAAAGGAAATAAAAAAAAAAATACGTTTGCAAGAAATGAGAGACCGAAGCGCAACGAAGAGAAAATGAAACAGAAATAAAATTAGTTGCTGTCGGAAGCAATGATTTTATTGCATAAAATGTGTCTTTTGACCATTGCTGGATGGTAGTGTTCAACAGCAACAACAAAACTAACAGAACAAAAACACAAACACAGGGCAAAAATAAAACACAGAAGTGGTAAAGACAGAGTCAGTGTGAAAAAATAAGCTACTTTAAAAAAATGTTTGCAAAAAGTTTTTATACCTCTTTGAACTATTTTCAAAGTTTTGTTTTGTCCTTGCAAAAAAAAAAAACTAAAAGGGTCATCACTACCTCAAGTTGACTAAACAAGAAAACTTGTGCTTGTTTTTAGCAAAGTTATATGATAAGTTTGCAAAATTATCATTTAATTATGACGTTTGTTAATCATTAATGAAGAACAGATCAAGAGGATGGCCAGGTAGTAGAAAAGAGGTTGATTAGCAACAGTGACGAGTGGTTTTCTTAAAAAGATTTGAGAAGAGAAGTAACTGTCAAAGACAATGGGCGAATTAAAGAGGGATTATTAAAGTGAAAAAACAAAAAATTGAAAGAAGTGAAGAAATAGAGTTGAAGAATATGTAACAGTTGTGCTGAAAAGTTTGTAGACTAACATGTTTTTGGTAAAATTCAATTATATTATTCAACATGGTTGCAATCGAGGGCGATATATAATATATATAAAAAATTAAATACAAGTATCCTGCTAATTTATGCTAACAGCTTAAATAAGATAGAATCTTCATCTTTGGTCGATAGGAAAAAGTATTTTTGACATTCCGTTTGCATGCTTCGTTCTTTATAAGTTACCCTATCTGCGTGCGCATAAAGAAAACAACGAATAAAGCTTTTATTTAAGAAAGAAATAAAGGCTTTATTCTAGATAGTGAAAAGTTTGATGTAATTAAAAAAATTAAAAATTTTAATTAATTTTTGATGTAAAGTTTGATGTAATTAAAAAAAAAATTTGACTGTTACATTTTTTTAAGATCATCGGTTTGGAACTTAGATTTGATAATTCTCGTGAAAGTACTTGCCAAAACTAGAAATTCTGCATCATTACTTTTGCCTCCTAGGTTCAAGTAAGAGATTTACGATGTCATCAATTTTGCGTTAAATTTTCAAGTGGTTACCATGACGTATACGTAACACAAATTCAGTATTCAAATTGATCAGATTTTTGTTACGTATGCAAATGAAATGAAATCTTAAATGAACGCAAGGATGCAAAAATAATGATGAAGAATTTCTTGTTTTGTCACGTACTTCCACGAGAGATTTTCAAACCCAAGTCCCAAAATTATGAGTTGAACTGTGATTTACATCCAAGGTCAACTATTTAATATACAATATTCTGATCAAATTGATTAAAATTCTAGGTATTTCTGGAAAAATCTGCAAAACATAATCAACCACGCACATGTATAAATCTTCAAGATCGGAAAAAAAACACCGTAGATATAATAAAAACAAAAAAGGAGCACCAAGGGACCACTTTAAAAAAAAAAATGTGTTTTCGATAATAATGCAGGATCGAGAATTAGCGCATCAAAAATCTGAAATCTCAAATATTGTGTTGTGTTTTAGTACCTTTAGTTTTAGTAAACTACAAATATATTGTAACAAAATATATAAAAATATACTGTGCAAAATAGCTCAAATAAGTATAGAACTAAAATAAAGTAAAATTGAGGCGAAAAAAACAAGAGAGAATGTCCATTAAGTTCCACGAAAGGACAGATACAACAACGGCGTGTCCGTTTTGCGTTGGAGTTCCAGCAGTGATGATGAACTGACAGTGTTTTTTTTTTGATTATTTTGATTCCTTCCTTCGTTTCTGGTTTATTTACTCCTTTTATGTTTTGGTCTTTTTTTTTTTGTTTGGTTTCGGGTGGAGTTTTTGTTGTTGTTGTTGCTTTATGATGATGACACTCGCCGAGGGATTTGTAAATAATTTGCCTTTAATTAACATTCTGACATCATACGCAGCAGCTAAAGCGTACAAAATGAAGGATCAGCAATAGCAGCAGCAACGGCGAAGAAGAACTAAATTAAACACAATATAATAGGGCAGGGAAAGCAAAAAAAAAAAAAAAAACACTATAGCATACTTTTGGGCTTGATGAGCTGCTGTTAGCAAAAGCATGAATGTGCTTGTTTAGTAAATATTTGACGCTGGGGAATGACAAGCCAGAATGCACGCGAAAATATTCGTTCTTGCTCTTCATAAACTATCCATAACGCAGCCAACCCAACCAACTTCATAAAAATAATGGTATTAATTAAAGGATTGCATTAAATTTTATGAGCGCGCAAAAACACTTTAATTTTTTTGCAAGAAAAATCAGCATTTTAGTTGACAGTTTGGACAACGAAGGGATTTATTTTCTTGAAGAACTTGAAAACAAACTAAAAGTTGCCATATTTTGTTGCTTGAAATCAATTAATTGTAAGTTTAAACCAAGCCAGCAGCTAAAAGTATAGAATTTATACAAACAGTTCAACTTTGGCGCCATTTAACCTTCAAACAATATGAAGGCGTTTATTTGTACAAATTAAGTAGAGTTGGCAACTCTAACGAGAAATTATTTTCAAGTCATAACAAAATATTTGCGAGTGCCAAAAGCAATTCACATCATATTCGGTCCATTTAAACTAAAAATTTTGCAATTTATAAATAAAGCAACAACTTAAGCAGCATAGTTTTTGGCTGCTACATCGCATACAATAATGTTAATAATGTACACTACAACAAAGCAACAATAAAAAAACATAAAAGCAAATAAATTGTAGCAACAATTAGAGTTGTCAGCGGCATGCTGCTGAATGCAAACAAGCGTTCATAATGAAAAACCAACACATAGACAGCCTTATATATGGAGCTGGTCAGTAGAACACGTGTCTGTTGTTGCTGTTGTTGTTGTTGTTGTTGTTGTTGTTGTTGTTGTTGTTGTTGTTGTTGTTGTTGTTGTTGTTGTAGTTTTTGTTGCGCGTTAAGTAACTAATTTTTCAGACGTTCAATTAATGCTAATTATTTATATTCATGCATATAATTTTAAGCATTGGCCTGTTTAATTTGCTCTGTCAACATACAATAAAATGTTTATAGACAATAATAAATGTTGCCGCAACAAATATCTTTGTTGAGTGACCCATTTTAAATGCTTGCAAAACAATTGATTTGTAAATAAAAGTTAAAATGGCGTTTCAACGTATATTTTGTTATATTATTAACATATTTTTATATATTTTTAGTATTTTTTCAATTTTTAATATTTTTTTTTTTATTTTTTTTTTTTTTATATTTTTTTTTATATTTTTTATGTTTTATATTTTTTATAATTTTAATATTTTTTATAGATTTAATATTTTTTTATATTTCTTATAATTTTAATATTTTTTATATATTTTATATTTTTTATATTTTTTATATTTTTTATATTTTTTATATTTTTTTATATTTTTTATATTTTTTATATTTTTTATATTTTTTATATTTTTTATATTTTTTATAGTTTTTATATTTTTTATATTTTTTATATTTTTTATATTTTTTATATTTTTTATATTTTTTATATTTTTTATATTTTTTATATTTTTTATATTTTTAATTTATTTTTATATTTTTTATATTTTTCAAATTTTTACATTTTTTATATTTTTTATATTTTTTATTATTTTTAAAGTTTTTTTTATTTTTTATATTTTTTTCATATTTTGTTTTATCTTTTATATTTTTATATTTTCTATATTTTCTTTATATTTTTTATATTTTTTTTATATTTTTTATATTTTTTATATTTTTTATATATTTAATATTTTTTTATATTTTTTATATTTTTTTATTTTTATACCCCCACGCGTATGCGTAAGGGGTATATTAATTTTGTCACGACGTGTGTAACACCCAAAAGGAGGCGTGGTAGGTATGGAAAAGTATATATATTCTTGATCAGCATCACCACCTGAGTTGATTTAGCCATGTCCGTCTGTCTGTCCGTCTGTCTGTCGACACGATTACAGCCGTAATTTTGAAGATATCGTAATGAAATTCGATATTTAAGCTTTTTTTTAAAAAACTAAGGTCAAGTTCGAGAATGGGCTAAATCGGATGAAAACCACGCCTACCTCCCATACAACCCCAAAATTGAAAACTCTGCAAAGAAGCTAATATTAAAGCTACAATACTGAAATTTGATATATGTATATTCTATGTCAAAACTAAGATGTCATAGAAAAATGGGCGTTATCCACCCACTAACACGCCCACCTCCCATACAACCCCCAAATTGAACTATCTATAAAGAGGCTAATATTAAAGTTACAAGACGGAAACTCGGTATTTGTGTTTTCAATGTCAAAAATGAGGTGTGTTAGAAAAATGGGCGTCATCCACCCACTAACACGCCCACCTCCCATACAACCCCAAAATTGAACAATCTATAAAGAGGCTAATATTAAAGTTACAAGACGGAAACTCGTTATTTGTGTTTTCAATGTCAAAACTGAGGTGTGTTATAAAAGTGGGAGTCATCCACGCCCACCTCCCATACAACCCCAAAATTGAAAAATCTATAAATCTATAATTCTATGTCGAAACTGAGGTATGCAAGAAAAATGGGCGTCATACACAATCTAACGCGCCCACCTCCCATACAACCCCAAAATTTAAAACTTTATAAAAAGGCCAAATAGCTCTCCAATTTAAGATTCTTCCAACCTTAAGAATCGGCCGTGGGGGTATTTTTACTTCGGCCAAGTCGAAGATATAGCTTACTAGTTTTTTATATTTTTACATTTTATTACATTTTATTATGTTTTTTAAATTTTTTATATTTTTTTATATTTTTTTATATTTTTTTATATTTTTGATATTTTTGATATTTTTGATATTTTTGATATTTTTGATATTTTTGATATTTTTTGATATTTTTGATATTTTTATATTTTTTATATTTTTTATATTTTTTATATTTTTTATATTTTTTATATTTTTTATATTTTTTATATTTTTTATATTTTTTATATTTTTTATATTTTTTATATTTTTTATATTTTTTATATTTTTTATATTTTTATATTTTTTATATTTTTTATATTTTTTATATTTTTATATTTTTATATTTTTTATATTTTTTGATATTTTTGATATTTTTTATATTTTTTATATTTTTTATATTTTTTATATTTTTTATATTTTTTATATTTTTTATATTTTTTATATTTTTTATATTTTTTATATTTTTTATATTTTTTATATTTTTTATATTTTTTATATTTTTTATATTTTTTATATTTTTTATATTTTTTATATTTTTTATATTTTTTATATTTTTTATATTTTTTATATTTTTTATATTTTTTATATTTTTTATATTTTTTATATTTTTTATATTTTTTATATTTTTTATATTTTTTATATTTTTTATATTTTTTATATTTTTTATATTTTTTATATTTTTTATATTTTTTATATTTTTTATATTTTTTATATTTTTTATATTTTTTATATTTTTTATAATTTTTTATATTTTTTATATTTTTTATATTTTTTATATTTTTTATATTTTTTATATTTTTTATATTTTTTATATTTTTTATAATTTTTTATATTTTTTATATTTTTTATATTTTTTATATTTTTTATATTTTTTATATTTTTTATATTTTTTATATTTTTTATATTTTTTATATTTTTTATATTTTTTATTTTTTTTTATATTTTTTATATTTTATTAAATTTTTATATTTTGTTAAATTTTTTTATATTTTGTTAAATTTTTTTATATATTATTAAATTTTTAAATTTTATTAAATTTTTAAATTTTATTAAATTTTTAAATTATATTAAATTTTTAAATTTTATTAAATTTTTTATATTTTATTAAATTTTTTATATTTTATTAAATTTTTTTTATATTTTTATAGTTATTTATTTTTATATCTTTTTTTATTAGATTTTATTTATTTTTATTTCTTGTTACTTGTTTTTGTTTGTTTTTATTTGTATTTATTTGTTTTGTTTGTTTTTATTTGTTTTTATTTTTTTTTATTTGTTTTTATTTGTTTTTATTTGTTTTTATTTGTTTTTATTTGTTTTTATTTTTTTTTATTTGTTGTTATTTGTTTTTATTTGTTTTTAGTTGTTTTTATTTGTTTTTATTTTTTTTTAATTTGTTGTTATTTGTTTTTATTTGTTTTTATTTTTTTTTTTTTTGTTTTTTTTTGTTTTTATTTCTTTTTATTTCTTTTTATTTATTTTGATTTATTTTGATTTATTTTGATTTACTTTTATTTCTTTTTACTTGTTTTATTTCTGTTTATTTGTTTGTTTTTTTTTTTGTTTTTTATTTGTTTCTATTTGTATTGTTGGTTTTGTTTTTTATTATTTTTTATTTCTTTTTGTTTTGTTTTTTATTATTTTATATTTCTTGTTGTTTAGTTTTTTATTATATAGAAATATAAATATAAACTTGTTGTTTTGTTTTTATTATTTTGTTTTTTTTTATTATTTTGATTTTAATTATTAGGTTTTTAATTATTTGGTTTATTATTTTGTTTTTTATTATTTTGTTTTGTACTATTTTGGTTTTTATTATTTTGATTTTTATTATTTTGTTGATTAATATTTTGTTTTGTTTTATGTTTTTTATTTTTTTTTTTTTGTTTGTGTACACCACGCGTATAAACTTATTTGCAGAAGTGTGTGGATCCTTCCTACAAGAGCGGATTCTCTTTGAAGAGAAGAAAAGAAGAAATAGCTCAAAAAAATGTGATTTTGGAACACATGTTCTCAATCTTTTTATATATATTTTTTTTTTAAATATTAAAACTCTTTGAAAATTATCGACAGTATTTCATTGAATCTTTCGTGTCAGTCCGATATGTGGATTGCTACACTGAGAAAACTGACAAAAAGCGTGGTGAACCTTTTTTATTTAAATCGACAGAGAGCCCAAATTCAATGTTATGGTACCACTTTTCCATTGATGGTACATGCAATACATATAAAAGAGAATAAGATCGCTAATCGCGATAATTCAAAAGCGCCTACAGAAAACTAACTTCACTGAAAATATTATTTCTTATGCAATATATTTTGTTTTCTTTTATTTTTTATTAAATAACTACACTAAATTAGTAACAATCCTTAGGAATTTTAGTTTTCTTATAAGGCTTCGAGAAGCTAATTCGACCTACTTATTTTTTTTATCTTTTAATTTTTATTGTTTGAATTTCATTAGTTTTTTGTTCATTGTTGCCTAAGATATATGTTGTTAACGCCTAAACTTATGCAGTATCTTGTCACAATAACAGTCTTCAACTACATTTACTAAATATTTAGGTCAATAAATAGTTTCATCTCACGTTAGATATTTTATTTCGTCGTTTTTTATCAGCATTTCATACAATTTGGACTTATCAGAATGTATGATAGGCACTTTCTTTCATCAATTTCTATACAAAGCAAATAACGACTTTATTTTCTATTGCATCAGCAGTGAAAGAAAACACACACACACACACACACACATTAAATCCACTGAAAACATTAGACGTGTTACATATCTATCCTTAAGCTTATCCTGAGTAGTCAGTCAGTCCATTATTATGCATACATTGTCCTTCGTTGACATCGCATTCATTCATTCTTAATTCCTTTTGTTAGAAAAGACTAGCATTTCATTTGGACACCCCCCCCCCTTCCCCCCTCCTCCCAAACAATATGCAGTCTAATTTTCAAAACGCTAATTACAAAAAGCGAACCAACATCAAGTTGCACTAACAAGAAAAGTCATTAATGTTTGCATGCTTTCAGGCGCGCGCATACACACACACATACACAATGCAATCATTATTGCGCGTAAAACAAAAAAGGAACCACTGCTTTCATACAAGAGTTCACGAACAGAAGAAAAAAGAAAAAGCACATTAATTATACTGACAGCAGATTTTCTTGCAATATTTTTACTTTCTTTTTATTGTATTATTTAAACTCATCTTAATATGACATTCATGCTTGTCGCTGTTGCATACATCTAGGCATCTATCCAGCTTATGCATCCCCAGCTATTTTATTCTTTATAATGATGTCCTTTATCTTTTTTTTTTTTTTTTTTTGTTTATTCTTTTCTTTTCTGGTGACTTGATTGGCACTCGTCAATCAAAAATGTGATGTCTTCTCGCTGCTATTGTTTTGAAAAGAAATGCATTTTGCTAGAAGCAAGGCTTGAATACGACCAGCATTCTTTGAACTGAACAAAGCCGCAAAATATGCAGCAAACGAGGTTCTTTAGCTTTTATTTAGTTAGTACTATATTTGGTATTGTACTATTTGAGTAGGAGTAGCTTAGGCCAAAACAAATGAAAAACATAGTGAAAAACTTGCGTAATACTGCAGCGTTGCATGCTTTTAAGAACACAATATAAAATTGACACAAAGCTTTCCTTCGACTCACATATAATATATGCTGTATATATATATTGACAGCAATGTGTGTTTCAATTAATGCAATGCATGTTATTAATATATAGTGCATAATTTTAGGCTTGCTTTTAAGACCAATTTTTACTCTAGAACAATAAAACTACCTGCAATTGATTTTTTGATGTATTGATTTATTTTTCATCACCTCTACAGCGTCACGCTTTATTTTATGTTATTTTTTAACTCAACATGCCATCCAAACTTCATTCAGTATCTATTTCACTTCCGAGTTTTAATGCAATTCAAATTATTTTAGATACTTTAAATGCAATTGAATATTTTTTTATTTTTTCTGTCTTGTTGTGATTATTTTTCCTTTGGTTTTGATAAGTTTTTTGCATGTGACACGCAATCATCTTCTATGCGACGTCAGCGCATTGACACTACTTTTGTCATCGTGCTACGAATCAACTGTTATTGCGCGACAAGCCGTGAAGTTATTGAAGAGTGTTATTCGCAAACAAAACAAAAAAAAAATATTAAAAAAATTATAACAAAACAGAATATAAATAATACAAAAAGTTTTAACAAACATAATAGCTGAAAGAAAAAACATTTTTTAAGTTTAACCAACTATCTGGAACCAGCTCTTGTTTAGCGTGTTTCGTTTCAGGGCAATATTTCTGAACTTGATTTGAATAAATACTTTATTGAACTGAGGATTTCAGTTGAAAACTTTCTGAATTGCTTAGTTATTGCAGGGACTTTTTACAAGAGATCTTTAGAGAAGTTCTTTAACTATAGCTCATCGAACTGAAGTAATTTTTAAATTAAATTTAATTTTTATGGTGCCGTTACCCCTTAGTGTGTGTCATGCGAGTCAAAGAATCTCAGTAGACATCAACATCCAAATTCAACTTGAACTCCAGAAATAAGTGAAAGCTAACAATCTATTTAAGGGTTAACCGAACTTATTCATAATTGGTGCTAAAATAAATATATCTGGCGTTCAACTTGTATTATGGGCTTTGGTGTATTCAGGGACTTATAGTAGAATTTTATAATAAATATTTTTGTGGGGCATTTTAACCCTCTAAAGCCCCGTTTTATGGACTTTTTTTGAGCTTTTTTTACAATGGGACAAAAAAGACCCATACAATGAAGAGTTTTAAGGGTTAAACTGTTCTAGAAAAATGTTCTACAAAAATGTTTCTCGTAGTTTTTAACATACATTTTTCAAGCACATCCCACAGCTAAAGTTTACGGGTCACATGTGTAAAAAGAGGGGAAAATTAAAACCCTCTAATATAAAATTCCGACGTAAACTTTCAAAACACGGATACATGTATATTTTCTTTGTTTTGTTTTTTGTTCTCTCTAACAAAGTTCGTTGTCGGAACTTTGTAAAATTTGTTTTTGTGTTGCACAGTGTAATTTGAGCATTAAATGCATCATGTTAAATCATCAAATTAAAGGGTATTAATTTCGTATTCTTAATATAAAATTTTTAAATATACCTTTAACTTGTATATAAATGTTTAATTAATTTAAATTGTACATAAAAATAAACTTTAATTATTTAAATAAAAAATTATATAAATAATATAAACCGTTATAATTCCAAAAGTAATTGGTTAACATAAAAGTTTATGGAACACAAAATAACCGTGATAAAATTACCTTTCAAATGATACCAATATTGATACTACAATATTTCCAAAACTGAAAGGACACTGCTTTCGGCTTCAACACTATTTTTCAGAGACCGTACCGGTTATGGTTTTTATCAAAAAAGTCAAATATTAACTGTTATTTTTTAACTTTTATGTTTTACGACAAAAATAAAAGTTATTTTGTGCCTTATATTTTTTCGGGCAAACATAACAGTTACTTTTGACTTTTATTTTATTGGTCAAAAATAACAGTTATTTTCTGCCTTTTATTTTTTTTGGTCAAAAATATCAGGCAATTTGTGTTTTTTCAAAGGCCATTTTACAGGTTAAAAAACTATCGATACCATTATTTTGGTCTCGGTGATCACGTTTTACATATGGTATCAATAGTTTTTTAATCGGACAAGCAGCCTTTAAAGAAACACAGATTGCCTGATATTTTTGACCGAAAAAATAAAAGTTACAAAATAACTGTTATTTTTGACCGATAAAATAAAAGTCAAAGGTAACCGTTATTTTGTCTGAAAAATAATAGGCAAAAATTAACAGTTAATTTTAAACTTTTATAGAATAAGTTGAACATTTAAAAGGCTCTAGATATTCGTGAAGCTGGAGCCATTTGTATCATAATGGTATATTTGAAAATGTCCTTCGACAATTTTTTGATTGTGTCTTTTTTCATTCGAAAATTGTAAAATAACAGTTATTTTCGGTCCCTGCTATTTTTGTACCTTTTTAAGTGTCTGGCTTGAGGTACCTCCCCTGCCAAGTGTCTGGCAGTTGGTGTTTATGTTCATGATGATGGCCTCAACAACATATATAAAACTCAACTTTGATACTATGACGTAAGTAGGACCATTTTTTGGAACTTTTCAAAGCTTAAAGCTTCTAAAGTTCCCTCGACCTTGGATTCATAATATCCAAACGTTGTTATACACTGTTGTATGCAACCACATACAAAATCTTAACTTTGATTAAATAACGTAAGTCTGGCGGTCGCTGGCTCACAGTCTAATATGAGAGTACTAAGTATATAATTTATTATATAGAAAATTGTCAAAGTTGGAAAAAGCCGAAAAAATTTGTAAAAATTGTATTTGCAGAGTTAATACACATAGTATTTTTAAGTTGTCGCAAACAATTTACATATCGTTGGAAAAAAGTTCAAGTCTCGCATTTAAGGAACCGGTTAAATTTTTATCAGTTGACAATCAGGTAAGTTATGGTCCAAAAAGTAGGCAAAGGTAGGAAAAATCTGTTTTTTTACCGTAAGTCCTCATTTTGGGGGTGTACAGTAAATTTCAAGTATAAAACATTCTTTAACTCGTATTTTAAACTGTCGCACAGTGTGCTTCAGCTTAGCTCTTAAATTTCACCGCAACTTTACTCTCTTAGATTTCACATCTCTACTCTCTAGAATTTAATTTCAAAATTCTATGTTCACTAATTTTATTAAATTTTTAACTCGACTTACATTAAAATTTTCAACTTATCTCGAAGTGTTTAACTCAATTCATGAAAAATTCATGAAAACACTTTTGTTCAAGCAATATTTCAGTTAATTTTTTAAAGTCACTGTGGAATCCTCTCTGTTACAGTCATAAATTTGCTTTGGAATGCATTTTAGAATTAATTCATCTTTACTTAATTGCCTTGAAGAGTAAATTCTTCGGAATGCCTTTTCCTATTGATTTATCATCACAAAAATGTCTTGAATAGTACATTTGTCAGATGATGTCTTTGAATGAACACATTTGGCAGAAAATTAAGTCTTTGATGGCAAAGTTTCTTGCGGTTGCTACAACACTTTATATAACTTTTTGTCCAAATAACCGAATCGAAAAACTTTACAAACAATTTAAACGATTGCTTCGGGAAGGCATTCGCCCTTAGGATGATGACAACCAACAAGTGTTAAGCCACAGAACTGGATTAAAATAAACAAATCCAGCCAAAGATTTACTCAAAGATATACCGAGAACATACTTAAGCCACACACAATCAACAAACCAGTCAAGCGCTCCCTTCCCCTCACCACCACTAACACTCTACACACACTACATAAAAACATAAATTGCGTCATAAGATTCAAGTGTTTCAACGGAAACGGAAGTTTGGCATCTTCATTGTTGTTGCTTTATATATTCATAAGTTTCAATTTCAACACATGTGCTGCTAGCTAAGCTTTCAATAAATTTCAAAGTATGCGCTCAACCCAATTTAAGCATGCAGCAGCCACATAGATGAACTCTTATTTTTTTTTTGTCTACTTGATAAACTTTTAAATATTTGCAAGTGGCTGAGATATAAATCAATGTCAGAGAAGTTCGCACCGAGTGCATTCTTAAGGATTTTGAAGTTTTCGAAATAAAGCTTATTTCTTTGTTAAGTTTTTACAAAAAATGTGTTCAGAAGTTTTTCAAGTGGTAAGATTTTTGCCAAGATTATCATGACGTCAAGTGATTGAGACCGAATAGTTTGTGTCACACTTCTGACAACACAAAAATTATGCAACAAAATAAAGTTCCAAAAATTATTTATTCTTTGATTTATTGTGATTCTAACAGTTTTTGCAAAAGTGTTATAATGCTAATTAAATAGAAACACCAAGAACTTTTCATCAAGCAATAAATGACATTAGAATATTGTTTTTAAAGTTGGTTTTTAATATTTTCTTAAAGTTTGCTTTGCCATTTTTTAATTAATTTATATAAAACTGTAGCACAACTCGAGCAAAGCACAGCACAACTTTCAAATTTCTGAAATATTAATGGAACCCTTACTTCATAATAAAAAAGTAATTATAAAACTATATTAACAGAAAAAAAAATCGTTCAATACTTCCTGCACATTTGTTTGTTTTTAATTATATTTAATTTCACATAAAATATATAATATGTAAAATGTACCGAAATAAAAATATAGCAAAAAAAATAACCTAAAAAAGTCTTCGGAGTAACCTTAACTAATCTTTATAAACTACTTTAATTTCTGCAGGCTGCAGCTGCAACAAATTCTAGATTATTTTCTTCTTTAACCTAACATTTCTTTAAACTTTTTTAATTGCTTCGTTTTACGCTGCAGTAAATAAATAAAGTTATTTAAGCAAAACTTTTAATGAAGTAATTATTATTATTAAGTTTTTCTGTTTTTTTTCTTTTTCTACTTTCGCTAAAACTAGAAGTTTGTTTTTTAGCTTGTTTTCGTTCGATGTAATTTCTTGACGTGAGAAAATTAAACAAGTTTAAACTTGCATTTGCAATTGTCAGAGAATGACAAGCCCGAGTTGGTATAGCTATTTGCCGTTCTTATTGTTGTTGTTGTTGTTGTTGTTGTTGTTGTTGTTATTGCTTTTTACATTGTTGTAATTGTGTTAGTTCTTGCACTTGGCTGCAAATGATTTTGAAATTTTGTTGAACACGCCATATTTTTCCTAGTATTTTATATATAAAAATAAAATATGAAAAAAAAAACATCTGCTTTTGAAATTGTTCCAGTTCATGCTTCAGTTAACTTTAAAGTAATGACAGCAAAATGTCAATCAATACAAGTTTATTTTGTAGTTGTTGTTTTTTTTTTTTTTATTATTTTTTCTTTAACGAGGCGTTCATTACATGAACTAAAAGGCTAACAGCAAGTTAACAGAGCTTAACGACAGTTTAAAAGTAGTTCAATTACAGCGAAAAATTTGTAATTTGTCAGAATATTTTTTGTTTTTACTATTAAAGGGTGTTTTTTTAAGAGCTTGCTGATTTGAAATTTAAATAAAACACATGCCAAATTATGAAATGGTCAAAAAGAAATTTTTGATTTGGTAGATAATTTCTTGGCATTTAACATTTAAATATAATTTCGGGCCACCACGACTATTTTGCACAAAAGTCATTCTGGAGGTCCAATTTTCGACCACCTTTTCAAGCATTTGAGGGCGTATTTTAGCAATGACACGTTGAATATTGGTTTCCAAAGCGTCAATCGTTGCTGGCTTATCCACATAAATCAATGACTTCACGTATCCCCACAAAAAATAATCAAGTAGCGTCAAATCACACGAACGTGGAGGCCAATTCACCGGTCCATTTCTCGAAATAATGTTGTCGTTAAAATGTTCTTTCAATAAGTCTATTGTTTCGCCCGCAGTATTACAAGTGGCACCATCCTGTTGAAACCACATTTCGTCCACATCCATATCCATATCTAAAATTTTCCATAAAGTCGATGGAAAATGAATTACGATGAATTACGTTCTTTATGGTGATCTCAAACGGACGATTATGTGCACCATAAAATTCACGAAGTGCTCTATAAACATTTTTAATTGAACACTGTTTTTGAAAATAAATTTCCACGATTTGGAAGCGTTGTTCTGGAGTTAACCTATTCTTGATGATTTGCCAAACAATACTGAGTAGCGACGTCTCTTTAAACTGTCAGACAATAGAGTAATCCATATTGAAAGAAAACCTCATAAAAAAACACCCTTTATATTTATATTTTATTACTAGCTGGTACCCGGTGCGTTGCTCCCGTCCTTGCCCAATGCCTGTTCCAATTTGCCAATAAAATGCCATCAATAAATAGTAACTCCACTTTGAGTTTCAATATTCTTTGAATATTATTTCCAAAGCTATTAAATATAAAATATTGTCTTTTATAGGCCACACCCTTTGCCCAATACCCGTTTTAGCTTGCGAGTATTTCCGAGTAGTGTATATCACCAAATAGTTACTAAAAGCCGAGTTTCTTTGATCTGTGACTATTATTTCCAAAGCGATTAAATTTAAAAAATGTGTCTTTTATGGGCGGAGCCAAACCCCTTGCACAATGCTCCATCTAGTTTTCCAGTAGTAGGACACCATAAAATAGTAACTCCATTCTGAGTTAAAATGTTCTGTGACTTTTACTTGCATAGCTATTCTGTATTGAAAATTTGAATTGTGTGGGCGGAGCCACGCCCCGTTATCCAATGCCCATGCCTGTATTTTAATTTAACAACCTGGCTAATCAGTTATTTTATACTAAGTTTCATTGTTATACGGCATTTAGTTCCAAATCTATTCGATATGAAAAAATTGAATTGTATGGGCGGTGCCATGCCCCCTTTCCAAGGATCGCTTAAGTTTGACAATCAAAGGGCACGTCTCAATAATAAGTTCGTACTAAATTTAGTTGATGTGTGATTCATAGACGAAAGCATAACCGAAAGTTTTTGTTTTTGAAAAGTGCCACGCCCCTCGCAGTTAGGAAGGTGAAAAGTACTTTATAACCTATTCTCATACCTGCCAAATGTATAAAAAAAAATTTCATTAAAATCGGTCCAGCCGTTTCGGAGGAGTTTAAACACTAACACCGTGACACGAGATTTTTATATATTAGATATAACAAGTAGTTCTTTCCCGCCAAAAATGACGGCTGCCCGGGTAGCCCGGTAGTTCGGGCCATACCCGGGTACCCGGGTAGTTTCGGGTATTAACGAGTATTTCGAGCTACCCGGGTAATTCGAGCTTTTATATTTTTAAAATTATTTATGTTTTATGGCAGTGTGATTGCAATGCTATTGAAAAACAATATATTTCCGCAAAATCAGTGTCACTCACGTTTCAGTCATAGCACTAAACATGCATTTTTCTCCATTAAATATAAACGCTTTTAACACAAAATTATATGGGTATAATAAGTCATAAGCTTACTATTATAAGTTCATCCAAAAAGTTTTATATATATGTACAGTAGGCCGGATCATTTTTATATGGATACAAAATATATCAACCGGTCGGGGGTTTTAAAAAAGTGCCTTTTTAAAAATAGCAAAAAATTCAATTTTTGGTGGTTAATAAGAGAACAAAATTTTAACAAGTTTTTTATGTCAAAATGTTAGTATGAGTAAGAAATTTAATATTTTAGTAGATGTGAGCATGCGTTTTGTGGAAAATAAAAAGTTACAAACAAAAAGCATGTTTTTTTTACCAAAAATGACCTTCAGAAAAATCAAAATTGCTTCGACGGTTTTTCTCCGATTTGAAAAAAAAGTGTGCAGAAATCATTTTAATGAGTTCCTCTAACTTTTGAGACCCCGACCGGCGGAGTCTAAATTTCGATCCGGTCTAATGTACAGATTCGAAAAAACAATCATTAAATGGTGTATCACTAACGTTTTCGGACGATTTGCATTTTTCGACTTCTTCTTACAAATTTCTTTAAATCTGCGAATTGTTTGAGTTAATATAAAGAATAAAGTAATTTTCAGAAACGAAATTGAGTAGAAATTTTCAGTACAGAAAAAAATGTTACTTTTTCTAAGAATTTGAAGATTTTTTCATACACTGATTTTGTCACTCACGTTTCACGTTGGTGTCACTCACGTTTCAAAACAATTTTAATTGTCTTTTTTTTGCATCGTGGTTAATCTGGTGAACTTATTAAGCATATTTTGTAACAAAAAAATTTTTTCTTAATATTAAGGAAATTTTTATACAAAAAATAAAACAGTTTTTATGGAAAGGATTATGTAAAGCATAATATAGTTAAACAAAAAATTCATAATATAAAACCAACATAAGAACTATTTCAGATATATATAATTTTAACAAAAGTTATTCCGGTTCTGCATCCGAATCTTTATGTAAACCTTGAACTGTACGAAACCCTAATTCGTTGATCCTTACGCTCATTAAAAACCAAATACCGCGCCAAATTTGTTGATATGACTGACCTGATTAGCAATTCCGTTGAGGCCAAAGGCTTAAAATAATTATTTAAATAGATCTTTTTAATCTTTGCTAAGTTTGTTTTCTTATATGAATCCGTCCATAACTATAATTTTTTCTCTATATTTTTTTCATACGTAGTTTAACTGTCGGCTTTCACTTTTTCTTGATGTTTTCGCCATCTTCTTTCATTTCTAATACAAAAATAAACAAAAAAAAAAAAAATTAAATGTCACTCACGTTTCACTTCTTCAAATGCTTTTTTAAGGAAATATAATTGCGTCTGCTTCATTTAAAAAAAACCAAAATTCACTAATCTTATGTAAAAAGTAAATTCAAGACATAAATTGTGCCAGCCAATTATTTTCCAAGATAATCCAACTTATCAATAAAAATTGTCACTCACGTTTCACTATTGAAACACTTTTTTGAAATTATATTTTTCGACAGAAAATGATTTTTTTAAAAAATTTTAATATTTACTTTTCAACAGAAAATGTTTCAGTTGTGATTATTATCTAACTGTGCTTTGATATTTAAATCTCGAAATACCAAATTACAAAAAATAAAAAGCTACAATTTTTTAACTTTCTACAGATTAAAAATACATTCAATAAAGTCTGTTAAAACTTAAGGATACAATATGTTTTTTTCAAAATGTTTTTACCGTAGGAAAACTCAAACAATATCCTTAACATTGCATGTGTTTTTATTGAACTTAAAGCATTTTTGTTTTTTAAGGTTTAGGTTTACTTTTTCTGGATTTGCCGATTTTTATTAGATTTTTTTTGTCATTTCTTGAGCATCAGTTATTTTATTCGTAGTTTTGTTTGGTTTTATTATATTTATATGGTCAGAAATCAAATTTGTTCATCATATTTTTTACTATTGTAAGCTTTCTAGTGTGAACAGCTCACAAATATTGTAGGATGTCATGTGCATCCCTGACCGAATATTTAAGTAGTGTATGAGAATGCATCCTTGGTGACCAGGGGTTGTATTCATTGCTTATATTACATATTTTACTGCCATCTTATCTACTGCGATTGTCGAAAAACCAATGCACCCACAAAGAGTGACTGTTTGGTTCGTTTTATGAGCTGGCGGCATCATCGGCCGGAGCCGAATTACAAACAAATGTTTACAAGTAAAATAATGATAAAATTTACTATTTGCTTTTGTTATATACTTTTCACTTGGGAATTAATTTTAATACAGTTGAAAATATTTTAAGTAAAATTTAAGCTCAGTCAGAAAATTATAAAAGAACCCACATTTATGTGTTTTTATTGTATGTGTGTGTGTGTCTTAACTTATAGAGAACACTATAAAGAACAAGTTTCCAATTGCAACGAGTCCAACATGACACAAATTCCAGTGCATCGAGCCTTACAAAGTGATGTGCGCAATTTTGTACGCGCCGACTGAAGAAATATATTCATTTCAGTACAAAAAAACGTACTGAAATCATTAAATTCGAGTTAAACGGCAGAGTTTTTCTGCAAAATTCGGATGATTCTATAATTGATTTATTGACGTCAGGATAACGTAGAAAAAATTGAATCGATTTTTGATCTAGTCGAGAAAAGCTACAAAATATACTACCTACTAACTGAAATATGGCAGAAAATGTCTAGCTTTAACTCGGCCATTTTATTTCACACGGAGAGAAATTTGAGCTGAAAACAATCCCAAATCAATTTATTTTGGGAGAGATTCTGAGCTTAGATATAATATTATTGATATCAAGCCATAATGCGATGGTTTATAAAAAAAATTAAAACGCCCATTCGTGCATAAAGTATGTGATTTTTTGATCATTTATCAAAAAAATTAATACGTTCACTTGTGCCCTATTTTATGACATTTTGGTACTGTTTATCAAATAAAAACATGCTCATTTGTATCCAATGCTTGTCATTTATGGATTGTTAATAAAAAAAATGCTTGATCGAAGAAATTTTGGCATGTGACATTTTATGAATTTTAATAATACAAGGTAAAAGATGACAAAATGTAAGGGGCTCAGGCATCAAAGGAACCGAACACAAAAAAAAATGATGACCAGACGCAAATTCAAAATTATATTTTCATTGTTCAAATTAAATATATGAACCAATTTGGACAGGTAAATATAATATATTAATTTATGTTCTGCATTTTATACACTTTTAGGCTAACAGCAACAAAAACCAACTGAGAATTATGTCGTTAAACAAAACTTAATTTTTATGACCAAGACCAAGATGACACTTATTAACCCACTTTGTGCCGAGCTGCAAAAATTTTCGAATTTCTTATTATTACCCTACTTTTCTAGGGTAATTAGGGCCCCCTAAACTCAAATCCGTCGTCAGAATTTCGATGTCGCCTAAGTTTCGCGGATATCGGCTGTTCGAAAAGTCGAACAATGGCCATTTCTTGAATATTAGCTTTTACACACAAAGTGGATAAATATTAGAAATAATGATTAAAAAGAAGCCAAAAATTGACTATTGAAAACAATAGCATATTTTACACATGTATTTTTAACTGTATTCAGTTTATCTTATTGTATTGATAATTTTAAGCTTCACATTACCATTTGTGGTGGGTGGCAAAGCACGTCTTGAGGTGCAAGTGCACATGGCACTTATTGCACATTCTTAATGTAGGCTTGTGGCAAACTTTACACCTTCTGGCCTTGTTTTGAGGTTGCGTAACCGCTTCATGATGTCCGGAGGCACGAGGACATGGCCGTTGCGGTTCAAAACTTTTCCGCAGTTGTATCTTCCACGCCATACGGACTTGAAACGTCTTCGCCTTTAACCTCATCAGACGTTAGTGGCAAATTCGTTGGCAATTGTATACGAAATACAAGCTGTGAAATGGGTGCCCGTCCAAATTGCTTGTCTACAAAGAACAGCTAGCCAATGTGACCAATACCACTTCTTTGAACGTATACAAACGCGGTAGGTGGAAACAGCGTTATCGTGGAGATCTTGGCTAGGCTGCCCTTCTTGTTGTCTCTGCCTGCGTGTAGTCGTGTCATTACAGTCGGATAAACTCCAATGAAATTTGACAGCAACGTTACCTCATGTTTGTTCTGCCAACGACAACAGACAATATTGTTGGCTGCATCAAATTTTGCATCATTTGCCCCTAAAAAAAATAATTAGGCTACCATTAGAACCGCAATTTTATCAAAACAAAATGCATTTCTTAATACGATTTGGCAATGCTTTGCCTGTTTGCTTCAAACCAGGGCCTGGATGGTCCAAGCGATTACTTCGCACAGTTCCTGTAACCGAAATACGTTTATCGGCCAATAAACACATTAAGTAGTGCGAAGAATATTAACTGCTGACGCTAAACGTGTCATGGCATTATTTATTCTCTGAGGTTTGCCATTGTCTGCAGAGAGGTAGTGACCGATCAGAAAAATGTTTTATTGAAACAAATTTTTCGCCGCGGCTGGGGATCGAACCCGGGCTCCGAGCATGCTAAGCCACACACTTAACCTGCATGCCACGGTCACCACATCATCATACCATTTTCAAAACTTTCTTAGATATAATTAGCACACTGACTTTGAAATATTTTAACCAATAAAAAGGCACCTCTAGTAACTGTTTCTAAAAGTTGATATTTTCTTAAAGGCGGATAAGTTTTAATTTTTTCACGTCATTTGAAATGTTTAACATCTCCAGAATAGTGTATTTTATTTTGAGGTCAATCGGAGCAAAACTGACGGATTAATGATAGTTTGAATGACCGTTGCTCAAGCTCAGCTTTACAAGTGAACAAAACTTTAACAAAATAAATTTATAATAATAATATTATATAAAAAAATTCTTGAAGTAGGTCTTTTTGACCGAAAAAACTTTAGCCCGCCCTTACCGATAATTTGATAATATTTGTAGGATGCGCAGTTTGTGTGGGGTGAAAATATTTAAACGTTGATTACCGTTTTTTTTTTTTTTTTTTTTTTTTGGCAATATTTGAAAACAATAAAATTATACATATGGACATTTCCACCAAAAAGTCAACCGAGACGAAAAAATTAAAAGCTCTTGATAATAATGTTTGATGTCTAATTCACATAAGGAAACATTCAAATTTAAGTAATTTAAATACATTTTACATTTATTCATATCTCATTGCGAAATATTCGGATGCAAAGAGCGCAAATGTGAAATATTGCTTATTTTGATATTTCTTTGGTATGTCTTGTCTTTATATCAGTTATTAAACAGAAACATAATGCATTGACTTTTGCTTGCTCAAATCTTTCTAAGAGTATAAAGAACGAAAAAACAAAATCATAAGTAACCACGCAATGAAAGACAACGGTAAATTTTTGATTTGCTTTTTCGTTTAGTTCGTTGTCACGTTCGACATGCAAAAAGAACATTTTTACTCAGTGCGTCGGAAGGACATGCAGTAAACTGACAAAATAATTATCTTAAATTGAGTTTATTCATGCGACTTTAAAATAAAAGTGAACCGGTGAAAAAATAAAAAATTTGTATTGTTTTAACTTGTATAAAGTTGGTCACGAGCGACATGGTAAATGAGAAATTCAAAATTAATTTTTTTTTTTTTGCTTACATAGATCAATTATTAATTTTTATTTTAAATGTAGATGAGCACAAACAACGATGAACAAAATAAAAATTGACACGGTACAATACTCAAAAAATCCCAAGAGGTTTCTCAACTGTTTCTTAAGGTTTTGGGTTCGCTGAATTCAAATCTGAACTCAGAATTTTCGGGTCATCCTAGGTTTTCGAGCTACAGGGGAGGCAGAACCCTAAGCCCCTACTGTTAATAAAATCAATATTACTGACCCCCATACTTTTTCAAGAGGAACATTTTTTGCCTTAGAACCCATCTCCTCTAACCCCTCCATATGGGGGCTTCCATACAAATTTTATGATTTTTGCATAAATTTTATATGAAAATTTTATTTAAAAAAAAACAAATTTCATTAATATTCATTTATTTGAATACAAAAAATTCGCTTGAAATTAATTTTCTTTTTATTTTTAATGTTTTTATTATTATTTATTTTTGGTATTTCTTTAATTAAATGTTTAGAAATCTACATAATTATAACTAGGCAAACAGAAAATTTGTCGAATTTCGAATATTAATAAAATTAGTTTTTTGTTTAAATAAAAAAGTTCATATAAAAAATATATAAAAATCATGAAATTTGTATGGGAGCCCCCATATGGAGGGGTTAGAGAGGATGGGTTCCAAAGCAAAAAATGTTCCTCTTGATAAAGTATGGGGGTCGATCATATTCATTTCATTAACAGTAGGAGATTAGGGTTTTGCCTCCTCTGTAGCTCAAAAACCTAGGGTGACCCGAAAATTCTGACTTCACATTCGGATTCAGCGAACCCAAAATTTTAGGAAACCGTTGTGAAACTTCTTGGGATTTACAAAAACTTCAGTTTTGTTGTACAGTGTAGATGTTTATTATACTTACACAAAACCATACTCATGAAAGTTTTTTAAGTTTTTTATTATTATGTTTGAATAAATATTTTTGTTGACTTATGCATAGTTTCTTTATTTGTATTTCATTATAGAGCAGAAAAAAAACAAATATGGTGTTCGAAAAAGTGTCACGTGCGACATGTATTTTATTGAACATGTCTTTTATTGAACAAAAAATATAAATCCTTTATGTCTACAATGCTAGCCATTTTTAAGAAACATCAATGCAAAACACTTAAAAAAAAGTTACATAAAAATATTGCTTCCCATTTCGCTGAAATCCGCGTTTGAATTTTTTGCCATGAAAACCACTTCTGTTTTTGGTCACGTGCGACCACCTTGGTTTTTTGCTAATATCTTGAGAACTAAAAATTACCCAACAATTGACAATACCAATAATGAAAGGGCTAATTGAGAGCTATAAGGCTCGCCTTTTGTTTTTTTTTTTTAAATTTGTTCAATTATGACATTTTTTTCACTTGAAATGTGTACAATAGTCACGTTCGACACCATGGAAATGCCCATATACGAGTTGTCATGGCCACCTAACTAAATAAAATTATCCATATATCCACAAATTATAAATTATGGCAAGAAACTTCAATGCACAATAGGTCAATGGATAAATTAAAAGAATAATTAACGAAACTATGTGACAAGTTTTGCATTTGTCAAAAATTGACGGAGGTAGAAAAAATCTACCTGTATCCTGTATTGATTGCACGACAGTTTAACGGTAAAATTTACAATTTTGCACACGCAACCAATATATGTGCTTTTAACACGAGCTTTTAAAAGATTTTTCACAACAATGGCAAATTTCTTTCAAACCAGCGCCCATGATTTCATTGAATTGATGTTTTTTTTTTGCTTTTTTGGCACTCAGTAGCAATAAATTTCTTTTGTGATGCGAGGAGTTTACAAATGTTTTTTTGTGCTCACTGAAATGTGTGCCAATAAATACGCAGGATATTTTCAGGAATATCGCTATAGTTTAATATTTTTAAATGTGGTATATTTTAGTTGAAATTAAAAATCAGTCACGTTTTCCCGTTTCTGCATTTTATATTTTCTTCCTTTTTTTTTAATGAATTGAATTTCAATTGAACAGTTTATGGACTATTTAATAAAAGCAGCAGACAAACAAAAAATACTATTAAATTAAACACGTTATATTTTGATTATGCAGTGGCATGAAGAACATTTTTATTTTTTAACATGTGATATACATTTGCCAGGTTTTTTAGCGCAAATTTAATTAGAACTTTGATTAAAATGTTAGAACAAAAAAAATATCAAACGCATATTAAAATAAAATTCCAAACCATAACATTTCAGTTTAAAATAGTTTGATTTCTTTGAAAATTTGTATTTAAAAAAAAACAGTCTGAAAAAATCAAGTTTAAAGTTTAATAGATAAAAACTCGGGGTAAAGTGATTCATTTTACTTTGTAAAATAGCAACGGTCTCAGTTTTGTCGCTGAGATATATGAGATGTGTGATACAGTGAAAGCTCCCATAGACGGACGCTATAATAAGCGAACATTTCCCATAAACGGACACAGTCTTAGGAACGAACAAATTTTTCATTTTTTTCCATAGAAAATGCTCTCCCATACACGGACTTTCCTAGAAACCGACACGGACATACATACATATATATTTATGAAAAGCAATCTCCTATAAGCGGACTTTGTCTTTTTTTATCACAAAAATTAGTGATTTTCTTTTGATTTTATAATTTTTGACAGTTCAACGTGTTTTTTTTTTCTTTTTACGAATTTATGGGTAGATTATTGAAATTTTTTTCGAGAACAATACAGTTTAACGTTGACTCCTGCACAATGTTATCAATTGAAAAGTGTTTAACATTGAAAGGAAAAATGGAAATAATAAACTCCTATGAAAGTGAACAAGTTTCTGTTCGAACTTTAGCAAAATGGTGCAATATTGGCAAAACACAGGCCACTTGATATTAATATCAATTTTTTTTTTTTTAAATTCCCATAAGCGGAGATCTCTTTTAAACGGATAAACCGTGGGTAAGCATAGGTGTTCACTTATGGGAGCTTTCACTGTATATCAAAAACAACAAAAGTGTAGAACGCGACAACGTCAAGAGCAAGAATAAAACTCACTGCAAACATATCAAACAAATATAGAGTTGCAGCAAGAAAACATCTTCAACAGTAAGAAAACTAGCGACATGCATGAAAATCTCAGTTGACCATAAACAGGGTTAAGCACAAAAAACAACTGACAAAAAAGAACAAAACACAAAATCAGAGACAAAAAAAAATATAAAATAATATTGTCAGAAAAAGCCTGACTAAAAACGTACTCCATAAAAAGCTGTTAAAATAAACAAAAACACACAACTAAGTTAAACTAGAAGGAAATGAGCAAAAAAACAAAATAGCAAAGAAATAATGTGGAGGGGAGAAAAAAAACATGTAAGCTAATGGCAAAGTTTAAACCAAGACCGAGCTAAGTAAGTACAAATGGTTCAGTTCAATAGACAAGGCAGCAAAGAGTGAAGAAAACGAAAGCGAAGGAGGTGCCAAGATGCATGTTAGTGTCCAGCGTGTTGTCCAACACCAGACAAGTGTGAAAATATTTAAACAACACTTTGGGTTTCGGCAAAAGTTCAACAACATAATCAGACAACGTAGACAAAGTATCTGAAGAAGAAGAACGTTGTGCACACACACAAACAAACAAACAAACAAACCGACAGACAGACAGTCAGTCAGGCAGAGGTTATAGCTAAAAAAGCTATATTAAACATGAAGGCCGAAACAAACCAGCCAGCATATGAAGAAAATACATTTTTAATGGTTGCAATAAAAGAATTTCTTTGAAATAGACACAAGATTTGAATGATTTTTATTTGCCAACTGGAATTTAGTGTGCTTCACGGAGCACATTACAAAATACAACTTATACAAATATTGACAAGTGAATTGAAGATGTAAATAAGGCAAAAGCAAATAAACATATTTATTATGGAACTTAAATAAATTCTTAATAGAAATAATTTAATTTAATTGAACAGATATTTAGAGCAAAATTAAGAAATTTTATCAAGATAAGAAATAGAAAAGTTAATAAACAAAATTGAAATTAAATCAAATAAATGATATAAAAAAAATTACTAAATAATAATTTAATAATAAATAATATTAAAAAAAAAAAATTAAAAATAAGTTACAAAGAAAGGTTAACAAAACAAAATTGAAATTCAAACAAATAAATGAAATAAAACAATAACTAAATAATATAAAAATAAATAATAATAATAATAATATAAAAATAAATAATAATAATAATATAAAAACAAATAAAAATAATAATATAAAAATATATAATAATAATATAAAAATAAATAATATAAGTAATAAAAAAATAAATAATAATAATAATAATATAAAAATACATAATAAAAGTAATAAAAATATAAATAATAATAACAATAATAAAAAAAAAGATAATAATTATAATATAAAAATAAATAATAATAATAATATAAAAATAGATAATAATAATAATATAAATATAAATAATAATAATAATATCAAAATAGATAATAATAATAATATAAAAATAAATAATAAAACTATAAAAATAAATAATAATATTAATAATAATATAAAAACAAATAATAATAATAATTTAAAAATAAATAATAATAATAATAAAAAAATAAATAATAATAATAATAAAAAATAATAATAATATAAAATTAAATAGTAATATACAAGAAATAAGTAATAAATTTATTTTTATAAATTAAAAATATACATTAAATTTATAATTAAAAGGAAAATAAATAAATTTTTTCAATATATACAATCATTAAAAAATAATCATAAAACCAAAATAGTAATAATAAATATAAAATTAATTAGCAAAAAGATTAAATTCATAAAAAAACAAGTAAAGAAAGTCTAAAGTCGGTCTAGGCCGACTATGAAATACCCTAAACCCACTTTTCAAAAAAAAAAAGAAAAAATTAATTGTAAATGGGCGTGTCCGTGGGCGGATGAAGTCCATTTTTCCAAACCATCTTTGTCTTGTCATAAAAAACATACGTGCCAAATTTAAGCTCTGTAGGTTAAACACATGCTTATTTATTGCGTTTTCAATTTTTGGGTTGTATGGGAGGTAGGCGTGTCCGTGATCGGATGACGTCCATTTTCCGAAGACATATTTGTGTTGGTATGAAACACATACATATCAAATTTTATTGTTGTAGGCTAATTATGAGCTGAGCTATGCAGTTTTCAATTTTCGCGTTGTATGGGAAGTAGGCGTGTCCGTGGGCGGACGATGTCCATTTTTCAAAACCATCTTTTTTTTGTTATAAAAAACATACGTGCCAAATTTTAGCTCTGTACGTTAAACAGAGACTTATTTATTGCGTTTTCAATTTTTGGGTTGTATGGGAGGTGGGCGTGTCCGTGAGCGGATGATGTCCATTTTTCAAAGACATATTTGTGTTGATATAAAACACACACATACCAAATTCTGTTGTTGTAGACTTATTATGAGCTGAGTTATGCAGTTTTAAATTTTTGCGTTGTATGGGAGGTAGGCGTGTCCGTGGGCGGATTCCAAAAATATTCAATAGTGCAGATCCTTGGGTACATGTGACCATGTGTACCAAGTTTCATTCAATTATCTCAACTCCTTCTTCTTATCCTGTGTATACGGACAACACACAGACGGACGGACGGACGGACGGACGGACGGACATAGATAGCTCGACTCACGTGGTGACGCTGATCAAGAATATATATACTTTTCTATACCGGACTCGCTTCGTTCTATGCGTTACAAACGTTTGCACAAAGTTAATATACCCTGACCTTTCAGGTTTAGGGTATAATTATAAATGAACACAAAAAGAAATTAAATTTAATTAAAAATAAATAAAAATAATAATTTAAAAATAAATAATAATAATAATAAAAAAATAAAAAATTAATAATAATAATAATATAAAATTAAATAATAATATACAAAAAATAAGTAATAAATTTATTTTTATAAATTAAAAATAAACATTAAATTTATAATTAAAAGGAAAATAAATAAATTTTTTCAAGATATACAATCATAAAAAAAAATCATAAAACCAAAATAATTATTATTATTAAATATAAAATTAATTAGCAATAAGATTAAATTCATAAAAAAATTATAAATGAACACAAAAAGAAAATATTATATTATATAATACAACAACAAAAAACAGAATATATGCTTATAAAAAAAAAAACAAAAACAAAATACAAAAAGGTAAAAAATTTAAAAAATAATAATACTAATAAAAACTATATTAATATAAAAAAATTAAAATTAAGTACAAATGTATAAATAATTCAAAAATAAATTTATATTTAAAAATATAAATAAAAATAAATAAGAGTAAAAACATAATATTAAGAAATAAAAAACTTAAATTAGAAATTTAAATCAAAAAATAAAATTAAAAAAACTCAAAATATGTTTTCTCGACTTTCGCAACGCCCGTCTTGCTTAATTCCTATAAAAATGTTCTATTACACTATGGAACAAATTCTGGTTAGCAAAAGTTAGGTCGATTCTGAGAGTGAGGGGTGAAAAAAGAGGCTAAATTAGAAGAGCCGTATCGCGGCGTTTGCTAATGTTAGTACGAATTTTTTTTAATAGACCTTCGAACTTTGCAGTCAAATGCAAAATTAAAATTTTCGTTAAAAATCCCAAAACCATTAAATAAATAGTGAAAAAATTTTCTAAATCAATTTTTTTTTAAAAAAATGTAATTGTTGCACAGGTCTCTAGCAATAATTTGGCTTTTACAGATTGAAAAAATATCAATTGGTCGATGAGTTATAACCAAAAAAACCATACAAACAATATGCTGAAAATCGGCATTTGACGGCAAAGTTCGAAGGTCGATTAAAAAAAAATTCGAACTAATATAAACAAACGCCACAATACGGCTCTTCTAATTTAGTTTCTATTTTAACCCCTCACTCTCAGAATCGAACAAACTTTTCCTAACCAGAATTTGTTCCATAGTGTTATTGGAACTGTTTTTAAGCTACAAAGAGCGGGTCAAAAGGTTCGTGACTTTTTGAATAAAACACAAGTTTTTCGACAGAGAAATATTTCATTTTGAAATATAGTCTCCATTGAGCTCTATACACTTTGTCGAACATTTATACAATTTTTTTAATACTTTCCAATAAATAAGTTTTGTCGAGATCATGAAATTAGTTATTTATTGTAAGATGATTTCATCATTGGAGTCAAATTTCTTTTCGCCTAGCCATTTATTTCAGTTTGGAAACAAGAAATAGTCCTTCGGGGGTAAATCCCCCGAAGTGGTCTATTGTTCATACACTCAGAAAAATATTAACTGTAATATTAGCAGTCGGCCGCTGTTATTTCAAAACATTGTTACATTGAATGATTTGCGTTTGAGTTAACAGTTTTCATTGCTAAATAAACGTTTCAAAGTATTTTTGTACTGTTAAAATCATCTGTTGAAATGTCTGCCTTCTCTAAACTATAGGTTTTTAATGTGTTTTGCTATATTTATCTTATCGTTACCAATAACTCCGTGGAAGTGTGCTAGAATGTCATGCGGAGGACTTGGGTTCGTCCTAGCTGTGTAAGTATCAAAATTTTAATTTCATTATTGAAATTGTAATGATGTTTCATTAACTGTTTGGTCAAAAATAACCTTCAAAATAAGATTCAAAATAATCTTGAAAACAAATTGTACATTTTAGTTTTTATTTAAAAAATGCCGGTTAAGTCTAATATACTAGAACCTAGGTCAGTCAACTACTAGACGGACACGTCAAAACACTCGGCTACACATGAACTTCCGTAGTCTTGATAAAATTACAAAAAGTACCTTTTTACGAGGGTACTAACAAAAGTTCGCTTAGTTACTGTCAAATTATAAGTTTTTAATAAATCAAAAATTACATTCTGTTTGTTATAATCTTACGATATATCACTCTAATTTTCAGAAAGATCGGTCAAAATGGAGACAATAAAACGTAAAATTAGTGAAGCAGTGGATATTCCTGTGCCAACGCAGCAAGAAACTCGGTTTGATGTTCTTTTTGTATTTCGGCGTAAGTTCAAGCCTGTGGAAATATTTAGTGAATGACAAACAGCGTTTGGAGTGTATGTCTTGTTGGAGTGTATCCCTTGTGACTATTTTTTATTGACTATTTATTTAAGTGGTTCCGGAGATTCCACGCCGATCATTTTTCTTTGGAGGATGATCTCGAGAAGGCCGTCCAAATTCTGCGACTGACAATGTAAGTGTAGCGCTGATGAAGTCTAAAACGAAGAAACAAGATTGACCCAGGAAATGATTGCTGAAGAACTGGGCTTGAATACCATGGCTGTATTCATGTTTTGACATGTTTTGCTCAATATTTTCTTGACAAATTCAAAAACGGAAAGTTTCCACTTTTCAGAAAATTATAACAGGTGATGAAGCATGGTTTTACAAGTTCGATCCTGAAACCAAACAGTAAAGAATGGTATGGAGCCTAGAAGGTGCAAATCCACCCGCTAAAGCAAAGCAACAAAAGTCAGCAACAAAAGTAATGATGTCAGTTTACTTCACCAGAGAGAAAGTTGTAGCTGTATTCCTTTTGAAAAAGGTCAGACGGTAACTGCCAAGTGATATACTGAAACTTGCTTACCAGAAGTATTCCAAAGTTTATTGGGAAAACGTCAAAAAAAAAGAACTTCGCCGATACTTTTTGCATCATAACAATGCGCCGGCGCACACTGCTAGAAAAACAAACGACTTTATTTCGCTGTCAGGCAACGAAGAAATTCGACCAGCACCTTGTTCTCAGGTCTAGCACCGTGCGACTTCTGGTTATTTCCAAACATAACAAAAAAATTTGCAAGGAAGAGTCTTCATGAGGAGATTATAAATGCGGTCAATGATGAAATTGCAAAACTCCAAAAAGCCAATTTTTACAACTGTTTTTCTAAGTGGATTCGACTGCAAAAATATATCGAAATAAATGGTGATTGCGTTGAAAAAATATAGAGATGAGGAATAAATATATAAAATTAAAACATTTTTGTTAGTCCCCTCGGATATTGATTTCTTGTTCTATAGACCAACAGTCAACCGACTGCTGATTTGAAAGATTCATTTGTTAGATGATATTTAACAGTGAAATATGTTATTTCGACCCATGATTTGTTTGATAAAAAAGCGTTTTTTCCCTGAGTGTATAAACCGATATAAACGCAACATTTTGTCTGTTCACTTTTTAGTTTAAAAAATTTTTTTTTTTTTTAGATTTTCTGCAACCCAAATGAGGTGCAAAAAGAGAGATACATACTGCGAATTAAAACAGACTTTAGAAAAAGGGTTTAATTCGTGTATTTTGCTCTAAGAAAGAAGTTTAAGCTGCACTTCTTGAAAGCAACTTTAAGAAAGCAATAATTATGTCTTAAGATGATGGAAAGAGCATTTTAAAAAATAATAACACAAGTATACAATTCTACTGGACTGTATGAGTCATTTCAAATTCTGACTTAACATGAACGTCTGTCCTTCATGGAACTAAGAACAAGTTAATGACATGTCAAGCACCACCCAACGCCGCTCTTTTGGACAAACGAACGCAATGCAACTTGTCCAAATAAGGGACAAACACGACTGAGCACCAGTATTAGGCTGAAAAGGCAGCGCGTCCGATAGACGGACATACAGAAAAAATAGATAGACAGGCATTTTGTCTATTATGGCAGGCATGGAGAAGCAACAAACCGCGGAGCACATCATCGACACGAAGAAGAAATGAAATTTATGTGTATGTTTGGCGTTGCCTGCTCGTAGCTCAACATGTATTTTTCTTGCCGCCCTATTATGTTTTTTTTTTTGTGCTTTTTCAGCTGCCCGCCATCTTTTGATTGACAAGCATAAATATCCAAAGCTTATGCTTTATCGAAAGAAGCGTGAAATGTTATGAGTTTGAGACGGAATGATAAATATGTTTATGTATATGTATTGCTGAGTATTATTTAATATGAGAAAAAGTTTAAAGAACTTGAAAAAATAACATTTGTTGTTTGGCTTAATAACAAACAAGACGCGATATGTTAAAGGATAATGATAAATATGTCTTCGACTCCTGGTGCCATCATGTGATTTGACTAACTTGACTTCACCGCTTTAAAAAAAATTTGGCAACTCTGACCATGACAGTCTTCTTTAAAGCACAATTTTTTTTTAGCACGAGTGAAGCACTTTCAACAAACTATAAATAAAAAGCTTTATTCTGAAATTTGATCTTCATGAAGATAGAAACCTACGATTAAACTTTCAATGTGAAGATGTGATTTAAAGCGGTGAAGAGGATGGGAAGAGGAGAGTTGGAATCAACTTCAATACAAAGAATGCTACATAAGAGCGTTGCCAGCTCCACGCTCCACACCAACAACAACGACGACAACTCTTAGCAGACAAATCAAAAGAAATGGAGAAGAAAATCAATAAAAGACTAGACAAAATGAGATGAATGTGTTGTTAAAGGGTTTTGGCAATCAAAGCACGCATAAAACACATTAAAAATGTTGCTAATGGTTAATAATGGATGTGAGGACAAAGAAACTCAGCTACATATATTAAGGATAAAGCACGAAACCAGCCAGCCACGTGCTGAAATAAAGCGTGGGAGTTTTTTCGATATATTTTTTTAGTTTTATTTTTCTTTGAAGTGTTGATGAAACGGAAGAGCAAGAAAAAGATGTAGAATTAAATTGATTTGGTGGGGGCAGTTAGTTGAAATAAAAAGCAAAGTTTTTATTATAGAGGAAATCAAAAAGTTTTGCTAAGAAAGCTCTAAGCTTCAATCATCAACGCTGGCTGAGGAGTGCCGAAATGCCAATTGTTCACAATCAAATTTTTGTTTTTTTTTTTTTCAATATAATTGAAAAAATTTTTGTGTAACCACATCAATCCCGGGACTGCATACAAATATCAGAATTTCGGAATTTATAATTAAAAATCTGTGGATTTGAAATTGGTTTACAAATAACGAAAAATTGTTGGTTATGTTACTATCCTTTTCTCATGTAAAATCGGTCGCTAATTCCGAAAAAATTTCTGTCACTCCGTTTTCGAGATATTGCCCACTGTAGGGCTTTCAACGGAAAAAAGTTGGTTGCACTTAATCGCACATATCTGCAGAACCAACAACAGTAATCAAACCAATGATTATTAATTAAGCTACAAACAATGCCAACATCATTTTTTGGTCGAGCTGTTAGTTTTGGCGGAATAAATTCGATTTCTTGTTTTTCAGAAAAATTTCCAAAAAAAAAAATAGTTGCAAATTTTCTTAAGAAATCAAAATATTTAGTTACTTTTAATATTTTTTACTAAAAGCCTGTATTTTTCCTAAAAAAATAATCTATTGTTGAAGAAAATCTATTGAGAAATGAAAAAGTTGTGTTTAACGAAACAAACTGTTCATAAAAAAATACAATTTTTTTCCTAAAGAAAGTTTGAACATTGCCCAGAAACAACAATTTGAGAGGTACGTATACTTATCTGTGTGACTGCAACTTATTTCAAAAATAAATAAATTATAGAAGCAAATGAAAAACATATTAAATAATTAATATTAAATTAATTAAAAAATTTTATAAATGTGAAAAAGGAAAACAATTTTAAAAAACTTTATGAAAATTAAGAAATAAAATTAATTGAAAAAAAAAACAAAAATAAAAAAAATGTACACAAAATAAATTTTAAAAACTTTGAATATTATACAACAACTAACAAGTTTTAAAACAACAAAAAAATATCAAAATAATACTAAAATTTTGATTAAAATAAACTAATAAAACAAAGTTAAAAAAAAAACAAACTTAATAATAAAAGCAAAATAAAAACAGTAAATTAATAAAAACCCAATTAATATTCTTTCAAAATTAGTACAAATTAACATCAGTTTTTATGAGTATTTTATGTAAAAATTATTAATCATGTTTAATAATCAAAACTTTTAATAAAAATTAAACAATGAAACATTAAAAAATATATTTTGAAGTGTTTAAATATTCTTAAATTTTGGAATTTGTTTTTCTAATGAAAACAGTATATTATAAATTGAACATACTAAATAAATTATATTACAAAACACATAAATAAAACAAGTAAAGAAAGTCTAAAGGTGGTGTAGGCCGATTATGAAATACCCTAAACCTACTTTTCAAAAACAAAAAATTTTTATTGTAAATGATCGTCTCCGAGGGCGGATGAAGCCTATACTTTATATGCATTTAAATGTTGATGAAAAATTTACACATACCAAGTTTTATTCCTGTACCTCACAGTTAATGCCTTTATTGTGCTTTCGCTATGGGAGGTGGGCGTGTTCATGGACGGATTACTCCCAATTTTGGAACACACCTTAGTTATGGTAAAAAATACATACATACCAAATATAATTTCTCTATGACAAACATAATCTTATTTTTTGAGTTTTAAACTTTTTGGGTTGTATGGGAGGTAGGCGTGTTCGTTGGCGGATGACGTCCATTTTTCAAAACCATCTTTGCCTTGTCATAAAAAACATACGTGCCAAATTTTAGCTCTGTAGGTTAAACAGACGCTTATTTATTGCGTTTTCAATTTTTGGGTTGTATGTAAGGTGGGCGTGTCCGTGAGCGGATGACGTCCATTTTTCGAAAACATCTTTGTGTTTGTATAACACATACATATCAAATTTTATTGTTGTAGGCTTATTATAAGCTGAGTTATGCAATTTTCAATTTTCGCGTTGTATGGGAGGTAGGCGTGTCCGTAGGCGGATGATGTCCATTTTTCAAAACCATCTTTGTTTTGTTATAAAAAACATATGTGCCAAATTTAAGCTCTGTAGGTTAAACAGAGGCTTATTAATTGCGTTTTCAATTTTTGGGTTGTATGGGAGGTGGGCGTGTCCGTGAGCGGATGACGTCCATTTTTCGAAAAATTCTTTGTGTTTGTATAAAACACATGCATATCAAATTTTATTGTTGTAGGCTTATTATGAGCTGAGTTATGCAGTTTTAAATTTTTGCGTTGTATGGTAAGTAGGCGTGTCCGTGGGCGGATTCCAAAAATATTCATTAGTGCAGATGCTTGGGTGCATGTGACCATGTGTACCAAGTTTCATCCAATTATCTCGACTCCTTCTTCTTATCCTGTGTTTACGGACAACACACAGACGGACGGACGGACATAGATAGCTCGACTCACGTGGTGATGCTGATCAAGAATATATATACTTTTCTATACCGGACTCGCTTCGTTCTATGCGTTACAAACGTTTGCACAAAGTTAATATACCCTGACCTTTCAGGTTTAGGGTATAAATATAGTTTTAAAAAAATATTAACAATCAAAATATAATTAATCAAAATTAGGTTTAGAAAATATAAAAAAATCAAAATTATTAAACAATTTCATAGAAGCAAAATGTTTTGATAATTTTGTAAATATTATTAAAAAAAAAAATTATCAAACCAAAATAATATTAAAAGTTAAAACATAGTACTCTGTTCGACTTCACGTGAAATTTCACTTAAATCTCCATACAAAAAATGACAGCTATGAAACAAGCGTGAGCATTTCACAACTTTTTCGTCAAAGCTGTACTATGCTTCCCTGCGGAAAATCTAGTACTATATCCGCAACATGTATCCTCTAATTAGTTCTTGACGTTTCTTTATTTTTTGTCAACATTTTTAAGCTGAACATCAGCTGTTCGTTCGCATCAAAATATGTGCAACAAATAAATGGCAGTTGCAAGTGAAATTTCACGCAAACGAACATACTAATCGGCTTAAGGGTTGTAACAATTCAATCAAAATTTTTAAGAGCATATAAAATAAATTAGAAGTTTGTAAAAACATATAAAAACAATATACAAAATTTGAATTTAAAAAAAATTTTAAAATTAACATGAATATAAGATTTAAAGTAGAGATGGGCGCGTGAGTGATTTTGACACACGATTACGCACGCTCACGATGTGATTTCTTCTAATCACGCACGATCAAGATTAAAAATAATTTTTTGAATCACGATCACGATGTGATTTCTTCTTATCACGCACGCTCACGATTAAAAATAATATTTTCTTCACGATCACGTACGATCCCGATGGCATATTTTACTTACGAATACGTTTTATAGGAAGAAGAATACACATAAGCTTTTAATAAAAGTGTATTTAGTACTTTTAAAAGAAGAAACAAAAATTCAATTCATATCTTATGTAGATACATCTTGTATATTAAAAAAATTAAGAAAATTGAAAATTGAAAATTTTTCAGCTTATTATTGTATTTAAAATAACCAAAGTTGCCTCAAGTTGTCGCTGACGTTTCGCAAAATAATTAAAGAAAGCGAAGTAAGTTGTTGTCGCTTCTTTGGAAATGGACAGTGTTGCATTTTATATGCAAACGCGTAAGAAAACATCATTCCGAAATTTGGCACATTCGAAAAATTTTGGTGCACAAGTTGTGACACGGATAAATTTAAGTCACGCACGCTCACGCACGAGTAAAATTTAATCACGCACGATCACGAATTTTTCGTGATTATTCTATTGGTTCGCTCACAGTCACAACGTGATTCATCGTGATACGTCTATCTCTCTTAAACTAAATTAGAAAAGCCTTTGAAAACAAATGCTTCGTGAAAAAGATCGTAATGCTTATATTTACGACATTAAGAGTCGTAAATTTTGAATTAAAAAAAAAGAAGTAAATTCCCAAATACTTTCAACAGAGTATTAGTACAAAAAATAACAAAACTGGCATTGCCTACTTCTGGGCGCTAGTTAAAATTTGCAACAATGCTTGTCCTATTATGTTGCATTTCTTTAGGCTGCAACAAAAAGCACAAAAAATAACTAAAAATTTGGTCAGCATGTGACACAAATTAAAGTATTGATTATCGACTACAACACCACAAACCCAATACATACCCATATAAACACACAAGTACAAATACACTTACAGACACACACATTTGCAAAGACCAAAATTACATTACTGTGTTGGCCACATAACTGACAAACAACACTTTGGTAGAAGCAAAAAAGGCTCTATATATTTTTACAACAGCAGAAACAACACCAAAAACAGTAGCAATAAAAACAACAACGACAACAAGTTCAGCTTTAAAAGCATTGAAAAGCAATTTTGCGGCTAATAAATCCGATTTCCGTAAGCAATAAATTGCACTCTAGTGTGCGACACAGCAGTAAAAGTCGAAATGATGCAGCAAGGTGGCAACGGGTTAAAAATTATATACTTTAAATACGGCAAAAAAAGCCCAAAAAACCTTTTCGGAATACACAGCTATTGGTTACAAGTGTGCATTGGAGATATTCAGCTGTTGCAGCAGCAAAAGTAGTCAGAAGAGGGTCATCGTCGAGATTACTTCGGCGACATTTCATTGTTTGACGTAGTATTCAAGGCAGGCAGGCAGAAGCCGCCAGCTGCCAAGGGATGAAGTTTTGCTGCATTGCAAGCAAAATATACGCGCTAGGAAACAACAATTAGTTAGAATAAATTGAAGTGTGAATGCGAAGAAGAATTGACCTGAATTGTTTGTTCTCTGAGCTAGACTGAATGCAGCTCAGCCAAAACTAAAGGCATGCAAGTAGTTAAAATTGGACTCTTTTAATCGACTTACCTGTACATCAAAATTTGGTGGTTGCTGTTGTTGCAGCAAATTACCGGGTGATTCTATTTGATTAGGACCCTGGCCCTGGTGATTCATCATGGGACTCTGCAAGAAAAACAAGTTGAGGTTAAATAGAATTTTGCAAAAATGTCACTTAAATATTTGAACATTTTAACATTCAATGAACTTAAATTGATTTATTAATGAAGAGTGACTCCTCGATAAACGCATTTACTTACCTGCGCCATTTGCATGCCACCACCTACGCCATTCATTATTGGTGGCTGTAGTTGATTCATTTGCGCCATCTGATGATGTGGATACGAATTCATTTGTGGTCCAGGACCTTGATGATCCATGGAGCCAAGCATGTGATTGAAATGATGTGGCGGAAAGCCACCATGTTGTGTAGGATCAAGTAAAGTTGGTGGACGTGGCAGAGATTCTTCCGCTGGTGAGGGCTGACGAGAGCCAGGAGTTCGACTGCAAATATGCAAAAATAGATAATTTATGAATAAGAAAGTTTTTATTTATATAAATATTTATATTGTGAAAATTAAACTTTTAAAAAAATGTTGAAATACTTGATTAAAACTAGCAAAGAACTGTTGCAATGAATGTGGAATGAGCTGTGTTTAATGTGATAAAGCAAACAGTTTGAGTAGCAGTGCTGCGAACTAGCAAACAATTTGCTAAGCGTAGACAGCAACCGTTATACTAAAAGCTACCTAAGAGTGGTGTGTAGTATTATTCTTTGGGACAGAATTTTAAGTTGTTTACCATGGTTGTTGTATTTAATAACTTGTGCCTAAGCTAATTGGTTATTGATATAAATGTTGAACTATCAAGGGTAGAATGAAATGCAGGGTGTTGCCAATGTAATTAAAATTAAATTTAAATATTTCTTTGAAACGAATGTAAAAACTGCAGCGCTCGTTTCAAATTTTATTGAATACTGATGATAAAATTAATATTAGGATATTAAGTCATGTTTTGATTTGTTATTTTATATGCAAATGAACTGATTTTTTTCACTGCGAAAAAACATTTTCAAAAGAAAATTTATTTTAACAAGATGTAAGTATTTTTAAATGTTGCACCAATTATTTGAGCGAAAATCATCAATTAATGTTACCTGATTTTTTTAATAATTATTGAACATAATATTCAGAAAGAAAAATACCGTACTTTTCTCCTTAAACGAAACCGTTTAGCCCTTATAAGGGCGCTTTAAAAATAATCGACAGATGTTGATGTAAACAAGAATCTAATCAGCGGATCTAAAAAAAATCACCTGCATCAGATTTTTTTAATCTATAGTTAATAATAAAGCTACATAAGATTTAGTTAATAATAAATATTTAACACAGAGTGCGTTTGTGGTCGCTGATAAGGAAAATGTGAAATGCTTTCTGATTCCAGGGCTGCCAACTGTCAGTCTGTTTAACGTGGTCAAGTAGAAGCAATAAATCTAATCTAATCAGCAAATCTAAGTTAAATTAGCTACATAAGACTTTTTAAGATCGTGGTGCTTAAGAAATAATGAAAAACTGTGATTCCAGGGCTGCCAACTCACAATATGCTTACCATGGACTCAAGTATGAATAAGAAATCGATTCAAGTTGGCAGTTTTAACCAAAATTTTCACGTCAAGATTTTCGATGATTATAAGAAACGATAGAAATATCGCTCGAAATATTTATTCCAACTGACAAATTAAACAATTTATAGCAATTTCAACAAGTATCTATTGGAAAAGAAATTTTGTTTGAGCGATGACCTGGAAAACTCCTGTAAAACGTGGCCTTATTTCGTAAAAAAATAAATTGATTTTTTGCAAAGAAGTTTTAATTTTTTAATAATTGTGTGTCATTTAAGTTTTTAGTTTAAAAATTCATGCAGGAAAGAGATTTATATAGAACTTTACTTGGACAAAATTAAAAAGCAAAACCTAGGAAACAGCTATTTCAAGACCCTTAAAAAAATACTAAAAAATTTTATACCAAACAAAGCAAATCGAGAAGTTCGAAATTAATTAAGTGCTTATGGGCATTCGAAAGTTACATTTCTATATTTTTCATATATTTTTTTCATAAATTTTTTTTTAAATTTTGTAAACAGTTTTTCAATTGAGATTAATTTGTTGAAACATATATTAAAACATTATCCGTCTTACCAAATTTTAACTAAAATTTCTTATTTTTTCCAGAACGTTACAGAACTGAGAATAATTCTGCGAAATGGTCTATCGCACCTTGAAAGTGTAAAAGAAAAATAAAGTTTCTAATTAAATAAGTTTTAAGAAAAGTCCAACAACATCTCTAAAATTGTTCCTGTTAATTTCGAATTTTTTAGAAGAAACTTTATTTTTTCTCCTTTGGTTGACCCATTTCTTTTCCATAATCAAGTTTCACTAAAATTTACTTCGTTTAAACCGAACCTTCGTTTTTTCATTAGTCGCTTGTATTTCGTTTGAGAAACAAACAAAACAGATTTAAGAAAATTTGAAAGTGGGCATATTTTGCCTGTTATTTCTGAGACATCTGGACTTAAAAAACAAAATTGGTTGAAAAAAGAAAACGAGAAATGTGTGACGATCGTGGGCATGTGTAAAAAACCAAAGCAAACCTGGACATTCCATCTGATACATAAATTGTTTGATTATTAATAAATCTTGTAGAAATAAGCCTCAGAGAGTACACTATGCCGTGTTTAATTTCTTAGGAACATGATCATTAGCCTTTCGAAGTCAGCATAAAATATAGTAGGTTCAGTTATGATTTCCCCGTTTACTTGATGTTGATCTCAGCATTAAGCTAACAAAACTTCCGGAATTAAAAAAAATATTCACACCATAAAAAATTCTACGAATAAGCAAAACTTATACAGATTTCAAATCTAAGAAAAATTTAAGCTTAAATGTTAAAATTTAAAATGATTAAACTGTCAAGTTTTGTTTATTTAAAAAACAAAAATATCTATACAATTTTTCAATTAATTTTTATATGAAATGTTTGCACAGAAAATCTATTATCTAATCTATCAAAAATATTTTTGTTTTTAGGTTTTTGGTTTAAGAATAAAAAGCAGAAAATGATTTTTGTATGAAAAAATTATGATTCGAAAGATGAAAAAATTATAAAATAGTTATTTCATAATTTTTTTGATATTGCTTACTATAAATTAAATTTTAAAATATCATCCAATTTACATCATATTCGGTAAATGGGAGTTTTAAGAGTGGTTGATCTTAAATCCGATAACAAAAGTTTAAAATTCAAAACGACGAACGCAAGATTATGGCTTCAATTTTTTTTGATAATAGCAATTTTTTCATTTTCAAATAAAATTTTCTTCAATTAGAATAAATTTTCACATTTTCGAAGAAATATTTCTTTACTTCTAGGAAATGGAAATATTTCAATGTCGCTTATAATGATAAGTATTTTTCACGCACAAAAAAATTCTCATTTATAGAGAAATTTTATTGAAAATGAAAAACTTTTCTTATATTTTGATAAAAAATTCACTATGAGAAGGATTTTCTTCAATAAAAACAAATATTTTCTCAAAAAAAAAGTATTTTTCTCTAAAAACGATATATTTTTCTGTTTCATGGAACCTTTTTATCATTTTTAGAAAATTTTAAGTACCGCAATTAGAGAATAGCATTCTCTGGAGCAAAGTCTATACCATTTTTCTCTAAATATGATGCCTTTTTTATCATATTCCGAGACACTTTTTTCTGAGTAAGTTTTTAAGAGCGTTTATCTGGAATTATATGTCAAAATTTAAAATGTCGTCTTCAAACAACATATTGAAAAATGAATTGAATATATAATAAATAATAATTTGTATAAAGATAATTCCATTAAATTTAGATGTTTTTAAAAATGATATTTAGTTCTTTATCCCAAGCATAAAAATAAAATGGCTTAACTTCAGCAAAATTATGGAACTTAGATTGGAATAGTTACAAAAATTTTAACAATATAATTGATATAATTTACCATTTATGATCTTACACAAATGTTTTTAAAAATTATACAATTGTTTCCAAAGTTTTTAAGAAAACAATTCTTTTCAAAGTAATAAGGTTTCAACGCTTATTAAGTAATAAGGTTTCCCAAAACGATTTTAGTTTAAGTGAAAATATTTTCATTTTCGAACTCTAAGTTGTTTAGTTAATAATCATTTCCATAATTAAGGTATCATACATATCAGTAGCATTCATATCTTGACAGTAATGTTTTTTAAACATTTATCATCAGCGAGGGGTACACCAACCACAACCCACGACATTTTTGTTTTACCTTTTATATGCATTTTTTGTACAGAACATAAATTATTTTTTGCAAAAAAATAGTTTTGTTTAGTTAAACAAAGTCATATGTTAATTTTTTAAATAAAATTGTAGAAACACTCCGCGAGTGAAGGCGTCCAAAAAGGAGTGCGCGAGTAACCAAAGATTAATGAACATCATGCATTTTTTCTTTTTTTGTTTTTTAGATAATCTTCTTAATTGTTGAATAAATTAATTGATACAGAATAAATATGTCAACAAAACATTAAAACTTTGGTTATATTAGCAATAATCTGCGATTAGCTGCATTGTAAGCTGCTAAAAACAAAAGACTTAAGCAACAAACTTGCTTCAGATTTTTAATTACAACAAATGAAGAATGATTCATTAATAATATAATTAAATTAATATCTATTGAAATTTTTTAATTTTTTTAATTTCAAGACCTGCCTGATAAGCAGCTCGTTTCAATTTGTGCTCGATTTGTTTTTTATTTTGAGCTTTTTTTATTATTATTATTGCATTCTTTTTAAGTCATCATCATCATCGAGTGATGAGTGGCTTTAGCTATAAATTTAATTGATGGGTCATTAACACATAGCTAAACAGAAACTAAGCAAACAGTACAAAGTATAGACATAAATGAGATGAGAATAGCAAAAGAGAACAAGTTTTAAGTAATAGGAACACAAAAAAAAACAAAAAGAAGAAAATGGCAAGAATAGCTGATATAGTAGTCAGCAAAAAGCGGCAACAACAGCTGAAGTAAAGCTACTCATTCATTTGAGGTGCACATGTTTGTCTCGATGTAACAAAGCATGTTTGTTAATAAAGCAAACGAGACATGATCTGTGGCTGTGCATAAATAATAAATCTGCTTTGAGCTGATACTTAACCAAACTACAAAAAACTAAACTTGCTCGAGACACTGATGCAATTTAATATTATTTAATTTGTTGTTTATTATTTGAACAGATTGTTTGAACTTGAAATAGCTTTTTCAAAGCTATTGTTGGTTGCAATTGTTTTGACACACATAATTGAAGTTTTTGTAACAGAGTAGAAATATTTTATTCAAGCAAATCGTACACCAAAGCAAAAAAACAAAAAATTCGATTGTCTGGTAATGCTGTTAAATTTGCATATTATATGTAGTGTTAATATTTGGCAATCAGGCTGCGTCAATGACAACGACAATGGTAACAACAACTACAACAGGTACAGCAACAAGTACAAAAGCCACTCACTCGTGCGTAGTAAAAACTTGTAAAATTTGCGGATTTTATAACTTACATAATTGTTATTACGTTTGGCATTGAACAATGTGGTCAAAACGCGCCAGTCATGTTGATAATAAATAAGACAGAGGGGGAAAGATGACAGGGAGTATGATACGAGTAGAAGAGTTAAACTAAAAGAGGCTTGACGAGAGTCGCCATCCAGATCTTGCAACAACTTTGCGAAAAAAAAGCGAAACTGGTTCAACCAGCAGCAGGTTGGAATTCTTTTAGTTTTTTTTTTTTATTTTTCATTTGCTAGTTGGGGCAGGTTGTCAGAGAAATTTTAAAGAAAAATATACTATTATGATGTAAAGGTATGAAAAAAGAAAAGACCACAGTGGCAAACGAATGATTAATAAAAATATAAAAACGCAACAATTAGTTTTTTATTGAATGAAAAACGCGGTAAGCAAATCTTGTTCTTCAGTTTATCATTAAGTTTTAAGTCCTTTGTTACACGGATGTATTAATTAAAAAAAAAATCAAAACAAAATATTGAAAAAACACAAAATAAATTAAAAATAACATATATAAAAACAAACGAAACAATATTTAAACAAACTTATATATGTTTATATATATAAATACATATACAAATCAATATAAAAATATATTTAAAACTATATAAAAATACATATATAAATAAACACACAAAAATGTATGTTAAAATATATATAAAAAGATATATATAAAAAATATATAAAAATATATATAAAAATATATATACAAATATATATAAATATATATATAAAAATATATATAAAAATATATATAAATATATATATAAATATATAAATAAAAATATATATAAAACTATATACAAAAAAAATGTAAAACTAAAAAAAAATATGTAAAAACTATAAAAAAATATGTAAAAACTATAAAAAAATATGTAAAAACTATAGAAAAATATGTAAAAACTATAAAAAATAATTAAGAACTATAAAAAAATAATTAAAAACAAAACAATTCAAAAAAGAAAAAACCAACAAAGCCAAATAAATTTTTAACCATAATCCAAAAAAAAACACAAATACATATAAAAAAAAATGTAAAAACTATAAAAAATATGCAAATATTTTGATATTTTTTTTATTATTTTATATTTTTGGAACTTTTTTTATATTTCTTATGTTTCTTATATTTCTTATATTGCTTATATTTCTCATATTTCTTATATTTTTTTTATTTTTCTTATATTTCTTATATTTCCTTTATATTTTTTATATTTTTTATATTTTTTATATTTTTTATATTTTTTATATTTTTTATATTTTTTATATTTTTTATATTTTTTATATTTTTTATATATGTTATATTTTTTATATTTTTTATATTTTTTATATTTTTTATATTTTTTATATTTTTTATATTTTTTATATTTTTTATATTTTTTATATTTTTTATAGTTTTTATATTTTTTATATTTTTTATATTTTTTATATTTTTTATATTTTTTATTTTTTATATTTTTTATATTTTTTATATTTTTTATATTTTTTATATTTTTTATATTTTTTATATTTTTTATATTTTTTATATTTTTTATATTTTTTATATTTTTTATATTTTTTGTATTTTTTGTATTTTTTATTTTTTATATTTTTTATATTTTTCATATTCTATATTTTTTATATTTTTTATTTTTTATATTTTTTATATTTTATATATTTTATATATTTTTTATATTTTTTATATTTTTTATATTTTATATATTTTTTATATTTTTTATATTTTTTATATTTTTTATATTTTTTATATTTTTTATATTTTTTATATTTTTTATATTTTTTATATTTTTTATATTTTTTATATTTTTTATATTTTTTATATTTTTTATATTTTTTATATTTTTTATATTTTTTATATTTTTTATATTTTTTATATTTTTTATATTTTTTATATTTTTTATATTTTTTATATTTTTTATATTTTTTATATTTTTTATATTTTTTATATTTTTTATATTTTTTATATTTTTTATATTTTTTATATTTTTTATATTTTTTATATTTTTTATATTTTTTATATTTTTTATATTTTTTATATTTTTTATATTTTTTATATTTTTTATATTTTTTATATTTTTTATATTTTTTATATTTTTTATATTTTTTATATTTTTTATATTTTTTATATTTTTTATATTTTTTATATTTTTTATATTTTTTATATTTTTTATATTTTTTATATTTTTTATATTTTTTATATGTTTTATATTTTTTATATTTTTTATATTTTTTATATTTTTTATATTTTTTATAGTTTTTATATTTTTTATATTTTTTATATTTTTTATATTTTTTATATTTTTTATATTTTTTATATTTTTTATATTTTTTATTTTTTATATTTTTTATATTTTTTATATTTTTTATATTTTTTATATTTTTTATATTTTTTATATTTTTTATATTTTTTATATTTTTTATATTTTTTGTATTTTTTATTTTTTATATTTTTTATATTTTTCATATTCTATATTTTTTATATTTTTTATTTTTTATATTTTATATATTTTATATATTTTATATATTTTATATATTTTATATATTTTTTATATTTTTTATATTTTTTATATTTTATATATTTTTTATATTTTTTATATTTTTTATATTTTTTATATTTTTTATATTTTTTATATTTTTTATATTTTTTATATTTTTTATATTTTTTATATTTTTTATATTTTTTATATTTTTTATATTTTTTATATTTTTTATATTTTTTATATTTTTTATATTTTTTATATTTTTTATATTTTTTATATTTTTTATATTTTTTATATTTTTTATATTTTTTATATTTTTTATATTTTTTATATTTTTTATATTTTTTATATTTTTTATATTTTTTATATTTTTTATATTTTTTATATTTTTTATATTTTTTATATTTTTTATATTTTTTATATTTTTTATATTTTTTATATTTTTTATATTTTTTATATTTTTTATATTTTTTATATTTTTTATATTTTTTATATTTTTTATATTTTTTATATTTTTTATATTTTTTATATTTTTTATATTTTTTATATTTTTTATATTTTTTATATTTTTTATATTTTTTATATTTTTTATATTTTTTATATTTTTTATATTTTTTATATTTTTTATATTTTTTATATTTTTTATATTTTTTATATTTTTTATATTTTTTATATTTTTTATATTTTTTATATTTTTTATATTTTTTATATTTTTTATATTTTTTATATTTTTTATATTTTTTATATTTTTTATATTTTTTATATTTTTTATATTTTTTATATTTTTTATATTTTTTATATTTTTTATATTTTTTATATTTTTTATATTTTTTATATTTTTTATATTTTTTATATTTCTTATGTTTCTTATGTTTCTTATATTTCTTATATTGCTTATATTTCTCATATTTCTTATATTTTTTTTATTTTTCTTATATTTCTTATATTTCCTTTATATTTTTTATATTTTTTATATTTTTTATATTTTTTATATTTTTTATATTTTTTATATTTTTTATATTTTTTATATTTTTTATATTTTTTATATTTTTTATATTTGTTATATTTTTTATATTTTTTATATTTTTTATATTTTTTATATTTTTTATAGTTTTTATATTTTTTATATTTTTTATATTTTTTATATTTTTTATATTTTTTATTTTTTATATTTTTTATATTTTTTATATTTTTTATATTTTTTATATTTTTTATATTTTTTATATTTTTTATATTTTTTATATTTTTTATATTTTTTATATTTTTTTTATTTTTTATATTTTTTATATTTTTTATATTTTTTATATTTTTTATATTTTTTATATTTTTTATATTTTTTATATTTTTTATATTTTTTATATTTTTTATATTTTTTATATTTTTTATATTTTTTATATTTTTTATATTTTTTATATTTTTTATATTTTTTATATTTTTTATATTTTTTATATTTTTTATATTTTTTATATTTCTTATGTTTCTTATGTTTCTTATATTTCTTATATTGCTTATATTTCTCATATTTCTTATATTTTTTTTATTTTTCTTATATTTCTTATATTTCCATTATATTTTTTATATTTTTTATATTTTTTATATTTTTTATATTTTTTATATTTTTTATATTTTTTATATTTTTTATATTTTTTATATTTTTTATATTTTTTATATTTTTTATATTTGTTATATTTTTTATATTTTTTATATTTTTTATATTTTTTATAGTTTTTATATTTTTTATATTTTTTATATTTTTTATTTTTTATATTTTTTATATTTTTTATATTTTTTATATTTTTTATATTTTTTATATTTTTTATATTTTTTATATTTTTTATATTTTTTATATTTTTTATATTTTTTATATTTTTTATATTTTTTGTATTTTTTATTTTTTATATTTTTTATATTTTTTATATTTTTTATATTTTTTATATTTTTTATATTTTTTATATTTTTTATATTTTTTATATTTTTTATATTTTTTATATTTTTTATATTTTTTAGTTTTTATATTTTTTATATTTTTTATATTTTTTATATTTTTTATATTTTTTATTTTTTATATTTTTTATATTTTTTATATTTTTTATATTTTTTATATTTTTTATATTTTTTATATTTTTTATATTTTTTATATTTTTTATATTTTTTATATTTTTTATATTTTTTATATTTTTTATATTTTTTGTATTTTTTATTTTTTATATTTTTTATATTTTTCATATTCTATATTTTTTATATTTTTTATATTTTTTATTTTTTATATTTTATATATTTTATATATTTTTTATATTTTTTATATTTTTTATATTTTTTATATTTTTTATATTTTTTATATTTTTTATATTTTTTATATTTTTTATATTTTTTATATTTTTTATATTTTTTATATTTTTTATATTTTTTATATTTTTTATATTTTTTATATTTTTTATATTTTTTATATTTTTTATATTTTTTATATTTTTTATATTTTTTATATTTTTTATATTTTTTATATTTTTTATATTTTTTATATTTTTTATATTTTTTATATTTTTTATTTTTTATATTTTTTATATTTTTTATATTTTTTATATTTTTTATATTTTTTATATTTTTTATATTTTTTATATTTTTTATATTTTTTACATTTTTTATATTTTTTATATTTTTTATATTTTTTATATTTTTTATATTTTTTATATTTTTTATATTTTTTATATTTTTTATATTTTTTATATTTTTTATATTTTTTATATTTTTTATATTTTTTATATTTTTTATATTTTTTATATTTTTTATATTTTTTATATTTTTTATATTTTTTATATTTTTTATATTTTTTATATTTTTTATATTTTTTATATTTTTTATATTTTTTATATTTTTTATATTTTTTATATTTTTTATATTTTTTATATTTTTTATATTTTTTATATTTTTTATATTTTTTATATTTTTTATATTTTTTATATTTTTTATATTTTTTATATTTTTTATATTTTTTATATTTTTTATATTTTTTATATTTTTTATATTTTTTATAGTTTTTATATTTTTTATATTTTTTATATTTTTTATATTTTTTATATTTTTTATATTTTTTATATTTTTTATATTTTTTATATTTTTTATATTTTTTATATTTTTTATATTTTTTATATTTTTTATATTTTTTATATTTTTTATATTTTTTATATTTTTTATATTTTTTATATTTTTTATATTTTTTATATTTTTTATATTTTTTGTATTTTTTATATTTTTTATATTTTTTATATTTTTTATATTTTTTATATTTTTTATATTTTTTATATTTTTTATATTTTTTATATTTTTTATATTTTTTATATTTTTTATATTTTTTATATTTTTTATATTTTTTATACTTTTTATATTTTTTATATTTTTTATATTTTTTATATTTTTTATATTTTTTATATTTTTTATATTTTTTATATTTTTTATATTTTTTATATTTTTTATATTTTTTATATTTTTTATATTTTTTATATTTTTTATATTTTTTATATTTTTTATACTTTTTATACTTTTTATATTTTTTATATTTTTTATATTTTTTATATTTTTTATATATGTATTTTTATAATTTTTATATTTTTTTATAATTTTTATATTTTTCTATACTTTTTATATTTTTCTACATTTCTCTACATTTTTCTATATTTTTCTTTATTTTCTATAGTTTTCTATATTTTTCTTTATTTTCTATAGTTTTCTATATTTTTCTTTATTTTCTATAGTTTTCTATATTTTTTTATATTTCTCTATAGTTTTCTACATTTTTCTATATTTTTCTATATTTTTCTATTTTTGTTCTATATTTTTTTATATTTTCTATACTTATTTAATGCAGACCATTTTTAACAAATAAGAGGTGCTTAAATTAATATCTATACAAAAGACTTAAATGCAGTCTAAATAAATTGTTTATTCCTTTTTAAAAAAACTTCCCAGTTGGCTCTGTTTCTAAAAAAAATTACAATACGTTAAATGATTTTTCAACGGCTCCCCGTTTAATGTTGAGTTATAATTTCTGTGGAAATATTAAATTTGTAACAGATGCAACTTTGAGGCTTGCTTTAAGGGGGGGACATGTCATTGGCCGTTTTTTGAAATTTCAATTTTCTTTTTTTATAATTTTGTATTTTAGTGAATATTCTTAAGATTCTAAGACAAAAAATTTAATGGAAAAATTCCTACGGGTTCAAAAGTTATAGGCGGATAAGTGAGAGCACATTTTTTATTTTTGCCTTTTTTCTTTTTTCACAATCTTCGAACGCGTTTATCTCGAAACCATGTTTTTCGTACTGGTTGCGGCACTGCGGGTTAATTTTTTGAAGAAAATTGTTTTTTATAAACTTCGTATGCCACGAGCATTTTTAAAATTTTTTTCGATTTTTTATGAATTTTTAAAGTCAATATTATTTCGAAAAAAAACACTTTCAAATTTGGAACATCACCAAAAATTAAAAAAAAAAACTTTAAAAAAAGCACCTGTCATACGATTCGATTTTTGCGACTCCCAACGCTGCAAGCACGAGGCCCCGTGTTTTTCTCTGCCAGCAGTTTGGAGCTCTATAAAACCATGTTGTAGTGAAAAATGTATTTTTTTGATTTTTTTTCTTTTTTTTTTCAAAAAAATTTGAATATTCTTCAAATATCTACTAAATTTTGGAAAAATGTTTGTTTTTGACTGAGTTATGAATTTTTAAAAAAAGGTCTGTTTTCTCTGCCGCGAATGTTATGTCCCACCTTAAGCACAACTTCGTTGACTTATTGCTGAGTCATGCACTTAACATAAGGATCTTTTCAAGTGGACGAGGAGCTTTTTACAAAGCAACGTTCTAAAGAGCTAACAGCCGCTGCAGTTGGCAGCGACAAGAAAGAAACTTTGAAGATTTTGAATGCATAAAACAGATATGAGAAGAACGAACAAGGATGCTGAAGTCTTAAGTGCAGCTCGGTAGTACTTGGCAAAGATGTAAGTGAGCACTGCTTGGCTCACGAATACGATACGAGAAAGAAATTTTAAATTTGCATAAGTTTAAACATATATTAAATGATGAGAGATTATATTTAAATACTTTATTAATGAATAAATAAATAAATACTAAAATTTTTAATGGTTGAACAATAACTACTTTGGCTTCTGCTAATTGGTATTCTTGTTTTATTCTAATTTATTTACTACTCAAAATAGCAAAATTAGTCAGAATCTTGCTGCTTATTTTCGAATTTAAGGCAATTCAAAATAATTATACAAAAACAAAGAAAAAATTCAACATATTTCGCACAAAAGTGGCGTTTAACTCAAGCTCGGGTTGAGTCATAAAACAGCCAACCAACAACATCGACTAAATACATAGTTGTTGACTTTGTTGGCTGCTGGATTTTCTTTTTTGCTCTTTAGCTGTTTTACTTTGCTTGACTGATTTTTGTCGTTTTTTCCACATTTCGTTTTATTTTTGGTTTTATTTTCTTCCTTGTTTTACAATCTACTGCATTCTACTCCACTTTTTTACACGCTACTCCAGTCCACTCTACTTGGTTTCAATGGTTTTAGTGCTGATATTGTTGGTATGACTGCGCCATGGTCTGTCTTGGGTCTGTGTCTAGGCGACTGTGTATCTTGTACTGTTGTGGTTGTTATTATTGTTGGAGTTGTTGTAGCAATGGATGGCATTGACATTAGAACCGCTCAACTGGTTTCTTCAAGGTTCTCTCATTCGTTGTATATGTGTTGCCAACCATGCAAACAACTTTTAACATCAGTTGGCAACATATTCACAGTATAAGAGCAGAATAGAACATATGAAGCCACCACAAACATAAAAAAAACAACAACTTACACTGGGGTAAATGTTTTCTGTTGTGTGTGATTGTGTGTGAATTTGTGTTTGTATGTTAGTAATATTAAGGTTTTCTTTTAAGCAATAAATTGTTTGTAACAAATGAAAATCGGTGAAAATTGTTCATTTTGTTAATTGTGCCCTAAATATGTTGCGTTGTTTGTCACGCGTGAGTAAGAGATGATGATGAGGGATGGAAGTAGGACCAGCAACAAAAGTACGAATGTTCTTTGAGCAAATAAAATATTTCCTGTTTGTACTCTCTGTGGTTTTCTCAAAGATTTTAATGGGTGAAACAAAAGCAGAAGTGATCAAAATATATCTAAACTTTTTTACTACAGATTACTTTTGTAAAGCTTATAGCCTAGTACTATGCTCGATTGCGTGAAATTTCACTGGCAACAGCCATTTATTTGTTGCGTGAAAATTTTGACAGATATTTTGTCTGTCTGTTCCGAATAGGCTCGCGCACCGTTTATTCGATTGAGCTGAAATTTGGACACCGAGTACCTTTCATAGTGAGAAAGAACATAGGGGGTGTAAAAAAGTGGGCGGAAGTAAATGGGCATGGCACTCTATAATAACTTCTAAATTCCTGGTCCGATTTCCATGACATTTGGTATGAAGGTTCAACTGCGCCCAAAATAAAACATAGGCAATAAAAAATCCCAAAGACTTCCGCAAGAGGGCGCTTTAAGTAGTGCGTTTTTAAGACTTAATAATTTCTAAACTCCTGGACCGATTTTAATGAAATTTGGTACGAAGGTTCAACTGCACACAAGACGAAGCATAGATAAAAAATTGGGCGGAAGTATGTGGGCGTGGCAATTTATAATAATTCCTAAACACCTGGACCGATTTCAATTAAATTTGGAATGAGGTTCGACTGCGCCCAAGATAACCCATCCGTAAGGGGGCGCTTTAAGTAGTGGGTTTTGAAGGCTCAATAAATCCTAAACGCCTAAACCGATTTCAATTAAATTTGGTATGAACGTTCAACTGCACCCAAGATAAAATATAAAATATAAAAAATTCCAAAGTCTTCCGAAAGCGGGCGCTTTAATTAGTGCATTGTAAAGACTCAATAACTCCTAAATGACTAGATCGATTTTGCTAAAATTTGGTACGTGAAATAACTTGACCCTGCAACAGAATTGAGACTATTTAAATTTCGGAAAACTTCCGTAAGAGGGCGCTTCATTCAATCAACTATGTTCGGCTTATTCACGTCACAACGGATGAACCGATTTTGATGAAACTTGGCAAGCATTTGTATCTGTTACTGATATAGATTCTATGCTTTTAAAAGTTCTTTCGAGAAATATCAATGAATGAGGCGAAGGCAAACGAAGTCAAGAACCAAAGACGAACGAAAAACAAGAAGTTTAACGAATACCAGCAGAAGCTATATAAATATGAAAAAAATTAACCGAACAGTATCGACCAAAAACGAAGTTGAACGAAGACAATCCAAAAATCGAGTCGATGCTTATAGAATTTTTTAAAATTGGAATTTATTTGAATAAAATTGCATATAAAATGTATGCTAAGAAAAACTTTAAACGCATTTTTCTTGAAATGACTTTTCAAACTGCACTCAGGAAAAAGTTTCTCGGAATATGATAAAAATGGCATCATATTTACTAAAAACTGGTTTTGACTTGCTCCAGAGAATGCTTTTCTCTAAATGCGATTTCTCTAAAAATGATAAAAACCTTCTATGAAAAAGACAAATATATAAAAATAATTCGATTTTAGAGAAAGATTTATTTTTGAGAAAACATTTTTTTTTTTATTGAAGAAAATACTTCTCAGTAAATTTTTTATCAAAATATAGGAAAAAAATTTCATTTTCAAAAAATTTTTATTTTCAGAAAATTTTTCTGTATAAATGGTAATTTTTTTTATGCGAGAAAAATATTTGTCATTATTACAGACATTGAAATATTTCCATTTCCTAGAAGTGAAGAAATATTTCTTCGAAAATGTGAAAATTTATTTTAATTGAAGAAAATTTTATTTGAAAAGAGAAAATTGCTATTATCGAAAATAGAGAAATTTTTCATCGGAGGAAGATATGTGTTTTTTTTTTCTGAGTGTGGGTGTACATTTTCCTCAGAAACCAGACGTCAGATCGAGACGTTGAAGATGTCATTTTTTTTGTTTTAATCATGTCTGGCAGGTACAGTTTTACGGAAATTTGACTAAACATTTTCGACGGAAGGAGGGGGCAAAACCCCAAAAAACGATAATTTAAAAAATTTTAAAATTGAATTGATAATTTTAAAAACGAAAAAATGAGAGCAGTTTTGAAAATCGTCCTCTTTCTTTGTTCGAGGCACAACCTCGAGTAACACCGGGTTACATCCGCTTGTTAGTTTATAAAAGTCTAGGTTTTGCGTCCGCCAACACCGCGGAAAGGCGCATCCGTATTTAAAATTTCCAACAACTGCAATTATTATTTGCAAGACTTTAGGTACAAAAATATAGTTTCAATAAGAAACATTGCTCTTTTGTTTGTTTGCATTTTTCTTAAAGGAAATGGCAATTATCACTTTTCACGACAAAATAAATGGTCGGTTCAATTAAATTGCAGTGAAAACAATGTTGCTAGATGCATGTTGCGGAATATAGTACTAGATTTTCCGCAGCGAAGCATAGTACAGCGTTGACGAAAAAGTTGTGAAATGTTCAAGGTTGTTTCACAGCCGTCATTTTTTGTATGGAGATTTGAGTGGAATTTCACGTAAAGCCGAACAGAGTACTATGCTTATACAGGAGTCGGTATAAAACATGTATGTCCATTTCTTGTTCAATTGAATGCAAACATTTGATAACACACAAGACAACTGATCATAAGAAGCTCGGTCAAAGTCTTTTCAAGGACTGAAATGGGCAATTTTTTTTTCTATAATTTATAATTTTTGTAAAACAGTTACGACTTAAGAAATTAATAATGTAGACAATTAATGTAAAAACTACTTACTTGAATCCTTTGTCATCGTCGATGCCATTAACAACAACACCATTTGTATTCGAGACTTGATCGTCCTTTTTCAAACCATTCGTGTCAAACGGAGAGTTCGCCTTTTCTTTATCATCATGTGACTGTAAGAAGTAGACGAAAAACAGAAAGGTTAATAAAAACCGCAGGATGTTTATATTGTATTGGATGGTTGTATCAAAACTCACCTTATCGTTGTCATCGAATTTCAAGGCCCTCAAACGTGGCTCTAAGCCAGATAGTGGACTCTCTTTGTTGGTAGGAGATCCGCCCAAAACATATTCGACCATTTTTACACCCAAACCACTTGTGGAATCACGTGGACTACAAAGAAAACAGGTTTGAGGAATTAATAATAAATTAAAAAAAATAATAATGCTATAAATAATAATACCATAGTTAAAAAAAATTTTGGTATGTTTATTATTCGTTTTTCAATAAATTATTCTTGTTTTGAGCCATTTTTTAGCATTTACATATACGTATACGGGTTTAGCATATGTATACGGGTTTGTCCAGAAAATGGTCAACCAGAAATTTCGAAAATGTTTAAATAAAATGTTTCTGAGAGCAGCAACAGTTGCAATTCATAATAAATCAAAGTCAGTGTATTGATTGTAACTTATTTATGTGAATTTTTTTAGAAATTTAATTTCTTATATGAAGGGGAAAATGTGTAACGTCCCACACTTAACATCCGAACACATACACAATTCTTATCCGTGACTTTATTATTACAATACTTAAGATGATGTTGAGCCATTCTTAAAACTTATTTTATTTTATTTGAACTTTTACACTTTCAACTTGCGAACGACCATTTCGCAGAATTATTATAAGTTCGGGCGCAGTCTGAAAAATACTTCCTTTTTTTTGTAACGTCCGTACGAACTTAAAAAAATGAAAAATTTTAATTAAAAGGCGGTCAAACGCATATTTTAATTAGCATTTTTAATACCCATGGAAGGCATTTCAACAGATTTATCCTCATTGAAAAACTCTTTGCGAAATGTGTTAAATGCATGAAGAAATGTGTCCGAATGTAACATCCGAACGCTAGGAGGATTTGTCCATATTTATTCAATTTTTTTCAATATTTTTTTAAATTTTTGTTTATATTTTTAAATTTTTTCTTAATATATTTTCAATTTTTGGTAGTGGAACATTCTACGACAATCGTTACGAAGGCAAAAATCTTATCTTTTAAGATTTAAAAATGTTGTCCTATTTCCCAGCAGGAAATGGGTCGATCCGAAGACATTTTCAAACAATATTCCACTTTGTCTTGCAAGACATGTTGTTGAAATGTCTTCAAGGACGGCATTCGTCCATGTATTGCAGAACGGATGCATATTATAAACAAAATCATACGCTCTCCGTGCATGGTTATTTTTTTTATTGTGAGAGAAATTTCATTTGATTGCTTAAAAGTTATTTATTTAATTGCTGCTGACAATATAATGACTTTTCTTTCAGAACGTCAGCGTTCTCTCCGAGTATGCGTACTTGGTCTTCGTCTTTGAGGACTCATATTCCAACTGGGTTGTGTTGTTCGTTAATGCCATACACCCAATATTAACCTGACACCTGCACTTCTGGATAATTTCGGGTAAAAATTTTGCGCGGCGAAATTGGCATCGCTAGTTTGATGAAGTATTGTTTCAAGATAATAAAAATCATTTCATTTGATCATTTCCAAGTTGTTCAAGTTCGATTTTTTTTTTATTCCATAACTTCCCAAGTATTTATTCTTATAACAAAATATATTTCGAAAATAGCTATTTCAGTCTTAATTTAATTATCACTTTTAGTTCTAACATTAGTATTTAAGTCCCATTGTTGCATATCGTAGGATAGGTTTTGACCGATTTTGTCAAACTACTTTTTCACAACGTGCTGTTTTGTCTAACAAAATGATATAAGAAAAATATTCTCAAAAAAAAAAAAAAATCCTTTAAATTGATATAAAACGAAATAGCAACCAGCAAGAGTAGCAATCTTACATTTTTAACCCATTCACGCCAATGATAGTCTCGTGACAAATAAAATGAACACTTAATTAATTTGGCGTGCAGGTTAAATGTGTGGCTTAGCACGTTCGGAGCCCGAGTTCGATCGGCGAAAAAGTTTTTCAATAAAAAAATTTTTCAGATCGGTCACCACCTCTCTGCAAACAATGGCAAACCTTAGAGCGTAAATAATGCCATGTTCTCGGTTAATTGTGTGCAAACATTTAATAACACACACAACACAATTAATCATAAGAAGCTCGGTCAAAGTCCTTTCAAGGTCTGATTTGGCCAATTTGTTTTTTTTTTTTTTTTAAATGGGTTAAAAAGATTGCTACCCTTACTGGTTGCTGTTTTGTTTTTTATCAATTTAAAGCATTTCATTTTTTTTTTTTGAGAAACTTTTGTGAGAAAGTAGTTTGTAGTTTGGCAAAATCGCTCATTTTGGTCTCATTAGATTGTCCATAAAAAACTAAAGAGGAATCATATATTTTCGTATCAAAAAAAAAATTCATTAATATTTTTTATAATTATTTTTATATCTATTTTTTATAATTAAGTTTATTTGTTTTTATTTTATTTATTTATTTATTTGGTTATAATTATTTTTTAATTGATTTTTTCATAATTTTGTATTTATATTTAAGACCTTTTAAAAAAATTATTTTTAATTTTTTTTAACCAAATTTTCAACATTAACTCACCTCAAGATTCCAGCATTGCCGCTTGTATTCGTATCGGGTGGTTGTGGAAAAGTGCGTGGACGTGGCGGTGCTAAAATATTTTCACTTTGTGTCGACCAAGTAGAATCCTTCCATACCGGATGATCGGCAACACCCGGAATGTGTAGCGGATTTAAAGGACCACCGGTAACACCACCTGAAGGACCTTTGCCATCGGATTTTTCCCATAGTTTTTTGGCAGTTGAGGTGGTTATCTGAAAAGGTTAAAATGCGTTCATTGTAAAAAAAAAATGTTTAATTATTTTAGCCACAAAAACTACAACTATAAACATAATTATCAAATTAGGTAGTTAAACAAAAACAAACATTATTACAGCTGCTACAAATTTAAATATTCTAGTTGAAATGCTAAAATGCAGGAATTTTGCACAATTTTCATAAAATGGAAATAAAACCTCATTACAGTTAGAATTGAATTTGTTAGAAAATTTAATGTCGAACAACCTCAACAATTTTATTGAATTGCAGCTTCCTTCATTAACTTCCGCCAGCCAACATTTTTTTTGTCTTTGCTTATTTTTCTTTTCAATTTGCCGACATCAAATGAATGAAGAAGCATCAAAAGGCAAGCAAAAAATACTTCAAGTGTTGCTTATCCGAGCACGGACAGGTAGGTATGTCAGTCCTGCTTGAAAAGTGGCAACAACATCAGCGCTTTCTCGGCGCACCTCTAGCTTAAAATGCCGGAAGTACAAGTGCAGAGTTGTTTTTTTTTTTTCAAATTTTGTTGCTGTGTTGGTCATATTTGACCCAATTGCAAAAAAAGGTAGTGTGAAGATATGTAGAGATGTTATAAGGCAGAGTGGCAATAAAACAAAAAATAAAAAAATGTTCTTTTCAAATTGTGTAGATTCATCTGTCCTTGTGGCAGAGTGTTCTTTTCTTGTTTCCTATGAGTTAACCTGTGGTTGTAGGTGGCTACGTCGAAAGTTTGTTTTGGACAGATGATGCAAATTTGTGCGGTCAAGTGGTAAGAGAAGCTGAGTCGGAGCGACGTGAATGATTTTTCGTGATTATATGAATAAGCTTGAAGATTCAAGGAATAAGAAGATGAAATTGTAATTCGGAATGATGTCAAAATATTGTCAAAACAAAGCCCAGTTATAACGTCATACTAAGGTCTGATATAAATTCGAGGTAAGAGTCAATGTGATAACATTCTCGAATCATTCGATTGATGATCTAAGCAAACTTTGTAATCAAATTGAAAATAAAATCCGAGTTCAAATGCGAAAATAGATTTGAAATGATTTTGATGATCAAGATATAAAATAAGATTTACACACATTAAATCACACAAAATTAAATCTACACAAGTTTAGAAGAAATTTTATTCAAGATTTAAAATATACAATTCTATAATATATTCTATAGATTCGAGGAACAAAGTTACTAAAATTCATTTGAGTTAAGACACGAATTATGCTTGGAGAAAAAAGTCGAGAAAAGATTTAACACAAAACAACCGATTGAAGTTTCTCATCCAGAACAAAAATTATATAAAATTGTATATTAGTTACAAGCTAAGTTTTTAGTGAATTTTCACTGAAGTCAAGTCATTGGTTAGGCTATATATATACGGCTAAACCGTAGATAAGATACGAATCTATTTAAGATATAATTCGAGATCATTATTGAAGACGAAGTTCGACCTTTTTTGACAAAGCACTCCAGATAAGATTCAAAACGATATTTGGTACAGCATTCGGACAATAAGATATAATCCTATAAAAGTTCAAGTCAAAAGTAAGTGTTGTTTTTACAATTGGATATAAGTGTTTTAATAAGCTTTTTCCAAGTGTGCTACATTCAACAAATCAATTAGCACTCGCGAAAAGTTTTCATTCCGTAGCTCAGTTGGTAAGCCACATGTTTATTTGATTTGTTGTGATTTGGACATCCAGGGTTCAATTCCCAACCGGAACATTTTTATTTTTATTTATTTTTTATTTTCGTTTGTTTAACTTGAAGCATATATTTATATGAAAAATTGCATGCCTTCAAAAATTTTTGTGTTTGCAACACCAGGGATCGAATGCGCGAACCACCGCATATGAGTCGGACACTCTAACAGCTTGCCGAAAGCCTTATGGCTGCTGAGCGAACAAAATGAAAATAAAATACATTTATGTATGTATACATGAGAGCATCACAACTTCAAACAGTTGTAAAAGTATTACCGTTGCCAGCGTTTTCTAAGTATGATTGCAAAACACTTACTTAATGCAAGCCTTTCCAAGTATTATTGTGCATCACTTGCTTTTTGTGTTTTACACAATAGTTATACAAAGGAACTTGGAAATTTATTACCTGGGCAAGAGTTTTTCAAGCGTGCTTGGATAAGGCTTGCTTTTTGTATTGCATGTAAGCTTAATGCAAGCACTATTTCTAAATGGCTGATTGGGTATATTTTATGTATTGTTTTTACAAACTTTTATCATCTCAAGTTAACAGCATAGTTAACATTAGTGTGTGTGTGTGTGTGTGTGTGGCTTAGAATAAAAATTCCGCTAAAAAAACATCGAAACGAAATAAAGTAAAGAACGTAATTCGCTGAATTGCATTAAAATGCAACGATAATTACTACAAGACACACAAACACAAATACATACTCTCAAATACACAGACACGATGGCGCAGAAGCAACAACAACAAGAGACGAGAAAAAATATTCGCACTTGAGCGTAACAGTCTTTTTTTTAGTATGTAGTAGCAAATCGTGTTAGCCTGTGTAAATGGTAGTGAAAAAAAGCTTTCACACACACACAAACAGGAACACACATTCCCATACATTAAACAACAACCGCAGCAATATGTTGCATGCCAGTAAGTGTTGCATACATTTATTTAACATGTTTTTATGTTTGTTTTCTGTTGTTGTGTTTTGTTGGATATTTCGTGACGCTCTTCACAAAACTTCCGCCCTTTTCTTGGCGAATATTTTTTTTTTATTTTGCATTTCTTTTTTCCAACAAATCTCATTTAAACACATTCCAACAAAGTTCAATGAAACAAAATAAACGCACACACACACACAAACACAAATATACACATTGAGCAGAGTATAAAATAATCGCCAACATGAGAAGAAGCTAAGAACAAAACATATATAACTCAGAACAAGTAAGTAGCAGCAACAACTGCAGCAATGGCAACACTTGCAGCAAGATGCGGATAGCAACAACAATAACAACAACATGAAGCCAACTATGAATGCGTTGCTGCAGCAGCTAAGCTGAAGATTTAATTGTTGTTTTTTTTTCGCCTGCTTAACAGCACGTCCAACTAAATTGTGTGAGTGTGTTAGTTGCTGTGTGAGTGTGTTAGTTGCTGTGTGTCTGTATAAGAATATTTTTGTTAAGACTAAAAAGGTAGAAATAAATTGCATCAAATAAAATAAATGCCACACAGTGTCACAAAAGCAACCATTGCCTCACATCAGTCATGTTCACAGAAATTTATAAATGAGCACAAACGATGTGCAGAGATTTTGTTACGCCATTTTAAATTTATTATAAAAAAAGAAAAAATTGTGCTTCAATGTGTTCGATATGTGCTTTAATGTGCCGTAATGAAAAAGAGGAAAAAAATATATAAAGTAGTGATTTTTACTGTAAATTAAACACTTTATCTGAAAGGGCGGTTTTTTCGTATTATTTGATAATTGTGCTGTAATGTGCTCGGATTGTGCTCCATGTTGGACCGTCGATTTGATTAACCCTTAATCCGTCCTCGGGGTACAATTGTACCCCAACTCATCAAGTTTTTCCCGATTTGGTAATTGCTATTGTTTTCTCCTTTTTTCTTTTATTTGATAATTTTTGTTATAAATAAAAGCATTAATTTATTTAATTTGGATTTGAATTCAGACTTTTTTCATAAAACTGCACTGGGGTACAATTGTACCCCTCAAACAGTTAACGTATGATTTGACCATGGACTGATGTAGGGTTAAGCATGATAATTTTGCTACATCGTCAAATGATTTATTCTCATTTGCATGCTTAGTAACAAATTTTTGCACATACACAGAAATTTCTTTGCGTGTAGCCATTTTTCTGATAGTACATTTTTGAAAATGACAAAATGCAACAAATCATAGAAGAATAATACAAAGTATACACATAAAATACAACAAAAGGTTATTTGCCGTAAAAAAAAATTGAGATGTAAGGCGACAGGAATGAGACTCGAAAATTTTTCGAAAAAATAAGACGCCTGGCTGATGGCTTTAAGACCAGGGCCTCTTCCTGCAAGGATGAAAATGGGAATATAGTGAAAGGCATGCAGAGTTCACTGATGTTATGGAGGGAGCATTTCTCTAGTCTTTTAAATGGCGATGCTGACAACAATTCCGCCAGGGGAGATGATATCCCGGAAACCCCAATTATGGCTGACAGCGTTGAAGTTCCGCTGCCCGACTTTAACGAGGTCTTAACAACTTTAGCTCGGCTTAAAAACAAAAAAGCCGCAGGAGCTGATGGCCTACCGGCTGACCTGTTTAAGACCGGTGGCGAGGCTCTGTTTAAATGCATTCAGACTTTTATGCAGAATATGGTCGGAAGAATGCATTCCAGATGATGGGAACCTCAGTTTGCTCTGCCCAATCCACAAGAAAGGCGATCCCACGATTCGCGCAAGCTACCGTGGGATTAGCCTTCTTAATATCGCATCAAGCCTTCTTAATATCGAAAGACAACCAACTGATTGAAACTTATCAGTGTGGCTTCAGACCTGGAAAGCCCACCATTGACCAGATCTTCAACCTCCGACATATCTTGGAAAAGACCCTAGAGAAACAAATCGACACACGCCATCTTTTTGTTGGTTACAAAGCCGCCTTAGACAGTCCGATATGGAGTCACCTATATTCCATAATGTCTGAATTTGGTATCCCTACGAAGCTTATAAGTCTTTGCAGAATGAGATTGAGCAACACCAGCAGCGCAGTGAAAATCGGGAAGGACCCTCTCCCTTCCGATCGATACCAAGCGAGGTTTCATACAAGTTGATTCCTTATCGTTCGACTTCTTTAATATAGTCATAAAGAAGATCGTCCAAGCTGCTGATCTGAGACGCAGCGGCACAATTTTCTATTAGAGTGTTATGCTGCTGACGTATGCTGATGATATTGACATCATTGGCCATAATACGCGCGCAGTCAGTGCAGCATTCTCCAGGCTAGAAAAAGAGTCAAGTCGAATGGGTCTGGCAGTAAACGTAGATAAAACGAAGTATCTTGTGTCAACAAACAAAAAGTTCGAGCGTCTTGGAAACCACGTCACTGTTGACAACACCTCCTTTGAGGTAGTGAAGGACTTTGTTTACCTGGGATCCAGTATTAACTCTTCCAACGATATCAGTATTGAGATTAAACGAAGGATAACTCTTACTCGTGGTGACCGTGGCATGCAGGTTAAGTGTGTGGCTCAGCATGCTCGGAGCCCGGATTCGATCCCCAGCCGCGGCGAAAAGTTTTTTTCAATAAAAAATTTTTCTGATCGGTCACCACCTCTCTGCAGACAATGGCAAACCTCAGAGAGTAAAAAATGCCTCGTAAAGCTTCTTGAGAACATGAGCTTTAGCCGTTCGGAGTCGGCATAAAACATGTAGGTCCAGTTCTCGGTCAATTGTGTGCAAACATTTAATAACACACACAACACAATTGATCATAAGAAGCTCGGTCCTTTCGAGGGCTGAACAATGGCCAATTTGTTTTGTTTGCTTGTTTAACTCTTGCCAATAGGTGTTACTTTGGGCTCAGTAGGCAATTGAGAAGCAGAGCTCTCTCTCGACGAACAAAACTGACGCTCTATAAGTCAATAATCACGCCCGTCCTACTATACGCATCACAAACCTGGACGTTGTGCAGCTCTGATGAAAGCACTTTGGGAGCGTTCGAGAGAAAAATCTTTCGCAAGATCTATGGTCCAATCTATGTCAATGGCGAGTACCGAATAAGATGGAATCACGAGCTGTATGAGCTATTGCCGACATCTACTTATATAGTCAAGCGTATTAAAATTGTGCGGCTTCGCTGGCTAGTTCATGTCGAGAGAATGAACGACGATGCTATAGCGAAGAAATTATTCGATTCGGTACCCAGGGGCGACAAACGCAGACGGGGAAGACCGAATCTCCGTTGGAAAGATCCGGCATTGGATAACTTGACGATGCTTGGATTTTCTAACTGACGCCAGCAAGCGCACGATAAAAGAGGCTAGCGAAAATTCTTAGACGAGGCCAAAACCTATCAACGGTTGTAAGCGCCACCTAATGCCATGTCTACACTGAGAGTTTAGTTTGCGTTTCGTTTGAGTTTAAATGCAGCTGTTCGCACAGAGATGCGTCGGCAGAATTGAGTTTACGGTGATAGAAATGATCGCCAATTTTTGGAATTTCGCTCAAAACTCAGCTTTTTTCGGCCCATACTGAGTGACTGATGAGAAACCCTCATCTTCTAAACTTTCCCAAGTTCTTTTATTTGTTTTTTGGCTTATTTTTGTTAATAATAAAATACAAATAGAAACTTGCACAATTCAGAATCAGCTCTTGTTGGCATTTTTAATCGTACAATCGAATCGAACACAGCTAAAATCTAACTGACCGAATGTTTTTATTAAACACTAGCATACTTTTAGGCATGTATCAAATTGAGTTTTGGTAAACGTAGAAAGCAAGTTGAGTTTAGTTGCGTTTTCTCCTGCATAATTGTACTGGAAACGCCAGCATTTATGTTGAGTTCAAGGCAAAACGCAATTTTGTACTGGAAACGCAAACTAAACTCTCTGTGTAGACATGGCATAAGTAAGTAAGTAGATTGCCGTAATGTTTCAGCTGAGAAAAAAGCAACAAGAGTGAAACCAATTAAACGTATGTAGACTTTTGTCAGTGCTTTTTTTCAGTTTTAAGTGAATAACTTCAAAATTTAATATTGGAACTTCAATCCTACAGAACTTAAGAAAAGTTAATTTTAAGAAAAGGGGATCGTACGTAGAGTTTTGTCTACCACTGTATAATTTTTTTAATTTATTTTCTGCACTTTTATATTAACAGGAACAAAAACCAACTGAGAATTACGTGGGCATTTTTTTGTATGTGCAAAAACAATAACAACAAAATTAATTTGTTCACAAGAAAGCTAATACAAGAAACACTACTTATTTAGCACAAAGAGATATGTATATCAAACAAATTTTCAAGTCCAATTTCTGGCTTAAACTGCGAACGGAAATAGCATGTTTTGAGGTGGTTTTCAGATCTATTGAGCTGATTTCAATTACGAACGTTTTGAGCTTGATTTTAGCCCATTTTTTCTATCCGTGTATATAATTAATGTTTAAGAGTGCATTCAAGCAGTTTGTCTATTTTGACAGTTATGTGTATTTTGAAATTAGAAAATAAAGACACGCGAAAGAAGCTTTGTAATTTGTTCGTAATAGTGTTTGATTTTTATACCCTAAACCTGAAAGGTCAGGGTATATTAACTTTGTGCAAACGTTTGTAACGCATAGAACGAAGCGAGTATATATATTCTTGATCAGGGTCACCTCGTGAGTCGAGCTATCCATGTTCGTCCGTCCGTCCGTCTGTGTGTTGTCCTTAAACACATGATAGGAAAAAGGAGTTGAGATAATTTAATGAAACTCGGTACACATAGTCACATGGATCCAAGAATCTGCACTATTGAATACTTTTTGGAATCCGCGCACGGGCACGCCTACCTCCCATACAACACAAAAATTAAAAAATGTATAACTAAGCTTATAACAAACTTAAAATTATAAAATTATGTATGTATGTACTATTTATTAAAACAAAGATGTCCTCGAAAAAGGGTTGTCATCCGTCCAAGGACACGCCCATCTCCCATTAAACCCAAAAATGAAGAACTCAATATGTCAGCTTCTGTTCAACCTACGGAGATAAAATTTGGTACGTATGTTTTTTTTTTAGTAAAACAAAGATGTTTTTGACAAATGGACGTTACCCGCCCACGACAAGCCTACCTCCCATACAAACTAAAAAATTTAAAACTGCATAAATAAGCTTATGTTTGTCTAACAGAGTTGAAATTTGGTATGTATGTATTTTTTACTAAAACTGAGGTGTGTTTGAAAATTGGGCGAAGTCCGTTCACGAACACGCCCACCTCCCATGCAACCCACAATTTTAAAAACACTATTTAAAAGTTAATATTTCAACTTAACGGATAAAACTGGGTATGTGGAAATTTCAGATCAAAACTGCGGTGTATACAAAGAATAGGCGCCATCTACTCACCGAGAGGTCAACTGGGAAGTGGACCTGCCAGCTCTATAAAGGGGTTTATATATTTGCTACAAAGACAAAACTTGGTTTGTGAGATTATTGTATCAAAACTAAGATGTGTTCACAAAATGGGCGAAATCCGCCCATTAACACGCCCACCTCTCATACAACCCACAATATTAAAAACACTATTAAAAGGTATATATTTGACCTAGAGAGATAAAATTTAGTATGGATGCAAGTCATATAACAACTAAAATGGGCGTCATCTGCCCACCTATAATATAAACCAGATTAATAATTACTGTAATAATTCTATAGGTATAAAGATTACATGAATATTGATATGAAGTTATGTCTATTTGTTGGAGTATTTCAATGTATATTTATATATAAGAGGAGGTTTAGGGTATTCCATAGTCGGGCTAGACCGACTTTAAGACTTTCTTTACTTGTTAAATTTAGTAATTGTGCTGTAATGTGCACACGTTGTGCTGTAAGGTGGACAAAAAATTTTTTGAAATACAGGGTTTAAACTTTATCTGAACATTATGGCTATGGGATAAAATGTGGTTATGTACTTTTAGTGCTTTTTAAGATCTGCAAATGAGCCTTTTTCGCTGTCAGGCAGAAACCTGTTTAAAATGTAGTTATGATAAAAATAGTGTAAAGTTTAACTCTAGGCTTTAACACAGTTGAAAACTGCAAATTGATCACATATTTTATGGTAGTGAAAATTCTGTGCCTGGGGTTCAAATATAAACTTCAAAACGCCTCAAATATTGTTCATGAAAGACGACTGCGTTAAAAAACCACAACTTAAATCATTTTCATTTTATTTCACATCATTTGTAGAATTATTTAAAATTAACGCTTAATTTAATAAATTTTAGATTTTGTTGGACGAAGTGATCGACTCTGCGGGTCTTTCCTGATCTTGTTAGAATGTTTTATTCAGTGTTTAATACATTAAATATTTTATATTTTTTTACGGTTTTGTGTGTTTTGTTATTGTTTTGCATAATTCTTTCTCCTGTTTTTTTTTTTTTTAATCGAAAATGCCAAGAAGTCGTTGACAGCAAACCAACAACAACAACAACAACCACAATAAAAAACCAATTTAATAAACAACTACAACAACAGCAAAAAGCTATAAATTCTATACCAACAACTAGCAGAGAAGAAGAGAAACCTTCCAATTTAAAAAAGATAACAACGAGTAGCTAACAACAGTCAGAAAAAAAAGGAATTAAGTTTTCCATAAATTATGCAAGAATTGAATAGAAATTGAAAACGAAATGAAGAACATTTGTTACGCCATCTTTTATATTTATGTAAATTGTTAAATTTCTGTTTGTTTCTGTTTTGGTTTGTGACTGTTTTTTGTTTCTTTTGTTTTGTTTATTTTTTTTTTTTTTTGCAATCAAACGTCAATCGCTGTCGTCAGCGAATTTAAGAATTTGAATATTTGCGTGAAAACAACAACAACAACAACAACAACAACAATAACAAATAACTAATACATGACAATATTTGTATGTGGTGTCAACAAGACTCTTTTCAATACTGATTTATTTATTGATCGATTAATATTGTGACACTAAGAATGAGAAATGATTTTGCCAATTGTTCTTGATTTAAAAGAAAATCTATTTATTTTATTTTATTTTATATATTTTTATATTTCGAGTATTTGAAAGAGTTTAAAACTTATAGCTTAGTTGTATAGTTGTTATCGATTTATTAAGTCGACTTGTTCATATTTGACGAAAATATCAAATTCAACAGATATTTTGAGGCTTTGAAGAGATAATAATTGTATACTTTTAGGTTCTCTTTTAGGTTTACAGAAAATAATAAAAACTTCATATTTCTCTCTATAGGTGTTAACGGAATATACTGGATATAAAGTGAATAATATTAAAATTTTTACAGGGAAAATTTATTTTTCTGGATTATTTCATGTTTGTGTCATATTTTGTTTTTTTTTTTAATAACAAAAATTTGCTAAAATCGGATACAAAATTTTTCAAAAACAGTTTTGGTTTTTTCTTCCTTTTCAACAGAACAGAACATCTCCATATTATTCCAAAAGCAAAAACACTAAAACTTCGATAGCAAATCGATTGACTGAAAAAATTTTCATTGTTAGCCCACTCGGTGTTTTCGAGACATTTTTTTTCCATTGAAATATTTCTTTTCCCCGGAGTTAATTTTCATCGAAAAAGGCTCTGACAAGAGGGGGAAAAATCCAACTATCAATGTTCATATTAGGAGTCATAAGACGTTAGGATTTAAATAATGTATCAAAAATGTTGCGCAGTTATTAATGTAGCAACTAAAGAAGAAATTTCAGCTCGAAAAAAGTATAAGTGACACTAGTGCGTAGGACAATACAGTTTTGTGCAAAAAAATACAAGTCAATTCAAATATAATTTTAGTACACTTGTGGAAATGAAAAAAAAAAAAAACAACTGACATGGCAACATTGTTTTAAACTGCATTCCTTGTCTAGGAAATTTAAGCAAATGCCGGTAATTTTTCAAAGTCGTATCGTTTTTACGTTGTGCAAAATAAAAGAAATGTCATATGTTCTAATCCTGAAATGTTATTTCTTGTTGTTTTTTACTTTTTTTATTTTTAATTTTAAATAATCATAAAAATTGTAAAAATTATTATGAGTAAATTATGAGTAAAAATTATTATACTCATAAATAAATAATCATAAAAAAAAACTTTTGACAAAACTCTAGGAGTTTATATTTATACAGGAAACTTTTGGGTGCTGCACAACCAAGATTAATACCACATGTTAATATGGATTTGGACCAGAGAAGACGGAAGTGGTCCAATATCGCACCATCGCACCGCAATTATACTGTCGTACATCACAAAACCAAAAAAAAAATTAGTTAAGGTTCGGCAAATTTAGAAAAAGTAAACCTAAACCTTAAAAAACAAAAATGCTTTAAGTTCAATAAAAATACATGCAACGTTAAGGATATTGTGTTTTCCTACGGTAAAAGCATTTTGAAAAAAAAAACATATTGTGTCCTTAAATTTTAACTAATCTAAGTTTAAAAAACTGTAGGTTTTTATTTTTGTAATTTGGTATTTCGCAATTTCAATATCAAAACACAGTTATATAATATTCACAACTGAAACATTTTCTATTCAAAAGTGAATATTCAAATTTTTAAAAAAAAAATTATTTTCTATCGAAAAATATAACTTAAAAAAGTGATTCAAGAGTGAAACGTGAGTGACAATTTTTATTGATAAGTTGGATTATCTTGGAAAATAATTGGCTGGCACAATTTATGTCTCGGACTTACTTTTTATATAAGAGTAGTGAATTTTGCATTTTTTTTTAAATCAAGCACACGCAATTATTTTTCATTAAAAAAGCATTTGAAGAAGTGAAACGTGAGTGACATTTAATTTAATTTTTTTTTGTTGATTTTTGTATTAGAAATAAAAGAAGATGACGAAAACATCAAGAAAAAGTGAAAGCCGACACTAAAAGAACGTATGAACAAAATATAGAGAAAAATTATAGCAAAATCCGGATTCATATAAGAAAAAAAACTTAGCAAATATTAAAAAGATCAAATTAAATCATTATTTTAAGCCGTTGGCTTCGACGGAATTGCTAATAGATCAGTCATATAGTCAAATTTGGCGCGGTATTTGGTTTTTAATCAGCGTTAGGATCAACGAATTAGGGTTTCGTACAGTTCAGGGTTTACATACAGATTCGTATGCAGAACCGGAATAAATTTTGTTAAAATTATATATATCTGAAATAGTTTATACTTTACATAATCCTTTCCATAAGAATTTTTTTGCTCTTTTGTATAAAAAATTCCTTAATATTTAGAAAAAAAATTTTTTTACAAAATATGCTCAATAAAGTTCACCATATTAACCACGATGCAATAAAAAGACAATTGAAATTGTTTTGAAACGTGAGTGATACCGACGTGAAACGTGAGTGACAAAATCAGTGTATGAAAAAACCTTCAAATTCTGAGAAAAAAATAATTTTTTTCCTGCAGTTAAAATTTCTACTCAATTTCGTTGCGGAAAATTACTTTATTCTTTATATTCACTCAAACAATTCCCAGATTTTAAGCAATTTGTTAGAAGAACTCGAAAAATTGAAATCGTCCTGAAACGTGAGTGACACACCATTTAAAGATAGTTTTTTTCGAAATGTGTAAATATATATATAAAACTTTTTGCATGAACTTATAATAGTGAGCCAAGACTTATTGTGTCCATATAATTTTATATTAAAAGCTTTTTTTTTTAAAGGAAAAAACTTTTTGTTTACTGCTATGACTGAAACGTGAGTGACACTGGATTTGCCGGGTTGGGTTTTAAGTAAATTTTTCGAGCTCTATCGATCTGTGTACTCGTAATTCTTCTATCTTTTATGGATTCTGAGATATTCTCTGTGAACTTTGACGTGCACACCACAAAAAATATATAAAACCAAAAATATGGAATTAGTACAACGGAAATTATTGTGACGTACGTGCACATAAAGCAAAATATTATTATTTTCTATTAATATTATTGTGCCGTATATTTTCTATATTTGGTTCAATGCGGCAAAATAATAATGATTTAAATAAAATATTATTTTGCCGTACATGTATGAATTTGTTGTTGTTTTGAAACACTTTCATACTAAATGTTTGCGTTTGCATCAGTTGTGTTTTGACCGCGGCAGTGTGAACATCTAAGTATGGAGTCGCCTGTTCCCAAAATGGATTCTGCAATACTCGAGTAAGTTTTTAATATCCTTTTTGTATTATTTTAGTACGGCTGATGAAATATTAGGTGAAGATATTCCCGAGACAGCGGATTCTTCCTCAATTGGTAAGTCAAATTCATTTCAAGCAAAAGAATTACAATAAAATTAAGTACATCTGTACTATATATCAAGTAGCTGACTTTGATTGAGATAATTCGGTACGTGATCCTAATTTTAATGTTATAAAGGAAACAATGGAACTTAATTGTTATTCTGAATCATTTTTAAGTGGTAAATAATTTAACCTACTTCCTATATAATTATTTGAATGTTTTGTATGTAGAATCGACTGAAAAATCTAGTCCGAATATTCCAATGAACACATGTTATGAGAATAGATCACCAAATATCCAAATTCAGAATTTCTTCTGATAAAAAAAGTGATATAAAAAGCCTTAACGATTTCTTACTAAAAGCTGATGTGCAGTACTATGACTGTTTACTAAAGTAATTATGACTGCTTTTTGAAATAATGTTTTAGAAACATAACTTAACTCAACAAACAAATACTTGTAATACCTTTTTTATTTATAAGTATTGATATTCGTTTTTTTTTTTACATGAATTCTATTATTTACTTTTTTTTGTTGTGCTGACCGTGGCATATATGTTAAGTGTGTGGCTTAACATGCTCGGAGCCCGAGTTCGATCCCCAGTCGCGGCGAAAAATTTTTCAATAAATAAAATTTTTCTGATCGGTCACCACCTCTCTGCAGATAAAGACAAGCCTCAGAGAATAAATAATGCCATGTAAAGCTTCTTGAGAACATGAACTTTAGCCGTTCGGAGTCGGCATAAAACATGTAGGTCCAGTTCTCGGTCAATTGTGTGCAAACATTTAATAACACACACAACACAATTGATCACAAGAAGCTCGGTCAAAGTCCTTTCAAGGGCTGAAATGGCCAATTTGTTTTTTTTTTTGTTATAACAAAACGTAATATTATGAAACTCAGTACAAATACTTGTTATACTTATTACTTAGAAATTTTATAAATTAATTTCGATTTTTGCTATAATGAAAAAGTATTAATGTAACAACATATTGTTGTTAAATGTCGTATTATTTTCATTTTTTTTTAAATTTTTACTTATAATTGCTTAAAATTACAAAGACTATGTATGTTGAAATTGTGTTTTCCATATCTTTTGGTTTCTATTATTTTGCCGTACGTTAACATTATTTTGACGCATGTAATTGAACTGCAACAAATTAAGTCAAAAGTGACGCATGCGACAGAATGCTTTTGAACAAAAACGCTAAAGAATCAGACATTTAATTATAAGCTAGTTTTGGATTCAATGTCAAAATGAACTACATAAATGCCACTATAAGTGATAAAAATACCAACCTAAGTTTTTCGGACCAATTTTTGTTCAGCTGGCTTCAAACTTAAATGTTAGTTTCCCAAAACTCGATTTTCAGGATATACGTCAAAATAATTGCGTTACAACCAATGGATGATGTGCGGTCGCAGGTCCCACTTCTTACCGAAGGTCCTCTGGCATGCATAAAGGGTGCATAGTGCTTTTTTTTTTTTTTCTTTTCTGTGTTGCATATCCAGCAGGCATTACATTTGGCATAACAAAAGTGTGAAAGAAACAAACGAAAAACTCGATAAATAAACAAATCTGCTCCATCACATTTCCCCCTATAATATGGGATTGCAGAGTCCAAAAAAGGAAGAATTAGTAATCAAATACAGTGACCACTCCAGTATGTATTGGAAAAATGCACCATTTCGTATTGGACAATCCGAAAGTGAAAGTTCATGAGAAAGCTATAGCCATAGTTATATTAAGTGGGTTTAAATTTTACAAGAGTTTATTTACAAGAGAGAGCCCTAGTAATATATGACCGGTTTGTATGTCTCGTGTTTTTGCCCAAAATTGGTGATAATATCCATCACCAAGCGTTCAGGTAAGTGGAGAGGTAGGTAGGTTCAGTTTACCTGACTTCCAAAGCGTTGGCGAAAGAGCTCCTTGTAACAGCGGAACAATTACCTATGATGGCACAGGCGCGACAAAAGACATCTGCACTTACCTCATAATGGCAGACTGCTTTGGCGACACAAAAAAACAAAAACAAATTGGCCATTTCAGCCCTTGAAAGAACTTTGACCGAGCTTCATATGATCAATTATGTTGTGTGTGTTATTAAATGTTTGCACACAATTGACCGAGAACTGGACCTACCTGTTTTATGCCGACTCTGCACGGCTAAAGTTCATGTTTTCAAGAAGCTTTACATGGCATTATTTACTCTCTGAGACTTGCCATTGTCTGCTGAGAGGTGGAGACCGATCAGAAAAATTTGTTAAATGAAAAAAACTTTCGCCGCGGCTGGGGATCGAACTCGGGCTCCGAGTATGCTAAGCCACACACTTGATCTGCACTTGACCTGCTGTCAACGCAGCAGAAAAACTCAAGACTATTGTGACGAGTCGAATGTGTTGCAAAAGCAGTTCATCACTGAATTAAAAACTGTAATGACTGCAATAAAAAAACACTGTAAAAAACCAAATGACATAATTCCAAAAAATAAAACAACCCCAAATTGGAACTGAAAAGCAACTCACTCATTGATATGAATGCACTTATGTGCAGATCAATTTTTATTTATTTATTATTTATATGAAATGTGATATGACTGAATAAATATTAGTGATATGAAATGAAATACTTTTCTGTTAAATATCGCAGTATGTGTGGGAGTATAAAAAAAAAGTTGAATTATAAAGAATTGCCTATTTGTACTCGAAAACGCTGTGTTGCTGCTGTATATGTTGATGTTGCTTTCATACAAATGTTTACAGAATCCACTGCCTGTTAATTGCTTATTTCATTGAATTCTAATGGGATATTGGCTAGTTGGGCTGTTAAATGCAATAACATATATTTGTAATTTTTGAATATATTTAAAACCCTGCGTTAACAGTTTTTTTAGCGCGCCTGTTTATTTTAGGTAATCTTTTTTTTTGCATTATAATTATATTATGTTTAAAGCAGGGGTTGAAATAAAAGTTTTTTGAATTGTAATTTTTTGTTCAAAATATTTTGTTTTTGAACAGAACAAAAAAAAATTATTCCAAAATTTTGTTCTGATTATGAACAAAAAGTTTAAGTATTAATTTTTTGCTCTTAGAACGATATTTATTTTTTGAACAAAAATTCAAATTGCCTGGGCGATTTTCGGTTCGGGTATGAGTTCAAATAATGTTGAACAACAAAACTAAAAATGCCAGAAATGATATCATCGTACTCGATTCAACCAAAAAATAGTCTTCCATGTATACGTTTTTCTACAAAAATTTAACATGAAAACTCCTATAAAAAATTCACAAAATTCAAGGTACAATCTTATCGTTGCACATTGGGAAATTTGGCCGCATTTTGAGGCCAAAAGTCAATTTTTTAATTTGTTTGAATCTTTCTATTTTTGGTTTTATCTAGCAGGGAATACTCCAAAGCATACAAATGTAAACTCTGTTTTAAGATCATGTGTTTTGACACCGCTATGGTACATCCCAAACATGTTGTTTCGAAATGAGTTAAAAATTTATTTTTTTTATGTAGTTTTTTATATCGTGTTCAAATGGATGTTCCTCAAAATCTAACAGCAACTTAAGATAACTAAAACATGGAAAAAAACTAGTGATGGTTTGTTAAATAATATATCAATTAATAATTTCTATTAAATTTAGTGTTTCTGATAAAAAGTGAATTTATTATAAGTGCCCTTTACGAGATATTGTGTAATTTTAAAAGAAAACTTTAGTTAGAGTTTAAAAAAAAGTTTAAGTGAGTTCAAGAAAACTCATCATACATATATAGAGGAATCATTTATGAGTTAGTGCCACATCTCATATTGCGATTTTGTGCGATTTTAAAAAAAATTTTTCTAACCTAAAAATTACAATATTTATTGAACTTTTTACAGCCTACCTGTAGAAATAGTGGGCGTGGCAAGTCAATTTTTGTATTGGAAGCTTACTAATTCTAGCCCAAGTGCTGGATAAAATTCAAGCTGATAATTCAACTCAAACAAAATTTGTTTTTGTTCTTTGAACAATATTTATTTTGAAAACAGAAGTTTTTTGTTAAAATTTTTTTCGTTAAATTTTGAACTTTTTGCTTTGGTCTTTTTTGGATTCAATCCCTGGTTTAAAGACAATTTTTTTCTAATTTTTTTTTATTAAAAATATAATTTATTGCTTCCGAAATCCGTTATTTAGTAAAGCACCTCAAATATCTAGTGGATACGATATTTCGGAGCTTGTTCATCCAAAAAAACACAAAAAAAATAATAATAACGAAATATCGAAACCATGTCTAGTCTGCTCGGTTTGTTCTGCAAAGAGTTTTGTTGTTGTAGCAATCTATTGGCTTCATGAATTATTTAGCATAAAGCTCTATATATAATTCTTGAAAATATTTTTTTTAAGAATAATACATTAAAAATAAACTACAATAATTTTTGTTCCTCTGAAACTTTTTGAGCTTTTAATCGAATATTTTATAAAAATACTCATTTTTACGAAAACGGTAGTTAAGTTTCAAACGATTTTTGACTAAAAATTGTTTTATTTTAGGTTTTAAAATAAAAACTACTTCTCAAAAAAAAAAAGAAACAGTTTCAATAGTATCGTAAGTGTAGACGTAGAATTCCGTTTAAGTTGTAACCTCTTCAACTTCATCTCTTTGGTCCGATTGTTTTATCCATTTTGCATGTATTTTTATTGATCTTCCGAAAATTAACAAATAAATAAATTACATTCAATTATGGACTACTTATCGAGGCCAAAACAAAGAAAAAGTTAAGACGTAAGTATGATTAAATGAGCAAGCAAAAAGAAACAAGCAAAATTTCAAATTTTTTCGATCATTTTGTTAAGTTTGATAGGTTGAGTTCATCGACTTAGTTGAAAAGAAGGCGAAGCAAATGCACTTTCCATTGGTGCCACTTTCGTCTCTGCCTGATATATATTTAGTTTGCGAGCTACAGTCAGTTTAACTACTAATTTCAAATTAAAATTAAGACTCCGATTTTTAAAAAATCGTATGGTGAGTATATTTCACGCTGAGCACATGTCCTTTCCTCTCGTCTCTGTCTGATATTTAGCTACACTTTCATCTCTGTTCGATGTATAGTTTGCGAACTACACTCGCTAATGCTAGTGGGATGTGGAATCCAAATTAATTTGCATTAAAAACTAAAATTTAAATTTTACGCCATCTATTGTCTATTGGTAAAAGCATAAAACGAAATATGATCCAACTCGTTTTTTCATAAGAGTAAAATCTAACCGGATCACAGACCCATTTCGTTAAATTTGAGAGTTTGAGTTCATTGACTGTGTTGAAAAAGAGGTTCACGACCTCTGGTTTCAAAATAGTATACTAGAACAGTAGTGATACATAAACCCAATGCAAACGAACGCTTACAATGCTGCCAAAGCGAACCAATCAGTTCGTGCAAAACCAAAGCAATACAAGCATAAACAACGAAAGAAAAACAAAGAAAACAACAGTCACATTATAAGCAGCTGATGAATGATTTTCTTATATAAAAACATGCATTTTTCTTCTTATATTTCTTATAATAGTGACAAAATCCAAAATTAGGTATTCATTCAGCGCAGGATATATCTGATATTTTAGTATATATATTATCTTTGAACGATAAGTATTAAAGGCTGCATGTATATCCTAAAGTATTAGCCAAAACGTTGCCTTCTGACCTTGAAAAAATCTGTTAAAACGACCCCATACAAACCGCGCTGTAAGACATAATTCTACGTCAAAAAAAAGATCGAGTAAAAGTAGCACTGGTATTTGCTTTACAAGTAAAAAAAAGTAATCCTTGGAATAGTTTTCGAGTTTATGTTGTTATTTCCATTGTCAAAGCGGCAAGCAAAAGATTTGTCATATTTGTCAAGAATTTTTGTTACATAAACATAAACGACTGTCAGAACCCAGTCGTGCCAAAAACTACCACTTTGCACTCATCTATCCACAAAACATTAAACTTGCGAACTGTTGAAGTGTAAACTTTATGAAATTCTTAAGCATGTTATAAAAAGAAGACGTCAAAAATTTATTGTTTTATACTATTCGTAATTATTATCTATTTTAACCATAGCTGTTAAATTTCGATGACGATTAGTAATCAATTAGATTGTTTTTCAAAAAGAATTATTATCATTATATAATCCGTAGGTAAAAAGTTGTTGATTAGTAATTGATTACGATTACAAATAATCAAATTATAATCACGATTACTTTAAATAACGAATATAATCAAAAATAATCAACAAAAATAATCAGATAACTTTTAAAGATTATTTTTGATTCTTTTTGATTATTTTAAGAATTTGAGCCTAAGAAGCGAAAATTCTTAAAATAATAAAAAGAATCAAAAGTAATCTTTAAATATAATCGAACTTTTTTTTTGTGGATTACTTTTGATTCTTTTCGATTATGTTCGTAATTTCAAGTAATCGTGAATATAGTTTGATTATTTGTAATCGTAATCGCTTGATTACTGAGCCAAACAGAAAAGAATCGTACTTAATCAATTATTTCAAATTTTTAATAAAAATAATCTAATTACTAATGAATACGATTACTAATCATTATTTAACAGCTATGATTTTTTACCTTTTGAGCACAAGATTATTGCTGATTGCTGAGGGTCATCTTTTGGACCAAAGATGACGAAAGTGGTTTGGTATGTATTTGTACACGCTTATATTTGATTTGCAGTTCTTTTTTTATCAGGTCAAGTTTTGCAGACAAAGGCAAAAATGTAAATAATGGTTAATTTCCTTTAATTGGATATCTTTTTAACGCATTGCCTTATTTTAATCGCTTTTATAAGGATTGAATGAGCAATATCAGGCGTTACCATTTCTGTTTATTGAAATACATTACCTTTTATAGTTTTGAAAATATTGGCCTTCAAAGTTCAAAATTTTTCAGAATATCTCGTTATATGTCTATTTACAACCCTGTAACTTTTTATCTTTCCATGTTATTTCAAAAATTTTGCATTTGTCTAAGAAAATCTCGTGCTGGAAGCTTCATGAGAAATTTTTTTCTGCTTGCCATTAGGTAATATTTTGTAGAAAAAATGCAATTAAAATTGAGTTTTTAAAAAATAACTTTGAAACTGTTAATGGCATTGACAACAAATAAAATTATTTTTAAAATTTCATAGATTGTCCACCCACCAAAAAATTTTTTTGAAATTTCATGGAAAGATAAGAAGTTACAGGGTTGCAAAGAGACATATAATGTGAAATTCTTCGTGAGAAATGAATGAATGAGAAATGAATTGGCCTGGTATTTTTATTCAATCCCTTTAAAAACGATTTAAATTGGTTGATACATTAAAAAGATTGGTCCAATTAATAGAAAAACTAGTAAGGTGTATCTTCGACTTGGCCGAAGTTAAAATACCCCACGATCGATTCGTAAGGGTTAAAATATATTTAATTGGAGTCTTTTTGTATGAGATTTTACTTTTTTTATGACGTTTTAAACAAAAACATTTCAAATTGTTTTCCTGCAGCTTAAACATAAGACTTTTTATAAAGTTTTGAATTTTGAGGATGTATGGGAGATTGGCGTGTTTATGATGGTTTCAGTTTCGTGGCTTAAATATATGCCTCTTTATAGAGTTTTCATCATTATGGGTTCTATGGGAGGTGGGCGTGTTAGTGGATTGTTGACGCTCATTTTTTCAGCAAACTTCAGTTTCAGTTTTTGGCTGAAGATTGGCGTGTTCAGTTTTAATATAAAATACACAAATACCGAATTTTCTTTTGTAGCTTTGTAGCTTAAATATTAGCCTACTTATAGAGTTTTCACTATAGTGGGTTGTATGGGAAGTGGGTGTGTCCGTAGGCAGATGACGCCTTCTTTTCTTTCACGATTTAGTTTTGACATTTAATACAAACTTATCAAATTTTTTGCCTGTAGCTTAAAGACAAGCCCATTTATAGAGTTTTCAATTTTGAGGTTGTATGGGAGGTGGGCGTGATCTTGGGTGGATGACGCCCATTTTTCTTACACACTTTAGTTTTGACATACACTCAGAAAAAAGTTAATCAGAATATGATAAAAAAAAGGCATCATATATAGAGAAAAATGGTATAGACTTTGCTCCAGAGAAAGCTATTCTCTAATTACGATACAAAAAATTCTCCAAAAATGATAAAAAGCTTCCATGAAAAAGAAAAATATACAAAAAAATATCGTTTTTAGAGAAAAATACTTTTTATTTTTGAGACAAGATTTGTTTATATTGAAGAAAATACTTCTCGAAGTGAATTTTTTAGCAAAATATAAGAAAAATTTTTCATTTTCAATAAATGTTTCTCTAAAAATGAGAAATTTTTTGTGCGAGAAAAATACTTATCATAATTAGAGACATTGAAATATTTCCATTTCCTAGAAGTAAAGAAATATTTCTTCGAAAGTGAGAAAATTTTATCTGAAAAAGAGAAAATTGCTATTATCGAAAATTGAGAAATTTTTTACCGGAGCAAGGTATGTGTTTTTTCTCAGTGTAGAATACATAAATACCGAATATCAGTTTTGTAGCTAAAATATTAGTCTCTTTATAGAGTTTTCATTATTGGGGTTGTTTGGGAGGTAGGCGTGGTTGTCATCCAATCTAACCTATTCTCGAATTTGATCTTCGCTTCCGTGACAAAATTAATATACCCCTTACCCCAATGAAATTTACTTGTTTCAAATCATATATATACATGATACTTGATACATTAATTACTTGATTTTGTTACTTGAACTCATAAGTAAATCTGTATACAAGAAGTAGTTTAGAAAATAATTTTCCTATAAGCTATTTTTGACACGAAAATGTTATAAGCCCAAAAGGACATTGTCTCTTAACTTGTTTAGATTTAGTTTTTTTTTCGTTTTCATTGCCAACCCAATCTGCATTTAAAAGCAAATAATTGGTATTTTCCTTTAAAAATTTAACTTCGTATTAATTAAGTTGTTGTAAGTTGTGGAGCAAAATAGAAAAATCGATAAACCTCTGCAAATAATATTTAAGAGTCAAGTACATTGAACTGATTTTTTTTTATATTGCTTCTTGGTGTAAACATGCGATACGAGCACTTTGTGGAGAGAACTTTGCCATTTGTTGAGAAAATTGTGAGGAAACTTCCAATACATGTTTGTAAAAGTACAAATCCGGCAAGTATAAGAGCAACTGACACACAACATAGAACACGTTGGCAATAAATTAACTTAAAAATTTAAAATATCTTTCAAAAAACCCATGCATGGTAAAAACTGTCTGTAAGAAACAAAATTATTGATTATATTAATAATTCGCAAAAAAAAATTTACTCAAAATAATCTATAAACTTGATCACCTCACAGTTTATATTGAACTAAGATGAAAAAAAACTGGCTGGCAGTAATAAACAGCTGTCGAGCCTACTGAAAGCGTAAAAAATTAAAAGAAACTCTAAACATTTCATACTTGCCCAACTTAACGTCAAAAATTACGTTATTTATTGACGTAGTCTCACGTAGAACACACAATACTAAAAGGCTTATATCTTTCCTAAAATAAATATAAAAGTCTAATTTTACTTTGACCTTCAAAACAAAGAGTAATGACCACAACATAATGTCAAATATTTGACAAGCTTTAATAAGAAAGGGAAAAAAAACACAGCAACAATTCTTGTTGAAATAAAAATTAAAACATAAGCATGGAATAAAGCACAAATTCCGAATAACTATTGTTGCTAAAAATAATACAGTAAGACAGATATAGATAATCATCTACGACAACCGCAAGTCACTGAGTTTTTAATAACATAAAATATGATTTTATTTGTTAAGATTTAATAATATATAATTTTAACAATTTTATTACGAATATCGCGTATGGGTCGATGGATGCTTATAAAGAATCTCCAACATGCGGCCAGATTTATTTCATGTAAATATTCTCAATTTGTCGTTTCACGTGCCAATTGCTTTTACCGTCAGCTGTTCTCATAACTCATCCCATCCATTCCGGCACTTTTCGCATGAGAAGCAACACTTTGTCATTCGTTAAAAATTAAATATTTATAAGTGTGAGTATCAAGAATTTACACACATGTTGCACTATATTTCACACATACGTACATATGGAAAGTATCCTGTGTAGTAAAGGCTAGCGTGTTGCGTGGCCGTCTGGCAAAAATTTTGGTATTCGTTCAATAAACCCCAATAGGCAATTAAGCCAGCGCTCTTCAAACGAAGGCCTGCATTGACTGCTACTTTTGAAGACTAAACACATCCGTTCCTCGCTGCTCTTATGAGCACTTCTTGAAGGCCTTCCTTTTCTGCACAAAAGGCAGCACAACAAATTTGTTTTCCCTACAAAGACTGACTCTTCATATACTTCCGGGCAACTTTTTCGTTAAAAGTTAGAATATATATCAGTTTAAAAATATGACGCAATAATGGCCCTTTTTACTGCTATATCAAAGATTATAGATTGAAATTAATCTAACTTAAAAAAACATAGGATAGAAGATAAAATCATACAATATATAAATAAATAGAAATAGGTGTAAAAAAAAAAATTTTTTTCAACACATTTGTTTACCCCTACTTTTAGTCATTCTAAAGAAGTGCTTCTATCAGGCCTCTTTTGAGCTATCGAAGCGGAAGGCCTGCGAAATTTTCCCACTTCATATAAAAAAGAAAGTGTAATTGTATATGAGTGCGGCAGTACTACAAAATCCACAGGAAGGCCTGCTAGCAGCGATGTCATTGTCTACTGGGAAGAGTTAAGTTTACAACTTACATATAAATTACTTGCGCACACACACACACACACATGACATAAGCACAAAATGGAAAAAAATAAAATATACAGTTGCGAACAAAAAAATAGCACCACAGAACGGGCACGTGCTTCTTTGTCAATTATTTGTATGCTTTGTAAGAACTTGTGAAAAATACCTTTACATATGGCATACATTCCCATTAAGTGCGATCACCACTCAATAGAAATGACTGTACTTTCAAAAGAAAAAAAAAAACAAAAAAAAAATTGGCCATTTCAGCCCTTGAAAGAACTTTGACCGAGCTTCTTATGATCAACTGTGTTGTGTGTTATTAAATGTTTGCACACAATTGACCGAGAACTGGACCTACCTGTTTTATGCCAACTCCGAACGGCTAAAGTTCATGTTCTCAAGAAGCTTCACATGGCATTATTTACTTTCTGAGGTTTGCCATTGTCTGCAGACAGGTGACCGATCAGAAAAATTTTAGGGATCGAACGGGATCGAACGCTAGGGATCGAACCCGGGCTCCGAGCATGCTTAGCCACACACTTAACCTGCATGCCACGGTCACCACTGTACTTTCAGTGACTTAAAAGTTAGAGATGTTTTGTAACGAACTTTCTAGCCGGAGTTAGCTGGGGTTCGTACAAAAATATTTTTTGAAAAAATGTTATATTAAAAAAATAACAACTTAGTTAATTTTCATTCACGATTCAAGTCTATTTATTTTGTTTCTTTTCACAATAATTCACATTCACAATAATATATTCTGCTGCTTCTCGATTTACTTCGAAGCAGGATCCGTTAATCTCGTAGTCCGTTCGCATGTCCTCGGTGTACTTGAAACTACGTTGGGCCGTCCGGTATGAAACCACTCGGGCAAAATGCACAATTTAGTCGTGGATGTCATAAAGCTTGTTTTTTGAACAAAATGGACTCACTAGGATGCTTTTAGATTAGACCGTCCGGTATGAAACCACTCGGGTCGGCAGAAAAAGACAGTTTTCGTGATGCCACTAAAATGTTTTACGGCCGGCCGTCCGCTATGAAACCACTCGGGCCGACAAGAAAACACTGTTCCCTGTTGTCCTTGTTCACTGTCACTCGTTCCCTCCTTGTCCTTGGTCACTTTTTAAATCACGACTCACCGATGTGCGCTGCTTGGGTGTTCACTTCAAAAGAGGCCGACTGTCTGTTCGCTGACTCCTTTTATCCCCGAAAAGGATAACGGGACCTTGTTTGTGTCGCAATCTTTACATCCGATCTCGACCTCGAATCTCGCATGCCTCAGAACTAGCGGCACCTTTTTGCTCTGCTTGTTAGGCCGCGTTCATAGTGGAAGCTGAAGCTGAAACTTTTTACAGCTGCTGAAAACGCTTTGTGTACAATCATATGGAAAAAGCGCAAAGTGTTCATAGTGCAAGCTTAAATTCAAGGTTACGCCACTTTTGAGGCTTTTTGATACTTTTTTCTTCTATCTCACTTGGTCACACGGTGTTGATTTTTTGTTTCATGTCGTACTTATACTTTGGGTTTCAGCTTATTTTAACATACTTTTTGGCACTTTTTCTTCCATCTCGTTTGTGTACACAGTTTTGGTTTTTTGTTTCATTTCGAACGTACGCTTTGTGATGTAGGTTATTTTCATACTTTTTAACACTTTTCTTTGCTGTTTTTTTTTTATTTCTTGTTTATGTTTTGCCGCACTGATTTTGTTTTTGTACTTTTCGGCAGTAATGCCCAGCGCTTTAGTTTTATTTTCGCATTACCGGTTGATACGTGTTGTTGTTTTTGTATATTTAACAATGTCAACATGATCGCAGGCGCTGCCAGCATTGCATGTCGTTGTTTGTATGTCCTTTTGTTGTTAGTAAATTCAACATATGCGATGCGCAATATATGAAATCGTGCGCTATTTCGACTTTGTCTCAATGCGTGTTGTTGTTTAGATTCGTTTTGTTGTTGGTAATTTTTTGTGGGCATCGCTAATTTTCGACGCTTTTTCTTCTTCAGATGCTTACTTCATTCTTGTATCATTTCTTGCTATGTGTGTGAGTTGCACGTTTTCAATTTCCTTTGAATGCATGTTTTGTGCGTAAAATATAGACAAAATATTTTATTTGTTGCTTTGTGAAGGATAGGTTTCCAACTTTTTTCTGCACTTGTTGCTTTTGAGTTATTTCGCCGTTATCTTCGTTGTTCTTTATCTATTCTTTGAATATTTTTGCGATGAACTTCAAATTATGCATTAACTTCCCAAATTACAAGAAATATTTAAAACAAAACAAAAACCAAGTGCATGCAAAAAGCGCGCACTATGAACAGCAACAGCAAGGAAAAGTATCTAAAAGCGTGAAAAAAAGCGCGCACTATGAACAGCAACAGCAAGAAAAAGTATCTAAAAGCTCGAAAAAAAGCGCGCACTATGAACAGCAACAGCAAGAAAAAGCGTCATGATATCGCTTGAAAAAGCTTAGCCAGCTTCAGCTTCCACTATGAACGCGGCCTTATTGTTGTCATAGTCGCTGTTCATTGACCCCTATGTATTTTGTTATTGCCACTTGTGGGTGCCTAGAATGTATGTTGTTTGTATGTTTTGCTGCTGTGATCATGCCACTGGCTTGCTGTATGTTTTGTTATTGTTTGATTGCGGGTCGCACAGCTGCGTGTTTATGGACAGAGGCGGTTCATGGTATGAATGGGTATTTGTCCAGGTGGGGTTCATAGACCCTCTGTTCCGATGCGGTTGAGAGGTAAATGTAAGGCCTAAATTGGCTAAATTTAGGTTTCCTTACAGTTTAGAAGAAAAAATAAGATTATTTGTAAAAGGGATTTTAAAAGAAATTCTATTTCTGAGAGTAAAACTCCAAAACTTGAAGAATGGTTGGTTATTTTGAAATTGAAATAAGAAACACACGGCCTTAAGCAAGCAATGACACAAAGAGCGGGTGCTTATCTATCTATGTATGCTATGTAAAAACAACTTTAAAAGACGGAACTGGTATTATAACTAGTGCAAATAAGACGTGTCGAAGAGCATTAGATAGCAAGACAATTTAGCATAGATAGCAAGTGAAACTGCCATTAATCGCGAAAACTCCTCAAACAGGACAGATTCAATCGTTTCCTTGCAGTTTACATTATTTTGTAATTCAACAAGCTTTTTTGAACTTCTTTAGCAAATCGCCCATCTTTAACGCCCCAAACATTAAGGATGACAAATTAGCTTTTGTATAACTTTCGATTTAGTTTCATCATATTTGGGGAAGTATCGATTGAGCTCATGAACAGTACTTTCAGATGTATTCTAATGTTCATGTCAATATTCGAATGTCAGTATGAGAAATAAGTATCTCATGACCAGAGGTTATTTCAGAGCAAAGTCATATTCGAATTTCAGTAGGAGAAATAAGTATCTCATGATCAGTGGTTATTTCAGAGCAAAATTTTTTGAAATGGGTTATATTTAAAGCGCTACCTCAGTTATGGTTATGGTTATGGACATGCTGGAAAAGTCTTTGAAGCTAACGCCTGGCTGAATGAATGATACAATGCATCGTTAATATAGATGGATTCTTTTGTATTATTAATGCCGCTAAACCCTATCGTGACCTTAACATAGCTGGCACTGCAAAGTAGTCCAAATGTGAATTGTTGAAATTAAGTTTAATGCTCATTTAACAGCTCATTTTGTCGAAATTTTCAATGATTTTCTCCACAATTTCGTCATAATTTGAACTGTTGGGATTACCTAGAAAATGTCTCACTACTTTCTTAAAAAAGCGTGGTTCACGCAAAAGTTTCCGAGGAGGCCATGGAGGAGGCCATGTGACCCTCCGGTGGTCACAGTCAATAGAGATCTGAATAGATGTTTTTAATCAAGGATTGCTTTTTCTTTCGCGTTTTATTGACATTGATGGGTGTTATGGATTTTTGTTGTTTTAAAACGTTCACTAAAGTTAAAAGTAGCTCTCTGCTTAAAGTGAAATTTAATTTCAAAAAGCATTTTTGTGAATAAAACTATCTATTAAAAACTATTTGTTTAAGATTAAACATTTTATTTCGTGGCTGAAGTCAGGATCAAATTGAGCTATGAAAGATATAGCAAAGAATTACCAAATTAATTTTAATAAAAATTAAACAAAAATGTTTAAAATTTCCTATATTTGGTAAAATTACTACTTTAACTTGAAAAAAAAATGTATTTTTAACCAACGTGGGATCTATAAAGAAAATTAATGATTTCTTTTAAATTTTTGGAAAGAGTTGCTCAGCTTTTGCACAATACTGTAACTACCAAAAAGTTATAAGTTAATTTTAGCCATAATTTTATTGGATCCTTCAAAATATTTCATTCACAATAGCTGCACGTTTGAAGTAAATTATCTCAAATATTTCAAGACATTCAAATTTCAGACGTTTTCTAAACGTCCCAATTCTAAAGACGTTCAATATCAAAGACAAATTCTTTCAATCGCAAATATTGAAAAATCATTTGGCTAATGGCTTGCCAAGTTGTCGATTTTGTCTTAACAATATGAATAAATTTTTTTTTATATATAATACACAAACGGGTGCACCAGATCATTTCGATTGATCGATAACTGCTTCGATTACGTTTTTGCGTCAAAACGTCATTTTAAAACATATGTGAGTTGAGAAAATAAACAATACAAATGATTAATTTTTGCAATTTTATTAACGTTTATTGATACAATTCATTGACAATGCATGCAATAAAAAACAACTTGTTCATTTAAAAAGGTATTGCATCTTGACCCAATTTTGATGACAGACATAATTAAGTTCAAGCGTGCTATAATTTCGAGCCTGTCTGTAATATATTTAAATGCATAGAGAACAAGAATTGTTATTTTTGAGAGTTGTTGTATATTTATTGGTTTGGGACTAACAAAATTAATACAATATAAATATCGAACTTATAAAGGAATTTTTAACGTAAGTGACAAAATCAATATTTCACAGAAAAACCATTTCTGATAATTGAACCAAGATTGGATTCAATACAAAACATCTTAATACATCTTAACACATCTCAAGTATATCTTCTTTAACCACAAATGGAGTCAATAATTGTTTACCAGAGAACTTTGAAACATTAAGAATAATTGTTTTTTAACCGACTTCAAAAAGGAGGAGATTCTCAAGTTGGTTGTTTTTTTTTTTTTTTTTAATTAACAGAGTAGTATGACACCGTTACACCCGTGCAATATTAAATTTCGAAAAAAAACTGAAAGATAAAGATAAAGATAAAGATAAAGATAAAGATAAAGATAAAGATAAAGATAAAGATAAAGATAAAGATAAAGATAAAGATAAAGATAAAGATAAAGATAAAGATAAAGATAAAGATAAAGATAAAGATAAAGATAAAGATAAAGATAAAGATAAAGATAAAGATAAAGATAAAGATAAAGATAAAGATAAAGATAAAGATAAAGATAAAGATAAAGATAAAGATAAAGATAAAGATAAAGATAAAGATAAAGATAAAGATAAAGATAAAGATAAAGATAAAGATAAAGATAAAGATAAAGATAAAGATAAAGATAAAGATAAAGATAAAGATAAAGATAAAGATAAAGATAAAGATAAAGATAAAGATAAAGATAAAGATAAAGATAAAGATAAAGATAAAGATAAAGATAAAGATAAAGATAAAGATAAAGATAAAGATAAAGATAAAGATAAAGATAAAGATAAAGATAAAGATAAAGATAAAGATAAAGATAAAGATAAAGATAAAGATAAAGATAAAGATAAAGATAAAGATAAAGATAAAGATAAAGATAAAGATAAAGATAAAGATAAAGATAAAGATAAAGATAAAGATAAAGATAAAGATAAAGATAAAGATAAAGATAAAGATAAAGATAAAGATAAAGATAAAGATAAAGATAAAGATAAAGATAAAGATAAAGATAAAGATAAAGATAAAGATAAAGATAAAGATAAAGATAAAGATAAAGATAAAGATAAAGATAAAGATAAAGATAAAGATAAAGATAAAGATAAAGATAAAGATAAAGATAAAGATAAAGATAAAGATAAAGATAAAGATAAAGATAAAGATAAAGATAAAGATAAAGATAAAGATAAAGATAAAGATAAAGATAAAGATAAAGATAAAGATAAAGATAAAGATAAAGATAAAGATAAAGATAAAGATAAAGATAAAGATAAAGATAAAGATAAAGATAAAGATAAAGATAAAGATAAAGATAAAGATAAAGATAAAGATAAAGATAAAGATAAAGATAAAGATAAAGATAAAGATAAAGATAAAGATAAAGATAAAGATAAAGATAAAGATAAAGATAAAGATAAAGATAAAGATAAAGATAAAGATAAAGATAAAGATAAAGATAAAGATAAAGATAAAGATAAAGATAAAGATAAAGATAAAGATAAAGATAAAGATAAAGATAAAGATAAAGATAAAGATAAAGATAAAGATAAAGATAAAGATAAAGATAAAGATAAAGATAAAGATAAAGATAAAGATAAAGATAAAGATAAAGATAAAGATAAAGATAAAGATAAAGATAAAGATAAAGATAAAGATAAAGATAAAGATAAAGATAAAGATAAAGATAAAGATAAAGATAAAGATAAAGATAAAGATAAAGATAAAGATAAAGATAAAGATAAAGATAAAGATAAAGATAAAGATAAAGATAAAGATAAAGATAAAGATAAAGATAAAGATAAAGATAAAGATAAAGATAAAGATAAAGATAAAGATAAAGATAAAGATAAAGATAAAGATAAAGATAAAGATAAAGATAAAGATAAAGATAAAGATAAAGATAAAGATAAAGATAAAGATAAAGATAAAGATAAAGATAAAGATAAAGATAAAGATAAAGATAAAGATAAAGATAAAGATAAAGATAAAGATAAAGATAAAGATAAAAAATATGTCATGTAGTATGTCATATACTGCCATGCAAAATTACAGCTATCGCTTTTTCAGTCTAGGATAGATTTTACTTCATTAGATGCATCAGGCTGACTGAGCCTAGCATTCATTTGATGTGGACCACTTTTGGGCTCCTGAACACGTTCTTAACCGATTGATGGTTAATTCTTATTTTGTCTGTGACCACAACACTAAAGAGGTATTAGGACAGAGAGGTCTAACCTTTAGTCTGTAGTAGAGATTGAACATTAGTTGAGGGTTTCTGAACCAGTTGTTACCGCAAACTCTTCTATAGGTCCATTTGTTACAGTCAAATCCTTTTGTTATAGTCAAATTTTTCTATTTTTTGGTTTGTGTGTATATAATCTTACTATTCTTTCCAGTTCAAAAGTAATATCTACATACGCGTCTATATTGAAATTTGACAAGCTTGTACCTGATAAACCGCAGTGAATTCCCGTATACATACAATTTAGGAGCTTTTAGTGCGGAAAAAAGCTTCCATTGAACTATATGGCGGTGGAAATATATTGAAACAACATTTTTTTCATAACATTAAAAATAGTAATATTCATATATTATTCTCACACTTATCACAGATTGGTTATAACATTTTTTCATAAAATATTTACTGTATTCAATGGCTATTTATAGAAATCGAAAATGTTGACCAAAATAACTGAAAGCAAAAAAAAATTGCCCAACAACAATGGTGCATTTCAGATCGATGTCAAAGTGATATAAATAAAAAAAAACTAAAACAACCAAGACAACAACGAAAAAATGCGTTACGCATGCTGCTTTTCAGGTTTTATTATATTGACAACATCAACAACAACAACATAAACAACAAAACATGTATAAAAATACATAAGTGCAAAAAATATATCGACGCACAGAGCTTTCGTGCTTGACTTTGAGACTAAAGCGCGCACGTTTTTGAGTTTTTTTTTTTTTGTTTTGTTTTTTTTTTTCCTCTCGCTTTTCGTAACACAAATGAAACGGATTTTGCGTACATAACGACAGGCAAGAAAATAGGCTTTATGCGTGACTGTGGATTTTCTATGTCGCAGTCAAGGACAGGCGAGTGAGTTAAAATTGTACTTTTATTTTGTTTGCAATTGTGCGGCATTTGGATGAGGGGTGTGGGTGTGATTTCTTTATAAGCAAAGTAGGAGAACGTCACATAATATCAAGCCATGATGAATGGAAAACTATGCCCATATTGAGCTTAAATTTAGTAACTTAATAATATTAAAATCATTTCGAATTAAACTCAAGCCAGAACTTTGCTTTTAAACGGTAACTTATTTATTTATTTTATTTGTATATCGCACATTTCGTACAAAACTGTCATTATTCAAAATTTAAGTTTTCGTAAAAGACCATTTTATAGAGACTATGTCTCGAATAATTGAAAAAAAATTATGCGATTAACATTAACTAGTAAATCTGTTGCCCGAGTTCGAGCAATTTAATTAAAATTATTATACAAAGATACAAAATTTGGCGATATTTCGTTTGATATTCTCTTAATTATAGCTGTGCTACAACACAACACGATAGTAGTTGATATACCGTTGGAACATTTCATATTTTCTCTAAAATACAAAATTTAAATTTTTATCTTATGATGTGTTGCTTAGATTCTGGATTAATAAAACTAAACAAGTGTAAAAAGTGTTAAACACCCTGTATGTTGAAAATCCTACCACAACGGTAAAAATTGAGGAAAGATTTGAAAGCTCATATAGAAATTATATTGGGTTTTCCGGATCCTACTTTTTTAGACTAGTATTATTTATTCAAACATGTCTGAATTTTAGAACACTGCTATTATTTTGACCACAGCTGTAGATAATGGTATTACTGGTTATGTAATGATAAAACTGGTGGTGACCGTGGCATGCAGGTTAAGTGTGTGGCTTAGCATGCTTGGAGCCCGGGTTCGATCCCCAGCCGCGGCGAAAAGTTTTTTTCAATAAAAAATTTTTCTGATCGGTCACCACCTCTCTGCAGACAATGGCAAACCTCAGAGAGTAAACAATGCCATGTAAAGCTTCTTGAGAACATGAGCCGTTCGGAGTCGGCATAAAACATGTAGGTCCAGTTCTCGGTCAATTGTGTGCAAACATTTAATAACACACACAACACAATTGATCATAAGAAGCTCGGTCAAAGTCCTTTCAAGGGCTGAAATGGCCAATTTGTTTTTTTGTTTTTAATGATAAAACTCAAAGTTTTGACTTTTAATTTAATAACGAAAATACTCAGAAACAACAGTCTCCAATTCTTCCTGGTCATCTCCAAAATTCTATCTTTTGAGTTGTGACAGTCTTGCACGAAATGACAAACAAGCCTAACAAAATTAATATCTTGAAGTTCTCAGTGTTTATTCCTTAATAGAAAGTGACTTTTGGAAATATATTTTATTATACTTGATAATTTAATAAATTTTTAAAAAACATAATTTTTAAGTTCTAAATTTTAATATTTTCTTAATTAACTAAAAATACAAAAAAACATTAATTTCTTATACGATACAAGCTTGAAGAGCGTAAATTAAAAATTACTTTTTTGTTATTGTTATTTTTGCTGTTTCTGCTGTCATATGCAATGCGTATATTTCGCTAGGGCGGCGCCAAAAGTTGACCCAGAAAATTCAAATACATACAACAACAATTAAAGAAATCACAGAATGAAAGCAATACCATGTGTCAAAAACAAAAATAAGCAAGAAACGCAATAATGTTGAATTCATTTGAGAAATAAACAAAAATGCAAACCACTTCAGTTGCATTTATTTATTGTTTTCTTTGGCTTTTATAAGATTTGTTTATTTTTGTGCGGTGTGCGAGTGTGAGTGTGAGTGAGAGTGTGTGTGTTTGTGTGTGTATGTGAACTGATGGCTTAGGCTATGTATTTGTCTGACGTTGGTCAGCAAAAACAGAAATCAACAGACGCCAACACGATGAACACAGAAATGCTTACAAAATGCTGACACATCTTGTGAAAAATGTCATGCGAGAAAACAAAAATGTTAACAGCAATTTTGCTATGTCATTTACATTGACTCATTTTGAAAACTCATAAATATGAAATGCAGTAAATTAAAAAAAAACTGCAAAAAAGAATGCTCAGAACTGATGAAAAAGAACTTTATAAACTTTTTAATGAATTTAAATGATCATTAAAGTAAGTTAAAAAAAAAACAATCAGTGCATATGACCCTAACAATAAAATGTCAACATTAGAAAAGGCTACATACATGCTATGCAACTCCAACATTGAATTTTAAATACGTTTATAAAAAAAAGTCCCATGAGAGAAGAAAGTTTAGCGAAAACTTAAAATGCACACAATTAATTAGATTTAAGTGTCATGCTATACTGGCTCTACTGCTGGAGTTTACCGCGTACGATGGCTTATTTTAACGCTATGAGACATTTGAAAACAATAAAATAACAAGATAAAAACAAACGAACTTCAAACATAATAAAAATTAATTAAATAAAAATAAGTTTAAGACACTTTCTATGGCAAAATAAATACTAAAAACAAAGCAGTGATTGATGTATTTTTGAGATATAAAAGAACTTCAAGTTGTTTTTTTTTTGTGTTTTAGTTTCACCCACGCTATAGTTATTAGAACCCCCCCCCCCCCCTCCCCCTTTCCACACCCCTTCAATTCAGCCATCGTAATTAATTTTATTGATTTATTTGAAAGTACAAAACAACAAACAACAAATTAAAGAAAACTTAAATGACCCAAAGTGAGAGCAAAGAACTGTTAAGAGCACGGATGAGTATTAGTTTGAGGCAGAAAGAACGAAAATAACACGGAGTAAAAATTATACAATAGAAGAAAAAAAAACAGCTTGTCTAGGCTTGACTTCTTGGTAGCAACTGCTTAAAAACACGCACCTCCTGCAGGTGTATTAAAACGGCAGTCTTGGGATTTTATGTTGGGGGGCGGAGTGCAGTAGCCAGCGTAGGAAGATACTTCAATTCTTTTGTTTCTGGATTCTGTCATACATGGAAACCTGTTAAAGTACTTTTAAGTGTTGTTTTTTTTTTTTTATTTTTTTGTAAATTTTCTTTATTCCTTTTAACTACAATTGATTTTGTGTAGTATGTGAAGAAAGAGGAGGGGACAAATTGAAGACAGTGTTGCAATAAAATTAAAACTAAAAATGCGTTTGTTGCACTTTTTGTAACACTCACATTTGAACGAGCACACATGGGCGGGTGGCGGATGTTAGGTTCGAGTGGTCTCAAAATAAGGTTCACGTTAGACAAAGAAAAAAAGCAATGCAGGAGACCGGAAATGTGAACTGTTTTGGGTTTTATAAGAAATGAAGGTGTTCTTATTCCTATTGAAAAAGGAAGTTGTACAAAATTACTAACAACTGCTACTGCATATGTTCAAATATACACAAAAAAAACAACAGCTGTGGGGAAAAACAGCTGTTACATTACAGAATACCGTGTTGTCTTAAATGCATTAATAAATAGATAAATATAGATTCCTCAACAGTCAGTTTTTTAAGGAGGGACATAACATTCGCGGCAGAGAAAACAGACCTTTCTAAAAAAATGCATAACTCAGTTAAAAACAAACATTTTTCCATAATTATTAATTTATTATTAGCTGTGTTATAACCAAGCGAGTAGTCAAAAAACGACTGCTCACTCGCTTAAGAATTTTTTTAAAACTTGGAAGCATTTTCTGAAAAGTCAAAAACGTTGTTTATGTTCTGATCAAATTTTTGTAAACAATTTTTGACAAATTTATTTTATGTATCAAAGTTCTGACAATTAGTGATGCATAAATTTTCTGATTTTAAGCATTGGAGACTCGGTTCTGAAAACAAACCCGATACTCAAAAGATTTTCAGTGCTAAAAGCTTAAGCAAACAACATAGTTTTACATAATGAGTATATTTGATAAATTTTGTTTATCTTACCTGTTAAATTATTATGTATTTTTATTGAAATATTGATCAAAAGCAAATTATGAGTATTTCGTGAGAAGTATTTGGTACAAAAAATGTTCATTTCATAAATCACTATTGACTATCAATCAGATATAGTTGCCACCTTTGTAGGATATTTATACAATTATTGAAACATAACTTGGAAGCATTTTTTTTCGTTTGGTCGGCAAACTTTTAAGCGAGTAACAGTTTCCTGTGTTATTTAAGCGAGTATACATATGATAAGCGGTCGTTTTTTAACTACTCGCTTGATAAAAAACACAGCTATTGTAGAGAATTGAACATATTATAATAAACAAAAAAAATTAAAAAAATATATGTTTTACTCCAACATCGTTTTATAGAACTCCAAACTGGCGGCAGAGAAAAAAAAACGGGCCTCGTGGTTGCAGCGCTGGGAGTCGCAAAAATTCTCCGATCTGGAAACAAAATGACTTCTTTAATTCTTAACAAAATTGGTTATCGTATCACAGAAGCTTTTTTTTAATATTTATTCAATTTTTGGTGATGTTCCAAATTTGAAAGTGTGTTTTTTCGAAAAATTTATTGACTTTAAAAATTCATAAAAAATCGAAAAAAAATTAAAAAAAAACTCATGTCATACGAAAGCGAATCAAGTTTAACAAATATACTAAAAAAAAAAAAAAAGAATTCGTCAAAAAATGAACCCGCTAGTGCCGCAACCAGTGCGAAAAACATGGTTCCGAGATAAACGCGTTCGAAGTTTGTGAACAAAGAAAAATGCAAAAACAAATAAAAATGCGCTCTCACTAATTTTTAGAATATTTACCAAAATACAAAATTATAAAAAAACTCGGTTTCAAAAAACGTCCATTTCATGTCCCCCCTCAATACGAATTTAAATCAGATCATATTTTCTTTCTTTCTTTTTTTCAATAAAAACTCTAAGTTTTGGAAAGGAATCATTTTTGTGATCTTCGGTGTTTTGAACATACATTATAGTTACGGTGACCATTTTTGGGAAAGGAAAATACAGGACAAATACAAAATTATGTTAAAAATGAAAAGAAAAACAGAAAAAATAATCATATAATATATTTATTATTATTATTATAAAATTAAGTAACAACAAAAACAAGTCTTCTTGACTAGAATGAAAAGTTAATTAAAAAGTGTTTATAATATTATAATTTAAAAAAATGAATTTGGTTTTATAAACCAAATTTACAGTCTTCTTGACTAAGGCTAACAAAAAAAAAAATAGAAAAAAACTTCATAAATGTTTAATTTAGTTATGAAGTTTGATATTTTTCCACAGAATGGATTTTTTTTAAAACATCTGGATTGTTAATTAAAAATCCTTTAAATTCTGAGCAATTCATATTAAAATTGCATTTTGTAATTAATAATGACCTTAAAGTATTTACTTTTAATTGCGATTTTTCGGTGGTCCAAATATTATTCATTATTGAAAACACTCTCTCGGTAGCAGCATTTGAGGCTGGTAGACATAGACAAAATTCAACAAGTATCAATATATTTTTATATGCAACCACATTTGTCTTAAAGTGATTAAAAATTTCAATCCATCTTTCATCTACTTATATTTTTTTTACCCTCCAGTCTTCTATTTTTTCATTATTTGCAAAATTTTTCACGCAGCTCACTTCATCAAATAAATCTTCATTATTTATTTTTAAATCATTTCTTAATTCATTTAGATAAGATAAAGTTTTTTCAATCTTGTCCCAAGATAACATATTTCGTAACAATATCCAGTCTAAAATGTCTACATCTCTAAAAGCTTTATCCCACTGATTTAGGTAATCAATGCATGTTTGGTAAAAATTTGTTATATGTTCTTTAGTTATTGTTTCATCAAAATCATTACTTTTCTGTAATTCGAGAATAATATTTTTGACCGTAAGGGGTAAAAACAGTTCCTTTTTCCGTTCGACCAATTTAAATTTTAAATCTTTTAAAATAGTTGAAGCCTCAGGCATTGAAATATTTTGTGATTCTACATTAAGAATAGCTTTATGAAATGTTGAAGCTTGGCTATATGCAAAAGATAACCATAAATCAGAACAAGGATTCATAAAAAAATTTCGTAATATTGTCGGACATTTTGGTTGAGACATAAAATATAATTTTAAAGCTTCAAATAGTTTTATGATTCTTTCCAAAGCAGGCATTAAAGTTAACCATCCAGTTTTGCTATGTCCTAGTAACTTTTTATATTCTATTTCAATATCTTCACATATTTCTTTGAAATTTTCAATTCTAACTGTATAAATATAAAAAAAAGAATAAATTTTGACAATAATAACTTCAATATCAATAGGTAAACATTCTGCTGCAGTTTGTATGCAGTTGTTCAAAATATGTGCAGCGCAATTTACACCTATCAGTTTTTGGCCAATGAAGTTTTGTATTTTGTGAAAGATATTATTCTGACCTTTTCTGGCTGCACCACCAAAATTACAATTTGTGCTGTCTCCACAAAACGCTATCATTTTACTTATTATTTCATTTTTTTCAAGAGTCTCTTGCACATATTTTGAAATAATATCTGAAGTTTCTCCAATAAGGTCTTTAACATCCAAAATCTTAATCTGAATTCCTTTATTCGGCAGAAAGTATCGAATTAATATTGGACAAATTTTAACATTTTTGTGATTCGAACAATCTAAATATATTGTGATACATTGAACGTTTCACAAATCTGCTTTGATTGTATTTAATGACATTGGTGTAAAAATATTGTTAACAATGGATTCACATTTTGTTCTAGCACAAGAATATTTTTCATTGAAACACGATTTGATCAGTTTTGATGTGCAACCGTTAGACCTAAATGAAAAATTGTGCTGAACACTGTGAAATGTCCAAGTACCTTCTACAATAGCCAGGTCCTTTTCTTTATCATTGAATGTATTACTTCTTAAAAAATTCGTTAAAACTTTACTTGATGATTTGGCTAAATCTGCTCTTTTATGCTTTTGTGTTTGCAAATGCTGTTTAATATCAGTACGTCCACTATTTGCTATAGAAAAATGTGCCAAGCATTTTTCACATCTCACCTCATTGGAGCTACTTGTTGTTTTAATAAATGGAAACTCGCTTTTTAAGTCATCATTGAAATTACATTTTCTTTTTGTTGGAGCCGTATCTCTAATAAAATTAATGCTATTTTAAATGTGAATTTAAATAAATAAATAAATAACTAACCACAAATCATTCACATTGATATTTTAACAAGTTGACATTGACAATTCAATTTCAAGCTGACATTTCACAATGTTGCCAGATTATAGGAAATTTCCCATATCCCAGTAAACAAATTTCTCACTTTTGGAAATGTAGGGAAAGTATACAGTTGGATTTTTATGATAATTTTATATTAATGTTCGTGCAATGTAAATGCTAAAAAGAGGACATTTGCATATCAAATTAGGAAATAAGGGACATTGTACTGTCCTGTATTTACAAAAAAATCTCAAGGGACAGCATGTTAAAAAACAGGACTGTCCTGTAAAATACAGGACGGATGGTCACCGTAATTATAGTAGATCTGATGAAATAAAATATCTTTCTTTTCGGATACAATTGACTTCATATCAAAACCTGAACTAGTCTACAGTATTTGACTTAAAGTAAGTTCCACATTTTTTTTCAAAAATACAGCCTTATCAATAAATAAGCTCAAAATTATTTAATTTTATAAACCGTTATACAATTTACTAAATGGAATTGAATATTGGTGAAAGTGAATAGAGATTGATAATTGTACCAGAGATGTAACGGATAGTGATTTGGACGGATACCGGATATCCGGCGAGTTGCTAAGCCGGATGAACGGATATTCGTTCATATATAAATTTATTTCTAATTCGACTGGCTACAATTATAAAAAAGAAAAAGATAGAGTTCAGCTACTACAGCTTTTTCGCACTTTCTCAACATTAAATCAATCAAAGCCAAGACCAATATCATCAATAAAAAATGTAATACATATTATGAAAACCAGTGGCTCAAGCCAATTTAATATGTTTCCTTTAGAGAGCTCCGAAGACACTTTAATTAATTAACTTTTCTTATACATTTTTATCAGTGGAAACTTTCTATGTTAGCTCTTTGTACACCATATGAGCTCTTATACTTCTCTATAATTATCATAATTATCATTCTATAATTATCACATTTTTTGTTATATTTAACTAGTTGGTACCCGGCAAGTTGCTGCCGTCTTTATCCCATACCTGTTTCAGTTTGCCAAAAGAAGGCCATAAAAATAGTAACTCCACTCTGAATTTCAATATTCTGTGACCATTATTTTCAAACCTTTTATTTATAAAAATTTGTCTTTTATGAACGGAGTCACCCACACTCCTTTTCTAATACCCGTTCTAGTTTTCGAGTATTTTCCAGTAGAAGGATATCATCAAATAGTAACTCCAGACCGAGTTTCTTTTTTCTATGTCTAGTCTTTCTGTGACTTCTATTTTCAAAGCGATTCAATTTAAAAAATGTGCCTTATATGAGCGGAGCTACACCCCTTGAACAATGCCCGTTCTAGCTTTCCAGAAGCAGAACACCATCAAATAGTAACTTCATTGAGAGTTAAAATATTCTTTGACTTTTTCTTCCATCTGTATCGAAAATTTGTGGTGACCGTGGCATGTAGGTTAAGTGTGTGGCTTAGCATGCTCGAAGCCCGGGTTCGATCCCCAGCCGCGGCGAAAAGTTTTTTTCAATAAAAATTTTTCTGATCGGTCACCACCTCTCTGCAGACAATGGCAAACCTCAGAGAGTAAATAATGCCATGTAAAGCTTCTTGAGAACATGAGCTTTAGCCGTTCGGAGTCGGCATAAAACATGTAGGTCCAGTTCTCGGTTAATTGTGTGCAAACATTTAATAACACACACAACACAATTGATCATAAGAAGCTCGGTCAAAGTCCTTTCAAGGGCTGAAATGGCCAATTTGTTTTTTTTTGTTTTTTGTATCGAAAATTTAAATTGATTGGGCGGATCCACTCAACATTTTCCAATACCCGTGTCAGTTTTATAAATGAAATACCTGGCCAATAATTTACTTCATGCTGAGTTTCATTGTTTTACGACATTTAGTTCCAAATCTATTCGATATCAAAATTTTTAATTGTATGGGTGGTGCCACGCCCCTTTAACAAAAGTTCCTCAAATTTGCCAGTTGAAAGTCACAACTAAATAGTTACTTCGTACCGAGTTTCATTGATGTGTGATTTATAGGTCGAAATAAAAACCGAACACTTGTTATCTTGCAAAAGTGCCACGCCCCTCGCAGGTAGGAGGATGAAAAATACTTTACGACCTATTCTCATAACTATCAAATGAAAAAAATAATTCATTAAAATCGGTCCAGCCGTTTCGAAAGAGTTGACACTTGACACAAGATCTTTATAGATAAGAATTTAAATTAAAATCAGTTTTAAGCAAAATGCCGTGCGTACAATTTTGTCGAGTGAAGAGCGTGGCAAAATATTGACATACAACGCATCGGAACTAATAATATCTGAAATTTAGGAAAAAAAAATTAATAGAAGTCGATGCGTCATTCGAAATTATTTACGTAATCTAAATAATTATAATCTTTTAAAGTTTGTTGGCATAAAACTCGCGCTTTCTGACCGAGAACAGATGTTAAGTCTCAGAAAAAATTTTAACTCAGCCAAGTCATACGTTTAATTAACCACCGCCGTTCACAAGTGTCCAAAACCGCAATTTGGCGCACATTGCAACAGGATAACGCTCGCATTTATTTAAGCAATGAAACGAAGTTATTTTTGGATGATTGCTCTGTGCAAACTTTGGACTGGCTGCCTGCTCCACGGACCTAAATCCTATAGAGAATATGTGGGGCATTTAGTTGGGAAATGATATTGCAAACAATCGCCAATGACAATACAGATGAGCTAAAAGCTGCAATTGTTATCTTAAGTCTTTCTCTATTGCCAATATTATTAGTAAAAATATTTAAAAAAAAATTATGTGTCTGAAATGCACTTTAGATGCCAGATATTACAATTACAGTAGTACTGAGTAAAATAAGAAACAAGCACGTGGCATAGAAAAAGCTGCAGTTTTGTGTTTCTTATCAAAAATATCTACAATAATTGTAAAATATTTGGATTTAAATTATTTTTGAGATGTGTGGAATTCACTTTGACTGATTTTTCTTTATGGCTTATTTTTTCTTATGGGTCTAGGAAAAGCAATATATTTCTAGTGAGTCTACCTTGAAATATTTTCATGTCAACACGTGATTATTTTAGCATTTATGTAAAACATAACAATAATTTTGTCTGCTATGGTGCAAAGTAGGAAAAACAGCTGCAACAATGCATTGGCAGCGGTAATATTTTGCATCTTCAATGTGCTCGATGATGCTGATGGTGGCAACAACAAGATGATGGTAGGCAGCAAAACAGGCAACGACAGCCGGCAAAAATTATGCAGCAACTATTGAAAAAACACTTGAAAGCATGATGAAAGGAGGTGGTTTAACAACCAATAACTTGGCGAGAAAGAAAATATAAAATAATTTTAAACTTATAATAAAAATAACTCACGAATGCAGCATAAAAACAATGAGCAGAACATGCAGAAAACCCGCCAAAAAAAAAAAAAAAAACACCAACACCAACAAACCAAGCACCGGCTGGGACCAAAGACAAGAGCAGATGACGACCGGCATGCAGCGCTGTGGACTGTGTATCATAAACTGTAAATATTTATGTATAAACTAGTTGGTCGACCGACCGACCGACCGAGCGACGATGAAACAATCCAACCAACCGGCCGGCCGGCAAGTTTCAATCAACAAAGCAAAAATTCACAAGTAAGCGCATAAAGCATGAATCTTAATTTATGAGCGTGTACTATTTATTGATGGTAATGGTGATGGTGATGGTGATGTTGGTGTGGTTGTTTTTGTTGTTGTTGTTTATAAGCACATGATTTAACTTCGTTCGGACTGTGTCAATTGCTGAATGTCTGTGTGTGTATGAGGATCATTTGGTCTGTCTGTCTAACTTGCTGCTTGTCTGGCAGTCTGAACGACGACTGTCTTTTTATACGTAACATTAGGGGTATGCACACCGAACTCGTTAGTTTGTTAGTTGTTACTTGTTATTTTTTTACATGCACTTTGTTTTTGTTAAATTATCGAACTATCGAACTACCGAGTAACAAAGTAACAACTGAACAACCCTGATAAAGTTTTCGTTAGTTCGGCAAAGCAAAATCAGCTGTTATTTAATAAGAACTACCAGGCTAACGAGATAAAACATAAGGGTGTGTTCACAGTCAACAAATTTAACGAAGTAACAACTAACCAAATAACAAACTAACGAGTTCAGTGTGAATACCCCTATTATGTTTATTTCATTGACTTTTTATCTGTTGCTGTCTGTCTGAATTTTCTGCAAAAATCTTCAATCAGTATAAAAATTATTATGGTTGAATAAGTTGTTAAATGAACTAACAACAACAACAACAACAGCAACAAAACTACAATAACAATACCATCAAAAAGGGGTTGGTTACTTAAATGGTTGGTTATTTCATTGTTGACTCTTGATTGTTGGTCAGTCAGTCAGTTAGTCAGGGGGGGCTTGAAGCAACCACCTTTTTAAAGAGTTTTTTTTTTTGTTATGTTATTGTTGCTGCTAGTTTGTTGTTTGAAATAAATTAAAATAAATATTTTCCGGTTTCAATTATTTAAAATTAAGTGCGTACCTCCACCATAAAAAAGTAAAATCATATATGTACACAAGCAGACAAACATGGCTACAACAACAGAAAAATGTCACTGCATCAAAATCTATTTTACTGCTTCAATAGTTTTTATGACAGACAAGAATTGGTTGATATATTTTCAGAAAGCAAAACAAAATTAAATTCTATGCATCGGAAATGAAAATAAAATGATAAAAATGAAATAATGTAGTGTTTTTTTTTTAGTATTGTCTGGTAGTCAGACCTTTGAAATATTGTTTGTTTTTTTTTTGGGGGGAGGAAATATTTCATCAACACAGACAGGTTTCAGCAGCCAAATAGGCAAGCTAGAAAGGGACTTGAAATCTAAAAATGTTGTATTTTAACAGGGGTGTAGTCCTGCGAATAGGATTAAGAGTACTATGGTACCCATATTTTTGTTCATATTTAGGTAAAACTAATAAAAACCTACGTGACAAGGTGGAGGGAGGGGGCGATTTTCACCTGACAAATGTTTCCGATTGCGGCAAACTAACACCCGTTTAGTTGACGGCTAATTTGAGCGGCGATGTCTGCTCTAGACTATACACTTGAGAAGTTTCTACAAGACCCTAAAAATGGAATGTGCGTCCCAACCACATTACTAATTTCCTAATGAAAACTAAAACAGCCTCGGATATGAACCCCTCCTACAACGTTGACGACCACCGCAAACGAAAAACGGACAATGATTTACGGATATGCACCTGGAATGTCCGGACCCTTTATAGGGAAGGTGCCGCTGTCCAACTGGCGGAAGCCCTCGAAAAAATAAAGTCTGACATCACCGCCATCCAGGAGATGCTATGGAAAGGACAAGGCTGCTCTAAGAGAACAGACTGCGATATCTACTACAGCTGCCATGCGAAGAAGCGCGAATTTGGATGCGGATTTGTCGTAAGTCGGAAACTACTCCATCTTGTTTCCCGGTTCACAGCTGTGAATGAAAGGCTAACGACAATCCGCATCAAGGCGAAATTCTTCCACATAAGGCTTATTTGCGCACATGCCCCGACGGAGGAAAAAGACTATGCTGTCAAGGACACCTTCTACGCGAGCCTAGAGGACATGTATAATCGCTGCCCGGCCCATGAAAAAAGTTATCGGCGATTTTAACGCAAAGATCGGAAAAGAAGGCATCTTTTGCTCCACTGTCGGTCAGTTCAAGAACTACTTCGAACAACGGTCTAAGACTGATCGACTTCGCCGCGGCGCGAAACATGGTAGTTAGTAGCACCAGATTCCAACACCTAGATATCCATATGGCAACCTGGCTGTCCCCGGATCAAAAAACGCGAAACCAAATTGATCATGTTGTGATCGACGTAAGGCACGCTTCAAGTGTACTGGATGTGCGCACATTTCAGAGGGTCAATATTGACTCCGACCATTATCTTGTTGCAGCCAAGATCCTCATGCGATTGTGCAATGCGAAGAATGTACGCACAGGTGTGCAACGAAAGCTTGATGTCGATAAGCTGCTATCACAACGGACCGCCGAGGCCTACTCCGCTCAACTTTCGGTTAAGCTCAACCAACCTTACTCTTGCCTCGACGACGCTGGCGGACTTTGGACGCATATATCCCACTCCATGCGCACTGCTGCTGAAGAAGTCATTGGTTTTCGGCGCCCGCAACCAATTGTATGACCATGAGTGTCGCGACGTGACAGCAGCAAAATACGCCAAATATAAAAAGATGCTGCAGTCAGCTGCAACGCAAGCCATGCACGAAAACTATCGGGATAAAAGGAAGGAATAGAGATGCTTTTTCAGACGTAATAAAAGAGACCAAGAAAAGCGTGAGCGAGAAAAAATTAAGGTATACCAGAACAAGAAGGATTCTCGAAAATTCTACCAACAGGTTAAGCGTCTAACCCAAGGTTTCAAGACCGGAGCATACACTTGTAGAGATGAGAATGGTGATCTGGTTACAGATACTCAGTGCGCATTGAAATTATGAAGACAGCATTTTTCCAATCTGCTTGCAGGCGACGATACCAACAATTCCGGCCTTGGAGAATGCAGTCTGACACAACCAATTGACGATGATGGAGTGGAAATTCCACCACTTAGCCATAACAAGGTTAAAGTTGCTATCCAGCGACTCAAAAACAACAAAGCCGAAGGAGCTGAAGGCCTGGCTGCTGAATTGTTTAACCCTTCGATTAGTGACATTTCCGATGTCGTTAAAACAGTGACAAGGTCCCTAGGGACCTTCAAAGAATTGTTTGATGTTATCATTAGACATGTGTGGTTTTAGTGATTTTCGTGTTGGTTTCTTTAAAGTATTAAGTGCAAACATACATAAAGAATGGTAACAAATAAATACATTTTTTTTTCAAAATGTGGAAAAAAAAAGTTATAAGCAAACAAAAATTGAAAAGGTCCCTAGGGACCTTCTCACTAATCGCAGGGTTAAAACCGGCGGCGGTGAATTGATAAGATGCATGCTAGAGAACTGCAATGAGTATCCGACAGAAATCGAATATTCGAACCATACCCGAGTTTCTTGCTGTTCTCTGCCCTATCCAGCCTCAATAAAATATTTAAAATACTTAGACTCATTCGCTCATTAGTATATTTTTTGGGTATAAGTTCGTACTTATATCCGAGAGCGGCGTGATCCGAACCACTTCGATTTGTTTTAAATGAGTGCAATGTCTAAACGTATAGCAAGGAAGCTCGACCCGAGTGTATTTTGAGTGTATACTGAGTACTGCTCTTTCTCTGCCAACGTCTCTATTTTGTTTGGATATGTTTTTTTGCGTATGTTTTTCGTTATCGCACTGCAGGCAATATCAGCAGAAATTTTTTTAATAGTGTTTTTGTTGTACTCTAGGAAGAAAAGATAATAACAACAACGCTTGTGAGTTTTTTTTTTGCTGTTACGCGTTCTTTCGTGTAAGCTGAATAAAAAAAACAAACAAAATAAAAAACAAAAAAAAGAAAAACACGTGTTTCTGTTACACACAAAAAACTCGTTCACTTCTCACTGCTGCGCTCATCTGCGCTCTGCTTCACATCAGTGGCAGAATGAACCGAGTGATTCGGGTGTTTGTGTCGATCATGAGTTCTTGGGTAAGTATGATGAGTACTAGCAAGACGACAACAACAGCAAGTATTTATGAACCGAAAAAACCCGATACGACTTGTGATTACCGACTACTCATATTTATTTGACCCGCCGCATTGCAGCTTAGTGAAAGTGAGTATGAATAGGGTTGCGTGCGGCGAGGGTTGCGTAGGTTTTTGGACTGATTTTTTTCAGATTTACTCAGAGTCTCAAAAAAGCTACCATTGCAGTTCTCTGATGCATGCATCAACTCATCAGAAAAATATGACTAGCGGAAAGCATGCCCGACGATTAGAATCTCAGTGTGCTTTGTCCTATACTTACGAAAGAAGACACGACAATCTGCGCCAACTACCGAAGTATCAGTCTTATTTCCATCGCATACAAGGTTCTTTCGAGCATATTGTATGAAAGATTGAAGGCGGATATCAAAACACTGATTGGACCTTATCAGTGTGGTTTTCGTTCTGGCAAGTCCACCATGGACCAGATTTTTACACTACGCCAAATCCTGGAGAAAACCCACGAAAACCAAATCGACACCCATCATCTCTTTGTTGATTACAAAGCTGCGTTCCATAGCCCCTTTCGAGATTGCCTGTATGCAACAATGTCTGAGTTCGGTATACCTGCAAAGTTGATAAGGCTCTGCAAGATGACTTTGAGCAATACATGCAGCTTCGTCAAGGTAGGAAATGACCTCTCCGAAACCTTTAATACCGAACGAGGTTTCAGACAAGGCGACACCCGCTTTCATGCGATCTCTTCAATTTCATCATGATCCCCTCCTACGAAAGGCAGGTGTACATCGAAATGGTACTATTATCTACAAAGGTGTCCAGCTCCTTGCGTATGCTGATGATATCGATATTATCGGCAGAACCAAGAGAGATGTAACCGCTGCTTTCGCCGCTATCGAAAAGGAATCAGCCAAAGTGGGTTTGACAGTGAACGAGGGCAAAACAAAGTATATGCTGTCTGCAAATAGGGAAGCGCGGCGTCTAAGCTGCCATGTTACAGCAGGAAAATACAACTTTGAAGTTGATTAGGAGTTTATATACCTTGGCACCGCTGTAAGCAGCAATAACAACGTCAGCCTGAAGATAAAGCGAACAATAACAATTGCTAATAGGTCCTACTACGGGCTAAGTAAGCAATTAGGTTCCACAGCTCTCTCTCGATCGACAAAACTAACACTCTACAAGACGCTCATCGTACACTGAGACAAAACTACATTAAAATTAAGAGAAAAAACTTTCAAACTTAAAGTAAATGTGCACGATTTCTAGCCGGCGAAAATTTATTTTTAATTAAAAGAAAATATGTTGAGGCTTATTTATAAAGAAAGCTGCATTGATTCTAATGACTTGTCTTTTATTTTTTAAGTACAAATAAATTCTTTGAATATTCAGTTGTCCTCAACTTAAAAATATTCTTGCTTGAAACGACAAAACATCGAACTTAATGAAATTTTATCATTGTTTTTTAAGTTCAAGTCTAGGAACTCAATTGGCCTGGGTTCAATCCCCAACAAGAACAAGATATTTTTTTATTTTAACTAATGTTTTTTAAGTAAAACTTATTTTGACGGTTATATTTGAAGAAGAAGTTAATGAAACAAAATTAGCATTTCAATACTTTAATTAAAATTTTTGAAACTTACACAGTCAAGATTCGAACCCACGTCTTCCGCGTGACAGTCTAGCGCGCTTCCATTGAGCTATTGTGAGATATTGTTTATATAGTATCTTATAAAATATAAGTTTTATTGAATCATGCTCACAACAGAGAGCATCATGTGTTATTGCTCATTTGTACATCATCGGCAAGCAAAGATTTCGTTTTGTAGCATCAAAAAGAAAATTAAATAACATTTTTTTAAGTTTTCTTTTAAAGTAAAGCAGATTCCTTTCAAGTAGCTTTGAAAAGTAAATTACATTAAATTTAAAAGAAAATGCAGTACATTTTTTTCTCTGTGTACCTGTGCTTCTCTATGGCGCTGAGGCTGAAGCATGGGTGGTATCGCAAACTTCTTCTTCGCAAAATCTTTGGTCCTGTTCGAGTTGGGGACGACTATCGCATTCGAACGAACCACGAACTGTATGAGCTCTACGACGACATTGACTTAGTCCAGCGTATAACAATTCAGCGACTACGCTGGCTGGGTCATGTCTTTCGTATGGATGAAGAAGCTCCAGTGAAGAAGGTGTTTGAGGCGAAAGCCGAGTGTCAACGTTGAAGAGATAGAACATGCCTATGATGGATTGACCAGGCCGAGGAAACCCTAACCACGCTTGCTGTAACAGATTGAAGACGGCGCGCGCGAAGCAGAGACGCCTGGCGAGAACTGATGAAGTAGCCCGACAACGGGTTAGGTTGTCATGGCCACCTAAGTAAGTAAATAAGTAAGAAAAAAACATGGGCGTGATACGCCCACAAACATTTATACTTCCCATTGCCCCTTACTATTGATAGCTCTATGAAGAAGTTTGTATTTGACCTACAGAGATAAAACTTGGTATGTGAGTATGTTACCACCAGTTAACACGACCACCTTCCATGCAACTCATTATAGTGAAAACTCTATAAAGAGGTTGATATTTGAGCTTTGACTAGAAAAACTAGACGTGAGCATGGAAATGAAGATTTTATGCGATTTATGCTTCTATCATCTCATCCAGCGAAGAAACTTAATATTATAAATTAAAAACAAAATGATAAATACATATTTAAATTTTTACGTAAAAGTGATGATGAAGGGACAGATTATCTTATTCAGATAAAAGTTCTTCTGAGCAAAGTTAAATTATAAATATATTATTAAACTGATGAAGTTTTAGTGGTTACTTATAATATTTTTATTTTTTTTTTATAAATTTTAATATTTGAGTATTTAAAAACTTTTTCAAGGTGTTTCGAAATAAGTTTTTACAAGGATTGGGCGTTTTTTTCATATTGAATGGTTGATAGTTGAAGGTTTTGAGAACAAACAAGATAATGAAATAAAAAATTGTGCTGATAGCATTTAAATTCACATAATAACAAATTCTAATATATAGCAAACATAAAAATTGATGATGTTTTCAAAACTACAATTATAAAACAAGTACTTTTGAAGTTCAATTTTAATTTAAAATTTTTTTAAAGTGTTATTTAAAATAAGTTTCTGACTAATTATCTCAAAAAAGCTATGTCTTGTAATAAAGTTCAAATTTTTTACTGTGTATTTAAAGAATTTACAGTAAAATACATAATATCACAACTTATTTTTCGAATATTGCCAAAAGATATATTTTTTTAATCACATTACTTGTAAGCATAAAACACAAAAAGAAAAAAATTAGTTTTAAGCCCTTTTTACTCAAAGGCCACTTAAAACAATGGATTTTTTGATTAAGTATGGTTTCATGCGTTCAGAGATGAAAATTGATTCAATTCCAACCACTATTATTATTTCTGTTTATCGTATGAAGGTGAATAAAAATTAAAAGATACAAAATATACCTACAAAAATTCTAAAAAAATTTGATATTTTGTTAACAAAAAATTTTTTTTGCTGACCAGTAGTAAGACACCCATTTTAGTGAAAAATTTTTAAGATTATTTTTATGAAATTTTTTGCGAATATATTTATTTCTCACTTGATTAAAGTAAAAATTAACGAAATGGCGCTATCAAGAGCAGGCAGCGGTAAACAGTGTTCATAAAAATTTCCACACATCATTAATTAACATAAAGGTTAAAAGTTTGTTATGTATTAATTTAACTATAATAAATAGTGCAAAAAAACAAAACGTATATTTAATAAATGATGAATCAATGTCCGTTATGGACAAAACAATGTAAATAACATGGAATTCGGTTTACCATTTCCTGCGACAAGGCGATGTCCTCGGCATTGCGTGTGTTGAACATAAATTCATGAAGTAGTTTCATCATGAGTGATGATGAGTTGATTGTGTACTTAATAGATGCAGTAGAAGAAGAGAAGGTGAAATCCAATAAACGTTCTACAAAAAATTTAAAGTAAACTGCTTATATATTAATCCATACAAAGCCAGCTGTTGGTGTGGTTTGATGACAGCTTAAAACTTTCTTGATTTGATAGCAAAACACGCAACAGCGTAGAATTTTATTGATTTAATCAATCAATTGCAAAACACAGTAAAATATGCACAAAAAAACCAACCCAGATACTTTCCAAGCTAGTAGAACATTTAAGCACTTTTTTTATATGCAAAATAATCAAAAAATAATTCTGTTTTTTTTCTTTTATTTCAGGATAAACAAACAGACCGGCGCGCACAAATCAGCTGTTGTCATTCACATGCACTTCGAGATACTTTTTTTTTCTTTCTTTAGTATAGATACGTATCTTTTGCATACGTTCTGATACAAGACTTGAAATCGCCGTGTGCGTAAGTATTGACTTATTTTTAGACACAAATTTGAATGCAAATATATTTTAATTTACTTTAATGCAATTCTTTTGGTGTATTCGTTGAATATTATTTTATTGTTCGTTGAAAATTTAAAAATTATTTTATTTTTTCGACAAACTTTTTGTTTCAAACAAACGTAGGCAAGACAAATCGACACATTATTTAATATATTTATATATATATTAAGGCTCAGCACAGACAGAAATGGAAGAAGACGTTCGTTGGTCGACACGCACGCCGCTCGCTCAGTCGTTAACTGAGCGAGTGAGGAGGAAAGCGTCGCAGTCATCACCCAGTCGGCACAAAAAGCAGCAAAACTTTGCGAATAACTGTTGAGAATCTAACGATAAAAATAACTAAAAATATTGGATACCAGAGCAAAATTATTTAATCGTAGAGCGTAACCTGAAATTGAGAGAGATAGATAGAGAGAGAGAGAGAGAAAGAGGGAGCTTGAGCGCGCAAACTTATTGCAGCATGAATAGCAACAAATTGAAGCCGAAAAGGTAGGGATGGGAGAGGTGTGTATTAGATGTGAGGCGCTGCGAATTAAATACAACAACAAGAGAGCTGTTTTAAACAGAAAGTAATAAAACAATAAAACAATAATAAAAAATATAAAACAAGCACAAAATTAAAAATAAAAACTAAACTACTTCTGAGAGTCAAACTAAGCATGAAATAAAACAAAAAGAGCACACAGTAATTATTTTTTGAAAAGTTAAAACACTAAAAATAAAAATTAAATTAATTAATACATAATATGTGTGTTTCAGCGCGGTAGCGACGCGAGACGCAGGAATAACTGCGAATGCTAATGTGTAATCTTCGTCGCGTGGGTCTTGATCTTGCATTTACATTGACGTACAGACAGACCCACGCGGCGCTATGCGCTCACGTGCACAATGGAACATAACTTAACTGAAGTCAATTAAAAAATTAAATATTTTGTTGTTTTTTTTTTTTTAGGTATGGATGTTTTCAGCAATTACGAGCAAAAGATATGAATTAATCTTGATACTATTGGTAGGTAGGTTTATATCATTTTTTTATAATAATTATGTGCGGAATGTGTTTCGAAACCGTTACAAATCTGTCTAAATAATGCTGAGAGCGTAAACATACAAATCAGTTTTCATGTTATTATCAAATCTTTTGTTTTCAAACCTTATTATTCTTAAATATAAACGATTCTGCCGCGAATAAGCATTATTTAAAAAAGAGAAGAGAGTATCTCGAGTCGAATAAAAGAGTCGAACATGGATTTGTATATGAAATTTGTGTTGAGTTCGAGTCTAATTTAAATACCTACGCGTTTTGAGAGAATTTTACAAAAATAAATTAGTTTCGTATAAAATAAACGAGGAAGCGAGTCAATTTCGAATTCGAAACGTATACATTAGACCGTACCTCAAAAAAAAAGTGCGCCGTAAACCAGCGAATATGACGCATTTGTGCAAGGCAATTACGAAAAAAAATTTTTTTTTTTTTTTGACCGAACGTAGGGGTCGCGCATTGACATATTTCTTCATATCTCTGGTGTTTACAGTCGGATTTTAAAGTTTGGTACAACAATGTTTTTGTCTCAAGAAGATCAATATGACCTCTTTAGAAGTCATTGACCTCAGGTGTACCGTTCTAGTACTAACCCTCCAGATCTCAGTTGCTACCATCCTAATGTACCATCCTTATATTAAAAAAATAAAGCTCTTAAAATATCATTAATCTTTTGCCCAGGAAGTATATCGAAATTTCAAGCAGAACTATTTTTAAAAAATTTTTTAAAATTTTTTGCCGAACGTAGGGCTCCCTTTTTTCATTTTCATCATATCTTCGGTATTAAAAGTCTGATCATATTGAATGACATATCGATGTTTTTGTTTAAAAGAGACCAATTATTTTTATTCCAAAATAAAAAAAAAAATATTCCTACAAGTCCTTGGAAGGTCTTTAATTGATTTTGAGGAACTTTAAAGCTCGTAAAGAGCTCTAAAAAAGGTTTCAACGCTATTTTTGTTGTGATTTTCTAAATGTTCAATGGATTATTAGTTTCACAGCCACATCGAAAATATCAATTTCAAACACTGGCTATTGCAATTCGTGTTTCCCCGTGAAAAAACAGTTGAAAATTGCGTCTGTCTAATATTTATTTCAAACGAGAGTTTTATAGAGTTTTGATCATTTTCAATAAAAATCGAACAAAAAACATTTAAAAAACAAATGTCTTTTATTGCGAGTGACTTAAATAATACCAAATTTCTAACTGAGTATGATGTTATAAATTTTTTATTGTATCTGCGGCATAACAGTGATAAAAGTCGAAAGTTGGATGTTTTTAAATAAGAAGCTGTTAGAAATGTAATCGTTTTGTGGCAACGCGCCGGCATACCAATTATAATCCTAACGGCGGTTCGGAAACGTGTTGATGTACTTGTGAATACCTATTATACAATTTCTAAAAATCGATTGAGATATACCCTGAATGATTGGAATAAATTGTTTAAAATTTCGATTTGTTTTAAAAATCCATCAAATTTTGACGTGATTCAAGTTGGCTATATTTCTGACAGCTCTCGAGTTTTGATAAAATGTGGCCCATGCGTTGTTCATCGGTGACCGCCGAAGCAGATTCATTTACTACATGAACAACACGCTCGGTGTTTTGAGAATGGCATGGATAAGCTGTGAAGTTATATAGGTTTACTATAAAAATTAATCAAATTAAGTCATTTTCATTGTGCGAACCTGGTAATTTGATTAATTTGTTTGAATGTTGCAATGATTCTTGCTGGTCTTAACAAAATATTCTCCGGGTGCAAGAAGTACGCATTGTTTTTTATAAAAAGACTAACTGCCAGTTGAATATCTTATGACTTATTGTTTAACTTTCGACTTTTATCACTGTTATGCCGCAGATACAATAAAAAATTTATAACATCATACTCAGTTAGAAATTTGGTATTATTTAAGTCACTCGCAATAAAAGACATTTGTTTTTTAAATGTTTTTTGTTCGATTTTTATTGAAAATGATCAAAACTCTATAAAACTCTCGTTTGAAATAAATATTAGACAGACGCAATTTTCAACTGTTTTTTCATGGGGAAACACGAATTGCAATAGCCAGTGTTTGAAATTGATATTTTCGATGTGGCTGTGAAACTAATAATCCATTGAACATTAAGAAAATCACAACAAAAATAGCGTTGAAACCTTTTTTAGAGCTCTTTACGAGCTTTAAAGTTCCTCAAAATCAATTAAAGACCTTCCAAGGACTTGTAGGAATATTTTTTTTTTTATTTTGGAATAAAAATAATTGGTCTCTTTTAAACAAAAACATCGATATGTCATTCAATATGATCAGACTTTTAATACCGAAGATATGATGAAAATGAAAAAAGGGAGCCCTACGTTCGGCAAAAAATTTTAAAAAATTTTTTAAAAATAGTTCTGCTTGAAATTTCGATATACTTCCTGGGCAAAAGATTAATGATATTTTAAGAGCTTTATTTTTTTAATATAAGGATGGTACATTAGGATGGTAGCAACTGAGATCTGGAGGGTTAGTACTAGAACGGTACAGCTGAGGTCAATGACTTCTAAAGAGGTCATATTGATCTTCTTGAGACAAAAACATTGTTGTACCAAACTTTAAAATCCGACTGTAACCACCAGAGATATGAAGAAATATGTCAATGCGCGACCCCTACGTTCGGTCAAAAAAAAAAAAAAATTTGTTTTCGTAATTGTCTTGCACAAATGCGTCATATTCGCTGGTTTACGGCGCACTTTTTTTTTTTTTGCATAGGAGGTGGTACGGTCTAGTATACATATTACACATTGGGTATAGATATACATTTGTACTAGGGATGTTATGGAGGTGAGTTTATCGGAACCGGAGTTGGAACCGGAGTTTTTAAATTTGATTTATCGGAATCGGAGCCGAAGTCGGAGTCGGAGCCCAAGAAAGATGTGTTTGTTAACTGTTAAGGTTACTTTTATAGAATAAAAGCATAATTAACATAGTACAGTATTCACTATCTTTAATCAGCACTGAAAATTTTATGTTTAACAATAGGAAAATATCTAGTTTTAAGTTTTGTTAAGTCAAATGAAGTGACTCTAAACGTACCAAATTGTACTTAATGAACAAAACCTGGTCAGATTTCTCCCCGTCCAACCGATTTCTTAGAGGAACATATATGAGACTAGTTCTGGAGGACGTGATAAATATTGAAGAGCAATTGAGTGCAAATTTCGACATTTCGAAAATACTCTCCGGAAGAGATTTTATAAGCAATTACAATTTTTTAACGAAGAACTACGATCGTGTGTGAGATAGGTAGAATCGTATACTCCCGTACATTTCGATCTTCGTTATAACTCCTATTCAAACTTGTCGGAACCGAAGTCGGAATCGGAGGTGTAAAATCAATTGGAAGTTCCGACCTTTCGGAACCGAAGTCGAAGCTGCGTTACGTCCCTAATTTGTACACATACACTAAAGAGCAAAACAGTAACATCCCAATATATTTTCGAACTCGATTTAGTTTCGAATTAGTAACGATGCCGAGAACTCGTATCAGATATCTCGTATTGAATTCGAATTCTAGTTGAATCCGAGATTATTCAAAATAGCGAATACATTTATATATAAAATGTCATATTTCTAAGAGATATTCATCTCATATCTAGCTTATCGAAGAATCTAAAATATCTGAGAAACACATAATTTTTTTATTTATTTGGCTTAAATATATCTACAGAACAAAGTGTAATTATTTTCTAACTAAATTGTAAAACTAATACATTAAATTTTCGAATTCGCAATATTGAATTTTTTCGAATTGGAAACGAGTCCGCCCGTAATCTAGTGATATAAATTAAATTTTTATTGCTGCAATTAATCAACGCAACATTTTTTGTTGAACAAAGTTCCCTTCAGATTTTTTTTCAAAAATATAAAAAAAAACAAATGAATTTTTTGCCTCATCTGGGAGTCGAATCCACGTACCCAAGCGCTTTTTTTCATAATGAAGAAAATTACGATGCTATAAAACTACAACTGCGTTAGGCTTGTGGATTACGTGGAAAACTTGCATCCATTTTTGCTTCTTTATTATAATAATAATTTTGTTATCTTTAATCATAATAATCGATTTCCTCATTTCTCCCCCTAGGGTTCATTAGCAAAACCAGAACGAACTTCATTATTGAAATAAGTATCCGAGATCTCGGGTTCACCATAAATTTGAAGCAAATTCGTTGGGTTTATTGGGATAGGGTGGTATAGTAATTAATTGCATATTTTTATTTTCTGATAAATGTATTACTTTTTTCACAATATTTAATTTAAGAAATGAAATAGTTTCGATAGTATCGTAAGTGTAGACGTAGAATTCCGTTTAAGTTGTAACCTCTTCTACTTTGTCTCTATGGTCCGGTTGTTTTGACCATTTTGCACGTATTTTTTTTAATCTTCCGATTAACAATTAAATTATTTAATTTAATTAATAATTAACTAGCAAATAAATTAATTACACTTAATTATGGAGTTTTATCGAGACCAAAATAAAGAAAAAGTTAAAAGTAAGCATGAAAAATGAGCAAGAAAAGCAGCTGATGATTGATTTTCTTATATAAACACATGCATTTTTCTTCATATATTTGTCTATTTTGTGACTTTAATATAATAGTGACAAAAATCAAAATTAGATATTCATTCAGAGCACAATATATCTGATATTTTTATTTATATATTATCTTTGAACGATGAGTATTAAAAGCTGTAGGTATACCCTAAAGTATTCGTCAAAAAAGTTTCATGGCCTTGAAAAAGTCTGTTAAAACGATTCCAAACAAACCGCGCTGAAAGACGTAATTCTACGTCAAAACCGATTTTTTAAAATTGAGAAAGTAAAGATCACCTTTATACAATTTTTTGACTATAAAACCTATATTTACAAAAAAAGCAAAAAATTATGAAGCTAAAAACCAACCAAATCAAGTCCAAATATTTTAGTTTCCTTTTTATGGCGGTTTTTTGCCGCGAGGGTCCACATGATCCCAGTGTGCCGAGCACGTTATACCAGAAGTGTGTCAAATAAAGGTTAAGCAAACTCAACCACTTCTCTGCCGCCAACTACAACTTTAGTAAGTTACGCAAGTAAGTTAAGTTAGTAAGTTACGCAAAATAAAGTAACATTTGAAGCACCGTAGCAATACGGCTATTCAAAAATAAAACTGAAAACTAATTTTTCCAAAACTGTTTCCGAGCAATTCGGATTAATTGTACACCGGATTTAACAAAAGATTTGATATTTTTAATGATATTTGAACTATTTGGTAATCAAAGCTTATGAAAATTTAATAAAGAAGAGTGAATATTCAACACAACTCGAGAGGTTATGAATCAATATATGAGAAGAGCTGTTCAGTTCCATCAATAAATTGGAGTTAAAAAATAGGTATTTCAAAGTATCTTCAAAGTTGAACTTTTAGTTTAGTAGAACCCATGAATTTTTAGAAAAGTATCTACAAAGTTGAGCTTTCAGTTCAGTAGAACCCATGAATTTTTAGAAAATTTGAAAATATCACTGAACAAAATAAGATATCATTTTGAAAAATTACAAAATGTATTTTAAGGAAAATAATTGCACAAAAAAAAATTCATTGTTTTGGGAGAAGCTTTACAAATAAAACATATACTTGCACTTTCCGTAAAAAGTTAGCTACGGACCCATCAACTTGGTTAGATCACTGCACCATGAACAGAGCATAATATAAGAACTTTTACGACTTCACAATTATTTAAAAATATAACACACTCAAGACAATTTATCTTTATATTCATGTTATCATTCTCCATCGAAACTAGTTGTTTGGATTCTTTTGTAAAAACAAATTTAATAAGTTTGAAATTTATAGAAATGAGCATAATTGATGTTTGGATGCTTGGAAAAACAGTAATATTTTATAAAGACGAAAGAAAGCGGAGTCGATTTTTTTAGATTTTGTTAGAATAAAGTTTAGACTAATGATAAATGAAAAAAAATCTTACCGAAGTTTGTGCATATTTTTTTTAAAATGTCTTCGCAATATTGAAATTTTATAATTTTATTTATAAAAAATCTTAACTCTGAAGTTACATAAAATTTTACTATTTAATGCGATAATACATAAAATTAATAAACACCAGTCAACTTTTAAAACCTGTAGCGGGAGAAAATTTAAATTTTAAGAAAAAAATTTTGTTTAATTGACGTTTTACCTTTAAATCGGTATCAAAACATTCTTATTCTCTGCCATACATTTTTTTTGATTTTTGTCTTTGGGACGAATTACTGTGCGCCCGCCATGATTTTTTTAATTTTTTGTGTAATTTTTTACCTATAAATACATGCGTAATTTTTCAAAATTATATCTTATTTTTTATTCAAGTTATACGCATTTTAAAATAACTATTTTTTTGTACGTGTCACGTTCCTTTTAGGCTGAAAGTGAACTGTTGAATTGTGTTGATATCCCTTAATAAGAGACGACGTTTGATGATAATTTTATTCATAAAAAAATCATTCTTTTTATTTTTTTATATTGGTTTCCAACAAATTCTCATGTTCCGGGTTTCGCTAACCCTTTAAAAATGATCTCAACTGTAAATACTGGCAACCCTAGAAGAACACAAACCAGACTTGAGTCGCATTCTGCTTACAATTCTACATACATTATTCTATTACAATTCTATTACATTAACATTATTTGGATTTGTTATACGAGGGTATGTCAACTTTCTTCTACTCTCAACTTAAATTTAAGCTCTCGTTAAATCAACTTTATAGAACTTATAGTACAATTTTTTATACTTTTAGATATTTGAATTCCTGGTTTTAATTCTTAAATAATACCAATCAAATGGACTTAAAATATAAGCCGATGAAGGCCCACGAACATGAAGAGACACAGAATTATAAGATGTTATTTGTTGTATAATTGCAGCGTACTCGACAGTTATGCCTGAGGTGCTGGGTTCGAATCTCAGTTGGAACGAATCGTGTAAAAAGATTTGAACTTTATCAATAAGTTGATAGTATCGGCTTCAGCAAAACGTTTACATCCTTTTGAAGGGAATATTTAAATGCCATTCAGATACGTTTTTTTTTTCTACCTCTTCGTTCTGGCAAAACTGTGCCGACTGTAGAACACCCTCTTAATGTTAAATTTGCAACATTACTTTTGGAACATGTTTAAAAATGCACACACACACAAGCAATTCCGATACATTGCGAGAAAGGAAAAAAGATGAAGTGAGATAAGAAAAAATAGAGACTAACAGAGAGAGACGTATAGCTTAAACACTATACTATAGTTTATTTGGAACACTCATTTCAAGTAGTGTCTGCAAAAATCATAAGAGCCAGGCGTTTTTCAAATACAAAAAAAAAAAAAAAAACAAATAGACAGCGACATGAAAAACTCTGTCAACTCAGCAAATAAAAGTACCTTCCAATTTGAAAAACTACATGAATTCCTTTATTTTTTCATTTTTATCTTTAAACGTTTTCTGTTCGTCTATCGTGCTGATGAGTAAAACATGTTTTTGTTTAATTTTTTTTTATTTTTGTTTTCCTTGTGCTAATGTGAGTAAGGCTGGCTGGCTAGTTTGGTGCCCTAGTCCAGTTTTTAACAGCTGAGCATATTCGAGACGCGCTTCATAAAACGTTTCAAAATAAATGCTTATGCAAAGAGAGGGTCGAGCAGAGATGGTCTGTGTTCTGGAGTGTGTAATTTTTTGTGGGTACGCTGCTTCATGTTTTTCGTCATTTAATTGGCAATTACCATTAAAATTAATTGCTACTTTATTTTAATATAATCGTGCAAATTCTTGGAAAATTGAAAAAAATTATGACAGGAACAGAGCAACCAACATTAGTCAAGCGTCTTGTATGAAGTCATATTGGCGACATAAATTACGAAAATTTGAGGGAAAACACTTAAACAAAATTATCAATAAAATTGTTGAATACATATTATTTTTTTCACTCATTTGTGACAGTCAAAAAGTATACCTGATTTCTTAGTTTCGCTGAAACTCTTTTTTCGAAATTAAAATCCATCAACCGGAAACTCATTAAAAAGCAATACAACTAACAAGCTACTAGCTATTCTGCTCGAACATGACTAACAACTACTACATAAAAGAAAAGAAAACAACAACAAAGAACGTAATCCCTAATAATATCTGATATGTTGATCCAAGCATAGTGCTGACTGCACACTTAAAAAAAAATTGTATTATTTTTTTAGCAGTATTTTTAGTTAATTTAATTGTTTATAAAAAAAAAATGTTAAATACAAATATATGTACATACTCTTATTATATAAGAACGAAGTAATTATGATAGCTAAAATTAAAATAAAATAATTAACTGATCGTAAACATCTTAAAGACGGAAGAGGAATGAGTTTAAATTTATTCACTAGAATAGAGTTAGGAATAGAAACAGAACTTTATGGTTTTAATTGCTGACTATTAAAGTTGTTCGTAGATAAAAGTCGATTAATTTTTTGAATGTTGTGGTCATTATTTTTCAATTGAAAATTTATTCAGATTAAAAAAATACAAGAAAGTATATTGAAGAAAGATGAAGACATGTGCAAACTGAATGAAAATTCTCTAGACTAATCATGAAAATTATGCTTCTTGACAAACATTCTGTGTAATATTAAATACGTTTACTGCAACCCTAAGAATACCGGCTGATTTCTTGGCCGATATATTTTTTTTTCAAATTTTCTTGGCGCTGGTATATCTTTTCTACTCAGTCGTGCTAGAAATTCTGTTACAAACTAAATATGATGTTAAAATTAATTTTAAGATAATCTTTCTTAGAATACGCAAAATTATTCAAATTATTGCTTTTGCGGGTACAGCGGCACGTATGGTTTGCTTTGGCATTAATGACGCTGCTGCAATTAAAGCTTGCTTGAAACTTTTCAAATTTCGGTAGAGGAACTTTGCAAACCATACTCTCTAACTCCGACCATAATTTGTTATCAAGAGGATTTAAGTCTTGGCTTCCTGAAGGCAAATCTTAAGCGTTAATAAAAGCTGAAATATTCTGGTGCAACCAGTCTTCCGTTGTTTTAGCTTTATGAGCTGGTGCAGAGTCTTGTTGAAAGACCCAGTGTTCTCCATTGAAGAGTTTAGTTGATTAATTTTCAACAATGCCTTCCAAAACATCTTGTTGGTACACATTCGCTTCAGTTTTTAAACCTTAATCACAAAAATGCAGGCATGTAACGCCTTTGCCCGATACTCCCCACCAAAGCATGACGTTTGCAGGATGATGATCCCTCTGAACACTAATTACAGTATATTTTGCTTCCTGAGATGTTCTAACATAGGCTTTGCCATTTTGTTTATTAAAAACTTCCTCCACAATTTCGCCCCTTCTCTATATTAACGCGGTGAAATTCTAAACCAAACTGACATTAATTAAACTTGCAACGAAATATTTAACAACAAAAATTATAACGGGACTTTCTAAATTGAAATTTCAACTGCAAACTGCTTTAAAAGTCTTGTAACAGAACTTCTGGCACGGCTAGTTAGTTTTCTTGACGTTAAGTTAATAATAGCGCCAAACGAATTATTGCCATCAAATCGGTGTTGTTGTTTTTAGCATTTAGTAAAAGGACAAATCATTTAAAAAAAAAATCAACTTTTTAAATTTAACTCATAAAACTGAAGAGAGCCATCAATTTGGTGGCAATAATTTACTTGACAGTACTACCTTATTACCATCTATTTGGTGGCAATAATGCACTTTTTTGTGGCAAGTATTCAAAAAAACAAAAAACAAATTGGCCATTTCAGCCCTTGAAAGGACTTTGACCGAGCTTCTTATGATCAATTGTGTTGTGTGTGTTATTAAATGTTTGTACACAATTGACCGAGAACTGGACCTACATGTTTTATGCCGACTCCGAACGGCTCATGTTCTCAAGAAGCTTTTCATGGCATTATTTACTCTCTGTGGTTTGCCATTGTCTGCAGAGAGGTGGTGACCGATCAGAAAAATTTTTGTATTGAAAAAAAACTTTTCGCCGCGGCTGGGGATCGAACCCGGGCTCCGAGCATGCTAAGCCACACACTTAACCTGCATGCCACGGTCACCACGTGGCAAGTATTCGCATTGGGGAAAAACACTACCAATTAAGCTCAATGACTAGTAGCAATAATGCACATAGCATTAATTCTCCACACCAGTTTTTTGTTTAAGTCTATCTCAAGTGTTTTGGCAAAATGTTTGGATGGTCCGGTAAGGATAATGCAGAAATGTAAGCCACATGTGACACCAACTGTTGTGTTATGGTGTTCTTATGTCTTTTTATTGCTTAAACAACACTTTTACTTAAATAAACAGTAGACCTTTTATCAAATAAGGAGTTACAAAATTAATTTAATTTTTTAAAATTATTGTTTCTTAAACTGGACAAACTTTAAAACAATCAAGCCTATCCTAAATTCGAAAAAGGGAGTTTCCGTTTTTAGGTCAAAGCTTAAGAACTTTTTGAAAATATTTGATGCAAGGTACAGAAATAAAATGTAATTTATATGTATTTTGTACAAAATCTAAAACATGTGCAAATATGGGTGTGATCCGCTCACGAACATGCCCACCTCCCATACAACCCACAATATTGAAAATACCCTAAAAAGGTTTATATGACCTACAGGGATTATACTTGGTATGGAAGGTATGGTATGGTATGGAAGTTTATATCAAAACTAAGATGTGCACTAGACCGTATCACCTTGTATGGCAGAAAAGTTAACCTATTTTTGACCCCGCCTCAATCGTTAGATATTTGCAAGGCATTTTCGAAAAAAATATTTTTATTTTTTTTTAAAGTGGTCCCTATGGTGCTATTTTGGTTTTTTCGTTATATCTTCGGTGTTTCTTGTTCGATCCGGAAAAATATATATCTGTATGTTTGTGGATGTTGCTCAAATATTTTATAATTTTTTTTTACCTCAAATGTTTTTTTTTTCGACTGATTACATAATCGATCTCCGTTCCTTCCATATTATCCTGCTCGAAAAAATCCAAAAAATTAAAGCTTTCAAAAAATCATGGAATATTTTTTTCGAAAATGTTTTTCACATCACAGCTGGACCGACTTTAGAGTTTCCTTACTTGTAATATATATAAAAGAGATATACAAAAGAGTAGATAACAAAGCTTTGATAAGTGAGGAACACGAACATGCAATTTCGTTTTGGTTTTGCCGCAGTTGCACTTATTAACTGTACAAACTTAGAAGACTACAAAAGCCGCACAGACAACTGATCAGTCGGGATAGCTCCCAACGAACCAATGATAGCTTCCCAAATCGCTCGACCAAATATAAAAGATTATAATATAAATGTTCCAGTAGCCTCACAGCCATATTAAATTAAAAAAAATCGATTTAGTCCAGCGATGGGCACACACATATTATCACATTCTTTAATTGTGTGTAAAGCACAGAAAAACGAAGATCAATTCTACGTATTTTCTTGCTATATTTTAAAAAATTGCGCAGAGATGTTGTGTCAACAAATGCTGAAAAACAACTGACTTGAGAAAACTCGTTTGTTTCTTCCAGTTTTGTATTTGGTGTTTTGTTTATAAGCTGAATCTTGCAATTCGTGTTCGGCTTGCTTCGGTAATTTGTTTGCTCACACGACATTTCTAATAACATAGCATGATGGTTAGTACTTTTGACTCTTGTGCGATGGTCCGTGGTTCGAATCATGGAGGTGGCAGATTTTTAATTTTTTTATTGTATGCAATTTTTCATTAAATTATTTGCTTACATAAATAACTTTTGACTCTTGTGCGATGGTCCGTGCTTCGAATCATGGAGGTGGCAGATTTTTAATTTTTTTATTGTATGCAATTTTTCATTAAATTATTTGCTTACATAAATTTGAACAACCAAAAATAAAAAACAGCTCGGTCTGGATGAGTATTAAACCTGAGTTACTTAAATTAAACTAACAAACGCTTAACCAACTGAGCCACTAATTTTTAACTAGTTTCAAACTGTTCATTTTAGAACAATTGATTTTTCTTATGACATCACCATGTTTATAACATCAGTTGGTTATATAAAAACAAATACTGAAATTGAATCTCTAGTGGTCGGTTTCCAAAAAGTATTAAAACAGTTTTTTATACTTCTGATTACACTGAAGAGTTAGGTTCTTTTTCGAATCTGTGTTCAGAGTTTATTGTTCGAAGAGATATTACCCCAACTTTGGACACTTAAGGATAGATTCATATAGCCATACACTTTAAAAAATAAAGTTTTTTAAATACAAACTGCACTTTAAGAACAAGGTATTTCGAATGACAAAAACTTTGAAATCATAAATGTATCAAAATTTAACAAAATTTGAAGGATAACAATGGAATCTTTAGGTGGCCTCAATACCACAAGTGATAGACGCTTGCCTGCTACCCAGGGATGCCGGGTTAAAATTCTGAATAAGCTCAAACCGTGGTTGTTAAGCTAATATCTATTTTAATTAGGATTTTTTCATATCTTATCAATTTAAATCTGCGCAGAGAGAAACATCGAATAGTTAAATTAAAACTTTATACATCGAAAAGTAACGGTTTCGTTATTCTTCGTATTTAGAAAAATATATTTAAATTGATGAATCGATTGTTAAAAAAATCAATTACTTTTTATTGAAATGAACGAAACAGATATACACAAGCTTAACCCTACTTCTCTGTTTCAAATGCGTTCCTTATTCTATAAGGGTCAAATTTGATACTATTGAAGAAAAACTTAAGAAATAAATATTTCAACTCAAATAAAAAATCCTAATCTTTATTAATATTATTAATTTATGAAATCTGAACACAAATTAAACTTTTGGAAATTATCCGGACATAACGTTTTGCGACAGGAGTAACAGAAATTACATTCACGCCGTATGGACGTAAGCTGCATTGAGCTGATTTCTTGGCTGTGGTTAATTGTCTTCGTCAAAACGATGCTTGTGGCTGGTTGAAGGCATTTTATTTTTCAATATATATACTCTTCAATATATAGACTTTTATATTCAATACATACAGTCGGTGCCAATTGTTCGCCAAATATTATAATAATAATAATAATAATAATGGCGGGTGGTCTAATTTTTGATAGTAACTGAGGATTTTTAACTTTTTTTGATTCGTGAGAGAAAAATTAAAAAAAAAAAAAATATTCAATTTTATTTTCTAATGAATTTGTCACAAAGCTAGAACACGAAATATTATTTTTGAAATTTTAGCAAAAATGATTCTATAGGGAAGTAGGGTTAATTTGATTATTGGAACATTCCACGATAATCGTTACCAAGATAAAAATCTTTTATTTTAAGATATTACATTTAACGCTATGATTTCTGCCAAAATTTAGTCCTAGACGTTTTCAGTGCAGACATCAATATGATAAAGGAAGTTCTTGTATGTATGTAAAGAAGAAGAAATTTAAATTCTATTCTTTTGAATTCTATTGTTTTTTCGACTATAATAAAAAGGCAATGTTATTTTTTGTAAATATACGACTACTTTAGCATATTTTCTATTACTAGCTTTTCGCTTGAAACACCCGTCACACTTATATGTAACACCCGTCAAACATTAAAATATTCAATAAAAACTTTCTGAAACGTATTTCGAATTTGTTTAAATGCAGGGTTTATCGTCAAACATTATTTAATTGACAATAACTAATTTTTGTTTTTGTTAGTTGTAGTTTAACTGAATTTCGAAAAGAGTGAAGTCAAATTTTTCAATTAGTTACACCCGTCACAGGTACTTTAATAAAAACTATGCGAACATTGACCACGATTTGAAAAGTTTTCTATCACATATGGATAGACAACCATAAAAGTCATTTATGTTTACTAATGTATGAATGTTCAAATGCGTGCGAATGTAACATCCGTCACAATGGAATGTTCCTAATATAAGAATAATTATTATTATTTTCTTATTTACTTTTTGTAAAATCATATACAAAATAATGTGGCGGACGTACGTGGTGAGTGTGTGGTGTGCGAGCTAACGTACTTCATAGATCCAAGTTCGAATCTTCACCCGACAGATAGTTTTTTCAATAAAATACAAAATTTCAAATGTCAAAGTGTTAAATTCAAATACGAAAATTATTTTAATTTAATTTTATTCACTCCAAACTCATGAAGTTTTTAATATGAATTCGAACGTATTTAAACTAACAACGTTTTGATATCAAACACTAAAATATCTACGTTTATAACCCTCTCATATATAATCAGTCTTCATTTATTTCGATTTTAACCCTCGCCCCCCAAGTTCTGAGCAAAAACTACTTGTCAGCTTTAAAAGATTTCAACTTCTTTCTTGGATTTTATTTTCTCGCTAATTGGAACATCAGCAAATTTCGCTTTTGCTCAAAAGAACAAAAAGAACTCTGCAATAACATAACGCTCAACAACACTGGAGTATAAGAAAAGCTAAAATTCTTAAAAATAGTAAAAAGCAGCTGCCGACTAGTGCTTGATAAAAATATAAAAAAAAACCTTTACTTGCATTACAAAATATTGCAGTAAAAAAATTACAACTGCACTGAAACAAAGAAAATTAAGATGAGAAAATAAAAAGAAAAAAAAAAATAAAAAGGAAAAGAAGCAAATATGGCAACAGTGGCACAAAACCCACAATAATTGACTAAAGAATTGATTGTTCTGCGATGTTCACGTATGGATGACGTATAAGTTCGAGTTTATGTCTATGTGTAGATGTATGTTTGCTGTAAAAAAAAAAAAACAAGAGACGAACAAACAAAAAAAAATGGAATAAACGGAGGAATGAGCTTACTAGAAAAGTAGCAATTCAATGACCTACGACAACGACAAGCACCAGCCAAACAAAGGGACAGAAATAATGACAAAAAGTAGTAAAAATTTATAAGTAGTGAAAATTACGTAAAAATAAAACGTAAAGCTTGGAATTAAAAAAACTACCAACATCGAAGTGAGATGGCTTTTGCACAAAGGCGTTAACATGAAGACAAGATGCGAAATGCGTCGGGCAAAGTTACGACACATGTCTTTTTCAACAATTGTTTAAGGTTAGTCTTCATTTAAATAAAAAATCGAAAAGCTTTCCATAAACCTCTTCAATAGTGTAAAAAAAATGGTGTAAATGGCAACAAGGCGGCAACCCTTCGCTACTTTAGTAGTAACCAGATCTTGTACGAATTTTTATTTAGTTTTGTTGTTTGCCGAGTTGATGGCGTTGTCGTTGATGTCTGTGAAATAAAACAACAGGCGGCGGCTGATGCACTCTTTACAACTAATTTTTTTTTTTCATGTGTGGTACCTTGTGGCAGTTGTATTGAAAAAATCCTCAAGTAATTGTGCGTTTGAATGTGAATGTGTGTGTGAGTGCGTGCATGTTGTTTTTATTGTAAATATTTAGCAGAATTTATAGAATACCCCTATGTATTTAGCAGAGTATTCCTATTCTCTACATTTTAATACATCGCCACACATTTGTAGAAAATCTCAAGAACGATGACATAAATAATCAGGTGCGCGCATGGAAACAGGGCCCTTACTGCGTAAATAGGACCCGGAATACGCATTTTTGGAGACTGAGTGACGAGCAGTTTTTAAATGGGTGCCTCACTTTATACGACTTAAGTGATGTAAATGAAATTTCATTGCAAAATTTCAGATAATGAAACAAATTTTATCGATTTAGGCCCAAAATAGTTCAGTGTCAGTATTTAACAAACATGAACGCATTCGATACAGAATTAACCCTCTAAACGGCAAGACCGCCTTTATATGGGGTTAATGTAAAGCGTTATAGCACCTTCACGGAAAATATTTCGCTACACTGAGAAAAAAACACACACCTTGCTCCGGTAAAAAATTTCTCTATTTTTGATAATAGCAATTTTCTCTTTTTCAAATAAAATTTTCTTCAATTAGAATAAATTTTCACATTTTCGTAGAAATATTTCTTTACTTCTAGGAAATGGAAACATTTCAATGTCTCTAATAATGATAAGTATTTTTCTCGCTCAAAAAATTTCTCATTTATAGAGAAATTTTATTGAAAATGAAAAACTTTTCTTATATTTTGATAAAAAGTTCACTATGAGAAGTATTTTCTTCAATAAAAACAAATATTTTCTCAAAAGTATTTTTCTCTAAAAATGATATATTTTTCTATTTCATGGTTGATTTTTATCATTTTTAGAGAATTTTTAGTATCGCAATTAGAGAATAGCATTCTCTGGAGCAAAGTCTATACCATTTTTCTCTAAATATGTTGCCTTTTTTATCATATTCCGAGACACTTTTTTCTGAGTGTAACGATCAAGTTTTGTACCTTTCGTAGTAGCCCGTTCAAGGCAACCATGTTGATTTAACAACTGTTAGTTGTGGTGGCCGTGGCATGCAGGTTATGTGTGTGGCTTAGCACACCCAGAGCCCGAGTTCGAACCCCAGTCGAGTAAAAGTTTTTTCAATCAAAATTTTGATCTCTGCAGACAATCGCAAACCTCAAAGAATAAAAAGTATTAAATAATGCCATGTAAAGCTTCTTGAGAACATGAACTTCAGCCGTTCGGAGTCGGCATAAAAGATGTTAGTCCAGTTCTCGATCAATTGTGTGCAAACATTTAATAACACACACAACACAATTCACAACACAATCATAAGAAGCTCGGTCAAAGTCCTTTCAATTGCTGACATTGCCAAATTTTTTTTTTTTTTTTTTTTTTTTTTTTAGTTGAGCAATTGTGAATAAGCACATGTCAAAGTGAAAAAATCAGTAGAAATAATTATTTCAACACGAAGTGCATTTTAATAAAATAAAAATAATATATTTAGTACAGGTAACCCCCCTACAACGCGTGTTCTTATAACGCGTTTTCGCTCCCGCGCGGTTCCCAAAATGCGGAAATTTTCTTACAACGCGCCAAAAAAGCCTTTTTTGTTTTTGTTTTTTTTTGTTTTCCAAGCACACGCGAACTCCCAGCAGCCACAAAGAACACATCGTATAAAGGCGGACCTGCCCGGCAACCAAATTACAGAAACAAAACAAAAAAAACATGCGGCATGCAGCGTATTAAACAGTGATGGTCACTGAAATAAAACAAAGAATTATTAAAATAGGGTTATAATTTTGTATTCCTAAATGTGCTTCATACATGTGCTAATCTTTAAAAAAAAACTAATTTTTCTAGTAATACCTCCTGGGAATTTTTTTGAGGTTTTACCAACAGTCACAACCAAGCCATGTCTAGGGAAATATTGCGCTGGGAACTGCAAAATAGGAAAAATTAAAATTAAGAATAAAATTTAATTTTTGACTGATTTGGTTCATTTTTGCACCAACTAGTTTTTCCTATAAAATAACAAGGTGTACCAAATTGCATTTCTCTGAGATAATTCTTGGGGAAATATTCCAGTTTACCGTTATCGGTTATATGAGAGGTGTGCGAATTAGTTGACCGATTTGGCTTTATTTCACACCAACTAGTTGTTTCTATAAAAAAACTTGGTGTTTCAAATTCTATTGCTCTGGGATGCTGTTTTGAAAAAATATACCAGATAACCGATTTCGGTTATATAAGAGGTGGGTTTGATCACACTTTTGTGTGAACTCTTTTCTTATTATACAATATATTTTCACAAAATTTGATTCTAAGGTAACTTTTCCTATGGGATCCTGGGATCGTTGCAATGTGCAGCGTCAGTTTCTAACGCGGCGTTTGCTCAAAAAAGCATCCCCGCCACCTGTTGAAGAAATTAATAAACTTATTTGAAATCTTATTTTGAATTGACATACAAACAATGTCAAATGAAATGCATTCACCACCAGTTTTCAAGCTCAGAAAAGAGGGTAATTTGAACGGCAAAATTAAAATATTAGTACCCTGTCGTAAGCGATTTATCTTTTCCTAATAACATAACTTAAGCAATGCTGCAAAGCGATGTCAAAGCGACTCAGAAAAAAATCAACTGTAATATTAAACGTCGGCCACTGTTATTTCAAAACACTGTTAGATAGAAGTTAACAAATTAACATTTCAAGTATTTTTGTGCTGTTAAAATCATCTGTTAAAATGTTTTTGGTTAGAGTCGAAGCAAAAGGACTACCTGTTTGTTGGGCTTCTCTAAGCAATATTTTTTTAAGTGAAACTTCTTTGGCGGCGAGTGAAATTTCAAGGTCTCTTATTGGACACGCTAGGCTAACGTTTTCAATTAATATGAAAATTTTCAAAAAATTATCATCGCAAGCGGGAATTGAACCCAGACTTTTGTTTCTAGCATCCATAACAGTCGGAAGCGCTACCATTACGCCACATATGCTAATGAAAATCATGCAAACAAAATGGAATTAATATTGAACGGGTTTTGATCCATAACAAGTATATCACAGACACAAACCATGTCGCAAGAACATGTTCCCTTGTACTTTTTTATGTTGTATGGATACATTGCAGTCAACAATTATGCTTCCATTTCTACCTTTTCTTTTTAAAATTGATTATTTTTCCAATTTAAATTAATATGTTCGTATTTAAGATTAAGATTAATTCGTATTAAGATATGTTCGTATTTAAAATATGCCACCGAAGATAATGTTTAGTTCTTCCAAAGAGAAACGTTTCAATTTGTCGGTAAATCGGTCATTACCGATTGAAATGAAATAGCAGAACTGATGGAATCTTTAGATACTGGCGACGATGAATCTTAAGATGATAGTTGTGCAGACACAGATTTTCAAATATCTGATGCAGACCTCTAAGAAGTGGATACTTTAAATTTTAAATCAACAGCCATGGATATGAGTTTCGATGAAGACAGTACGCTTGACGTTAGAAGTGAGGCACCAAATGAGTTTGATATAGTTATTTTAAAATCTAGATTCTTTAATAATTCTTTTCTCTTAGGCATGCCATCGACCAGCAGTACATCAACCCCACAAGTAGAGCGATCTGGTATCGCGTCGACAAGAGCACCAACAACCAAACCACAAAGACCCAAACGTGTTCGTTCACCTTTGCCAGAAACTGAAGGTTCTGGTATTGGTTTTGAGCTCGGATGCTTGTGGATTCGATGCATCTGTTATCAGTCCACAATCACCTGAATTTAAAAACATTTTGTGGGGAAAAAACAAATTCTAATACATCAGAATTCATCTCATTGATGGCTTATTGGGTCTCCATCACATTCGTATGAAAACAAGCATATGGTCATTGCGTCTCTTTTTTCACTTCGTAGATATAGCCATGGTCAATGCGTACATACTTTATCGTCGAATTCGTGCACAAGATACAGAATTAGCGGGTCAATTGAAACTACCCGAATTTCGTACAGAAGTTGCTGAAGTTTTGTGCTCGTTTCAAAATGAAAATGCAAAAAAAAATATTCGATTGGCAGGCCATCGAATGAATGCTTAGTGAAACAAAAAACAGCTAGAAGAGCTTATGCACCACCATCTGACATTCGTTATGATGACATCAGCCATAGCCCTGAGTTTTTGGATCGAAGTGGAAAAATTATTCAAAATGTCTGGCTGTAAGTTCGAAACTCAAATGTTTTGCACAAAATGCAATTTGAAATTGTGCTTGTCAACCACAAAAAAATGTTTTCAACAGTTTCACACATACTGATAGAGCTCTTTTCCTAATTTTTTTCCATAATTTTGTACTTTATTTTCTAATAAAAACTAATAAAAACGATATCCCTCTTAATTGGTTATTTTTATGCGTTAACAGGCAAGTCCGTCTAAAGGCGGGGTAGATAAATTTAAACGTGAAAGGTTACCTGTTCACTGTCTTGAAAATATGATTTCAAATTTGCATTTCTCGACCTAAAATAAATTCATGATCAATTTTTTTATCAAAAACAAAAATTGGCTTGTTCGAGATTAATAAAAATTTTTAACTAAAATCTGATAATAATTTCTGCTTCGAAATTGTAATTTAAAATATACTGAATTTATGTTGTTATATATTTTACTTGATGATCTGAGTAATTGCGGTAAAAGTGTAAAAAGTTTTAAAAAATAATCACACATTGATGAATACACAAGGTCATATGAGAGTCTAAGCATTAACTTGGCAAATATTTGGTTAAAATTCAAAAACTTCCATTCGGGTATCAATTCTGGTGTTCCTTGATTACTTGATGTTTGGGAAAATCTATTTATTAATACGCAAACAAAAAGTTTTGACTGTGTCCTAATCTATATATTTACATAATACTTATATCGATGCAAAGGTATTTTTGAGTAGATGTGTGGAATAATATTTTTATTCGAATAGGTTGTCATTAAGATAAGTAAATTTAAGAAAACTTAAAAATACCTTTTTCCCAATGGGGCAATTATAACCAACATCAAAATAAATACCGACACAGATCTGTTAAACTTCGCTGTTGTAGCCTACAGAAAGAAGAGCATATGCGAGCGTTACAGTGAGAGGGACAGAGATTAACAGAGATGTAATATTGTTGTTGTTAATCAGGGTTGCCAACACATTTGTTGGTTTTCCCGCAGAATTTCTCAAAATTCCCCGATTTTTTATAACATTCCCCACAAAAAAAATATATTCGTTTATTTCTTTATTTATTTCTTGTGCATATGTACGTACACTGAGAAAAATACTTAAGTTAAGCTAATAAGCCCAAGGGCTTCGACAGTTGGTGCCTGCTAGAATAAATGCCAACTTTTTTAATTTTACTACTGTATTTTCTTTCGGTGTAACAATGGAAGATAGTATGTTAAAATTTATACATTTATTTTGAAATTGTGAGAAAAAAACCACATAAAAAATTCAAAATTTTAATTTTGAGACTACAATATGGCAATGGCCCGATTCTAAAGTAGTCTAATCTGAGTTCATTTCCGAGTACATTTATGATGTTAAAATTAACATTTATTAAAATTTACTGTTTGAAATTGTCAAAAAATTTTATTTTTTTTATTTTTATTCTATCAGAAAATTTCATGAAAAATCAAAGGATCATTAAAACTTAGATGAATTATAAAATTCCCGAAAATATGTGCCCATTCCCCGATCAACTTGAAATTCCCCGCAAATCGGGGAATTCCCCACCAGTTGGCATCCCTGTTGTTAATGCTCCTCTTCATTTTCTCGCTCCTTGAACCAGTGCGATCTATATATATATATATAGGCGTACGGAAAAGTCATAAGAACCATATTCTCCCGAGTTTCTTAACCGATTTTGATGATTTTTTTAAATGAATCAGAGTGCGGAGAAGGACCTCATCGACTATTTTTCGACGAAGCAACAAAGAATTTATGTGAAAAGGTCGGATTTCGGCCACAGTCGAACTCTAGTAATTATAAATAGGCAAACAGAAAATTGGTCGAATTTCGACCTTAGGCGATATTAATAATTATAAATATGAAAACAAAAATTGGTCGAATTTTGACCCCAGACTAGTGCCTACTTAGTAATAGGCTTGGAACGTTGGCTTTACTTTATATAAGTTTAAGGAGTTTCCCTCGTATAAAAGATAAATAAAGTCAAGTGATAAATTAAAACATTACAGTAACAATCTGCATTTATTAACGGGGGCAATTTGAGAAGTTAGAGTATTTTTAATTTCCCGCGTAGTAACTTTAAATGCAACTCTGTTCCTGTCAAGTACCATCAGTTAGCAGACTACTGTCAACAGCACGCTGCGACGCTAAGTTTGTGTTTGGAAGCCATTGTCAGCAAAGATCATGTGAATTTTAGCGAAAATGGAAAAGAGGGCATTTAGTGTGCTCATAAGCATTGTTTTTTGCACAAAAAAAACCACTAGCCAAACCAAAGAAAGGTTTGATAAATACTTTGGGCACCCTGCACCATCGATTGGAATGATTCTCAAGTGGTTTACTGAATTCCGATGCGGTCATACAAGTACAAGTGACGCCAAAAGAGGTCACCACACTAAAAATTATCATTAAAATTCACGATATCGTGTTGGCCGAACGCGGAGTTAAAGACTGAGATAAAGCTCTCGCGCACGAGATTGCTCAGGCCGTAGGCATCTCAGACGAACGGGTGTGAAACATTTTGCGAATCATTTGGTTATACAAAATTATGCCCAAGATTGGTGCCGCGTTTACTCACTCTCGACCATAAACGCGATAGTGTGACTGATTCAAAGGCGTGTTTGGTGATGTTGAACAAAGATAAGAAGGATTTTTTTGTATCGATTAGTAACCGTGTACGAAACACGGATCCTTCACTACACTCCAGAGACAAAAGAATAATCGAAACAGTGGCCTCACCAACCGAACGATTTCCGAAGCAGACGAAGACGGTGCTATCGGCCGGAAAGGTTATGCCGAAAGTATTTTGCAATAAACTCGGTAAAATCTACATCGACTACCTTCCACCGAAAATAAAGATCAATGGCGAATACTGTGCAGGCGCCTTGAACCGTTTCATTTGCGAGGAAAAAAGTGCTCTTCCATCAAGACAATGTGCGCGTTCACACATGCCCAGCTTCCATGGTAAAATTTCATGAATTCAAGTACGAATTGCTTCCTCATCCAGTATACTTTCCAGATTTAGCCCCAAGTTTCTATTTCCAAACCAGAAGAAATGACTCGGCGGAAAGAGACTTACCACTAAAGAGGAGCTCATCAACGAAACAGAGGCCTATTTTCAGGACTTTCCAAAAATGTATTTTTCGGGTGAAGTAAAAAAAATGGAGGAACTTTGGACAAAGTGTATTGCGCTAAAAGTAGATTATATTAGTAAAAATCATGCTTTATTTGTTTCACGAAATTATAAAACGGCCCTCGTAATATTGACTAATTTCGAGGGTGCTCTTTAAGATGCCGTTTAAAAATATGTCGTTTTTTAGCAAACTTTTAAACCCTCAACTTTGATCACGTTAACCCTTCTTTTTTTTATTGTAAAATATGTGACGGATAACACACGGATTTTTTAATATTTAAGATCATGTGAGGAGCTCATTTCCAAAACGTGCTATCTTAATTTTGTAAGAGTTTATTTACAGTCGGTCCAATTATGTTTTTTTTTTAAATTTTAACCTACTAAGAATACGATAAAGATTGAATGTGATGAGTACACTCTGCTTCCTATTTCGCTTGGTTATAATTTAACAGTATTTCGTCTTTTACTCAAAACTATGTTTGTTTTTATACCACGTTTTAATATTAGTTTCCGGCATGAAATTCCACCTCAGAAGCCTATAGTGTAAATATTTTGCTGAAAAATTTTTTTTTAGTTTCTTTTGAGATCAAAATTATATAAAAAGATATTAAAAATATCTGATCAGAAAATTTAAAAAACTAATTAAATTAAGTATTTTAGAAATGTCTGAATTCTGGTATTGTTGAAAAATGTTATATTCAAAATTGAATGAATTTGGCATTTAAACGTGGAACTAGTCACTATGAGCTAGCATACAAATATGTTGCAAGCATGCGCTAATGGCCAAAGAAAAAGAATACTAAATTTTGTTGGTTGCTCATTTTTATTTGTGTTAAAATGCTAAACATTTTAAGGTTTATTTTTGTAATTTTAATTTGCTTTTAACACTTTTCTAAGATGCGATGCTAAAGTTAAAACGCTAAATAAAATTATTTAGTGCTTGGCATCAAATCGAACAAAAAAAAAAAAAAAACAAAAAACTGTAAAGCAAGTGCAGTCGTTAACCTTTAAATTGCCAAAAAGGCCGCTTTAATGGCTTTGCATTTGCTATTCGGTAATTGACTTCGTATTTGTTACATACGAATTTTTGGAGGTTAGCAGGTTGACATAATTTTATGATGCTGCATTCTTGAGCCGAATTGATTGTTTTAAAATAGCAATTCAAATTAAATTATCAAGAAACTTTATTATTACTTAAGTTTTCATGGCAGACATGGTTACGTGAAAAAAAAACTATTATTGCTATGAAAAATACCGGTAGCCTAAGGGTTAAATAGTTATATTACTTTTGATAAAGAGTTGTAAACTATTGGCATACATTCTATGTCTTGAAAGTAATTAGCTAGTAAAATTAACACCATGTCGTTAGAGAGTTCGAGCGCACTAACGGTATTTTTATCCAGCTGAGATGTAGTGATTTCAAAATTTAGATAAGAAATTAAAGAAGTGGCTTAAAACTAAAAATATGCTCTTAAATATTTTAAGTTTATTTTTGCTCTTTTTTCACACAAGTTATTGATTATTATGACCACTGAATATATATCTACTACGTGTATACAATAATTTGTTTTAATAAATTGATAAAAACTGGTATTTAAACTAATTTAAATTTTAGTTCAGCTGGTTCATTATTTTTACAACTTATAATTTTGGTATTACCGTTTGATAAATTATTAATCAATGATGCATGCATACATAGCTTAAAGTGCGTTCAAATGGAAATTGATTGATGGGTTTCTGCATATATGTGTGTGTGTATCTTGGAAATAACTTAGTGGAAGCTATAGCAGCTGTTTTAAATGTGTCACAAGTTTTATATTTCACTTGGTTGTTGTAACGTTAGGATGGCAGTTTGAGAAAGAATTACTTAAATGGAAAGAAATATTGTAATTTTGCAAAAGTTAAATTTTAACGCATAGGAGGAAACAAAACCAGAAAATAAATTTTCTAAATTGGCAACAACTTTTATAAATGACAGGAACCGAAAATATGATTGAAGTGTTCACTTTTGCTCTGGAGTTTAATTTCATGCTTATCTTTTGTATAATTAAAACTATAGAACCTACCTCAACTAGCAGATGATTGAGCTAAACGCAAAACAAACAAAAAAAAAACAACCATATCTCGCAATTGTATTCAATTAAGCTTTCGTAAAAACTTGAAAACAAAAGTTAGATATCTAAATACTTAAATCATCTTTAGCAACGTAGTGTTGTTGTTGACAACAAACAGTCACCGAAAATGGAAAACAAATAAATTCAACAAAAATAGATATTAGTCAAATAGTGATACAACAACAACAAGAACAACAACTGCTTATCAAACAAAATTTGTAAGCAGTTTATTTTTGTTTTTATTTCGTTACTTTAAATTTACTAGATTTCACTGATAAGCGTAAACAACAAAAGATCAATGAACTCTATTGTTGAAAAAAAAAGTCAATCATGTTGCCACTTTTATATAAATCATGTTTACTTTGAAATTATATTTTTTAAAAGAATATTGTTGCTCACTTACCGCTGCTGCGCTACGATTGGCGGCTGCGGCTGCTGCTGCAGCACTGCTCATGTACTGACTCTGTGGCATCATGCCCATGTGTGGCTGTCCGCCTAAATAGACTAGCTCACCGGGTCCTGGTTGTCCAGGTTGATGACCCGGTGGCTTATTTTGCACACCACCATTCATGCCGCCCACGCCGGGATGCATACCGGGATGATCGTAGATGTTGCCTGTTTGTATGCCTGGCATCTGCATTGGAGGCAGACCAGCAGCAATTGCAGCTGCTGCAGCAGCTGCTGCCTGGTTGTTCATGGCATGATTCAACAGGTTTGAATTGAGGTGCAATGGTCCACCACCTAGATGCGATTGCATTTGCGAGGGATGCATGCCATGTTGGGGCTGCTGATGTGCTGGATGAGGTGGCTGCTGTTGTTGTTGATGCTGCTGTTGTTGTTGTTGTTGCTGTTGTTGCTGATGCTGTTGTTGCTGCTGCTGTTGTTGTTGTTGTTGTTGTTGCTGCTGCTGCTGCTGTTGTTGCTGCTGCTGCTGTTGTTGTTGCTGCTGCTGTTGCTGCTGCTGTTGTTGTTGCTGTGCGGCCGCCGCAGCGGCTGCAGCGGCAGCTGCTTGTGACATCATCTGATTATGCTTGGCCACAGCTGCAGCTTGTTGCATTGCAGCCATTCCGGCAGCTGCTGAGTTTCCCATTTGCGAGGCGCCCATTGAAGGATGATGGAGACTACCGTTAGTACCCATGCCGCCAAGGTTTGCACCCATACCGATGGGTCCTATAGCGCCTGGTCCACCACCGCCAGGTGGACCACCAGGTGCAGCATTAGCGGGATTCATTGGAGGATTATACTTCCATTTATCGGGATTCTGTAATAAACATATAAGAGAAAGAGAGTGAGATGTTAATCAATTAATCTGAATGATATAAACTAATGTGTTAAGGGTTCTTTTTCATTTCAAAAAATTTATTTTTAATTTTTTTAACAAAGATTAAAGAAAAACTTTAAATCTGATTGAGCTTAAACATTTTTCATACTATTTAGCGATTCTATCGATTCATACAATCACCGCTTTAAACTAAAAACTAAATTGTTTATGGCAGTTTTAAGTTTTGTTGTTGATATAGTTTCATATGAGCAAAGGTTTTATTAATTATCTATTTTAGAACCTGAGTAGTCGGTGTCAACGTTTGGTGTCAAAAAATGAGGTTCAAATATCAAGAGGCTTCAAAGCGCAGATAGAAGGGCCAAAAATTAAAAAAACAGCAAGACATACTTAATAATATTTAGTTTTATGCCCAAAAAAGTGTTTTTTATTATAAGAAAAAGTTTTTTTAAAAAAAAAAATTGTTTCAAATGTTTATTTTAGCCGTTCATATAAAAAAACCCCTGCAAGAAATCAACTTAATAAGTTTTAAAGAATAACAATTGTCTGTCCGTTGGCTTATATTTATTTTGTTTAGAAAAAAATGGAATTTTTGTCAATGTTTTTGTTTCAATTATTTTACTTAGATCTCTCGTATTCCTCCATTGCTACTCTTCAGTTATTTTTACAATTTGTGCCCATTTCTGGAAGTCTGCCAAGAATCCAAGAAGTCCACACAAATAAGCACTTTACGCATCGTTAACGTCAACAAGTTCTTATTTTAACAATTTGTTTAATTGCTGCCTATTTTGGAGCAAAAACATGCTTACCACAACGAAAAAAATTATTAAATATTATATAAGGAGTGATATTTTTGCTATTTGTTTTTCTGTGTAAATTTTGGACAATTCACGCGTTATTCGTAACATGTGTCAACGCCGAAAATGCTCATTAAGGTTTGCCATTTCACTATGACTAGGCTAACAACCGAACAGCGCTTTCAAAACATTGAATTTTATCAAAATTCGTGCTCTGTGAGAAATGTGTATCGCATATTGCGTCCATTTTATGATCGTCATAATAAACCCACCGAACAGGCTATTCAAGGTATTCTGACCAAATTTACCACCAGTTTCACTTTATTGGATATCAATCTACCAACCAGTATGCGGATCGTGTCTACCGAGGAGAATATTGTTGCTGTATTGGCCAGTGCATATGAAGATCGCTATATGTCAATTCGTCGCCGTTCTCAACAATTGGGCTTGTGTTATTCGACCACCTGGAATGTTTTACGTTAGGACCTCGGTATGTTGTCATGGTTTGATGAATAGGCCTTAGAAGAGTTGGATGAAGATCCACTTTTTTGTCGAGAAATTATTTCCAGTGATGAAGCTTATTTTTAGCTCAACAGAAACGTCAACAAATAGAATTGCCGAAGATGGCCTGAAGAGCAGCCAGAGATAGTTAAAGAGCTGCCAATGCACCCTGATTAATGCATCAATGATTAGCGACATTTTTAACGAGTTCGGTGAGCAATAAATCTCACGTGTTGGTGGAGTCCAATGGCCGCCAAGAACATGCCATTCGACACCAATAGACTATTTTTTGTTGGACTATATGAAATCTCTCGTGTACAGAAGTAAGGAATGTTTTTATTCGGCCTAGCCCGACCATGAAATACTCTTAAGCCCGTTAACTCATCTTGATTTTAAACAGAGATTAACTTAAACAAAGTTTAAAATGGCTTAACCTAATTTTATATTTTCATGCCGATAACTTATCTGAAAAAATCTGTGTTTAACTTGGTGAGGCAAGTTTAAATTTAAACACAGAAATTCTAGGTTTTATTGAGCTTTTTAATATTTCTGATCTAATAATCTTTGCTTTTAATTTTTCAAAGTGATGGCAGAGATTAATAAAGTTTTATGAATTCAACTAAATTATTTTTTCCGCTTCCATTCTTATTAACTTTCGTTAAAACACGTCCTCAATCAATAAATCTTTCGCAGTACAAGTCTGTATAAATTTCAACAAACAAAATGCAGACAGTCTGCGGCAACATTTTAATTTTTACTCGGACATCTGCACCAGGGCTGCATCGGTAAAAATAATAATGTACTCTTGCAGGGGGAAAATAATAATTCCTTGAACAAAAATTGTTGCTACTTCGAAATAAAAACATTTGTGGAAAAATTAACAGTTCTTTTTATAAAATTCTCGCATTAAAAAAAAAAGTTTAAGGCTCCTTAACTGATCTCAATTTTAAACAAAGTTTAAAATGCCTAAACCTGAGTTTAAATTTGTACGCCGGTAACTTATCTCAAAAAATCTAAGTTCAACTTGGTGAGGCAAGTTTAAATTTAAACATAGAAATTCTAGGTTCAAAAATTGTAAACTTAGATTTGGACAAATATTCTCTGAGAATATTCAAATAAACAAAATAAAACTTCAAAATAACTAAAGCAAACAACAATGGATAGGAAATATCTATGAAATGGATAGAAACGGAACTGTTTTCACATGTGGTACGCATGTTATTTTTGGAATTATTTTTGGAATCCGCCCACGGACATGCCTACCTCCCACAATGCAAAAATTGAAAACGGCTTAAATGAGCTTATAATTACTCTACAACAATAAAATTTGATACACATGTGTTTTATGTCAAAACAAAGATGTCTTCGAAAAATGGGTGTTATCCGCTCACGGACACGCCCACCTCCCATACAACCCAAAAATTTAAAACTTAATAAATAAGCTTCTATTAATCATTCAGAGATAAAATTTGATGCAACTGTTTTTTATAACAAAACAAAGATGATTTTAAAAAATGGACGTCATCCTCCCACGGACACGCCTACCTCCCATACAAACAAAAAAATTTAAAACTGCATAAACAAGCTTATGGTTGTTTGTCTTACAGAGATCACATTTGCAATGTTCAAAAATTGGGCGTAGTCCGTCCTTTAACACGCCCACCTCCCTTACAACCCACAATAGTGAAAGCACTATAAGGGCATTAACCTGTGAGCTACAGGAATAAAACTTGGTATGTATAAATTTTTCATCAAAATTTAAATACATATAAAATATGGGCCCAAGGACACGCCCATTTTCAATATTATTATTGTATTTTGAAGAAGTAGGTTAAGGGTATTTCATAGTCGTGCTAGACCGACTTTAGACTTTCTTTACTTGTTTTTTGTATAGAATTGTGGACCCGGAAGTATATTGGAGTCGAAGTTAGCGTTGGTTTCGTTATCCATTACTATTCAACTGATTTGTTCTTTGTTCAAAAGATCATACAATTTGCACACTCTTGTTTTTCCAACATCACGTTCTTTTTCTAATTTTTTCGGTCTCTTCTGCTTTTAGCAAGTCTGCAAATTATTATGTTTTTTAACTCTTTGAATCATCGCAATGGTAGTTCCTCATTTTTGGCCAAATCTCCTATAGAAATTGAAGACTTCCACTTAATAAAGGCTTACATTTTGTCCAACTAAGGATTACTTTCTCCCTATTTCGGGCTGTACTTGCTAAGTATTCCAAAGATGTAGTCTCACCAAACTTTTCCAATATGCGCTTTACTGTTTAAAATGAGTAATTTTTAAGCGTTAAGTTTAAGTTCTGTAAGAAACCTGTTTTCTGTTACTTTTCGATACATTCCTTAATAACTCCAGTTGAAATTTACGGATTCGCTGTGATTCACTTGGAGATTTCGAATAGTACGAACACTTGCCCACAGCAAACACGAATCACAGCGAATGCACGACTTTTCAGAGAAGTCCATTCGAACAGCGAGCTTGGCGAATTTTTTTCTTGAACGAATGTGTATTTTGTGTTTTCGTGGATTGCGAATACAAACACTCTTGCTATTCGCATTTTCAACGAATGACTCCAGTGCACTCATATAGACACTCTTTTAGTTCTCTGGTAGCAAAGTTTTAATTTAAAACCTCTAGTTTCTTGGGGAAGTTTCTTTTGAATTTTTCGTGGGTTTCGTTTTTGCTTTTTGTTTTCGCTTTTTGCTCATAAAAAAATTTGACCCACCCTTATACACGCCCAGTTTCGAAGGCAAAAAAACATGAATATGAATTTATATTGAAAATACTTGAAATTAAACTTGTATCATTTTCAGAAAAAGCATTTCATGCTGCTGAAGTTTTTCCACGAATCTCTACTAAATACTCAATTTTGCGAATTTTGGAATTTTATCAAAAATGCATTATTTTTAGTGTCCTCAGTATTAATACAATATATATTAATTTGAGTCGTAACGAATCTACCTATATGCCAACTTTAGAACACTGTATATAATATAATATAATTTATTGAGTCTTTTTTGGATTTTTATAAAGCTTACGTATGTATAACAAAAGTGGTCATAGAACTATAAAGTATTATTCTAAATGATAAATAGAATGGATGCAACTTGCTTAGTTTTACATGAGAAAAGATAATACATATGTATAAAGATTTGAAAGAGTAAATAATTGTGCTTGCTCTCGGCACTAGAACACTGTAAAAACATACAAATTTGAAATAAAGTGTTACCTCAGCCAATATCTTGAACACAAACTTCCCTTTACTACCGCTGTATTATATTCCTTTTTCCATACCCGGAACTTGTAAGTTTCAACTATAGAAGAAATTAATTTGAGCGAGTTATTTAAACATATGGTTGAATGTACTTGTATGAAGAACAGAACAGAATAATTAGCTTTTTAGCATTTTCAAGCACGCCAAATTTCAACCAAAGGAAAAACTCAGCACCACACACACTCCCCTTAACTGTTGATTTTCTTTTTGAGAAAATCAAGGCAAAGCGTAAAGAAATTGTGGATAAAAAAGCAAATTAAATTACGAGATTGTTTTGACAATGGGTGTGCCTTCAGAGTAGTCTGGCGCAACCCGGCATTAATTTGGCGACATTCTCTGATGTAAACAGTTAACAATGAACGTGCGCGCAGTGAATAGTTTGCGTGTTAATGATAATGATAATAATTTCCAAAAAATAAAAGAAAAATTTTGAGTTCATGTATTTTTGCTGAAGGCATTCAGAATTTTAATTGGTTGTTGAGGAAACAGGATTGATGTGTTGAAAAAAGGGAGTAGCATTTAAAGGCGATATATCCAGAGATCAACTAACCTTAAATTGCATTTATGGAGCATTCAAATTTCTCCTCATTATAAAAATATTTATCTTAAATTAAATAAATACAAGTTCAACACAGAATATTTTTTGAAAATTACATTTCAACTTACATCAATTGAATGCTGCTCATCTCCACATGCCCAACGTGTTTGCTTCTGTGCAAACTGAGCAGCATACTCAGCAGCAGCGGCTTCATGCGACCCGGGTGCACCTGGTGAGGGGCGCTGAAAGACATAACCTACGGCAGCAGCAGCTGCTGCGGCATCATCCTGCGAACGTTGTCCGGATTGATCGCCGCGCACGTTTCGATCATCGTTGCCACCCAACAACTTCATGTGTTGCGATTGTTGTTGCTCTTGTTGCTGTTGGTGTTGTTGCTGCTGCTGCTGTTGTTGTTGTTGTTGTTGTTGGGAGTGCAAAAAATAGTTATGCTGCTGTTGCTGCTGCTGAAAGTGATAAAATTGTTGCTGTTGTTGCTGATTATGCTGATTATGCTGCTGCTGCTGTTGTTGTTGTTGCTGCTGCTGCTGCTGCTGTTGTTGTTGTTGTTGTTGTTGTTGTTGATGGTGCGGCGAAGGCGTTGGTGGCGCAACCGAAGAAATGGAAATCGTGGGCGCTGTGAGGAGCTCAATTTTGACGCCGTTTATTATTACTTTTTACACGAAAAATTATCAATCAAAAGCTTTTTTCGGATGGAAAAAGCTTGATAGCAACTTTGCCTTAATCTTTTTACCAAGATATATATATATATAAAATTTTTAAAAAATTTTTTTATTATAACGCGAATTTTTGAAACGACGCGCTCAAAAGTTTTTTACTTTATTTAACTAGATTTAAACACGCGAAAACGTATCGTATTGAATCCGGAAACCGTGGTTGCAGTGTTCAATTTACTGAACGTCTAAAATTATTCATCATTTGGCTTATTTAAGCTTTTGTTAAATTTTACAAGCATATGAACAGTGTATGTTACTGGAGTTAACGAATTTACAGATACTATATTTTTATTGATGAATGTTATTTGAGGACTTTATACAAAATTACATTGATTATCTGAAAGTAAAAGAGAAGAAAAAAGTTGATTAGAAATTTATTGGAAAGCTTAAATATACTAGGTATAAAGATATTTTTTTAAAAGATTTGCACCAAACAACTGAACAAGCTCAAGTGTTGATTTTTTTTAAATTATTTCTTATCAAAAGATTAAGTATTATTCAAAAAACTTTACATTTTTCTTGAAAACACACAGTTAGACCCACAATATATCGACTTTATAAATAGTTTTAAATCGACTAGTTTTAAAATAACAAAGTTTTAAATTAGTGTGAATTTATTTAGTCTCCAGTGTTTAAATATTTGAATTAGTCATATTTGTATACTATGTTCTTATGGTTTTAAAGCATACACTACTATTTATGGTAAAGGTACAATTTGTATGGATTGGACGCCATTATTTCCCGACCTAACTCCAATCGAAAAACTTGTGTATGAATGGAAAAAATTATATTGAGCAATCCGTCACATGATAACGCTAATGAGCTCTGGATGGTTGCTAGTAGCAACTTCCTACTAGGGAAAGGTCAAAAGATTAGTACCAAATTTTTGGAAAAAATTAATAAATAGTATTCCTTATAGCATTCCGCTGGTCCAAAATAGAAATCACATTCAATATTAACAAATGTAAAAATCTTTATGCAAATGTATAGATGGAAACCAGTCAAGAAACATAATTTTTCAATAAAAAGTTGGCACACAATGCAATAAAAAAAATATTGTTTAATTTTTTTTTAAATAGAGTTGAATAAGCTATTTTAAGTCTTCGAAAAGTTTATGTTTAAATTGTTGTGTCCTTCAATAAAAAACAAGTCAAAATATAAAAGTAAGGGTTTTAATGAACACTTTTGTGGGTCACTGTAAATTAATGATTTATTTTTTTAATGAAATTCAACAACATCTGAGGCCTCTCATAGCGCCTGAGGGACTAGCAGAGACATTTTCGCCTTTAACCCTGCGCCGAGACGGCCGAGTATTGTAACAAAGTCAATATAGCGCAGAGTTAAGTCGCTTAAGTAGTTTGACGTAAAAAAGGCTTCCAAGTTTTGTATATTTCAATAATTTTGTAAATTTCTTATTAAGGTGGGAACAGGATTGGCAATCAATTGTGATTCATGAACTCTTAATTTTTTGGGATGTGACATATGTCATTTAGCGGATTCGGGTGCGGATCTGAAAAATGCTTTCATTGAGGTGCGGATTTTTTTTTCGGAAATACCCTTTTAAGGTATAAATTAAAATAACGCATTTATAATACAAAAATTAAAGCACATACAATTGCATTTAATATAAAAACTTGAAAAACACATTAAATATTGAATTTCAAAGACTTTAATAGTTCTTTATCCTAAATGCGGCTGCGGATATAAAAGAATTAAGAAAAGCCGATGGGGATCCAGATGCAGATGCCAAATTTTTGCAGATACTCCGCGGATACGTATACGGAGCTCTGGCTCATGTCTACTTTTAACGAAATATTAAAAATTGCTTTTGATAAATATTTCGATGAAACTAATTCACAAGTAGAATTAACAAGATTTGTCAAATATTTCTATTATTGAAAAAATTATACTTTTAGTTTTGAAAAATGTTTAAGTATCTAATGCATTTTCAGAACCCAGTTTTAAGTACGTCAAATCTGAAAATTTCTGCAGCACTTGAAATCAAGGCATTCAATATAAATAAAAAAAATATAAGTAAATTGTCAAATAAAATCGGGAAGATCTCCGATGGCTCCTAAAAAGCCATTCGAACACGTTTTGGTCGACCTGAACAATCTTAGCTTAGTTCCAGCTAATATTCGGAAATTTAATGTTTTAACAGATTTTTGTTTTGTTTTGTTTACTTTTTTTGGCATTTGAGAAAATACTTCCAAGTTTGAAAAATATTCTTAAACGGTTGTGTGGTTTTTTACTAGTTTGCTTTGTAAAAAAATACAGCTAATTTTATACACTTTTACTTGAAATTAGGGATGTTCGGTGATAATCGATTTTCGATGTTTATTGAAAAATATGATCTTATATGTTGTTTCTAAGATAAAGTTGCCATTTTCATTTCATACATTAAAAACCGTAAAACATTTGAACATATGGTAGGGATCTGAGCGGAGCTCGGTCGCCCAGGTACTATGAGTGAAATAAACAACTTTCCGTACAAGGGCAAATCATTGTATCCATGATATAATAACTACAAGGTAGTGTTGACGTTTCTGTTGGAAAATAACTTCTGTCGAAAATTATAACAAAGAAGAGAGCGCTCTCAATCCGTCATTGCATACAATTAGTTTTCACTGGCCACATTCAGCGTACTCAATAGTTGGCAACTGTTAAGTCAAAACTTTATGCACATAAATATTGAAGTTGCGCATTAAAATGCATTTAAAAATAGAACATTTTTAATTTGTCGGTAAAATTTCCATTGGTATTTGATACAAGGCTTGATATTTCATAAACTTGACAACTTTTCTGAAACTTCAATACCGAGCGCCCCCCGGTGTGTCGCTGTCACAACCAGTGTTGCCGCGAGGGTTCTAAAAAAAGTATCCATAAAAAGGTCAGAAATGGATCCAAATGTATCCACTTAAAAAAAAAATAAGTATCCAGGTATCAAATTGCAAAAAACTATTATATTCACTTTTCAAACACAAAAAAGTAGTTTTTGATTCTTATCTCAATCAATTTTTATAAAAAGTATTTAATTAGAAGCGGCATATACTGCTATTAACTCCGAGCTTACTCGTAGTGAGCTCTGCATGTAAACAAGGGTTGAGTTGAGTTTCGTTAAACCCAAGAAACTTGTTGGTTTAAGCTGAGTACTATCTGTTCAAATCTTTTATCGTAAGTTTTATACAATTAAAATAAATATTCTCGATTAAGTTCTTATTTATTTATTAGATATGGTGCTTTTAAAATAATCCGATTCTATTCTCTCATACACTCTCATAGAAGACTATTTTATGAGTCTTCTTTCTGATTACGCATATATCAATCAATATATAATCCTTTTATGAGTCTTTTTTATGAACAATCATGTTACCGTCATATTTAGGACTCTAAAATGAGTGTCTTTTATGAGTACTCATAAAGCAGATACAATAATGACTGTTTTATGAGTCTTATTTTTGAACAATCATTTCACAGTCATATTTAAGACTCTTTCATGAGTCCTTTTAATGAGTCATCAAAAAACATGCATAAAAAACACTCTTTTTTAGAGTCATTTTTTGGAGAGCCTCAGAAAATGTTTGCAGGGTTCATATAAAATCAAAAAATTCCTATCTATCATTTGAACAATTTTTCAGAAGAACCAAAAAACTTTCTAAATTAAAAACAAAACCATATTTTTTCAGGATAATTTTGTTAATAAAATCCTTGATTTTAGTAGAAGAAGTGTAACATTTTGCATTAAAATATATTTGGATACGGTGCATCATAATCAATCAAAAACTCGATTTTGAATTTTTGGTAATTTAGGGCATTTTTGATTTAATATGACTATATTTTCATATAAAACTGATTTTTTAATAGAAGTATCCAAATTTCCACTAAGGCTAAATAATATGTATCCATCAATTTTTGAAGAAAAAAAGTATCCAAATGGATCCATGTAGATGAGAGATGAAAGTACTGGCTGAGTTGTGTGTTTATTTAATTAAAGTTAATTCAGTGCTTCGTTTCAATTCCTTTATTTTCTCGTACACTGAGAAAAAAAACATACTTTAAAATTAAACAAAAAATTTTAAAATAGAAATTAAAAGCATTTGCGTTTCTACAAAACAAAATTTAAAACAAACGTGTTTAAATTTCAACTATCAACTCCTTCCTTTTTTATAATTTTTCTTATGTCTCTGAAAAAACAAAAAATAACTATCTGAAAAATATGACAGTTTTTGAAATTTTGGTTTTGCAAGTAACGAACATAAACGATAAAATAATCACTAATTAATTTTTTTAATATTTAGAAGTCAAACTTCATCGAGTGGAGTTGAAATTCGGTATTCGGAGGGTCCCAGGGGTCGCTGAATACGAATCTAGTGTCGATAACGCAGAAAAAATGAAAAACTGGCATCGAAGACATCAAGCTTAAAACATTTGTTTTAAATATTAAAATTTTTGTTTTAAATTTGTTTTTACATTTAAAAACAATGTTTTAAAAACAAAAACTTTTGTTTTAAATTAAACTTTAAAAACATTTGTGTTTAACTTTAATGAAATTGTTTCAAGCTCTATTTCAAACACAAATTCGTTTGATATTAACACAATTTCATTTAGTTTTAACACATATTTCCCTCAGTGTACTCCTAAATGATGAACTACCCAGACTTTAGTGAAGGTTTGTTCACAATGCGTTGTAAATATTGTAAATTTTGTAATAATTTATCAAAATAACACCACATCGTGAATACCCCTAATTATTTTTAAGACAACATTGTAGCTACAATATTTATATGAATTAACGGGATTTTCGAATCAGTGAAAAAAATTTGTAAATTTTATTCGATCAGTTAATAAAAAAATATACATATTTTTATCTATCGAAAAAAAGGTAAAATTTTTTAGCTTGTTAAGAAATATATATTTTAAGTATCTTAAAAACGTAAATTTTGTAGAAAAAAACGGTTCTTTTAATAAAAAAATTAAAATGTGATATTTATTCGCTTATAAATTTAAAAACTTTTTTGAAATAATATTTGTTTTATGTATCGTTAAAAAGGCATTTAATTACCTTTCGAATTGCATGTCAATCTTTAAGATTCATTGGATATTGGCAAAGATATAGAAAATTTTGTGAACAGATTTTTTAACAAAGAAAACACCTGGAAAATTTCAATTTTATGTAATATAGTGTAAAATTAAATAAAATATTTATATTTTTATATGTCAAACAAAAGGTCTAACTGTAAGCTTTTCAAAAAAAATATATTTTTAGAAACTTAGGCCCGTTAACTGATCTCAATTTTAAACAAAGTTTAGCTTAAACAAAGTTTAAAATTCCTTAACCTCAGTTTAAATTTTAACGCCGATACCTCATCTCAAAAAATCCAAGTTTAACTTGGTGAGGCAAGTTTAAATTTAAACACAGAAATTCTAGGTTTAAAAAATTTAAACTTAGATTCTGTCAAAAATTCTCTGAGAACATTGGAAATATTCTCAATCATAAACAAAAAATAAAAAAATCATACTTCAAAAAAATCAAAACAATAAACAAAAAACAAACATATTTTAAGTTTTGAAAAAAAAATATTTCAATGAAACTGACAATTTGCATTATTTTATCAAAAATTTTTTAAATATTTTGATGTTCTACGTCAAAGTTGTAGAATTTTTACTACAGTGCCGCTCAAATATGTTTTTTAATCTCAGTTTAAATTTTTAAACAGAGTTTAAGAAAACTGCCGATAAAAATGAGATAAGTTACGAAAATAATTTTAACTGAGTTTAAAATTTAAACTCTGTTTTCGAAATCTGAGATTAAGGAATTTAAGCTTCGGAGATCAGTTAACGGGCCTTAATAACGTAAATTTTTTATAAAATAACGGTTCTTTTTATTAAATAATTCAACTTTGGAATAAATTCGCTTATAAAATTAAAAATATTGTAAAAATTATATTTATAACAAATATATTTGAAAGGTCATTTGATGACCTTTCAATTGACATATCAAACTTAAAGATCCATTGAGTAATGGCAAAGATATAGATGTTTTTTGAACAGATCTTTTAACTAAAAAATTTTTTTTTTAAATCGATAACTCGATAACTAATATAGTTATCGATTTTTTGTTCGGCGAATCATGTTTTTGGTTGTTCTCTACCAGAAAACATCTTCAAATACGGCGCCCCGGAAGAAATCGTAATCGTGCCTAAATAATTAATAAAGTTGGCGGTTCAAGTCCCTCATGCGACAAATTAAATTTGTTTTTCGGCAAACAATTAAAAACTTCTCTCAGTCACCAACAACGGAGAGAAATACAACAAATGTTCAACGCTGAGTCACTGTAAAAAAATATACGTTTGTATACAGAAAGCGCGATCAATGCGAAAACAAAGAAGAAAAAGAAATGATGGAAAAACACATATAAACATATATAGTACGTGTTTTAAAACAAAACAAGAAAAACATTATACACATGGAGCAGAAATAATCAAGAATATGTTAAAAACATAAAAACGAATCATTAATAAATTGCATGATATATTGGGGGAAAATGCAAGAAAACAATATTAAAAAAAACCATACAAATTTCATGTTAAACCAAGTGGGGAATATTTAAAATATTATGTGATGCCAGAAAGGAACTGACGGCGAGAATTTCAAGACAAGGGCTTATCAAGGAATTCAGAATAAATCAACATTACATTGAAAATTGCAAGAGACGCTCGCATGCGATAAAATGTATGTAATTGATTTTTACCTAATTCTATGACAGTTGTATGTCGCTGCGGTATTTTTTTTTTTCAGGCGACTGCGAGATTAGCACGTTGTTTCTGTTATGTATTGTTAATTTGCACTAAAACAAATTAAATACAAATCTTTTTAATTATAATTTATTTTACAATCAAATTGTTTTTGTGGATTAACACTTAGAACGATTAATTAGTTATTGATTTCACTTATTTAGGGCTGAGTTATTGCGGTATATTAATTTTTTTTTTTATTGCATTTTTTTGTTTCTTGTTTTGTTATTTCAAATTTTATTTACACAGAATAATCAAGATGTGAAGATTATTAAGAGCGAGCACGAACGAACATACAAACGGCGAACACCGACGAACACAAAAAAAAGCAAATGCTGCTGAGATATGCGGTTTTACTTTTTCTTTTTTGTCACTTTATTTACTGCTTCCTTAACAGTTTCGATTTTATTTTTTTTAATTAACTTTAAGTATATCATATGAAATTAATTTTTATATGCAAAGAATTATTTTTGGTTGGCTTTTTAATATACAAAAATCACTTTTTCGCTACTTATATTTCGACGATATTTCTTTGCTGCTACTTTCTTGGCTCAGCTTTAGCTTTTCCAATTTTGCTTTGTGTAGATAATTCGTCGAGGCAGCGAATCAAACAGTTAAAATTTATGCACACCACAGAAAAACTAGCGAGTTAAGAAAAAGAAGGCAAGTATAAGAACAAGACCTAGGTACAAGCGCCGTCTGTTTCTAGCATAAACAGAGCTCACCGGCTGCCCGGTAAGTGCAAAAGAGAGCACAGCTGCTGGTTGCTTAGAATTTAGAAAAAACAAAAATTAATAGGTTGTAGTGCAATTCAAGCACAAGACTGAGTGAGATGAAAATATTGAAAATTATTTTCAATTATGACGGTCAACCATTAGTTAAAAAAGGACCACTGCTGAAAGTGAAGTAACAACAATTGATATTTTGAATTTGTTTAAAAATGAGAGAAAAGTTTTATATTAACTAATGTCAAATAGCAAAAACAACAAATTGTTTAACTGCAAAACAATAAAACAGAAAAAAAACAACGTGCAGATTAAGTTGACAAATTTTTTAACATAGATAACTAAAAATTACAATAAAATAAAACAATTTCAACATGCCTTTGAATAGAGCAGCAAGACTTAAAAAAATTATTTAGTAGCATTAATCAAGGTTGTATTATTTTCAAGTATTTCCATCGATATTTTTTTATCTAATTAAATAGCTGCTACAAATGCAGTTCTTGTTTTTTAACCACTTTTTGCGGTTAAACTTCAACCGGCGACGGCGCGCGCTGTTTTTCTCTATTTTGCTGCCCGGGATTTTTCGTTTTTTTTTTCTTTTATTCGTTGGATGTTGTAATGTCTTGCTTGCGGCTTTTAAATTTTTGGCTTGCTTTTATGCTGATATTCGCACATTTAACTCTGCACGCTATTTTTCAATGTCTTATTTGATATCTTAATTTATGCTAAGTATTTATGTTTAAGATTTAATTATAATTCTTTTGAACTATATTTATATAGTTTTAAGAAATTTAAAGGTTTTGAAACAAAATTTTGCGGTTGCTTTTGTGTTATCATTTACAGAAACACACACATTCACAATGGCTGACTTTATGCTAGTTTTGTTTTTGTTGCGCCGCACGCAGAAGTCTCTGGATGCGCTCTGGAGCACCTTTTTTCTGAGACAATTTCGCTCTTCGACCCAACAATGGCTTCCTGGCAATTTTTCTTTCCTGCTTATTGAAAACCCCAAAATAGAAAACTATGCTATTTCTCGTAGAATTTCTTGACTTGCCTTCTTAAAATTTATTCCGAATGATAAAGAAATTTGTTGTTTTTTTTTATATACATTTTCTTTACTTTAATTCGTTCAATCTAATTGATGCAAACCTTTCCTCCGTAAGTTTTAAAATTTACAAGTTATTGTTATTTACTTTTTATACACACATTTCCTCGTTACACTATGTATCGTATTTTTACATTATTTAAATATTCTTACAATTGATTATATTTAATTATTTATATTTTAAAATGCTTAACTTATGAAATTTACAAAATTTTTCTCGTCTGCTCCTTCTATACACACACACGAATTTCTATCTGCTGCTCTGCTCGTCCCTTCGCATGGATCGACCAGTTTCCATCAGTATTGCTGTTTCTTTTTTAGGTAACATTTCAGCGCAAGATATGAGTTGCGAAAATGTTCTAGTGTCTATTATGCGCTCTGTTGCTCATGAGTAAAATCAACCGCAATTGTCATAGGTACTATACCTGATTGCTTCCTTTATTTTCATTCTCTAGCTATCCTTTTCTTACATTGAAAGTGCTACCAGACTGTCTGTTTAATATGATGTGGTTAATGTCAGGCCTTATGTCTTCACATAAGTAGTTCGTTTCTGCAACTTTTGTCACCGCACTTCTCACAATATTTCCTCACTTTGACATCATAATGACGTCATTCTCACTTCCCAAGTAACAATTTTCCTCCTATAAAACACCTAAGAACATTCTCAACAACATATTAAAACACAACAGTTACGGATATATCATTGTATAATAATGTTATAACAAAAAAACGGCGTACTTTTTTTGTTTGTATTAAACCCTACATCAGTAAAATTATATTCTGTTAAACATATTCTTATCATTATTTAATAAGAGCTTTATACCATTTTTTTCAGTCTTATATCAGTGTTTGTTGCTATAGAAGGCATTAGAGAATATTTATATCATGAAAACATTGAAGTTTTATAGCCGTGTCAAATATGTCAAAATAAATGTTCGAAAAAAATAAATGTTATTCGAAAAAAAAATAATTTTGAAGTGTTCTATTCCAGTTTTTCTTTTCTTTGTTTTCATGTGACAAATTGAAGTTGACTTTCTCTTTTTTTTTTCCTAAAATTTTTTTGCGTTATTAAAATTTATTTATTGTGTTGGAAGCGGATTCGATCTTGGTACCTCCGTGTTGCCAGTCCGACGCATTAACCTCTCGCCCATTTTTTCATATTCAATACTTTGAAAAAATTTTAATTAAAAACGACTGCGCTACCAATAGGCAGGTAGCTTCAATATTTATATGTGACATTTATTCGAAATCTCAATAATGTCGTATTGAGGTGATGCTTCTTTAATTTTTTACAAAGAAAAGGGCAAAATTTTTGTTTAACTATTCACTCTTTATTAAGTATTTATAATTCATTATTTATGAACAGGTAATTTTTTTCATATTAAGTGAACTGTTATTTTCAAATTATTATTGTTTTATACGAGTAATTACTATAACATAATTCCGTAAAATGTGAGTGCGGAACGCTTGATTTTTTTGAAAAATTTCACAGCATATTTTTAGGCATTTTTTATGATATATCGAAACTTCAAAAACTTTTTATATTTTCATTTTGAAATTTTTAGTTTAAAAAAAAAAATGTAAACTTATTTCGTCGTATCTACTATGGTTTCCGTTTTTACTTTTAAGTATTTTATAAAAATTTAGAACTAAAGATTTTTATTTGCTCAATTTAAAATTTAATATGTGATCATCCCTGATTTCTAATTCAGCTTAAAGATTAAAACCGGGCCCGTCATTTTTGACGGGAAAGAACTAGTTTAAACATAATTTCCTGGTTCAAAAACATTTTTTTTAAACTTTAACATTAAAAAAATTATAAATAATTATTTTCGGCATGCCCGAAGTTAAAGTACCCACTCTTGGTAGTAATATTTAAGTATTACCCAACAGAATCGAGCTTATAATTTTTTAGGTCTGTTTTTTACAATTTTTAACGTTTTTCTTAAAAATAAATCCTCGTCTTACGCTTTCATATTACCAAATTATCTCTGTGGAATAAATAAACTTAGTTGTTCCTTTTACCCTTATCAAGATAGCACGCAGCCAGCTCTTGCATAGCTCTACACGTGTCTACGTAATTATATCTCAAAGATCTCTAGAAAGTGTCAAGATTTATTTAAATAAGGTGGCAGAAGTAGATTGACGTCTATCACATCCACACCGTAGTGCTATCTACTTCTTCTAACTTCCTTAATATTTCTTGAAAAGTGTTTTATTTTTAATACGAAAGACAAGCAACATCAGCTCTTTGAGAGCGCTTTTTTATGAAAGAATTATAATTTTATGTCGATATATAGGTCAAAAATTGAACATCGTATTTAAAATTGACTGGTGATATCTATAAAATATAAAATATCACCCAAAATCTTAACTTCTTTCTATTTTCTTCTTCATTGTTAAGTTCGCACAGTTTTTTTAGGCCATCTAGCGGCCGAGCATAGCGTTTTTACTTGTTGTCAAAAATGTAAATAACATAACATTAAAAACCCACCCTTGCAATATGGCCATTGCTTTTAATTGAATTTGACAGATGGAGAGCAATAAATTATTGCCTGTCGAGGCGCCCGGTTACAATATACCTAAAAAGTTTAAATATCGTAATTCATTATTTTAAATCAAAACAAAATAATATCTAAATATATAACATTTACTGCCGGTGTGATCGCAGAGTTATAAATGTAAAACTTATTCAGTAACTGTTTTTGTGACTAAATAGGTTTGTACGCCATCTAGAACTCGTTATATATCATATTGAAACGATCTTTAAACCTCGTTATAAATAAAAATTTAATTGTGCTAAAATGCCACAAAACACATATGAAATTTGTAACGAGTTCTTTAGCCTGGTTATGAATTAAACGTCAGTTCTATCAAAATGCTACAAAATGTATACATATTTGATGCATTGACTTTTTCCCCACGTTATACAAGCATTTCACCAGCTTATAACTGGAAATTATAATTGAAATTATAATGAACAAATTTAAAAAAAATTATAACGTGATATAAAGAAGTTTTATTTTATAGCTGATTTTAGATATAACGCGTTATAAGTAGCGTCCGACCTAATATTCGGTTTCGGTTTCGGCCAGTTTTGGCCCTTTTAATCAGTTTCGGCTATTCGGCATCAATATGGCCGAAATCGAAACCGAAACCGAATAACTCTAAACACTAAAAAGTTCCTTAAAGTGGTATTAAAAATGATCTCTTTATTTATTATTTTAAAGTTGAACTTTAATATTCAAAGAATATTTATCGTATGTAAACGTTATTATTATCTGTTTGAATTGTTTGGTTTTTGAAAGCTTTTAACAAAAATTAAAAAATAAATAAAATGTTTTAAAAAAAATTTGTATGTAAACTTTCAGTTTCGGTTTCGGTTTCGGCCGAATATTAGAAAAATGGCCGAAATTCGGTTTCGGTTACGGTTTCGGCCAAAATTTTGGTTTCGGTCGGACACTAGTTATAAGCAAATTTATAACTTAGAGCACTACACCACCGCCCGCCCATTACTTTAATGAAAAATTAATATATTCTGAATATTATTAGCATCCAGTAACATCATCAAGCAATACTACTTTTTTCAGAAAAAAAACTACAAAATAATATATCTATATTATAATAATAGTGGTATTTAATGAACGCCGTATTGGTGATGTAAACAGCGTATGTTCGGTAAGTTTACGGCAACGTAATTTGCAATAACAGAATTGTAAGGGATTAAAAATACGCAGTTTACACTACAAAAACGTGGCGTAAATATAACGTTTTTGTTATTTGCAACTTGTTTTTGGCACTTCAAAAGAATATTTTAAACTTTCTGCTTACTGAAATAAGATAAACTTTTGCTACATGTAAAAATAGTGCGGTAGTTTTAATCAAATTTTGTTTACTACTATTAAATCGGTTTTTATTCATGTTGGGTTCGTAGAAGCACACAGCGTAAAGCCTATATGACACTGGCTAGTTTTAGTATTTTTCAGCGCTTAAATTGTAAGTAAAGAGCAGTACGATAAATGCTCACTACAATTTTCCGTTGATATGACTGCCTACGCTATATGTGCAATCAAGCAAATCAAGCGCTAGAATATACAAAAATTTTCTACTTTTTCAGCTTCTACCAGCTTAAAATCACGAAAAAGTCATTGTGAATACCTTGTTACAGCAGAAAGAAGAACAAGATAAATATTTTGTGAAGCAGACATTCTGCATTTTTGCCGTTGTACCTTTTAATGCTGTTTTTGCATATCAATTGGTGGCATTTAAATGTTTTTAATTGAAATAAAAAACAATTGCGCTGCTCGAGCTCGTAATTATTTTTAAATTATTCGGACAAGTTGTAGATTTTTGACACAAAATAAATTATATTTTTGTCGCAACATCTGTTGAATTTTTCACAAAATTTTCTACAGACATCCCTACAGACATCACACAAGACATTGCTGTCTCTTTTATCCCTTGCTTGTTTAAAGATCTGAAAACAAGCAATTGTCATATAGGCTTAAAGCCTATATGACACTGGCTAGTTTTAGTATTTTTCAGCGCTTAAATTGTAAGTAAAGAGCAGTACGATAAATGCTCACTACAATTTTCCGTTGATATGACTGCCTACGCTATATGTGCAATCAAGCAAATCAAGCGCTAGAATATACAAAAATTTTCTACTTTTTCAGCTTCTACCAGCTTAAAATCACGAAAAAGTCATTGTGAATACCTTGTTACAGCAGAAAGAAGAACAAGATAAATATTTTGTGGAGCAGACATTCTGCATTTTTGCCGTTGTACCTTTTAATGCTGTTTTTGCATTTCAATTGGTTGCATTTAAATGTTTTTAATTGAAATAAAAAACAATTGCGCTGCTCGAGCTCGTAATTATTTTTAAATAATTCGGACAAGTTGTAGATTTTTGACACAAAATAAATTATATTTTTGTCGCAACAGCTGTTGAATTTTTCACAAAATTTTCTACAGACATCCCTACAGACATCACACAAGACATTGCTGTCTCTTTTATCCCTGGCTTGTTTAAAGATCTGAAAACAAGCAAGTGTCATATAGGCTTAAACTTTAGTTATACGCTTCAGTATATATACAACGTTCATTGAATACCATTAATATATCTAGTATATTTTACACAACCCTCCTTTTATGCTTTCCTAACTTCAATGCAACTAAAAAATACTTTTTTTCATTTTCAATTGTGTCAAAAATTCTTTTGTCTCTTGTCAAAATTTATACTAGCCCCTGGGCATGATTCAATGAAAAATTAATTGATTATTTTATTTATTATTAAATCATGCCCCTGGGGCTACATGAATTTCTGACAATCATATTCACTTCACAAATACCTAATATTCTCTTGTTACTGTCAAAATTTCATCAACCCGATTGAAAAGTATTCGATTGGCACACAGCCAAAGAGTTATTATTTTCCCTCCTTTTGTTCCCCATCCAAGAGTACATTATTATTTTTCACCGATGCAGCCATGGTGCAGATGTCCGAGTATAAATTAAAATGTTGCCGCAGACTGTCTGCATTTTGTTTGTTGAAATTTGTACAGACTTGTACTGCGAAAGATTTGTTGATTGAGGACGTGTTTTAACGAAAAGTTAATAAGAATGGAAGCGGAAAAAAAGAATTTAGTTGAATTCATAAAACTTTACAAATCTTTGCCATCACTTTGGAAAATTAAAAGCAAAGATTATTCGAACAGAAATATTAAAAAAGCTCAATATGCAGTTTTAGTGGCGAAATTAAAAGAAATTAATCCTAAAGCCAATCGAGAAATGGTTATTAAAAAAATTAACAATTTGCGCTCGGCATACCGCCGAGAATTTAGAAAGAAGAAGGCAAGCTTAAAATCTGGAACTGATGAGCATGTGCCGACCTTGTGGTATTATGATATGTTGTCTTTCTTGAATGACCAAGAAGAGTCTTCGGTGGGGCTTAATACAATGGAAAATAATACAGCAAGTTTATTTGAGGTAACATCATATACTTTAAAATGATAATATTTTTTATTTTACTGCACCATCTTTATCCGCAATCATCGCGTTACAAAGGTAAACTACTAGAAAACCAAGTCTGGGTAAATAAAGTCACTGTAGTGTATGTTCGTCGCTACGACAAGATAGGCAATTTGCGCAGACGGCCTGTATAGTCTATTAGGCCCTTTATTGGACAGGCGATATTTTTTCGGTTATAACTTTGAAAGAAGTGGGAGCATAATAAATTTAACAATGATTATATCATGTTAAAACTAATCCAAAACATAATTCTATAATGAATGAGAGTTTTCATAGGTTTTATTGCTGACAATTCCAACGTCTTGGTTATGCTTGATACCTTGCTTGTTGTTTGAATTGTTACAATTGAACCATTTTATGTATTATCTTTTTTGCAAGAAACTTATCTGCCTGCAAAAAGCAATATGCCAGTCGCTTTCATTGGTGGTCAGAGAATTTTTCTTTTAGCTGAAATCAGTATTTCTTTCTCCTAACTGTGCGTTGCTTTTCGATCATCCAAGATCTGCACAGCAGCGGATCAAATTTACTGGCAATGACTTGCATAAATTGCTCTAGCAAATACTTCTTAGAGAAGATCACCGATAAAAATATCTGGTAATAGCGTCCAATAGTTTTTTCGAGCCTATTTCTAAAATGCTGATAAATTCGTTACTGGAACTAGTTACTTAAAACCACCATGTTTGTTTAAAAAAAAAAACACCATGTTTGTGGCTATTTTAGAAATGAACTCCTTACAAGGTATGATTTAGTATAGATTTTAGTACAAATTTGAAACTTTAAACTCAATTTTCTCGAAATCGAAATTGCTCAAGCTTTTTCGTCTTGGAGATAGAAGAAAATTTTTGAAATGGATATGCTGAATTGTATAAAACTCAAATGGTTAGTTGGAAGAATAAAACTTTATCTTATTTTTCATTTAATTTCTTTATTTCTATGCACAATATGACTTGCGCTCCATTACTACAAGTGATATAAAGAAGCATTTAACATTAGCATCACAGTTAAATATCTTCATTTGCGATATTTGCCAGGAAAGGGGACTTTATCTTCCCAGACCAAATTTTTCAGAAGATCTAAAAATAGACGTTTGGTAAATTTTATCGGTTTTCTGGTTAAGATTGGTTAAACTGCCTATACATGTTCTGAGCACATTACAATCGCTTTGTACTCACTCAACGACATTTATTTTTATTAACACTTTGTTTTTATACTTCCATGCGTACTGCGTAAGAGGCTCTTTTCTGAATTCGTATAAAAAACCACGACTAACTCAAATAAAAAGTGACTATCGAAACGGTAAATTCACTTAAATTCAACAAAAATTAACTTAATGATTTGAGCCAATGACTTGATAAGATGATCTCAAATTATCACACTGACAATGAGTTCGCAAATTGGTCAAATCGGATGAAAACCACATCTACCTCCTACACAAAGTCATTTCATCAAGCTTAAAATTTCTTAAAAATTCTTCTTAAAAATTTTTTAAAATGCCATGACAACTCGTGGTCGGGTTACAGTCGACTTCATCAGCTCTCGCCAGGCGTCTGCTTTGCGCGCACCGTCTCCAAACTCTCACCAAGCGCGGTTTTGGCTTCTTCGGCCTGGCCAATCCATCATAGGCATGTTCTTCCTCTTCATCGTCGACACTCGGCTATCGCCTCAAACACCTTCTTCACTGCAGCATCTTCATCCATATGAAAGACATGACCCAGCCAGCGTAGTCGCTGAATTTTTATACGCTGGACTAAGTCAATGTCGTCGTAGAGCTCATACAGTTCGCGGTTTATTCGAATGCGATAGTCGTTGACAACTCGAACATGACCAAAGATTTTGCGAAGAACTTTCCTCTCGAACACCCCAAGAGCAGGGTTGCATCTGTTTGCGATAACACCCATGATGAGTGTCTTGTAGAGTGTTAGTTTTGTCGATCGAGAAAGGGCTCTGGAACCTAATTGCTTACTTAGCCCGTAATAGCACCTATTTGCAATTGTTATTGCTGACAATGTTGTTGCTGTTTACGGCGGTGCCAAAATATGTAAACTCCTTGACAACTTCAAAGTTATATTTGCCTGCTGTAACAAGGGAGCCTTGACGCCGCTCTTCCCTATTTGCAGACAGCATATATTTTGATTTGTCCTTACATGAATTGTTTTGCCTTCACATAAGAAATTTGTCACATAAGTTTTAATTTTTAATTCCACGAAAATTTATGTATTAACTTGATAGTGCATACTTAGTCTTGATATTTAAAAAGTACTCAGTGTTAAATTTGAAAAAAATAAGATGAACGTCTATTTCCCATATAAAATATCTTCATCAAAATGAAAACTAAATGAATTCGAATGTACTACATAATTCCAATACTTAACACGGTTGTGGGCTATTTTGACTTCGGCCAAGTCGAAGATAATTTCTTGGTGCTTTTTTTATTATTATTTTCATATCATATTTTATATTTTTCTTTTCTTGTTTTAAATAAGTAAATGTAATGAAATTTTGAACATTGATTTCATTGATTGAGTTCATTCCATTTTTAAGATAGAATTTCCATTTTTAACCCTCCATTTTTAACCCACTAACCTTAGGGTGGAATCCACTCAGTCACACTTTATATGTAAGATTTCTAATGCAATACTGTTCTGTTAGTGTGAGGAACTAACAGTCAAAATCTAATCTCTATTCAATATTTTCAATTCAATAATTTTCAGTTTCAAGTAGCCTTCGAGATATAAGCGTGACAGCCCGATTAAAATAAGAAGTGTTTGGGTGCTTTACACTAAGGTTAGTTATAAAATACCTTTTTTTTTGTGAATTACATCCAGGAAGCTTAGTAGCAAGACTCAGTGATAAATACATTCGATTAGGACACATATCCAATTTGCACTAATAACAGTAAGTCCTTGAACGCAACGCTTTCGCAAATATAGAAAACTACAAACGATAGTTCTTCTAGTAGCGTAATATTACGGAAATTCATATTTCACTAGCCCTTAAACTATAGAAATGACACATTTTTTTAAAAACTATTGTATTCGTGTTTTTTCCCATTAAAACATGAACTAATTTTACATTTTTTGTTTTACATAGAAAAAGCCATTCATTTCATAACAGAACATTCTAAAATAATCTGCAACTTATTGAAAACTACCACATTTCTTAGGTTTAAGAAATTATGTCCTTGTTAACAGTCTTATTATTGAGAATTTCTTTTGTGGGTGGAAGACACCCGAAGTTAGTTGTGACGCAACTCAGCCATAGGTTAGTGATCCAGTGTTAAGATAAACCTTAATAGTTTTTTTATATATTATATATATAGATATATTCACGAATGAAAACTACCTTTTTCAATTGTAGGGAAAATATTATTCATGATAGGGCGAAGGTCTCTTCTCCTGTGAAACATCACATTTACTAAGTTCAGATAGCTTGTTATTTTACAATTTGCAAAAAGATTTTGTTGATACTAATAATACATTATGTACAATGTCAGCTAATAAATGCTTAGAACTACATTTAAATAGTTGCACAGAACCTGAATTTCTATATTCAAAGTGTAATGCATTATAGACCGCCGGCTCTGAATAACCATAACGCTGCTTTGGTGGTTTCCAATCTACATCTCAACACTACTAGGTTGTTGATACCTCTGGTGTTAAGTCCATTATGAGTCATTAAAGATAAAATTTAAATAGTGTGGAATAAAGGTGACAACTAGGGAAGTTAATCGGAAGATTAATATTTTTTATATTAATTTTTGAGAAATGTTTTTATTTTTCCTATAAAATATTTTTAGATTTAGAAATTTTCGTTAATCTTTGGTATACAAAAAATTCATTAAGGTTCATTTTGCAGGAAAGTGTCTTTAGCAATGATATTAATTATGAGACATCGCCCCGAAACTACGAATATATTGACGTCAAATCTGAAATACCTCCAAAGCGAAAACGGTTTTCATCAACAACAGCTCCCAAAAGAACCCAAATAACTCACAGTTCTAAATCTGCTGCAGAAGATATGCTCGCTTATGCCGTTATGCATATGGACAAGGAAGAGGACGAATACCATCTCATGGCTAAAACATATGCAATGAAATTGAAGAAAATGGAACCACTGCAACGTTTGTATGCAGACAGAATAATTAACGAAATCTTGATGGAGGGACAATTAGGCACGCTGAAAAGATATACGTCCATTATGAATCCGGATACGCAAGAAATAATTGAAACACCTGGAGATATGATACGAGATTCCATGGGAAGATAATTGAGCTTTTTCTATTTATCAATGTAGTCATAAATAAAATGCTTCGTTATTCCTCTTCACATCCATTGGAAAAGATTTTTATTTTTTATCAATTTATGTTTAAATTTTTTTTTATATATTTTTGTGTATGTATATATAAATATAAGTGCTTACAAATAAATCATTAAACAATGAAATAAACCAGTTGACTAACATTTATTCAATATTGTGAATTTTAGTTATTTTGAATTTGAATTGAAAAGGTATTTATTCTGATAATAGTTAACTGGAGGAAGTAAGGAAAATTCAATTTTATGATAAAATGTGGTTGAAATGTTAGTATTTTCTCTTACATTTGATAGTTACAAAAACAAACTTACAAATACATAATACAAACTGTTTACTTAATTTAAACAAAAAATTATATTTTGCGGAATTCTTGTTTGTTTGCTTTAACTTTTTAACTTAAAACGACTGTGTTGCATGCTTATTGAAGTCTTCCGTCAATTGATTGATTTAGGCTGCTGTTGTCAATTTAGCTGCTGATGACATTTCCTCTTCATCATCATCATCTTCTTCCTCATCGTCATCCTCCTCATCATCATTTTTTGAATCAGTTTTATTTAGCAAATCAACATCATCGTTATCTGCACCGCCTTTTGCCTTTCCATTGGGACTCGCATTTGGAACGATCATGTCCTCTTCATCTTCATCATGCGATTCTGGGTCATCATGGGACTCGCTATCAACTGGCTTATCAGCAGTGGTTCCACCTTTGACTGGACGACCACGTGGTTTGCCCGATGGTGATTTGGCAACTGCTGCTTTGCCTGATGGAGGGCGACCACGTCGTTTGACTTCACCATTAGCATTCTCTGCAGCTGCTGCTCTCTTGGCAGCTACGCTCTTCTTAGGACGTCCTTGTCCGCGTCCTGTGGCAACTATATTAAGACGAACTGCACCAGATGATGGACGCCCAAGTGGCTTACGCTCTTGAGGTTGCTTTTCCTCTTCATCTGAAGCTGAAAAATAATGGCGCATTGAATTAATGGGATGTCGTAACTTTCTCCGATTTCCTTCGACTTACCTTCATTTGCTTCGTCTTCACTGCTGACAGCCTTTGCCGGGCGACCCTTTCCTTTCTTTGAACTGCCACTACTTCCTCCTGCCGAACGTTTTCCCTTTTGTGGTTTGCCACCAGATTTACCATAGTCAGTATCAGCATCAGCATCATCATTTGAAGCTTCCTCATCATCCTCCTCTTCTTCCTCATGATCGGATTTTGGCAATGCCTTTGGACGTCCACGTCCCTTGCCTGTGGCTTCAATTACCAAAAGGTTTGCTTTACGGCCCTTCTTAGGTGGACGACCACGTACTCCTGGGGCTGCTACGGTTGGCGATTCTCCGTTGGCTACTGAACTGCCATCATCATCGCCGCCTGTTTTTGGACGACCACGTCCGCGACCACTTGGCACTACCACCTTCTTTACCTTGTCCGGGTTAGATTGTCGTCCGCGCTTCTTTGGAGGCGTGCTGGTACCGCCACTTGCTACAGCTGCAGCTTCACCGCCGCTTTCTTCGCCGCCAGACTTTGGGGTTGTCGCTGTGCGTCCGCGTTTTTTAACGTCTTCCATGTTTGTTTGTCTATAGATTTTTCTTTGCTGTTTGTGCTTTGCGCTTATTTTCGCTGTATACAGAGATTTTTTTCCCCTGCAAAGAAATTAATTTGAAAACGTTCAAAGTTGGTCAAAAAGCTACTTTAATATTATTTTACGATAAAATTGTGCGCTAGATATAAAATGCGCATTTAAATATTTTTATATTACCTTACTTTCACTTTTTCAAATTAATTTTCCAGAAACAATGGCAGCAGCGGCGTCGTTAAAAAGTTTTATTTGAATTGCGAGAACTTTGCAGAAAACGAACTGCAAAAACCGAAACCAAGCCAAGCACACAACTACACGGACAAAACTGATATCGTCATCTACCCAACAAACAAGATAGCCGATAAGTGCGTCTTCAGGGTTGTAGAAAGCAGCGTGCTAGGATTTTGCCATTTTATTTTCCCGAAAAAAAACTTCATTCTCGAAGGTTCTTCGAACTTTGCAAATAGTAAAATAATTTTTATACACAAACATTAATGGCTTGTATTAACGCAATTGTAGCTGCAATATATAATTTTATGTATAAAAAAATATATATAGATAGCCGATAAGTGCGTCTTCAGGGTTGTAGAAAGCAGCGTGCTAGAATTTTGCCATTTTATTTTCTCGTAAAAAAATTTAATCTTGAAGGTTCTTCGAACTTTGCAAATCGCAAAATAATTTTTATACACAAACATACATGGCTATTGGAGCATGGCAATTGGAGCGAGCGAGCGAAGCTCCCATGGAACAAGTTGTTTGAAGCTGTTTAGAGGCCTTAAGCTCTCGAATGGATTGACAATCTTTAAAAGCTTACAGCTAGACCTTTTGTTTGATATATAAAAATATGTATGTTTTTTAATTTCACACTATATTATATAAAATTGAAATTTTCCAATTTTTTTGTTAGTTAAAAAATCTGTTAAAAAAATTTTCTATATTTTTACCAATATTCAATGGATCTTAAATTTATCATATTTATCATTAATCCATTTTTTGGCAAATGGTCATATAAATCTCAATTGACTGTGACAACATTTGCATTCGTTAATGGCTTAAGCATACTTCAATTTAATACAATGGAAACCAATGTCCGAAACTGATCGACAACAAAAACAAATTTTTTTCACTGGCTCAAAAATCCCGTTTATAAATATAAATTAGAGATGTAACGGATATCCGGTTGCCATCCGGTATGCCGGATATCCGGCCTAAATTTACTATTAATTTTTTTATGACATTTATGCCCGTATTCACCAACCTCGATATAGTACTCGCTTTATATCAGCAGGCGTTTTAGTTTACTATTTTTTTCGTATTCACCAAGCAATCTACATTTTTTGTTTCGAACTTATGTTCGAACTTTTCGAATAGTAGTTTGCCATACAATATTTGACAAAGCAAAGCCTACTATTAGGTATTGTTGTGTTTTTAGGTTGGAACCAATTGCCATTTTATAGAGAAGTCAGCGGTTGCTTAAAAATAAAATATTGGTGAATATAAAAAAGGCAAAAATAGCAGGCTAAAAAAATAGTAAGGTTGGTGAATACGGGCCTTACTGAGAAAGTGCGAAAAAGCTGTAGTAGCAGAAATTTAGTGTTATTGCATGTAAAACTGCTATATTAATATTAGCTTCTTTATTATTGTGCTATAGCATATATGATTGTAGCCCGTCGAATAAGAAATATATTTAGTTTGTTAACAACCAGCCAATGGACCCACTATCCGGATGCCGGATACTTAGTCATCCGGACTAGCATCTCGACGGATATCCGGTATCCGGCCAAATAACTAAGCGTTACATCTCTAATATAAATATTATAGCTACAAAAGCTGTGTTTTTTATCAAGCGAGTTGTAAAAAACGGCCGCTTATCATATAAATACTCGCTTAAATAACACAGGAAACTGTTAGTCGCTTAAAAGTTTGCCTACAAAACGAAAAAAAAATGCTTCCAATTTGTATTTCATTATTTGTGTAAATTTTCTATCAAAGCGGCAACTATATCTTATTGAAAGTCAATAGTGATTCACGAAATCGAAAAAACGAAAAATTTTTTTTGTACCGAATACTCCTTACGAAATATTCAAAATTTCTTTTTGACGATTATTTCAATAACAACACAAAATTTAATAAATTTAACTAACAAGATTGATTAAATATACTCATTATTTAAAAAAAATATTGGTTGTTCAAGCGTTTACTTTTATAAATTGTTTAAGTATCGAGTATATTTACAAAACCGACTTTCAAGTACTTAAAATTTGAAAATTTATGCAGCACTATCTGTCAAGCTTTGAAATTTAAATATTAACTGTCAAAAAATTAAGAAAATAAATTAAACAGTTTTATTAGCAACACGGTGAACAGATGGATTAAGACATTTGAACATAAAACAATCACAATTCTCCTTCGTTTTATTCTGCTCCACTCTTTTAATTTTAATTTAAATCTGCTGCTCATCAGAAATTCATCAGTTTCTGCAAATGCTTAGCAACTTGTCTTTTGAAATGTTTTTGTTTTAGATTTGTTTATGATTTTTTAAAACTTACTTTTAATACTTTTTTGACGTATCAGAAAATGCTTCCAAGTTGTACAAAAATGTTCTTAAGCGACTTTGTCGCTTTTTTGAGAACTCGCTTGGTAAAAAACACAGCTAATGTTGCCTTAATAACAATTGTTTATTGTATTGGCGATATTCGGAAATATGGAGTAAGAAATCAAAACATCTTAGGTAAATATGAGTGAAATAAACAACTTTCCGTACAAGGGAAAATCATTGTATCATAAAAAAACACCACAAAAAGTCAAATAAATCATATATATTATATACCAAATGAAAGACTTTAATAATTTACTCTGTATAATTCATAGTTATAAGGGTAATTTTTTAGAAAATAGTGGTTTTGTGTAATACTATGTTCACACTGAGATCAAATTAGGTAATTTCGAGCTTTTATGTAATTTCGACTGAAATTATCTAAAAACTATGGTAATTTCCCATACAATTTGTTGATTTGGAAATTACCTCAAACAAGGTAATTTCGTTTAAATTACTCACGAAATTAGGCAAAAATGCACTACAACCCTGAAATCTGAATATAGTGTGAATTAAACACACCCTTTTTTTGGCGTATTAACAATCTTGCTATCCATTCCAGCTGAGCCGTCAAAATTATACATGACACATGATAATGGCCACATTCAGATACTTAGCTGTTTTGACCCTTCGGTTAGCAACCCATTCAGTGAAACTTAGGTGAGCGATGTTTTCAATGAATTAAAGTTGCACAATTGATAACATGTACAGCTTTATGAGAAATAATTTTGCAAACTTACTTTGAGTAAGAATTTTCTATTTTTAATTGAAAATTTAAGTTGACAACTGTCGAGAGTGCTGAATGTGGCCAATAATGAATTGAAAAAAAAATAAATCAAACGTCAAACGAAATAATCCAAGCCCAGTGTGAACACTTTTGTACAATTTCGAAATTATCTCACGAAATTACCTAATTTGATCTCAGTGTGAACATAGTATTAGCTGTTTTGACCCTTCGGTTAACAACCCATTCAATGAAACTTAAGTGAGCGATGTTTTCAATGAATTAAAGTTGCACAATTGATAATATGTACGGCTTTATGCGAAATAATTTTGCAAATTTACTTTGAGTAAGAATTCTCTATTTTAATTGAACATTTAAGTTGGCAACTGTTGATAGTGCTGAATGTGGCCAGTAAAAAATTGACAAAAAAATAAATCAAACGTCAAACGAAATTATCCAAGCCTAGTGTGAACACTTTTGCACAATTTCGAAATTATCTCACGAAATTACCTAATTTGATCTCAGTTTGAACATAGTATAAGAAAATATTCTTTTATTGCATAAAAATACCTATAAAATACAAAGTACTCAACAGATTTCGTTTATTTTAAATTTTTCTAAAAGCCATATAAAAGCCAGCTGAAAAATTTGTGATTTTTTTTTTAATAATTATTTGACATTATTGTCAATTTAACCTATTTCAATATGCTTGTCACTACTGTTATACCATATAGTATACAATCGTTCATGGTTTCAATACCATGGTATCGACACCATATTTGTGTCTATAGTATTAAGGTTATATTACAAATTCAGACAAATTAAATTAGTTCCACTGATATACTATATATTGTTGTGAATTACCAAAAATTTTCATATCTTCTTAATTTTGATCTAGTAAATAAGATATTAATAAATTTTTAACAATAAACTTTTACTAATATAGCCAAATAACAGAAAATATCTCTTATTTGTAAAATTGTATTGCACTAAATGCCCTTTTATCCTATAAAATTGGAATTGCTTCTGAGTGATTTTCTGTTCTATGCTTAAGTTTTGCATGATTTTCTGTTTTGTGTGATTTTTTGCTGTTCGTGATTTTTTTGCTATGAGTGTCACACGAGTGATTTTTATATATATGGTATGTGATTTCGTGTGTGAATTTGGGCTGGCATCTATGTTTTAAGGGAATGATTTAAATTATTTTCATTACATCACTTTTAATTCTCAAGACAAGTCCATTTTAAATTTGTTTGTTGGTTTATGCACTCTTGTAGGCAATGTATTTTCGCTATTTAAAGCTGGAAGTTCATTCACTGCATATGCATATGCGTCCGTCTACTCGCTGGTTTAATTTACGCACGTAAATTTTGGCATAGTTCAATGGTTGCGTTTTACGATCAGAGTAAGCAGGGCTGCAAAATTATAAAAAATTTTTATGCTTTTTTATGTGGAATTTTAAGGGAATAAACACAAAAAAACTTAAAATGTCTTCTTTTATAATAACAAAAATCTTAAACCTGAGCCTAAAAAAGTCCTTCATATAAATAAACCTTAAAAAAAAAAATTTTTTGTAAAATGTAATGTAATGTAACGAATGTACAATTTTTAAAAATAAACATTATTTGGTGAAATTAAAAAAGAAAAATATAGAAAATGAATAAAAGCAATTTAATTCTTGATGCTGCGTATACTGTTCATACAGTATATAAGTGCTTTTTATATTTAGAAGCGTTAAAAAATGAAAGAAGATTTTGGGTCCGTGACTATGGAATTCTTCAGGATTCTATGCAGCATCCTTTGAAAAACTCAGAAACGATCCAGAGCAGTTCCATATAGCGACGAGAATGTCTGTTCCTGTGTTCGATGCATTTTTTAATTTAATTAAGGAACGTTTGCAGAAATTCTCTAATAGAGAACCTATTCCTGCAAAATGCCGTCTGCTTTTAACTCTTATGTACGTAAATAAAATGTTCTTATCAAATGGCAGACGAATAATAAGTTTCAATATTTTTTCAGATATCTTGCTCATGGATCTACAAGGCAGCATCTTTCCTTATCCTTTAAAATGTCTGTCACGGCCGTAAGGGTAATAACTAGTGTCCGACCGAAACCAAAATTTTGGCCGAAACCGAAACCGAAACCGAATTTCGGCCATTTTTGTAATATTCGGCCGAAACCGAAACCGAAACCGAAACTGAAAGTCTACATACAAATTTGTTTTTAAAAACATTTTATTTTTTTTTTTTAATTTTATTAAAAGCTTTCAAAAACAAAACAATTCAAACAGATAATAATAACGTAAACATACGATAAATATTCTTTGAATATTAAAGTTAAAACTTTAAACTTTAAAATAATAAATAAAGATATAATTTTTAATACCACTTTAAGGAACTTTTTAGTGTTTAGAGTTATTCGGTTTCGGTTTCGGTTTCGGCCATATTGATGCCGAATAGCCGAAACTGACTAAAAGGGCCGAAACTGGCCGAAACCGAAACCGAAACCGAATATTCGGTCGGACACTAGTAATAACAATCAGTACATATTATTTTGTCACACGAGTGATTTTTATATATATGGTATGTGATTTAGTGGTTTCGTGTGTGAATTTTGGCTGGCATCTATGTTTTGAGGGTATGATTTACATTATTTTCATGCCATCACTTTTAATTCTCAAAACAATTCCATTGTAAATTTGTTTGTTGGGTTATGCACTCTTGGAGGTAATGCAGGGTTGCATCCGACAAAAATAAAAAAGTACTCCTAAAATAATAAAATATATATGCAAAAAATAAAAAGGTGTGTGCAGATAATAAAAATTTTTCCGTATGCGATAAAGAGGTACAATATATCCAAGCAAAAAAAAAAAAAAAAAGGTCCTTGACTTTATGAAAATGTCCTTATTTTAATGAAATGTCATTCATTATGACAATCAATCGTATGGCCATCCTTTTTTTATTTTTATATTTTTAATTTTACAATAATAACGACATTATTAAATGTCGTTATTATTATTATATTATTAAAATCAACGATAAGGGGGTTTCGCACGGACGTACATGTCATCCGACTTGGGCATGTACGATGACATGTACGATCATTCGAAAGCAAATGAGACAGTCGGACCGACATGTCGGATGATAATCAAAAATTTTTGATTTTTCTGCCGGTCCATCCGACATGTCGTTCGTGCGAACGCATGTCGGTCCGACTCGCTGCATTTATCATTTGTATAAAATTTTCAACGAGTGAACATCAGCTTAGGCAACAACAGGAAGTAAGAAAAAAAATAAAACAAACAATGGCAAGTGCTCCGCATGTGAAATTTTGAACAGAGTTCATTACCATATATTTTCTTCATGTTCTTCTTCCAAAATTTGATCAATTATAGTTGCCGCTAAAAATTGCCTAGTCATTATTACACCGATGTGTTACTCTCGAGAGTCAGCAAAAAAATGAAGTCGTCGTACATGTCCGATTGTCCGAAAGCTCGACAAAATATTCTCGTTAGTTTGTCGTCGTACAATGTCGGCTGACATGTACGACCGTGCGAAACCCCCTATACACATTAAAACAGCAGTGCTACCAAATTTCAAAAAATAAGCCTCACAAATTTGTGAGTGCTGCCAAATTGATATATTAAAAAAATTGTTCGTTAGCGTGATGCAAAAATGAAAATGCATGATTTTTTGCATCATGTTCGTTAATTTCCGTTTTCTTTCAACAAACGTTAAATTTAAAATCTGCGAATATTATTTAATTAAAAATGTTGTGATTATATTAATTTTATGTTAAATTGCCATTTTTCAAAGTTTTTTTCATAATAGAAGAACAATTAGGGTGCTCACAGTTCTGTATTATCTGCTCTGTTAACTTTGCCGTCTATAAACTTAAGAACATTTTAGCACGTGTTAACTTTGATTGTTTTTGTTTTACGTACAAACTTGGGATACCACTTGTTGCTAAAATTATCTCACTTCTACTCATGTCTTTCTTTTGTGTTAATGTGGTATCACTAATCAGCTGATTTAATTTTGTTGCAAAAAATGAAAGAAGAATGGATCGTCGAAGAAGTAAGAACATTTTTCAATAATTCTTCGTTTCCGTTCATTCGAGGCATGTTTTCGAACAAATTTAAAATTTTTTAAAACTATTTTTGCAATTTAGCTCCAAAACACAAAAAGAGGTGCTCACAGTTCGATTGAAATAACTTTCTAAAGTTGCCAGGTTTGCAGAGCAAAAATTGACGGAGCCACCACGAAAACGTAGAGGTCCAACGAAGCTAAAGAGTATAACAACGCCATCGCCAGCCGGGACGAGTAAAAAACTAAAAACCGTCCAAAAAACACCACAAGCATTAAAAGATCACACCGGTAACGCCAACGGAAACACCACCTTCGGCGGAGCTGGTTCCCATAACAACTAGCAATAGGAATTCCAAGAAGCAGCTGCGGACATCATGCCGTTCTAATCCACCTAGAGAAGTTCGTACCAGAGCATTGAAGCTACAGCAGATGGTTGCTCCTATACCACTCGAGAAGCCACAAATCAAGGGTAAAATTGAACGCAAGTGACCCAAAAATAAACGCAATGGCCATACGTTAAGAAAAATCAGGGAACAACTATTTCAACCGGACGTAGAAGCAGATGTCGCTGGTATCTTAAGAGCCAAATAGACTACACAGACTGTGAAATTTCATTTGAATAAAAATGTTTATTTTTGAAATAAAAAACTTTACTTTTGAAGCGAAATACCGATGTGTTATATTTCCGAGTCGAGAAGGATTAACAGCTAGTCATTTTCAGGAGAGCATTTTTAAGATTATAATTGTTACCTGAGGGAACCGTTACTTGTGCTGTTTAGATTTGATGACCTCACACTTAATTTTTAAGGTACAACCATTGCGTACTAGTGTAATAAAAGTAAAAACATAACTTTTTCCTTTCTCGATCCTGCGGTTTTTCCTTGTCGCCACAGATTTGTATTACTTATAATGAAATACAAATCAAATTTTAAAGTCAGTCGAAAAACTTTCAATAATTCATATTTTCGTTAATATAATTGCTATTTTAAACCCCTTAGATTAAGTTTAAAATTTGCTTTAACATTTATTTTATTACTGCATTTGTAAAGCTCATAAATGTTAAATACTGTATTCAGCACTGGTAACTGTAAGTAATTAAATAATCTGCTAAAGAGCTCCTTTGTTTGTTTTGCACTCGTCAAATGGAAACATCGAAAAAATGCCAATCTTATGAAAAACAACAATCATGGGAATTGAATACAATTTAATATTAAAGGCCCTTATTATGAGTTGCTTTCGACATTCGATCTTTGTTGCTTATCGAACAGCGAATATTGAATGTCAATTTCTTATTATGAGCAGTGCAACCCTGTCGAAATATTCGTTGTTGAACGAATTTTCAGTCGAACAGAATTTTGCTTTCGATGGGTTTCATACTGCAAAATAATTATCAAAAATGTAAGTATTTTGTGATTTTTTTAGTTTTCTGACGACTTTAAACTAATTTTCAACTGTTTTAGCTAATCTTATGGAGGTCTACCCAACTAACAATTTTCCTTCCAATTTTAAACTTATAGTATGATTTAATGTTATAAACGTTGCATAGTGCTTCAATTTGGAAGAATTGCTGTTACAGCAGTGTTTACTGGTATAAATCATTGCAAGAACATTCTCTGAATCTATTTATTAATTTATAGAAAAACTACATTCATATTGTATAATGATGTTATATTCATTGTATTAAATAACTATGAAGTGATTCTTCCTATAAACATCGCATAAGAAAATTATACAATGTTTATGCCTTTGTACCTCTCAGTTCGAAGTTCGAAAACTGTTCGAAACGAATACAGAAATCGCCATGACATAAATTTTCTCTTTTTCGAACTTAGCTTGTCATTCAGAATATATAAAAAAAAAAAATTATTTATATTTTATTAAAAAAAAAAAATTCTCTATGCGCCCCAGCATTTGAACCATGGACCTTCATGTTCCAAGATGAAAACATTAGCACCCGACCTATTTTGACAAACTTCGAAATCTCATATAATTTCTAATATAAAAAGCGAGTTCACCGTCAATTGTAGTTTAAAAATGTATGTCAATCACAAGTAATGTAAACACAAATAATAAAAGTAGGGAGTTTTTACCATTTGGAATTTTAAATATTGCATGTGTTTATAAGCCCACATATATTAAATTTTATATTTATTGATAAGAGTCACCTCCTGACAAGATATAGCACTTTGAATCTGTCGGTCGACAGGATTACAACCGTAATTTGTGACCTATCGACAAAAAATTATAATTATTTCATAAAAATGCACTCTCAAAGAGCTGATGTTGCTTGTCTTTCGTATTAAAAATAAAACACTTTTCAAGAAATATTAAGGAAGGTAGAAGAAGTAGATAGCACTACGGTGTGGATGTGATAGACGTCAATCTACTTCTGCCACCTTCTTTAAATAAATTTTGACACTTTCTAGAGATCTTTTTGATATAATTACGTAGACACGTGTAGGATCTATGCAAGAGCTGGCTGCGTGCTACCTTTAAAATGGTAAAAGGAATAACTAAGTTTATTTATTCCACAGAGATAATTTGGTAATATGGAAGCGTAAGACGAGGATTTATTTTTAAGAAAAACGTTAAAAATTGTAAAAAACAAACCTAAAAAATTATAAGCTCGATTCTGTTGGGTAATACTTAAATATTACTACCAAGAATGTGTACTTTAACTTCGGGCATGCCGAAAATAAGTATTTATAATTTTTTTAATGTTAAAGTTTACTAAAAAATGTTTTTGAACCAGGAAATTATGTTTTACTTATTCGTATAAAACAATAAAAATTTGAAAAATAACAGTTCACTTAATAAGAAAAAATTACCTGTTCATAAACAATGAATTATAAATACTTAATAAAGAGTGAATAGTTAAACAAAAATTTCGCCCTTTTCTTATAAAGAAAATAAAAGAAGCATCACCTCAATACGACATTATTGAGATTTCGAATAAATGTCACATATAAATATTGAAGCTACCAATAGGCAGCGCAGTCGTTTTTAATTAAAAATTTTTTCAAAGTATTGAATATGAAAAAATGGGCGAGAGGTTAATGCGTCGGACTGGCAACACGGAGGTTCCAAGATCGAATCCGCTTCCAACACAATAAATAAATTTTTATAACGCAAAACAATGTTAGGAAAAAAAAGAGAAAGTCAACTTCAATTTGTCACATGAAAACAAAGAAAAGAAAAACTGGAATAGAACACTTCAAAATTATTTTTTTTTCGAATAACATTTTTTTTTTCGAACATTTATTTTGACATATTTGACACGGCTATACAACTTCAATGTTTTCATGATATAAATATTCTCTAATGCCTTCTATAGCAACAAACACTGATATAAGACTGAAAAAATGATATAAAGCTCCTATAAAGTAATGATAAGAATATGTTCAACAGAATATAATTTTACTGATGTAGGGTTTAATACAAACAAAAAAAGTGCGCCTTTTTTGTCTTATACGATTATTATACAATGATTATATCCGTAACTGTTGCGTTTTAATATGTTGTTGAGAATGTTCTTAGGTGTTTTATAGGAGGAAAATTGTTACTTGGTGGAGGCAAATCTTCTAGTTGTAAAAGGCATTTCTTCCAAAATTTTCTAAATGATTTAGACCTCAAAAGTTCTTTGAAAGGCTGCACTTGCGTGGTGGAATTCATTTCCAAGGGGCCGGAAGCATCCCTCAATCGTTTTCTACTTCTTTTTAATCACGTAAAACTTTCGTTCTCTTCTGATGAAACGTCGAACGAACCATAATTCCATCGAAGTTATGAGTATTTTGTTTACTTTTTTATTTTTTCCACAATTAATTTTCAAACAAACCTTGTTAAGTTATCCAAGTGACATTTAGCGGTTAGAAATAAATTATCGTAAACAAGCCTAATGAGCTAAATTCACAATAGCACGAAACGCAAATTCGATCGATCAGACCATTCGACTACAATCGAAAGAAGTTCAAATTAAGGGCCATAGTTTAAAATATTATCTTTAACGAACTTGATAAGTATTATTAAATTTATATTTTACTGAGTGATATTCAGGGTTTAAATTGCTGCGCAACAAATAGCAACAGCACCAAAAATTGTGCTGTGGCTACACAGTAAAAGTACAAGTGATCGGCAGCTACAGCAACATCATATTCTCAGGTGTCGTAGTCGATGATCGTCTGCTGCTGTCTGCTGTGTAAAATACGACAGTCAAAGCAGCAGTTCACGACAGACCGTCGTAATCGATATTCGGCTGCTGCTGTCTGCTGCGTAAAATTTCACAGTCAAAGCACAGTTCATAAATGAGCTGCCGTAGTCGATATGCAGCTGCTGCTGTCATAGTCAATAGTTGACTGCTGTACTCCTGCTACGAAAACCTAACAGTCGCGCTTTGTATCGAAATGGTACGGTATTTTAATTTTTTTTTAAAACAAATCTTCTTTTAGGCACATTTTATTTTATTTATAATAGAAAAAATTATTGGTATTTTTTCTTAATTAACAAAATATTAAATATAAAAGTAAAGAAATGAATGTGTAAATGTGCATTTACAAACAATCGAAAACTCATATCACCACTAACTTCCATCGCTACCAACTACAAACAATAGGAGTATTCACAATGTGGTGTATTTTTGATTAATTCTTACAAAATTTACAATATTTACAATGGATTGTGAACAAACCTTTACTAAAACCTGGGTAGTTCATCATTAAATTAAAAACAAGTAAAGAAAGTCTAAAGTCGGTCTAGGCCGACTATGAAATACCCTAAACCCACTTTTCAGAAACAAAAAATTTTTTATTGAAAATGGGCGTGTCCGTGGGCGGATGAAGCCTATATTTTATATGCATTTAAATGTTGATGAAAAATTTACACATACCAAGTTTTATTCATGTAGCTCTCAGTTCATGCCTTTACTGTGCTTTCGCTATGGGAGGTGGGCGTGTTCATGGACTCCCAATCCATTCCAATTTTTGAAAACACCTTAGTTTTGGTATAAAATACATACATAATAAATTAAATTTCCTAATAAACAAAGATAACCTTATTTATTGAGTTTTGAATTTTTTGGGTTGTATCGGAGGTAGGCGTGTCCGTAGGCGGATGACGTCCATTTTTCAAAACCGTCTTTTTCTTGTTGTAAAAAACATACGTGCCAAGTTTTAGCTCTGTAGGTTAAACAGAGGCTTATTTATTGCGTTTTAAAATTTTGGGTTGTATGGGAGGTAGGCGTGTCCGTGGGCGGATGACGACCATTTTTCAAAACCATCTTTGTTTTCTCGTAAAAAACATACCTGCCAAATTTTATCTCTAAAGGTTAAACAGAGGTTTACTTATTGCGTTTTCAATTTTTGTGTTGTATGGGAGGTGGGCGTGTCCGTGCGTGGATAATATCCATTTTTCGAAGACATCTTTGTGTTTACATAAAACACATACACATCAAATTTTATTGTTGTAGGTTAATTATGAGCTAATATATCCAGTTTTCAATTTTAGCTTTGTATGGGAGGTAGGCGTGTCCGTTGGCGGATGATGTCCATTTTTTAAAACTATCTTTTTTTTTGTTATAAGAAACAAATGTGTCAAATTTTATGTTTGTGTAAGTTAAACAGAGGCTTATTTATTGTGTTTTAAATTTTTGGGTTGTATCGGAGGTGGGCGTGTCCGTCAGCGGATGACGTCCATTTTTCAAAGACATCTGTGTGTTGATACAAAACACAAACGTACCATATTTTATAGGTCTAGGTTAAATATGAGCTGAGGTATGCAGTATGCATTGCAGTATGCAGTATGCATTGTATGGGAGGTAGGCGTGTCCGTGGGCGGATTCCAAAAATATTCAATAGTGCAGATTCTTGGGTCCATGTGACCATGTGTACCAAGTTTCATCCAATTATCTCAACTCCTTCTTCTTCTGTGTATACGGACAACACACAGACGGATGAACAGACGGACGGACGGACATGAATAGCTTGACTCACGTGGTGACGCTGGTCAAGAATATATATACTTTTCTATACCGGACTCGCTTCGTTCTATGCGTTACAAACGTTTGCACAAAGTTAATATACCCTGACCTTTCAGGCTTAGGGTATAATTAACTGTTATTAAATAAACACACAACCCAGCTAGTACCTTCATCCACGCTGAGTGAAAAAGCTTTTGTGATCAGTTGATAAAATATACATCGAAATTTACAAAAAACAGTTTTTGAAAAGTCAAATTTTGACTTTTTCCGATTTTCGCCATATTCGGCACGTTTTAGGCATTGGCCCATATGCATAAAATATAGTGAATGGCCCGTATGCATAAAATATAGTGAACGCTTCAGAGTAGTGTTATCTATCAAGTAGTGAAAGTACGGTAGTGAACACTACTTTTGGTATGAATCAGAGAACAACTTGAGTGCATTCAAATGGCGTTTTGAATGTGTCGTTAAAATACGAGCTACGAATGTGCCTTCTGCATTAAAATTAATGCGCAAAGACATGTACCAATCGCTGTAGTACGAATGCCGTAGAGTACGAGCGATGACGAATACGAATACCTGCGAAACATGACTGTCCGACGAAGCCAGACATTCGCAACATTCGCCAAAAGCAACGAATATTCATGCTTTTATGTTTATTCGCAGCAAGGAAAAAAAATGGTAATTCCACTCTTTTACAACAACTTTTATATTTTCATGATTGTTGTAATTTGCCGAATTCAGTGTTCAGCTTTACTCTTACCGTGCGTTTAGACCGCCTGAACGAACGAAGAATTCATTGCGAAGAATTTATTGCGATAAAAACGTCGTTCGGCGTACTGTCTACACCGGACGAACATCAATCGCGAACGAACATTATCCGCCATCTTGTATGTTCAGGCGGTCTAAACCATAGATGCCAACCAAAATTCACACCCGAAATCACTAAATCACACAACATATATGTAAAAATCACTCGTGTGACACTCACAGCAAAAAAAATCACGCACATAGAAAAAAAAATCACTCAAAATCACACAAACAGAACAGAAAATCACGCAAAAATCACACACAGAACAGAAAATCAAACAGAATTTCAAAGAAGTCTCATCAGAACCACACTACAATATATTATAGTGTTCACTTCTTTTTAAGAATGTCATGTTAACAAATTATCAAAAAAAAAACTAAGACATTTAAAATTTTCAAGATCTATGTGCAAGAGACATCCCTGAAAGCAATTGCTTCTGACTCGTTACTTTACTTTCTTCTCGCTTTTCGTTATAAGTAACGAGCTGTCAAAAAACGCAATTTACGCAAGAAAAGTTGAAATATTTTCAACTTTCTTGCGTAACTAGCGCAAAAAAATCTATATGCAAAAAAATTCCGATAGTTTGAATTTATTTTGAGTTAACAAATTTTGTTTACTACAATTTAATTGGTAAACTTATAGCTATAAGCTTCAGTATGTATACGTCGTTCATTGAATACCATTTCTATTTTAATCATTTCTTTATATTTATGTGCATCAAGTTCTGACTTAACAGTTGAGTATGTTGAGTGAAAATTAATAGTATGCATTGGATGTATGTGAGCGCTCTCTTCTTTGTTATATTTTTTGAAAGATGGTAATTTCCAACAGACACGTCAACACTACCTTGTTGTTATTATATCATGCCAACTGAAGTGCAAAACTGGCGAACTAGCTTTTTAACTATCGAACATGTGTGGAAATGGCCGCCGAGTGGCACACGATATCTCATATTTGAAGCCTGCATTAATGTAAACGATGTGTAATATTGGCCATACATATTTGCGAGTGCTGCCAAGTTGATATATTAAGAAATTGTTCGGTCATTTCCGTTTTCGTACATCAAACGTTAAATTTGAATGCTGCATATATTAATTAACTAAATAAGGTTGTAATTATATTAATTTTATGTAAAACTACCATTTTTCAAAGGTTTTTTTCATAACAGAAGAACAATGAGCCAAAATACAAAATCTCTGAAAGGTGCACGACTACAGGAACGTAAGCGCAAAATAAACGTCGTTGCAGAGCAAAAAAAGGCGGAGCCACAACGAAAACGTGGACGTCCAACGAAGCTAAAGAGTATAACAACGCCATCACCAGCCGGAAGGAGTAAGAAACTAAAAACCATTCAGAAAACACCACAAGCATTTAAAGAACACACACCGGTAACGCCAACGGAAACACCACCGTCGGCCGAAGTGGTTCCCATAACAACTAGCAATAGGAATTCCAAGAAGCAGCTGCAGACACCACGACGCTCTAATCCACCAAGAGAAGTGCGTACTGCTGCCAGAGCATTGCAGTTACAGAAAACGGTTGCTCCTATACCACTCGAGAAGCCACATACCAAGGGTAAAATTCAACGCAAGCGACCCCAAAAAAAGCGCAATCGACAAACGTTAAGAAAAATAAGAGAACAACTATTTCAACCGGAAGCAGAAGCAGATGTCGTTGTGGCCGACTATGGCATCGTACCAACAGAAAGTCAAAATGGCGCAACAAATGTTAACAACAATAATGGTTATCTGCTAGCTGAGGAGGTTGAATTGCAGTACTTCTACGTGTAAATAGAACGAAGAAAAAACAATTGCTGCTTTCATTTAATGTCTGATTCCTTGTTTTCCAGGTGTAACAACTGCACAGTTTGTGCTTACAAACCTTTTAATTTATTTCAGTTATAATTTGTGTTTTCTTTCTATTAACTCTTATTCTGTATAATTTTGAATTTTTTTCTAATTTTAGTTTTTAAATTTTACTTTAATGTAAAATTCTTAAGACTTATTTCTATACTGAACATATTCTTATGTAATAAGATTTCATTTCAATAAAAATATTTAATTTCGAAATTAGTAACATTACTTTTGAAGTGAAATATCGATAATATACTAAGATACTAAGAATGTAATAAATAACAAAATTTTAAAGTTCAATCTAAAATCTTCACACAGCTACGCAATTTCATTTTCAACGCTTTCAAAGCCAAATTTGGTGAAAGTGAATGCGGATCCTAGCCTTTCACTTACTCTTGTTGAAGACTGGAGGAACTAAATTCTTAAAATTTATCAAAAAACTGGTAAAAGATTTCTGTTTTACATAAAGGGGATTTATGCAATGAAACTAGTTGCTCTCTTTTCAAGTTTCATCTTCAAATTACATGATGAAACTGCTTTGCAGAGACTTTCCTTTCAAAATTCAACCAGCAGCGAAAATATGAAAGAATAATCATGAAATCACAGCCCGACAGATTTTTTCATTCACTTTCGTTTCCTACTCCGCACCCTCACTTTTGGCAGTCTCATGCGACTATTTTCATTGTATAAATCCCTCATATGAAAAACATATAATTTATACATACTCTATAAATTACAAATATATTTTGAATCATAAAATTTTAATGTTTAAAAATTTTTACATTAACTTTGTAACTCAGTGGCTAAGGGCAGCCGGGAGCTTTTCGAAGAAAAATAATAATATTTATACCCCCACGCGTACTGCGTAAGGGGTATATTAATTTTGTCACGACGTGTGTAACGCCCATAAGGAGGCGTGTTAGGTATAGAAAAGTATATATATTCTTGATCAGCATGACCACCTGAGTTGATTTAGCCATGTCCGTCTGTCTGTCTGTCTGTCTGTCCGTCTGTCGGCCGTAGCTTTGAAGCTATAGTGCTGAAATTCGATATTTGAGCTTTTTTCTAAAAAACTAAGATCAAGTTCGAGAATGGGCTAAATCGCATGAAAACCACGCCTACCTCCCATATAGCCCCAATATTGAAAACTCTGTAAAGAGGCTAATATTACAGCTACAATACTGAAATTCGGTATTTGTATATTCTATGTCAAAAATAAGGTGTGTACGAAAAATGAGCAACATCCACCCACAAACACGCCCACCTCCCATACAACCCCAAAATTGAAAAATCTTTAAAGAGGATAATATTAAAGTTACAAGACGGAAACTCGGTATTTAAGTATTCTATATCAAAACTGAGGTGTGTTAGAAAAATGGGCGTCATCCACCTACTAACACGCCCCCCTCCCATACAACCCCAAAATTGAAAACCCTATAAAGAGGCTAATATTAAAGGTTCAAAACGGAAACTCGATATTCGTGTATTCCATGACAAAACTGAGGTGTGTTAGAAAAATGGGCGTCATCCACCTACTAACACGCCCCCCTCCCATACAACCCCAAAATTGAAAACGTTATAAAATGACTTATATTTAAGCTGTAGGAAAACAATTTGATATGTATGTATTTTAGAAACATAAAAATAATAAAATCTCTCAAAATCTCATAAAAAAAGCTCTCCAATTTAAGATTATTTTACCTTTAAGAATCGGCCGTGGGGGTATTTTAACTTCGGCCCAGTCGAAGATATACCTTACTAGTTTTTTTAAAATTTCTTTTTGAAGCTGTATTTTATTTTAGACCAAAATTTTTGTACATTATTAAAGTACAACTATTCAAGATTTATTTGGTCTGACAATTTGGTCCAAAAGAATTCATCGATAAGGTAGTAAAGTGCAATGCGGGGAAAGACCTTAAATTTGCGGTGAGCAAGATATCTGGAGACTGAATCATCTAAAAATAAAAAAAATTTTTTCCTAAATTTTTTCCTAAATTTTTTTCTAAACTTTTTTTTTTGCCCAAATTTTGATTTGATAAACAGTTGATTTTTTAAAAATATTTACTTTTGACAAAATGGCAGGCGTAGAAAGGAAATTTTCATTTTTTTTCAAAAGTGTGAACAATTTTATAGAATCGAATGCGTAGTTTTTGAGCAATCTTGTGCAGAATAAAAGCAGTGTTTTTCTACAATTTTGTTAGAGGTAAAATTTAATGACCAGACGCAAATTGAAAATTATATTTACATTGTCCAAATTAGTATTTGATCCAATTCAACAGGAAAATATAATTTTCTTTATTTATGTTCTGCACTTTTATAATAACAGCAACAAAAACCAAGAGAGAATTATGTCGTTCGCTTGCACACTTTTTTGTTGAGCAAAAACAACAACAACAAATAAATGTATATTTATGATCAAGGCTAAGATTAAGACCATCATATAATAATTTCGCCAGTGAGGTTTGTCACGTCATTTAAGGTAAACTTTGTTCACGAAACTATGCGTTCGAATCGACTTTCGGTAAAATCATTACCGAAAATACAATCTAGTATATATCAGGTTCCAATTTATTAGAATATGATTTTGTTTTGTGTGTATTTTAATTCATCAATAATTTCCGTTTGAAGTAGCATCTTCAGCTTCCTGCCATTGCCAAATCAATTTTAAATTACAACAAGGAACAAACGCTACAAAATTAAAAAGCTTAAGAAGCTTTAAAGATCTTCGCAAACTGTCAAGTGTTGAATATTCATAATTTTATTAATTTTTTTAAAACACCAATTTTAGAAGATAAATAAGTACAAATTTGTAAGTTTGTCATGTATGGCCAAGTAAGCATAACTGATTTGTTATTAGTTTAACACGAGTTTTTGATATCATGAAAATATTTAATTTTATATTCGTTTATATTCGTTATTTTAAGCTTACTAAGCAAACTTTGAATAAGCTTGTAGTAAGCTTGAAAGTGTAAGCATCGTACTTGGAAAAAGCTTTTAAGAATTGTTGTGAAATGATAACATGTAATTATAGAATTACCAAAAAGGAAGCCTTGGAAAAATATTCCTTACTGTAGTATTAATGTCAGCGTTTACTGTTCAATTGGAAATAATTGTTGTTGATAAGGTTTCGACAATAGTGATTTTTGCAATTGAAAAAGTGTTATAAAAATATTATTTAAAAAATTATTAAATAATTGTTAAAAGGTATTATTTTAAGCTTTTCGCAACTGTTTAAAATAATTTGGAAAGAAGTGTTATTGTAATGTTCCCAAAAACTGGTTTTAAATATTTGTAAACAATGACTTTTGTGAACTTCTTATTAAGGAATGCTTATTTTAAGGGATTTTTTTATATGATTTTTTAATCACATACAAAAGACCCCAATAAAAATTTTGTTAATTTTTTTGTGTAGGATATTTCTGTGAAAAACAATTTTATTCGATTAGGGCGAAATAATAACTTGTACTTAATCTATACTAAGACGGATCGAAATTTGGATTTCGCTGAACAGCGACTAAAAAGTAAGAGAGACTCTTTATTTTTGGCCAAAAAATGGGTTCAGGAGAACCAAAATCGCTCCTTGGAGATTTCTCCGATCCAAAAAAAAAAAATATGCAGAAATAGTTTTGAAGAGTCCCTCAAACTTTTGGGTCGGTTTCCGGCTGACTTTTTTTTTCTCCATATAAAATCGGTTCGGCTTTAGTTCGGCGACAAGTTTTTATCAATATATTTAAGTTTATATTCAGCGCGCTGCTTTTGTCTGTTTTGAGTAAATTGAAAAAAAAACCTTTTTGTCTTTTTAATAAACTCTTCTTCATTTCTTCCTAACGAAGTTGTAGCATCTGTAAAATAATAAATTATATCTTTATTAAAACAAAAGAATGTTATATCAAAAATATCTTACTTCTCACAGCTAAAGTAGTACTTAAATTTTTAATACACTTTTTATCTTCCATTCCTTTATCAATTCAATTCCGTTCCTTATCTTCCAAAACGAATGAATTCAATTCAATAACTTTTTTTAATAATTTTCATATAAATTTTCAATTAAATCACAGGCCACTGACAGAAAATTCAATCATGCTTTGAAAAAGCTTATTAAAAAAAATTGCAAGTAAACTTGCCACAAGTACTATTGTTAAAAGCTTTTGTTTTTTCAGTTTCTATACATTATCACAACAAAACTTGTAAATTCATTGCTTAAGCAAGTGTTTTCAAAGTATGTTTGAAAAAGGATCTAACAATTCTATTGTAGGTAAGCTTACTCCAAACACTATTACGGAATGGCTGATTAGGAACTTATTCTTATAAAATTTTTTTGTAACTTAAAAACTCCAACAGTTATTTAAGAAACAATCTTATAGGGTTAAAAAAGTTAGATTTAACCAGACATTGTCATATTTAAGGAACGCGGGCGAAGTATTTCTAGTACAAAATATTATCATTCGAAGCAGATAGCAAACTGGTTAGTAAGAAGAATTTTTGAAATATTCTATAATATTCAATTATTAATAAGAAATTAACATTTTGAATAAGCCCAGAATTAGTTTATCGGTTAATTTCTTTCACATAATTTGTGCTAAAATGTATTTAAATAGTAACTAGATGCACGATTTAATTAAACACGCAACTAAAATTTATATGTAAAACGACAATTGATAAAATATGTGATCGAAGTAAATATGTATAATCGACATCCATAACAATGAACAATCAGTTTAACAAAACTTCAGTTTAAAATAATTTTCTATTGCTGTACATATTGCACAGAACAATTGAAGTACACTCCGCGTCAGCAGAATAGGTTCGCTGTTTCAATGATATACAAAAGATTTTTTCTCCCAAAATGAGCATAGCAGAAAAGGTTTTGTTGTTGTTTTCTCTTAAATGTTTTATTATAAAAAATTAGGTAAAGCTAAATTTTAAATAAACCAACCGTTAATTTTCTGTTGCTGTTTAAGCTTTAGCTTAACAAAATTATGCACTTTTTGATACGTCATTTGAATAGCTTCATAACATTCATTTGAAGAAATCGAATTTTTTTTTGTTAAATTTAATATTTTTTCATAACGATTGCTACTTCCTTTACTTAATGTAGTTCAAAGAAATTTCACTCCAAGCCACTTTAATGGCAGAAATGAGTGACTCTTGGTCTTCAAACTGTCTACCGGATTCGTACACATTCCGAAATAACCAACCCAAAACATTTTCAACAATGTTTAGTTCCGGAGATAATGGAGTCCATGATATGAGTTGAATATTTTGTTCACTGATCCAACTTATAAGAGCGTTATTATGTTGGTAAATCCTTTCCAAGAGTCCAAATATATTTTGAAATCTTGGGAAATCTTATTCTAATATCGCTTTATACAAGTTTCCCGTCATTCTGCAAGTTGAAAACTTCTACTCAACAGTTTCAAAATATGATATTGGGGCAATTACATTTTTATGGCTATGGGGATCTTTTTTCGCAAATTATGGAAGTAATAGTTATAATCAGCTGGTCAATCCGTTTTTCCTGCCAGTCAGGGTTAAGTTGTGGTTTTTTCTTAATCTTATGTCATGTTAGGTGCAGAGCACTATTATTTACCCGTCACGCGGTTGAAAAACTGGCGTTTTCCGCAGCTTAATGCCTGATTTTTGTCGCCGACAGGCAAGATTTGAAGGCTTATCGAATAATTGATCTTCTATCTGCAGCTCATAACACCGAAAAAGTACTTACTATTTTCAGAGCTGTAAAATTTGCATTGATATTCAGAATTCCAAGTACAAGTGAATAAGGACAAAAGAATGCTATTCAATGAAAACAAAATTGATCCATGAATAAAATTTTCAATTCTCATTCAATTTCAAAAAATTGATTTATTATTCACTTTTCTTTATTCAGAATAATGCATTAATTTTTTTATTAAAATTAATGCAATTCATATAGAATGCAATTCACAAAGAATCGTTATTCATTTTGCATTCATGCATTCATTTTTTATCCATTATTCATTTTTTATTCATTATTCATTATTAATTTTTTATTCATTATTCATTTTTTATTCATGAGAGAACACTATTTTCACTAAAATATAAAACAATTAGCCAAAGCCCCCGGTAATTGCGCTGTTGCACCAAACTAAAAATAAACTACTTTGGTTGCAAAATTAACACCACAGGCATGAATAAAAAATGAATAATCAATAAAAAATGAATAATGAATAAAAAATGAATAATGAATAAAAAATGAATAATGAATAAAAAATAAATAATGAATAAAAAATGAATAATGATTAAAAAATGAATGCATGAATGCAAAATGAATAACGATTCTTTGTGAATAGCATTCTTTGTGAATAGCATTCTTTATGAATAGCATTCATTTAAATAACAAAATGAATGCATTATTCGGAATAACGACAAATAACACTGGTTTACAAATAACGAAAAGTTGTTTGTACTTTGAATGGCACTATTCTTTTCTCATGTAAAATCGGTCGCTGATTCCGAAAAAAAAATTTTTTTTTTCTGTCACTCCGTTTTCGAGATATTGCCCACTGTAGGGTTTTCAACGAAAAAAAAAAAGTTGGTTGCACTTAATTGCATATATCTCCTGAACCAACGACAGTAATCAAACAAATGATAAATCAAATAAAAGCTAATAAAATTTCTTACAAACAATGCCAATATCATTTTTTGGTCGAGCTGTTAGTTTTAGGGAATTAATTCAAATACCGGGGATTTTTTTTATTTTTCAGAAAAATTTCCAAAAAAAGGCAAAATAGTTGCAAATTTCGTTAAGAAATCAAAATATTTTGTTACTTTTGATATTTTTTACTAAGAGCCTTTATTTTTCCAAAAAAAAAATAAGCTATTGTTGAAGAAATCTATTGAGAAATGAAAAAGTTGTGTTTAATGGAACGAAAGCACCCAAGTTATGTTATTTTTAAAAATTTTATTGTCATATAAATAAATTGGGTTATTGTACTATAATTTTTTATTTTTCATTTTTATTGTTCATAGGAATCAAGTCAAGAGTTTTGCGAAAGAAAAGATAAGAACAAACACGCTACAATAAAAACAGGTAGGCTCACGACTGAGAGTGCAACCGTCGAAACCGTCACAGCAAAACGTCTGATTTCGACACTTATGGCTATAAGGAAGAGAGCCTACCTGTTTTTATTATGCCAGGTGAATACTTATTTTGTGTTTTTTTGACAGTTTCGGTGGTCGCGCTCTGAGTCGTGGACCTACCTACCTTTTGTTGTACCTGTAGCACTTTCGAGATGCATAAAAGCAAAAACATTCATGCATTATACTAAAAAACGTGGCAAACAAAGGGACGCACAATTTGTAACGAAAGGAAAAAATAAGATATACTTCAAAATAAAATGAGTAAAAAACTGCGAGAATTCCAGTGCAAAAACTACCCAGATATTTTCTGCTACGTGTGCGGTGAATTTACTTTCGAAAAGAAACAAGTCAATTCTACGAATTTACTCCAAATGTCATATCTACATTATTTTGGTTTTGCGGCTGAGAACATTGGTGAATCATGGACGCCAAGTATTTTGTGTCAATCGTGCAAATTAGTATTGTCTGAATGGAGCTCGGGTAAAAAACGATACATGAAATTCGATGTTCCGATGATCTGGAGACAACTGTTTTGCCACTTAAACGATTGCTATTTTTGTCTGGCCAAAGTGACTGGTGTTGGAAAACACAAACGAGTGATATACGCCACTGTCCCGAATGTTTCATTGCCAGTATCTCATTCTGACGATGTTCCATATCCTACTTGTCCCGATTCAACACGTGAAAACAATCGAAAATTCGTAGATTCAATGGAGTCGGAAGGAACCACAGGTGGTAGTACTATTACAACTGAAAACACAACTCACCTTTTATCGCAAGCGCAGCTGAATGATTGGATAAGAGATTTGGAACTGTCAAGGGAAAAATCGGAATTGCATGGTTCTCGTTTGCAACAATTCAACTTTTTGAGACCCGATGTTAAGGTGACATACTACAGAAATCGTGAAAAACCGTTTGCTATAAACATTACTAAGAATGACAATATCTGCTATTGCGTAGACATTCCTGGCTTATTTAATACCTTTGGTCAGCCGTACATTCCCAAAGAGTGGCGTTTTTTTATTGATGGCAGCAAAGTGAGCTTGAAGGCGGTATTACTTCATATAGGAAACAAAAAGCCATCGATTCCGATCGCACATGCAGTCAACACAAAGGAAACGTACGAAACAATGGCGAAGCTATTGACATGTATTAAATATGAACAACACGACTGGAAAATATGTTCTGATCTCAAAGTCGTTGGTATGCTTTGTGGTTTACAGAGTGGCTACACAAAGTACTGCTGTTTTCTATGCAAGTGGGATAGTTGAGCACGTGAACACCACTATTACAATAAGGACTGGCCAGAAAGAATTGAGTCGAAAGTTGGAGAGAGCAACGTCAAAAACGTTCCACTCGTCAAAAAGGAAAACATAATTCTCCCACGGTTGCACATCAAACTTGGACTTATGAAAAACACTGTCAAGGCGTTAGACAAAGAAAGCGAAGAATCTCGGTGACGAGAGCGACGAACATGGGGAAAGATTCCACCAACAGATGAAAGTAATTGAAAATCGGTACCAAGGATTTTGAGACAAAGGAATGATGGGCGACGAATAATGTAAATTATTAAAAGAACAATAAAAATTAAGAATACATGATTTTATAACAACAACCTTTAATTCTCATTTTTTTTTTTATGGCAATAAAATAAGTCCAAATGCATAAATTGATAATCACACCATTTGGGTTCTTTCATTCCATTGAACACAACTTTTTCATTTCTTAATAGATTTTCTTCAACAATAGCTTATTTTTTTTGGAAAAATAAAGGTTTTAAGTAAAAAATATCAAAAGCAACAAAATATTTTGATTTCTTAACGAAATTTGCAACTATTTTGTCTTTTTTTGGAAATTTTTCTGAAAAATAAAAAAAATCCCCGAAATTTGAATTAATTCCGCCAAAACTAACAGCTCGACTAAAAAATGATGTTTGCATTGTTTGTAAGAAATTTTATTAGCTTTTATTTGATATATAATTTGTTTGATTACTGTTGTTGGTTCTGGAGATATATGCAATTAAGTGGAACCAACTTTTTTTTTTCGTTGAAAACCCTACAGTGGGCAATATCTCGAAAACGGATTGACAGAAAAAAAAAAAATTGTTTTTTCGGAATTAGCGACCGATTTTACATGAGAAAAGAATAGTGGCATTCAAAGTACATATTGGCTGTAAGCCAGTGTAATTAATCAATTTTTAAAAATTGATTGTGAAATCAAAATTTTATTCATGGATCAATTTTGCGTTCATTGAATGCATTCTTATTTCGTTATTCACTGATTCAAAATTTTGTAGAAGCAATCAAATAGAATGCATTCTTTTACAGCTCTGCTTATTTTCATGTTTTTTTTCCATAGTCGGTTTTATTTTTTAAAAAATTATATACTACGTTTTGACTTCTTCCGATTTTACTAGCGCTTTCATGAGTACTTACGTTTTGTTTTTTGTGCACCTCAATTTTGACTTTTTTCTTCGTATTTTAAGCTTTTTCGCGTTCCATTTTGCCACAATATACTCTAAGCACTTTTATAAACTTTTATTATTACCGATTTTTATGGAACTGTGATAAAAACTGAAGATATTAACTATGAACCTATTCTAATGACGCATCAAAAAGTGCATAATTTTGTAATGACAAAGCTAAAACAACATCAGAAAATTAACGGTGCCTTATTTTACAATTTCTCTCTGCATAAATTTTCATAATAAAACACTTAAAAAAAAACAACAGCAATAAGTTTTCTGTTATGCTCTTTTTGTCAGAAAAAATCATTTTTATCTCATTGAAACAGTGAACCTATTCTGCTGCAGAGCTGGGCGATAAGGATTACGATTACTTCATGATTACGATTGCAGTAATCTTAAAAAAAAAAAAATGGGATTACGATTTAAGTAATCTTTCATCGAACGACTTTAGATTACGATTGCAGTAATTGTAATTTTAAAAAAGTTGAAATTACAATTACTACAATCGTAATCTTAGCTCATTCGATGAACGATTACCGTAATTGTAATCCCATGTTTTTTTCATAAGGATTTCAGTAATCGATTGCAAGGATTACTAAATAAAATTACAAGGTTCATTAAATGCAAGTGGAAACTTACACTTACTATATAAAGTGTGTTTCAATGAGAGAAAATTTACTTTTTTGTAGTTTTATTTTACAACTTAATTTTACAACATGTCTGTACGAAAGAACATATTAAACAAATTGATAAATAACTTCATTGCTAACAATATACATATTTTTACTTAGGAAACAAGGAAAAAATAGTTAATTCGGCAATGAAATGCACATTGTATACTAAATATCCATCAATTATTAAATAACTTCATTATTAGCTTTTTACAGTACTAATTTTTCGAAGGAAAAGTCGGAAAGAGCATGACGGCTCAGACTATTAATTAAAATAGTCGAATAGAAAGAAAAATAGCCAACGAAAGAAAATTATCTTTCTACCGATGCCGACGAAATAAGGGGCGTATTAAACGTCAAGGAAGCTTTTTTAAGCAAAGGATATTTTATGAATATCTCCCAACTAGTGTCAGCATCGTTTAGATATGCGAGAAGGTTTTTACTTATTATATTTGAACGATCACTTGTTCCGCTCTCGTTCCGGTCAGATTAAGTTATTTAAGGCTGTGTTTATATTCAAAAGTACCGTCAAAATCGTAAAAATGTTCACCAAATTGCGATTCCTCTCAATGGCTGTAAATATCGCCACCTCCCAGGGTTGTTTTAATTTCACAAATGACTAAATTATATACACCCAGGGAAAAATGAGGCAAAATTTTTCAACACGGCTCCTGTAAATCTAACATGATAATTTTTAGACGCAAAACAACAACAATTTTTAAAGATTAACATTGCATTATGCAGTGTTAAAAAATAACATGAGTAAAGTGTTGATTTGCTCATTGCATCAGCATATAAAAAAAAAGACAGTGCGAATAATGTTGCCGTTGAGCGAATTAAGTGACAAAATTCTGAATGTCCTGTTCAGCAGAAGACATTTTATGTGATTTTGCGCTCTGTACGAGCGAACTATTATGTTAAGTGTTAATTATTAACAAAACTGATCGTGTTGAATTTTAATAACATGATTTAGTGTTAAAAAAGCGTTATTTTTACAGGATTTTTTTTCTGGGTGTACGTCTTGTTCGGAAATATTGTCCAGCCTGTTGCCTAACTTTTTAAATCATTCTATTTTTTTTCGTTTGTTTGTGTATCATACTTTCAACGGGTAATCAAACACTTTTCTTATGGAGACCAACAAATTTTACTATATTTTGTTTTTTTTCTTTTTGTTGACTTTTTACCAAAAAAGTAATATAAAAGTCATTAAGAAATATGTGACTTATTACTTTTATTTTGGGGTAATATGCTTTCCAAAGTAATATGTCACAACTCTGGTCCCGACTATAGCATCACTTGCTTCCGTTGTCAAAGTAAAAAACTTTACAAATCTGTCGTTCAGCTTACTTTCAAAACAAACTGCAATTCCTTTCTAAAATTGAAGGCTGCCTCCTTGTGCCATTTTCTTCAGTTCGACACTCAGTGAAACTAAAGATGGAATGAGACATTCAAAAAGCATATTTTTTCTCTTTGTGGATAGTCTAGAGTTGAACTTATTGGTGACATTAATTTGCACTTTTCATGTAAATACTGTAAGTCACTCGAAGTCAATCTTGTTATTGCCAAAGAACCGCATAACGTATCTGGCTTTTTTTGATCCAGTTAAATGCGAGAAACAGCATCAAACAAAGAATTCCATCTCGTTATCACTGGAACTATCAAAGCTGATTGCAAACAGTTTTTGATTATTTTCGAAGACTTTGGTCGATTGCTTTTCGTCCAAAGTGAATTGCATTTCTTGAAAGCCTTATTAGAAATGAACAGAAGAAACAAATTTATATATTGCAGTTAGTTATGATTTAATTTTACGTTGTTATGATTTTACACCGTATCATAATAACGTAATTTAGAGTATAAACTTATCCAATGGAAAATCTATCACCAGACATAAACATTTTTTTTGTTGTCTGATTTTGTCGTATTGGTTTCATTAAAAACATTTAATATGTTGCATTGATGGTAGGCTTAACTTGATAATAATTTTTTCTCATTGCAATAATTTAATATTTATAAAAAAAATAAATAATAGTTTTTATATTACTAGTAAATAAAAGTAATCCTTGTAATCGATTACCGTAATCCTTATAAAAAAACATGGGATTACAATTACAGTAATCATTCATCGAATGAACTAAGATTACGATTACAGTAATTGTAATTTCAACTTTTTTCAAATAACGATTGCTGCATTCGTAATTTAAGATCACTCGATGAACGATTATCGCAATCCTAATTTAACAATTTTTGAAATAAGGATTAAAATAATCTTAATCCTTACCGTAATCAATTACATCTGTAATTCTTATCGCCCAGCTCTGTTCTGCTGACGCAGAGTGTATGTTTAGCGCAAGTGTTTCTCATGTCAAAAAGAAAGAAAATCAATATTTCATCATAATTTCCAGTCGAAAATGTTATAACATACCAATATTTCTGTGGTCATAAGCAATAACCGCCTTAGTTGATTTGAAAAAGAATTGAATTATTGATAGATTCGTAATTTTGTTTGAAGTTGAATTTTTTATTTGAGTCATTATTAAGGAAATCAAAGCGATGATATCGCACACTAAATACAAAAGAGTCACAACTCAAAATTTTTTTATACCGACTTTTTGTTATAAATCAATTCACAAATACATATCTCACTGTCTTTTTCATTATTTTCTTCATTAACTGGACGAATGAAGTATGTGTGTTTAAATGAAAATTGCTTTTCTTCTCTAGTATCAACAAAAGGGTTTTATTTTTCGCTTCTCCTGGAAAGTCATGTTTTTTGAGTTGTGACTGTTTTGTATTTAGTGTGCGATATGTAGGAGAATGCGTACCATTATTTTGCTTAACTGACATGACAATAAATGAGTAGATACTTATCAAAACCGTCTAAGTCCATCGGTCGAAATTTTTCTGTTTTTTTACTCAACGTACAGAGGATTAGAAATAATTACTATTGATAAAATAAATTGTCTTTATTGTCCTTTATTTGGAAAAAATTCTCGAAAGAAAAGTTGCTGTTTTTTCAAAATTGCCTGTTTTTTTCAAATTGTCTCATTGAGCCAATCATTTGACTTTATTTTGCGGTAAGATTTTTTAAAACAAATCAGCAAAAAGTTCTTCAGATATTTTATTATTATTTCGTGATAAATGACACGAATCATAGAAATGTTTCAATAGAAGGTTGTTCAGAAAAGTATAAAGTGCTGTAGTAAATCAAATAAATCTTCAATTTCGCGTTTTTTATCAATAAAAATATGAACTCCAATACACAGAAACAATACTGATTTTCAATCACGCGTGAAAATTGTTGTTGTTGCTTTACACAGGGCCAGTATCAGTTATTATTTAAAAAGGATGTTGGTGCTTTAATTTTGGTTTGTACAGTAATAGAACTAATATATCGCTACCCTAATATAGAAAGGCTCTCATTTTTTGTTTCTAAATCGACTTTTTTCAAGGTTTCGATAAATCACATAGAGTATAATTCCTCAACCATTGTCCTATGGACTTGGGAAGTTTTTTGATCCATGACTTAGCGCAAATCATCTTCACTCAAAGAATGCTTAAAAACTCTAAAAAGTTTCAAGCCGTAAATATTCACATTTTTACAAGTGATTTAACAATTAGTTAGGTTTATTTAAAGCCCCCGAAGGTTTTCTTTTATAAAACTCTAATATTATATTTCATACTGATATATTGAAACTAATTTAACATCTTTCAACGAAAGTAATTAATGCATTAAATGTGATAAAGTAAAAAGTTAAATTTCCCAAAAACCTTTTATGTGTGACTGAAAAATATCGACTCAAATCCGCTTGACAAACAATCTGCATCTTTCTGACTGAACATTTAAAGTCTAGGCCTAAAAAAACATGAATAACATTTAAAATAATTTGATTTTTATTTGTAATTGTTGCATTTGTGTGTTTGTTTTATTTTTGCAGATGGTTTTTATTATATTAGTTATTTATTTTTATTCGATATACATACATACATGAAATTTTGTATTTTCATATGAAAAACAAAATAAAAATAACAAGTTTTAATAATTCATTGAAATTCAATACAACAAAAAGAAAGAAAAAAGGAATAAGTAGCAGCTCGTCTGAATAAAAGTGTTTGCTAAAAGCAAAGTTACAAAAATCTCCAGCAGAGATTTTGAATGTAGAAGCATGGTAGAATAACAAGGTAGGCGCATATTGGATAGAAAGTGAGCTAGATGACAGTGTCAACTGTTCGAAATTGAGTTGTTCTAATTGTTGTTGTTACCTTTTCGTTTGACGTTTATACCACCTCTCAGCATTGTTAGTGTAAAACTTGACATTTGAACAGCCATATTAATATGAGCCGACCTTATTATTGTATCATGGGTAGAAGTAATGTGAGAGTCATAAGATAAAAGCAAAAGAAAATAATGTTTAACAGTAACAGAGAGAGAAAGATAGAGAGAAATAATTGTAAAAGAAAACCTAGAAAAAACATTATTTTGGTAAATGAAACTAAATAAATTGGTCTTTGTTGGAGCGTGTTGAGGATGTTGTGTTTTTGGGCATGCGTGTATATAAAATTGTTGTTTTTGTTTTTTTTAACTTATTATTTGCTGCTATTTGAAATTGAAAAATTTTTCATATGATTTTTGATTATGTCTACTATGCTTTTGTTTTTATTTCTTATAACTTTGTTGTGTGTTTTCATTACTTTTATTTAAGATTTTTTATTTAATAACTATTTTTTTTTTAAAAAATATGTGTTTGAATTTAATTAAGTTTAGAGTGTATTTTTGTATAGGTTGGTTGGTTGGTTGTTGTTGTTTTGTTTTAAGCTTAAAATAACATTACATACACAGTTTTGTTGTATTTGCTTAATTTTTAAAAATTAATTTCATACATTTTTTTGTAGTTTAATTTTTTATTGTTTTTTTTTTATATAATTTTGCATTATAATAATAATGATAATAAGGTATTTTTTATTTATATTATATATATATATATATAATTTTAAATTATAATTATAATTATAAGATAAGGGTTTCTTGTTTTTGTTTTTTTTTTTTCATACAATATACATGCATATGTACAAACATATGCAACAATATATACTAGTTATTTTTTAATAATTATATAATTATACGAAATCATTAAACAATTCAATAAGGCCTTCCGTCTGACCCAGTGCGAAATTGTAATCAACATCAAGTGGCGGTTCGATAGATAAGAATGGCGGCAAGTCATCAAAGTCTGCAAAATAGAAAAAAATAGTTAATAGAGAGTGGAGTTAAACTATGTATTTATCATCGTGTGAACATTATTTAATTTTTTTAACAATTAATTGCCTAGCATAGTAAGCTGTGTTAATTAAAGTTATCAGGCCCCGCTACCTAGGGGTTGGTGATAGTGGGTGAATGATTTTGTATGATTTGAAATTCACGCCAGAGCTGAATCTCATGGTGCTACAAAATTTCAATTTCAATTATTTGCCCTTAAAATATGCAATGCAGACCCACGAGAATTCAGTTCCAAAATGAATTTTTTTTTCGGTCGCTTTACATTCGATGGCTTTGCATGTGCGGCGGTGATGTGTTTTTTTAATGATGGTTTTTCATTGAAATATTTTTATAACATATATTTTATTTTTTACTTAAAAATGTGATAGTGATGAAGTAGAATAAATGAGAAGAAGCAACAAATGTAAAAATAAGGCAATAAAAATTAAGCCAAGTTTAATAAATATAAATATTGATTAAATGACATTTAAGAAGCTCACAAAATTTATATTTTTCTCAAGATAATATATAGATATACAACCTTATTCTGGTGATTGACGATCGCAAATTTATTGATAGAGTAATTTTAAGTGGTTTTATTTTTTTTTTTTATACATTAAGCTTAAAAGTCAATAATATTTAATAATTAATTTTTTGTCTACCAAAATTCTATTTCTTTAGCGAAAATACTTCTATTCTTAAGGGGCGTGGTGGGTTTTTGTGCGGGAATTGTTTTCACAAACAACGCCTTTTGACTTACAACAGATGAACACGAATCGGTCATTTCAACTCTTCTGGAATATATTCTACTTTTGCTGGAAATTGAACTTTCGATTTAAATACACTAAATGGTAGACTTTCAGCACAACTCTCAATAAAATTGCTAATTCTATACTATGATAGCTTCGAAAACAGGACACATTTCTAAGGTGGAAGAGCACACAAAGCAGGACACATTTCTTAGGTGGACGAGCACACCTACAAATACTTCCAAAGGCAGAATGAGTCGATGTGATGTTTCATTACAAATAAAACTTGCTACAATTAAGATCTATGGATTGCTGAATTTACATACCATGTGAAAAAACAAATTTAAATATTGTACGTATATAAGTATGTTAAAAAATTGATATAAAATCATGTCCGTGCTTCTAATGATCATTTGTCAATCATCAAAAGATAGCATTCCCATTTTGTAATTCTAAAAAAAATGTTCAGTAGAGTAAGTTCGAATAGTGTGGTACTAGACGGTTGCATAGTATGGTGTCATATCTTGTCTTACTTGCTTTTTTGGGCTACTTTTCATTTTTTAAATACAATGTAATCATGTAGAAAATGCGTATTTTGGTTTAACAATATACATTTCTTAATTGTTTTTCAATGTTCACTCGACCCTTATACCCATAAATTGACTTGTTGTGATGTGTGTGAAATTTAATTTTTTAGAGTCAAAAAGTTTAAATATTGGATGTTTCAATATTTATATTCGATTCAAGATGCATTATAAGTACGAAATAATCTGTGGTGGGTTTCCTTAGAACCTTTACAAAAACTGTAAAAGTCGGGAAATGTGGAAAGTTTGGGAGTTTTCTCCGTATAATAATCATATAGAAAAACATTAGATCAGTATTAGACGCAGAAATAAATATATTGCTATTAGTCAAGATAAATATATGATGCCGCGACGAAAAATTTAATAGCCTTTTTTTGAAAATATAAAGGATCAAAAAACTGCCATATGGACCATAAAATTAAATATCAAGTAGTCAAAAAGTTGACTGGTTATTGAGTACAGTTTTTGTGGTTTCTTATTGCACTGCTTAACAGTTCACCACATTAAATTAACCACGTATACCACATTAAAAATCCTGTTTACGAAAGACAGATGTTCAAGTACATTTTTGACAACTACATTTTTCATATGACAATTTTGGCGGGTATGAACACATCATAAATGCCAGATCGATCTGTCAATAAATAGACAGTTCGATCTGTCAATTACAGACAGACATTGACCTTACAGTGTTCGAAATTAAACAAATTTTGGTGTTGTTATAACAAAAAAGAAACAGTTTCGATAATATCGTAAGTGAAGACGTAAAATTCCGTTTTAATAGTAATAGTTTTCAAGAAATCGGGCACTTCAAGCTGAGCAAATGGCCTTTCCACGGGTGCCACTTTCGTCTCTGTCCAATGTATAGTTTGCGAGCTACACTCAAATGAGATGTGAGATGTTTATGGTTGATCATCCAAATTAATTTGCATTGTAACAAAAACAAAAATTTATCCAGAACGAAACAGAGTTCATTTCTTAAATTAAAAAAAATATATTGTTCATTTCACATATTTAGTTCTGTTACTTTCTAAAAAAAACAAAACAAATTGGCCATTTCAGCCCTTGAAAGGACTTTGACCGAGCTTCTAATGATCAATTGTGTTGTGTGTGTTATTAAATGTTTGCACAAAATTAACCGAGAACTGGACCTACATGTTTTATGCCGACTCAGAACGGTTAAAGTTTATGTTCTCAAGAAGCTTTACATGGCATTATTTACTCTCTGAGGTTTGCCATTGTCTGCAGAGAAGTGGTGACCGATCAGAAAAATTTTTTTATTGAAAAAACTTTTCGCCGCGACTAGGGATCGAACTCGGGCTTCGAGCATGCTAAACCACACACTTAACCTGCACGCCACGGTCACCACTTTCTACTAGACGCAATATTCAACGATCGTTAGATGCATACATCATGTCAGCCGAACAGATAGCGCCATTTATTGGGTAATAGCACAAAACGAAATATGACGCAAGTCATTGTTTTCATAAGAGTTAAATTTAATTTAACGTGGAGTAGAGAACCAATGCCGTGGAGTAGAGAACCAAGTTCGTAGAAAATAAAACCAACACAAGCAAAAACAACGAAACAAAAACAAAAAAAGCAGCAGGCACAGCATAAGCAGCTGATGATTGATTTTCTAATATAAATTCATGCATTTTTCTTCTTATATTTTACTATTTTGTGACTTTAATATAATTGTGACAAAATCCAAAACCAGGTTTTCATTCAGCGTAGCATATATATCTGATATTTTAGTATATATATTATCTTTGAACGATGAGTATTTGTCAAAAAAGTTTCATGGCCTTGAAAAAATCTGTTAAAACGACCCATACAATTTGAGCAGCAAGACGTAATTCTACGTTAAAATGGATAAAGAAGAATTTCTTGCCTTGATTAAACATTATTTAATTTGTAACGAAAGCGCGAAAGAAAAGCTCGATAGCAATTATGGTGAATCTGCTCTGTCGTGTTTAACCATCAAATATTGGATTGCAGATTTTGAATCAGCACAACACCGCGGGGGAGCACCAAAAGTAACCATTCCATGATATAAAAAATCTTAGAAAGTTTGTAAGAGAGCCGTAGAAATATCTATTGTGTCGGTGGTTTGAATTTTACATGAACATTTGGGTGAAAAACAGAAACGTGTTCGCACTTCACAACAATGTTTGGAAATGTTCAAACAAAATCCAACTGATTTTTTACTTAAAACGGCCGGAAGAGTGTTGGCGTCAAGTTTTTCAGATTCAAGTGGCATTTTGTTCATCGCCATCGCCAAACCAATCAACAGCTACAATTAAAAAGCAAACAAAAGTTCTTGACTTTCTTAAATAGAAATGAGATTTTTGTAAAAAAGTCGCTTTTAAATCGATATGAAATTTGGTGTGAATGCAGCTTTTGAGTTGGTTGATTTTAAGTTTTCTTGAATGAAAGTGAAATTTTTGATGCATTCATCACCAATTTATAAGAATTTTTCTATTCTTTTGAATTCCACTTAAAAACATGCTTAATTTCAATTAAATAGTTTCAAGTTATTATTTAACTTAATGCTAGAGAGATATCACATATATAAATTATTGTACATCAAAAATATAGTTGAACTAAACGTTTTATGCCGACTCCAAATAGTTCATGTTCTCAAAAAGCTTTACATGGCATGGTTTACTCTGAGGTTATGCTATTGTCTACAGAGGGGTGACGACCGATAAGAAAAATTAATATTTTTTGACAAAAACTTTCTGTATCGGGTGATTATTCGAACCCGGGTCTACTGAGATTCGTTGGCTCGCACACTACAAACTTAGAACGCAAGGCCACGGCCGCCACAACAAAAGTATATTTAAGTAAAACAAATCATACAAATCAAACCGGAAGTACATTACGAATCGAATTTTGATCGGAAAAACTTAATTCGAAACAAAATTAAATCCGATTCGAACTGGCAAGATCAGCTGTTTGTCTATTTTGTGAAAACATTTTCAGATTTTCTATTGAAAAATGAAACGAATGTTTCCAATTATTTTTTAAGTGCATTAAAAATACATTTAATAATTTAATTCAATTTCAATGCATTCGATTTAATGAGTTCTAATTTAGCTAGAAATGGAAAAGCATTCAAAGGAGAAAATTATGCGGAGGACTTTGCGAGACTATTGCAATTCCTTCGAAATGTTTGGGTCCTATGTACAGCGATTGTCAATTCCCATAACGTTTCATTTGGACACATCATTGAGATTTATATCCAAAAGAGGATATCAGCGTTCGGTGGAACATAGCTTTCGACAGGAGCACGGTGTCAAAAGATATAACCTTGTTAAGCCATTTGGAACGTCGCATATGCCCAAAGTGAATAAAGCTAAATATCAAAGGAGACCCTGTGACTATGAGTTCCTTTGCCCTCCTGTCAATAAACATTAACTGAGACGCGGTTTCTTTTTGTGTGGCCCCTTGCGATGGCCGGTTCTCTTTCATTGAATTGCTGCATTGTAAAATTTGTTAAATTATTCTAGTGTTTACCCCTAAATTAAATTTTATTTTCAATTGTTTATAAATCAATTAAAAAACAAATTAATAAACCACATAGCAAATTTTGCTGCAATTGACCGATTAATTGGAATGTTGAACACTTTGTTTCCGAGTCATTGGCGCATGACAACGCTGAGCAGAAATAAATCCGATTTTGACTCAAACGGATTGTAGAACAGGGCTTCTAAGGAAAAATAAACATTACAGTTTCCACTGAGATCTGTTTGAAATTTGCTTATCCTTCTACCTAGTACCGCTTCAGTAACTGATGCATACAGTGATGATAACCATTCACACACAAACACCATAGAAAATTTAAACTATTGAACATTTTTTGATTCGAGTGATGTGGATAGTGTTTGTATTATCGAAATTGAAAGATCGTGCGGTACATTCAAATCCAAATGTAACAGTCTGTTAAAGCCAAGTTGAATTCATTACTTCTTCGGTTTATTCAGTGAAATTTTATATGTTAATGTCTGTACTATTGGAATGGATTAGTGGACACACTTAAAACACGTTTTGTGCTTTAATGAAAAAAGGAGAATACGTATGAAAAAACCCAGAAACCATGTGAATTTAAAATAATTTAGTACAAACGACCGTAAAAGAAGGAAAATAGTTAAGTCAACTCGAGAATTGGATTATGCACGATGCAAGTAAAAGGTTTAAGTCAAAAGAGTTAAGGTTTAAATCATTACCGAAATAAATGGTTTACGTTTTTTGCAGTAGAAACAAGTTAGAAAAAAAAGCTGCACAACATAAGTTATTGAATAAATTATAAATCATCTACCAGAGAGAAGAAAATCTGCCAAATTTTGACTCTTCATATTTAGATCACCTTCTAAAATAGCTACATATTAATTTTGCTGCTTAAGAATATGAAGTTGACTTAAAATATATTAAAAAATATTTTATCCAAATTTGGACTGAGTTCTCGTGAAAGTGAGATATAGAGCAAAACAATTTTGGATTAACAGCATTAATGCAAAAGAATTAATAAAGTTTATAAAATATTACCATAATAATAATAGCCATACTTATATTTTATTACATTTATTCCATACATCGAATTCATACCTCATATAATCACATATATTTATTTTTGTAGTTTTGTTAAAATAACGCTCAGCAAGAACTCAGACTGTGATGCGAAATTTCAAAATAAGTACGAAATCACAGCCGGAGCTCCCGCAGAGAACTATTCCAGATCTATAAAACCCGCTGTAAAGACACCAAATATCGTTTAAAAAAATTCTTAAGCAACTAGTTGTAATCATAAGCATTAATAATTTTCCTAAAATTCAGTAAATTTAAAAAGCAAAATGTTAGTTTATTTATTTTTAATCAGCATTAATAAAAAAGTAGCATACATTTTATTCCAAAGAAAGCCTAAGACGAGTGTGGTTGTGATTAAAATTAAGCAAGCATTCTTAACTTAACACCAAACCAAGCAACCCGCCCAACATATTTGAAATATTTAGAAATCGCATAATAAATATCGAATACTTACAACTGTGCACACCTGGCAACGAATTTGGACTCAAATTTACCGAATCTGAAATGAGAGCGTTCCGGACGCCTGCACCATTATTTGAATCAATATGCGATAAATGCGAATTGTTGCGACTATTGTTGATTGTAGCTTGACCGCCAGCGGACGTATGGTATGACGTTGATGTTGAACTGGATGATGTTGCAGCATCAGCAGCAGTTGCAGCTGCATTAGTTGTTGATGCTGACGCTGCTGCATCTTGTTGTTGCTGTTGTTGCTGCTCCAACGAAGTCATTCTATGCTGATCCATTGCACAATTCATCACTGGGACATCATTTCTAAGGCCTGACTTATCATTATTAGAACTATTAAGCGTATTATTTGAATCACTGCTTCCCTCAGGATTGACGTCCGAGGAACGACACACGGAATCACCGTGAACTATGTTGCTACCATTAGCACTCTGTGCATTGGCAACATTTTGATGGGCGGCACCACTCATTAATGCCGAACGTGTTGGCATGGCGGCTGGTATTGCGGTTGTAGCCGTCGTCGCTGCGGCCGCCGCCGCAGCTGCTGCAGCCTCTGCCAATTTTTGCTCTCTAGCTCTGGCCATTGCTACAACTTGTGTGAGCACAGGTTTCGTTATCGTTGGCATTAAGTAATCATCGCCATAGTAGCTGGTTGACGATGTTGCAGCATCTTCAATGGATTTACTTAAGTTGCGTTGTGCCGAACTTATGGGATATGTTGATTTAGACGACGGAAGTGGTGACAAGCCTGAAATTGCATAAAGATAGTTCGGAGGGGTTACACATGTATGTTAGTGCCTATGTTGTTGGCGTTATTTTAAGCGTGCTGCAAACTTACCTAAGCGATAACGATTGGAATTATCAATAATGGGAGTTAACCGATTTATGTCATTGAATAGAGGATCATAATGGGTCTGCTGTTGTTGCTGCGAGTTTTGGTGATGGTGATGCTGGTAATGGCGTTGCTGTGCTGCTGCTGCGAATGCTGGCGAATTTTCAGGCGAGTTGTCGTGACAGAGAAAAACATTGATTTCGCCATTATTTTCAGCTTTGACATGAATCTCACGTGGATTGAGCGCATCAGGTAGCTGCAAAGAAAATAATATTGTTCATTTTTATAATTATTTTTTGCAATTTAATTGCATTTGAAAAGTATTACTTATACATATTTTAATATCTTAACAAATGCTATCCGCAAATTATTGAGTTGTTTGCCGCGCGTCAATCAAACCATCAAAGTTGCTAGTTGTTCGCAAACTAAGACTAGATCTTGTCAGCGCAGAATCATTGCGCCTTTATACTGAGCACATATCAGCAATATTTCCACAAAATTTGCACAGTTTCACTTTCTAATTTGGTCTAGACGGCCGAAAAAAGATTCTACATTATAAAGAAAAAAAAAAAACTAATGAAAAAATGTGCTTGAACTGATCGTGCAACAGTGTCTCGAAATACACACAGAAGACGAAGCAGCTAGACACGATAACGAAGACGGGCAAATGAACGGACCATCCGCTAGATAGACATTCGAAGTGAAACGAATAAAATTTATATTATATCGAAATAATTCGCAATTTCACTGCGGCGGCATTGCAGATGATTTGGCCGAATTGACAAAACAAACGTAAAACTTATTTTTAGCATTGATACTTGATGTTTCTTTTTCGTTTTTTTTTTTTTATTTGTTTCTTTGTGTTTTTAGTCTTTATGTTGTCTGTTGGTTTTATGTGTTTTTCTTTTAGAATTTTACTTTACAGACGTTCGCGAGAGGATAATAATAAAAACCTATAAATTATGTTTTTGTTTTCTACTAGAACTGATTTGTTTCTTAATTTTAGAAAAGCGTCACATAGTTTGATGCAGAGTGCAAAATACATTAAGGGGAGAGGGATTAGTATGTGCTTCTTTTAAACCAATTTAAAAATGTTTATACAAAATTTTTTCGAAAAAACAACTCTTTGTAAGTAGGTATATTTCTAAATACTGTAAAATTTTTTCTTCCAGAAAAATTAAAAACTAAACAAGAATTCAAGACACTCAATAATCAAGATAATCTGTAAACTGTAGAGAAACTCTATTAGTTAATTAGCATGAAAATAATATGTCAAATATTTTTAGAACATACTTTGTATTGAAACTCATTTTAAGACTATTTTAATTGTTTCTAAAGTAAAGTAAAACAAACTTTGATGTAATTTCTTTCTATAACAAAAGTTAATGAAGTGTAATTTATACACTAGAAAGAGTGTATTTTATGCACTACTTTGTAAGTTAAGTATTTTATTGTACTTTATCCAACGAATGCTCTAATAAGAGTGAAGACACAACCTTCAAGATTTTCAGATCAAAACAAAATATTTTCTGAATCCCAAATCGAAAGTTTTTGAAAGTTTAAGTTCTAGTTAATTCCCAACTCGAAAGTTTTCATAATGAATATTTTTTCTATGAAGCTATAAATGATACTATTAAAAGCTAGTAATTGTGAAAATTGTGAATTAGAACTTCAACTGTCAAACGTATTTGTCTGTTCTTGAGGAAATAGTATACCCTGGGTCCATGCCTTTTTTCAAGGGAGTAGATTCATATATAGTAAAGGGTGATCCAATAAGAGCTTTCTACTGTGTTTTCTAACCAAAACACATAAAAATCAATGTAGTGATGCAAATCTTTATTTGGAATGATAGTTCCTAAAACTCAGTGCTTAAAAATATTTCATTCAAATATTGCCCACAACTAGCTCTTAAATGGTCTATTTTGTGGGTCCAATTTGCCCAAAGTCTGATATCGGCGACGAATCGACTGTTAACGGTCTTTACGAACACTCTCTGCTACTGCAGCAATATTTTCAAAATAGCTGACTCTTTGAGTCCCTCTGGTTGAATGATGAATGTGCAATATTGTAAAATTGGTTCGAAATTTGATGATGGTGTTACGAATAATGCTCTCCGTATGCTCATAACGACTAAAATTATGTTTAAGAACTCTATAAAATTCTCTAACTGATGCCTGATTTTGGTAGTAAGTTTCCACAATTAATAAACGTTGTTCAGTAGTCGGTTCACATTAACCTCACTTAACCGACTTACTTTGACGTTTACAGAAGAGATGAGGAATTCCACTTACTGAAATGTCACTTATATTTCTTTGTACTGACATTCGTCATTGTTTGGTCTATTTGTTGAGTTGCACTATTTTTATATGTGAAATCAAATTAAATAATAAATAAATATGCCTAGTTGGACTAAAACGCAAAATTTTACACTGAAAGTAAAGAATTTTTGGTTCGAGTTTATCAGACTCAAAGTGAGGCCAGTTATGTGTGTGAACATTTGAGAGCGGTCTCACATTAAAGTGAGTCGGTTCAGTGAGGCCAATGTTAACCGATTCCAGGAGTTAGTCTTTTCATGATTGAGTCGTATTGAATACTGAACACAAACGTCATATGGACAAGCCATTTGATACATAACAGCTGTAAGCAAGCGAGTTGAAAAACGGACCTCGTATTGAATCACCCTTTATATAGATATGAGTTATATTTGGATTTTTAATCTTATGGAAGTTTTTATAAAGTTTCAGTTGATTCGCAGGTGTGATTCGGAAGGTTAATATTTTAAAAGATTTATAACAAACCAACAAAATGCTTTTAAAAGCTTATATTAAAAATAACCTGAAGATATCTAAAGTTAAGATGCTACATGAAAAATTCAGATATTTCACGTGAACCAGACAAGAATGCCTTCTTATCTAAAGTTAAGATGCTACATGAAAAATTCAGATATTTCACGTGAACCAGACAAGAATGCCTTCGTTTGATAGAATATTTTGAAATAGACGTTAAAAGTAGAAGAGAAACGGACAATCAAGTACAACTTTTGTAGAAAACTTGTGTTTCAGCATGGCGGAAAGTTGTTAAAATATTCATCAAAAAGAAAAATAAATATAAAGACATAAAAGAGAATGAGGTAAAAGCGGGACGAACCTGGGATTTTCGGAGCCAATTAGAATTGCCAATAACATAAGCATTATACTATTACGTAGTAGTACTATCACTATTATTCCTACTGATTACATATTACTTCATTTCAATATTTTAAAACACGTTTGGTGGTGTAAAATTTGTTGGTGTGAGCCCACTAATATAACTGTCACACTTTTGCCATATTATAATTGTCAATGTATTGCAAATTAACGACCCTGCTGATACTAAAGTGAGCCCATTAAGCCTTGATTAAGTTGCATCAGCTTGCATCAGCTTGATGCAACTAGTTTTCTTAAATTACTACAAATCCTTTAAGCGAAAATTATTTAAAAGTGCAGATTGTGCTTTCTCTAGATAGTTATACGAGTAGTGCCTATAGTTAGTATATCTATGTGTGGATTTATGCAATTATTTTCCATGAAACTCATTTCCGATTTTAGTTTTCGAAATCTTCCGAAAAGATTTATATTTGAATCATTCAAAAAATATTTGTGTTAATCGGCTCGGTTGAAAATGAGTCAAGAGCGAAACTTTTTTTTTGAGTTCTTAACTATTATTTTCAACCACTTTTGTTTGTGATAGCAATACATATTATTTTTTTAATTTTAATTGCAAAAACTTCTTCCAAAGCAGCGTTTAACTACAATACTAGCATGGGTTGTACCGTCGTATATGTACATGGATGCGAAAATGTTTTAGGCCGAGGTTCAATTCCAAGCTGTGGGATATTTTTTAAATGTTTCTTAACAAGATAGCTGCATATTGCTGTTATAGCTTATATATTTGTAAGTGTCTTACAAATAACTCTAAATACTCTTATAATATTCGTAAAAGCCTCTTCTAGGATCTTGTTGAAATAACTCAAAAATAACTTATTCTTTTTCGGTCTTAAGTCAATAATTAAGTTTAACGAAGTTTTTATTAAAAAAAGGTTCCTAATCGTGTTGCAAATACACTTTTTTTCCACTCGGAAGTATTAAGAAAACAAAAAAAAAAACAATTTTATTATGAACACTCACAAAAGCATTTAAAAATGTTTAGTCAAAGACTTTTTTCAGATATAAGTGAAAGCATTGAGTTGAATTGAAGTTGCCAAACAATAGAAGACAACCAATAAATTTACAAAATAAACGCAGATGCTAAAAATAGATGCAGTCTGCAAAGAATGCAGCGAATGCCCAGAAGACGCTGTTTATTTACAGAGCATAAACACGAGTAATTGAAATAATTACTTACTATATATAATAATAAATTAGTATTAGTAGTTTTTTAATGGAATTTGTATTTTAATAAAAAAACTATGACTGTACAATTTTTTAAGAATCTACAAGTTTTAACTTTTTCTGGTCTATTGAGCATTACTATGTTTCTCGGTATTCCCGGCATTCAACATATTTGTAACTCAAAAACTTTTTCTGGTCTATTGAGCATTACTATGTTTCCCGGCATTCAACATATTTGTAACTGAAAAATAGTTTCTAGAATTTTCAGTAAGCAATTGAAACATTACAAAATTTAAATATTAGGCTGTTAAAGTTAAATATTTTTGCTTTTAGATGCTATAGCCAATGCTATTCTATGTCAGAGTAATGGCGTTTTTTGTTAATAATAATAAATAATTTGAAAAATCGATTGAACGCTTGAAGCTTTCAAAGAAGCTGCATGCAGCTAAAGCAACGCTTTTACGCTGACACCTTTTATGATATCACACCGAAAAACACAGGCAAAGGCTTGTAATAGCTTCGAGTAGCGTTAGAGCATCTCTTCGCTTATAGCGTTCGCTCTGACATCAGTCAGTCAAAAAACATTACAAAAGTTAAATATATTATCAATGGATTTTTGAAGAAAATGTTCAAAATCAATCTTGGAGAAAACTTGTTCGTCCGTATTTCTATGTATATATTTTTTAACCAGACAAACGCGACTGTAAAACTTACCACTAATTTGGCTTCCGGCGGCGCCTTGATAACAATTATTATCTGATCCTTAAACAAATCGACATTCTTTAAATCGCTATGCGTCACATATGCCAACTGATTGTTTTTTGATATCTCACCGCTTAGCTCATCGCGTATCTGATCGATAAGAAAATTCAATTGATTCTCTTTCTGCTCGAGTCTTTCGCTCTCTAATTGCATGTCGTTGGTCATGTCGGCGCTGACCAACGAGTTGCCACATTTCCATTGTATGTTATTTTTTGATTTCTTCTCAAGTATGCCGATACCTTCGAGCACGTTGGTGATGTCGTAGATGCGACGCTTTTGTACGGACAACTTGAGTGAAGCATCGTTTAGATCAACAACGCCATCAGGCGATTCTTGCAGCAGATCAACGAATTTTTTCGTTAGTATGCCGAGTGAAGTGTCTGCACGATTACCATCGGGTGTGCGTTTTGATGAGGCCATATTGTTGTGTTGTTGTTGCTGATTATGGTGACTGCTGCGCTGTTCACGGTTGCTATGGTGATTGCGTTGTTGTTGTTGCTGCAATGGCGTGGGGGTGTTGGATTGTGATGAAGCAGCACGGGTTGTTGCCGTTGTTGACGACGATGTAGAGGAGGCTGCAGAACCAGGTCGTGACGGTTGCGTAGGCGTGGCGAATGTTGCATGTTGTGCGACGCCTGATGAGCGTAGGGCATGTTGCTGATGTTGCTGTTGTTGTTGTTGCTGCGATGCTGGTTGTATATAGGATGTTTGATGTGTAACGCTTTGTTTAGCCTGCTTCTTGGGATGATTGCTGCTGCTGTCGTTAATGGGTATGCGCCGCTTCACTTGCTAAAAGTGCAGAAAGAAGGAAACAAAAAAACAAATTATAGTCTATAAAGCCTTATTTTTTTTTTTAAATTTTCACAGGGACAACGTACCTTGTAATAATGCGTTATGTGTTGCGCTGCTTCGGCAGAATTTCGATTTGTTGCTGCGGACGTATATTTCCCTGTGAATTGTGGCTGTTGCTGCTGCTGTTGTTGTTGTTGCTGTGGCACTGTGGTCGCCGATTCTAACGTCACACCATAGCCATGATCTAGCAGATGCGTTGCCGTATTGCTGCTTTTCGTCTGCTGTGTTGCTTGATATACCGGCGATGAAGAGGCCGATGAAGATGTCGACGACACATAAGCAACAGCCGTTGTTTGATTTTGAAATAATTTTGATATCTTGGAATTCTTTGCTGTTGTGCTGCTGCCTCCACTGGTTGTGGCCACAGTTTCGTAGGATAACTTACGCATAGCGCTTGAAGTTGTTGCCGCAACATGTTGCTGTTGTTGTGTGCTGCTACTGCTGCTGCTGCTGTGTGTGTTTCCATTGCTAGTTGTTGTTGCTGTTGTTGTGGTGAAATATTTTGACATCTTCTTTGAACGTGTCGCCGGTAACAAAAATTTGAGTTGTAACTATGATTTCTGTTTTGTTTTAAGTTCCGTTTCAGCTTCAGCTTAATTAAATTATAATAAAATATTTATTTTTTGCTACCTCTTTTTTGCTATAATTTGCTTGCACTTCTGTGCTTTCTGTTGCCTTCAAGCTGATTTTATTGTTGTTGTTTGCTTAAGTATATTTCTCAAATACATATAATATATTTTATTTTTAAAAAAGAAATTTATTTATAAGTTTTTTAAACTATTTGCTTGAACTTAATATTTATATATTTTTGTATTTGTTTTGTTTTTCTTTGCTTTAACATTTACAACAACTTTTAGCTTATTGTTTGCTTTGTGTGCATATTTTTTCCAACTGCCGCTCTTCTACTCAGCAGTTTTTTTCTAGTTTGGCTATTCGGCGGTTTCTTTATTAAATTTTATTTAATATTCATTAATTTGCATTCTTCTTTTTCTCCTTTTTCTTCTTTTTCTTCTTTTTCTTCTTTTTCTTCTTTGTTGCTGAGCACGTAATGTTACGTTGTTGTAGCTGTTGCTGTACTTATGATGGCTGTGTTTCCTCTTCCTCTATTCCCTTTTTATTGATTTGCTTTTGAAGTTTTTCTTTATTGTACTTGAATTTAGCTCAGCGTTAACTAAATCTTATTTTCTAAATTAGCACCTATGGATTCTTCACATCTGCAATTAAAGGTGAGAGAAGAAATGGGGCAATTAGTAAAGTCGTATATAAAGTATTATGCTTTTGTATATCTAAAATTAAGTTAACAAAAACAAAAATAAATTATATTTGTCGTTTCAACATATTTACTTGCCTAGCACAGTAAAAAAGGGTTTTCGCCCAGATTTCTACTTTCCAAAGTTTTATAGGTTAGGTTCAATTTTTTCCTTTGGCGTGGAATAAAGATTGTCAATTTTAAAATTGGTCTATTCATTTTAACATTCAATAACAAAACACCTATACTCGATAACAAAATTACAAGAATGATTGAAAAAAAAACAAAATTATTTGTTTGATTTATCAAAAACCGCTCTAGAGCGCCTGAAATTAAAAGACGGCCAGATAAGACTAGAAGTCTTACAGGTAGAGGGTTCAGCCCATCTGATGTTGGTTTTTAGTTTAGTATAATCGCTGAACAGCAGCTTGAGAGTAGCTAGAGGCATGTCTGGTGGATTCTGAACCACTGATGGCACCAAGATACCGTTTCTACCGAGCTCGTCTGCCTTTTCATTACCCTTAATGCATTCATGCCCAGGTATAGTAAGACATTTCCCCCAATAAAGCACGGCATTCCTTGACTGATTTTGAGTCATTGGTTGTTTCAATGACTTTTGATCGCATCCTGGCTTTCGGAAAAAATATAAAAATTTCTCGCTTTGAGACTACGTGCTTTATTAGCCATGATGCAAACTCCTTTATTGTCAACATTTCAGCTTGGAAAACGCTGCAGTGATCGGGCAGCCTGCAGGCAAGAAAAACCCCTAGCTCCTTTGAGTAGACCCCCTAGCCTACCTTGCCGTTTAGTCTTGACCCGTCGGTGTAGAAATAAGTACACCCTCGTTTCTATGGTGCACCGAGTTTCCGGTATAATCTTGAAAGGGATAAGCATACCGTATCTGCCGTCAAAGGATAGCCAGGGTTTGCATTTCGTGTATTTTAAAATTCAAACAAATACAGTTGCACTAAAATCGAAACTGAAATTCAATAGACATTGTTAAGACCAGACATTTTTGGCTCGACCAATTGGATTGTTTAATGTTTGTTTTTTAATGTTGCTCTTAAACAGACGGGAAATGACTTTTAAGATATTGAAATAGAGAACATCAAAAATATAAAGCGGATAAGACAATTTAATTAAACAGTTTATTCTCAATAAATTGTACTTTCGGAAAAGATTAAAAATAATTAATTTTTCGTAACTCTGAACACCAAACTATATCCTTAAAGACATAAATACATATAGTATCGTAACCAACTTCATATCTATTATACCTGTCAATTTTGTTGACAGTGACAGTTACTGAATCTTAAATTGCGTCTATAAATACATTTAATTCGATTTGTCTAACTTAATATTTGGTCATGTTTTTTATCTTGTGAAAAATGTCGAAATACGTTCCAAGAAAAACAGCATTTCTGGAAAGTATTACTTTATTGGTTTAAACAAAAATGAATCCGAAGCAAATCGTTTGCTTCTCAAAGAATACTCTGAACACATTCCATCGATTAGAACGTGCCAGGATTGGTTTGGGATTATTTGTGATTATTTTAGTGTGTGAAATTTCGAGAAAGAGAAAAATATGTCACAGGCATGTGAAAAGATTTGTGAGCTTTATGGTGATCGTACTCCATCTCAATCAACTGCCAGGTTCGCTCGATTTCGTTCTGGAAATTTTGAAGTTAAAGATGCTCTTCGCTCTGGTCGACCCATCATCGAAATAGTCAATGAAATAATGGATAAAATTCAAGAAAATTGTCATGTGAGAGGCCATAACATCGCTAAGCAACTGAAGATCAACCACAAAAGAGTTTTAAACCATTTCAATAAAGTTGGTTTTAAAAAGAAGTTTGATGTTTGGGTGTCTCAAACGAAATAGAACTATTTTTGAAACGTATGGTAACAGGTGATGAAAAGTGGAACACACACGATTATATTGTTCGAAAATGGTTTGGTCGAAAAAGGTGAAGCTCCAAGGATGGTGTCAAAGCCGAGATTGATGACAAGGAAGGTGATGCTGTGCGTTTGGTGGGACATAAGGGTATTATCCATTATGAGCTTCTACTGTCTGGAAAAACGATTGATTTGAAACTGAAATTGATTCCGAAATTGAAAAAAGACGACGGAAACGTTTAACAGGAAATGTGTTGTATGTCATCATCAAACACATCTTAATTGAAGAAGTTTTGATTCTTTAAACCGTACATTCCAAACATTGCACCGTCAGATTATCATTTGTTCCGATCTCTCAACTATCTCTTGTTGGGAGGAAATTAACTTCAAAAGAAAACTGCGAAAATCACTTGCTTCAGTTTTTTAACGCTAAAAGCCCGGCATTCTACAATAAAGGAATCATGATTTTAATCCCAAAATGCCAGAAGGTAGTTAAAAAGAATTGACAATATTTTGATAAATAACATTTTTTGTTAAAAAATTATATGTTGTTTATTTTTACTTAAAAAAATGCCGAATATTTTTTACCAACATTTGGTGAGATTAGCAAGGTGTTATTTATTATGAGCTGCTCTGACCTCACAGGTTGGAAACAATCACAGGAGATCCCTACCGACTACAATTGATACGTTTGATGATAGCAGCAAAATTGTCCGCGAGACGGTTGTAGATAAGACAAAGTGATTCTTCAGCTAGACAGTGCTTGATAATATGTTGCAATGCTTGTCTAAACATACTTGTAAACGCTGAAATAGCAGCCCGAGTAAAAATGCAAATTTTATAGCCAAAGCTGTACAACGTTTGTACAAAAGGCAAACAAGAAACTCAGTAAGCTAAAAGCCGTAAAAGGATCGTACAACAGGCGCTTGCAGAACATTTTGACCGTACAGATACTTAACAGGTCAATGTTCAGCATATGTACAGCCAAATTGTCCTACTACCGCCTATTGTACAGCCGTTGTACGGCTTTTAGCTTACACAGGGTCTTGTTTGCCTGTTGTACGAACGTTGTACAGCTTTATCTAAAAAACTTATCATTTTTACTCGAGATGTATTACCACACCCGCCGTATTCACAAGAGATTCTTCCGACTACTTCTTGTTTCGATCGATGACCCATGACCTGGCTGAGCAGTACTTCCGTTCTTATGAAGGTTTCAGAAAATGGATCGATTCCTTGATAGCTCAAAAGACGTGTCCGTTTTTGGAAATGGAATCTGCAAATTTCCAGAGAGATGGGAGAAAAAATGGCTAGCGATGGACAATACTTTGAATAAAATGCATTGTAATTATTTTTCACAATAACGCCTCCATTTTTGGAAACATATGCGGTTTTTAATGCATACTCTCAATAATTTTCTAGATATTTGCAGAATGAATCCAAGCAGAAGATGCAAGTAACTATAACTATTCAGGGTGGAATTAAAAAAACCTCAAATGTGTACCTCTTCAGAACTGAAATTTAGTATAATTTTTACTGAATGTTCACGTTTAATTTCTGGTTAGGTTATTATAAATGAAAGTAAAGACTGATAGAGTTTCTTACTGGGATCTTTGCTCTTTTTTTAACTATCGCAATTTTTTTTTTGTTTCGCTATAAAAAAGTTCTATCATATATAAATTTAATTTGAATATAAAAACCCTTTTAAGAATTTTTTAAGTTAATTAAAAACTGCGATAAATAAAAAAACTTTCGCACACAATGATAACAAAAAAGTTGAATAGGTTGGTTTAGTTGAAATAGTGAACTCAAAAATCTGAGTTCCAATTTTTTTTTGCATATTTTCTTGTTCACTCGATCTACCTGCTCTTGTTTTTTTTTCAGAAATATATAAGGCATACATAATTATTTGAAATTGTTGTTGGAGTTGGAGTTTATTGACATTTTGTTCAAAAGATACCAATTAAAGTGGTTATAAGTAATAGGAATAAGTAAGAAAATAGAAAAACAAAAGAACAAAAAGACAATAGAGGAATATATGAGTGTATTGTAAGTGTGAATGAATTAATGTATGAATGAATGAATGAATGAATGCATGAATGGTTGTTTGTATATAAATAGGTAATATTATTTCTACAAACTTGATTTAAAGTCTAAAGAGGCTTAAGTGGAACGTAAAGCTTACAGGTTAAGTATAGAGGTAAAAAGAAAAGAGTGCAAAATATGGATTTTGACGGGCAGAGTTTAAAGCAGAAGCACTCTTACAATTTCAATATTATATTTCAATAATCGATATTGAAAATTTTTAAAATTTTCTAAATTTTTTAAACAAATTGTTTTGAAATTCGAAACTGAGTGATTTGTTAATAGAAATTAATTAGTCCTGATTGAATTTACTTTTGATAATTTGACAATATTTTATTTAAGAATTGGTTGTCTTATTCACAACAGTTTAAATGATGTGATGATGTTAGTAACTCTTTTTGAAATCACTAAATTTTAAATCAATTTTTAAATTTTGGTAACAACCGTTACTACGTTATAACTTCTTTGATTACTGACTGAAACAATATTAAAGCAAAATTAACGCAGTGTAAAAATAACTTCCAATGTAGCAAATGCTTAAAAATACAAGTCACAATCCACCATTTCATAATGTTCTTTGAACATTTTCTATGGAATAATTCACAAACGCATAATTAGCCAGAGAGATATGCGATGCTGCTACACCTGTTCCCATAAATATTCATTAAATATTCAAACAAATTCATATAATAACCAGCTTTAAACTTGTTTGACCTTATTTGTTTTTTTTTTTTAATTTTGTACTAATTTAAACAACATTTTTAAGCATTTGTGAGTTTTGTATTTTGATATTTAAATGATTCATTCATAGGCAGGTTGGTCTAGCAATATTAAGAAAAAAAAATTGTTATTTTATTTAGTTTGTTATCAAGTTATTTTTTTGTTTTACACGATAAGAAGATTTTAACGAAAACTGCGTCGAAACAAAAGCAAGACTAAAACCGAAAACAATTTAACCGCAAGTGAAGAGTGATATTTATTTTGGCCATAATTCGGCAAAACAAGAATGAAAAATATATTGACAAACAAAAAAAAAAAAAACAAAAAATTATTAATACAATCTCCATGTATTTAATGGCAAAAAAATATTTAAATAAGATCCACAAAAAGTGAGCGGCAGTTCGTTGAAGCAAATAAGAATTGCCTGTTAAATGAAACTCCTGCGCAAATGGGTAACTCTATTTATGCCAAACTGAAATATTATGCCAAAAACGTGTACATTTCAGATAAAAACAAAACAAAACAACATAAATAAACAGAATAATTCAGCAAAATATCAAGAAAATTCACTGACTTGAAAATTTGAATTAGCTCACAGTAGAGTGAAGCGAAGAAGAAAAGAAGATTCTTTTAAGATCAGCTATTTAATATTTTGTAAAAAAAAAAAATATTAAAGCAGCTACAACGTGGGAGATTGTATTTCGACAGGTTTTATTTAAGTATATGTTACTCGTATATCGAATTTCTTTATATTGTTGTTGGAGCAAAAAATGAAATGGTAAAAGCAGGGAACAGCGAGAAATACGAAACTTTAAGTTTTTATAAAAAGATTCAAGGATGAAGACAGTGAAAATAACAAGTTGTAGAATTTCGTGGTTCAAAAATTTTGGTTTTTAAGCCTAATTTAGGGTAGTGTAACTCTCAACTTGAAATTTAATTGGAAAAGGGGAAAAAAAAACAAACTAGGATATTACAGTGTTTTTTCATTTTCATTTTATTTATAGCATTAAAAATTAAAATTTAATATTTTTTAAAGTACCTACAATTTTTAAGATTAAGTAGCCTAAATCTATCGGATTTCACATGCATCGGTTATCCGAACAATATTTACATACTTTTTATATTGTTCAAAATATATGATGCCTAGCATAAAATATAAATTAATTGAAAGAATAATTGGTTTATTCAGTATTTGTATTAAATCAATATCAATCAATAATTTCAATAAAACAATGATTGTTTGTTCTATTAATAACATCACAATATCGAACAGCATTTGAAACATTGCCAGTAAATTAAATAAAAAAACGAAGCAAAGAATTCGTTTCTTCCATACAATAGATAAGCTTAACGCGCCAAAAGAATTTTTCACTTCAAAAACGAAACAAATGGTTCGTGTCTTAGCTTTGCATTTTGTTTTCACTTTGAGTCTTGATTCAAAGCAGAGGTGTTGTGGCAGTGAGTTTAATTATAAATTAAATAAAAAAACTATAATTTCAATCGCACAAAAAAAAGTAAAAAATAGCAAAAACAACAACATGTGTCTGATATGATCCTTAAACAAATGGCAAAAATTACAACAAAAAAAAACTAGCAATTCATTGAGTGCGAATACCAACAAAATACAAGCAGCAGCAAAAACTTTGCAACAACAATGCTATGCAAATGTTTTTTCTTGCTGTAGCAGCGTGATCTGCAGCCGAAGTCAATTCTCAGAATTATTCTCTTAGTGAACGTGATTTTGAGAACATCGTTCTTTAAAAAAGTGACCGTGATCTCTGCATTTCATAATTAATTACATATCCAAGTATGTGGTTATGATTTTGATTATGTTATGATTTTATGTATCTTGTTTTTCGAAGTGGTAATGCAAAAAAAACATCACGTAGATTTTAATAGTTGTAAGTCATAAAAATTATTAATTCCGAACTTGAAAAGCTGAAACAAAATTATTTGCCGGAACAACGGAATTAAATTCACGACAAGTTGCAAATAGAAAAATGACTGGTTAAATTACGTTTCGCTGCAAACGGCGGGCGAACCAAATAAAAAAATTAAAATAACAAAACTAAAAAACTCAATCACTGATCACGGTTTTTCAAACTATTGGATCACCGCAGTTATTAGTGATTTTTAATCACCGTGAGTAAATCACCGGTATCAAAAAATCGCTCATCTCTATAGAGAGTAAAGCTGAAAGTAACGAAATCTTCATTACTTTTAAATATGCCAAAAAAAAAACCTATTCGGTAGATGATGACGCGAAACCATAATAATTTCCTCTACCAAAAACCGCTCAAACGCGCCTAAAGAAATTTTCAGTACAAAAACAAGAAATTGAGTGATTTTAAGTTATTTTCATTATATTTACTTAGTAAGTTTCTAAAACCATCTATCGTAGAGAATAAGGGTGAGAAAACTTAAAGAACGTCGAACTCGAGCCATAAACAAACTCTAAAAAAGTCCTTGATGAAAATCCCAGTCATGGTAGAGGATTGTTTGACAATTATCTGGCCAAATGAATGGAAAACATTCAAATGATTTGTAATTTATACAGGATAATATTTTTTGTCTATAATGACCGGTGGATCAAAACGATAATCAATTCATATTTCGACGTAAACTTTCAATACTTTAACCAATTTCACCAATTTTCAGTTAAAAATATACTGGGGCCTCGGTAGTCGAGTGGTTAGCGTGCTTGACTATCAACCCAGAGGTTCCGGGTTCGAATCCCGGTCTAGACATGGTCATACGCTTTTACCTTTATCTTAATTCTTTCCTCATTTCTAATCAATTGAAATAAAACATTCATCTATATACTACTATATACTACAATATGAATTTTACCACCAACTACTTTGGAAGTTGTAGTTGGTGGTAGAGATGTTTGTGGAATGCGATTCAAATTCGCATGTTAATATAGCTCTTCGCCACACATACAACATTCTACACTTGTTTCTCTTGATTTCACTTTCTGCCGTATTTATATATGTCCCCATCTTCCGAACCAAGACAGACTTGACTGAATAAGTTTGACACCTGAAATCCTTGGTTCAAAGCTAAAAAAAAATATACAGCTAGGAAACTGCAAATTAACGTTATTTAATTAAGTGTTCCACAAAACGAGAATTTTCATGTGTTCGGGATTGTTTCGCAAACCCGTCAGACAACTGCTATTCACAAATTTTTTCTTACGATTCTATTTTTTTTTACCAAATTTAAAAAACAGCACTATTGTTGTTAACAAGTTTTGGTTTAAACTTATTCAAAATTCATCTTTTCGTCAATTGTACATTCGATAAAGTGATATGAGGAACATCAATTTTTCATTTTGCATCAACTTCAACGACCGGTAGTAACGTGAAGGTAGTAACTTGCCGATAAGAAATGAGTATTCAAATGAGTTGGGTAAGTTTCTTGTGGTAAATGAAAAATCGACTTTCTTAACATATAAAATACTACCTGATACTCGTAATACCTCGTAATACTTCTCTTCGGTCTGGTTCTACATTTAAGGTTTTAGTTATAAAATTCAATATAAAAAAATTGCATGGACTTTAAGCGAGCTTCTTATGATCAACTGTGTAACGTGTTATTAAATATTATGCATAATTGATTGAGAAATGCACCTACATGTTTTATGCCAACTCCGAACGGCTAATTTTCATGTTCTCAATAATCTAAGCATGTCATTTTTTACTCTCTGAGGTTTGCCATTGTCTGAAGAGAGGTGACGGCCGATCAGAAAAATGTATTTCTATAGAAAATAATCTTCTGTGTCAGATGGTGATTCGACATAGGGTTTGCGAAATCGTTGGCTCGCACGCCAAACACTTAACACGTACGGTTACGGCCGCCACTACTCTATACTCAGTGAATTTGTGCGCTGTCTGAATTTAGGCATTTTTTTAATAAATGTTTTTTGGTGGTATTTATTAAGTTTTATTTGTACTAAGATATTTCAATTCTTTAGTGGTAAATATATGGGAGATGCCATTCCCGTCCATATTTGCCTTAATGATTAAGTTTGATTTTATGTTTTCATATTTCTAATTTGAAAAGAAAGCTTCAATAAAGGTCAAAATATCTAGCTTTGGATGCAGGCGCGGATTAAGGTGGGGGCTAGGGGGGCTGCAGCCCCCGGCCCCGAGCAGACAGGGGCCCCGCAGTCGCTTATAAATACATGAAGTGCTTATTGTAAAAACGACATGCCATAAAAAAAATATTTCGAAGTAATCGACATTAAAGTTTTAAAAAAGCATATTTGTAAGAAATCATGGTTATGTTAAAATTTCTATTAAGTATAGAGCCAGAATTTATCTGGTAATGATCGCAATATTGTTAGTGGATGTTAATATCAATAAATGTTGTATGCATCAATAGGTGCACATTTCAATGCAATCAACTAATATTTGGAAAAAGTAGATACTGATTGTATAGCTGCTTTCTTCACTTATCGAATTCGTAACAGATTTGCGAAGAAGTTGATTTTCAGGTTTTGAGAATAGTGCTAAGTATGTGAGTCGATATATTTGCCAAGACTATTAGAGAAAAATGACTATAAAATACAGCAACAAAGAACCCGAAACAATCAATTTGACTAGTGCTGATAGATTCAAAATCGGAACCTCATGCTTAAGTTGATACACTAGCAATAGAATTGAGAAAGAGAATTGAAGCATATGAATTGAAGATATGTTTTATTTATTATTAGCTTCCACTTGAAGGATTCCTCTGAGAGTGGTTTAATTTATTATTAACGTCTACCTGAATGATCTGTCTGAGAGATGTTTTATTTATTTTTATAGATATAAAACTTTTAAAAACAGAAATAATATGGAGTCAGGCACGATCGACATTTTTCAAAAATGTTTATGTAGCCTTCCGATTGGTTGTAACAGTACCGATAGCAAATTGTGAAGGTGAAAGCTAATTTTTAGTTTATAAAAGAATAAAAAATGTTCACGAGTCATCTATGTTACATGAAGGTTTGTCGTCAATAACTCAACTTTATATTGAAAATGATTTGTTGCAAACGATTAAGGTATAGAAGCTATTAAAACCAACACATATTTTATTAATTTTTTTTACATAGTATTATACAATTATTTAATTCAAATTTATTTTCATAATGTACAGTTAAAGTTGAAGATATAAAAAAATGTGTTTTTTTTTGTTTTTGTATTTGTTGTTTATTTTCTAGAGGTCGTTGAAGTTAGCGTGCTTAAAAAAAGGTTGTCAATTGGTTTCTCGTCTCCAGCATTTCCAAGGCGTCGGAAAGTAAAAAATCAAAGTGCATTTTTCAGTAAAAGATTGTAGTTGAGCACTCTACCTAAGCAAATAAAAAAACAAAAAAAAAATGGCATGCGTTGAAAAACAAATTTACAAAAAACCCCTCTTTTTGGCAGAAATTCTTAGCGGTAAAAAACGAAATATAAAAAAAGTTTTTCGGCTTTTTATAGGTAGAGTGCTTTTTATAGGTAGTAGAACAGAGTCTATGAAGACTGCAATGAATCAAAATTCATCGAAATCGATCAAGCAAAACTCGAGATATCTTAGAAACCAATTCGAAAAAACTTGTTTCGAGAAAAACGCAATTAGATTTTCTTCTATGAACGATAATATATGAATAAATCCGCGACATACGAATATATTGTTTGTTTATCTTTTGTTTTATTTGATATTTTTTTCTAAAATTTCATATGCGCATTCTTAAGACCTTAAGGAACCAGATTCTTAAAATAAACAAAAAATTATTTTTCATTTTTTACACACTGTAATTGTACCTTAACTTAATTATTTTGTATTCTCTTAGTTAAATCGAGGAAAACAAATTTTAAATAAAAATTCAAGAGTTATTGCTTCACTTTAAGACATATAGGTCAAAAGGCACACTTTTCTGAGATCACTATTTTTGAAACTTTTAAAACTTTTTTGGTGGAAAGTTCATCAAACATAATAACTGCGTACTTTTTTTTTTAGTTTTTAATTTTATTTTTTTTTTTGCAAAGTTATACACTCCCAAAAACATTAAAAATTATAAAAAAACTAAATAGGTACAAATATTTAAACAGCTCTATCTTCTAAACTGTAAGTCGCACAAACAAGAAAGTCGGTTATAGTTTAGGTACCTTGAATGGATCTTTCTGGTGGTGTCATTTTTATAGTTTTTTATGGAAAAAAGTTTTTTTTTTATCTCGAAACTTACCATCATATTTTTCACAGTCGGCGCAACAACTTTTTCACCATTTAAATATAATATCGCATTTACGCATTCATTCTGAAGGTTTACGCAAAGTTTTAAGTTGGATCTCCAACGATTGCTATTTTTAATGATTTTTTAAATGCCTACTTAAGTTTTCCTATTTGTGTATACCGAAAATTTTTTGTTTTGATATAAAAAAGTTATTGTTCCATATTTTATAAATGCAGTAACTTTTTGGTTTGAAGTAAATCCTTCAAAAAGATCATCATAAACTGAAAAAAGTGAAAAAGTTGTTGCGCCGACTGTGGAAAATATGATGATAAATTTCGGGATAAAAAAAAACATTTTTCCATAAAAGAACTACAAGCAATTGACACCACCAAAGAGATCCATTGAAGGTACTTAAACTATACTTGTGTTTATTTTCTGTGCGAAGTAATGTTTATTTCCTTAAAGAGTTGTTTAAATACATACATCTCCTTTTTTGTAATTTTTAATGTTTTTAACGGTGTATAACTTAGCAAAAAAAATTTCGCAATAATATAACACACAATATGTTTTTAATGTGAATAAACTAACCTACCAAGTTTCAAACAAATCGGAAGCACTAAGATCAGATTTTGCTTAAAATTTATCAATATGATATGAAATCACCGATATGTAAATGTGTAAAAAATAATATTTTGATCATTAAAAGATCCGAGCTAGATGCTCTGACCCTCGAGTCTCCCCGTGTCAATTTAAGCCCCCGGCCCCGCCATGGTTTTATCCGGCGCTGTTTGGATGTGGTGACCGTGGCATGCAGGTTAAGTGTGTGGCTTAGCATGCTGGGAGCCCGGGTTCGATCCCCAGCCGCGGCGAAAAGTTTTTTTCAATAAAAAATTTTTCTAATCGGTCACCACCTCTCTGCAGGCAATGGCAAACCTCAGAGAGTAAATAATGCCATGTAAAGCTTCTTGAGGACATGAACTTTAGCCGTTCGGAGTCGGTATAAAACATGTAGGTCCAGTTCTCGGTCAATTGTGTGCAAACATTTAATAACACACACAACACAATTGATCATAAGAAGCTCGGTCAAAGTCCTTTCAAGGGCTGAAATGGCCAATTTGTTTTTGTTTTTTTGTGTTTGGATGTGAGATATCCCACTCAGTCCACGTGATTCAATCAAACAATCCAATACAGTAGAATCCAGATTATCCGAATCAAATAAAACCAGTGGTATTCCGTATAATCGAAAATCCGGATAATCGATTTAAAAGTACTTTTAAAAAGAAAAGTATAACTTTTTATTGTGGAAAGGGTTTCACATATGTACGTCATTTAAACAATACGATATACAAAATTACAAGTTATTAAGATAATGAATAACATAATAAATATGTATGTAACTTAAAATTTTGATTGGAAAAATTTGAAATCAATTCTAAATCGGTTATTAGAGTCGTGAAGAATGAGCCCAGATAATCAGATACTCGGTTAATCGATGTTCCGATAATCGATATTCGGATAATCGAGATTCTATTGTACATCCAAAATATAACCTTATATATGGTGATAGATAGACATGTAAGGTACCGTTGTTTTTTGATTTTTATATGTGTTTTGTTAATGCTAAGAGGTACTCGCTCCATTTTTAATCCCATACATTGCGGCATATAAACCTGTTTTGTCTTTTAAATATAAAGTTCCTAAAGTTTTACTGTTTTTGAGTCAATTGTTTTTGCTACAAAAGTGAAAACAAATGAACACGTTGTGATTTTAGTTAAAAAGTATAAAATAGATAAGACTGAATCAAAATTTAGAATCAACCGTCTGTATAGGATTGTCTATGCTCCGTTTATGAGATTATGTCAGATCTCATCACTCCCTCCCATACATAACACAAATAAAAAAAAATCCTTAAGAACACAAAACAGAATCGTATCACATGGTACTCACAGTTCAGCATTAGAATAGGATTAACGACTGACAACTTGTGAATTTGTGTGAGTAATACACATTAACAATTTATATCCCAATAGTTCAAGGCTAAAATAATTCATAAATTAATCATGTAGAGGAGAGGTTCGTAAGTTGAACACCATGCATTTATGACATTTCCAACGATGGCAACACTGGTATTTCGACTGTCATCTTCTTTTGTTTTGTAAACTTCAATTTTCAAGTCGCTCAATGGCGAATAGACGCATTACACACAGCTGCGACAAATATTGTATTAAAAATTTGTGAATTTAATCGACTTCCATTTTTAATGTAAAGTAAACGATTGTGAGGTGTTGCTCAATTCAAAAGGAACTCATTATTCGTTCATCATTTAAGCAATGAAATTTAATGTAAAAATAAATTAGAAAAAATAAACTTTGGCAATCAGACATTTCTACTGGAGTGTTTCAGACTTTCCCGAAGAATGGTCATATTTTTTTTGTTTTGAAGGTAATCCAATCAGATTCTTCAGCAAAGTTGTAGCTAAAAGCTAGAGGTGTTAAACTTACGGACATCTTGCCTACGATTTTTCTTCCTCTTTGACGAAATGCGCCGATTCGGTCATCAAAATCATCTATTCCTTTTCGTCAACGAAGTCTTGGACTACAGAGATTTACTAGAGCTTAGTTTTATGGAACTTAACTTAGCATAAAGTTCTGTTAAAATTGCGGAAGATTTATTCAAAAGATCCAACTTTGATAAGGACTTAAAGAAAGAAAGATACAAAATGTGACCACCAGTTAAAAACTGAATTTGTGCTTAGAACAGTGGTGGGCAAACTCTATACGAGCAAATTCTGCAAATATATTGAAGGTTATAAAAAGTTTGGCATCGCAAAATAAGACTTAATCTTTTCTCAAAACAAAATAAACCTAGTTTAGAGAAATGTATCACAGTGGAATGCATAAACCAATACGTTCCACAACATTTACATTAAATTTATTTTTCCGAACAATAAATGCTCTTTTCGAACACTGACAGCTTAAATATTTGTGGAAGTTCTTTTCAAATATAATCCACAAGTAAAACAAACTGCAAAGTGGCGAAAAAGCTTGTCGTCATGTAGTTATTAACTTTCGGTTTCGCTTTCTTTTTTTGACAGTATTTTGCATGCGCAAAAATAATATCTTATTTTTTTTTCCCTGCAAAAATACACACACAAACACACACATAAATTAAGTATAAAAAAAAATAAATAAGCTTAGCCGGAAGATAAAACAAATCTTACACAAACAACATTCTAGATTTGTTTGTTTGTATGTCATTTATGTGTATTTAAGAGGTACATACATACATAAATTTGTATAAAAAAAAAACACAAGACAATAGAGTACAAATATGTCTGCAATGACCGGCTAATGCAAGCCGAACAATAGGTAAAAATAAAATGCTGTCTGTCGGTCTGCTAGGATGGCGTCTCATGCTGCCAACTACAGAGCCAAACAAACAGCACTTCTTAGGTATACATACATATGTGTATATAACAATATTTTGTGATACAAACATACACGGCTGTACATACAACAAAAAGATTCCCCGTGCAAAAAGAGGGAATTCGTAGCGCTACAAAAATATGCTGAATATATGAGATGGTAACGCTACAAAGCTGTGACGCTAAGCAGTGCGGCGCATGGAAATGCTTGTTTGTGGAATGCAAGTGGATGGTATGTTGTTTATATCCAGTGTTGCCAAATTACACGATATATCGTATTTTGCCCGATCTGAGTCTCTGTGGACGATGTCCCGATATATGAGATAAAAACACGATCTGCAAAAAAGCAATTACGACACACGATCTAAAATACTAAATTTATTAAAACGGAATAAGTTTAACTAAAATGCGAAAGCTTTTATACACATTTCATGGAAAAATATCACAAAATGGATATTATTTTTGTTGATTTTTAATATAATATATAAAAAGATTTATATACACTCATAAAAAATATAGCTACCCAACAAACAAAATGATTCACTTATGATATCGTTTATGAATTGCTTTCTCGTTCATTTCATTCAATAGCAATTATCATATACAATTCATTTATAATATCGTGAACGGGAGAAATTCCTCCTTCGTTAACGAACCTTTCAAATCGACAAAAGCAATTCGTTAAAGAGTCGCCAAATCTTAGAAAATTAATACATTAACGAATGTTCCTATTTCAAATAAGCAATTCGTTAACAAATCTTCCAATTTAATAGAAGCAATTCTTAAACGAATCACCAAAGTTCAAAAAGCAAAAAAAAAAAAAATTAAAAAATCTAGAAGTTTTATATATATTTGCCCGTCAGCTCTTCTCAACTCATCAACCGTCAACTTATCTCGATTTTAAACACAATTTAATGTTAAAACCGACATTCAGCATAATTTTATTGAAATTTTTTGAAATATTTTGATGTTTTTTGAAACAAAACAAAAATTAATTTTTTGAAATGTTTTTGATATTCAAAGTTTTAGAATTTTTACTAAAGTGTCGCTCAAATAAGTCGCTTTTAATCTTAGTTTAAATTGTTTAACAAAGTATTTCTGCTATTTAACAAAGCAATTTTAAACGGTACTTTCTTTAAGCATCCAGCCAACCTCTGATATAGACAAAACCAAACTATTCGAAAATAATACGAAAAAACTATTAACAAGCGATTCGTCAACGAATCACCCCTCGCCACAATGTTTATTGGGTATATACACCAATCCAAAAAATTAGTTTTCCTTTGTCGTATTTAAATCAATAGTTAGGAATAAACGAACTGATTTCAATTATATCTACTAACAATCTCTTCAATCGCCCTATAGATGGGATATTTACATATATTATTAGTTGTACCTTGTACAGTACTACAGGGCTGTACCGTACTATAGAAACTTCAAAGTTGTACTTTGTAGTTGTACACGACGAAATACGATATGGGATAGAAAAAATCCCGATATGGCGCATTGGTTTTCTGGCAACACTGTTTATATCGCTTGCTTTGACAAGACGCGTCTACAATATGGCGACCAAACGCCCTATAGTAGTATACGTTGGATGTGGATGTGTGTGTGTGTGTGCGTGGAAGAGCTGGTGGTTGACCGGTAAAAATGAGGTAAATAAGGTAAGTGTATAAAAAAAAATGTAGCTGTTAGAATGGAATGCTTAAAGTTGAATGAAAGCTTGTTTCTAGAAATAAAACAAAAACAAAAAAACAAGGAATGGTTATGGCTACAAAAAGATGTAGGTAAGTGTTTGTTTGTTTGTTTATTTATATAGTTGGCAACGCGTTGCTTTTGAAAACAAAAATTACTGGAAAAAAGAGCGGGAACTATTTGCTCAGAGGGCTATTAACTGTTTACGCAAGCAGTTTTTTATTTCTAAACTTAAGCCAAGTGATGAGAATTAAGTTAATATTGTTAATTTGGAAGTTTTCTAAAAGCTGCTGAGGTTAAAAACATGTTTGGCATGTTTCATGCGAATTTCAAAAAAAACTCTTAATCAATACAAACGTCGTTAACTGCTGTTTTTCTTTTTAATTTATAGGTATCCATAAAACTTATAGAATTTAATTTTATTTGCTTTAAACTAAATGTTTCTTTTTATTCCATTTAATAGACCGTTAAGCTTTCGTTATTAATTCTTTATTTGCGGTAAATTAAGCTTTTATTTTTTTATTAAGAATATTTACATAAATAATAAACTTTATATGGGCTTTACCGCTATTTTTAAGCAATAAAAAATATTGATGAATATTAAAATTAAAGAGAAAAACATCAACAGAAGCAGCTTAAAGCTTTTTACATTTTTTTTCATGTGGATCTTATGAGTCAAAGCAACAAAGGAACTTAATACATAGATCTAAGCATTTCGCAATAATTTCGAAAAAAAAAAATTGAAACACAAGAGAAAATATAAGAATAATCAGATTATAAAAATAGCTATCAAAGTTCACAAAAAGTATGAAAAATTTCACAAAACAACAAAGGTAAAGTTAAAAAGATTTCAACTTTACGCTTTTTCACAGTCTTTTAACCTTAAAATGTGTAGAAGGCAAGGCATTTTTGGAAACCGTGGCATGCAGGTTAAGTGTGTGGCTTAGCATGCTCGGAGCCCGGGTTCGATCCCCAGCCGCGGCGAAAAGTTCTTTCATATAAAAAATTTTTCTGAGCGGTCACCACCTCTCTGCAGACAATGGCAAACCTCAGAGAGTAAATAATGCCATGTAAAGCTTCTTGAGAATATGAACTTTAGCCGTTCGGAGTGGGCATGAAACATGTAGGTCCTGTTCTCGGTCAATTGTGTGCAAACATTTAATAACACACACAACACAATTGATCATAAGAAGCTCGGTCAAAGTCCTTTCAAGGGCTGAAATGGCCAATTTGTTTTTTTGTTTATGCACAAATTGTGCTTTAAACTGATCGAATTGTGCTGCAACACCTTAAATTGAAACGAGATCAACACACTTAGAAACATTGTATTAGACAGGACTTACAGATATCTTGCAGATATAAACTGTTAAAAGAATTAAAACATAAATACATTTTATGAGTCTCTCCAAAAAAATACTCTAAAAAGAGTGTTTTTTGTAATGTTTTATGATGACTCATGAAAAGCACTCATGAAAGAATCTTTAATATGATTGTCAAAAAATAAGACATTATTGTATCTTCTTTATGAGTACTCATAAAATACACTCATTAAAAAGTCCTAAATATGACGGTAATATGATTGTTCATAAAAAAGACTCAAAAAAGAATCATATATTGATTGGTATATGCGTAATCATAAAGAACTCATAAAAGAGCCTTATATACGAGTGTTTTATGAGAATAGAATCTAATAAATAAATAAGAACTTAATCGAGCATATATTTTTTTTTTAATTGTATAAAACTTTGTAACTGTCCGTTACGGGCACATGCTATCCTGGCGTTGCTTTACTGATAATTATAATTGTTTGTTTGTGGCGATATACATGTATTGAAATTGAACTATAAGAATTTGTCGTTTTAAAAAGACTTCTTATATAGTAGACTGCTTAAAGAGTACTTAATATGAGTCTTTAAAGAGTATTAAATATGAGTCTTAAAACCGTCATTACTATGAGTTCAAATAACACCCATAAAACTGTCATTATTATGAACCATATTTTGGGGCCCACAACATATGAAAATGTACTCATAAAAGAGTAATTTTTGAGTGCATTATGGTGATAAAATGTCATTTATATGAGTCTTGAAAGAGGCTTTGAAGAGTCATAATGTTTGCTTGGATATATAATATTGTATATGTGTGGTGATATATTTTATCACATAAATTTCATAGGGATGGAAACTTTTTCGTAGGAATCTCATATTGCATCTTGTTAAAAGCTATTTCCTTTCGCAGAAACCAACAATAAATTTCATTGCTTCGCGTTGAGAATTATCAATAAATTTGAGCTATGAAGAATATGAAAAATCTTCCTCAAAAAGTTGATTTAGGTAACAAAAAAATGGTTTTGTTTCGGTTCTGACTGTATGTCTGCCTGTATGTGATAGTCTTCTAGCCAGACCATTGTTCTAATAAAGTCTACTATTCTGACAAATTCCATTTTAGAATATACTATACTCTTTACTGAATCTTCCAGGGCTCTTGATTGTACAGTATATCTGATCAGATCAGAACTCTTTAAATAAAAACCATGGAGATGTATATAAGACTTCATCTTTAATCTCTATATCTAAATCTCTTCAGAGTTTGGCTCTGATAGCTGAAGTCTTGTAGAAGTGTGTAATATATAGACAGTGTATTCGCAGCAATGCTCTTATAATGTAACTCTCTTAAACTACTATGAGATAATGTGAAATAGAACAGAACATTTATAGACAACTAGTTTTTCTGTACATAATATGTAAGCGTATTACTCTTGCTGAAGGTAGTTATAGGAGCTAATTTAAGTATACAATTTTTCTTCCAGTGCTCAACTCTTTAGAATAGTTGCTTGTGTAGAATGTCAAGAATTGCTGATTCCACATGATATATGCGGTTCATATTGAGGGGCAATCTACTCGCTTGTGACTTATAAATTTGGTGCGATTGTCTTTTAGTGAGGAGCACAAGGAGGTACTCAGGGAATTGTACCTTGAGACAAAAAGTAAACATCGAAAAAGTAAGGCAGAATGACAAGAAGTAGAGTGAAGTTTCTGGCCTGTTGGCTGTTCATGGATTGTCGGCTCCTGCAAACAGGTGCAATGAGAAGCTGACACCTAACAGAGCCACTAAATCTAATACGCGTGAGTCTTCTACCACGGGTGGTGTGGGTTAAAGCCAAACTCGGTACCCATTGAAGATATTGCAATGCCAGCAGTAGATGACTCTTATGAGGACAAATGATGGCGACGTGGAGTTAGATTTTTTTTCTACCATTTTGATTTTCTATTATGACGATAGTTCGTCAGAATTTCTCTGCTCATAAATAAACCTTCTTCGTCCATGTTAAGCTAGTTGAATGTTAAAAAAGTAGCCAGTTTTAAAATAAAATACATGGAAAAAGGCTGAGCTGGCTATTTTGTAAATTTAAAACTGACTTTATGTTTTCATTTGTATCGGTTTTTGCAGATTACAGCACAATTCCGAAAAAAATATAACTACAAAGCTAATTTAACTCAAAAAAATCAAACGTCCGAACAATTGTGCTGTAATGTGCTAGTTCTTATGCAATGTTTTCTAACTTTGCAGAGCGTAAATGCGACTTTAAAAAAAACGACCTTGTTTATGTACGGCTTAAAAACTTATTTTTTCAAAAACTTTATAAAATTTATTTCTTATTTGTAGCACATTGCAGCAAAAGTCTCGCAGAACACAGCACAATGTCAGAATTTATGAAAAAAAATTAATGGCGAAGCTAACTTCACATTTATTTAGAACCATTCGAGAGAACGCACAATTTAGTTTTTAATGATTTTCTTTTGCAATATTCATTTTAAGCGAATGAAAAGTGTTATATTTTTATGATAACAAATAATCAAAAACTTTCTTGCAAAGATAACAACAAATTAATTTAACTGTTAAAAATTTTTGTTTACCTTCTCGTTTGCTTAGCCCAGAAATGCCAAACAACTTTCATAAGTTTACTTTTGGCATTCATCTATAGATAGACAAACAACAAAAACAAATAATAATTGTTATACAAGGCGACATATTAGCTGCGACGCTGAAATAAAAAGAAAATGCGCCATAAATTGTTGGATATTTTTAAATATCAACATTACCGTAATTTTGTTACCAAAATCAATAAACGGTATAATTATTAAAAAAAAAGAAGAAAACAAAACAACAACAGAAAAAACTGGAACAAGTAGCATTAAGTGTGAAGAAGCTTACCAACAACAACAACAACAACAACAACAACAGCATTGGTGACATTGATGACGACTCGTAGGCGACTAGCGGACGACCAGTCTGTTAGTATGTGGCCCACCAATACCATACAAATCAATCATTGTGCGACAGTGTTTGTGTGCAGGTTGTTAACATTATTTGTTGTTTGAACACAACAAAAATAACACCGATAAACAGCGATAAAAACATTGCATTAACATGTATTTCTTTTTCAATTTTTTTTACTAGCCATAATAATTTCTCTATACAAATTTTGCGACGCAATTTTTGCAATTGTGTGTGATTTTTATGATGTTTTTTGTTTTAGGTATACCAACACACATATTTTCGCTATGTATGCGTTATATATAAGTATATATATTTACTTAAAGTAGTGTATATACAGTGCCAGCCATCATCTAGCTCGGTGTTAACAAAGTATCTACACTTTTCTGTTTTCTGCAACAAAAACAACAAGAATAAACTGCAAAAGCAAAAGAATTTCACATATTAAAGTTGTTTTTGTCGCTTGAAGTTTATTTTTCCATCCATCACTTGAGCAACATTTCAATGTCGAGGAAGTTATTGCAAATAGCTTGTGTCCTCAAAGTAAAAAGTTGTCATAGTTTTTTATTTTAATGGCGTGGTAATATTTCGTTAGACTGTGTATTTATTTTCCGTTAACTGATCAAAAGAGTATATTTTTAAATCCCTGTACGGCACATTGCAGCAAAAGCTCAGCAGATCTCAGCACAATTTGCGAAAATTTAAAAAAAAATAATGGCGCTGCCAACTTCACATTTATTTAGTACTATCTTAATAAAAAATACCATCATACTTATGTTATGCGGCCATGATAGCATCACAGCACACATAGAAATGGTGTTCCATTAAGACGTGTGGTACTTTGATTTTGATTTAAACGCAAACGGTTCGGAATTTTTCCAAACATTTTATTTCATTGGAAAGGTTACACAATAGCATTATGTGTGAAAAATTATTTCATCAAATATGTTCGCCGCGACTATTCCGTAGATATCTCACTCTTTCGGCCATATTTTCGATGACATTTTGCAGTAAGGCCGCAGTAAGGAATGGACCGAATCGGTCGGAAACCGATGTAATATCGTTTTTAAATTATGGAATCGTCTTCGGATTATTCACATAGATTTTTCGAGTAACACCACAGAAAATGTCTAACGGGGTCAAATCGCATCATTTGGGCGGTCAATTTACATCACCGCGACAAGAAATTATCAGCAATCATTTGCAGGGCTCATTCAGCAGCGAATGAACGGCGTTGTGCATGGGTACGAGGCAACAGCTGGTACGTCAATTGGACTTTATATAAGCTCAAAATTCGATGCTTGGAGGTATCGGAAATGGACAATTGTTGCGAACGACGACGAATAGACATTTCGGGGACTGGACAACACTTGCACTTACGGTAGTAATATTCTTAGCAGTGTTCTCAGATTTGTATGCGTTGTTCTTTCGTGTAGCGATCTATAATTAAAATTCTATACTTTCACAATGACACAAAATATGGCGGACAAGGTTCGATAATGCAGATTTTAATCGACAACAAAGTACCACACGTACTATTGCAACACCCTTTATTTTATTTCTGAATGATAAATTATTAATGCTGGAAAAGCTATATAAACATGAGAATAGAGTAGCTAAATTTCAAATCATCATGACGAAATAAGACTCTTGATTTGACTTGTACTACTTTTGGGACCTTACAGAGTTAACTTAACTTAACGGAAGTCCAAGCTATTAAAACTAAAATATAATTTTAATTAATGAAATTACTCGACACTATTGAAGTTGTTTCGAGATCTACGTGTCGAAAAATTCGAGATCTGCGTGTCGAAATGTCAGACCTGTGATCTGAGATATTTCAGAGTGAAGGACTTAATTCCATAGAGCCTTTTTTAATAGATTTTTGACTAATGAGTGGGGAATGACTTGGGTACTTCAAGTTGTGGCATTTACTAATAAAGTACAAAAGCTGGCAACCGGGGTCTGCTCAGTCGTTAGTGTTCGACAAGGAACACATAACAATACATCAATTATTCTGGTCGATTTCCGCCATAACCCATGTTTACTGCAATAATTTTTCGATCTCAACTTGGACTTCACAGTTTGAAGGTGTGAACATTTGTCTATAAGATTCGAGCGTAAGCTATTGGGCGATTAAGATGATGAACTTTATGCCTAAATTTGGGGACATGTCAAGTATGTTTCTCTGTGCGTCATAATACGGTATTTTCCCAAAAATAAAATCTAGCTAGATAGAACCTAGCCCATATTTTAAATTTTTACGAAATTGTAAAAATCGTTTTCGAGAATTCGATCAAAAACAAATTGGTAACTAGTATAGAATACTAAGAACCGTTAGCTTACTTTTTGATTAGACCAGGTTGTCAAACATTCGTACATTCTGTTCAAAATTTAACCGGAGTGTGCAAATAAAACAACAACGGTTAATTATTTTTCAATCACACATAACTTCTGTTCAAAATTGAACTGAACTGTGGGAATAGAACAAGAACAGCTGTCATAAAGCTTTCTTTCTTTTTCTTTCTTATTGCTTGTAAATAAGTTCACCTCGAGTCTGACCTGCTTGAGTCTGACCTATTTGAGCAAAGAGCAATAAAAAAATAAAAATTGAGCAAAGAGTATGTTTGAAATTGTATTTTACCAACGGAATTTCTTGTCCGGAAACATTGAAAATGTTGCGGATAACCTATGGGGACTCTGCTTTATCACTTACGCAGGCTGGATTCCAAAGAATAGTATTGGTACATTAATTGATAGTCAATTGACCTCCAGATGTCATGCTTATTAAAAAGTGATTCCTTTGTATAGAGAATAAAAAGTTTTTTAAAAGGTCAATTATGAAATAAACCTTGGTTAAAAAAGTATTTATGTAAAACAATTATCGAAATAAAAAAAAAACTCACTAATAGCAAGTTTTCCGCTGAAATGCTTTTTATATTTTCTTAATTTAGCTCTTAGACTGTAAAGAGTGGTTGTGAGATCAAACATATTCGTGAAAACTTTGCAAAAAATTTAAGTCTTAACCGAAACCAGTAATTGTAAAAATTGTACAGATACCCTGAGATTCTGAAAATCCATAACCATAAATAACTGACCTTCGACATTTCTATATTTTTTAACTACCTGATTAAAGTATAGGTACACAAATAAAATTACAGATTCATTTTTTAAAGCCACTCTAAGCCTTTGGAAAATTTAATATTTTTTTTTTGCTACTGTTAATTGAATATCATAAACCCTGCAAAGTTTCATGTACGGGAAAGATCTGTATGAGGTCGAATTTTGAACACAGTGCGATCTCTTTCACCGTTATCTACAAATATACTTGAAAATTTAACCGGACCGATATCTCGAACAATTTTTGTTCGATTGACTTGAAAATTTGGCAATTTATTCAAAACTACTTTATCTTCAACACAATCTAGGATTTTTTATATGCATAGTTCAATTTTTGTTAACAATTTTGGTACAACTTTTTGAAAATTTGGTAAAAAACACACATTTCAAATCAAATTTTAAAAAATCTTAAAAAGTCGACGATTTTATTGTACCTACTTTATAAATTTTTTTAAGTGAAACTTCTTTGGCGGCGAGTGAAATTTCAAGGTATCTTATTCGTGACGCGTTTTTAATTAATATGAAAATTTAAAAAAAAGTATGGATACTAGCGGGAATTGAACACGGACTGCCGCAACTGAGCATCGCATAAGAGTCGGAAGCGCTACCGCTATCACTCATTTATGTTTAATTGATCGGAAAATTTCATTTCCATATACATGCAATCTCTCTCGAAATTTTATATAAAAATATATAGTCAGATAAAAAACCTCAACTGAGATGAGAGTTGCATCGAAAGATGCTGCGGAACTAATTACGTACTATTAAGAGTACGTTTTTATTTTTATAGCACAAAGTTAAAAGCATGTTATACTAGTTCTATTTTATCTTGGAGTACTATTTTATGGGAAGCAGTTATTTATTTGAAAATACATACTTAGATTGGAAAGAAGAATTCTTTACACTACTTGGAGCAAAACTTTTTTCAGTACGATATTATGAATATTTTGTACTAGTACTATTTTATTTGGGAGTACTTTTATACAGGTTGTGTAGAATAAATGTGAAAGGTTAGTTTTTTGTGGGGACATTAGCGAAGTTATATTATATGGTGTTGTTTTTGTTTTGTTCGATTTTGGGTTTTAATTAGCAGTGAGGGAAATCAGGTTGGAAAGGCAGAGGCTTAGTGAGAAGCTACGAATCAGGTTTGATCATGAGTTGGCATTTAAATGAGAAAAAGTATCAAATAAATTAAAGAACGGAATGAATTTTGGTAGACAGAACCTTTATACTTCTGGTTGCTTACCCAATTTAAAACTCCCTATAATACACTTCTAGTTAGAAACCTATACATGTTCAACTTAAAAGGTTACCAAATCTCCCTTCTCCCTTCTCCCTTATTTTCAAACCTACACTTTTTTTTGAAACGAAAAATATATTTTTCTTCATATTCACTTTTTTCACTGCGAATAGCATTTTATTAGAAATTAAAAAAAACTTTTCTAAGAGTACGCTTTTATTTTTCTCCAACGCAAGCCTTAGTGAGATTAATAAAATCTTTAAATTATACGGAAAATAAAAAAATTAAATTTTTGTCGGAAAGCTAATGTTAGCTTTGTTTATAAAAAAAAACCTTGCAAAAAACGAGCCTCTGAGAACACTGGTTCTCGTGACTGAATAAGGTTTCTTGCTGATGGATATTTTTAGACCGCGTGCATAGTAAACGCCGATTCCGACAGGCAGGCAGACAGGAAGTGTGAACAAGCGAGATAGATACCTATTTGCTTCTCATTTTTTCCGACATTGAATCGGCGTTTACTATGCAAGCGGTATTACCAGCAAACTTCAATTTCTAATGCTTGATTTTTTCAAGGTCATTTTAGATTTTAAATGAAACTCATTTTTTCATGACACATTTCAATAAAACAGTTTTACTTGTTTGTTATTTTTAGTCCCAAACGAAATAAATTTAGCAACGTTTTTATGAATCGAAAATAACCGCGAGAACCATGATCTAGTTGAAATTTGTTGTATGCAAACGGTATAAAGCATGTTTGTACAAATCTTCAAAGATAGATATTTCAATAAAATGAAAAAAAAATTCGAAAAAGCTTACAACGTTCACACACAAAACAAAATATTTGCAGTGTATATTAAGAACAACAATAATTTTAGTTTTTTCTCAGTCAATACAGTAAGGTTGCATTTATAGTGAACACGATTCAGACAGGCAGGCAGGCAAGCAGGCTTAAATCTGTGTGAAACTAGTAAGGTATATCTTCGACTTGGCCGAAGTTAAAATACCCCCACAGGTGATTCACAGTGGTACAAATCTTAAATTGCAGCTCTTTTTATATGGAACTTCAAAGAATTTTACTATTTTGATGATGTCTTAAATACATTCATATCAAATTGTTTTCCTACAAAATAAAGACAAGCCTTTTTATAAAGTTTACAATTATTGGTTGTATGGAAGGTGGGCGTGTTCTTGAGTGGTTGATGCCAATTTTTCTAACACGCCTCAATTTTGATATAATATACATACACAAATACCCAATTTCAGGTCTGTAGCTTAAATATAAGCCTGATTATAGAGTTTCCATTATTATGAGTTGTATGTGAGGTGGGCGTTTTCATCGATGGATGACGCCCATTTTTCTAACACATCTTGGTTTTATTATAAAAAGAATAAATACCTAATTTTACTTTTGTAGCTTCGACACGAGCCTATTTATATAGTTTTCAGTTTTGGGGTTGTTTGGGAGGTGGGTGTGTTCGTGGATGGATTACGCCCATTTTTCTCTCACGTCTTACCTTTTATATAAAAATAATAAATATTTAATTTTACTTTTATAGCTTCGACACAAGCCTCTATACATAGGCTTCAATAATAGGATTGTATGGAAGGTGGGCGTGTTAGTGGGTGGATGACGCCCATTTTTCTAGCACACCTGAGTTTTGTCATAGACTATACAAATACCGAATTTAAGTTTTGTAGCGTAAATATTAGTTTCTTTATGGAGTTTTCATCATTGGGGTTGTATGGGAGGTAGGCGTGGTTTTCATCCGATTTAGCCCATTCTCGAACTTGATCTTAGTTTTTTTAAAAGAAGCTTAAATATCGAATTTTATAACGATAGCTTGAATATTACGGCTGTTATCGTGTCCACAGACAGACAGACGGACATGGCTAAATCAACTCAGGTGGTGATGCTGAACAAGAATATATATACTTTTCTATACCTACCACGCCTCCTTATGGGCGTTACACACGTCGTGACAAAATTAATATACCCCTTACGCAGTATGCGTGGGGGTATAAAAACGAGATGCAAATAGCTATCTATCTCGCTTGTTCACATTGCCTGTCTGCCTGCCTGTCTGAATCGGCGTTCACTATAACCGCAACCTAAGTCAAAATTATTTTCAGCGTTGTTTTTATTACGTTCTACGCATAGTTTCATACACGTTGATGCGAACAACACAAGTTTACAATCGATCATCCTTCCACTTCGTTCGCACTTTTAAATTTTGGAAAATTTATTGTCTGAATATCAACAAATCTGTTTTAAAAGCGACCCACATTTGCTGATATATTTTTAGATCTTTTGAGTGCTATAAAAAAAAACCAACAAAATGCATATCTATTAATAAAATATAAAAATTGGTTTGATAGAATTCGCTGGCGGCACATTTAAGATTTTGAAATTAAACAAAAAAATTGCACACTTTCCATCCATGTGTGGAAGCTAAATTTGCTATGAAATAAATATTTGTTAATATTTTGAACACCTTTTTCAATACAGATTTTCAATGTTAAGTTCAAAGATCATAAAAAAAGAGTTTTGTGGAACCTAAACTGTGTTACTGAGTTAACTCCGGGTTAGGGTTTTCGTTGAGTTCAAAACATGGCGACGCTAACGCGATGCTATTTATATGCAAAACAGTCCAAAAGATTCTTTCTTGTATTCGCCATTTTTTCATTCGAACTCAGGTTAATCCAACAAGTTTCGTGGAGTTTTCTTGAGTTTAACGAAACTCAACTCAATTCTCGTTTACATGCAGGGTTAAATACGAGTAAGCCCCGAATTAACACAGCTAGTGTGAATCGTAAAAAATTATGAAAATATGTTGCTTAATTTGGCATGTTGACACCTAATTTATTGTTGAACGTGTTGTATTGGTTAAGTCAAGTCAAGTGTTAATTGAGAGAAAAGAAAAAAAGGTTTATTTGATTAAACTTTGTTTATCCACAATAACTTTTATTGTTATTTAAGTAAGATATAAAAGACTTAAACAGAAGAGCACAGCCATAGTTGGAAGATTAGACATGAGTGGTACATAAAGTGTTGTCCACACATGTGGAACCTATTTTAATGCTGCAAACAAGCGTGACAGCATTACAAAAATTTCAACATTTATAAACTGACATAATTTTAAGGATGTATCATTATTCATGTATCATATTCCATTAAATACTTTTTTAGCTCCAAATAAGCAGGGATTATTTTCATGTGGAAACATTTCGTTAGTTTGCTTTATTTTTGTCTTATAAAAAGTATTTTTTTTTTTCTGTATAGGTAAATGAGCGTTAGGCTATGTGGAACGTGTTTGTATAAAACTGCTGGAACATCTAAAATATTTTAAATGGTTTTAAAAGTCGTTAAATATAACTCTACCAAATGTGGAACACAAGTTAATAAAGCGCTCTCATCAAATTTTTTGTGGAATTCATACGGGAAATACGCAAAAGTTTGTTTATTAGTTGGTATACAAAAAAAAATTTAACCTAGATCAATGTAGATAGTAAGTTATAGTTATATATATATATACATATGTGTAGAGAAAAAAATTATTAACACGCACCTATGATGGAATTTTTAATTAGCTACAAAGAATGAGTTCCATTTCTTATCACACACGTTATTATTTAATTAGTTGTTGTAGTTTTTTTTCGTTGTTTGCTTTTGCTGCTTCTTGTCTGCTTTCGTCAGCTCATCTTTATTTTATATTTTTTTTTCTTTTTTTATACTATTTTCTTAGCTTCTTTGATTTTGATCGAGTGACGAGCAAGTGAGCGAGTTTCAATGAGCGTGACGTCAGTCTTGAACAGATATATTTTTAATAACTGTTTTTTTTTTTTAATGTTTTTTTTTTACTTGTTTTACTTGATGTATTTTTGGCGTTGGCGGCGGCGGTCTTTGACAAAACGATGTTTTATTTATGTTTCAGCTCCATCACGCGCTTCTTTATCGACAGCATCTCGTTAGCAGCGGCGGCGGCGGCAGCAGCAGCAGGTTGAGCTTATCTTTTGTTCAACAGCCCCGATTAAGATACTCCCAAGAGCAGGTCCAAAACGAACTCCACAACAGCAAATACATATGAACACGACGACGACGCTCCATCTTTGTAGTAGCCACAAAAAAAAAAAAGCGTCGTTTTTGTTTTTGATGCTGGCGCAGAGACCGGTCTTGGCGTTGTTGCTAACAATGGCGATGGTGGTGGTAGTAGCGTTGGTGGTTGTTGTTCTTGTTGCTGCGTCGTTGGCGATGGCGTTAGTTGGTGGACACAAATTTCATATCAGGCGCACGCACTTTTCCTCAAACTGCCACAAAATTTAAAACGACGCTGCGGCTCACATAGATACATCACGCATTTTTGTGTAGATACAGATACACAGATACAAAACAAACAACAGCAACAAAATTAAAAAAAAAACAAAAACAACAATGAAACCAACACTGTTACGATAGTTTATCACGATTTGAAACAACAATAAAGACGACGGAGTTTCTGGCTGCAAGGTTCAGCAGCGAGTTTAGAATAAATTTGCGGGTAGGTAAAAACAGGAAACAAGCAATGACGGTGTCTCGAGCAAAGACCGCCACCAAACAACAGCACAACCAACAATACGAGAGCCATACGAAGCACTGAACACGCTCAGCGCGGCCAAATAGCAGGCAGCCCCGGCAATTTGTTGGCGTGTGGAACCTAAGTTGAAGTAGAAAAAAATTATATAAAAAAACTAAAACTGAAGCCGAAACATCAACTAAACACACGTACAGGGAAGTAGTATTAAAAAGATGCCACCCTAATAAGTGCTGGAGAGCGCAATAAAGCGAGAGAAAGTTTTATAGATATGTTTTTTATTAAATTTTTTCAGTACATGTGGTACTAACAACACTTTAAACTAGTAATAAATTAATTTTTTTGAGCTAATTAAACGCTGCGTTATGAAAAATGTATACTATGGTCAAGTGGCAGCGTATAGGCAAATAGTAGTAAATCTACTACTTTAATTTGTTGCATAGTAAAAAATGTTAAATTTTGTCAAATTTTATGTTAAAATGTTTGTTAATTAGTTTTAACGACATTTTTATAAGCTTTTAAAAAGGTAGTAGTTCTACTACTATTCTAATATTTTGCTTAAAAGAGCACAAAAACACGCAATACATTATAAATTCGAACCTAAGCAATATTTTCGTTAAATTAACTCAAACAACGTAGAATGAAGCTACATAATTAGGCCAACTAGAGTATTTTTATCGTATTGTTCTACACGTAATGAATAGACATGCAATACTGCAATACAGTTATTTAGTCCGTGAAGAAATTGTTACAAACAAATTAGTAAATTATTTATTTTTTGTTCTTGTTGTTTTTATCACACGCCGCCAATACAGCAAAAAAAAGTAGCATTACTTAATTTTTTATTAGCTGCTGTTTAAGGTCTAATTATTTGTCTAAACTGGCTCTCTCTCTCTCTCGTTAAGTGCTCTTCTCACACTGTGAGCAAAAACAACAAAATTGCTCTTGAAAATCTCTACAAATCAAGTTTTTTTTTCCTCATGTATCTTCAACATTTAATGAAATACTTTAGTTTTATTTTTGTGGAAGCTAGACAGTTTTATGTGTGCGTGTGTGTGTGTGTGTGTCGTATGTGTGAAACATGCGCTCTCTTCGTTGATAAAACACACCTCACACAACTTTACATACCTTCGTTCAAACGTACACACAGATAAATTGTAAAACGGAAGTGACGTCGTCAGTCATCGTTTTTGTTGCTTTTTTTTTAACATCTCTGAAAGAGGCATCGTCTTGTGCGTAAATCATTAACAACAAAAACAAAAATGTGTCGAAGTTTTGCCAATTGTCGCAGACAACAAAAAATATGGAAGAGAATCAATACTTAAATCAAGCTTAATACAATTTAAGCTTTTGCTCAATTTTAAGATTTTAACTATTACGTCAGCTTTTATTAAATGCCGAACGTAGGGTTCGAACGTAGGTTCGAATTCGATGTAACTGCTAAAAGAGAACCTAAAAAGAGAACAATGCCTTTTGCACCAGCTCTTTTGACAAGCAATCTATTTTCTCGACAGTTTGTCGAGTTTAGAAAAATCGCTTCAAAGCCCTTTAAATGATTTAACATTTATTTTTTAATTCATATTGTAGAATACTTGAGGTCAATGACATTTAAAGTAAAAATTGGTTTTCTCGAGACTATAAGTGCTCAAAGAAATTTTGATCTTTGAAGTTGCATCCCTGATTCATGCATATTTACGGGGCATGCAACTGAAAAAGAAATGCGGGATGCTCTGAAAGGTGCTCCAATCAAAAAACTTCAAATATAACAGTTGGGCTAAAATCTATGTGTCGTAGGCTGACACATAGATGTCGTTACTAGAATTAAATAAACATAATTTGCAGTTAGTACCAACTTTCAAATGACACGTGTACAATTTTATCTTCGTCGGACAATTGGCAAAGAGAATATATTATAATAAGAGATAACATGAGCCTCTGTTAAATATTTTTCTGTTAATTTCATGATGTCAATAAGGGGCCCAAAGGTTGAACGAAAGAGAATATATTATAATAATTATAATATATTCTCTTTGCAATTGGTTCGTAATATATACTACTGTGAGTGAAATAACTTTTGGAATTGTGAAAAAAAAATAAATTAAAAAGAATTTCGTGTTATAATGAAGCATGGGCTTGATAACATTATTCGGAGTTTGCACCACAAAAATCAACCGTTGAGAAGTGGTTTGCAAAATTTACACGAGACGAAATGAGCATTGAAGACGATGCACGCAGTCGACGCACGAACGAAAAGTGCCGAAACCTCTGAAATTAAAAAGAAAAATTAATAAATTGCTCAAAATAATTACACGGTGTGACCACCAAAAATCTTCTAGAATGATTTTAAAAATTATGATAGTGGGCACTTCTAGGTGTGCAATGCAGATAGTCTGAGTTCTGGGTCACATCTGAGTTCCGAGATACAGTAAATTTTAAATTTGTACCTTGCGATCAGTTATTTACTGTTTACAAAGTTGTGATCGAAAAAATTCAAAAATATACTTTTCCAACATAGTTTTGGTCGCTGATTCCATAAAAAAAAATAAATAAAGTTTTGCAATAAAACACTTTTTACCACGATTTCGGTGGACTTTTTTTGCTACATATGAAATTTTTTAAAATAAATTTAGTTTTTGTAGATTTTATTTCTTAATAACATGATTAAAGTGAACAAATTTAGTTTTCAGCTAGGAACCAACAAAGATCTGCGATAAAATATGTTAAATTTTTTCCGAGGTATCTGGTTTCCATAGGCTTGCACGATTGGTGAAAACGGTCGCCTTGCTCGTCCGACTCAGTGGGTATTTGACGCTCGAATTCTTCTTCTTCCAGATGATAGTGTAAGAAGAGAATTTTTAAAGACATTCGAACTGAATTACATTGAATGCGTTCAACATGTTACGTATAAGGTTGCGTTTATAGTGAACGCCGAGTCAGACAGGCAGGCAGGCTGAAATCTGTGTGAAAAAACGAGATGCAGATAGTTATCTATCTCGCTTGTTCACATTGCCTGCCTGCCTGTCTGACTCGGCGCTCACTATAACCGCAACCTAAGAAGTGCATAATTATCTGCGCGTTTTTTTCTAAGAAAACCATCAAAAACAGCTTTCATCGCATTCCATGCTACTGTTCTGCAGAAAGGAGATCATTGAACTCATCGTCTTTTATAAGCTTTCGAATTTCTGGACCCACGAGCATACCTTAATAAAAACTAGAAAGGTATATATTCGTCTTGGTCGAAGTTAAAATACCCCCATGGCCGATTCGTAATGTTACAAAATCTTAAATTGTAGGTGTTTTTGTATGAGATTTAAAAAATTTTACTATTTTGATGACGTCTAAAATACATTCATATCAAATTGTTTTCCTGCACAGTAAGGACAAGCCTCTTTATAAAGTATTCAATTTGGGGTTCATTATGGAGGTAGGCGTGTTCTTGGGTAGTTGACGCCAATTTTTCTAACACGTCTTAATATAAAATACACAAATGCCCAATTTCAATTCTGCAACTTAAATATTAGCCTATTTATAGAGTTTGTACTATTGTGGGTTATATGGAAGGTGGGTGTGTTTTTGGGCGAGAGACGCACACTTTTCTTTCACGATTTAGTTTTGATATAAAAAACAAATGCATCAATTTTTTCCTGTAGCTCAAAGAGAATCCTTTTTATAGAGTTTTAAATTTTGGGGTTATATGGGAGGTGGACGTGTTGGTGGGTGGATGACATCCATTTTTCTAACACGTCTTAATTTTTATATAAAATGAATAAATATGTAATTTTACTTGTGTAGCTTCGACAGCAGCCTATTTATGAAGTTTTCAATTTTAGGGTTGTATGGGAGGTGGGCGTGTTGGTGGGTGGATGACATCCATTTTTCGAACACGCTTTAGTTTTGATATAAAATGAATACATATCCAATTTTATTTATGTAGCTTTGACACAAGCCTCTTTACATTGTTTTCAATTTTGGGGTTGTATGGGAGGTGGGCGTGTCCGTTTGTGGATGACGCCCATTTTCCGAACACGCTTTAGTTTTGATATAAAATTAATACGAATCCAATTTTATTTATGTAGCTTCGACACAAGCCTCTTTATATAGTTTTAAATTTTAGGGTTGTATGGGAGGTGGGCGTGTTAGTGAGTGGATGTCGCCCATTTTTTTAACAGGTCTCTTTTTTGACATCGATTACACAAATACCGAATTTAAGTTTTGTAGCTTAAATATCTGCTTCTTTATGGAGTTTTCATACTTGGGGTTATATGGGAGGTAGGCGTGGTTTTTATGCCATTCTCGAACTTGGTCTTAGTTTTTTAGAAAAAACTTAATTATCGAATTTCAATACGATAACTTCAAAATTACGGCTGTAATCGTGTCCACAGACAGACGGACATGGCTAAATCAACTCAAGTGGTGATGCTGATTAAGAATATATATATATATTCTTTTCTATACCTGCCACGCCTATTTATGGGCGTTACACACGTCGTGACAAGATTAATATACCCCTTACGCAGAATGCGTGAGGGTATAAATATGTATATTGACTATTCGAAAAAAGTTATGTTGAAAAGAAGGCATTCAGTAAACGGATTACCTTCTTTTAGTTTTGCAGCACTAATGCGAGGAAACTTTTGGCAAAGATACTGGAAACTAGCAGAATCTTGCGGCATGGATTTAATGAAATTTTTCATTACACCTAGCTTGACATGGAGCGGTGGCAGTGGTATTTTTTCTATAGGCACCAAAGCTTCGCGCACAATATTATATTCGCCGTGATTCCGAACAGTTCGCCTCCGCCAATAATTTTTCGTGTATTGAGTGCCGACATAACGGGTGTTCCACTCGCAAAAATAACAAGCAAACTTCTTCCATCCAGATTGCATTCCGGTTACGATCGACACAACTTTCAAATCGCCGCACAGTCGCCAACGATGACCATTATACTTTACCCAATCAGCCAAACAAGCTTGGAATAAGCTTTAAACAAGCTTACAAACGTAAGCCTCAAGCTTCGATAACGCTTCCATTTACTATTGTAGAACGTTTACATGTAATTGTAGGATAAACGAAAGTGAACCCTTGGAATAATATTCCTTACTTCAAGCTTAATCCAAGTGTTGTTTTTACAATTGGATATAAGTGTTTTAATAAGCTTTTTCCAAGTGTGCTACATTCAACAAATCAATTAGCAATCGCGAAAAATTTTTATTTAATGGCTCAGTTGGTAAGGCACTTGTTTATTTGATTTGTTGTGATTTCGACATCCAAGGTTCAATTCTCAACTGGAACATTTTTATTTTTATTTATTTTTTGTTTTCGTTTGTTTAAATTGAAGCATATATTTATATGAAAAATTGCATGCATTTAAAAATTTTTGTGTTTGCTACACCAGGGATCGAACGCGCGAACCACCGCATATGAGTCGGACACTCTAACAGCTTGCCGTAAGCCTTATGGCTGCTGAGCGAACAAAATGGAAATAAAAATACATTTATGTATTTATACATGAGAGCATCACAACTTTGAACAGTTGTAAAACTATTACCATTGTCAGCGTTTTCTAAGTATGATTGCAAAACACTTACTTAATGCAAGCCTTTCCAAATATTATTGTACATCACTTGCTTTTTGTGTTTTACGCAATAGTTATACAAAGGAACTTGGAAATTTATTATTTGGGCAAGTGTTTTTTAAGCGTGCTTGGATAAGGCTTGCTTTTTGTATTGCATGTAAGCTTAATCCAAGCACTATTTCTAAATGGCTGATTGGGTATGCATTCCAAAATTGTTTTCATGTTGTCAGACGTCTCTTTCATTTCTATCGCGTATGCTATCGGAACAGACGGTTTTGTGTTATCGACAAATAACAACACGGCTTTCAGGCTATCCTTCGAGGAGTCGATAGAGAGGCGCCATTGATCTGAAACATATTCGATTCTCATTTCTTTCATTAAGCCACCCACATCTGCGCGGTAAACAAATGCGTTTTCTGCATTATTTAAAAAATATTTCGTAAAGTTTTGCTGACGATTTCGAAAAATGTGAACGGTAAAGCTTATGTTCGATTGCATTTATGGCCTTTAACTCGCTCACAAAAAGTTTTGATTTTCGTTGGGAGAGCTCCAGTTTTCGCACTATTTTGAACAGATTATCTTGTGACATTTGTGGAACAGGTGATCGATGTCCAGTTGGAGCATATGTTGAAGCGTTGAAGACTATATTGCAGTTGCAAAAAAAAGTCGTTATAAATAAATGGAGTGCAAATAAGGAGCTAAATTGATGCAGTAACAGCACCAAAAATCAAAGAATCGCTTACATGACGGTTCTATTAATCCAGATAAATTGTCTGATTCGGAATCAATATTATTAGAAAAAGATGGCATTGGCAACTCATCTGAGTGCGGTACAGGTAAAATAGTCGACGCCGTGGCTTTGTATTCGTATCTGCGTCGATTTCTCATATTCAGTTTAAGCACAGTTCTATTTGCGCAAAAACATAACAGTTGCCTTCATTATGTGCGAAAACCGGATGCCAAATCAAGGGTATTCCAAAGGGCATTTTTATTTTCCTGTGATTTCTTTTTTGATCAAAAATTAAAGTCAATGTCGACGTGCTTTGAACGCAGCACAAGTTTGGTGCCCAACGGATTGTCAAGCACAGGATCCATCATAAAGTATTTTTTATAGGTTTTTTGCACACGCGTTGTAAAATTTCTAGGCATTTTTTCCGGTGTGTGTTTACCACATATATTACAAAAAAGTTTTACTTTTATTGCGCAATCCGACATGAAAACAATAAAACGAACAAATAACGAATTTTTTTGTGATACTATCACTATTGATTTGATGTAAGTTGGATAGTGGAAAATATTAAAGTAGAAACTAATTTTTTTTTTAGAAAGACCACCGAAATTATGTTTATATATATTTCATCACAAAAATTTATTTTTTTTTGAAAACAGCGACCAAAATTATGTTGGGAAAGTATATTTTTGAATTTTTTCTCGACCACAACTTACGTTGTAAAAAGTTAATAAGTGATCGCAACGTACAAATTTTAAAATAACTTTATTCGGAACCCAGATGTGATCCAGACCTCCGACTACCTATATTGCACTCCTAGAGGTGCCTACTATCATGATTTTTTGGAATTATTCAAGAAGACTTTATTTGTCTTAATTTGGTCACACCGTGTTATGAATGATCGTAAAGTGAGGTTGACCAAGAAAGCCGAGACTCTGAGGATATCAAAATATAAAAAAAGCGTGTTAAACATAAAAAGTAGGTGCCGCATGACCTCACACTGGATCAAAAGCTACAACGTGTCAACAGCAAAGATATTCAACCTTAATAAAAACGAATATTTTTATTTTATTTTATGGAATCTGTATTCAGGGATGAGCTGGTATAATATACATTGATTGCCTTGAAAAGGACTTGACTATAAACAGTGATTATTAGATAGCGTTGTTGGAGTGTTTGAAGGATGAAATTACGAAAAAACGAACCCATTTGAAGAAGAAAAAAGTGCTGTTTCATCAAGAAAATACACCGTGTCACAAGCCAATGAAAACGATGGCAAAATTGCAAGAATTAGGTTTCGAATTTCTTCCGTATCCACCATATTCTCCAGATGTGGCCACCAGTGACTTATTTTTGTTTGCACACCTCAAGAGAATGTTCGCTGGAAAACAATTCAGCACTTATGAAGAAGTTATCTCTGAAACTACGGCCTATTTTGAGGCGAAACAGAAATCGTACTATAAAAATGGTGTCGAAAAATTGCATGACCACTATAATCGTCGCATCGCCCCTATTATTACCATTAGCAACACATCAAATTGATTTTTAACATTTTAATTTTACATGTTTAATTGGTTTTGCGAAACTAAGATTGGGTTGAGTTGACATTGTCTTGATTTTAAAGCCGAATTTGAAAACCTAACGTAATGTATTGTTGTTTTTGAATATTTTTTTATTCAAACAAAATCCAGCTAAGCAACAAATTAGAAAAGCATTTTCTTAAAATAGATAACAACTTCAAAATAAGTTTGAAATTCCAAGTAGAGCTTCGATTGTGTTTATCTAGCTTTCGCGACATTTATAATCAGCTTCTCAATCGACCGTCGTCACAAATTTAAAATAAGGAGTTGCAATTTTTTGTAATGTTTTCATGTCTTATTTTCTCATTAATTTTGTTTGGAGATCACTTTGTCATAGATTTTGGACATATTTTCTAGGTGAAAGTTTTTCATGCGATCCTTATCGATTTTAGACCACTTCCAAAGTTGGTGTAATTTCAATTATTTTGTTTGCCAAAGACCACTTAATAAAGGTACCGGGGTAAATAACCGGCACCGTTAACAAAAAATATTTTTCCAGACGAATGCAATTTCTTAAAAATGACTATCTTAATATATAAAAGGCAAGTGCCGCACATTGGTTGAAGAGTGGCCGAAATTCATTTGTTTCATGTTCGCCGATTTGGATAATTTTTTTGTATTTTGTTGTCAGATATCTGAGTATTATGATTCCGTAATATTAGGCTGATATATTTATTATTTGCTTGGACAGACATGCTCGAAGTTCACATATGTTCGCTTGTTTAAAATGGCATGTAAATTTACTGTATATTCAATCTTTTGGTACAATCGCAGTAAACTTATCATTTGACTTTGTTGAATATTTTCGAAAATGACAATTGTCATAGATGAGATTTGCATTAAAAAAAGTTGGAAAAAGTGCCATATAAAAAATTTCGTAGAACAAAATATAAACATCATCAAAATTTCAATGTTCATTAACTTCCGTGAACTGCATATTTTTAGCTTTCTTTTTAAAAGTTAAAAAAAAATTCAGCTGCTCCTACCTGCTTCTTTCCAAAAAAAAAAAGAGTACGATAATGATGTTAAAAAATTATTAAGACTATGCTTAAATTACTTATTCATGTTTTTGTATTTGTTTTTTCTATGGAAGATGGGCGTTAAAGTGGGCGGATTAGGTATATATTTTCAGGAGCCCATTCAACAATTAAAATATTTATTTTTTGTGAAAATTGTGTTGATGCATTAAAAATCAAGGGAGTTAGCCACTTTTTCAATACAAGTTGTATGGGAAGTGAGCGTAAAAGTGGGCGGATATTTTTCAAATTTCACACAAATAATTCAGAGTGTTTAAAAAAGCTATGTGCCAAAAAGCAATGCCGTAAGTCAAAATTTAATTTTCACTTTGTATGGGAGATGGGCGTAGTTTTTTTCTTGATTCAAACAAAAACTGCATGTGGCAAGTTTCATTGTTCTTCGACAACTTCTTTTTTTTTAAGCCGCTCGTTGTATGAACCTCAACCAATGTGCGCCGTGCTCTATATCGCTCCAACTGTGTTTTTTTATATATTAAATAAATTGTCAGCCTAAGAGTATGCTCACAAAATTTATATGATATCTATCATTAAGGACACATTGACGTGGACTGGAAAAAAATAACATTTGAGGTGAATATAAAAATGTCTTATCGTGTGCTACTTAATTATATTGAACAAGACCTGTATTCGAGTATGACGGACTTCTACTACTAGTATGTAATATGTATATGCTTTCGTACTAGAATAAGTTAACTTTAGATATCCCAAGTTGTATCTTCAAAAATAAAAAAAATTTTTAAGAAATATTTTGGATTATTCTTAATTCAAGTATTCTTTCTCGACGTATATTTTTTTTATTTTGAATTTTTTCTTCATTTTGGACGCACCCGTTACACTGTGCGCTAGTTCGTCGACCATCAGTTGAAACAGGTTGGTTTAAAAGTATTGAATTTTGAAATGATATTGTTTTTATTTATTCAATATAATTTTCCTCTACTTCAATACACTTTTTCCAATGTATAATACAATGGTCTCAAGTGGACTTTAGCATATAATTTCCATATCATCTATTCAAAAGTGTATTAATAAGTATTATTTTCGTAGGTATGGCCCAAGCGCAAGTGTGTCTAAAACTTTGAAGAATTAAGTCACTGTCTCGCTTCTTATGACAATCAAAATTGTGAAGTAATAGTGAAAACTTTTTAATAAAAACTAAAGCGGGAAAAAAAACTACACCTTAGAAGCCAAGTCAAGCAAAGCAGAGCATTAGTAAAAAGAGAAGAAAAAAATACAACCCTAGAACCAAGCTTCATCGGCATCAACTAATGGTAGTGGTTATGTATTTTTTTCTGCATGAACAGTCGTCGGCCCAGGCTCACCCCTTTTTTGTTGTTGATTTTTTTTTCTTTATGACTAAAACTTGAACGTTTAAGTTCTGGTTTCTTTCAATTATTTTTTCTTGTCGCACATATTGTAGATATATTTTTTCTGTTTTGTGTTTTGTCTATCTACTCCCTTGGTTTTGACAGCGTGAGTAAAAATTTTCTGAGAGTGACAATAATTTTTTTAAGTCGTCGGTTTTTTTTTTATTCTGCATACAATTAGGGGTCTTACTCACTAAGGCGAAGAAAGAAAAAAAAAAGAAATAAAAACCAAACACTAAACCAGAACATACATAATTCTATCTGTTCTCTATTATTGTTGTTGTTGTTGTTGTCTATACTGCCGATCTTGTGCTAGACTCTCATCATTTTATGCCATAGAATGTTCTGTTATTGCTGTTGCTGTTATTGTTGTTGGTGTTTTTAGGATTATTCTTCACTTCACTTTACTTGAATGTATGCTGCAGCAAGTATAACACACAAAAGTTTTAAATGTGCAATTTTCTTGAAATCTTGAAAAACTTCCCACGATCCTTTTTAAGATGCATGCTAATTTCTGGTGTTCGTATGGTTTATATTTTTTATTTCCATTCATCTATACATGAATGAGTTGGTAGAGTTGTGTTTCAGCTGAAATTTCTTTGGGGAAGAATTTGGATATTTCGGTATTGAAGTTAATTAATAAGAAGAATAAAAGAGAATTTTATGATAAGCGCAAAATTTGAAGTTATGACAAGTAGTTTTTATAAAAATGCATATCTGAATAAATAAAGCATAATTTTAGGCTTTCGATTTTTTTTGGGCTATTAAAAATGTCATCAATAGGCGTTTTCGTTTATTTGTTAAGAGCAGAGCAAAGCCTGGCAAAAAACTTGTTCGTGTTTTTTATTTGGTCAGAGCGATAAGAGCGGATTGATCGAGTTTTTGTTTTTAGTCATAGCACAACGAGAGTGCTCTCGATGCGACTCTATGTGCTCTGTATCAAACGTTCGAGCACGTAGAGCATATTTCAGAGTTCTATTTTTCACACTTATATGAAATGAATTAAAACAAATAATCTTTAACAAAAATAAAGGAAAACAATAAAAATAGTATCCAAATTATAAAATTGTGTATAAAATATGTGATTCTTAACAATAATTTAACAAAAAATACTCTTATATGACATCTAAGACATTTGATACACGGTTTGATTTTTTATTAATCCAGAGTTCTCTGAAATAACTCGGAGTAGAGTATTTGTGGAATGTACTCCATGCACTCTAGCTCTGTGATCTGCTCTTCTCTGAACATAAAAACGAAAACGCCTAATATGTGTATAAAATATAACTCGCTATTAGCCGATACACATTGACTGCAACATGAAACAAACGACAAACGTCAAAAAATAGAATGCATGTTTTCTTTAAGTAAATATAATTTTTGGATCCAGCACGAAAAAGAGAGGATGCGACCACAAATGTTGCAGACGCAGACTTCAATCTATTTCTAATTTGACACACGACAAAAGAGGACTCTGAAGTTTATTTACGTTTATGTTTTAATTATATTAAAGCTAGCTGTACGTTTTCCATTGTGTGAGGCTTGTGATTATTGTTTTGTTTAATATAGTTTCAAAGTTAGTTAATTAATTAAATAAAATTCATCAGAAATACAGATTGTTCCTGTTGCATTCATTATAATCCAGACGTTGAGAACACTGCGATAATTCTCTCTGACGACTAGTTTTCGTTTTGTCGGTGGTCGCATGTTGCAGTCAATGTGTATCGTCTATATATGTCACAATAATCAACACTATAAAGATTTTTTTTATTGACAATAGAAATTTTGCAATCAGGTAGTGATGGAGTGTCTGTTAGCACTATTATTATTAGCCATAAAACCGAGTATTGAATTAAGTACTTGTTTATGCAGCAGAGAATAAAAGATGCATCAGACATTTCAACCGTTTAAAAGGTGAGATGTTGTGCTGCTGTTGTTTTTATCTTCGTCGTTGCAGTCGTTGGACGTAAGATAGACTTCGCCATTTTGCGTCAACAACACTGGATAAATAAAATAGAGAATAAGTTGGCAACAGCCGCAGAAGAGATATTGGATGGGATCTACATTATTTAAGTATAACTCATACGTATTTAATTTATAAAAGTAAATATTTTATATTTTTAATAGATTCAGCAGAAAAAGTCTGGCAGCAAAGAGTTCGCAATGTTATAATCTTAAAAAACGAACAAATAAGAGTTCGTTTTACAAACTAAAAAGTGTTTAAGATGGCTTTGTTATTGAAAAAATATGTAATTTTTAAAGTTTTAAGCTTGAGGAGAAATTCCCCAAGATCTTATAAATTTCGTAGGAAAAGTAATTTTTATATTCATTACGCTCATTTCGTGCAAAACTTTTCCAACTAAAAATTTTGGCTGAGACCATTTCTGATTAATGATATCTCGAATAATTGAAAAACAATTATGCTTTAAAAATGAATTATGGAATGGTTGATTATGTACTTATATAGTTTAAAACTTTGATTTTATAAGGGTGATTCTCAGAAAATCTCAAAAATTTTAAATTTTCAATTGTGAAAAATTTTTGTGAAAGCTTTTATTACTTATTATTTATCGTTACTATTTCTCAGGAGGTATTATGTAACATAAGTTCAAAAAACCTACTACCACCCAACCACCCTATTTTCAAAAAAAAAAACATGAAAAAAGAAGTAATGAAATATATTTTATTAACCAAAATATGCTGATATTAACGAAGTCTTACCAAAGAATTATTTTATTACTTTTTTTAATACCATGTCTTCGGGCACTTTCCACTTCATTTGTCGGAAACTAGTGCCCGACCGAATGTGAATTTTTGCCGAAGCCGAAGCCGATTCTTCGGCAAAATGAAAATAATCGGTCGAAAGCCGAAGCCGAAGCCGAAGCGAATAAGAAACAAATGTTTTCAAGTTAAAAAAAATGTTGATTGTGAACCACACCTAAACGTAAAGTTTTTCTGCATTTCATTTGGCATTTCTCAATTTCAGACTAACTCAATTTGAACCATGGAAAGATACATAATCGAGCCACGCGTTAAAGTTATTCAAGAAATGGCAACAGTAGATGGTTAATTTTCGCACATTTTCACCTCAGTGGATTCGTCAATAAGCAGAATTGACGCATTTGGGCGAATGATAATCCAAGAGTGATTGTCGAAAAACCCATGCACCCACAAAGAGTGACTGTTTGGTGCAGTTTATGGGTTGGCGGCATCATCGGGCCGTATTTATTCTAAAATGATGCCGGTCAGGCAGTTACTGCGAATGTTGTTCGCTATCGTGAGATGATAACGAACTTTTTAAGGCCCGAATTGGTAGATATGGATGTGGACAATATGTGGTTTCAACAGGACGGTACCACTTGCCACACAGCTAACGAAACAATGACTCTTTTGCGCGACAAATTCAATGGCCGTGTTATCTCACGTAGTGGCGATGTCAATTTGCCGCCAAGTTGGACTTCTTTCTTTGGGGTTATTTGAAAGAAAGAGTGTACGTCTATAAGCCAGTAACAATTCAAGAGCTAAAGGATGAGAAAATTCGGTACATTAGCGACAAAGAACCTCAGTTATGCCTCAGCGTCATCGAAAATTTGGACCATCGGATGGAGGTGTGCCGCCGAGGTCGCGGCAGCCATTTGGCCGATATTATGTTTCATACATAATTGAACCCTATCAATATTATCATAATAACAATAAAAGACAGTAATTTTCTGAATAATTTGTGTTTTATTCAAAATCAACATCGGCCCTTAAAATTTAACCACCTTTTATATTCATTTCAGTACAAAAAAACTTACTGAAATCATTTAATTCGAGTTTTTCTGCAAAATTCGGATTTTTCTGTAATCGAATTATTGACGTCAGGATATAGTAGAAAAAAATTGAATATATTTTCGATCCAGTAGAGAAAAGCTACATAAATGTAATACTAACTGAAATCTGGCAGAAAATTTCTAGCGTTAACTCGGATTTTTTATTTCAGTCCATAACAAAAGCAAAAACGTAACAGTCGGACTCGCTGCATTTATCATTTGAATAAAATTTTCAAAGAATGAACGCCAACTCATGAAAGAACAGAAAAGAAGAGAAACACAAAACGAACAATGAAAATGTTTCAAATGTTTACTGAATAATTAAAAAACAAATAAAAAAAATTAATTGTTTAGCAAAGCAAAAACATTCGGTAAAAATAATCGGCTATTTCGGCCGAAGCAGAAGCCGAAGATCAAAATATCGGCCGATTATGTCGATTACCGAAGTCGAAGCCGAATAATCGGTCGGAAACTATCGGAAACCAATGATCCGATCTGGATGAATCTTTTTGTTTTCAATAGTCAACACCCAAATGCATCGGAAAAAACTCTAAAACAGATCTTTTTTATTTTATTATTTTCAAAACACCGTCACAACTTTAAATACGATTATCTCGAAACCATTTTTCGCGATTGGTTGTAATAACAAGTTATTGAAAAAATTGTCCGATTTAAATAATTTTTGCACCACATATTAAGAAGAGCAGTCATTTTCGTCGTTACCAGAATCATGAAGGTACCTCTAAAAACAACGGAATTAGACCTATTTTAAGCCCTAAAAAGTACCTGTTTTTGTAAATTTTGACTTGTGGATGCTATAGTTCCGTTATTTGTTGAACGAACCTCTTTATTTTGGTACCGACGACAACGGCATTAACTCTTAACACATTCCCAAAAAAAACAACGAACGTTCATTTGTAATCACTTATTCAAAATAAACGTTTGAATAAATAATTCAGGAACTTTGTTCACGACCGGTACTTTATTATCTAAATGTTTTTTCCAGACTGATTTTCTTACTTTTCTTTCTTAATTCTTATTATTTTTTAATTACTCCACAATAACGCAAAAATGAAAACATGTAGAACAATATCAACGCAAACCGAACCGATGACACATGCACAAAAAAACCAAAATTGACGATGCTGATGCTTATAGTCGAGCGCTGCATGCAAGGGTTTTTTTTCAGAAAGGACGTTCTCTTCAAACGTTAATGTTTAATGAACGGTTAAAGCGAACGTCCTTAATTTTTGTAGTTGTGCGTAAAATTTCTTGAGAAAATACGAAGCAGACAAATGTTTAGTAATGAAAAAATGCGTTTATCTTTCGATTGCAAACGAAATAAATCTGCTTTTAAATATATTTAAGAATCATTTAGAAATATCATTTAAGAAATTTATTATAAAATATCTTAAATGACTTGCTGATGACAACAAAATAACACTGTTTCTCTTAAAATACTCTGCGACAATTACGCGCTCATTGTTCCTTGTTCCAAGTTTCTTTAGCAGCAAAACATTAGCAGCGTTGAGCTGAAATTTATGAAACTACAAATGTTGTTTTTGAAAGAAAATAAGCCAAAATTGAAAATAAAAACTGAACATTTATTTAATTTAACAGGTATCACCTACATATGCAAATACAGTTAACAGATTGCATGTGTTTGTGTTTTATTTTCTAACTTCATGAATAAAATTGGAACATACAATTGTTTTTTACTATTTATTTTTTTTACTATTTATTTACTATTTATGATCAATAGCTGTTGCATCGAAAATTATTCGCGGCCAGATTTTTGATGTCGTTTCATGTCGTTCAGTTTTTTTTCATTGACTGATACATGCACAAGCATGTTAGAAGCAAACTGTTTCAGAGAATATCAACAACAAAACTCATGGAAATATTATTTTCAATTAACTTTTGAACTAAATGTAATTTGAAAATTCTTTCTAGGGATAACCTAAGTTAGGAAGCGTAGAACAGTTCAGAAAAATAAATTTTAAGATCGGTCAATCCATTCGAAAGTTTTTTGAATCTTAACATCTTGAAACAACTTGTTACGTGGAAGATTCGCTTGCTTCAATAAATAACAAAATGTGTTATACATACACTGAGGGAAATATGTGTTTAAATTAAATGAAATTGTGTTCATATCAAAGGAATTTGTTTTTGAAATAGAGCTTGAAACAAGTTCATTTAAATTAAACACAACTAAGTTTAAAGTTAAAACCAAAACAAAAGTTTTGTTTTTAAAACAATACTTATTAAATATAGTTTCAGAGTAATCCTTTTAAGTTTAAAAACATTTATTTAAAAACAAATTTGAAACAAAAATTTTAAAATCTAAAACAAATATGTTGGTGGTGACCGTGGCATGCAGGTTAAGTGTGTGGCTTAGCATACTCGGAGCCCGGGTTCGATCCCCAGCCGCGGCGAAAAGTTTTTTTTATTAAAAAATTTTTCTGATCGGTCACCACCTCTCTGCAGACAATGGCAAACCTCAGAGAGTAAATAATGCCATGTAAAGCTTCTTGAGAACATGAACTTTAGCCGTTCGGAGTTGGCATAAAACATGTAGGTCCAGTTCTCGGTCAATTGTGTGCAAACATTTAATAACACACACAACACAATTGATCATTAGAAGCTCGGTCAAAGTCCTTTCTAGGGCTGAAATGGCCAATTTGTTTTTTTTTTTTTTTTAAAACAAATATTTTAAAGAATAATTTTTTTCGATGCCATTTTTTAGGCTTTTCCGAGTTTTTGGCATCAGATCAGCTACCCCCGGGACCCTCCGAATACCAAATGCTAATAACATTCTATGAAGGCGCACGTTGCTGCGCCTACACACCCTGTGTTCCAATGACTGTTCCAATTTTCTAGTAAAAAGACATGGACAATGAGTAACTTTACACTGAATTTCAATGTTATACGACGTTTGGTAACAAAGTTATCGATATTAAGCATTTGAATTGTTTGAGTGGTGCCACGCCTCATTCTCCAATGCTTGCTGAATTTTTCTAGTCGAAGGACACGACTAAGTATTATATTCATTCCGAGTTTCAAAAATATGTGATTTATATTTCGATAGTTATACTGAAAAGTTTGAATGCTTAAAACGTGTCACGCCTCTTTTGCAACGCTTATAAAATGTTACCAGTAAAATAACACGTGGCAATTGAGCTCGAATACGGAATTTTGTAGGTGTCTAACATTTGATTCTAAAACTATTCGATATAGAAAATTATGGTTGTATGGGAATTGCCCCGCCCCCATCTTCTATCGGCACCAAACTTCACAGGAACATTCTCAAGAATTTCCTAGAGTTTTCCTGAAAATTTCATAACAATTGATTTAGCGTTTTCGGAGTCTACTTGTAACATACACACATTTTAACATTCAAATAATCATTATGATAGAGGTTTAATTAACTATCTTATTAAGAATTCCCTTTAAATGCTGTCACCAAAGTCGTTAAGCAAAGTCATTAAATAAGTTAATGATTTGTTTTTGTTTTTTAAATTTAAAGAAATTTTTATATATTTTTCTTATTGTTTTATTCAATAAAAATCATAATAAGACCATTTTTTTAAAAATATGTTTTTAATAATAAGAGAATAATAAATAAGGAATTATCTAGTTCAATTTTTTTAATTCCATATTAGAAAAGATAATTGTAAAGCTTAGAAGAAATAACAGAGCCTATTCCACTTTTCAAGAAAAAAACAAATCTAAAAATGAGGATATGTTTCTTTTCTATAGTTGAATCGGTCAATGAAATATATTTGAAGAAAATAGTATAATTTATATACAAAATCGACTTTGGCCGTAAAATTTTACTATTTCTTGTACGGATGCAGCAACATTAGTCTATTCCATATTTGATTTCAGATACATATACTATTTTTTTGAAATTCAAAACTCCCTCAAGAGTTGCGAAACAAAACATGTCTATTCCGTTTTTAAGGTCTCTTTCCAGCTCTTAAGTAATTACTCAAGAAAAAGTTTCATATATTTCTTTAGTGTATAAAAGTATAAATTCACAGTGTCGACGCTGTTACTTTTGAATGAAAAAAGTAGCAAAACAGAAAAATTTTTTCTTACGAGCTGGATTCTCTTTTAAGTAATTTTGAAAAAATAATTTTTGATTACTTTTCAGTTTTTTGTATGAAAACATGTTTTACTTGGGAGCTGGAAACAGGCCTTTTAGCGGGAAATATATTAAATGTCAGCAACAAATCAAGAAAAACATTCAGTTAGGTTAAAAACTTATATTTTGCATGTATCTTATGCAGGTTCGATTTATATGGAGGCAAGAAACCGATGCTGCCTGGGCGATTTTAGGTTCGGGCATGAAAAGTTGTTAAAAAAAAACATAAAAGGGGGGACTCGGGATGCATTTTACATTTTTTCTTCCAGAATTTTTTCAAAAAATTATTTTGTTAAAAATGTGCACAGCCAGAGTAAAACTGATGTCAGAAATTAAATCCTCGCACCCGTTTCAACTTTAATACGGTCTAACATGCAAACGTTTTTGTACAAAAATTTACAGTAAGAAATTCCTAAAGAAAAAAAATCACAATATTCAATTAAGGTCATAATTACTTTTGACCTTATATTTACACCGTGTTTAGGTTGAATCAGGTGCGAGGATTTCATTTAAAAAATCGATTGATTTATCCCAAGGATAAATCCCTCACAATATTGAGGGTGTTAAAGGACACGGTGCACCCCTAGCCCCCTTTTTTATGTTTTTCCTTAAAAACTCTTCATGCCCGAACCGAAAATCGCCCAGGCAACATCGAATTCAAAACAATCATAGCTGTTAAATAATGATAAGTAATCGTATTCATTAGGAATTAGATTATTTTTCTTAAAAATTTGAAATAATTTATTAAGTACGATTATTTTCTGCTTGGCTCAGTAATCAAACGATTACGATTACAAATAATCAAATTATAATCACGATTACTCAAAATTATGGATATAATCAAAAAGAATCAAAAGTAATCCTCAAAAAAAGGTGGATTATTTTTAAAGCTTAACTTTGATTATTTCAAGAATTTTTTATTTTCAGGCTCAAATTCTTAAAATAATCAAAAAGAATCAAAACTAATCTTTTAAAGTAATCGGATTATTTTTGTTGATTATATTCGTAATTTAAAGTAATCGTGATTATAATTTGATTATTTGTAATCGTAATCAATTACTAATCAATAACTTGTTACTTAAAGATTATATAATGATTACAATTCTTTTTGAAAAATAATCTAATTGATTACTAATCGTAACCGAAATTTAACAGCTATGAATACAATACTTATATTTTTTTGTATCAAAATGTTTTTATTCCAAAATTAATTTATAAAATGATTCCAGAATAGACTATTTTATAGCAAAATATGCCTAAAAAGAATACATATTCTATAACTTTTCTAATATTTTCTAGAAAGAAAGAATTGTTAATTAAAAAGTAAACTTTAAAAATAATAAGTATTTTTAAATTTATACTAAATCGTCTAAAATGGAATAGATCCCGTTTTGCTTCTAAACTTCACAATTATCAATACCATTTTAATTAAACTATTTTTAATTTATTTCAATTAAAGTTGAACCACGATTTGTTTTAACCGGTATAATTAGGGGATATTCACTGCGGTTTTCCTCTATTATACATACATGGGCATGTGTTTGTCATATATTATTCAAAAACTTGTTGGTTCAAATAAAAAACGAATTCATGTCAATAAATCTTTGAACACCCAAAAAACTTCGTATTTTGATGGATGAAAATTCACATTTTTATGTTGGAAATTAATGAATGTAATAATGTTAATAGCAAATATTTTTTTGTCGGAATTTTGGATTTTCTGTGATAAGGTCGGTAACAAGCATCACGGATAATCAAGGTTATAGGTTCAGTATTTATAAGTAGTATAACACTTATACAAATTTGAAATACTCACTCTTTATTTTCGTTTGATATTTTTGAAGTTTAATCCACAGTGAATGAATGTGTGAAACAGATCGTTGTTGTTTTTTATTCGTGCTTATCTTTATTTTCTGAAGTTATTATAATGATGCATATCGACTAACGAACCCGAAAAGCGGGTTTTTTCTTTAAATTTATTTATTTTATTTTTTTTTAATCTTTTTTATATTAATGGAATTGGGAACGCATCAAAATGGTATGTATTCAAATTTTAATAAATAATTTTTGGTATTTTATGTATGACATATAAGCGTGATAATAAATAAAATTGCATTTTTTTTTGTTTTGTTGTTATATAAAATTTAATTACAATGAAAACAATTACTTTTTTAAAAATTTAGAATTTTTAAATAATTAACTAATAAACAGTGAAGAAGTTAAACAATTTATGAATGTAAAAATAACAGTGCAATAAGAGAGGCCAATAAATTAGTTAAGATCAAAATAAAAAAAATTAAGTGAATATTGCAAGAAAATAAATAAGAAAACACGTTTAGAACGAGGATTTGAAGCGAAGTTTTAAGCGATGATTTGGAATGAAATTTGTAACAATTTTGAAGACTTGACAATTTGTTTTTGTTTTTTTTTTCTTTGGTTTAACAAATGTATTATTTTATTTTGTTTATAGCTTTTTATGAAATTTTCATCTTATTTTTGTTGACATTTATTTTTGCTTGCGTTTTTTTAAATTTACTCCACATTTCGGTTATTTGCTCAAAACACCGCTAGACGCAACAACTTAACTAAATAATTATTTTATAAATTTTTTTTAAATTTCATTTATTTAATTTTTGTTTTTAATTTAAAATTTTGAAAAACTTTTCTTTTTTGTTTTTTTTTTTTTAATTATTTGAATTTATTTGTGTATTTGTTGCACTTCCTGTGGCGTACGTTTTGTTAATGTTGCGTCCTGCGAACGCGCAGCCAAACTATTCCAATAATTTTAACAAGTATAAAGAATATAATTTGAGAATGAAGAATGCAATTGCAGACGAAGACGAAGGCGCAGAACAAGAAGCAACACCAGCAACAACAACAGCAACAACAACAACAACAACAAAAGCAGCAGGCTCAAGTAATAATAATAGAAGTGTAAGAACAAGAAGTAGTAGTAGAATCAGCAGAAGAAGCAGCAACAGCACCGCTTAGTGCAAGGAACTGAGCCTGAGCTAAATTTAAGGGAGGTTGTACAACAACAACAACAACAACAACAAAATCAAGTCGTAATCAAGTAAAAACTATACAAAAAAGGCGCACACAACATGAGAACAACAATAACAGCTAGACTGTTGAACAATCAACAAAAAGAATAACAACAGAAGAAGCATAAGAAAAGTAGAAAAAGAAAATAAAAAAAAAACATAGAATTCACAGAAGAAAAAGAAGAAGAGAAGTAAGAAGAACCAGGGTCTACGATTATCTACAGAAATGCAGGCAGATCGAACTAGTTGGTTTGCCTGGAAAATGATCATTAAATATTTTCGTCCTTTGTTTTGATACATTTTTTACCATTCCACATTGAAAAATGAGAGTTCAATGCGTTAACTCAGAGCACACTAACAAATATGTGGAGAAAAGGTAGTATTTCTACCAGTGGTGGTGATAAAAATAAAAGAAAAAAATATAAATGGATTATTGAGTACGATAATAAAAAGCTCTAAAGAAGGTTTAATTAAATTTTAAATCTGTTATTTGTAAACTGTTATGTATATTGGTGGCGGCCGTGGCCGAGCTTGTTAAGTGTGTGGAGTGAGTGCTAACCACCAACTGCGGTGGGCCGACTTCAATTCTCCATCTGACATAAAGTTTTTTTCGACAGTAAAACTAACCCGGTTATTAAAATAATCCTGTTAAAACATATATTTTTTACTAATTTTAAATAAAATTCCGATATTTTAGTGGTTAAAATTAAAAATTATTTAATAGATAGGTTGCAATCCTTTTCTCCTAAGCAAAATACGGTGTCAAGCGCTCTTTCTCAAGTTTTAAAAGTAGACGACCTAAAATTTTCAAAACATTAATTGATTTTTTCAGAAATGTGTTACAAATAGAAGGAAGCCACAGCGTAAAATTATAACAAAATTGCAGAAACAATCGTTCTAGGCATTTAAGCACCCATGGATGCTGTCAGATAATCAAAAGTCCAAAAGTGAGTCGCAAAATATCTTCAATACAAATTGCTACTGAGATTAAACAAGAGCTTGGAAAAGATGTTCATTACATTATGGATCGGAGAGAACGAGGTATGAGGCGAACTTAAATTATCGTGATCCTCTTAATTCAATAGTGAACCAAAAGAACCATTAAGCATATGACAATCATGGATTAACTTAAGCTGAATGATTGTTTGGACCTCTGTTGGCCGAAAAACGTTAAGGAGAAAGCCCTATACAGATCTAGAAAAATTTAACCTTGTTTCAAAAGTCATTGTGTGGGATGTATGTCCACTGCAGAGTGGGCGAGCTCGTATTTATTGACGACATTGTGAAGAAAATGAAGTATATAAAAAAAAAAAATTTTAAAAAGTGCCGAAAAGTAGAATTTACCAGCCTTATTCCCTTTCCAACATTATAATGACCCGAAGCATTAGGCTCATATTGTGTGCTTGTGACTTGCATACAATGTTTCTCATGTTCTACCACAACCGCCACATATTTATGGGAAGAGTTGGATAGGAGAGTGAAAAGGAGGGCGATAACGAAAAGGTTGAAGCCGGTACTAGCCGAAGAATGACAGTTATAAAACAAAAAGGATTAGCAACTGAATAATAATTTAAAATTGCCTTTATTAAGCCATTAAACCAATCGTAAAGTGGAAAGTTGGCTTACTGTGCCAAAAAATTTAGTTCATAACTGCAAGTATTTAAGCATAGGAGAGTCAAATTTGGACAGATTTTGTACTATAACAAAAATAAATGTTTGTACTGTACGCGTCCGTGAAGTGAATGCAAAAGATACTATTGAAGCACTTGAGACCACCTGACAATATGTTGAACTTGACAAGGTGTACCAAGAATCAAAAGAGCACATTTTGCAGCTTTTAGATGACTCAAAGGTTCTTATATAAATATTTATGATATCTTTGATAAAAACTAAGATTCTATGACAAGGGATCTACTGGTAGTGAACTTTTTTCTTTCTTTTAATTTCTTCGACAAAAATTGTTATATTTTTGACAAATTGATTTTACTTAAATAATCTATGAAGTTATACCTATAATTCAACTATAAAGCTATATCCAAGGATTCAACAAAACTGATTAAAGTTCCAATGACCCAACTTTAGTGATACTAGTCCCCAGGGGCGCAACCAGGAATTTTTTTTGGGGGGATTTTATCATATGTTTACTTATACATAAACTAGTAAGGTATATCTTCGACTTAGCCGAAGTTAAAATACCCCCACGGGCGATTCGCAATGGTACAAAATCTTAAATTACAGCTCTTTTTATATGACACTTTAAAAATTTTTACTATTTTGATGACGTCTAAAATACATTCATATCAAATTGTTTTCCTGCAAAGTAAAGTTTTCAATAAGGGCTTATTTGGAAGATAGGCGTGTTCTTGAGTGGTTGATGCCAATTTTTCTAACTTGTCTCAATTTTTATATAATACACACAAATACCCAATTTCAGGTTTGTATCTTAAATATTAGCCTATTTATAGAGTTTCCAATATTATGGGTTGTATGAACACCGTTGTATGGACACCGATGGGCGTGTTCATGGTGGATGACGCCCATTTTTGTATCACATCTTGGTTTTAGAATAAATATCTAATTTTACTTTTGTAGCTTCGACAGAAGCCTATTTCGGTAATTCCATGTCAAATCGACCACGTTTCTGACATCACTATTTTTGAAAATTTTGAAACTCACTGCTTGGATAGTTCTCCTAAAAAGTATTATATCTGCGTACTTTGTTTTTGGGTTTTAATTTTTTTTTTTAAGATATACACTGTGAAAAATATGAAAATATGTTAAAAAATACGAACTGTGCATGTATTCAAACCGCTGTAACTTTGAAACCGTTAGTCGCACAGAAAAAAAATTAGGATATATTTTAAAGACCTTGACAAGGTCTTTATGGTGGTACACTTTTTTTGTAGCAGTTTTATGAAATTTTTTTTTTTTGTAAGCTGAAATTTTTTAATCTCATTTTTCAAGGTCATCGCAACAAATTTTTTACCTTTTTTATACAGTGTCTTTTTAGAGCATCAACTCTCACGGCTTAGTCAAAATTTTAGGTTGGAATTTCAACGATTACTATTTTTAACGTTTTTCTTTTTAAATGTCTTTAAAATATTTCTTATTCTAATATCGAAAGTTTTCCATTTTTTTATGTCAATACCAATGAAAATCCAAAAAGATATCTTTTAACACTTAAATAAAGTCAATAGTTTACAAAACCAAACATTTTTTATTTTTTTTTTTAAATTTTTATAAACCTGTACAATATTTGACGTAGGTGCTGTGGATGTTACTCGCATTTCAATTCTTCCTTTTCCATTAGGAATAAATGAGTGGTGGGTCAAAATTCCATGTATTATTTTTGCTTTATTAAAGCGTTTTTGGAGAACTTGAGCTTCTTCGCGGTACTGTTCTGAAGAAAAAAATTCAGTGTCAATATTTTATATGTTCTTTGAAACCCAATTAAAAAATCTTTTTGGGGTATTTATAGGCTCGTTGACATTTTGCAGACTAGCCCTCGCGGCAAGTCTTTTAATTGTGCCACCCAAGCCGTCACATGGCCCTTTGCCACGTGATGTAGCAAAAAAGTGCCACTCAGCAGAGATATTAAAATCAATTTTGTGCTTACACAAATTTATAAAGTTTTTTTTGTTTTTATATTGAGCTCCTGCTCCATCCGAGAAGTAAAATATTTTAGTTAGTATCCCCAATTTTTTTTTAAGAAAATTAACTAAGCCACGCTGCAACAAATGCACTGCTATGGTGTCGTGCTTCAAGCAATCAGAAATAGCAACGTAACTTAAAAATTTTACTTGTTCATTCTCCTTGAAGTAAATTGAAAATGGATGTAGAGTCACTTGGTCGTTGTTCCAGTGTATACCTTGTACTGAGTCCTGTAGAACAAACGCGTAGTTTTCTGAAAAGTCGCATATAACTACACACTCTCCAATTTGCAAGTCCTCTTTTTTTTTATTCAAAAAATTGCTTTGCTCTTTTGCTATGAAAGAGTGTGTTACCAAGCGCTTTAATTTTTCCGAAAATTTCTCCAAATATTCTTTTGTACTAGATTGTAATGGTTCTAGTGATGTACGATCAACATCTAACCATTGCTTATAACTTACGTTTTCAATCATATTATTTTCAAAAATTTCTTTGAATTGATCGATCAGATTTTGTAAACCAGGACAATTATTGCATGATTGAAAAAAGCAATTTAAATTTGGTGGGTTGCAAATAATGTAATTAATAAAATCTTTATAAGTTTTAAGCTTTAACGAGTCGTTTGTAAGTTTTGGTAGTTGTGCACCATCAACCATTAATTTGACATTTTGATGAATGCAGCAAACACAAACCGAATGGATTCCGCTAGCACCAGCAAGAATGCAGTTTTTAGGCCTCAAATCAGCAAACTTTGAAAACTGAACTTTTAGGTCTGGGTGTTTTGTTTTAAAAATAGAATGGGCTTCTTTTAAATTGCAAGGAACTAATCTTTTTTGTTTTATGGTCTTTGCTTCGCCAGTTCTTATTGTAATACAATTATTTTTTCCGGGCATTTCGCGACTTATTTCTGGCGATTCGTAAAAGTCAAGAACACATCGCAAAACCTAAAAGTAAAAAAAAAATTTCCCAATAAGAATGTTTTCAGACACTTGTGTTACCGATACGACTGTGGTAACTGAAAGGGTTAAGAAGTTTAAAAGTGAAATTAATAAAGGACCAAGTCTAGTTTACGGGCGATGCTTATTTTTTGTTGTTTTAAAACAGGGTCCCTCAAGTGATCCTTATGGAAGAGTAAACAGCAACAAAATCTATGTTGAAGATCACAAAGCTTATGACCAACTCTGTCCTCATTTTTCCTCTGTCACTTTCCCAAACCGATTTCATTATTGAACATTATTGAACACAAACTTTGCTTACAATTGCATTAAATTTTGTTTTTTTTCAACCAAAATGTATTTAAGCTATGAAAACCCCGGCGAATTTATTCAAAAACCTGGATCCCGGAGAAATGCTTTGGTAACCGGAGTCTCCGGGTGAAAACCCTGTAAGTGAAAAGCCTATGCCTAGCGCACTAAAATACTAAATATAAAAATAAAACTCGTCCATTTTAAATACCTTTTCATCCAGAATTTTGCCAGCCTTAGAATTTGGAGAGGATAAAATTCCATTTTACTTAAACAATTTTTTTGAAATTTTTATCATATAATCGGTTGTATCAAAGTGTTTGTGAATTTCTTGAAAAGACCAGTCCGCAAAAATAGTCAAAATTTTTATCCGTTGTTGTTTATCCGTAGTATTTTTGAATTTTGATTTTAATTTTGAAACAATAGAGATTTTGTTTGTTTTCTTTGTCTTGTTCACTTCTTATATTTGTCGCTTTGAAAATCTTCTTGTCTAATGTTTCTACTACTTTTTTTCGTTTTTCAGTGGCATATTTTGTTTGCATTAATTTCCTTGTGCTTATTGGGCATTCACCCAAGTAACGCTAAACTTTGGTTAAAATCTTTAAGCGCAGAGTTGATTGGTAATTTAAATTCGTTCTTTTCATTTTCCGACTCGCTATCATATTGAATTTGTGGAATGTTGTTGCCTTCATCCAAGGTTGGATATTTTTCATCACTTGCTGCCATTAGTCGGCAAGAGTTGCAAATTTTTAAAGAATTAGATAACGGCTTCACAATATTATATTTCTGCGCAAAACTTGCTGTAACTGTACGTAACATTTTTAATGGTGACGTTTTTTTGTGGTTTTGTATACGAAAAGGATTGCAACACTTATGATGAGGCGCCATTATATCATTTATTTAAAAAAAAAACACGTATTTCACACTTCAAGAGCAACGTTCTCAACTATAAAAAGCAAATTTGTTTTTAACTTTCATAAAATATTGTTCGACTTCAGTTTTTGGGACACGACACTTGTGGCAATTCATACTCAATTCATACTCAGAAGTGTAAAAATTTGAATTTTTAGATGTAAATTCTTACGTGTGGGTAGTAGCAAAGGTGAAATTTCTATGCTTTGAAATGCTATAACTTCTAAACAATTAGAGGGAATTTTTTTAATCACTATTACGTTTTTATGAGCAATGATTCTTGCAGTTAATCACGATGACTGGTTAATCACGATGATGAGAGGTCATACTGGATGACAATTACAGTATGACCTCTCTCATCGGAAAAATACATATTAAAAAGAAAATATTGAATTTTCGTTATAAAAGCAGAAAATTTGTTGTAGGCATTTTTTCAAAAAATCTTTAAAAATAGAAATCGTTGAAATTCCATCCTAAAATTTTGAACTAGCCCTTGGAATTGATTCTTTAAAAAGACACTATATAAAAAAGGTAAAAAATTTGTTGCGATGACCTTGAAAAATAAGTTTAAAAAATTTAAGATTAAAAAAAAAATTTTTTTTCATAAAAGCACTGCAAAAAAAATTTACCACCAAAAAGACACAGTCCAGGTCTTTAAAAACTACCTCAGTTCTTTTTCTATACGACTTACGGTTTCGGAGTTAGAGCTGAATGAAAACATGCACAAATTGTATTTTTGAAGATGTTTTGATATTTTTCACAGTGTATAATTTCAAAAAAAAAGTTTTTGTCAAAAACAAAAAACACAGTTTAAGTTATTTTTACGAGCACTACCTACAGTCAAAGTTTGAAAAAAATCGGAAACACAAAGGTCAGGTTTTGCTCAAAAAAAGTCGAATTGACATGGAATCACCGATTTATATAGTTTTCAATTTGGGGTTGTATGGGAGGTGGGCGTGTTCGTGGATGGATTACGCCCATTTTTCTCTCACGTCTTAGTTTTTATATGAAAATAATAAATATTTAATTTTACTTTTATAGCTTCGACACAAGCCTCTATATATAGGTTTCAAAAATAGGGTTGTATGGGATGTGGGCGTGTAAGTGGGTGGACGACGCCCATTTTTCTAACACACCTTAGTTTTGTAATAGACTATACAAATACCGAATTTAGTATTTGTAGCGTAAATATTCGTTTTTTTATGGAGTTTTCATCATTGGGGTTGTATGGGAGGTAGGCGTGGTTTTCATCCGATTTAGCCTATTCTCGAACTTGATCTTAGTTTTTTTAAAAAAAGCTTAAATATCGAATTTCAGCACGATAGCTTCAAAATTACGGCTGTAATCGTGTCCACAGACAGACGGACAGACAGACAGACAGACAGACGGACAGACAGACAGACAGACAGACGGACAGACAGACGGAAATGGCTAAATCAACTCAAATGGTGATGCTGAGCAATAATATATATACTTTTCTACACATACCTTCTTATGGGCGTTACACAGGTCGTGATAAAATTAATATACCGCTTACGCAGTACGCGTGGGGGTATAAAAAGATATTACGTAATTATAGCGGCTGTGTTGTAGCGTTTAGTCCGTTAAATTTTTGCACTAATAGTTCCTTGTTCCAACTTCAGGCATATCCAGCAACATCTTTTTTTTTTCAAAAAAAATGTCAACCGAAAGTAAAAAGACGCTAAATTTCTGACACCTGGGATGAAAAACAAGGAGCCTGAATTTATAAAAAATATGTTTAAGTCCCTCGCCACCAAAATAGCCGATGAAATTTCCTCTAATATCGATTTTTATATACTTATTCATAATCTTCCATTTGATTTTCAAAAGCTTCATGAAAATCCCTCAAATTTGCGCGAATATTATTCGGTTTTAATGAATGAGGGCTCTTTGGAAAAGTGTAGTAAAGACCTATCGTTAAAAAGATATTATTTTGATTTAAGCTCGCATTTGTTCATTGGCATAAATTATACCGTATAACTATAATATGTCACTGGACATAAACGGGTGAACAAAAGAAAAATCAAGCCAACATCTTTTAACCTAATAAGCCCTTATTCATTTAAATCGGATAATATTTGAGAATTTTTATTTTGCCTAAAATTTTTATTAAACAGGTAAGAGTGAAAACCCTAAAAACCCTGAAAATCTACTATATTAGTCATGTTTTATTCCTTCAGACTACATTAAGACGGATCGAACTTGTATGGAGAAAAATATCAAATATATATTTTTCATGGTATTCACATGCTTATTGGAAATGTATTGAGCTCTTCCTTCCATTGATATATCGTATGGTGTGGTTTAACCAAAACTAAGTGCCACAATTATGTAAAACGAAAGAAATCGATATTCAAAAGCTTCCTTCAGTAAAATCAATTTCTGGTAACAAGTTTTTAGTAAAATGTACGCCAGATAGCGCTCCAGTACAAATTTCATGATTTTCGAATATATATTTTTTTAAACGCCTACAAAGAAGTATTTTTCATAGTACCCAGTTTTGGTTAAACCACACCATGCGATACACCAAATGAAACAAGAGCTCAATACATTTCCAATAAGCATGTGAATACCATGAAAAATATATATTTGATATTTTTCTCCATACAAGTTCGATCCGTCTTAATGTAGTCTGAAGGAATAAAACATGACTAATATAGTAGATTTTCAGGGTTTTTAGGGTTTTCACTCTTACATGTGACTCACTTTGATTGAATGCCAATTGCTTGGTACTACAATAATTTGGGGGAGGGGGGGGGGGGGGGGTTAAACCCCGAAACCCCCTTTGGTTGCGCTAATGCTAGTCCCCGTCGAACCTATTGACCATACAACAGGGTCGTAGCCAAAATTTTTTTTTGTGGTAAGGGGCTTGATTTTGATAACAAAAATATATAGGTTTTTAAAAACAAGTTAAAACAGTTTTTACTTCGATTATGCCAATAGGTTCCTTTAAAATAATATGAATTTAGAACGGATAAGCAAAATTTAATTGAAAATAGATAATTATAGATAATAAGTAAAAAACGGCCTGACCAGTTGGCATACATTTTTATGTATATATAACCTTCTACTTATACCCAAGTTTTTGATATTTTACATATTATTTGTTTTTATTTTAATTTAAATGGTAAAAGTATCTTTGATTTTTTCAACTTCCTTAAATTTTTTTGTATCTTTACACATTTTTTGAGTATATACGAGATATTGGTCAATTTTACTATTTTTATTTTTCAATCATCAATTTTTATAGTCAATTCTGAAGTCGGAAATGAAAAGAGAAGTCTTTTTTAACATGTTATTGCAATGTTTAGGTCAAAAGCCTATTTCTATGGTCATCAGAGTTCTATGGTAAAAACACTAACAGTTCCCGCGCTTATATCCTAGACAAACATATGGCTTCCGTACTACAATGTGTACTACTATGAAACCACCTACTAGTATAATGTTAGACATTTGGTATTGTACTAAGTTGTACACTTCAAAACTCAGCTCAGTTGTACACTTCAAAATCACCTGTGCAAAAATTTGTAAATATAAACAAGAAAATGAATGCAAACAAAGTTATAATTGCTCCAAGCAACTGGGAAATAAAATGTGTCCACTCCTAATTGCAGCGTTTCCAACATATTTATTTTCAACTTTTTCTGTTTATACTGATAAATTGGTTATTAAGTGATATTCTGCTAACTGATCAATTTGTTTATGCAGTCAGATTAGAGCGAAAACATATGATTCTGACAGAAGAGCTTAAAGCTTTGGCGGTGTTCAATGCGATTCATCAGAGTACATTTCAGAACAGCACTGCATTACAATGGTTTCTTAGATATTATTGAAGTACGGAACTCTAGTTGCTTTGAAACAAAACTTTGGAATACCGATGACACACATATAGTTTACATATCATAATACATTTTGTACTACATGTCTGTCTAGGACATTAGACGTTACCGAATTGTAACGAAATCATTTTTTTCAAGAGAAATGTGGAAGAAGTTATGATTATGAACGAGAGGATGTAAAGACATTTTGAAAGGTATTAAAATGTTTGAGTTTTTTAGGACCTACCATTGAGTTGGAAAAACTTTTCTTAGGGATAAATGAAAGTTATGAATTGAAAGGAAATAATGATAATAAAAATAAGCGGAATTAGCATAAACAGGATGTATGAAGCTATAAATAATCAAAAATAATATCAGATACAATTCGATACAATTCGATACCATAATCAACAATCATCATTATAATATTCGATGTTGCATTCTCTGTGTTGTTTTGATCAAAGCAAGCAAAGCGGCAACACTTTCAACAGCTACATCAACATCAACGAAGACGCCATCACAATAATTGCTGTAGGAATTCATGCAAATTAGGATTTTGTTTAAAGTATGGAAAAGGAGGGGGGGGGGGGGGGGGGGCAAATATGTACAACATTTTATGCATTGATGCGGATTGAAATTTTGTTTTTTAATATTTTTTTTAGTGCGTAGAGAATTGAGTTGTTGATTCACAAGGTTGGGCTGAGCTACAACATACATGGGTGCAGTTCGCTGATTTCATGAAAAAGGTGGCAGAAGTAGAATAAAAGTTACGAAATATAATAACGATGCAGAAATATGAAGTATTGACAGCGGATAACTAGAGTATACAAATGTACTTAACATATATGTAGCTGTTAGCAAAAGCTTTATTGAGGGAAAATAGTTATTTGTAACAAAAGCTTACTTTTACACAATTATGATAGTTTCTCAATGTCAAATTTTCATTCGAATTAAGAATCTCGTAAGCTTATTGCCAGTTCTATCCATCATTATTTAATTTTTTTTTTTTTATCACAACAGCATTTCAAAGCTTGTCAAACACCCTTATTTAAATTTGTACTCCATATTAAAAGTATGCTTTGGACATAAAGTGGTTTGTGAAGTTGTCAACCAATACTAAGGGGAACCCCAATTCAACTACTTAAAACATGCACAGGAATCGGAAAACTGTACATGACAAAATGCGGTCCCGTTTCAGAATAGGAACTGAGGCACAAAAAAACCAGGCGACCAAAGCATATGAATTGTCGTTGAACTGTACAAAGCAAGCAGGAATCCCTTAAGAAAGGTCAATGAAAATAAAAGCGAAGCAATAATAAACCAAACTCAATCGAAGCCTGAACAGGCGCTGCAAAAAAAAAACAAAAACAAAAAGAAAAAACTGCAGTAAAATTACCTAAAGGTATAACCAAAGAAAGGACTCGTCGTAAAATGCAAGCCCAAGGATCGCGAGACAAATAGCAGCAAGCGAGTTAAACTGTTATTTGCAGCTGTCGTGGCTTGAGGACGAAGTAGCTGTTGTGTCTGACTATCTGTCTGTCCATTCATCCAATAACGCTTGTTTCTGCACTTCAACAGGATTACGACAACAAGGACTCATGCCAATGACTGAGCGAAACTGAGTCGGGTTGAAATTAATTTTGTTTGCTTACCAATTCGTTGTTTGTCATTGCTGTCGTGTTTTAAGGACGAATAACGCTGAGCAACAAATAATTTGTTCACAAGTGATGGCAGCAGAATGGATAGATGGATGGATGGATGGATTAAAGTATGTATTGAAGAATAGAGCAAACTGCAAGTCGTTGTTTCAATCGTAGTTCGTGGTAATATTTCTTTGAATTTTTCTCATGGTCTTCCTCTAAAACAGAGACAGACAACTTGCTGTTTGGGGGACATTCGCTGTTGAGCCTACGATGTAGAAAGAGAAACGTGTGCCAAATTTTAATTATATCATTTTAATTTGTTTGTTAGTAACACGAAGAGATATTTTACTCAAATCTATGGGTAAAATATCTATGGTGATATTTATTAGATATTTTTTACCCACAATTTTTTTTTTTTCTTATTAATTTGAGGTCTCTAAAACGAAAATTGCAATAACTCAGTTTTAGATTATTGCATGGTACACTGAGAAAACTACATTTTCAAAACTAGCAGAAACGTGCTACTTTTGAAAACGTCAACTCAGATTTTGCTCATCTAACGTTTATTTTTATTTCAAAAACACACATTTTAAAAAGAGTGTCTAAAACGTTCGTTTGATTTTATAAAATAAACATTTTAAGAAGAGCTTTAAATTGCCTCGATTGCCTACACTTAGAAAATTAAATTTAATCACCTTTTACTAAGTTGAAGTTCAGCCGAGCTTGCTAGAGGTCGAGTTTAATACTCAACCGTTCAGGGTTCAATCCCTGACGAAATCAGCAAAAATTTTTTTTAAAAACAAATTAATGTGTGATATATTTCGATAGGTTGTTTTTAAGATTGTCACTTTTTTCGAAAATTTTTTCTGACTAATGTTAGTTAATGAAACAATTAGAATTTAAATTAAACTTTTGATACATACACAGTTATCAGGATGCAAACCTAGGCCTCTAAATGCCTGTCATGCACACTTCCACTGAGCTATTGGTAACGATAAGAAAACTGTAGCGAAACACATTTAAAACTGTTCATTAGACCGAATCGAAATTTAGATTCCACCGGTCGGGGTCTCAAAAGTTAGAGGAACTAATTAAAATGATTTCTGCATACTTTTTTTTCAAATCGGAGAAAATCCACCAAAGCAATTTTGATTCTCCTGAAGGTGCTTTTTGGCAAAAAAAACATAAAATAGCAAAAAATTCATTCGGCTGACATTTTTTGTATCCATTCAAAAATGATCCGGCCTACTGTTCATCTAAAATAGTGTCACAAAATCTTAACAAAAACATGATTTTTTTTATAAAATACTTGTAAAACCGATTCAGTTAATTAATTATGTTAAAACCCTCTTTGCTGTTTCTGAAACGTTTCATTTCACTTTTGTATTTTAAAATGTGCCTTTTTATTGTTGTATGGCGTAAAATATTTTTGAAAATATTCATTTAAGCCTACTTTATCATTGTAAAACGTTCATTTTTATTTTTAAAACGGGTCAGTTTTACTTTTGTATTTAAAAGCATGCTTTTTCATTTTTCCCATGGCATAGACTGTTTTGAAAATATACGTTTTACTAACCATTATAGATGATCTTTGTTCGTTCTGAAATACTTTTAAATTCTCTTTTACAAAAACAATCCGCATGCAGGCCCCTTCCAGAATCTGAAAAGCTTGATTGAACTCTATTATGCAATATTGGTGAGAAATTTATGCTTAACTCAAGAAATATCCGTGGTTTAAGAAACCACATGACTACTCGCTGCTACTTCAAAAACTGGTCGACAAATTTCCCGCAGAATTGCAGCTGAACTCGGCTTTATACGTCGCAGATAAATATGCTGATATTTCACTCTTCTCTTCAAGAGTCATTCAATTAAGCCCAACATACAGCTTATCAAAGCTGGGAAAAGGGTATCACGCTAAAAGAGGCTACGTAGAAAAATAATATTTTTCCAAAATTTCGTCGTTTCTCTTGTAATATCGGGTACTTCATGGACTATCTTCGTATTTTAGAAATTAATAATTCTAAAGTACCTACTTCGTCCTTGATAACTTAATTATCCAAAAAGAGTTTCAAACAAAATTTTTAGAGCAGGATTGTACTATGGTCATGTAGGAATAACTCGGCAAGCAACGATTTCATTTTGTAACATCAAAAAGAAAATGAAAAGAACATTACTTTTAGTTTTCTTTTAAAGTTAAGCAGATTCCTTTCAAATAGCTTTGAAAAGTAAATAACATTAAATTTAAAAGAAAATGCAGTAAATTTTTTTCTCGGTGTAGGCAAAATTGAGGGAAAAAATCCGTTTTTCGGTAATTTTCGACCTCAAAGGAAAACCGGGGAAACAGGCTTAAAAATGAGAAAAATGAGGTTGAACGAATTAAAATGTTATTTTTCAAAAAAGTAAACCAAGCATTTTATGAATTTTTTTTTTTCATATATTCGAATATGCAAGTATATTTCAGAATATATATTTCTAATATATCGAGCCATATCCGCGAAAAAGATGTAACCATCAAAACTAAAATTTCAAAGGAGCAGATTTCTTTGAATTATTTTCGACTTAAGATTTTTAGTAACGACAATGTTTTTACACAATTTTAACAAATAAATAATTAAATTATTATATTTACTATTATTTTATAATAATAAATTGTTGATAATAAAATATTTTATAAGTTTTGATAAGAAAACAAATTTTTGTAAATTGCTGGTTACATCTTTTTCGAGGTTATGGCTCGATATATAATGGTGTTAATGAGGCTAAGATAACTGCGTCTTTGTTTGTTGACATTACAAAGGCGTTTGATACTATACAACCTGGTATATTGCTGGATAAACTTTAGAAATGTGGTTTTCGAGGCTTCATGTTTTGTTGGCTTACTTCGTACTTGTCAAATAGACAACAAGTGGTAAAAGTCAAAGATACTATTAAATCAAGTATGTTTTTGAGACTAGGTGTCCCTCAAGGTTCTGTTTTGGGACTATTACTGTTTCTTATCTACATTAACTCTTTATTTTCTTTAAAATTCAAAAGCGCTATTACTGCTTTTGTAAGTTTTTTATTTTGTAAGTCTTTTATTGATCTATGCTCTGATTTGAATAATGATGTGGATCTATTGAGCAGATGGTTCAAAGCGCATTGGCTTGTGATTAGCGAAAAAAACTAAACTGTTGGTTTTTAATATCTCTCGGCATAAATTACATTTGGGTCAAATACATTATCATGGACCTTTTTGTGGTAAGTTTCCTAAGGTTTGCTCCTCATGTTGTTTTGATTATAATGACATAACATTTTTGACAATGTGCAATGCTATCCTCTTTGTTTTGTAATCGGGGTTGTTGAATCTTCTAAATATCTTGGAGTTTGGCTAAATATTAAGCTAGATTGGTCTCTGTATTGTAGTGAGTTAAGAAGATATTGTAGGAATATTGTTCGGCAGCTTTATGAATTAAAAAGTTTTTGCTCCTCAGATCTCTTGAAATGCGTATATTACTCTCTTTTCAATTCTAAATTGGAATATGGTCTGACCTGCTAAGGTGGTACACGTAAGTCTATAGACTTTTTATGCGATATAATTTAAGAACCAATTCGCAAAAATTTGTTGATGTTCCGCTACATTATTTGCAAATTTATATAACTGAATTACGGGTCATACGCAATAAGACCTTATTTCTGAAAATCGTGAAATCATGGCTTTTAAATTTTAATTATGAAGATTTAGGCAATATTCTTCAAGTAAAGCAATAAATTCTTAAAGAAATTGCTATGTAACATTTTTACTACTGGCATGTAAAGCTTCATTTTACTTTTTTTTATTAAAACTTAGATACTATTGTTTATTGCAATTTAATATGTAAAATGTATTTTTATTTTTGTATTATTCAAGTAGAATTGACTACAATCGACACTAGCTCTTATGATCTACAGGTTGTATCTCTTTTCAACTCTTAATTTGTATACTTCCGCAATGTCTAATTTTAAGATTTCTTTCTCTTGTAAATTATTATGTGGTAACTATAAGTATAATAAATAATAATAATAATAATAAAAATAATAATAATAATAATAATAATAATAATAATAATAATAATAATAATAATAATAATAATAATAATAATAATAATAATAATAATAATAATAATAATAATAATAATAATAATAATAATAATAATAATAATAATAATAATAATAATAATAATAATAAAAATAATACTAATAATAATAATAATAATAATAATAATAATAATAATAATAATAATAATAATAATAATAATAATAATAATAATAATAATAATAATAATAATAATAATAATAATAATAATAATAATAATAATAATAATAATAATAATAATAATAATAATAATAATAATGATGATGATAATAATAATAATAAATAATAATAATAATAGTAATGATAATTATAATAATAACAATAATAATAATAATAATGGAATGGTCCACACAAAAAAAAAGATTGAATAGAGCACTCTTTATTTTAAAGAAAAATATAAACTATACATAAGAAAATTAGTTTTGAGCCTACGGAAAAACCGTCAAAATTGTAGTTTCCATAACTTGTACTCTATGTCCGATCTAAGATGAAATATTGCTGAAATGGTAAATAATAAACTTCCAGAAAAAATCTTAAATTCAGAAGATTAATTCTATGAGCAAAGAGGGGTTCAAACGGGTTTAAGTAGAGGTCGAATATGACTTCGGAAGTCCAAAAGGTCTGAGAGGCAAATGTACTTATATTAAAGCTCTTTTTAGCGGTACATCTTCTCCTAAGATCGAATGTTTAATGCAGAAGTAAGGACAAAACGACCCTTTTAGTGAGTTTAAAGTAAAAATCTCTTGGAAAATAAAACGTTTTGATTTTATTGTATTTTATATAATTTTTAAAAAGAGGAAAATACATGAAAATTCAAAGGAAAAAACGATGAAAACTTTTTGAAATGCAGGGACAAAACAGCAATACATCTCTACTAACATCTGGCGACACTGGACAAGTGACGAAATAAGAGTGTCAGATTCCTGATTTCACATTGCATTACTTTTTGTTTCACTGTAACACATACACACACACACACACACACACACACACACACGCACACACACACACACACACACACACATATGCATAAAGAACTGTGTAACTTGGATAAACTCGCCAATCTCATGCAACTTGGAGGTACCCCCTGACAAAAACCTCAACAGCGAGATATGCGTTGTGAGCAATTAACGTCAACGTATTTGGCTGCAATGCTTTCACGTAACTAACACACACAATCGCAAACATATATCGTAAGAATGTACCACATTTGCATGGTACTGCATGTGCGCAACAATTTCTGTTACCGTTTTACTTTTTTGACTTCCTTTGCAACAGCCGACAATTGTTGACTATTGTTCAAAAAAATTCGATTTTCTTTAGAGGTGTTGTTTTTTTAGGGGTGTTTTTTCAACGACATTCATCACTGCACGTTGACGTGCTGATTATAGCTCAAGGCAGAATTGGGTGAAAAAAAGCTAGGTGCTGTTCCAGATTTTTTTTTTTTATTTCTTAAATTTGAATTAACGATCTTTTATCTGCAATCAGAACATCTGCAAGAAGGACATCTGTTTCATTTCTAGCATTTCAGTTAATTATCTGCAATTATATGCATTCATCTAGGATTATTTTATGTTCTCGTTACAGGATTATGGTAATTGTTGTAATGATACATTTTGTTACCACATGTTAAGATTGCATAGGGAAAGAAAATTCGAAAGCTAAAAATATTTTCATATAAACTGCGGCCAAAAATTGAACATGATCTACGAGGCTCGAACGCAGGTTAAACCATTTTGTTGAGGGTTTACTAAACTAGTTTAACTTTATAAGGACTTTCATACTCCCAACAAATTTGTATGACAATCTTCTGAGTATCAAAATTATAAACATCTCTAAAGATTTATTAAAATATACTTTATCCGTTAGCTTAATTTCATAATTTTTTTCTAATATACATTGATGTGGTGCAACATCTCTTTTGTTGAACAAGAAGTTCCAATTCAATATCCTTTAAAATAGTTCAGCATGAATTTGTAATTCTTTGCCAAATTGATAGCATTACCAAATTTTAACCCTTTTCTTTAGTGATTTAATTTACACTGTCTATGAATTACCTTAATGATCCTTCACAGCTGATGTCTCATAAAAGCAGAGAAAAACACAATGAAGAGACACTAGAATGCATTAGTTTTCTAGACTCGCCTGCCTATTTTTTTTTTCGATTGTTCATTTCATATCAAAATGAAAATCAATACTTCTGCTCTTTCTAATCTTTTGATGACATCCTGTAGCGCGTCGATATTTTCACATAATCCAAAATAACAGCAGAAACCTTTTTCTTTTTTTTTTTTTCATAACAACTTAAAAACTTCTTCCTGTCCGCTTTGGGCTGATCTTCAAGATGCTGCTGCTGTTTATATTATTTCGGCTCAATAGTTTTCATCCTTCAAACGCTCATGTTTACTTGCGCATCCTTATCGCCTCGTCGCCGTCGTTTCGTCGTCAGTCAGTTGTCCTTTTTTAATTTACCTTACTTTGGCTTGTGAGACTTAAAATTCATGATCTAAATTCCGAGAACTCTTCGATCAACTAAACAAAGGCAAAACCTTTGAAGAATAAAGAAAGAGAAAAAAAAAATTAATGTAAATAGCAGAATTATTTTTTTCCTGACTGGCCCTGGCGTTTCTTTGCCATCATCGTTGTTATTGTTTATCAATTCTGCGTCGGCTTCTTCTCTTCTCTCTGTCTCTTCTCTTCTCTGTTACAATAATACAAAGGTTGTATATTTTGCTCAGGATTGAAAAAAAAAAATCTTAAAATCAAAACTGGTACCAACTAGGTAACTAAATGCATAACTAACTGACTAACTGACTGACTGTATGACTATCGTTGTTTGTTGCCTTTTGTTGGTTTTTTTTTTTTTGTTTTTATTTTTTGGTATGCATCGATTCATAACTCTCACGGTTATTTATAGCTTAGCTAATGCCACATACATATATTGATCTCTAAAATTTCCAAGTATTATTCATTGGTGAGTTCGCTTTTCCATCAGGAGTAGTTTATGTAAGTGTTTTGTTGCATGTTTTTCTACGTATGCAGCATAATTTAAAAATAATATTATCTCATCGATTTCCTTGAAAAATAGTTTTTGATATTGACCGTAAGGTTTAAGTTATTATTAACATTATTGTCGTCCTTTGAAGGACCGAATACCAATAAAAATTCATGAGCCATTCGATTCACATCACAGATTTAGGTTTAATATTAAACAAGTCATCAAAGAAAATTTGGTCTATAATATTTGCCCAAATATTTTTCGAACGCGTTTCGTAGAATTTCAAATTTTTTATTTTTATTTACCTATATATAGCCTATGTATAGCTAATTAATATCATGCTGGGACCTAAAATATGTGATGATATTCAAAAAAATATTTATCAAAACAGAAAATACATAAGCAAGACTCGCAGTAAAAAAAAGTTAGTGTGATCCATTGTCTGGTGTTTTTTTTCCAATTCTATATAAAAACACCATTCGATGATTTTCAATGATTTTTTGCTTTACAAAAATGTTAGTTACATCATTAAAAGCATTATTCAACATTTTTTCATGAGTTTTGTTTTGTTAGAAAGAAAAACCATACCGATTAATTGTCGAATATAACTTCATTCGAATAACTATCTCCGCTGGCCATGCCTCTGTCAACCCAATTATGCAACATGTTTCGAATAGTTTCGGCCTAAGGGATCGTTCATAAACTACGTGACTAGTTTTCAACCTTATACAAGAAGCTTTTCAATGCATTTTTTACTCTCTGAGGCTTGCCATTGTCTGCAAAGAGGTGACGGCCGAACAGAAAAATTTATTTTTATTGAAAAAGACTTTTTCCTGAGGTGAGGTTTGAACTCGGGATCCGTTGGTTCGTACGCCACACACTTAGCACGCACGACCACAGCAGCCACAATAACGAAGTATATGAAATAAAAAATAAATTGATTAAAAAATATTAAAAAATATATTAAAAAAAAATAATTATCGTAACTAGCTTTTAGTATATGTGCTATGATCACTAGATAAATTTAAGAAATAATTTAAAAACAATTATTTTTATCAATAAAAACTATTCCATCTGGATATCTATTCCATTCCATCACTGGAATTGAAGAAGCTGGAAACTTTGGGAATTCTTCAACGGATTTTATTTTGACCCATTCTGGATACACCTGAATCTTATGCAAATAAATTCGCCTGGTCTTACCCGTGAAGGTACCGAGAGAGTACCCGTGAAGGCTGCACCCGTGCAGTACCAATATTTTTATGAATATGCTTCCTTAAAATTGATTTATTTAAATATTACTTTTTATTCCGATTCATTTTAAATTAAATAAAACTCACTTTTGAAAATTGAAGATATGAATGAATGAAGAATATATGTATATAGCATTTCCTGATTTTTGGACTTATGTGTATACCTAGTCGTGCCATAAGTTCTGTTTCAAGACTTAAACTTTCGACGTAAGCTTTCAAAACACCGATACACGTGATTTTTTTTGTCCACTCTACCAGAATCTGTTGTCGGAACCTTGTAAAACCCTAAACCTGAACCAACAGACACGTCCCTTTACAATAACATTCCTTTTTTTTGGAAAAGTAGGTTTAGGGTATTTCATAGTCGGCCTAGACCGACTTTAGACTTTCTTTACTTGTTTTTTTTTTATGTTGAACAGTTTTATCGAAATTAGTGCGCAAAAGATCGTTTGCTTAATATTATTACAGGTTTAAGGAATTAATTTATAGATGCAATGACAATAGAGTTCAGCTTTTACAGCTCGTTTTGCTCTTTATTGGCCTTAAGGAATCTGAAACACTGGCCCATGTTATTAAAAAACTAGGAAGGTAAATCTATCGGCCGATTCGTAAGGATAAAAAAATTAAATTGTAACGCTGTAAATATTAGCCTATTAATAGAGTTTTCGCTAAAGTCGGTTGTATGGGAAGTGGGTGTGGCTTTAGGCGGATGACAACCACTTTTATTCCGCGATTTAGTTGTGATATAAAATACAAACGTACCAAATTTTTTGTCTGTAGCTTAAAGAGAAGCCTATTTATAGAGTTTTCAATATTGAGGTTGTATGGGAGGTGGGCGTATTCGTGGGTGGATGACTCCCATTTTTCTAATATCTTAGTTTTGATATAGAAAGAATAAATACCTAATTTTATTTTTGTGGCTTCGTCAGAAGCCTCTTTATATAATTTTAAATTTCGCGGTTGTATGGGAGGTGGGCGTGCTAGTGGGTGGATGACACCCATTTTCTAACACATCCCAGTTTTGTCATAGAACATACAAATACCAAATTTCAGTTTTTTAATTTAAATATTAGTCTCTTTATAGAGTTTTCATTATTGGGGTTGTATGGGAGGTAGGCGTGGTTTTCATCCAATTTGGATCATTCTCGAACTTGATCTTTGTTTTTTAAAAATAAGCTTAAATATCTTATTTCATTACGATAACTTGAAAATTACGTCTGTAATTGTGTCGACAGACAGACAGACGGGCAGACAGACACATATGGCTAATCAACTCAGAGGATGATACTGATTAAGAAAGAATGTATATACTTTTCTATACCTACCCCGCCACGGCGGTATAAAAATGTATTATTTTGTTTGGCAGTGACTCGAAAACAATTAATATGTGAACAATTGTTGAAGAAAACAAAAATACAAAATTCGATATAAAAAATATAATTTCCTCAAAAATTTGCATTGGCAGGGTCTTAAAATTGTCGAAAGATCTTAAATTTATTAAAGCCTTTGGGCTTTTCTGGAAATTAAAAATGCCGGCACAAAAAAGGAGGTCCACAATAGAAAAGTCAAGCAAAAATGATGATAAACATATATATTTTCTGAAGACGCCTATTTTTTTCTTATTTATGAATATGAAATGGCTATGAAAGCCATTGAACTCCATGTTTTAAATGCATGGAGTTCAGTACTTCGCGCATCAATTTTAGACTTATTTATCGCAACTCTTCATCTTATTCCGAAACAGTAAAAGAAAAATTGCAAAAATTACTAAAAAAGGACTGAAGTCGCCACGTTGCGATAAAGTACTATTGAGCAGACTGAGGAAGACCTAACTGCGTTTTGGGAAACAAATTGGAGAAGACGCTCATGAAACAAAGGTGACTGAAGAGAGCTGATGAAGTCGGCGGCAACCCAACCACGGGCTGCAATAAGTTTTACACCTAAGTAAGTTTTACATACTTTTGCAAAAATTCGTTCTTCATTGGTGATTTCCTGAACATTCGGATAATTTTTTTTCCATTTTTGATACAATAGAGTTAAAATTGAATGCTTTCGTATGTGAACAGCCCATCATTATCATTGATCCATGATATCATCTTAGAACTCTACGTTATTTCATATGAAAAAGCTTGTTGGTAAATTCCGGGATTCACATCAACTAATACTGAATTTTCAGTACTGAAAAAGTCCTGGATACCGGGACCGCGGACTGCGCCTGGTCTATTTTCAGTCTCTATTCTGACAACTTCAAAAAGGTAAAGGAGGTTATTGATCCTTTTTCCTTAAAAAACGAAGCATGCAATGAAAATATGAGGAGACTAGATAACAAAAGGGCCAAGTCATAATAAAAAAAAAAATGGACGTTTTTTGTGAAATATTTGTTTGGACATTTCTACATTCAATGGTTGTTTATCTGCAAAGACGATTTTCCGTAAGTATTTTTTTTTTATTTTTTATTTTGGCAAAGAGCTTACTGAGAGAAATTAACAAAAATTTAAGTTTTACCGTTATTTGCACATTTCACACACATGTTTGTTTAACAATTTGTTCCACTGTGCAATTAACTACACTTAGGGTGTCGTAAAGTATTGCAACAAAGTGCGCCCCTCTGTATTGGACGCAACTGAACAGATGAATGCAAAAAATAAAAAAAACCAACTGAATAGAGTTACGTCAAATCGATTGACATGTGCCACAAATGCCGATATAAGCAGCTAAGAATCGACCAGGAAGCAGTCAACAACAGGCTACACTCAAAGAAAAGTGGAAAATACAACAAGTCAACAGTTTTAGTTGCTAGTATAAATATGACAATTTTGAAAGTAGTATTGATACTCGAATATTTAATTATTTTAACTATTTCAAAGTCTGAAAAGTGTTTTACTGAAACTGTTCTTATTCAAATTTACGTGTTTGTTGTCTTTTAAGTCTTGATTTTTTTAACGTGCACAGCATAAATAACATCTGCAAAACTATAAACAATATCAACGCGAATTAATGAAGAGTGCAAAGAGGGCGATTGAAGCCGCCAATAAATGAACTTCGAAAGCCTCCTGAAAAATACTAAAACGCAATTGAAAATATAAGGGAGACAGACCAAGTACACAAAGAGTTTGAAGAGAAGAACGAAAGTGCAATACTAAACTATATAAAAAGCAAATTTACTATTATTTAAAGCTAAAATAAACTAAACCCTAATACAGTTTGGTCACGGAAATTCCGTGTTGTTGTAAAAGTTGTAATTACAACAACTGACTAAAATACACGTTCACATCGTTTTTATTATTTATGTACACTCTGCAGTACTGTTGCACATTAACAGCAAAGCGGATTTTTAGAGGGTTTCAACGTTGAACTCTATAATAATCAGTTGAGAAATATGTTGCGCATGCGCAGCAGCAAACAGCAGATGTCATCAGTTTAGAGAACAGTAAAAGGGAAATGTTGACGCTTGCAAAACTAGCTGGGGTGTAAATTAAGTTGATGCTCAACATGTACAAAAAAAGGTGCCTCAAATGCATTTAGACCAGAGTGATATGTATGTGTGGAAATGGGTACCAAACGAGATGGAATTGTTTGTTGTCAGTAGAATTCGGATATTTAATGCTCCGTTTGGAATTTGTAAAATTTTCTCGAAACGATGCGATGCCGCATCAGATAGTGGTAAAAACGTTGTAATTGTGAAATGTTGTTGTATTTGTTTTCGGGGTTCTTTTAAGCCTTTCCTAATTACATGCGTGAGATTAAAATCAGAGCAAGGAAAATTCAAGTTGGACACAGCTGAATATATTTTAGATTTTTTTTTTGCTTTTACTATTTTGTTTTGAGTGAAGAGAAAGGTTCACTTTTAAAATAATAGCAAAGGTGAAAAGATTTAGTTCAGGGTACAAGAAAAAGCTAAATAGTTGAATAGCTGTACAAATTGGCAGGCTCAAATTTATAACTGATGTAAATCGAAGCGGACAGACGCACGCGTATTTCGACAAGAGAGAAAGAAAACCCCTTTTTTCCGTTGAGAATAATGTGTGTGAATTTTTATGGCATTAATGTCTTAAGTAAACGTTTTAAAATTGTTGTTGTTAATGTCAAAACTATAAGGATCAAGTAAGAACTTGACCGTGAACACTAAGAATTCTTTCTTAACTGACAGATTCTATTTTTGGAATCAAGAATGTTTTAAAATATATTTTTTGTTTTGTTTTATGGTGTTTGATATGTAAAATAGTGTCAACCCTTTGGCTGTCTCTAATCATGACCCAACGGCTGATCCTTTTAACATAATTTGTATCTTTATTGTCGATTGTCTGTCAATTGTTCAACAACTTAAACGACTTGTCATTGTAATGGTCAAAATTGAAGAGGGTTCAGTGCGAATCCTTTTAATTAACAAACTAATTTTGTAGAAAATTCAAATTTTAATAAAACCCTTGCTGATATACCCAGTGCTACTCGGGATTTTATTTTGACACGTATTATTTCTGGGTTTGTTTATTTTAAAATAGAAGAGATGACAAAGGAGCCTCGATAGTCAAGTGGTTAGCGTGCTTGACCACCAACCCAGAAGTTCTGTGTTTTAATACCGGTATAGTCATGGACCTACGCTTTTATCTTTCTTTAATTTTTTCCTCATTTCTAATCAACTGAAAATAAAAAGTCATCAAAAAATACAACTTTGCAATTTGAAAATGATGGTATAGATGTTGTGGAATGAGACTGCTTAATAACTCCAATTGACTGAGATAAAGGCATAACACTTGCCTCAGATTCAAATTCGCATGATGATATATCGCTCCGCTACACAAACAACATTCTACACTTGCTTCTCTTGATTTTCCTTTCTTTCCTACTTAAACATTAACCCATTTCCAAACCAAGGTAGACTGAACAGGTTTGACACTTGAAATCCTTGGATTAATGCTAAAAAAAAAACTTGAAGATTTCAAGAAAAACAGAGAAAGCATCCATTTTTTTCAGTTAGTATTAAGAAAAAAGAAGAGTGAATTGAAACAGGCAGAAAAAATTTTATAAGTAATTTAATATTATTTAAACTTTAAAGCCCGAAACCAGATTACAAAATCTGGACACGCGCAAACGCCAATTCAGTAAATTTTTTTTTGTCTGTAGTCGAAAAATCAAGAATACCGTATCGCAAAATATATTTATCGAAATTGTACTGAAACCAACAGTTTATAATTCAATTAAGAATACTCAAAATGCGAAGTAACATAGATATGCATAGCGGAAATTTATTTGAAAACATTCGTTGGAGAATATTATATGTATTTCTTTAACTCTAGGAATATTATATAGCCAAAATGTCGGTTGATTAGATTGAAATACTATAAAAATATTTGCAATATTACTTAATGCAAACAAGGGGCGACAAGGGGTGACTTGGGAAACAAGCGATCTTCACATGGCAACGTGTCTGACTGCCTCAACTTGGCGAGGCCAGCATTATCCATGTCGAATTCCTCACTAACTCAATAACTCAAACCTCCGCGTGGTGTCTCCCGGGAACGTAAAAAAAAAAATTATCGCCCGATAGACTTTGGCGGCGAATCTGAGCGGTGGGCTTCCTTTGGCAATTAAGCAAAGGTTGTGCGTTGGGTTTGAAGCCCACCATGTAATAAAACTATTTCAATGAAAAGATCAAGAATAAATAAAAGAATGATCACTAAATCTGATGACGAGTACCGCAAACGAAAAACTGATAATGATTAACGGATATGCATCTGGAATGTCCGGACCCTAAATTGAGATGGTGTCTCTATCCAATTGATTGATATCGTGGAAAGATATAATTCTGGACAGGATTGCTTACGGCAAGCATCCTGTGATATTTACTACAGCGCCATGCGGATAAGCACGAGTTTGGATGCGGATTTGTAGTTGGCAAGAGAATACGGCATCATGTCCTGCGATTCACTCCTGTGAACGAACGACTTGCCATAATCCGCTTCAAGGCAAAATTTTTTAACATAAGCCTAATATGTGCGCACGCTCCGACAGAAGAAAAAGATGACGAGACCAAAGAAAGTTTTTACGAGCGCCTTGAAGACACATACGAGCGCTGCCCCCGTTATGACATAAAAATCCTGCTTGGTGACTTCAACGCCAAGGTGGGAAAGGAAAGCATATTTGGTCCAACAGTCGGAAAGTTCAGTCTCCACAACAACATATCCGATGACGGAATGCGGTTGATTGACTACGCCGCAGCACGAAACATGGTCGTAAGTAGCACTAGATTCAAGCATCTCAATATTCATAAGGCCACCTGGCTGTCCCCTGATCAAAAAACATGCAACCAAATTGATCACGTTTTGATTGACGGAAAGCACTTTTCCAGTGTACTAGACGTACGCACGATCCGTGGTGCTAACATAGACTCGCATCATTATCTTGTCGCAGCCAAGATCCGCACACGTCTATGCACAGCTACGAATGCTTGCAATCCTACAAAAGAAAGCCAGATGTCGACAAGCTGCAGTCAAAACGGATGGCCGCAGCCTTTGCTAGTCGACTATCACTCCTACTTCAGGAAAGCACTCATCCGATCGACGATGTATGCGCACAGTGGACGCACATATTCCACACTCTAGACGCCTGGCCGATGGTTTTGAGACCGGAGCCTCTTCCTGCAAGGATGAGGATGGGAATATAGTGACAGATATCCAGAGCACACTGATGTTATGGAGGGAGCACTTCTCTAGTCTTTTAAATGGCGACGCTGACAACAATTCCGCTAGTGAAGATGATATCCCGGAAACCCCAATTATGGCTGACAGCGTTGAATATCCGCTACCCGACTTTAACGAGGTCTTAACAGCTTTAGTTCGGCTTAAAAACAACAAAGCCACAGGAGCCGATGGCCTACCAGCTGAGCTGTTTAAGACCGGTGGCGAAGCTCTGTTTAAGTGCATTCACAAACTTCTATGCACAATATGGTCTGATGAATGCATACCAGATGATTGGAACCTCAGTGTGCTCTGCCCAATCAACAAGAAAGGCGATCCCACCATTTGCGACAACTATCGTGTGATTAGCCTTCTTATTATCGCATATAAGGTCCTGTCGAGCGTGATTGTGTGAAAGACTAAAGCCTATCGTTAACCAACTGATTGGACTTTATCAGTGTGACTTTAGACCTGGAAAGTCCACCATTGACCAGATCTTCACGCTCCGACGAATCTTGGAAAAGACCCTCGAAAAACAAATCGACACACACCATATTTTTGTTGATTTCAAAGCCGCCTTCGACAGTCCAATAAGGAGTCACCTATACTCCATCATGTCCGAATTTGGTATTCCTGCGAAGCTAATACGTCTTTGCAGGATGACACTGAACAACACCAGCAGTGCAGTGAAAATCGGGAAAGACCTCTCCCTTCCTTTTGATACCAAGCGAGGTTTCAGACAAGGTGATTCCTTATCGTGCGACTTCTTTAATATAGTAATGGAGAAGATCATCCGAGCTGCTGACCTGAGACGAAGCGGCACAATTTTTTATATGAGTGTTATGATATTGACATTAATGGCCATAATACGCTCGAAATCTGTGCAGCATTCTCCAGGCTAGAAAAAGAGTCGAGTCGTATCGGTCTTACAGTGAACGTAGTTAAAACGAAGTATCTTGTGTCAACAAACAAACAGTCCCAGCGTCTTGGAAACCACGTCACTGTTGGCAACACCACCTTTGAGGTAGTGAATGACTTTGTTTTCCTGGGATCCAGCATTAACTTCTCCAACGATATCAGTATTGAGATTAAATGAACGATAACTCTGGCCAACAGGTGTTACTTTGGGCTCAGTTGGCAATTGAGAAGCAGAGCTCTCTCTCGACGAACAAAACTGACGCTCTATAAGTCAATAATCATGCCCGTCCTACTATACGCATCACAAACCTGGATGTTAAGCAGCTCTGATGAAAGGAATTTGGGAGCGTTCGAGAGAAAAATCCTTCGCAAGATCTATGGTCTAATCTGCGTCAATGGCGAGTACCGAATACGATGGAACCACGACCTGTATGAGCTATATGCCGACATCGATATAGTCAAGCGTATTAAAATAGAGCGACTTCGCTGGCTAGGTCATGTCGAGAGAATGAACGACGAAGCTCCAGCGAAAAAAATATTGGATTCGGTACCCAGCGGTGGCCAACGCAGACGAGGAAGACCGCATCTCCGTTGGAAAGACCAGGCATTGGATAACCTGATGACGCTTGGAGTTTCCAACGGGCGTCAGCAAGCGCACGACAAAAGAGGCTGGCGCCTCTTCTTAGACAAGGCCAATACCGACCAACGGTTGTAAGCGCCATCTTAGTAAGTATGTACTTAATGCAAACATAAATGCAACAAAATTTTAACTTTTCTGCCCGATAATGAAACAAATATGAAAAACTTGGTTTTAATGGGGTCATATTTTATGTTAATAACGTTTCTCTGAAAATGTTGTGACTATTACCCGATCAATTTTGACCTTATATGTGATAGTTCTTTTACGAATTTCAATTGTGAATCAAATCTTTCGTGTTTCTTGAAAAGTCATGATTTTTAAAGTGACATCTGCAGTGTATCTCCAGAATTTTACAATATTTACAATATTTACGAGTTAATATTACAAGTTCAAGCATTGATAAATATCATATAATTTATAAAATTTTCGGTTTTTTATTTTGAATCACATAAACGTGCTGTGCGATTGAGAGCGTTTGGGTAACTTTTTTTTCTTTAATGTGACATTCCAAGACATTTTAACACTCCAATGACAACTTAATATACAAAAAGAAAAACTTTTCTGTAGTTAAAGAATCAATAAATAACTGTCAAAAACTCAAACACAAACTGAAAAAAAAATAATCAAGGAAATAATCAGTTTTTTATGTATACTTACATTAAAATAAATCAGCATTAAATCTGAAAACATAAATATATATATATTATTAAAAACTGTTAAAACAGAGGGAATAAATATAAAAATGTTTTAAAAATTTGATAAATGGAAATTTAAAAATATAAATTTAAATATAAATAAAAATAAAAAGATAAAAAAAATATATGAGGGGAAAAATATATTACGATCTTTATGTCGTAAAGGTTGGGACGGGTTTCGTTTTTTGAGAGTAGTTTTGAATCGAATGTGAAACACGATAACGATATAGATAAACCAATACAAAAGGGTGGTTTTTGGCTACAACTATTACGAATGAAGCAATTGTGTCAAAATTTATAGCCATTGTAATGAAGAAAACTTTTTTGGCCGAAAAAAAAATGTCCGTATAAGTTGGGACACAAACAATTTTCTCATAAGCGCATTACAAAATCGCATTAATAAGCCAAAAAATGAAGTAAAACTGCACATTAGCACATTACAAGTGTACAACACGTTTCAACGTGTTACACTCAATCGAATTTGAACGACTGAGTTTACATGCTATTGTTTCCATACCAATGACACCAAAATCAACATTTTTATCATAATTTTTATCGTCATTTGTTTTAGAAGAACTCGACGTATTTTTCTTCGATCGATATACTGGCAATGAGTCCATAATAATGAACGCAGGAACATTATATGTTCATAAGAAGTACTTTTGTTCATGTGAGAACACCTACAAAGGAACTATCAGATATTTCAGACTCAACGTTTACTTGCGCCAGGTAAGTGTTTACTGAATTTGTGTATGGAATTGGTCAAGAAAGGTAGAGATAGTAAGAAATAATTTCTTTTTGCTAATTAACATAACATCAATGAAGTATTTTATGAAGCAACTCTGTTAACTAGCATCACAATCAAATAAAAATACATAATAATCGCTTTTAATTTAAATAAAATTGCACTCATGAAATACCATAAAAAAAATCCATTCAAATAGAATCACAGTGACAGACTAAAAAAAGTAATGTCCCAACTTATACGACATGAGTGTCTCAACTTTTACAAGGTAAGCCATTTGGTAAAAGTCAGCAAATTAATTTCCTCAACACTACATGAACAATGAATTTCAATTTGAAAAAAAAAAAAAAAACAGAGAAACCAACCAACTTGAGAACCTCCTCCTTTTTGAAGTCGGTTAAAAATTACGATCACGTAAATCTATCGAAAAGATCTTTTACATACGACAATTTATGGCTTGTGTTTCAAAGTCATAATCAAAATATATTTTACGTTTTAACAAACATGAAACGTTGGCTTATAAGTAGTGTCCAATCGAAACCAAAATTTTGACCGAAACCGAAATTCGGCCATTTTTGTTATTATTATTATATTTATTATAAGCTAAGCCTTTGAGGCTTTATAGCTTTTAAAATTTAGCAATACACAAAAAAATTATTATTATTATATAAAACAATTACTAGCGCTTCTTTGTGGTTCATTTTGCAAGTAATTAGTTTTACAAAAGTTCATAAAAAGTAGCTCAAAAGATCTTCTAGGACGAAGTGGAATATTAAAGTAAATTTTACTTAATAAATATGGACTGTCTACATATCCATGCAAAAGCTTAACTATCCAACTTACATTAAGCATAACTCTCCTATTTTTTAATGTAGGAAGATTTAGTTGTTGTAACCGATATTCATAAGATGGTAGATTAAAGTTAGTATTACAATAAAGATTATTTAGGCAGAACAAAATAAATTTTTTCTGAACTGATTCAATGTCATCGATGTAAAAACCGTAACGTGGGCACCATACAATTGAAGCATATTCTAAGATAGGCCGAACTAGAGAAGTGAATAAAGTTTTAGTAATAAAAGGATCTTTAAACTCTTTTGCCAAACGTTTAATAAATCCTAGAGAACTATTTGCTATATTTATTATTTTATTTATATAAATATGAAATCGTAGTTTAGGACCCATGGTAACTCCAAGATCATGAAAACTATATGAGGATTCTAATGTGTAGTCACAAATTTTGAAATTACACTTTAAGAATGGTTTTCGCGAGAAGGTCATGTGCTTAAATTTTCTCATATTAAGATTCATGAGATTTATTGCAAGAATAATTCATGTCAATTTGCAAGAATAAACCATCGAATTCATTCTTAAAAGAAAGGAATAGTTTGACATCGTCAGCATACATCAAGATGTTAGAATGCTTTATGACCGATGGCAAATCATTTATATAAAGTAGAAACGAAAGAGGCCTAAGGTGACTTCCTTGAGGTACCCCAGAGATAACAGGAAACTCGTATGATTTCACGAGTTTAAATAGAACAGATTGTGTTCTATTACTTAGATACGATTCGATCCGTCTCACCATTTTTGTGGAAAATCCAATCAAAGATAATTTTAGAATCAAGAGTTTGTGATTAACAACATCAAAAGCTTTGCTAAATTTCCGTGTAGATAATATCAGTCTGTAAACCTTTTCCAAAATTTTCTATTGTTTTAGATGTAAATTAGAGGAGGAATCCATGTTGACATGGGGACATCAACGACTTAACACTATGTGATAATTGTGAAGTAATAATTGCATCAAAAAGTTTTGGGCAAAGCACTCAATTTCGCAATTCCACGATAGTTATCAATTAAATATCTATTATATTCGGACGAAACCGAAACTGAATGTCTTCATGAAAATTTTTTTAAAAAACATTTAATTTTTTGTTAAAAGCTTATAAAAACATAACAATTTAAACATAATAATAACGTATATATAAATACGATAAATATTCTTTGAATATTAAAGTTCAACTTTAAAATAATAAATAAAGAGATCATTTTTAGTATTTTAATTTAAATAACTTAATATTATTATCTAAAAAAAGAGCTTGTCTGCATTTTCAAAATGAAACAAAATACATTTATCGTTTTGTGCTGGGCCCAACTCACACGTTCAATCAAATGACTGTGAATTTCACGTTTTTGTTCTACAACAACACCATTAAAAATTTTGATGAAAGCGAACTCACATCTACGATTGAAATAAATGAACCAAATATTCGGTTTCGGCCATATAGATGCCGAATAGACGAAATTGATTAAAAGGCCCGAAACTGGCCGAAACCGAATATTCGGTCGGACACTACTTATAAGCAGACTTTAAATTAAAAACTTTTCAACCAAAGTTCAAAACAATTCCTCACTTTATTTTTTATTTATTTATCTTAATTTATCTTTATGGTTTTATTTATCTGTATCTTTGGCTTAATCTTTCAAAATTTTTAATTTTTCATACTTTGAGGTACAAACAAGTACATTGTTGTAGACTGCTAAGCAGCTTTCTTTCCAAAGATCTAAAATTATCGTCCAAATTCGAAAAGGCAAAGCTTTTTTCAAAAATAAATATTTGCTTGTGTTTTTCTGATTTTCGTTCTTATTTTTTTTCAATTTATTTATTTTGTTCTTTTTTTCTTCCCATTATGGCGTTTGTTCTCAACATTTATCGTTTCATCGTTTGTTCTTTTTTACGATTTGCAGTGAAAAAACTTTTATTGTAATTTCGACATTGCCAGGGTTCGATTCCTTGTCTCGCCGATTTGTAGTCCGACGCTTTGGCCATTGGGCTAGTCGCTTTATATCGATACGAAGATTTTTTTATTTATACAGCTAATTCTGTCGTAGGTACCAATAAGAAGCTTCAAAGGAATTTATAAGTAGATTTGGACTCAACATTCAAATAGAAGTAAATTTAATTTAATTTTATCTTCCGAAAATTAACAGACAAATTAATAACACTCAAGTTATGGACTTCCTATCGAGACCAAATTTAACAGGTTGAGTTCATTGACTTACTCGAAAAGAAGGCTACGCGAATGCCATTTTCATTGGTGTCACTGTCGTCTCCGGCTGATGTTTAGTTTGCGAGCAACACTCAATTTTACTTCAATTTAATTTTAAAATCAAGTGAATGCCCCGATTTTACAAGAAATCGGGTGGTGGCTATATAATTTGCGAGCTACACTTAAATGAGTAGTGGGATGTATATGACAGATCATCCAAATTAAGGGTGGACATGACATTGGCCGTTTTTTTAAATCGACTTTTTCTACATTTTTGTATTTTAGTAAATATTCTTAAGATTCTAAAATTGCATGGAAAAATTCCTACGGGTTCAAAAGTTACAGCCGGATTAGTGAGAGCGCATTTTTAATTTTCGCGCTACCTACGTAAGGCAGCACAAACTTTGAACGCGTTTATCTCGAAACCATGTTTTTCGTACTGGTTGCGGCACTAGCGGGTTCATTTTTAGACGAGATTTTTTATGAATTTTTAAAGTCAATATATTTTTCGAAAAAACACACTTTCAAATGTGGAACATCAACAAAAATTGAAAAAAAAATATCAATAAAGCTCCTGTTTCGATAACCAATTTTGTTAAGATTTAAAAAAGACATTTTTTTTCCAGATCGGACAATTTTTGCGACTCCCAGCGCCGCAACCACGAGGCCCCGTTTTTTCTCTGCCGTCAGTTTGGAGGACTATAAATCCATGTTGGAGTGAAAAATATATTTTTTTGAATTTTTTTTTGTAATTTGTTCAATTCTCGACAATAAAAAAAATTTTGGAAAAATTTTTGTTTTTGACTAAGTTATGAATTTTTAAAAAAGGTCTGGTTTCTTTGCCGCGAATGTTATGTCCCACAACAATTTATCCAGAACGAAATTCGGTTTATTTCTTAAATAAAAAATAGATTGTGCATTTCACATATTTAGTTCTGCTACTTTCTACTACCGGCAATAACCAACGATTGTTAGATGCATACATCATGTCAGCCGAACAGATAGCGCCATCTATTGGGTAATAGCACAAAACGAAATATGATGCAAGTCATTTTTTTCATAAGAGTTAAATCTAATCGGATTACCCTCCGTGGAGTAGAGAACCAAGTTCGTACAAAACAAAACAAACACAAGCAAAAACAACGAAACAAAAAGAAAGAAAGCAGCAGGCACAGCATAAGTACTGATGATTGATTTTCTTATATAAACACATGCATTTTTCTTCTTATATTTTACTATTGTGTGGCTTTAATATAATAGTGACAAAATCCAAAATTAGATATTCATTCAGCGCAGGATATATCTGATATTTTAGTATTTATATTACCTTTGAACGATGAGTATTTAAGGCTGTAGGTATACCCTAAAGTATTTGCCAAAAAAGTTTCATGGCCTTGAAAAAATCTGTTAAAACGACCCTATACAAACCGCACTTTTAAAGTGAGTAAAACAAATCTTTTTTTGTGGAAAATGCAATTTTATTGATGTTTGCAAATTTTTTTATCGATAGATTAAGTTTTACCGTCAAAATTTTAATTTTTGTTAAATAAAAAGAAGTCGGTTGGTTACTATTTTGTTTTTTGTTGCTTGCAATTTTACCAAATTTTCAGATTTCAAACTAATTATACTTTTTGGAACGCAGGAAAACCTGGGTTAGTTTTTTCAAAAGTCATGTAAATTAAGAGTAAATTCCTAAAAAAGTTTTTCTTGATATCTATTTGGGCTCGAGATATTAATTTGTTAAGTTTTAGTTCCAAAATGCTCGTTTTGCGGTGTTCTAGTATTGGTAGCGAGTAACTGTTTATATATTTTTGAACAAAACCTTTAAGAATATTTGCTAAATAGTTTCATTAAATTCCCAAACAAATATTAGAGCGGCTGGATACTTTATTTGGGGATAAAAAAAATAGCCAAAGACGATTTTGTCCAACGAAGACGGCCGAGTAGTGTAAAAAGGTCAAAGACGGCGCCGGGTTAATTTATTGGAAAAGTTGATCTCTTAGAACGGGTTCGTTTGTTCGGTGGCGAGTTTTCTCTGTAAAGGAACCAACAATAGTCTGTCATCATGCCCCAAACCCAAATCGTTTTTCTATATAACCCATCTCCAGATCGAATCGTTCACCACGTTCATCGCTCTCTACGCCACAGTTTGGTGGGAGATATTTTAAATGCATGAGTTAACATTTTAAGCGACATTTTCTCTTTTTTGATTAATCATGGCTTTAAATAGTCACAATAAAATGTGTTACTTTAAATATTTATATTCGTGTTCAGCAACCTTAAATTGGATTAAAAATATGGTTTGCAAAGTGTTACAGTGTTATTATTTGAAAAAAATAAGCATGGGACAGTTTTGTATGGAAGAGTTTCCGATTCGAAAAGAAAGAAGCGGTTCAATCGAATAATTTTTTAAATTGTATAATAAAATGTCAAGGAAAATATCACGCGATCAAAGTTATCGACACGATTTATCGATATTATTAATAGGTTATTTTAACCTCACGCACAAAGTAGAGTTTAAGGAACCCATGTAGAGAACAAATCAACAAAATAACTGGTTATATCCGCAACATTGTTGTGTGAAAACAAATATATAAGGAACACACAAATGTTCGCATGTAAACAAAAAAACAAAAAACAAAAAAAAAACAATAAAGATAAAAACAACAACAATGCAGGCGCAACTGATCTAAGACAATTTGCCGTAGCCACAAACGTAAGGATACAGTGAGAACAGCCAGGCACAGACAAAACGACAGACAGACAAACACCAGAACCAACTTTGTGCAGACTGGATATAGTTAGAATAGCAGATATGTTTGCTTCGGAGCTGCATGGTTACTGAAATTCTTAATGTTGCGAGGCAGAAATATTTCTGTGAGAAAAAAAAGGAAGTTTTACTAAGGCAAGAGTATTTGAGCTGGTTTTGGGCATAAGAAGTGGAGAAAACAAGGCATACAAATTAAAACAAACATTCATCCATTGCTCCGTAGAGATAAGACCGAAATATAAACCTGCCGAATTCCTTGGATGTAGCAACAACAAGTGTTGATAAATACACCTCAAGTAAACTATCTGTACGAAGTTACAAAAGTACATTTCTTTTTTTTTTTTTTTTTCAATATTTATTCTTACATGAAAAGATGTATAGGTATATAACAAATATTTGTTCACATTTTATGCGAGATATGAACTATTATTTTTATTAGATAACGAATCTAAATTATGAATTATAATCCGCATCAATCCAACATCATTTTGCAACAAAGTAACCATGGTTCAGGCGGGAGAACTAGTGAAAATTAAAACATTTAGGTCCATGTTTCAATAATAATTTTTATACAAATATTTTTTAAACAAATGAGCATAAGAAGCTCGATTGAAGCCTTTTTAAGCGCGGAAATGGTAAAAGAGATTCTTTTCTATAATTACGACTTAATAGTTGTAGCTGGAGGTAGGAGAGTTTGTGAAGTGGATAGAAGGCTTATGACATTGAACTGAATGAGGTAAAGGCATGTTGTTTCAATTGGTATTTTCCTCACTCTTTAGGAGGTGTCTGTTCCTCTACTGGTAATGTGTGAATTGTGGTCATATCTGTATCATCACGAAGTCATTTTGATAAAATTTAATTAAGAAAGTTTCGATTTGATTTATTTACGAAGAAAATAAACTAACTAGACGAAATTTAACCTTTTTATAATTTCTGTTAGTTCATACTTGAATTTTTTATTGGGGGTATATGAGTACATATGCGGCATACAACAATGGCCACATGTTGCAAGTGTTCAAGAAGTGGGCAAAAAAATGTGTTGGAACATTTTTTTAATTAAGCTTTATTTATAGGTTTTCCTTTTATTTTTTCATAAGTCATTTGTTTTTGAAAAAAAAATGAAGAGACCAATGCAAAGATTTGCTGGAGCAGAAAAACTAGAGATAGTTTTGAACAAAGAAAAAATAGATTTTAAAATAAAAAATAATTGATTAGCTAAAAATTCAGAAATTTAAGGCTACACATTTTTTAAATTGTTTTGAATGAAAAGATTGATTCATTACTAAATTATGAAGTAAATAAATAAATTAACAAAGTACAATACTATTCTTAATGTGGGACATAACATTCGCGGTAGAGAAAACAGACCTTTTTTAAAAAATCATAACTCAAACAAACATTTTTCCAAAATTGAACAAATTACAAGAAAAAAATTCAAAAAAATATATTTTTCACTCCAACATTATTTATAGAGTTTTATAGAGCTCCAAACTTGCGGCAGAGAAAAAAACGGGGCCTCATGCTTGCAGCGCTGGGTGTCGTAAAAATTGTCCGATCTGAAAAAAAATTTGATTTTTTAATTCTTAACAAAATTGGTTATGACAGGAGCTTTTTTTAATTTTTTTTTTTTCAATTTTTAGTGATGTTCCAAATTTGAAAGTGTGTTTTTTCGAAAAAATTATTGACTTTAAAAATTCATAAAAAATCGAAAAAATTATAGCGAATCAAGTTTAAAAAAATATAAAAAAAAAATCGTCAAAAAATTAACCCTAGTGCCGCAATCAGTACGATAAACATGGTTTCGAGATAAACGCAAAATGTTCAAATTTTGTGAACAAAGAAAAATGCAAAGAAAAATAAAAATGCGCTCTCACGAATCTGGCTGTAACTTTTCAAACCGTAGGAATTTTCCCAAAATTTTTTTCTATGAATCTTAAGAATATTTACTAATATATAAAATTATAAAAAAGTTTTCAAAAAACGGCCAAAGTCATGTCCCCCTTTAAAGTGATTATAAAAGCACTTTTAATACCATGTTTGTTCATTTCTTTTTTATTTCTCCGTGTTTGAAAAAATACACCAAACATCAAAGCTATTCCCAGTAAGGACACAAGAATTCCTTCAAATACGTTTTAATTGCAATAAAAATAATAGTTTACGCATGAAATACATTCTCAACAACAAAGATATCAACGCCATAGGCAAATAACTATATATGGTAAATTTGTTTATGTGAAGTAACGGGCGAAAAATTATGTTTTTTAATTTCTCTCTATATCGATTATATTCCGTTCAATTATATACCATACCATCGGAACACATAAATATCAAAACATGATTTGATGCCTTTGTTTTGAGCCAAATTTTACAATGAAGACTTACTTCAAAACTCATTTTACAAAAATGTAACGTTAAAGACTGTATAAAACTGGTTATATATTCAAAACGATAAAAGTTAGAAGACATTTTTCTGCAGGTAAAATCTAAGTCTTGAGGCGTACACATACAAAATTTGTTGGTTTCTTAGAATTTGTTTGATATATTTTCAGAAATATGTATTCGAGTGTAACGTTAAGGGAACAAAATTGACCATATAGAAAAAATAAATTTGTACAATTAAAATAATAAACTATTCGACTGCACGTCGAACAGTCGCTAGGGTTCGGCTATGAGCAATCTGATATGTGAAGAATATGTGCAAAAAGGTGAGAGGCCGAAACACTTTTTAGGAAAGTGTTTTTGTTTATAACAGCTAACTTTGCTTTAGAACACAAATTCAAAATATGGACGATATACTAAGCAGTATTACTATAACATAGTTCCGTAAAATGTGAGTGCGGAACGCTTGATTTTTTTTTCAGAGCATATTTTTAGGCATTTTCTGTTTTGTGATTTATTGAAACTTCAAAAACTTTATATTTTTTTTTCATTTTGGAAGTTTCAGTTTTACAAAATATTTTTAAACATATTTCATCGTACCTACTATGGTTTCCGTTTTTATTTTGAGGCATTTTATGAGAGTATTTGGAACTAAAAATTATTATTTGAATAATTTAAAATCGAATAAGTGGAAACGGGCCCGTCATTTTTGACGGGAAAGAACTAGTGTGTACATAATTTTGTATCGATATCAGTACAAATAATTTTGTTTTCTTACTTAACCCATTACGTTTGGTTACTTTTGTCAAATTAAAAGAGTGGGACTGGGAAAATTCGGGAATTAAGAAAATTTTACAATTATATTATCAATATCTTGTAGGTGACTGCCCACACCCTATAATGGAAAACAAAACAAAACAAAAAAACGAAATTGGCCATTTCAGGCTTTGAAAGGACTTATCTATGAAAGGACTTCTTATGATCAATTGTGTTGTGTGTGTTATTATATGTTTGCACACAATTGACCGAGAACTGGACCTACATGTTTTATGCCGACTCCGCACGGCTAAAGTTTATGTTCGCAAGAAGCTTTACATGGCATTATTTACTCTCTGAGGTTTGCCATTGTCTGCAGAGAGGTGAAAAATTGAAAACCGATCAGAAAAATTTTTTTATTTAAAAAACTTTTGCCGCGATTGGGGATCGAACTCGGGCATGCTTACCCACACACTTAACCTGCTACGGTCACCACCCATAATGATTTATTCATAATTTTGATTAAGTTTTTTAAGTTTGGAGTCGCTGAGAGTGAATAAAGGAACATAAAATGATGGTTCAAGTGCCAAAAAAGAGAATATTATGAAGATGTGACCGTCGTTAGAATAGCAATATTCTTCTTTAATGTTTTTAATAATTCACAATATTTTTTGAAAATAGGCATCAGTTGAATTTATATTTGGCCAAATTTTGCACATCCATATAGATTTGTATCCGTCGATTTTTTTGTTGAAATAGTACAAAAGTTTGAAATTAAAAATTTCTAATTATAAAGAAAAATTTTAACAAAAAGAATAATACGAAAAAAATATATAAAATAACACTTAATGTTTATTGAACATTTAGCTATCTTAGGTTAAAGTCCCGAGCTCTGTCATGTTTCTATGATATATCATTCTATTCCAATTTTGACTGTACACTGAGAAAGTTGTGCTCCTCTAACGTTTATTTTCATTTTAAAAACGGACATTTTAAAATGAACTTCTAAAAAGTTCGTTTGATTTTCTATAACAAACATTTTAACATGTGCTTTAAAAACATTCGTTTGATATTTTAAAATGAACATTTTAAATATTGCTTCTAACATGTTCATTTTAAAATTTTTTTTTTAGAAAATCAAACAAGCGTGTGAAAAAATGTCCGTTTTTAAAATGAAAATAAACGTTAGAGGAGCAAAATTTGGATTAAACGTTTTCAAAAATTACACGTTTTCTGCATTTTGTGATACGAAACGTTTTCACAGTTTTCTCTGTGTTAATCAGAATATATGACGTAATATGCGGTTGAGGGTGGTTTGGTAATTTGTGAAGAGAAAAGCTAAGCAATTTGAATTGACTCAGGACCATTTAGTTCATCCTTTCTGTAATTTTTCATCCAATTCGCAAACCATGACAGACAAGACCAAACTGATACACTACCACAACTTAATTCTTTGTATTTGGCTTTTTTCAATATGCCTGTCGGCCTCTGGTAAAATCCAAACTTTGGTTAAACGCAGGATGCATCACGGCATACGAAAAATTATAAATATTCAGAGGATTTACATAAACTTTACGAGGCTGTGAAAAAACAAGAGCAGGATGTTCCTTGCAGTAGTCGTATTAGGCTTGTTTCTTTGTTTCTTTTTGTTTAGCATGATGTTAGTGCTTTCGAGTCTTATGCAATGGACCGTGGTTCGAATCACGGTGGTGGTAGATTATTAAATTTTTATTCTTAACTAGGTGAAACACGAAATAAAAATATTGCGCGCACTCTAATTGTGTTGTAGAATATCGAACTGTTCAATTTAGAACAATTGAAATTTCCAATGAAATCGCCATATTTTAGGGCATAAGAAAAAAAGAGGTATTGAACAACTAGTGGTAATTTTTCATCAACTGGTATGAAACTTTTTTTTTTTATTATTATACTATTTTATTATCCCCTCCCCGGACACAGCAATATAGAAGGGAATGACAAAGCAGATGAGCTGGTATGAATTGGAGTAACGGTAGACACAAACAGAACCATTATAGACGTGAACATTTAATAGGCGTGGTCAAAGGAAGCATCGGCCTCAAAGCTAAAGAAAATTCTAGCATTAACTGGGCTTTCAGAAGTAGGGTTGCTAGTGGTGGTAAGAGGTGTCCTTTTTTCAGAACCTGTATTCCCATTTAACCTTAATATAATCAGCCCAATCATGAAACATTTTCTCCCGGGAGTTGTAAATGGGAGTCTCCGGTTTTAAGATAGCAGATAAAGATATCTCATTTTTTATTTTACACTCATGAATATTGGCTGTTGATAAACAAAATTGCATTAAAAATTTCCAAAAAGTATTTTAACTTTATCTTAAAAACGGAAACTCCCATTTACAACTTCCGGGAGAAAATGTTTTATGATTGGGCTAAATGTCTTGTTTAACATCATCTTAGAAAATGGTCTTAGAAAACAAATCTGTCTAGAATAAGATTCTTTTCAAAACTACAAACACTGTGAATAACATGTTGAGGATATACAAGATTTGACTTTTACGTAGGGGCAAATAAGTGAATCAAAACTCACTCGCGAAAACAAGAAGACATAACTAAGAGAAACGAGTAGAAATTTGTAGACATATAAAAATAAATAAATGCAAAATTTGATGATAGATGGTTCAGCAAAATCATTTGAAGTAGCGTATTAAGCGAAAAAGAGAAGAGTTAAAATGAATTATGTACGAATAAAATAAATAACAGTTCAATGCGCGCTGCAAAACGGAGTGGGATGGATGAGAGAAATGCAATATAAATTAAATGAAATATAATAAAGACTTTAGCTTTAAATTTATAACATTTTTTTCAATACAAATAGAGACACCTGGTGGGAAGTACCTTCGCATAAAAGGTCAAAAGTATTTCGATTTAAGCAGTTCGCAAAATAACTTAACGCCAATGAATTTTGAAGAAAGTGAAAGAATATATCGATCAGATTTATTTTGTTTTTCTACACACCGTTTTTTACAGTCATTGTAGACTTAGTTACACTCTTCATTGCATAAACTTCAATTTCTCACACCCACACTTCCTGCTGCCCACACGCTCTCTAGCGCACGACGACCAGCGCCGGCCAATTTCTTTACCTACGTCAATGTGAGCGCGCAAAATCCATGCAACCAGTAGTCAAAAAGCCGGTTGGTCGCTAGGTCGCACGAAGTTTTTGCAGCAAGCAGCAACCAGATGACAAACAGCAGTTGTTGTTGATGTTGATGACGACAACGTCAACCAAGTCAACTCGCGGTGGGGCAATCATATACAACAGAAGCAACGCCAACAGTCGGTGGCTAATGCCCCCACACAGACGTAGTCATCAGCAAAAAATAAAAGAGAACAACAAAAGTAGCAAAAAACTATGACAATGATAAGAACAACATTTAAACAACATCCGGCGGTTTGTTTTGTAGTTTAAGTGTTGCTGCATTCGAACATTAAGGCGGACAGACAGGCTCTTTAGTTAATGCAGATTGGGGGCGAGAAGTGGGGCCTCTCATTTCTCTCAAGAGAGTGTAAAAATGAGAGAGATAGAGTGGAAGAAGTGGTAATCAAAATAAGAGCAATACATATGGAGAGCGCAAGATTTAAGTTGCTTGGCTCGGCTTGTGTGCAGTTTTGGGGGCCGCTGCGCTGCATAACGGAGCAGTAGGGGGCTTGAGCGGCAGGTTGGAGTGGCAGTACAAATTTATGAATGGAATTCGTAAATGACGTTTACATTTATATGTTTTTTTTTGTCAATTAAAGTTGGTGTTGTTGTACTTATTTAACTCTGCAGCTAAGTGTGAGTCTGCGTGGTTCTATTCGTCTGTGTGTGTCTCTGTGGTATTTGGAAGATGCATTTTGAAGACTGTCTTCTGTGGGCACGAGGATGGAGCGCTATGTTGGAGCATGTCTGACAGGCAGAGCAGCTTGGTTGTTTTTGCGATGTATTGCGCTGCTTTCTCTCTCTCACACAATCTCTCCAAGACGACATGATTTCTTTTTACGTTTTTTTAACTGATTCTTTATTGCGTTTTTATGTTGCGCTTCATTCAGCGGCAATTGTTAACTTGAAAAATATGACAGGTAAGGCAACAATAACAACAACAATAACAACAACGATAACATCTGCAATGACATTAGCACCTTTTTGGCATATTTGTGGCAAGTTTTCTGCAAAAAAACATGGAGTTGTTACGGTTCTGTTTTACAGACAAAGTGGAATTTTATTGTTTTTGTTGTTGTTCCCGATGCTATCCCCAGCACGACTGAATGCATGACATGAATGGTATTTATTTTTGTTATTGTTGTTGCACTCACTGCTACCGACAACGTCTCGAATTTAGCTCATGATTTTTTTTTTGCAGTTTTTTCTTTTTCAAAACCCAGTCCTTGTCTACCATCCAGACTCCTCTGGATCATCATCATCATCATCATCATCATCCTCATAATCAACAATGTTTCTATACTCCAAGATATGTTAATGTCTGCGTGTGTGTTTTTTTCATTATACTGGTGTGAGTGTGTATAAGAGCGAACAAAGTGCAACACAGTCTGTACAGTTTAATTAGGCCAAACTTAATGTTGCATGCATTAGCATTTCTTAATGAGGAATGCGTTTGTTTGTGGCATTTGTTATGTTTTTTGTTTTGTTGTTGCTTGTTCTTTCTAATTTATTTAGTTGATAAAATTTCAATATGTAAAAAAAACAAAAAAATTCTTTATAGTCTGATCGGGAGAGCTAAATTATCAATAATTACAGTACTAGTACTGCAAAAACAGTTCACATTTTAGTAATAGAGGATGGCCGACAAAACACAGAAACCTCTTTTTCCGACCAGAATATTGCCACAGCCAGTAGTATACGCCTATGAAACGAAATGAATCGGTTATCGGGACGAACGCTTAATCTATTTAGGTGGTACTCTATTTCTTTTGGGCACTATAAGCATGAATAAGCCTACCGTTCCATTATTAACCGTTAGATCGTTTTTAGATTATCTCCAAAGCATCGACCATTTCATAAGCTAAATGAATTTCAATTCTATTTGGAGCGATAAAAAAGCGAATTGACCATTTCAGTGCTTGAAGGGACTTTACCAAGCTTATAATGATCAATTGTGTTGTGTGTGTTGTTAAATGTTTGCACACAATTGATCGAGAACTGGACCTAGAGATGTGACGGCCTATCAGAAGAATTTACTTTACATATGTAAGGATTGAAATCTGGCTACCGAGGCTCGTTGCTTCACACATCAAACCATTAGCTCGCACAGGCATGACTGCCAACACCAAATGCATTGTAATTAAAACACCAAATTTATTAGTTTATCGGGAAACTGTTATTTTGTGGTCGTGGGCTTTAGTTTCGAATGTGCTAACTAAAATTTTGGTTCTTTTGGTTTCTATAAGGTTCTGTACATGTGCCGATTTCAATGCACGATGTTAGCCTTACAACTGACAAATTCACAAAATGTGATTTTGGTCTCCAATGGTTCAAATTTTTACCATTAGTTTTATCATAAAACTAGTAAAGAAAATCTAAAGTCGGTCAAGGCCGACTATGAAATACCCTAAGCCTACTTTCCCAAAAAAAAAAAAAATAAAATGGGCGAGTCCGTGGGCTGGGATGTTGATGAAAAATTTACACATTCCAAATTTTATTTCTGTAGCTCACAGTTAATGCCTTTATTGCGCTTTCGCTATGGGAGGTGGGCGTGTTCATGGACGGATTACTCCCAATTTTTTAACTCACCTTAGTTTTGGTATAAAATACATACATACCAAATTTGATCTCTATATGACAAACATAATCTTATTTAATGAGTTTTAAACTTTTTGGGTTGTATGGGAGGTAGGCGTGTCCGTGGGCGGATGATGTCCATTTTTCAAAACCAACTTTGTTTAGTTATAAAAAACATACGTACCAAATTTTATCTCTGTAGGTCAAACAGAGGCTTATTTATTGTGTTTTCAGTTTTTGGGTTGTATGGGAGGTGGGCGTGTCCGTTGGCGAATTCCAAAAATATTCAACAGTGCAGATCCTTGGGTCCATGTGACCATGTGTACCTAGTTTCATCCAATTATCTCAACTCCTTATTCTTATTTACAGACAACACACAGACGGACGGACGGACATATATAAAGCTCGACATTTAGCTCGTCTCTCGAGGTGACCCTGATCAAGAATATATATACTTTTCTATACCGGACTCGCTTCATTCTATGCGTTACAAACGTTTGCACAAAGTAAATATACCCTGACCTTTCAGGTTGAGGGTATAAAAAACAAAATATTAATCAGCACGGAGCTATTCTTTGGATAACTTGAAGAAACACAAACTTTGTGCAGAATATGTTGATCATGTGTTGATCATGTTAACAGTGTAGTCAAAAAAGTTTACTATGTCTTGCGTAACCTTAGAATGTCTGCCAGTGTGACTCCAGTTGATGTAAGACGCAAGTTGGTAACCCAACTAATTTTACCTGTGATAACTTTCTCCGAAATAGTGTACAGTAAACTTGATTCATCGTCCCAGTTAAAACTTAAAATCGTTATGCCACGCGGTATGTTTATGGTCTTCATAAATATGATCGTCTGTCTAGTTTCCGAAATGCAATACTTGGATGTGACTTAATAGCTTATCTTAAGGCAAGAAAGTGTATGTACCTTCATAAGCTAATACATGAAAAAAAGCCAGGGTACTTATATGAAAAACTGCAGTTTAGTCTGTCTAGAAGAAGTCATGTTATGATAGTTCCAAGGCATTATTCGTTAAACTCTTCCTATCTGTTTTTCATTAACGCCATTAGGTTGTGGAATGCTTTGCCACGAAGTCTTAGAGAGATAAGTGGGAGAGTACCTTTTAGGCAATCTATTTTATCGTTCTTCTCTACTCTTTAATCTACTTCACATATATCTTTTCTCCACTCCAATATTGGAAAAATCTTTTCTTCATCTTTTTTATTTTCTTTTTTATTTTTATTTAAAATTTTAGTTTCTTTATGTCTTAAGTGTTAGTATAAGTAATTTTTGTTATTATAATTAGGTTACTTTTTTAATGTTTAAATTCATTGAGTTGTTATTATTATGGCTTAATTTAAGTCTTTTTTATGTTGTACTATAAAAGAGCATAGCTCTTAGTGTACTGATGTTTATCTTTAAATAAATAAATAAATAAATAAAAAATAAATAAAAATATGGCGAAGGTTTCCTCACAGAAAGAGTATGTTCATCAACAGCTACCTCATCCTCGTCTTCGTCACACGCAGAGAAAAAAAACGTTTATCGCCAGTTTGGTACAAACGAACTTCGTTTGTCGTGCTTCAAATCATTGTTTGTAAACATTTGAACAGTTGGCATAATAATGGTTAGTTGCGGGAAACACGTTATTTAGTTGCAAGAAATTAATTTTTTTTGTCATAAGCGGCAGTGATTTTTAAATTGCAGCAACCGAAAAATTTGTTTTTTCCAACTGAAAATATTGTTTGCAGGAAAAAAATTATTTTTTTACAAGCGAATAGTTCTCAACTGACAAAAAAAGTTGCTTGATTTCGTAGATGAAAAGTGTTTAATATTTGCCATCAACGAAAAAGAAGTATATTAAGATTGTGAACAAACAGACACACAACTGTGAAGCACATGCGCAGTCACACAACTGCTACACAGCTCGCTTTCGTTGATGACAAATGTTAAATATTTGCCATAAACGAAAAAAACAAGAATGTGTTACAGCTTAAGTAAATAAAAAATTCATTCTAGACAATATCTCACAATAGCTCAATGGAAGCATGCTAGACTGTTACGCGGGAGACGTGGGTTCGATTCTTGGCCGTGTAAGTATCAATAATTTTATTTTAATTATTGAAATTCTAATTCTGTTTCATTAACTGCTTCGTCAAAAATAACCGTCAAAATAAAAATAATAAAAATAAATAAAAAAAAAACATTAATAAAAAAAAAAAAATTTGGTGTTCCTGTAGGAATTGAACCCAGGTCACTCGCTAAACTTGAACCCAACGCCAGCACGCTCGGCTAAACTTGAACTTCCAAAACAATGACAAAATTTCATTAAGTTCGATGTTTTTCGTTTCAAGCAAGAATATTTTTAAGTTGATGACAACTGAATACTCGTTTTCGGCAAATACAGTTTGCAAACGAAGTATAGTTGGTGAATTTTTCAGTTACGGTAAACGAAAAATTTCTTTGCGTGCAGCAACGATGGTTTCAAAGGTGTTTTTATCAGTGGAAGCCGGAACTGTCGCAGTTTGGTTCTTGCCAAACTATTATCAGATGGTGGCCGCAGCATGCCTCAAGTTTAGTAGAGTATCAACAGCCAGCTCCAAGCGTGAAAGGGCCCACCGCTCTTTGCCATTCTTTTCCTTCACGTAGTGGCTGTTCCGTGACTTCTTTGTGGCTGACTTTTGTGGAACCAAATCTTCTTAGTTCAGACGAAATGTTTAGATTTTGCTCCATAAACTACACAATTTTAGGGAACTGCCGACTGTTGGGTTAAACGTTTTCAAAAGTAGCACATTTTCACAGTTTTCTCAGTGTACTTTAATAAAGTCTTAATATAAAATATCTAATATCTGAATTGAAATTATCAAATTAAAATGGTTACGAACCAATCGGCAGTATTTCTTATACAGCATATATGAAGCTTGTATTTAAAATTTCAACAGAATACAGTTAAGATTAAGTATAGATTTATCCTTCGTTTGTCCTGAGTGCTGATATCGGTGGAGTATTTTAAGCTGGATCCCATGTACAAGTACACAGTGAATCGATTAGAGTATGCTAGATGGACAAAATTATTATTTTTTTTAAATTTAGTTATTAAATTTATTCAAAAGTACAAAAATGTAAGTCATGTGTTTTCTTATATAAGAAGTTTTCATGTGTTTATTTTAATAATCCTTAATAATAGTCCTTTCGTCACATTATCAGTTAATTAATACACTTAAAAAGTTTTTGGGCCCTGAAAAAAATGAAAGCGAAGTAAATCAAATAAATAACATTTTTGAAAGAATCTGTTTCTTTTCCATACTTTGATCCTTATAAGATAAAAGTTTAAACCAATCATAATTTGCGTTCTTTTTAATAATTTCCGCACTTGTTTCTAACGAATTCAATATTAACCATTACAAATTTTATTTTTAAAAACCAGGTTATCAATTTCGAATAAATTTAATTACTTACTTTTTAATTAATTTACTTTTAAAATTGCAGTCGTATCGTTCATACTTCCTGAACACAGTTTAAAACAAAATTTTTAATGTCAGTAAACAATTGTAATATTTCACATGGACGAGTCATAATAAAAATCTCAAAATTTCACAATCACTTCTATCCACCTAGTATACTCTATTTCACAAGTACCAACAAAACAAATTGGCAACAACTTATCACATACAGCCACGGCCGCTACAAGTCCTGTACTTGAATTTTGTGTTGGAGCGGCTCAATTATTTCTGATGTTATATGAAAATCGCGCGACTAGCAAATTTTAGCGTTTCAAGGACATTAAATAATATTTAGATTTTTCTTAGCTAAACCGGCAACTTCAGTCCGAAAACAAACCTGAGGACCTCAAATAACTATCTAGTAATGATGTGATATAAAATAAATCTACATGAATACGACCATGAATCTCTACATATATTCAGTTCTGTTTCTTACAATCAAGTGACAATAAAACCATACAAATTTATACATACATATTAATTTAGCCTCCACTGTTGGAACCGGCTTATAGATGATGTCTTACCAAAATCAATGCGCAATACAAAAAATTTGTACAAAATGCTTAAAACAAAAGCAAACAAAGTAGATATAAAAAAATTACATACGATAGAAATAATTTCAAGATATTTTAGGAAAAAATGTAGCATAAAATCAATGCATATAAAATCAAAGAGATTCTTTTTCGAGAGGAACATGAGATTTATGAAAACAAAAAAAATCAAAAAACATGTAATACCAAAGCGCGAAAGAAATGAGAAACAACAATTGCATAAAATGCTGGTTATGCTGGATATCTAAACGATATAAATACTTTGCTATTGACATATCAAGGAGGAGTGGAAAATTCTATGACCACACAAGGCTTGACATGTTTACGTACAAAGTTTTGATGAACATGTCATAAAATATAGAAACGCCTTCAAAACTGGAGTGGAGTGGGAGATAAAACATATTCCGTTAATTTAAGCTAATAATACATTTTTAAAAAATGCAACAATTTTGATACATCAAGCATGTACTTATGCATGCACATATGAAAGTACATGTATGAAGCAAAAAGGCGAAGGTATACGACAATATATGTATTAAAATACAGCTTTACAGAATTTCAAATATTGTTCAAATAAATTTGACATTATTTGCTTCCTGGGATTATTTTATTATTTAGTTTTAAGTACTTATTGGCTCTTCAGGCTTTGAAAAACACTGTTTTGATAAAGTGAAAAGCGCCTCGGTAATTCCGTTTTGGTTTTGCAGTGGATTAATAAGGCGGATTTAAAATTAGATTTACTCACACAAAAATCAATGGATACAGAGATTACTCACATATTAATAACACAAAAATGTACTTATATATTCTTGATCAGCGTCACTTCGTGAGTCGAGCTATCCATGTCTGTCCGTCCATCCGTCCATCCGTCTGTGTGTTGTCCGTAAACACAGGATAAGAAGGAGTTGAGATAATTAGATGGAACTCGGCACACATGGTCACGTGCATCCAAGGATATTCACTATTGAATATTTTTGGAATCCACCCACGGACACGCCTACCTCCCAAGTCACCAACAATTAAAAACTCAATCAATAAGCTCATGTTTAACGTACTGAGATAAAATTTGGTTCGTATGTATTTAATATCAAAACAAAGATGCCTTCGAAAAATCGATGTCATCCGCCCACAGCCACGCCCACCTCCCATTTTTACACTCAATTTTAAAACTCAATAAATAAGCTTCTGTTAATCCTACAGAGATAAAATTTGGTACTTATGTTTTTAATAACAAAACGAAGATGTTTTTGAAAAATGGACGTCATTCGCCCACGGACACGCCTACCTTCCATACAATCTAAAAAATTGAAAACTCCATAAATAAGCTTATGTTTGTCTTACAGAGTTGACACTTCGTATGTATGTATTTTATACCAAAACAACGATGTGGTCAACACGCCCATTCTCAATACTTTTATTGTATTTTTAAAAAGAAGGTTTAGGGTATTTCATAGTCGGGCTAGACCGACTTTATACTTTCTTTACTTGTTTACTTTCCTCTAACTTATTCTAAAAACGAAAACTCATTTTTACAATTCCCGGTGAAGATCTATTCATAACACATAACATAGTGGACAAATGAACTAGGTTCTCATAGACTTTTTTCTTTTTTGTTTTAATAAAAGTTTTCGAAATATCCCCAAAAATTCATTTTTTTTTTGGCACTATTTTAGTTACTGGAATATATCTCCATCGAATTTTATCCGAATTTAATTCAGAATAGGTGAATTTTTTTCTGAATATTGCAAGAAGTAATGCCTTGTTGCGATACCAAGACCAACCCACCCATCAGATAGATACCAAGCTATTTATTTTTGATTCATCTGAGCACGTTTCATGATTCCACTGTTGGGCAGTACACTTAAAAATCAAGAACACGAAGAGAAATTTGGGCTGAAAACAATCCCAAACCAAGTAATTTTAGGAGTGATTCTGAGCTTAGCCATAATGAAATGATATCTTGATATCAAGCTTTAAAGTGATTGTTTATCAAAAAATTCACACGCCCATTCGTGCATAATGCACATTATGTTTGGATCATTTATCAAAACATGAATATGCTCACTTGTGCCCAATTTACAGCTGCGATCAAAATAATAGCAGTGCTCTTATATTCAGACATGCTTGAATAAATAATACTAGTCTAAAAATGTAGGATATTATTTTAAAACCCAATACCCGGAAAACCCAATATTATTTCTATATGAGCTTTCAACGCTGATTCCAAATCTGTACTCAAGTTTTACTGTTGTGGTAAGATTTTCAAGATACAGGGTGTTTTTTCACTTTTTACACTTGTCTAGTTTTATTATTCCAGAATCTAAACAACACACCATAAGATAAAAAACTAAATTTTGTATTTTAGAGAAAATATGAAATGTTCCAACGGTATATCAACTACTATCGGTTTATGCGTTGTAACGGAGCTATAATTAAGAGATTATCAAACGAAATATCACCAAATTTTGTATCTTTTGTACTAGCGGAGATATAACCGTTCGCTATTCAAATAACTGTATGTCATTTTGGTATTGTTAGTAAAACAAAAAAAACAAAAAAAAAATTAGATATGTTTTGTCCAATTCGGTCAGAAAAATATAATTTATTCTCTGTACTTTTATACACTTTTATACGAACAGGAACAAAAACCAACTGAGAATTACTTCGTTTGGTTGCTCATACTTTTGATGTGCATACAACAAAATTAATTTTTTACAAACAAGCCCTCAATTTTTGTACAAACAAGCTCAAGATTACACGTATTAAGAACAAATTGACGTGTTTATAAAAAAAAAATCAAGCCCAAAATCTGGCATAAACTGCGAACAAGAATAGCATGTTTTGAGCTCTATTGAGCTGATTTCAATTACGAGCGCTTTAAGCTTGATTTTAGTTCATTTTTTCCCCCGTGAAGTAATGGCTAATCAATATTACTATTTATGATATGATAGATAAGCTTTATACTTTGAATCAAACACCCCATTGCAAGACTCGTTAAGATCGTTATTAGTAGTCCTATTTGCGCCCATAGTTCGATTTCTATTTTTCCGATTTTTGAATTGCACATTATTAACTTCCTGGGATCAATACTTTGCAATATTCCTTATTTGTGCCCATAGTCCGAATATCAAGAACGATGCCTCTTCCTGACGGTTCATGCTCTCTCTACACAATTTTACACATAACGTCACTTGTAGATTTACAACATTTCAACTTGGAAAAAGAAAAAAAAGGACATGTGTCCGTGTAACATCACCTGCTTCGGTAGGGAACCCTACAACCGCACGGGTCAAGAGAATAGAGGGGGGGGAAAAACAACAATGACGAAAGGATCATGATCTATGCTTGTAAATAAAACAGCTTAGCAGAAAGCCGACAATCAACAGCAGCCGAGCAAAACAAAGATAAATAAAAACAAAAATAAAACACCTGTTAGATTCTAAGAAAAAACCCGAGCTGAAATCAATAAAATTTCAATATTAAACATGATCGATTGGAAGACCATTAAACAGACTAGCTGCTTATTATAATTGCAAGGTGTACCAAAATAGTACAGCTTGACAGGAATCTATAAAAATAATTATAAATGGTTCTTAGTTCTAAACGGTATCATAACATTGGGTCAACCATAGAGGATGCAATCAGAGGCAGATGTTTTAAGATTACAGCAGCACAAATAAACATTTTGAAAAACTAGAAATCATTGAACGGTAGGAGCAAGCACACGGCAGGTGTTGAAAACCAAAAAGTCTTAACTGGCTTATAGCGAAGATATATTGTAGTGCAGACAATGAGAACGATAAAGACCATGTTTTCAATATTGTTTTAATTGTGAACTTTATTTTAAAGAATTTCTATTGTTATGCATTGTAGTTGCATTTTCTTTAAGCACGCTAAGGATGAAATTCTTTTCATTAAATTCTCCAGCAACACCTGGAGATAAGCATGAGTGAGTAATTGATAGACTATAGATACATTGTCAAAAAATGCTCTTTAAATAGTGACAGAAAGCAATGATTTGTACATTTTCTTGCTCTGTGACTTTATGTAAACTGAACGCACACTTGCGAATGTGTGATTTATGCAATTCAGAAGCAGCTGTGCTGAATCGTTATTAAATATTGTACAGATATGAGATACATATTTGCAGATGAAAAATTAAAATCAGATAGTATTTCTCTCATAACAATACTCTAACCGATAAATTGATCAATGAATTAAAACTATGTTGGGAAGACAAATCTGGATGCTAACTTCAACTGTAGAATAAAATGAAGGGTGTTTTTTTCTTTCAAATAAAAGACAAGAAAATTAATGAAATGATCAATACTTTGGCTGTATTAGTATGCATATTTGATGGCATTCAATGTTTGGCCACCACGACTGCGTCTTATGAAGACCATCTTGTCGGTTCATTTTGCACAATATTTTTCAGCATAGCCGGCCTTATCTATCTCAATTTTGTTGCTTTTTTCCTAACATGTACCTGGCAACTTGAAGTTGAAAATTTGTGGAAAAAGTTTCTGTGTCCTTGTTTGTTTAAATTTTTTAATGAATTTTTGATTTTTTTCGGTAGGGGTGTGAAAAATGAATTCGGAATTACTAATTTAATGCATAAATTGTAATAGACGTTAAAATAAGTCGAATTCAATTCATTTAAGATTTGGAAAAAATATTGAAATTGAGTGCATAAAAAACCATAGCGGGTTAGACAATTTTATTGGTTTGATGTTGATCGATCCGTTAAGGGTGGCGAGATGAAGAGTTCGAAAATGGATTTTATACTGATACTACAACTAAAAGAAATCTTGTCAGACAATTTGAAGTCATTAGCATGAAAACTTTTAGAGATATAGACAATTCAATCTCCGGGCACGCGGTCTTACTAGAATGTCGTTACGATTTTTCTGAAAACTGTTTTCTTAAGTCAGTAGTCAAAATTTCTTGAAAACCTTTGGACCGATTTACCCTAAGCTTAGCAAATATCTTTAAAAGACTAAAAACTTTGTTCTGAAACAAGCAACCGAGGTTGTGAAGGAAACAAAACAAGTAATTTTTGGAAAAAATTAGAGTTTCTTGATTGTACCTTTACCAAAAATAAGTCATAAGTCAAAAATAAGCATTTTGTTAATTTCGTCGTTCAAATCCAAGATAAACTATGTACTAAAGAAATTTTTTAATTTTTTTAATTTCAGATGAAGCAATCATGTGTTATCTTGATTATTCGGTTCCTGACTGACTTCGTTTTTCCAACAACACCAATCCTAGTCTTCTTGATTTTTTTATTGTTTCTGACCTGTCTGTCGTCTCTCTTTTTAATCAATTGTCCTTTGTCTCTGATCATGATTGGATTTTTTGTACGTTAGATGTCAAATTATCTCGTTTAGCTATTCCTTTTACTTTTTCCTATAGGGATTTCAAGAACATAAATTATCCGTCTCTTTTCCATGATGTGTCCATGTTATCGTTTAATGATTGTTGGCTTCATCACAATATTAATGACAAGCTTAATTCTCTCCTTGAACCAGTTAAGTTTCTGTTCGAGAAACATGTTCCTGTACGTAATTGTAGGATAAAAAATATATCCTGTCCCTGGTTTTCCAGGCATGTCGTGTCCACCATAAAAAGAAAAAACAGGTTACGTAAAATTTGGCAGCTTAATCCCACAGATATTAATTGGGAGGCTTATAGAATGGCGAGGAATGAATCCGTGCTAGTAACAAGGCAAGCTAAAATGCGTTTTTACTCAAATAAACTTAAACTCTCTCTACCAAGTAAAGTGCTTTGGAATAATATTAAAAGCCTTGGGGTCTGCAACAAAACTAAAGTTGAATGTCGTCTAGATCCCGAAGTTTTAAACTGTTTCTTCTGTGATAATGCTGCTGTTTCTGCTGTTTCTACTTCCGCTCCAGCTTATAATAGTTATACCCTGCCCCTGTTAAATTTTTCAACGCCGCAATCTTATAATTTTTTCCCAGTAGTTGAGCTTGATGTTGGAAAATGCGTGTCACAAATCAAGTCCAATGCACTGGCTGCTGATGGTATTCCCATAAAATTTATTAAAATCTTACTCCCCCACATAATCAGCCCTCTAACTCACATAATTAATTCATGTTTTATGACGTCTTCGTTCCCTGATTTATGGAAAATGACCATCGTACTTCCAATAGCTAAGAAGCAAAATCCATCTTCTCCACACGATTTTAGACCCATAAGCATTCTTTCACCGTTAGCAAAAATTTGTGAAAAACTTATGTCTCAACAAATAACACACCACTTAGTAATAACCTTCTATCTCCTTTTCAGTCTGGTTTTCGTGCAGGTCATAGTTGTTCGTCTGCAGTTGTTAAGATAATTGATGATACACGGCCACATTATGATGCTGGGTCTTTGACGCTCTTATGCTTGTTAGACTTTTCGAAGGCGTTTGACAAAGTAAATCATCAAATCTTGTGTTATAAACTAAGGTCATTGTTTGGTTTCTGTGATAGTGCTGTTAACTTAATGTCTAGCTACTTGTATCGTAGGTATCAAAAAGTTTTAGTTGGTCAATTATCATCAGGTTACAAACCAGTCTTGAGTGGTGTTCCTCAAGGTTATATACTTGGCCTCCTTCTGTTTTCTATGTTTCTGGATGATATCTTTTCTGTTTGTTATCATGTTTCTGTTCACGCTTACGCGGATGATGTCCAGTTGTACCTTTCTCGTAGAACTGGCCTCATCGAAGACCTTGGCTGTAGAATGAATGAAGACCTTAGTAATGTCTATGAATGGGCTTGCAGAAATGATCTTCTACTTAATTCTTCCAAATCATTTGTTCTTCCTCTTTGTAAGGTTAAGTCTTGCTTAATTGATGTCCCTGATTTGTTTATTGGATCGAATAAGCTTACTGTTGTGTTGAAAATTGTGAATCTTGGTTTCCATATTAATTCTTCTCTGTCATGTGTTGATCATGTTAATAGTGTTGTAAAAAGAGTGTATTACGTCTTACGTAACCTTAGATTGTCTGCTAACGTAACTCCAGTTGATATTAGGCGAAAGCTGGTAATTCAACTCATCTTTCCGCATATATCTTTTTTCGAAATAGTCTATAGTAAACTTGATTCGTCGTCCCAATTTAAATTGCAAATTGCGTTCAACTATGCTACGCGGTATGTCTATGGTCTTCAAAAATACGATCGTCTGTCAAGTTTCCGAAATGCAATACTTGGTTGTGATATAATTGCTTATCTTAAAGCTAGAAACTGCATTTACCTGCATAAGCTAATCTATGATAAAACACCTGGGTACTTGTTTAATAAACTCCAGTTCAGTATGTCCAGAAGAAGCCATGTCCTAATAGTCCCGAGACATTATTCGTTGAACACGTCCCACCTGTTTTTCATCAATGCCATTAGGTTGTGGAATGCTTTGCCACGTTGGCTTAGGGAGGTCAGTGGAAGAGTAGCTTTTAGGCAATCTGTCTTTTCTTTTTTCTCTGCTCACTAAATTTTTTTCTGCTTCTAGTTCAACTGTTCTTCTTTATTTTTCTTTTTCTGAATTTCCTTCAATTTTAAATCGCTTAAGTTCTATTAAGTTAATATTTTATTTAAATAATTGTGTATGGTATTATTTTTTTAATTTTTCAATATTATTTTCTATTTACTTATTTTAAGTAGCTTTGAGTTGTTTTTACTTCCTTTGATAATTATTTTACTTTATGTTGTGCTATAAAAGAGCTAGCTCTTAGTGTACTCATGCTTGTTTCTTAAATAAATAAATAAATAAATAAGCAATGCAATACTGTATTAATTTTATTGATTTTTCTTTTATTATCATATTAGCTTTTTGTAGCTAAACTATTAAAATTAGTAATTATTTTTAATTAGTTTATTGAATTCATGGTTAAAGTATGCCTCTATTAATTATTTTAAAATACTTTTCAAATATTGAAATTGATAAATTCATTGTTAAATTTTTATCAATAATAAAATACTTTTAAAAACTATCCAGTCTGCCGGATACCGGATAATAAAGCAATATCCAATATCCAACCGGATAATACATTAAGGCCGGATATCCGGCATACTGGATAGTAACTGGATATCCGTTACATCTCTAGTAAAAATCATTAATCAGTAAAATTTGTTTGTTATTTTTTTTATTCTTTTCCCAGACCTATAAAGACTGGCATGTGTTACCACCATTAGCTCGAAACTCGAAGACAACTACTGCAAGATTTCCAATTTTCTACTAACTTCACATTAAACACTTTTAATTTTCTACCCATTTCATGGCCTTGATCTTCAACATGTTTATTTTTGTCAACAAGATCATTAAATATGTGCGTCTTCACTGCAAACAATATTTTATACGGAACGGGTTCATCATAACATATTTAAAAAGTTCTCGTTTAGAAACTTACATCGTACCTACAATACCTACAGAGGCCATTTAACATCCATAATGAATAGTACATGCAAAATAAATAAGATTTAGACTGGACACTTGAGGACACCACGAGGTCTGCTCAACGAAAGTTCACGACATGACACACATTAGGATATTGGTTATGACACCACGAGAGCTAATTTCAACCGATATTTGAAACAACAACATAGAAAATAATAGCCACAAACACATTTTTTTAAATAAATATATACCTCAAACTTTAACAAAATTCCCTTTTCTTGGCAAATTTGAAAATTAACTTTTTGTTTACAAAGCTTGTACTGCACTATGTGAAATGGCGGGGAAATTTATTGCTGCACATATCCTAGTTTAGAAAGCTTGAAAGTTTGAAAACCAAAACAAAAATTATCGATAAACTCAATAGGGTATTGGTAATCGAAAATACAAAAGAAAATTACTCAAATCAATACTTCAAAAATTTAATTAAACAACGCTAGATTGGCCGCTTCGCCATTTATGCACTGGGGTGAATTATTCCCCATCTTCCAATATTAATCGTTTATAGCGCTTCGAGTCCTTTTTTTTCTTCTTTCTATGAACCATGCATGTAACTTACATTCCTCAACAACCTATTGATGCCGCGAAAAGTATGATTTCGTGACTTTTAATTACGTTTAATTTTGTCTAATGTACATATTCACCCTTAGTGGCCGCTAGGGGTTAAAATTGGTATATTTGTAAGGTGCTAACATATATCGTTTCAATTTTTATCAAATTTTGTTTGCGGTCAAGTCTAAATATTCGTTCTATAGCAGTGCACCATCAGATACCGTAGTGCGAAAGATGGTTCAAAAACCATCGCACACAAAAAGCTTTTTAATATAAAATAATTATTCGACTTATCGAAAAAGTTTCTTTAGAAAAATCAAAATATATAAATAAGATTATCGAAAATGTGAAAAAAATTGCTTAATCAATTTGATACATTCTGGGAAATGCCGAATTGCATTGGCGGCTTTCAGATCAGGTAGAATTAGTCTCTAGTTAACAAGATTGACCTGAATATATCTACCTATAACCTAACTTAAGGAAAGAGCAGAAAAACTTATATTTTTTTATTTTGAAGACGCGAGTGTCAATACTTTTCAAAATTATTTTCTTATGAGCTATCTTACAGAAAACTCACAAGGAAAACATTCATTCACAATGTCGTGAATCTGCCTACTTTCATAATTTTCTTCTAACGATCAAATAAGTCAACAGATATGAAATATTCCTAGTAATGCCTTTCAAAAATGATAAAATAAAGATATTGGTCATCATTATCTCATACAAGTAAGTGTATAATAAGAAACAATTATAAGAAGACCAAGAAAAACGACAACGAAAACATAAGCATTCAAAAGAATGCCAAGTAAACGAAACTAAAAACCAAAGCAACAAAATCATGAAAGTAGATAAGGAAAAATTCTTATCGTGCAAGCAACACTGTGTGTTATGGAATACATATTCTCAGTGTCGTCATTCTAGGAAGCTTACATAACTTTATAAGGACTTTTTAATTGCCTTTAGAGATAGTATAAAGAGGATATCATGATGGACAATGAAGTAAAGTTTCATTAGAAACCAATAAATTCTCAACTTCTTCATTAATGCCGTTCAGATAATGCAAGTTAATTGATGAAAGAATTGACACAATGAAGGGTCAGGTCAAAACTTCATTGAAATTATCTGAACTTTATCAATGAAGGTGTTGACAATTCAACTATGTACTTGCTTTTTAATGACAAAGAAGACAGGAAATAGTAATGAAAGTCAAATGATAAAATACGAAAGTGAAGAACGAAAAACAGAAAAAAAATTTGGTTACCCATTACCAATTTTCTGTAAGCTATTTTAATAAATCAAAAATTGATCGTAACAAGCATCAAAAGTAAAAAACAAGAAATAATATGTAATAATACGAAAGTTAAGTAAGTAAGAGGCAAAGAAGTCAAGCAAATAGGAAATTAAGCTGAAAAATTGCAAATTATTTGCCAACATTTATATGCGTTTATAAAGTTTGGTATTTAAAACAAAACTCTTAATACTTTTTAAACCGTTTCGAGCAATTAGGTCAGAACGACGACTAATTCGTATTCAACGATTTGTTTTATTTCTTTTTTTCCTCCGGATATAAACAGTAAATGTGTGTTTATAACAAATTAAAAAATACAATATGATAATGTTTACGGTCCGTTTGGTTTATTGGGTTAATTTTTTGGGCCATCGCAGCATGCCAATTCCATGCGATAAAAATAGCATTTCATATAATCTTATTTATTATTTAACTCGTTTCGTTTTTCTTCTTCGGCTTCTATTTTGTATGTACACCATGTCGGAATTTAAAACAACAATGCAGCGCAAAAGATAATGCTAATGCAGAAGCTACAATGGGCTAGATGCAGGAAATGTTGAGGATAAAAAAATAATCAACTATTTGTAAATACAAAAAAATTTTAAAATGCTCTAAGCGAATTATGTTAGAGCGATTCATTTTTTCCTTATGTACTAATTGACAACTTAATTTCAGAAATGAGAAATTTGCATCTACGACCCATTTGTGGTTTTTTCCGAAAGCAATCTTCAAAATAACTTACTATCTGGTGCAAATGCACTATTGGAAGGTCGATTCTACGATCAAAAGGATAACGCAAATTTTTTTTACACCGTCTGATGTTGTTATCTTCTCATTTTCAAGCGACTCATTTCAATTTTAACTTTTTGCTTTTATATTCTTCATAACCTGACTATTTTAATTCCAGGCTATTTTACACTGTAAAATTGGTATCAATTGCCCTTAATACTGTAAAATTTACAGTATTAAGGGCAATTGATACCAATTTTGGGAAAAATTAACATATTTTACGAATTAATTCTACTAACTATTTTTAAAAATTATGTGAACCCTTTTTTATAACTAATTTGTTAATTGCCGCGAATTCAAATCTCAGATATGATTTGCGTCGAATTGAGCTAAAAATTGGTCTTACAATTTTGGGCTATAATGAAATTTATTGCGGCTGAGAAATTGGTTGCGAAGTCATATTTTGATTTGAAGTGATTTTATGAATAAAATAATAGAAAATTAGACTATAATAGTAATTTATAATCGCTTCGCTTACACTTCTTTTCACCTGTTTGTATTAAATATCGTGTCATTTATTAAAATTATTGAAAATGCGGGTCAAAACGTGTCCCGGCGGGACAATTTGAAATAGCAAGCAAAGTACGAGACGTATCGTGAAATACGGGACATATGGTAACACTAGTACACTGTAAAAAGTAAAGCGTATTTTAAAGACTGCCTTTAAATCAACCTGTGCCTGATTTTAATCATTTTTTGCATTTTAATATTATAAATGCTTAAAAACCAAATAAACATATTTGAAGTCAGCTTTTGTAAGTTGATTTTAAGACAAGCTAGCTTAATTTAAAGAAATTTATGGGTTTGTATGTTAAAAATGGCTACAATTCATCATATGAGTCTTAATTTAAGATAGTTTCCATTGCTATTCAGGCCAGTTTGCTACTGTGTACATAAAAAGTATGTGTACTGTTACCAAACTACCTGAAAAATCCTTTTCAATCAACAAACTTTTCTGTTTTTTTAAGCACTTTTATGAATTTCTGCTTTATCAAAAATAAATATATCGATTCTTAGATTCAATATGACCTTTCCCCAAAAAACGGGGGTGACCGTGGCATGTAGGTTAAGTGTGGCTTAACATGCTCGGAGCCCGAGTTCGATTCCCAGTCGCGGAGAAGAGTTTTTTCAATAAAAAAATTTTTCTGATCGGTCCCCACCTCTCTGCAGACAATGGCAAACCTCAGAGAGTAAATAATGCCAATTGTTATTTGATTTGAATTAGAATTTTGATTTTTATATGAAAATATTTTAACAGTTTTGTGTTAATTTTTGTTAAATGCAAAAGTAAAGTACATTGAGGAACTGTTAGGCTTTTTTCACATGGAGTTATTGAAGAGTAACACAACTCAAACGCAACAGCTTATTAAGATGCGAATCAATGCAACAAAAAATTGAAAAGCAACCTATGCTTACAGACGACCAATAAAAATGTAATGCAATATTGATAGCATAACGAAAAAAAATAAATAAAATAACGAATAATATAAAAATCCCTTATTCATTAATATGCCAGTAAACAAAAACACAAGCTTTGAATGCACAACTCTTCAGTTTCTCTATTTTTTTCAGTTCGCACTCAAAAAATCTTTTTCTCACGTTCATAAAAAATGTACTTCGTGAGACTCTTTCAACAATAAATTCTCTCAGCAACTTCAAAATCGTGCATAAATCCCACAGTGATTGAAAAAATTTCACTAAATATTGAACAGAAATTAGCTATCATATAAAAAGATCCCACAGTGATTACACTAAATATTCCACAAAAGCTTCATTTTCATGATTGAGTTAACAAATTCTCAAAAAATGAGATTTTCCATGGCAATCAAAATGGAATATCTTTCAAAAAGGATTCATCTCACAAAACTGACATCCATGACTCGAACAATTTGTGGTTTCACCTTCCATTCAAGTTCTATAACAAGAAAAGTTGTCGGGACATGAACATGAAAGATATTTCATTAGTATTAATCGTACGTACAATATTACGAATCTTGTAACTGTGGCCTGATCTAAAACCTGATCTGATATTATAAAATTACATTCTTGTTGCATTGAATCATAAATTTTAAAATAAACTTTCATGTTCATTTTTTAGCAATTAAGTCAATAAAATTTGTCAACGCATCCCACTGTGCGCACTCATTATGAATGAATGTATGTATGTAGCGTTAAATAGAATTAATAAAAGTCGAAGCTTAGAGAATCACTCAATGGGAAGTGGCAGCATTTTAAGTACTTAAATAACCTGATTTCATTGCTCAAACATTTTTGCTGAACAAGAAACACATTTGTTAGCGATACAAGCACAGCGCAACAAAAACACAAGGTTTGTCGTCCAAAATCTTATCGATTTGAAAAAAAAATATGAAACGATTCTCTATTAAAGTGAAGTAGTTGAAAACTAATTTGAGTGCGGAAGTGAGTGAGTGGAAAACTTCAACAAATGACCTCTTCGGAGACGCACAAAGAGATTCCGAAGGAAATGTGTTTACAAATTTAGGAATGGAAGAAGAAGAAGAATACATTCTTCTTTATTTTCATAGCTACTTAGCATATTTTGAATATTTTGTGGTCAGCATGTGGAGTATTTGTGATTTGTGTGCTTTGGGTGATCGCGTGGTTTTTCTTCAAAGCCACTTGAGCTTTCAAGTTCAGCCAAAGCATAACGAAATACAGTTAGAATTAATTATCACACTAAAAATACAACTACATAAATATCTTGCGGTAAAATGTTAAGCATACAAAAAATGCAAGAAATTTAAATTGCTATGACCGGCATAGCAGACAGTGAGATAAATGTTGGATTGACAAAAAAATGTGACAGGAGTTTTAGATGAATAGATTACTTCTACTAAAAAATATCAAATTTTTTTGCATAATTTATGCTCTGATTTTCAAGTTGCAGGGATTTTATTTTTTTTTTTTTGTCTTCTTAACTGAGGCTAAAACTGTACTTTATGAATTTATTTTATTTTATTTTTTATAGTAATTACAATAATTAGTTATTATATTTAAATGAAAACAGGAGCGCTTGCTGCCAGGGACACATAAATAGCACAAAAATGCATGCAGGATTTTACATGATTTAAATGATTTAAAATAAAATACATCAAGGAACACAAAAATGTATTTTATGGTATTTGAGCTTAAAGATCTAAAACTTATTATCAGTAGTTCTTTTGTAAATACTAAAAACAAATTAAGAAATTAATCTTAAAATATGAAATTGTTCGTTTGCTTAGGTGGACGTAATAAAAACAGAAGAAAAAAGTTGTGATTTCTTTAATTTAACAACGTGCTTTCAACTAGTTGGTACTGTATCCTGAATTGTCCAAAACAACCCGGCATCTTCGTCCCTCCACAAGCCTTTGTACTATATCCTTTCAAATAGAGTACCAAGCCTTCTCAAAACCACTCAATAACTCATCAATTTCTAAAATGTTCGTTGCTTATGAAGACCTTCACATCTTCCATAAATTCTCTATAGGATTGAGGTTTGGACTGTGAGCCGGCCAATTCAAAATATTTATTTTTTCCTTCTTAAACCACTTATCTACTTCACAATCTTTGCTGAGTGTTTTGGGTCATAAAAATTAATAAAAGTCCACCTAATAGGCAGGTTCTCAAATGCAAATGATGTGATCTGGTGCTTTAGTATATTTCAATACATATTTTTATCCCTTTTTTCTGGTATATGAAAAATTTGCCCAACGCTGTCAGAGGAAAAAACTCCTCTCGTCATTAGGTTGCCTTATTCATGCTTTAATGATATTTTCAAATCGTGACATTTGGAACGCCGAACAAATATTTTTCCATCTGGTCTAACCTTATTAAATTTCTAACCTTATTAAAAGTTTCGACAGTCCAGAGCACATATTTTCCAATATTGGTCGTCTGTATTAACATGGACTTTTGATAACGCTAAGCGATCCTTCAAAATGTTTTTTGTTAAGAGCAGCTTTCTTCGGCCTATGCGCCCATAAAAATTAGCTTCATGTAGTCTTCTAGATACTTGTTTCTTACTACATTTAGGTTATTTTTCTTAAGGGGACGTGACACCTTCAAACATGTTTTTATTTTAATGTTTTAAAATGCGTACCAGTTGAATAAAAAATAAGATATAATTTTGAAAACTTAAGTATATATTTTTTAAAAAAAAAACTGTTTTTTATTATTATTATTTTAATCACATATATTGCTACTGGAATTTTTTTAAAAAAATCATTAAAAAAATCATGGCGGACGTGATAAGACAAAATCAACTTGACCAATCGTACTGAAATTTGAAATGTTGTTTTACACTTATCGATGCATGGAATGAACTACAGACAGAAAAATCGGTTTTATAGTTTTTAACCGATTTTGTCAAAAAAAATTGACAATTTTCGAAAAAACGCCGTCATTTTGGTTTTTTCCAACCAAAATTGTTTCTTCTTGTTCATTCTAGGGCGGTTTTGATGCTGATAAAAACCACGTTTTTTTTCCGATGTCCCAGTGAGTTGTAATCACTTTTACTTTTTTTAAATTCGCATGTTGATATAGCGCTCCGCCACACATACAACATTCTACACTTGTTTCTCTTGATATCTCTTTCTCTCCTACTTATCTATCACCCCATTTCCGAACCAAGGCAGACTTGACTGAATAGGTTTGACACCTGAAATCTTTGGTTAAAAGCTAAAACAAAAAAAAAAAAATATATATATAAACACCCGGTTTTAAACACCTATTCTTAAACTAACATGTGTGATATTTATGTGACCACTGCCGATCGTATATGCCAATACAAAAACTGATGGCCTAGGCAAAAAAAGTAGAACATCTCTCTCAGAGTTTTACACAACGTCACACTGGTCTCAAAAATGATTACTTCAGTTGATGAATGCATTAGCAGGTTCAAAACAAAAGTTAAAAAATAAGTTAACATCCCGAGAAACAATTTGTATCCGTAGGAGAAGTGCTCAGGCACAAAAATCCGGAGTATCGGACACAATTTTTTTTTTAAAGGTAATCCTAGAACTCGATTCGTTTGCGAGAAATTTCGCTGGAAACATTAATGTTTTTGTTGCGTGAAAATTTTGACAAATTTTTGTTGCGCAGAAATTGAAAAATTTGAAGAAGTCATGCTTTAAGCCTAGTACTCTACTTTTTTTGTTGCGAAGAAATTAAAAAATTTGAGAAAGTCTACTTCTGAGAATAGAGAAGAACTAGTAAGGTATATCTTCGTTTTGGCCGAAGTTAAAATACCCCCACGGCTGATTCGTAAGTGTAAAACAATCTTAAAGATGTGCCTTTTTATAAAGTTTTCAATCTGGGGTTGTATGGGAGGTGGGCGTGTTCGTGAATGGATGACGCCCATTTTTCTAACACGTCTTATTTTTGATATAAAATGAATTAATACCTAATTTTATTTTTGTAGCTTCGACAGAAGCCTCTTTATATAGATTTCAATTTTAGGTTTGTATGGAAGGAGGGCGTGTTAGTGGGTGGATGACGCCCATTTTTCTAAAACACTTTAGTTTTGACATAAAATGAATAAATATTAAATTTTACTTTTGTAGCTTTGATAAAACCCTATTTATATAGTTTTCAATTTTGGGGTTATATGGGAGGTGGGCGTGTTCGTTGGTGGATGACACCCATTTTTCTAACACACCTTAGTTTTAACATAAAATGAATAAATACCTATTTTTGTGTATTTAGCTTCCACAGAAGTCTTTTTATATAGTTTTCAATTTTGGGGTTGTATGGGAGGTGGGCGTGTTAGTACGTGGATAACGCCCATTTTTCTTACACACCTTAGTTTTGACATAGAATACACAAATACCGATTTCAGTATTGTAGCTTAAATATTAGCCTCTTTATAGAGTTTTCATTATTGAGGTTGTATGGGAGGGGGGCGTGGTTTTCATCTGATCTAGCCCATTCTCGAACTTGATCTTCGCTTTTTAAAAAAAAACTTAAATATGTAGTTTCATTACGATAGCTTGAAAATTACGGCTGTAATCGTGTCGACAGACAGACAGACGGACAGACAGACGGGCATGGCTAAATCAACTCGGGTGGTGATGCTGATCAAGAATATATATACTTTTCTATACCTACCACGCCTCCTTCTGGGCGTTACACACTTCGTGACAAAATTAATATACCCCTTACGCAGTACGCGTGGGGGTATAAAAATAAATATAATAACAACATATTTACGACAACTGCCACTTTTCACTTCAAAATAAATAAATTAAATTGTCGTGAAAAAATGTTGCAAGAGAAATGTTGAGAGTACTTTTCACAGCGGAACAGAGAACTACTTTGAAGAACATGTTGTGAAAAATTAATTTCACAGCTATAGTTTTTTGTATGAAAATACAATTTATTTCAATATCAATTTATTTCAATTCATTATAATAGGCACACTAAGAGCTAGGCTCTTTTATAGTACAGCATAAATCTGTGTCGACAAGGAATAACAGCTAAACTCATTTTCAAAATTTCAGGTTAGCATTTTTAAGATTCTAATTGCTATCTCATATCAGGGTACCCTAACTTTTGCTGTTCAGATTTGATGGCTTCAAAGATTTAATTTTCAGCGTACAACCATAAAAATTTGTGCACTAGTGTATGTCGTTGCGAAAAAACGCAATGAAAGTAATAACCTCACTTTGTCCTAACTCGACTTTAGCGGTTAGCGGTTATTCCTCGTCGACACAGAAATATTAATCAGAATAACAACTCAAAAAACAATATATAATAACCTTAAAAATAATTCAATATCAGCTTAATCTAATTTATAAAAATGAGTAAGTAAGAAAATCAAACAGAATTGAGACATTATAGAAACTTTCGATTGAAATTTCACATGAAACAGAACAGAGTACTAGGCTTTACTTCTGAAAATAGAGAAAAATAAATATAATATCAAAAAATTTACGGCAAATGCCACTTTTCACTTCAATATAAATGAATCAAATTCTCGTGAAAAAATGTTGCAAGAGAAATGTTGCGAGTATTTTACTTTGAAGAACATGTTGTGGAAAATTTCACGCATGTTTCACAGCTATAGTTTTTTTTTATGAAGATTCGATTGTTATCATGTGAAGTTTCACATGAAACTGAATAGAGTACTAGGCTTAACGAGTAGCAACGAACAACTACGAAGCTAATGAAAAAAAAAGAATCACAAATTGATGTGAAGCCGAATGCAAACAAGCACCAGCTATGTCCTGTGTGATGTTTTACTGATTGGTGTGCGAAAAGTACTTGATTCGTCAACTGAAATTTGCTTGATATATGTACCAAAAATTTCCTGAAAAAGTTTTCACTATAAGTTTAAAACGAGCGACTTTATTCGGACACAATAAACTGACGAGTGTCCATTCGGTCTTCGTTCGTAAACTGTGTCTGCCCAAGGTGTTCCAAAACTAGTAATTTTTTCGGTGCAGAGGTCAGACCTTTCACCGACACGGGCACCGGACATTTATCAGCTATTTTATTGACACAAAATATGTGTGAATAATGTGTGCTATTTATGTGACCATGGCTGTATATTTGTCAGCTCAACGTATTTCGGACTTAAAAATTTGAGTTATGCATTAGCTAATAAGGTGTGCTCATGATACTAACGCCTTCTTCTATGTGCTATTTATAAGAAAGTGACATTCGACATAATAGTTTTTATATACATTTTTAGAATAAACTATGTCGGTATTTTTATTTAAATATAATGTTATGCCCCGATTTAAAGATTTTTGGCACTTAATCCTGTCATTAGTTTCAAAGAAACACGTCACAAAAATCAAAGATTTAGATATAAAAAACAAATTGCAAAGAGCACACAACGCACCTATATTTGAACAAATTTGTTTTAGTTTTAATTCGAAAATGCTGCTTAGAACTTAGTATTAAAAAGTAAACGACTCAAAAAAAAAAAAAAACTCAGACTGACCGTTAATTTTTTATATGTATTTTAAAATAAACAGAATGGGCACAAACATCATCATATAGTATGTTACTACGTACCTAAAAAAACCTACAACTGTAATTATTGCTTTAAATCGTAGTTTTATTTTATATTTTATTTATCGTTAATTGCATTTTTTTTTATTTATTGCAGTTGGCAACAGTGTTGATAAGCATGCGCTTTTGATAAAATACATATTTTATTCTCACTCTGCTGGTGGCACCCAGCAAAATTGGTATGTTAGTTGCAAGTTGCTCTGCTAGACCGTTGAATTTAGCTGCAGCCTCCACATGCTAAGCTATCCACTACCAATTACAGCTACTAGAGTATATCAGGCTCTGATAATAACTTGAGAACGGGTAGTATTTCTAGTATTGTGTGAAAAAAGTATAGACCTTAAATACGCACCTTATCAATATTAAAAAATTAAAACAAAATAATAAAAATATTTCCGTTTTATTTTCAATATTCGCTTACCCAAATATACGCCTACATTAGGTAAAAAAAATAGAAAAAAAAAAACAAATATTTAAGAATCAGCGAAATGACACAAGCACACGTTATTTATTGTAAGACATAAAAACAGTTGACGGCGCAGAAATGGCACGGAAATATCGTTCTTTACCGTGCAGCAATCGAGTAAGTGTTCGGCACTCGGGTCATCAAACTATGACGTAGCAAGAAAGTAGAGAATAAAATATAAGAGAAAACAAAATAGGTAGTTAGTAACCGGTAGTGGAAAGAACGATTTGAAGAGATTAAATTAAGTATGAGGTGTTGAAATGCAAGGATAAGATATAACACAGAGAGGAAGAGAAAGATAGAGAATTCAACGTTGACACTAGCAATGGCAAGAGCAAAAGCTCAAAACCGATCTTTAATAAAATAATTACAAAACCACAAAACAAATAAAAGTGGCACAAGTGGAAAACCTGCTATAAAATATGTCGAAACAATCAAACATCAAGCTATGTGTGTTAAAATGGAGAATAAGCGAAGGTCAGACGAACAACAGATAGACGAGTTGACGTCGACTGTCGCCTGGTTGACGCTTGTAGTTAAGAGTATCTTTAACCTTGTGCTGTTATTCGATGGCTGTTTGATGCTCTTGCTAAATATAAATATCTATTCATTTAATTAGCTGTATTTCAATAATTTCAAAAATTGGTCACAACATTTATAACGAATTCAAGGGAATTCACAATTTTTACATTTGGCTCATTCCATTAGATGAATGTGACGTTTTGACTTCTTTATCGTGTTGAAAATGGTATTAACCGGTTAAATTTTAAACTATTTACTATAGTTTCTATTAGAAGATGCCCCAAGGCTTCAAAATGCTAAAACATAATGCAATTATTTATACTAGTTTAATATGTAGTTACATTCTCTTAAACACCTGGGACGGGTGTGACGATTCTAATTCTAAGTTTAACATTGAAATTCAGTCCATCTGCCACAATGAGACCATTCTTGACTATCATATAGTCAAATTAAATATATTTTCTGTTGAATACCACTGAAAAATATTTTGTAAAAATGGCGATAACTATTCTTTTTTAAACTTTTAAATGGGACGGGTGTGACAAAAGATTGTCCCGGATGTGACGAGTGCGAATTATGTGGGAATTATATATAAGAACTTAGTCCCCTTTTCCACACGGCAAGTTTTATTGCCAGAAAGTTTTCAATTCTCTTTTGAACTTGCCATTTGCGTTTCCACTCAGCAAGTTTTCTGGAGCAATTCTGAATAAAACTAAAGTGAAACTTCAAAGAAAGAGCAGGACAAAAGAAAAATTGCCGGTACGAGTAAGTCTGTAGTCGTCCTCTCTCGTCATGTTCCGATGCCTTCAAACTCGACTTGCCAGCAAGAAAAATTGCCGTGTGGAAAGGGGGACTTAATGGATAAAATAACCATCACATATTTTTGCCTATTTTTATATTTTACTAGCAATATCCGGTGTGCTCAACTACATCAGCAAATATTTTGGAAAATAATAAGTATATTCAAAACTTTCTTATACCTATAGTTTGAATACACACTAATTGTACAATGCCCATTCCAGCTTACGGGTAACAGGAAATTACCAAATATAGTAGAATCTCGATTATCCGAACATAGATTATCCGAATATACGATTATTGGGACTCATTCTTCACGGCTCTAATTACCGATTTGGAAATGATTTGAAATTTTTCCAATCAAAATTTTAAACTTAAATAGGTATTATGTTATTCATTATCTTAAAAACTCGTATTTTTTGGCTTGAATGTCCAGAGTCACACCCCCTAGTCTAATGTCCGTTCAAATTTCCTAGTAGAAGGACATCACCAAGTGGTAACTCCATTCTGAATTTCAATGTTCTGTGAATTGTACTTGAATAGCTATTCTCTATGGAAAATTTGGCTTATATGGGCAAAACTATGTCCCGCTTCAATGTCTGTACCTGTTTTTCAGTAGAATGACCTAACCAATTAGAACCTTAATACTGTCCAATGCTCGCTTAATTTTACCACTAGAAGAGCACTTCAAAATAGTAAGTTCGTGCCGAGTTGCATTGATGTGTGAGTTATAGTTCGAGAGTTATACCGAAAATTTGGAGTGTTGAATGTGCGAAACGCTCCTCCTATAAGGCTATAACATGTAATCAGTGGAAGGGTATGTGTAAATTGAGGTCGCAAATTTCGGTTGTTTGGAAGGGGCGTGAAATTTTACAGCCAAAGCCAACCGATTTGTAGATAAAAAAATATTTCCACCTGTACCATCTGAAATTATGTACATTGAACACCTTCAGGGTGATGGTAAGCCTTTCATTTGGGTACTGAAACTTTGATTCTAAAAATGTTCGTCATTGAAAAAACAAAGTTTTTTTTTAAACTTAAACCAGTCTATAGATTTTTCGGGGATTTGAGACTAATTTGTTCTAAAAAGGAAAAGGGGTTGGAAAACCCCAAGAGGGATTCGTAGAGAACAATCGAAAGTCACCTTTTTCACGAGATGCATTCTCGGCGTTAAATATTTAGGGGATACCTTTGCGATAAACATATTCCTCACTAAATAAAAGTGGCTCCTTCATTTCAAATTGAGTGTACAAAGGCAAAAGGATTTTCATACTTATTTCTCTCCAAACAGCTTCAGCAGCAGTTACTGGAGATCTTATACATTTATCAGCTTTACTGCAAATTATAGTAGAAAAGTCACGAACACAACAAAGTTATCTTTTAACCAATCGACGTTTGCTTTGCTAAAACGGTACATTAAATTACTGAGAGATTCTATATGACCTTCATTGTGCTTTCGCTGTTGTGGGTTGTGTGGGAGGTGGGCGTGTTCATGGACGGATTACGCCCAATTAAATCACATAATCTCAGAGACTTGAAAAGTCTTACATTATTGAAGGCTGATAAACAAGACAATTTACGATTTAGTGCAGTTGCCAGTGTAGTTGAGGACTTGAGGAGTTGTACAGTTGTGTACATTGAAAAATTGTACAGCTTTGAAATAGTATATGTAAATGATAATAAAATAAAAATAAATAATAAATGAAACAGCATACTTTGCTTATCATTATTTTTTGGGAGAGAATATTTTTTGTGTACAAAAATTAAGGGTATGTCAAATATCTGGACTAACTTTCTCTAATTCTATCATGGTTATACCCAGTTAAAAATTGAATATTTTCAAAAACTCAAATAAAAATAAATTCTTTATATTCTAAAAAGATATTCAGGCATGTTCTGAAATCCACCTCGGAAGTGGATCGGAATCGGAATTCATTTCCGATTCTGATTTTAAAATGTGTTCTAGATACCGATCGGAAAGCAATCAATGCAATCGGATTCGAACTTGTATTCAAACATACTGTTTTCCAAACGCCTTTTAAAAATAAAATAAATTAATAAAAATGAGTACTGTAGTTATTGCTACACTTAACACAAATGAAGTGCAAGATTATATATGACCATCCTCAATGCTGCAGTTAGAAGCAACTTTCCGTTTTTAGCGGAAGATGGCTAACAAAGCTCTGTTGGAACGGATACCAACATTGCTTTGGGTGTCCAAATTATCAGCAATTATATTAAAAATATTTTAACGGAGACTGTCGTATATCATTATAAAACAAATTTTATAAATAAAATAAAAATGTCGGATGTCATTACAAAAACAAAAAAAAAAACAAAAAATTGGCCATTTCAGCCCTTGAAAGGACTTTGACCGAGCTTCTTATGAACAATTGTGTTGTGTGTGTTATTAAATGTTTGCACACAATTGACAGAGAACTGGACCTACATGTTTTATGCCGACTCCGAACGGCTCATGTTCTCAAGAAGCTTTACATGGCATTATTTACTCTCTGAGGTTTGCCATTGTCTGCAGAGAGGTGGTGACCGATCAGAAAAATTTTTATTGAAAAAACTTTTCGCCACGGCTGGGGATCGAACCCGGGCTCCGAGCATGCTAAGCCACACACTTAACCTGCATGCCACGGTCACCACTAAATTCAATTTAATTCCGATAAATCGGATTACAGAACACCTACAATCCGCCAAAAAAACAAATATCGGATTCGAAGATCGGAATTGGATTGCAGAACACCTTTCAATTAAATGTCATCGGAAGTAAATCCGATTCCGACGTAAATCGGATTTCAGAACATGACTGATTAAATATTTTTTATACTAAAATGTATGGAATTTTGTAATATTCAAAATGGTTTATCACAAAATGTAGACGTGATGGAAAAAAATCAGAAATAATCTGAAACGCCATCTTGTTTATCATCCTTCAATTATGTAAGATAGGTAATCAAACCTCATGAGCTTTTTTAAGGGTCGGTTTCGTTGTACCGTGCAATTAGAACAAAATTTATCTACATTTTTTTATTCTTCAAAAGAAAATAACTTTTCAACCAAAAATTATAAATAACAGTTATTTCAACTCCTAGTGAAAACCAAGAAACCCAGGAATTTCTTGGTAATGTAAGTTTTAAAGAGAAATTACAATGAAATAAATGTAAATATGCTGAACTATTTATAAATTTTTAAAATAATACAACATAATAAGATAAATAAATATTTGCCGATTTATCGCTCAGACGAGTAGAAGATTTTTTTAAGTTAAGAATAAAAACCGTTAAGATAAAAAACCTTAAATAAATCGATGGCTAAGTGATAACTTAAGTGATAAGTAAAATTAAATGTTAAGTGATAAACATTTTAAATTTTCGGCAACGTCGATTTTGTTTTTAAATTATAATCCATCTCAAAACCAAATGCTTATTTCTGGTTATGCATTTTCATCAAATTTACACCAGGTGGATTTTATATTCATGGCTTGAAAAATGTAGTCAACCTATTTTCATCAAAAATTCACTTAATTTTATTTCATGCTGAAACTTTAAATAATGTTTTTTGAAATTTGTTCTTTAATATTATACAGTTAATTACCTTCATTCAATATGATCCAAAATATAAAATTGTTGTATAAGTAATCCCACGGTGCTAAGTAATCCGGATTATTGCATTTAACTTATGATTAAATTCTTTAAATTGCTGTTTCTGTGCTACTTAATTAACTTTGATAAAAACTTTTTGTTGTTTAATTTTTAAAAATGCTCGAATGAATTTTAATTGCAAGCACAAGTTTAAAATATTCACTTTTAATTATTTTTTTGTTTTTTTTTTTTCTTTTTAACTGTTAAGCTTAGCTTTTGACACACTCAAGGTACTTTAAAAAATACACACCATTTATTTAATAATACAAAACAGTCCAATTATTATGTTAACCGAATTTAACGCAGTATCTGAAAATTGGTTGAAGATAAGCAAACAAAACGAAATAATTTCAAAATGCAAAAACCACGACAAATTAAAGTATTTTTTTTTTGTCCCCTTTTGTTAATAAGTTGTTGATATTTGTTGTTGTTGTTGCTGCTGCTGTTGCTGATGATGACGCAGTCAATGTGGTCGTCAAAGTTGATAGAATTTTTGCTGATTGCCATTACTTTTAAGTGTATTTAGAACAAGTAAAAAGACATTTAAAAACGTGTATAAAATGTAATTATACATTAAAAGTTTTATATGAATGAAAGAAATTAAATTGTCTGGCGATAATTTAAAAAAAAAATGGATAACAAATAAATTGTGAGACTAATAAAAGTTGGGAGTTTTTTTGAAAATTGAAATCTCACTTAAATCAAAACCTTTGACCATAGTTTTATTATATACATATTTAAGGCTTTCCCATAACATAGTTTGCAAAGCGAACAACCAAACAAATTTTGGGAATGCTACAAATGTCTGCAGCACTTATGGGTGATGTACTTTTTAGTATTTAGACAAGGTTTGCTATGAAGACATATCACTCGTGTCCACCAGATACAGCAAGTTGGAAACAATTTAAATTTTAAAGAAAATTTAATAAAATCCACCATTTAGCTAAAAACTGACGGCGCTTCGTTGGAAATCTATGTATTTTGCTTTTATTCGCTTTTATTATTTACTACTGCACCTACACGAACATCCACGATACACATTGACAGACACACAAATACTAGCAAACTACTAGTTGAGGTGCCTCGGAGGCAATCGTCAGTCGTGTATCTTTTTTTATTTTGCATTTTATTTTATTTTACCCAAGCCGACTACTAAGTTTAACAAAAATAAAACAAATCAATTAAAACAAGTAGAAAAGAAAAATATTAGCTTAATACGCAAAAAAAAAACAATATGAGTTGAATCTATATTTATATATCCAAGAATATAAACGCAACAGAGAAAGGTACACAATGGCTGCAAAGTAAATCAATGCAATAAGAAAACAGAAATAACTGAATAACTTTCTTATTGATCAAAATAATAAAAAAAAACCAAGTCTAACTCCAAAAATATTCGCATCCACTGAGTAAAATGCAAAAAGCCTATAAGAAGTTAAGAGTGGAGTTATTTAAAAAAGAAATCTAAAGGGACTTTACATCAATTCTTGGTGGTTCTTAGATAAGTTTGATTAATTGATGAGAAATAATTCTTGAATATAATTGAATGTTTATAAAAAATTACCAGAACTATCAGTAGGAAAACGCCGTAGATATATCGTTAACAAAGGGTGGGCTTGGTTAAGACAGGTACTATATATCTGTTATTCCAAAATCTCAATGCTTTTGTCTATGCTTTCATAATTCTAACTTTTGTCAACGAATTGTTGCGGATCTGCAACAAACCAAATAAATTACTTGTGAACTTCATTTCAATTACATCAAATAAATAATTTTTTATAACAGCTACAAAATGAAGTGTAGGATTCCTCTATCGGAGGGCAGGTAAAGTCATGATTTTTTTTCTGTTAATCATATAAAGATGGTGTAGGAAAAAACTTAATGTACGAAACATATTTCATTTAAGATGTCTTTAAAAGCAGCACTGAACTAAGTGCTGTACTTTACTCTGTACTGTATTAAACTGTACCCTCATAGATACCTGTATTGAATATTTCGTAAAATATGGCCTACAACGCTTAAACAACGCTAAGAAGAACAAAAATATTTCTTATTTCAAATTGTAGAATGTATGAGTTTTGAACACCAGAAAGAAGTGAATATTTTTCACAAAAAGATATTTATTTAATAGACCAGAAATTAGTGCATAATATATTTAACCCTTAACGTCCGTCTGAAACGAATATGCAATCTGAAGATTCTTTATGGTGATTCTAATAACATTACGTTTATTTTGGAAGTTTTGTTTCAAATTAGCTTTTTTGAAAATGGCAGCAAAATTTGTCCGTGGGCTGTAAACGGTTAAAATTATCAAAACATACTCCAAAAGAAGCAGTGCATTTCCAGCTTATTTACAAAATTTAAATTATGGTAAAAGATTTGTATCCTTTCTAAGTGCCTTTCTTTGTACTACGAATTTATATGTGCAAAGAGCAAGCTTAACTTATATTTTCACACAGAATAACAATTTAAAGAGATTTTTACACACACAATTTTGATTAAGAATCTACACAGAGGGAAATATGTTTTAAAATAAAATCAAATTGTGTTCATATCAAAGGAATTTGTTTTTGAAATAGAGCTTGAAACAATTTCATTGAAATTAAACACAACTGTTCATAAAGTTAAATTTAAAACAAAACATTTTATTTTAAAATATATTCTATAGTAAAAATTGTAAGTTAAGACATTTATTTATAAACCAAATTTAAAAAATAAAATTTACTTTAAATACCTACAAATATTTTTATATATATTTTTCTATACCATTTTTTAATTTTTTCATGTTTTCGACATCAGATTCGTAATGAGCGATCCTTGGGACCATACGAATACCAAATTTTAATTCCATTCGATGAAGTTTGCATTTAAATACTTTAAAATATTTTGAATTTTGAAATAATTGGCTAATTAGTTTTTATTTTATCTAATGTTCAATATTTATTAGACCATTAAAAAAAATTAAAAATTGTCTGACAATTGTTGTATTGCACATAGTATTTTAACTCAATCCCAGATAACGATTTTTTTTTGTTTTTTTATTGCAAAGAAATAATAAGAGAAAATTATAAAATAAAGGAAAAAAATAAATTTAAAGTTTAAAATTAAACACGTTTGTTTTAAATTTTGTTTTGGAGAAACGCAAATGACTTAATTTTAAAGTATTTTTTCTTCTCAGTGTACGTGTAAAAAATTTTGAAGACCATAACGTGAAATTAATTATGAAATAGAGCAATTTATTGCATGCTTTAACTTTTGAAAACAAAAAAAATATTTATTGCAGAATATAGAATCAGAATATAGAATTAACAGTTTCTACCGACTTCCTAAACCATATTTTTATAAAAACTAAGAATTTTTTATTTAACTTGTGCTTTTTGTGTATTAACAAATGTGTACGTGTCAGCAATATGTTCAAACTTTGATTTGAATCTTTTGGAAATTAGTCAGACAGTACTCTTTAAACTCATTTGACTGATTATTTTCTTTATGTTTCAATGCTGACGCATTAATTATGTTTCGGGAATTATAGTTTGTGAATAGTGATAAGCTACACTTAATCAAATAATGAACACATGAGTTGGGGTAGATGCCAAAGAAGCCATGGTTTAGTCTTTTCTGTTTGTTTTCCAAAGCACTTTTTTGTTTTAGCAAACTCTTACTTTATGTATTATTTGTCTTAAAGCTGAAAATATAATTCCTTAAAAATATGTCTCTGATAAGATTTACTTCCTTTCATAATAATAAGAATTAAGATTCTGTTAATATAAATACTTGAGAAGAATTCACTCTCACCTATCTATGTCTGGCATCTTTGACTGGAAACTTTTCATAATTTCATAATACATGGGCCATACTTAATTTTTTTTTTATGATTCCTTATGTTAACTGTGGAGGAAAGAAGATTTTTCCAAAGAAGGAAAATTTCTTGAATTTCTTGATATCTAACATAAATGACAAATTTTCGATGATAAATAAAATGAAGTTTTAACAAATCTTTGTTACATCATGAAATGTTAGTTTGTTTTTCAATATTTCATAGAATACTAAGGTACATTTTTTTCACATGACATATATTTAAATATATACGAAATTGAACAGCCATGATTTGACAAACACAGAAGGTATGTAAGTTGTGTTAAAAGCTTTCATTGTCAAAGTAGATATAAAGGAAAAATCTATGAAATGCACTCAATAGGTATTTTCTGTTTAGTTTAATTGTATGTGTAGCTTACTGGATCTAAGCTTTAAAATTTGGCTGAAAATAATAAAATTTTTCGAAAACAACACCTGTTTTCATCAGACATAAAAGTACTTACTACTCACATGTCATTAAATTTATTTGCGGTTGAAAAAAAAAAATGCATGTACGAGATATGATAATATACGTTTATAAATATCAGTGTTTATCTTAACAGTTCATAAAAAAAAATTAAAAAATCATTTTTTGCAACGTCTGCAAATGTTGGTGAAATGCTCTTGTATGAAATTCTTTGCTCTTTCAACGTACATATGAACGTCATTACTTCAAATTTGTTTAGGTTAGGAACTTGGGTAGGCTAGAGATATAGACATTTATACACTTTTTATCTTTGCTGTTAACCATATAATAGCTTTCGGAATACTCGGTTTTAAGGTATGAATAACTTGTCATGACATTAAGTATTAAATGAGCACTACAAATGTTACATTTTTGTTTACTTAACTGAGCCACAAAAGAATAATGAAACAACAAATGCAATATTAAAATCTAGACATTTTTTCCTTAAATAGCTGTAGATATAAATTCTATACAAAAATTCAAGTTTCTTCAACTTGAAAATTGAACACTGTTGTTAATCCTCGCTGTGCATAAGATAGGGCCGCATCTGGGCAAACAAAAAACAGCTGAGTGGGCAGAGTAGCAGATACTTCGAATAAAAATTCGATTTAAAAGGTTAACTAAATTAAATATTGGATAAACTGAAAAGTTTTTTAACTGGTAACTTTAATGTGGATTCACTTGCGGATGCGGATGCCAGCCTGGTAGCTTCATATTGCTTCCACGCTTAAATTTGGCGACGAAGACGTTGAGCCCCATACACAACAATAACATCCAACAACTATCAACAACAACAAGAACGGACGAACAATAACGACAACGACTACGACGATGATGTTTCTCGGTTTTGCTGTTGCTGCTGGTTCAAACAATTTTGTTGCTTCTTTTGCCATCGTCGTAGTCATCGTCGTTGATTGTCGGCCTCGGGGCTGCGCTGTCACATTTTTTTTTTTGCTTTTTTTTCTAATTTGCCCCACACACATTTTTTGCGTTCGTTGCTTAATTTCGAACACGTTTTTCACACATTAAATTTTCACCGATTTTCAAGAAAATTGCAACAATAAGTTGCTACTGTTGTTAACTTTACAATGACACCAAATTTGTTGCAGACAAATGCCTGCAAGCCGCTCAGTTAGACATTTTCCACACGCCTGTCTCGTGCAAGCGTGGATGTGTGCAATATTTGCCTTAAAATAGGTTGTTTTCTGCGTTTTTGATCAAGTTTTTATATGCTTTTCTGGGGCAACCTTTTTAATTTTCAATCCACCGTGACTGCTGTTGCTGCTTTTGGCGAACTGGCCGAAAGAAGGCGCTGGCAATGGCGTTCTGTCAACATGCGACGAATAGAGTCGTCGTGGAAGATTCGCAGACCGATGTAGCCGCAGAACATTGAAATGAATAGAAAAACTAAAAAGAAATCACTTCAATCTTATTTGACTTTATTTCCACTTGCAAACGACGCTTTATTGTCCAATTCGACTTAAATTTAGAGCTAATGCCTGACACTTTCTTCACCTTTCGGTTGAAGTTGAAATCCGTTTTTAAATTTACTACTTTGTACCTTTTTTGCCCGATGGAGTGTGCTCTAAAAATTACTATCTGCAAAAATTTTGTTCAGCTTCAATTCATTGCGCGCCGCTCGTTCGATAGATTGTTCACTTCATCACTTTTTGCTTGCAGTGGTGATTGCTTCGGCTCGCTTTTGGTGATTTCTGGTGTTTCTGTTTTGTTTTTTTTATTGGGCCGGAAAATTGGAATTCCACAGGCAACTCTCGAAAATTGGAACGTACTCTTTAAGCGCAGCGTACCCCAAAAATGGTACAAAAATTCTTGAACGTCGGTATAGGTCTTGTTCTTCTTTGCGGCTCCTTCAGTGATATTCTTTTACAATTTTTCGAGTTGTAGTCGTTGAAAAGTTTTGTTGTTGTGGATATTTGCTTCGAACTCGAAACTGAAAACAAAAACAAAATATTTCTGTTGCAGCTGTTTGTTCGCTTGGTTGTTGGGCCTATTTGATGTGTGTGGATAAAGTCAGATGGATGGTATTGACGCCAACACATATCACTGGATTCCTTCACCTAAATTTAACTCACTGCTTAACCAACAAGACTGATATAATTTTAAATTCATTGAAGGCAAATTGTTCAGATACATTTTTCTGTTAATAACCATATTGCTTCAGAGTTTTATTATTTTCATTAAACAGCTGAAATTTCTTCTATTTTATCGTCACAGTCAAGTGTTGACGTTATAATAATGACGAAGTAAATATACATTAAAGTTTATATTAACATGGTTTAGAAATTTCAACAACATTTGTAAATTAGCCCCCTGAATTCACATATGACCGAGGAACTGTCAAAATATCTCGTCGAAATGCTCGAAAAGCCGCAACAACAAAAGTTCGCTTCTTCAGAAAAGCTATTTGTTGTTGTTATTAGCGTAGCAAAGACGATTTTACGTCTGTTGTTGTTGTTTACAATTGACACTCGTCAGTATTAAAAAAAAATGTAAACTTTCAGTTCGAACTTGTTGTAGAAGTGAATAAGCAGCTGTTTGATACGGTTTGTCTACCCCACTCGTAATCACACTGTTCAGCAGCTGATTGCATTTGTATGAGCGAGTACGTTGCTATATTTTCCATATCTTATGTTTTGTTCACACTTATACGCGAGAATGCGATAGAAACAGCTGATGCTTGGATCGTAAAATTTAATTTTCGAAATGTCAAAATCAGCTGATTGGCTACCATCAAGCAGCTGACAGGCATATTGTACTAGAATATTGTTAGTTATTATATTGTAATAGAGCTTGTAGTGTTGCTATTATAAAAGTGTAAGTGTGGGTTATTTTCTACTTCCGTTTACAAGCTATGGTCATGCACTTTTCTCTAAGGTAAGATTTAATATAAATTGTATTAACTTAAGCTTCTTTACACTTTTCAGGTGTGAAATTGAAATATTTTCTTAATTTAAAATAAAAACAACCATATAGATGTCATTAACACGCACAAGTAACTTTTGTAAAAAAGCTACACGCAGTGATATTTTAAAATTTTGATGCATTGTTTATTTTTATGGGTATAATTAATGTTGATTTAAACTAAATATAAGGTCTGTTCAAATAGCCGAATGCAAACGAAATATTTCAAAAATGTTTACTTGAAAGTGCCTAAAATGCGTTCGATTACTGAGAGGATTGTGTGAAAGAGGCGAATTAAATTTTCTCTCTGTAACTTTATCAGTTTTTACTAGTAGAATGTTAATTTTATGATATAAAAATTTGAAAACTGTCAAAACGTAGGTGTGAGTAGTAGTTCCGAACAAGGAATGTATGTAATTTTTCAGTTTTTTACTAGAAAATCGTTCGTTTAATTTTTTTTTTTTTGTATTGGAATTAATTCTCTCTCGATTTCTTTTTATTTGACGTTTTTCATTATTTTATTAGGAAAGTATGCGAGCGAACTATTGTGGCAATAAGTTTTAAGGCCTATTAAGGTGGTCCAGCAATCGAATATTATTTGTAAATTTTTAAAATTTTGTATACTATTTATATGACGCTCAATAAGATCCTCTCAAAAAAAGGTACATGTGCGGTTTTTTTGGAGAATTTTAAGACAGCCGAAAGCCGAAGAAATAGATTAGTAATTGGAAAAAATTGCTGTGGTCCAGAGACAATTTGTTTTTTTCTTGTTCTCAAGTACCGTGATAGACGTCTGGGCGTTCGCATGAAAGTAATATTAGATGAGGTATCATGAGGTGTTGGACGATTACTATTTCGATTGCTATTGTCATAAGTTATAAGTCATACAAGTAGGGGAGACTCGTCCCCGTTGTCGCAAGTACTAGTTGTCACAACGCCGATATCTTTTGATTCAACAAGTTATCGAATGGAATATCAATGCCATCTATACGCTATTGCAATGTCTAGCATCCCAAGAAAGTTTAAGTGCCGTTAGTTGTTTTTTTGCAAAAATTAAAAGAAATTTAAGAAACTAAGTTGGATTTGTGCATTTTTATATTTTTTTAAATTTTGTAATTAAACAAATAGAAGTGTGTTATATTCAACTTTAAATAAATTTCCAATACAATTAATATAATATTTTGCAAATACTTATGAATTTTAAGATAAAACTTTATATTTAAATTTATAGAACATTGTTAACATTTTTTTCCAAATGGTACAGGTTGTCACAGCGCTTGTGGGGCTTGTTGTCACATATAATTTCATATAACTATTTTGAAAATATTCTATGATTTATTTGAAATTAAGGAAATATGCCAAGAAATCGCAAACGACTTACAAACCGAGGTCGGACATATCATGATGCAAGCCGAATACAGTTAATATCAATGAAGATAACGTGGATTCACTATGTGTAGATTGTTGCCGAGCGTCAAATCCAATAACAATTGTCGTCAATGTATAAAATGCAAACTTTGTGCACATAATGCATTGAAAGTGATAGTTTAATACATTTCTGGTTAAATTATTTTTCGGAGTGTGGCAGCAATGACGATTAAGAAGTGTGACAACGGGGACTACGCATTGGGACAACTAACCCCACGAGTGGGGTAACTTGTCACAGACGAGTTAAATTTTTTATCAAGGAAATTTTTTAATTTATTTAAAAATAATATATGTTATTTACATCAGGATTGAAGACTAAAAGATTGAATTTATGTTTACAAGTTTTGCAGTGCCATTATTGCTTGATTTGTGGGAGTTACATCGGTTCATTCAAATTTTGTGACAACTAGTACCACTCTCCCCTACTCACTTCGAATGGTTCATGAAATTAATTTTTAATAAAGAGTCTATCTTCGGTCTTGCTTTCTTTTTCTTCGCGTTTCTTCGCTGGCCTCTAGACAGCTCTACTGTTTGCTCCGAATAAGCAGCTCTTCTATTTGATCTGCTTATTGTAGTTATCTTGAAATTGCCAAAGTTTTATTTATTAGGCTCTGACACTCAAAGTCATAGGTCGGTCGAACTCTTCACCTTCATTTCATTTGAAGAAAGTTTCTACCAATGAAAGAGGTATTAAGTAAAAGTGTATTGTTTTTTCCTTTATTGACTACAAAAATTGTTAAAATTGAAATAAAACACGAAATAATTTAATATTTTTCCGAACAATTTTATTTTTCAATTTAAAAACGTATGTATTTCTAGCAGAAATGCTGCTCATCATCAGCGCTAACACGAAGACTTAATTTAAAATTAAATAAATAAACAAACATGTTAACATCTTCAATACAATGTGAACAAAACAGAAAACAGATAATAAACGAGCTTAAACGGGTACGAACAGAAGAGACGAAATGTTACAAAGACTAAATTTAAAATTGAATAATTAGACAAACATATGACCATCTACAATACAATGTGAACAACACAAAACAAATAACTAACAAACTTAAACGAGTGCGAACAGAGGATACGAAATGTTGCCGCTATTAGTATTCATGACAACTTTGGTTTTATAAATTATAAAAAATTCATATGCATCTAATTGCCTCTCGTTCTGTATGTTTTTGACTAATCGTACATTCTCTTCAAAACTGCTAATTCTGTGTGGTGGATTATTAAAAGAGGTATTACTTTTCCGCCTTCATCGCGCGGAGGTACGTTGTCGATAGGAATCGATTTATTTTAAATAATAAAGTCCTTGTATTAGCTTATTAGCTTCTTGTATTAGCTTACCTAACCTAGACTTGTCTTCTTTTTAGACTTGTCTTCATTGAGCAGTAGCAACTCTTTGAAGAGGTAATTTATGGTTACCAAAAAAAAAAAAAACAAATTGGCTATTTCAGCCCTTGAAAGGACTTTGACCGAGCTTCTTATGATCAATTGTGTTGTGTGTATTATTGAATGTTTGCACACAATTGACCGAGAACTGGCCCTACATGTTTTATGCCGACTCCGAACGGTTAAAGTTTATGTTCTCAAGAAGCTTTGCATGGCATTATTTACTCTCTAAGGTTTGCCATTGTCTGCAGAGAGGTGGTGACCGATCAGAATTTTTTTTTTATGTAAAAACTTTTCGCCGCGACTGGGGATCGAACTCGGGCTCCGAGCATGCTAAGCCCCACACTAAACCTGCATGCCACGGTTACCACTTTGGTCTCTTTTTTCATTACATTATACAATTATATAATAATGTCTTATAATAGGGGTATTCACGATACAGTGCAGTTGTTAGTGTAGTTGAGGACTTGAGGACTTTTGCAGTTGTGCAGTTAGGTTTTCATGAATACCCCGTATTTCTAACTGAGATTATTAATATGATTATTATTGAAATTGTAACTATGATTGACTTTAGATTATAATTTATCAAGTAATTTGTTTATAAACTGTTAAATCTTGCATCTCTATTGCAAAGGTGTCAAATTTTTCAAAGTACACAACTACACAGCTGCTCATGTCCTCAAGTTTAGGCTATAGTGGAAATGTAGTTGTGTAGATTTTTGACGTACGTGCATTTTTTTTTTGTTAAGTACACAAGTCCTCAACTGCATTGGCAACTACACTGTATCGTGAATTGCCCTAATGTTCCTTCGTCGTTATAAAATTAACACAAATTCATGTCGAACAATTATTTTTTGCCTTTCACACACATGAGTCAAAATGTGATTTATATATTTTTGCTTAACTTTTGACAGTTCTATATAAAACTCTTCTAGCTATAGCCCTGTTCACATTAGCCTTACTCAACCGACTCACTCTGATCCTTTTAGAAAAGATGAGGAAGTGGGAAGGTGAGATGGTACGTGAAGCAAGAGTTTCAAAAACTTTAAAATTTCTCGACTCACTTGTAGTTTCTTTGTAATGACATTTGTCATTGTTTGATCTTTTTGTTGAGTTGCACTATTTTAAAGTAATGTTTATATGTGAAATAAATTTAAATAATAAATAAATGTGTTTAATTGGAATAAAACACAAAATTACATAAGCGCTCACCTGTCACACATACCTTGTTATTCCATTATGATTCTCCATTAATTCGAAAAATTTATAATTTTGATTTATATTCTTACCAGATGATTCCAGATGAGATCATTATGATTCTCCATTAATTCGAAAAATTTATATTCTTACCAGTTTTGAGTGTGTAGTATCAATCATCAGATCTGTCAAAAAATTTCAATTCCAATTTGTCATCTAAAATTATTTGCTTAATCTTGACCATTTTTAATGCTGCCTTGAGTATAGTTTCAGCTCCATACTATAGTTTACCATATTTTTTTGCAGTTTCTTACTTGAATTTGTAATAGATCACACGAGAAAAAGTAGTGAAACGATATCAATTGACCATACCATGAATTTTCGAAAGTATTGAAGGCAACATCTGCCGATCACTTCATTGTTGTTGATGTGGATTCCATTCCCCTACGGAAACTAATATAACCCCTCAATAAAGGGGATAGTACTACAGAAGAATGAAAAATCAAGTACTCAGTAGAAAAGCCAATTAACAATTTTTGCTTATAGCGCACATTTATCATGCATTACTCCATAAACATACGCCACAAATTGGCGGGAGTTTTGCGTTGTTAGAGTGCGCATAATTTTAGCCCCCATGTAAACTTTATTACTTAAAAAAATAATTAAGATTAAATATGCTGTAACTTTTCCCATTAATTAAAGAACAATGTAAACAAAAAACAAAAAACAATGTAAACTTAAAGTTATTTTAATATTTATATGTATTTGTATTTGCTTCAATATTAAAGGTTTTTCTCATTTCTTCATCCCAATCATAAAAATATGACAATATGAACTTTTATCTGGGAAATTCCCAAAATGTAGATTCACAAAGAATATGAAGAAATCTGCAAGAATTTAAATTTCGATTTCTTAGCAAGAATCATTTATTTATTTGATATGCTGCATTTTCAGTCCATTACCTGCATTTACCCTTATATTAGACCCCTTTTTCGCAAACGATTGACAAAACAAACATACATGTCTTAAATCTGTATCATGAGTTTCTTGCAAATTTTTGTGGTTCCTTTAATTTGTGCATCCATAATTTTGGTATATCTTTACTTTGGTTTTTATTTTTTATACAATCTATAGCTCATTATTCTACTATGAATGGTATGTAGTTTTTTTGGATATGTGAACTGAAGGATTCTTTTGATAAACTGCATTTATTGGAAGCTGTTTCATTGTTTGTTTGATTTGTTCAAGCGAACTTGAACAATTATAGGGGTTGCATGGGTAGAATTGCATTTCTTTTGGCGAAATATAAATTACTTTCAAGGTTTTCCATTTAATTTGCATACAAGTTCAAGGAACTTGCAATAAATGCTTAACAGATGGTCGATACAGGATTAACTGTAAATTTTGATGAATTAAGATTTGTGAAAATTTTGTCTTAAGAAACTAGAACAATTTGTTGGCTTATTTTTGTTGTCAATTTTAAATGTTTAAATACTTGCCTTAAAATAAGGAAATTTATCAAAACAAGATCTTGTTGTATTGTCTGTGGAGATCAAGACCCTACAAACATTTTATGAGGCTCTCCAAAAAATGACTCTAAAAATGGTGTCTTTTATGCATGTTTTATGATGACTCATGAAAGAGTCTTTAATACTATTGTTAAATGATTTCTCAAAAATAAGACTCATACAAGAATGACTGATTTATGTATCTGATTGTATCTGATTTATGAGTTTTCATAAAAGAGATTCATTTAAAAAAGTCCTTAATATGACGGTGATATGATTGTTCATAAAAAAGATTCATAGAAGGATCATATATTGATTGATATATGCATAATCATAAAGAAGACTCATAAAAGAGTCTTATAAACGAGTATTTTATGAGTAAATAGAATCAGTAGGCAGATTCCAGGATTTGCTATCGCTAAATCTCGATCGCTAAAAAATGCTTACGTCAGTTTTAGTAAATTTTAGCGACAATCGCGATTCTGACTCACATATCATCTGTAGGATTGTCGCTAAAATTTGCTAAAACTGACGTAAGCATTTTTTAGCGATCGAGATTTAGCGATAGCAAATCCTGGAATCTGCCTACAGATTATTGCAAAAGCACCATATCTAATAAATACATAAGAACTTAATCGAGCATATTATTTTTTTAATTGTATAAGACTTTGTAACTGTCCGTTATGCGCACATGCTATTCTGGCGTCGCTTTTCGGAGAATTGTTTGTTTACGAATATCAAGCTTCAAACAGCTGATTGCCAAAGTGATAAAATGACATTTTTGCATTATGGTGTGACAAAAATGTATGCAATTGGTTAGAATAACCGTAAAATAACCAAAATGAATGCTTACAAAAGTAAGTGCTTGAAACCGTTTCCGTACTTTTTGACAAATTTTCTCATAAATAATGCCATGAAGAGATTCTTGACAACATGAACTTCAGCCGTTCGGACTCGGCATAAAACATGTAGGTCCAGTTCTCGGTCAACTGTGTGCAAATATTTAACAACACAATTGATCATAAGAAGCTCGGTCCAAGTCGTTTCAAGGGCTGAAATGGTAATTTTTTTTTATACACATTTCGAACTATTTCAATAAAATACAAAATTTACTTTTGTTTCCAACAAAAATTCAACAGTTAACACTGCCAAATTCTAATCGAACTAAAATCTTCATTTCAGCAGACAATACATGTAACGGTAAATCGCAAGGTAGAAGTAGAAATAGTGGGAAGACATTCTGAAAAGTTTCTCTCTTTGAAAAAAAGGCCAAGCATTGCAAATGTAATGAAGGAGTTGGGCGAGCGTGTCCGTTCGCGGATGGAGTTCATAATTTGTACACATGATAGTTATCTTATTCTATAAAACGAGCAATATTTATATATATTTTTGCAACTGCGTTTTTGAAAACGGCTTTCACAATTTCGATGACATTTACAATATAGATGAAGAGAGGGCTGAAAAATCGATCTAGCTAGGTCATCTCTGGAAAAAAAGGTCTCATCTCGTTTTTCCGAGTGTTCACTTTTTTAATAAATTCCTTCATTTTCTTGTAGAATATGATAAATCAATTTTCACATCTCAATCATGGTGTTGACAGCGCAATGAATAGAGCTTCATCCTAAGAATCTGATGATAGCGAGTTCAATCCCTGGAATCTTCACCACCAAACAGTGAAGCTTCAGCTTATTCGAAAGAGCCGAAATAGCCAAAAAGCAGCAACAACACCGCACTCTGTTCTTTATAAATGTAGTTTTAAGATTCTTTTTGCCGCTGAACACTACCGGTATGATATATTTCTCATTTAAGCCCGTTAACTGATCTCCGAAGTTTAAATTATTTAACCTCAGATTTCGTGTTATAGAGTTTAAATATTAAACACAGTAAAAATTATTTCCGTAACTTCTCTCATTTTTATCGGCAGTTTACTTAAACTCTGTTTAAAAATTTAAACTGAGATTAAAAGATATATTTGAGCGGCACTGTAGTAAAAATTCTACAACTTTGATAGAACATACAAATATTTCAAAAATTTTTGATAAAATAATGGAAATTGTCATAATTATTTCCAATGTTCTCAGAGAATTTTTCACAAAATCTAAGTTTACATTTTTTAAACCTACAATTTCTGTGTTTAAATTAAAACTTGCCTCACCAAGTTAAACTTAGATTTTTTGAGATAAGTTACCGGCGTACAAATTTAAACTCAGTTTACTACATTTTAAACTTTGTTTAAGCTAACTTTTGTTTAAAATTGAGATCACTTAACGGGCCTTGGTTCTTGTAATAAAAGCTATATACCCTAGATGTATATCGCTGCTCTCGCATTGAATGTACTGAATGTACCAACATAGCCAGCGATCTTGTTGGCGTGGATTCGAATCCGACGACCGACAATTTTTGGTTTTATTTTTCAATTTATTTTCTCATTTTTTCTAAATATTTAGGTTTTTCACAACTTGAAATACACAGTTGTATCGTTGTATTTGAATTCAAGTCGTACTCACATTATTTTTGTTTCCTATTTGAAAGAAAAACAAACATTTTTTGAGCTCCTATGTTTGTTTTATCTTTTAAATAGAAAACAAAAACAATGTAAATACGACGAAAATATGAATACAATAGGTCTATTTCCGTACTCACACTGTGTAATTTGTGTGTTACTATTTTCTGTTTCCGTACTTTCTGTGCTTAAAATGTGAGAAGTAGAAGAAGCATGAATCGCTCTCTCGATCACAAAAGTTTACCAGTGTGCTTGAACTCAAGACTTCGAGTAAATTAAAAAGAAGCATACATAAATACAAGCATATGTCAAATTGATGTTTATTTATGTTTTGGGATCATTAAATTCAAAAATTTTGCGACGATAAGTTCATTTTCAATTCAAAATTGTTAAAATTTACATTTACGAATAAAAGTCTGCAATTGGCACACAAACCTATTTGCATTAATTTACTTCACAAACAAATTTACGATAATTTCAATTGGCGCTATTTACGTTTGACACGTCTGCTATCAGAATCAGCTATTTTGTGCTCGAAACTTACTAGAAGCTGTTTCCGTACTTTTTCCACTATTCTCAAATTTCATTTTACTCTCGCAGCCCGAACTTTTCACAGAACTTACACAGTGTAGAGTACGGAAACACACCTAATGATTCAACTACTTATTTCAAGCTGTGAAAAACCTATTGTTATGAATGAAAGCTGAAAAGCTTTATTGGATCAACATAAATTATATTACTTTTTTTAAGAATGTTTCAATACTTTTCTTATATTTTGTAGAAGATTTATAACTTTTTTTAGGTTTTGGTTGATGCAATGAAGCTTTTAATTCATAACATTTAATAAAAAACAATGAGTGAATAATTTGAAAAATATAAACAGAGATACAAATTTATAAAAATACATAATAAAAAATTGCTACAAAAATAAGTGTCGGCCGTGGGATTCGAACCCAGGCCGCCACGATCTTTGCTATACTACAGACTCTTAAAGACCTAGCACACATACTCACATACATACCCCTATCCTTGAACCCGCATCGAGTAAATATCGTCGACGAGAACTTACTTTCACCAACTGCTCGTCGTCGAAGAAAATTTCGACAACAGTTTGAACTTCCGATTATAGAGTTTCACTCTATTTTTAAAAACGCGGGACCAAACTGCTTTACCAGTTCTCTCAATTTTTTGAGGCCTGTCAATAAAATTTCAAAATAATTTTTTATTTAATAAAATTCTACAGAAGAAATTTTTAATGAATCAGGAAACAAGAGTTATTTCAATACGTTGTTATGGTTACGTTCAATACGTTGTTATGTTAGAGAGGAGAGGTAAGAACATCCCCAAAAAGGTGGTATTGCAGAATAAGGTGGAAAGTTGGAGTTCGTAGATTGATAAAACATAGCATTGGTCATGTACAAGAATAGTTGCAGAATGTCTAGAAAATACCTGCCACATCTCAACACTATTTAACATTTACAATTTTTTGTTAAATTAGTATACCTTACTTTTTTTTTCTGAAAACTACTTACCCCTTTGGAATAACTTCGTGTAATGCTTTTTACCATCATTTGCACAAACAAATATATACTATTTTTATATATGCTTATTTAATATAGTATTTGACCTATGACCTATGATAATTGAAGAGAAATTGATCATAAAGTTCTATTTCCTCAATATTTGCGTACAAGGTGAAATGAATCCGCTTCCAAATTTTTGTCGACAAAAAATTTGTATTTTTGTTCGACGACGTTTGTTCAATAATAAAGTGATATATCACTATCGATAAAACAGTTCGCTCGACGTCGATATTTAAATTTTCAAAAATAGAAAATATTTGTTTCGACGCTGTTTTGAGGGCGAGCGCGGGTTCAATGATAAGAGTGAATGTGTATTTTAAAGTTATAAATTTTGACTTGTAGTATTATTCCTAATCCTCTTGTTGTAAGGGGCCAATAGCCTACATAATTAAGAATTCAAACTATTGAAATAAAGTCTACTGTACTTTCGGAAATTTTAGAAAAAAAGTTTTAAATATTTTTATAATTTTATTACAAATAACTCTACCACATTTATTTACGTTAACTCAAACATATTCTCAGTAAAATAATTGTTTAAATGTTGAAGAGATGAATAAAGTAATTCATGCAACTTCATTAATTAACTCTCTCGCTTACAGAATTCTCGATTATTCTCCCGTTTAGGCTCCCTGATCACTGTAGTGTCTTCCAAGCGGAAGTCATGGTATCCAATTTCCACATGCAAATTACACACAAATGAGCTAACACTTAAAAGAACAAATATTAGGTGGTCTACGGGAAGCATTTGCCACACGGCGCATCAGGTTAACCCTGAATCTAAAGCGCTCAAAAGAACAAATTTCCCTTAGAAGGGATCAAATGAATAATGTTATCGATGTCTCAACAGAACACTGCTTAATTGGATACCATGGCCCATTATTAAACAGCCACCATAACGATTTCTGCAGTAGCTGCAGAGATGATGAGAAGGTAGGAACTGCAACACATATTCCAGCACATGTCCAGCGCTAGCTAAAACCCGTCACCTTTTTTTAGGCAACTGGTTTTACAGTGACCTAGACGGCCTCAGAATCTTCAGTCTACATATTACTAAACTTTGTTAAAAGCTCCAACTGTTTAAAATAGAATAAGTAAATAAACAACCTCCTCGCATTACAACGGGACTAATTATCCCATGTGTGTCTTATAAGAGACAGCAGCGTCAACCTTACCTAACCTACGGCATCCATTATTAATATACAAACATGCTATTGAAGGTAATGATTAGAAAGCGTTATCACTTGATATATTAAGGCTGTACTTATGTTTTCGTTGTTGTTAATAAGGAGACATCAGCACTTTAATTATAACTTAAAAACTGTTAAGCACTGAATCGCAAATTAATTTATTTATAAGATGGAAAACGAGTGCAATTCAGAGAATTGCTTAAAATAATTATGTATAACCATTTAAATCATCATCTAGTAATTGTATAACCTTTATATTTGATTTCAGATAGGTTCATGACAGCATGTGTTCGAAGGTTTAGTAGAAGTAAATTTATACCACGGAACAATGCACTCCATAACGCTGTTATCATGTAGCTTTACATTCAAAACATTCATTGAATTGTGAGAAATCGTGTTCTTATAAAGTATTGTGATTATATTCTTCACTTTTCTTACCATCAATTCTTTTAGATTAATATTTTATTGCAAATATAAACTGTTAATAACTTAAAAAAGGACAAACTACCTATTAGTCAATATTCCATATCATATGTCAATTATAACAAACACTTCAAAATGATTCTTTTCAGGTTCCTGCACTACTTGCATCGCGGAGTATGTGATCGCTTTAACTTCCGTACCCTGCGGATGTTTACCTAACTCAAATGGTTCACCGTAGCAGCGACATTCGATTTCAAACGTTTCCATATCGAACTTTGTGATATCCAACTTTTTGCATATTAAAAATGGTTCAGCAGAAAATAAAAACAACAGCTCGTCTAAAAAATGAAACAGCAAACCTTCGATATCGTCACCCTTGGCTTCAATTTGATAACATGTCTCCACCGAAACATAATCCAACTCAGTCATATAGCCGAACATGGCAACACCACACTGTTCAAAAGCCTCCTTTAGCGTGGAGCCCCAGCCGTGTAGTCTGCACAGCAGGAAAGGAAAACAAGTTGTTTTTTTACAAAATGATATTCAATATTAGTGTTTATTACTTGTACTTACTGCACATCCGCTGTATGATCCAAATCTATAGAATTCAATAAACGTAAGGTTGAATTTAAATGGTGAAATGAATGCATATATTTTTCGCTTGATTTTTTACTTACATTCATACTTCATTTCAGGCAGCAAAAAGTTTTCCTTGCTAAATTCAACTTCCATTGTGTGTTTTAATGCCGATTTTGTATTATTAATATAAATTAAAAGTAAATTTTTCTTAAAATATCAACTACTTCATTTTGCACTAGCGATTAGTCAGCGGCGGCGTGCTTGTTGCATTTGTTGACATTTTTTGTTCTTGTTTTTCGCAAATGAACTGTCAAACAAACACGTTTCGAAATTGTTATCAGCTGAATACTATACAGCTGATCACACAATGTAATAGAATTTCGAATGGAATTGTTAGAATTTAGCGGAAGTGCAGCGAGTGTGAACGTTATTTTTAAAAATAGATTACAATAAAATTATTGTTAAGGTAGTTTTCAATATGAAAATGAATTTGAAATTGTTGAGCAATTAAAACATATTATCAGTATTTCAAATTTAGGGAGAACGTGTAGACAATTTTTGGTACATGACAAACGAAATAAATCTTTTTGTTATTTTTGTATATATTGAACGAAAATTCAGTAAGTTTTTCATTTATTGAAAAAGAAATCCATCTAGTAAATGATAGATATTCAATAATGATGATGAAATATTTCAACTGTTTTTTAATATACTTCATTAAATTATTTTAGTCTAAAACTTAAATAAAATTACTTGATAAAAACTTATTTAGCAGTACTGTTAGTTGAGCATTTATTTTTGCAATCTGTTTTTCAAAACAGGTTCGAAATTTTCAATGTTTATTTAACCCTTATTCGGGACACTGGAATCGTTAAAACGCTATTAGTTAAGTTTACTAGTTTTGTTTTTGACATAAAATATTCCTTTGTATGCTTTAACAATATAGGTCTGTTCCCGTACTTTTGTAGCAGAGTTCGCAAGTTGAAAAATTTGAGAGAGTAAGTAAAAAAGTGCTCTCTTTGCGTGAAAAATTGCAAAAAGTACGGGAACAGGTTTTTTGCAAAAAGTTGCAACTTTTGATGAAACTGCAACAAACTGTTGGTGGCAGAATTATTATAGTTGATATCTAAGGAAAAAAATATGCAAATTTTTATTGGAAAAATTAAATAAAATATACTTACATTTTTAAATAAAATATACTTATAGTATACTTAATAAAATATACTAGAATAAATAAAATATACTTACTTTTCTCGACATGTTGCTTTAATGGCTGCCTTTCTAATTTGAATTTATTAATTTTTTTGTAAGCTGACATTGGCTGACGCATCATAAGCTGTCAAAATATGACACTTGCTAATTGATGCGAATTTTACAACTCCAAATTTGTGTAGCAAAAAATAGCAACATTTGACAAGAACTGGATTTCACATTTTCGCTCTCTTCTGTGATTTTTTTGGGTACGGGAACAGGAAATCGTAGAAAATAGCACGAATTCAAGTACGGGAACAGACCTTATGTTAACAGCTTTAACAGTTAAAAAATTAACTGACTTAATTAAATTATGGTCTATGAAGCTGATTTTTTGTTTAAAATTACACTATTAAGAAGCTAAAAAAATCAAGTCGATTTATATTTATTTACTTGGGTGGCCATAACAACACGTGGTGAAGTTACTACCGACTTCATCAGCTCTCACCAGGCACCTCTACTTTACGCGCACCTTCTCCAATTTGTTCCACCAGGAGCGGTAAGGGTTTCCTTGGTCGGGTCAATCCATCGGAAGCTTGGTCTTCCGCTTCGTCGGACTCTGTGAGAGAGAGAGAAGAGAAAGAAACTGCAGTTAATTTTTTCATTCTTAAGGGGTCCGCCAAATAACTTTTTTTTTAAAAGGCTATAAAAAAAAAAAAATACTGAATATTTTCTCAAATTTAATTTTTTATTTGAATGTACAATCCTTCCGGTTAATAATGGAAAATAATTTCAGTCAAATGGCTGGCCATGCAGTAGCCTACACGATCGGTCCAATTTTTAAGCACATTATCGATTGTGTGCAGCTGTATTTCATCAATGGCTTCACGAATATTGTCCTTTAAAGCGTCAATTGTCTCTGGCCTTGAGGCATCCCATCTTTGAGGGCACCCCACAAATAATAGTCCAACGGTGTCAAATCGCAGCTCCGAGGTGGCCAAACGACTTCAGCTCTGCGGCTGATAATGCGATCTTCAAAAACAGGGTGCAAAACATCGAGTGTAGCTTCGGCTGTGTGGCACGTAGCTCCGTCCTATTGAAACCAAATGTTGCCAATATCCTCCTCTTCAATTTTTGTGAACAAAAATTCGTTCAACATGGACCGATAACGATGACAATTGACTGACAATTGACTGTAAAAATGGCCCAATTATGCCTCTGGACCAAAAGGGTGCATCGGCTTTTCAACGTATGCGTGCGGGTTTTCTGTGCCCCAAATGCGACAATTTTGCTTGTTTACATACCCGCCAAGATCAAAATGAGCTTCATCTGAAAAGATGATTTCTTTGGCAAAATCGGCATCTTCTTTAAGTCGATCGCAGTGCCACTCAGCGAAGCGAAAACGCATTGGATGGTCAGTTGGCTTCAACTCCTGAACCAATTGGACTTTGTATGGCGTCATACCAAGGTCTTTATGCAAAATTCGTCTCAATGATGTCTCCGAAATGTTCAACTGTTGAGAACGACGGTGAATTGATTTTGATGCCGCTTCACGCACACTTTCTGCCCCAGCAGTAATATTCTCGGGTGTTCGCACTGTTTTTGGCTTTTCACGCTTTGGTTTATTGATGAGGATGCCAGTTTCTTTCACTTTTTTTCACAAGATAACGAACATACGGAGCTGACGGTGCTTCTGTTCTTCCAAAATCCGTACGCAATTTTCACACACATTCTGCAACATTACCATGATTTTCAAAGTAATGTCGCAATATTTCCCAGCTTTGTTCAAGCATATTCGCTTAGCGGAAGGATAAAACCATGATAGAATAGGTCTGTTCCCATACTCTAAAGTTTTAGTCCAGTTTACCAGTTTTTACCAGTTTTAGTCCGAGACGCGTTTCCGTACTCGAAAAAATGGTTAAAGAGAGTGCAATCGAGAGATTAAAAAATGTCCCCTCCTTGTCAAAAGTTGCAAGTTTTAGTCCGAGAAATTTCTTCGGGTAAAAATGGCAAAAGTGTCAAACAGCTTAAAATCAGCTGTTTACAAGTAAGCAAAGAAATTGCGATGCATCAAAACTTCTTTGAAACTATTGAAATGGAAACCAGAAACATGGGAAAATGTGTAAAAACTAATATAAATGCTAAACACCAGAATTAATTTCAATATTATTAAAAATCTCAAGCATTTCGCTTGTACTGCCGATGTTCCATATCAAGCCAACGCTGCTTAAACATTCTTATTTGACAGTTTTTACAATTTTAGTCCGAAAAGCGTTCCCGTACTTTTTTGATTTTTTCTCTATTTTCGAGAGATTTTTTCTTACTCTCAGACTTTTGACAGTTTTACCATTTTTAGTCCAAAAAGTACGGGAACAGACCTAATAATAAGGTAGGCTCATATTAATATGGCTTCTCAAATGTCTAGTTTTACACAAACAATGCTGTGAGTGCTATAAACGTCAAACGAAAAGGCAACAACAACAATTAGAACAACTCAAATTCGAACAGCTGATTTCGACATCTGGCTGGATAAAACCATGATAGAATAGCAAGGTAGGCGCACATTGGAGAGGAAGTGAGCCAGATGTCAAAATCAGCTGCTCGAATTTGATCAGTTTTCTTACCCTATTCGGTGGAGCGATGGGTTTGATCTGGGGCCAAATTGCGGCATCCGTAATCGAATAAGCTTTCGTATCGAAATTTATTCTATGACAAAATTTGTTGTTGTGTCACAGCATATTTTTTATTTGTAATGAAATCAATTGACAAAAAAATTAATAATTATGAAAGCTTTCATTCGACTACGACTGCCGTAATTCAGCCTCTGGTTATGTATAGTCTTATATAAAATATTTGTATACCTCCACGCGTACTACATAAGGGGCATATTAATTTTGTAACGACGTGTGTAATGCCCATGAGTAGGCATGGTAGGTATAGAGAAGTACATATATTCTTGATCAGCATCACCCCCTGAGTTGATTTAGCCATGCCCGTCTGTCTGTCCGTCCGTCTGTCGACACTATTACAGCCGTAATTTTCAAGTTACTAGCGATTTCATTTAAGGGTCAGGAATAGTACAGTTTTCTTAATTTAAAAAAATAAAGATTCATCTGAGTGAGATAAATTTTAATAAAAAGTGATTTTATACTAATTATCGTTATTTAGGTGTAAAGGGTAAAATATTGGATTTTAATATATTTCTATTTTTTAGTAGTTTAATAACAACTTTTCCTGACTAAGTAAAAATATGGTCGATTTCGTAACATAAATGTAGGTGAAATAGATCAATTAATTTAAAATTGATATTTAATCGAATCGGAATCGATCTAATTTTTTAATTGGAAAGGTTATAAGTTTTGAATAATTATTTTTGTATGTATTGATTTTCTGTCGATCTCTAATTTTTAATTGGAGTCGATCTAAATATAGAATTTCAATAGAAAATTTGTAATGCTTTAATTAAGAGGATTAGGCATTTGAACTTTATTTAATTTTACTATTATTTTATTTTGAAATCCCACTCTGTGGATTGGGCTCAGGGGGCAACAACAAAACATAACAACTAACCATGCATACACAAATACAGATCTTATTATACAAGAGCTTTCAATCTACTTTTGAGTTGACCTTTTGACAAACTAACATAAAAAAATTAACATTTGTTAACAGAACGTATGCGGTTTAAGGGAGCAGTAGCCATGTAATTTGTTCTACTAAATGGTAGATAAATTAAGTTGTTAGCATTTCTACTACTTCTACGGTTAGAGTTAAAGTTTATAAGAGAAAGTGATTCCGGACAATCGAATACACCGGTTATGAGTTGGTGTAAATAGACGTTATCCGCAGACTTCCTTCGTTCAGTTAAAGATTGCATTTTTGAAAGTTTTAAGCGATCCTCGTAAGGAGGAGGGTTCAAAAAATCAATTCCACCTAAGCCCCTAAGCGCAAACCGAACAAAATGTTTTTGTATTCTTTCTATACGTTCAACATGTACACTATAACTTAGGGATCAAACTCGACTTACGTTCTCCAAGTGAGGGCGCACTATTGCATAATACAACGTTGTATTTGTAATCATGCTATTGAATTCTTTGGCCCAGCCCTTTATAAATCCAAGCATTGAAGACGCTTTTTTGCATACATATATTATCAATATGAATGTTGACCGATAACTTAGGATCCATGCATATACCAAGGTCTTTGACCGCATCTACACGACTTGAAGCAGTATCTTTTATATTGTAATCAAATAATAAATTAGTCCTTTTTCGCAAAAAGGTTATAATTTGGCATTTACAGGATTGAGAGACATATTATTTTTAGAATACTTAACTTCAAAGGATTTTAGAACAGTCTGGAGTAGGTTGGAATCATCTTTAGTATTTATTTTTCTGTATATTTTCATATCGTCTGCATAAATCAGCAGATGAGAGTATTTAATGACATGTGTGCCGTCATTAATTGCTAAAATAAACAGAAGTGGACCAAGGTGGCTACCTTGAGGTACACCTGATTCAGCAATAAATTCAGAAAACAATACCCCTGGGAAACGTATTTGATAAGATCACTCGTCAAATACGATTTTATTCAGCATACAAAATACATGAGGTAATTTATCAAATGCTTTAATAAAGTTAGTGTAAATACAGTCGACCTTTAGCTCGTTCTTGTAAATAAACCGACAAGTAACCGATTTTTGTGAAGTCACGTTGTATCGATTCTTATTTACCGATTTCGTGAGAACTAGTGTTTGTATAATTTCAAATCGTTAAAAATTCGGTCCGTGATGGAAAAGAACACAAATCGAGAATAAATGTTGCGAAACTGACTCAAATGACAAGCAACTGTTCGTTTGCATTTATTTTATTTTTCGAACTGTCAAATTTTATAATATAAGGTCTGTTTCCGTACGCACTTCAAGTAACTTGAAGTTACTCGAAAGCGTTTCTTTACACATTTTTCCAGCACGAGAGAGAAGAAGAACAAGCAAAATGTCACTTTTTGTCGCTCTCTATTACTCGAACTTTACTTGAAAAATTTCTTCGAGCTCGAATCTCGAGCTTCAAACAGCTGATTTCCAAAGTGATAAAATTAAATTATTGCATTGCTTTGTGAAAAAAATTTATGAAATTGGTTACCAAATTAATAACAATAGTTAATATATCCATAATTAATGCTAACGAAAGTGTTTTAAATACGATAACAAAGTAAATAAATTTTATTGTTTTCAAAAAACAGCTGTTGTGCTTGAAACTTACTTGAAACCGTTTCCGTACTTTTTGACAAATTTTCTTATTTTGACAAATAATCAAATTACTCTCTATTACCCGAACTTTACTCGAACTTTACTTGAAGTGCGTACGGAAACAGACCTATTACTATTATTGTCTTGTTATTAAAAAGCGAATATTTGAAATTGAAATGAGTTAAACTTTTGTTTTTATGTAGGCCATATGGCACACTGTGACTTGGAAACCCGGACTAAAATTGCTATTCAAATAAACATTTCTACATTAATTTAGATTACCTTCTCATTATTTTTATTTAGTTCTTCGGTTTTGTAAGCGTTTTTTACTTGAACAAAATAAATAAATAACAATCGGCAGTGTTCTCATTTCCCTCAGAGTTAGTGATAAAAATTTGAATTTTTATCGATTCACTTTTCTTACGCAAACACTTTTTGAAGGTTTCTATTGAACAGAAATTGGAACATCTGACAGCTTGTCGATTTGGAACAAAAGAATTGAGCAAAAATCGATTCAGATTATTATACGAACACTGTAGTTGAGACTAACGTCAGAGTGACGTCAAATCCGTAATATGGACGGTACGAGTTACAAGAGCTACTGGTAAGCTACAGGTTAAGCTACTAGTTACCAGATTACATTGAATTTAAGGTACTATTACAGTGTGAAGCTATTAAAAACAACACCTTTTTTATTAATTTTTTTTACATAGTATTATAAAATTATTCAATTAAAATTTATTTACATTATGTACAGTTAAAGTTAAAGATATAAAAAAATGTTTTTTTTTTTGTTTTTGTATTTGTTGTTTATTTTCTAGAGGTCGTTGAAGTTGGCATGTTTAAAAAAAGGTTGTAAGTTGGTTTCTCGTCTTAGAAACCAATTCGAAAAAACTTGTTTCGAGAAAAACGCGATTAGATTTTCTTCTTTGAACGATAATATATGAATAAAAGATATATATTCCAAAGAGACCCTGGGTGAAGAGTTCATGTAGTCAAAGTATCTTTCATTAGGGTTAAAATAATTTGAACAGAAAGATTCCTTGAAAAGATTGGCAAAAGGCCACAAATTATAGAATTATCGTCCGTAAATCCATCAAGAGTTTTGAAGGATGAAGGAAATCCATCCAAGAGTACGCAGAGTTTTTTGCAAATTCGAGGCTATATGGTACGGACTGAGAAATTACAGCAGAGTTCTTAATAAAAAATTTAATGGATTCATAAAGATTATGTCCATTTATAAATTCTAAAATTACGTTAACTTTAACTTTGACTTCCTTAAATGTTTTTCATCAATATTCATGTTTTCATTTTAAGTACAAAAAAGTGTATTTTGTGCCCTAAAAGGCTTGTTAATCGGGATATTTAAATTTTTTAGGATAAGCCTTTGTTTTTTTGTGAATAATTTTACTCATTACAAAAATGAAAAAATGTACCTCCAAACATGTCGAATTCAGATCGCGATTGAAAAATCCCTCGGACGCTTTGTTAGTATGTCCATCTACTTTTATTTTGCGGTGGAGCCATTGAGGCATCTTTTGTTGACTCTTAAATTGTAGCACAGTGTAATTTGAATATGAATCTATAGCCAAAATTTCAAGAATCCAAATCCAAATCGTATCCAAAAGAAAATGTTAGTAAGTTTTTCTAACAATAACTACAATTAACTGTCTTTAATGTTTTCTAAATTAAAATGGAACAAAATTGTTCCTTGGTATAACTCCGCTATACTCTGCTACACATTGAAGAAATTTAAACATTCATTATGTTAATTTTATGACTGCAAAAACGTTTTTTATGTTGTTTTGTTAATTTCCATTAAGGAATATAGAAAATTTGAAGACGTGTTGTTAACTTTTTTTTAGTTAACAAAATCATGATTTTAAAAATAAGTCTTTTAAAGCAGTTTCTTTAATTCAAGTTTTGACCTTAGTAAAGACGCACAATTTTACTTCTTCAAGTACGACTAAAATAGAAAACATTGTTACGAAATAAGAAGAATAGAATGTAAAAACCATTTTGAAGAAGAGTCATTAAAAATACACTCATATTTTAATGTTTCTTGATGTATTTAAATTAACGAATTTTTTACTGCAGATCATAAATGAGCGTAATTAAAAAACAGCGGTTGAGGTCTTGTTGAATATAACAGTTTATCATGTTGAACTTGAACTACATCTTTTGGTAAAGTAAGCACGCGTCATGGCTTAAAAAAAGCTACAAGAAAAAAAATTTAAATAAAAAAGTAGGTATGGTTCACCCACCTCCTCGAATTTGGCTTAATTTAAATAAACACAAGGTATGTCTTAATGTTTGGAAACATAATTAACATTTCTTTACAGTTTTTTTTTTTTTTTAATTTAATTATATTTTGTACAACCTTGAGTGAAGAAAAAGTTGCTCAAGTGGTCTTTGGGTAACATGTGCAGCTTGTAAAAAAACAACTGGTTTTCTGGCGAGTGGTCTGCATGCACTTCCTCAACATTTAAAAGACTAATTTGGTAAAGTAAAAGCAACAGTAAAAACTATGCCATTAAGTAATAATATATAAAAATATTTTAGATTCAAATGCTACAGCTACTAGACGTCACAAGCAATGTTGAACACAATAATAAGAAAACAAGCATAAAGAGCTCAAGTTAATATTTATTTAAACTTTAAATAATCACTATGAGTAAAGCAAGAATTCAAAATCCAACCAAAAGACTAAGTTGAAAAAAATAGTTTTTTGATTAATGTTATTAAACAGTGTCTTAACCTTAAAAAAATAGTAAACAAAGTTATGCATTAATAACTTTAAGCAGCTTTTAAGATGCTTTATGAATACAAATATTATTATTTGAGTTCTCAGCAAAACACAACTTATTCTAAGCCAAAAATTGTAACTGAAGCCATGTTTTCTAAACTGTTACTTGAAATGAAGCATATTGCAATAACTTATGAAAACTTAACATAAAATATGAATGTTACTCAGCGTTCAATGACACAGCCGCATCGAAAAACTACTCAAATAAATTAACGTAAAAAATATTTTAAAATGCAGGAAATGTCGTACTGTATGAAAAAGTTATTAACACAATTTTTTAGCATGTTACTAATATAAACAAAAATAAACTTGAAACTAAACAATTGATAAATAAGGTATTAACATCCAAATTTATGCAAATACCACTCATCATATGTGGATTTGACAATATCTTTCTTCGGCTTGATTAAACTTAAAAAAAAAAAGTATGCCTTGGCTATGCAGATAAAATTGTAACTTTGTCATAATTACAGAAATCTTCTGAACCATTTAAAAAAAAGCCGCTTGCGCGGAAACTTCCATTTAACGCATTTAATAATTGATCTACGTCACTCTCCACACATTCTTCTCTGCAGCTTAAAAAAGCATTAAGTTAACGCATGGCTCTAAGTTTTGATATTTTTGTTTTTGACTCTTTTCTTCTGTCTTGTTCGTTATTGCAAACAGTATGCAATTGATTACCGAACCAAGTGGTATGTTAAGTCTATGCAAACGTTTTAAACAAGAAATATTTAGTTTTGGTTTACTTTTTCCAGCATATTTATATAGTTTGTACTTCTAAGTTTACTATAAATATGTTGATATCTAATCTCAGCAGTAATTCTTAATCATTCAGATCAAAATTCGTGAACAGAAACAAAAAAAAAAAAAAAACAAGAAAAACATACAATCCGGAAATTTTGTTTGTTTCGTAATTTTACTTTTATTTAAGTGCACGCGTGAATGTTTGTTTGCGCGTCATGCAACTGCAGTTGCAACCGTTTTTGCAAGTTGAACGCGGACACAAAAAGTAAAGTGCAGAAATTAATGTGAAGAAATTTAACGTTAAATGGCAGGCAATGCTAGAAAAAAACACGTTGCTGCAAAATAATTTTGGAAAACAATTTGCAACAAAAAAACAATTAAAATGTTCGATAATATTGCTGACTCTTATGAAAGTGTTTTCATTTATGACAAAATATAAATTTTAAACTAAACTACTACGACTAACTGCTTAAGAAATGATACAGCACGAATTCACAAAAACGTTTAGGCCTTAATTTTAGACTAAAAAAGAGGATCTCAGTCATGAAAATGAAGGCTAATATGATAACCAATCAAATTAGCATTAATCGAAGGAGTTTTAAGAAAATCTACAGTTTCACTTATTATGGTCTTAAATCTACGATTCAAAAATATATAATTATGCAAAGTGATGTTTAGATAGTTTTAGAATTTTTGACTTAAATATTGTTGATTTTAAGTTATCGAAATCGTTTCATACATCCGCCAATAAATGTGGAGACTACAATATTACTCGATTTTACTTCGAGTGAAATAGACATGCACAACTCAGAAGAAAAAGTGTTGTTTGAAATATTTAACTTATACAGTTTTTCATTTTCAAAATTATAAATATCTTAAAAAAAGTGAACTATTGTCTTACATGTTGTCGATTTAAAGCTTTGATTATACACACATAAAACTGTGAAATTAAATAAATGTCTAATAAAAAGTAGTTATAAGAAATATTCGATACCAATCAAAAACTGATGCAACAAAAGATAAAAATAAAATCCGAGTAACAACTTTAGGTCAAAAACATCTAAGAATTTATACATTCTGTGCTAAAGCAGTGTTAAAATTACAGTTTTGAATTATTTTAATAACCCTCGATTACTCGCGCACCTGTTTTTTGGACACCGTCACACGCGGGGTGTTACATGCAAAAGAGTGAACTTAAATATTTCTTAAAAACGAAATAATTTTAAGCAAATTAAATTACGACTTTGTTCAACTAAACAAAAAATTTTTTTTCAAAAAATAATAAAATTTTGTACAGAAAATGCATATAAAAGATAATACAAAAATCGTCGTGGGGTGTGTGGTACACCCCGCGCGAGTGATGAAGGATTAAGAACATTTATATGAAACATTTTTTAAAGTGGCGAAAAAGCTCAGTGGTCATAGTAACCAGTTTATACAAGAATGTTCTGTATATATTGTATAAGTGAATAATAGTTTTGTACTGAAATTTTGCAAAGTTTTAAACAAAATCATTTAATTTAAAAACCAGTATCGTGACATAACCCCACTAACATAATCCCCAATATCGATTCGGGGATTATGTCCGAAAAAGTGTTAAGCCATAACACCCAATATGTCGATTATCAAATTCAAACAAATTAAGGATTGTGTCACACTTTCATGTAGATTTTGACTACTTCTAGACTATTAAACCCAATATAATATGTACATCATTAGATAAAATATTTGCAACTTCGAAGAATTCTTCAAAAAATTTCTTAAACCCATACAATTTTTAATCATGTTGCTTTATTCAAAAAAAAAAATAATGTGTCGTTTACCATACAAAGAAGTATTAATAGAAATAAAAACCCTACTTCATATACCGGTCCCTTTAAATTGGTTACTTTAGTAAGTGATGTGGTTGTGAAAGTGAAATAAACTCATTTGAATTCTCACACCAGCACTTGATGTTTGTTGAACAAAAGACTTAAGAAACGAACTTGATTGAATGAACACACAAATTGCAAGAGTTTTTGCAGCGAGTTTGTGGAGAATTTTTTGTATTCTTCATATGATTGCTATGCTCTTGATTTTTATGCTACGTGTTGTGTACCGTAAACAAAGTATACTTTTGTCACTATTATCGCTTTTCGCTTAACGATATTTTCAATTGGTTTAGCAGCTGTAAATAAATATTTAAATTTTGCTGACAATTTAAAGCTATTTCGTAAGGTTCGTTTACTTACAGATGTTAACAATCTTCATTTAACTATTATTTTACAATTAAAAAATTGTTTTTATGCCACCTTTTGAAAGCAATGTAATAACATAATTTCTTTCTATACAATTCACAATAATTAATAAGAGTTCAATGACCGAGTTAGTGATTAAAATGTTTTCTTTCACGTAAAATTTGTCATTAACTAAACACCTCTGTTGAAACATATTAATTTTAAAAAAAAAAAAAAAAACAAATTGGCCATTTCAGCCCTTGAAAGGACTTTGACCGAGCTTCTTAGGATCGATTGTGTTGTGTGTGTTATTAAATTTTTGCACACAATTGACCGAGAACTGGACCTACATGTTTTATGCCGACTCCGAACGGCTCATGTTCTCAAGAAGCTTTACATGGCAATATTTACTCTCTGAGGTTTGCCATTGTCTGCAGAGAGGTGGTGACCGATCAGAAAAATTTTTTATTGAAAAAACTTTTCGCCACGGCTGGGGATCGAACCCGGGCTCCGAGCATGCTAAGCCACACACTTAACCTGCATGCCACGGTCACCACATATTAATTTTAATACTCCATAAAGATTGTAGCTCTAATTTTTCTTCTTCTCAAAATGTTCTTTTATCTTAGAACGTTTAAGTCAAATTATGCGGGAAGTAAATCAATCACTAAAGATTTCAACAATTTTAACTACTAGTGTTCAATTATTTTATGAAATTTTTTTTATGTGTACGCGTTGCTTTAATAAATTTCTATCAAAAGTGTTTAACTTAAGTTTAGATTTTTTGACAACGATGAGGCAGCGACTGATTATCTTACACATTTTGCTCTTTTTCTTGTCACTTAAACGTACATTCAAGAGTCAAAACATTCTTAATATTTTATATTCTTAATAATTTAAAGATTATATTTTATAAATAATTAAACTAAATTTTTCTAAAAAAATATTTTGAAACTTTTAACTATTTCTTATTATTGTTTTCATTTCAAATACTCATTTAAAATCTCACACCAGTACTTGATGTTTGTTAAACAAAAGACTTAAGAAACGAACTTGATTGAATGAGCACACAAATTGCACAAGTTTGTGTCTTAAGTCTTTTTTGTTTGAAGTACGGCGCGTACTGAAAAGTAGTTATTTCATAAACCAATGAGATAGGTTTATTATATTTTTTTGCTTATTTTAAATGCCTCAGATATTTATTTAAACTGCTCATTTAAGCCAATGAAGCAAATTCGCATAAACTACTCATTATATACTATTTCGAAAAAAGTAATACATAATAATTTTCAGCCAAGAGACTGATTTAAAAATAAAATTTTTATAAATTGAATTTAAACTAAAAGCAAAAAGATGGTAAAGGAAATATGATATTAAAATCAATAGCAATAAAGAAGTCATTGTTTGGTTTTTACTCTTACAAGTATTTCCTAACCTTTCATTAAAAAAGTTTCAACCTCTACATTTATGTCTTTTGTTTACACATATTTTTAAATACGAATAGACTACCCTTACCTTCATCGCCGTTTATTATGTTGATGCTAAGTTGCCTTTGTTATTATATTTATAAATTGCTTTTAGCACTCAAAATTTAACGATATTAATCAAGAAGCTAGTCTAAGACGAGCAAAACAAAAACAAAAAACAAAGATAAACGGAGATCAAAACAAAATATGCAGAAGATAACGTGTTCAAATGCAAGAGCAGCTAAGCTTTTATCAACATTTTACCAGCTCAGTTGTCTGAGTTTCGTGTTAACAATAATAGTGATAAAAACTACAGCAACAACAGCTCAGGCCGAAGGTTACAGTTCAGTAGATGACGATATTACACATCTTTTGGGCAAATGTCACTCAGGCAGCGCAGAGTTTGATAGCTGCATGAAAGATGTTTTTAATGACTTGCGCGCTTATTTTCCAACAGGTGAGTTAAGTTGAAAAAATAAAATAAAAGTTGGTATGAATGTCAGGTTTACAGGTGAAAAAAAAGGCAGTGACACTAATTAAAAATATTAAAATACTTTTTTATTACTTTAATTAAAGGTGTGCCCGCCTACAATATTCGCCCCTTTGATCCACATTATGCATCCTTTGTTGAACTACGTCGAGGTGATAGAAATGGCATCGGTGGCTTTAAATTGATTCTCCGCAATGTTTCCGAATATGGCTGGACAAACTCTGAAGTAACAAAATATCGCACAGATTTCGATAATAAACGTATAATATACTCGCAATATTTTCCGGAGAAAAGTCTTCAGGGTTTTTACGAAATGTCAGGCAAGGTACTTGGCAAGCCAATTAAGCGAAACGGTTACTGGAATATGACGCTCTACGATTACAGGTAATAAAAGTAAAATATTAAAAAATAAAAAGCTTATTGAGTTCATTTTTGCAGCCAAACAACAAGTGTGCGTCGTCTTGGAGAAGTTGGCGCATTGCTTAAGGTACGCATTGAAATCGATCATTTGGGTGGTCTAAAAATGCATATATCAGACTTTTTAGTCGAGGGTCAAAAACATCTTGATAATCTAAGCGATGGTGTTATCAATAGCATGTGGCCGATTGGCTTCCCTTTTATAAAACCTATTATAAATGATCTCATCAGCACTGCCTTTACGGATATTTTCAACGAATCTTTTAGATATTTTCCATTGGATAAATTTTTGACCTGATGACGCCGGAATCAGCTCAATGTTAAACACACGCTTTTTAAATTAAAATTAGTTTAAACTATTTTTTTAAACTATTAGTTTAAAAATTAATTAAACTGCTTACGCTTTGCCTACAAATAGCTATAGTTGTTACACTCTAAATGATAGCTTTCAACAAATTGTATGTATATAAATTTAGGAAATGTACCAAAATAAATCTAATTTCTTGAATGCATCAGCCATTAACGGAATGGAATTAATATTTAAAAATGGTAATTTTATTTAAAACACGCATAAAGAATAAATAAAATATATAAATGATTATTTGAAAAATAATGTGCTTATCTTGTCTTCCTATTACAACAAGATAAACAGTAAAAAAAAACACATATCTGTACTTGCTTAACATAAATAAATGCTAAAACACATTTATGTATATTTCACCTAAGAATCCTCCAAGCTAGCAGCAACGTGTACTGTGCCAATATCGATTTTTGTGTGAGCAACTTCGTCACTTTTTTCGAGTGATTTGAAGTGAGCGAATAGCTTTGCCATTGATATCGTGGAGTAAGCAGATTTTTCCAATTGCTGATCAACAGTTTCACGTAATGCATGATATGCCATTTCCGCTTCCGACGAGAGTGTAGCATCTGTAAATTAATAATTTATTAAAACACTTAAATATTCTCTTTCGAAGTCATGTCATACGAACTTTTCTGCTGATGTTTAGTCAAGTCAAACATGTATTGGAAATAACTCAACTGATTATATAAATCTCGCTCGGAATATTGTCGTACAAGCGTACCATTTTTGCAGAACATACAAACAGGCCGATTGTTCGAGGTTACGTGTGTATAGTTGCGTGTATTCTGATTGCAGGCAGGATCATCACAGACGAGCCAATTCTGATAGAAGCGTTTTATATAGCCACGCATTGTGAGCAATAATTGATTACGTATTGATATAATGTATTTATAGGGACCAGTTGAACAACTCGGGTTGGCACATTTCTCTAGAACCGCATCGTAGCTACGATTAGCAGATGGCTTAAAAGCTGAAGCAACAATATTTTCAGTTTTGCAGGTAATGCAAATAAATTTGAATTTTTCGCAGAGTCTGTATTTTTGAAGACTTGTCTTGATCAGTGACTCACCGGTGGCATCTTCAGAACGTTCCTCAAGGGATCTAAAAGTTTAATTTAATTTATATGGCTTGTAGTTTTGAATTCAGTTTGTTAATTTTAAATAACTAAAAATGCATTTTCAGAAAATAATAATGGGCTACATGAATTCTAAGCTACACGCATTTGAAGTAACTTTTAGCTCTTGCATTTAAGTTGTTTATGTTTTTGTTTACACTTTTAATAAACTTTAAAAAAACATTTATTTATGTATTTATGTTAAAAAATGTAGCAAGTTTGTCAAAGTACAGTTTATAAAAGGATTGTTTACTTCATTAACCAAGTACAATATATTTAAACTGAGTTATCATCAATGAAGTTAAATTTTCGCAGTTTCGTATATTTAAAAATTAAATTAAACCGGTACATTTTATTACATATCACTCATTTTGTACCATTTCATACAGTTCATATCTCGAATAATTGAAGAAAACTTATGCTATAAAAATTAGTACTGGGAAGGTTAAGTTTACTATAATTTATTTTTAAACTTTAATTTCAGATTTCATAACGTTGAGTGTCAGACACATAATTTCTTGATGATTAAGTATCTCTAAAATTCTTAATTTTTAGTAGTGGTAGTCTTGCACGAAATGAGCGATTTTATGATAACGCCCTTGTCAACGCATTTGTGACCACCGTGTTCAACGCACTGCTGACACTGATGACCACGTGTAGCAAGTAAAATCAAAATTTTTGTTTACTTTTGTTGTTTGAATAGCTGGTAAGTATGTAGAATATATAGGATAGCCTCTAAATAATCCATTCAAAAATATTGTGATATGCTGCAATATAGATTCAGTTAATACTTTATATTGAATCAAAAACTATGAGCATCAAAGTTATTTGGATTGATAGGTAATGTATAGAACTATTAATGGTTGAGTTGTGATTTCGACACCCATGGCGGAGGAAGAAAAATATTTTTAATATTACATTTTCATATTATAATACATTAGTTTCCGACCGAATGTACATTTTTTGCCAAAGCCGAAACCGATTCTTCAGCAAAATGGAAATAGTCGGCCGAAACCGAAAAACAAACAAATGTTTTCAAGTACAAAAAATGATAAAATTGATTCTTTGCTTTTGTTATATATTCATTTCAGTACAAAAAAAAAAAAACGTACTGAAATCATTAAATTCGAGCTAGTCGCAAGAGTTTTTCTGCAACATTCAGATGTTTCTGTTATTGAATTATTGACGTCAGGATAAAGTAGAATAAAATTGAATATATTTTCGATTCAGTCAAGAAAAGCTACAGAAATGTTATACTTACTGAAATCTGGCAGAAAATTTCTAGCTTTAACTCAGCTTTGATTTTTCAGTCCATAACAAAAGCGAAAACGAAACAGTCGGACTCACTGCATTTATCATTTGAATACAACTTTCAACGAATGAACACCAACTCATGAAAGTACAGGAAAGGAGAGAAACAGAAAATGAACAATGAAAATGTTTCAAATGTTCACTGAATAATTCAAAAAAATTCTAAAAACTTATAAAAAAATTATTTCTTTTAAGAACATTTCGTATTCTTATTCAACACTAAAAAGTACACAAAAACTGGGCGTTCATGAGGATATGAAAATCTCTATATTTTTTTGCCTATTTTGTGCCAAATAGGGGGATTTAATAAAAATAAAATATTTCGGAGCACCACACAAACACATGGTGTGAATATAAGATGGATAGGTTCAGTCGTAATGGTCAAAAATATATACGCGCCAACGATAAGATTGTACCTTGAATATTGTAAATTTTATGCATAGGAATTTGTTATGTTAAATTTTTTTATGAAAAAGTATACATGTAAGACCATTTTTAGGCTGAATCGGAAAACATTCACGAAATTGATGGTGTGATAGGGTAAACTGCACCCTTTGCCCCCTTTTTCTTTAATAATTATTCATTCTTTAATAACTATTCATACCGACCCGAAATTTGACCAAGCAACATCGGTTTACCAATCAACCCAGCCTATTGTTTATCCAATATACAAAAAATAATATCGACTGAATTTCTTTGAAACCCGAAAAAATTAACATCAAATTTTTTCAAATGAACAAAAAAAATTTAACAAAATTTATAATGTTCAAAAAATAAATATCGTTCAAAGAGCAAAAAAATTGTAAGCCAAAATTTTTTGTTCATAATCAGAACAAAATTTTTAAAGTGAAACTTCTTTGGCGGCGAGTGAAATTTCAAGGTCCTTTTTCGTTACGCTAGGCTAACGTTTTCAATTTATATGAAAATAAAAAAAAAAATTACTGCCGCTGCCGAGAATGGAACCCCGAACATCGTTGCTAATGAGCCGGAAACTATACGTTTACGCCACGTAGGTACATGATATATAGTCAAACAAAATGTAATTAAAACTGAAAGCATAACATACTGAAAATAAAATAATTAACATTAACATTAGATTAACATTAACATTACATTATTAACATAACCCCAACATTAATTTTCATCCTACAAGTATGCTCGGAAAAAAAAAAAGAAAAATAGCTAAAACAGGAGCAGAACGCGTTCGTGAATATAGAGAGCGAATTAGAGCTCTTAAGAATACAGCCGCAGCTGGGTCTGCAACTAATGATGAAGGTAAGGTGATTGCAACAACGGCTGAGTTTCAAAATGCATTTTTACAAAACATCAGTGTATTTTGGTGAATCTACAAAGAACCAATCCTCAAAAAACACACTGATGCATCTCAACAAAATTTTAAAGCCAACCAAGTTGATGCACTCAACAATCAACGTTCGCTGCTTTATGATAGAGGGCCTTATCAACATAGCAATTATTATGATCAGGAAGCAGGAGGTAATAATGAACAAGATTTGCCTCTGCTTTCGGAGGCTCCTTCAGAGAGTACTATGCAAATGCAATCCAGCATTCAAAAAGTACAGAACTAAAACAAGTACCGAAAATAACTGTTATTTTACAATTTTCAAATGAAAAAAATTGTCGAAAGACTTTTTCAAATATACCATTATGTTACAAATGTCCTCAGCCTCACGAATATTAAGTCGCTTTTAAATTTGAAACTGATTCTTTAAAAGTTAATTTCTTGCCTAGTATATTTCGAGGAAAAATAAAGGTTTTATTTTATCGGTCAAAAATAGCAGTTATTTTGTGACTTTAATTTTTTCGGTCAAAAATATCAAGCAATTTGTGTTTTCTTAAAGGCCGCTTGACAGATTGAACTGTTGGTTGACACCATGTGTAAAATGTCTCACCGATGAGATGAAAATAATAATATCAAAATTTTTTTATCGGTAAAATGAACAAATATAAATTACTTGATATTTTTGACCGCAGAAAATAACTTTTATTTTTGCCCAAAAAAACTATAAGGCACAAAAAACTGTTATTTTTGTCGGAAAAAATAAAAATTAAGAGCTAAAAGTGAATATGTAACACTTTCGACAAAAACCATATTCGGTACGGTCCCTGGATGCAAATATTGAATCAACAAATTATTATTCCATTTCGTATTGATTGAATTTCTTTTCAGATACTTTCTCTCTCTATTTCACACTAAAATCTCTCTTATTTCTTACTGTTAAAGAAGTTTCACTTCTGCCACGTGTACGTTGCTACACGCGAGTTTTTTTTTATAATATTTTTTTTTGTTCTGTTCAAAAGCAAAATATTTTTGAACAAAAAATTACAATTCAAATAACTGTTATTTCAACCCCTGATGGAAAGTGAATATTAAAAACAATCTATTTGTTAAGATTATTACTGTTTTTTTAAATCACTAAGTAATAAGACAGATTAGACGTTGAACAAATTGATATTCTATCCTAAATAGATTAAGCGCGACTGCAACATTATAGCCCGTTTAAATATAGAAATGCATCCATATTGACAAAGACTCCTTGATTATTTGCAGTTACAATTTACTTCAAATTACTTTCGAATATAACAAAAACTGAAAGGAAAACCTAAACAAACTCTAATAAATTGTCGACAGAGCAATATTGTTGCAAAAGGCCATGTCGTTACTGCAATACCGCATCATTCTTCTCCATAGTAAATGCATGTAAATAAATTTATACAGATGTCTTTATGTTAGTAACAACTAAGATTGAAAAGCAGAAAACTTGTGAAGTTGATGAATTTTCATCATAGAACTTTTGAAAAATAACAAATTTTGGTAAAAACTAGTAAGGTATATCTTCAACTTGGCCGAAGTTAAAATACTCCCACGGCCGATTCGTAATGGTACAAAATTTTAAATTGTAGCTTTTTTTGCATGAGATTTAAAGAAATTTTACTATTTTGTTGACGTCCAAAATATATTCATATCAAATTGCAATTCCTGCAAAGTAAATACTAGTAAATACTAGCCTCTTTATAAAGTTATCGATTTGTGGTTGAATGGGAGAGGTGGGCGTGTTCATGAGTTGTTGACGCCAGTTTTTCTAAGACGCTTCAGTTTTAATATAATATACACAAATAGCCAATTTCAGTTCAGTAGCTTAAATATTAGCCATTTATACGCTAAAGAGCGGACGACGCCCATTTTTCTTCTACAATTTAGTTTTGAAATAAAATACAAACGTATAAAATTTTGTTCCTGTAGCTTAAAGAGAAGCTTTTTTATAGAATTTTAAATTGTGGGGTTATATGGGAGGTGGGCGTGTTCATGGGTGGATGACGCCCATTTTTCTAACACATCTTAATTTTGATATTAAATGAATAAATATCTAATTTTACTTTTTTAGCTTTGACAGAAGCCTATTATATAGTTTTCAATTTTAGGTTTGTATGGGAGGTGGGCGCGTTCGTTGGTGTATGACGGCCATTTTTCGAACACGCTTTAGTTTTGATATGAAATGAACAAATACTTAAATTTATTTATGTAGCTTTGACACAAGCCTCTTTATATAGTTTTCAATTTTGGGGTTGTATGGCAGGTGGGTGGGTAAGTGGGTGGATGACGCCCATTTTTCTAACACACCTCAGTTTTAACATAGATTACACAAGTACCGAATTTAAGTTTTGTAGCTTAAATATTTGCTTCAATATTGGGGTTGTATGGGAGGTAGACGTGGTTTTCATCCGATGTAGCTTAAGTTTAGCGAAAAAAAGCTTAAATATTGAGTTTGAGCACGATAGCTTCAAAATTACGGCTGCAATCGTGTCCACAGATGGACAGACAAACAGGCGGACAGACAAACGGACATGGCTAAATCAACTCAAGTAGTGATGCTGAGCAAGAATATATATACTGTTCTATATCTACCACGCCTCCTTATGGGAGTTACACACGTCGTGACAAAATTAATATACCCCTTACTCAGTACGCGTGGGGTATAACGAGCAAGTGTTTTGGAAAAAACATTTTGTTTTTAGTTTACAATACTTAAAAAACCTATTTAAGAGTTTGATGCCAAATAATTCGTGAAGCAACAGGTTGCTACAACAAAAATGTTCTTTGCAGAATAAACAAGCAGACTGGACCATGGTTTTGTTGGCCGCTACTCCGACTCATCTGTAGTTTCTATGGTTAATGCTAACTTTGAAAAGCTAACAGGCGCAACTGCAGCAAACCAAAACGGATTTAACGAGTTACTTTTCACTTTAATAAAGCAGTGCTTTTCTACTCTTTTACTTTTCACAAAATTTAAAAAAATTGACTGTATTGATTCTGCAAAGATTTTGTTGTTACCTTTTTTTTGCTAAATTGGTTTTTGTTTTAGTAACATTTTGGTTTCAAAAAGAATTTCAGCTGAAAAGATAAATATTCCTTTACATAGAAGAGGTTAGAATTTAAATATTTGAAACTTCTAAAAAAGAAAAAGATGATAAATAAATTTATACCTTTGTACCGCAGCCTTAAATTTACTGGGATCAAGACCCAAGCATTCAGCAATGCGACTTGCATCAGTACCTTCGAGCACTTCTACCATACGCGTCACCACAGGATGTATTTGATGCGACAAATAGTAGAAGGTGTCTAACTTTAACGTTTCATTTGATTTCAATTCATCTGCATGATAGGCACGCTGGGTGGCCGGATTTGTGGTACCATCATCACAGATAACATAATCAACCATATCACCACGTTTGTAGCGACGATTACGTGTAGAGTTCATGCGTAATGCCACCTGCACATGTGATTGTGTTGATGCGGCATTATTAAATTCGGCTGGTGCTTTGGAAAGTTGTTTGGTTATCAAAAACATTGGCATTGGCACTGAACCTTCGAGAATTTGAGTTTTCACCTTCTCGAGATGTGCATGAATAGCATCAAGTTTTTCATCCAGCTGCTTCTCGGATAGGATTTCATCAAGTACTACTTTACCAACCATGATGGCGAGTTGAGACCAATCACGACGCACTATGTCGAGACCCTTGTGCTCTTGTTCCTTTTTCAATTCACCTGCACAAAGGAATACAATATAAAGAAATGAAGGAAGTTGTTAGAAGTTTCAAATATTACCTTTGGCATTTTTTGACACTTTCACAGCGGCATATTTCTTCTTCTTCAACAGCAGTAAGCAGCTAAAAACGCCATCAATTTCTAGCTCCAATTGTTTGTACGTTTTGTTTACACTCTGCTTAATGCCATGACCAATTTTAAATACCTGCTCATAGTCAGTAATATTGGTATTGACCATAATAGAATCGGTGTCACCATAGACAACCTCATAGTTCAATTTCTGTACCAGAGACTTGGTCTTCATTAGAATTTCACGACCTTTATGCGTGACTAGCGCAGCCAAATGTTGGGCAAAGAAACGTGAATGTGCAAAACCCAAACAACCATACATTGAGTTGGCTGTCAACTTTAGAGCCATCTGACGTATATGATATTGCATTTGCAGCTCGGGCGATAGATCTGGCACAGCCATCAATTTCTTAACCTCACGACGCGATTCAACCAAGCGACGCAATTGCTGTGGCAATATGCCTTGCTCCACTTGCCCATCAGAGTTGGGCAGCTCAGGTAAATCCTCTAAATTATAGGGTTGCTGCACGGTGGTAAAGCAAATATTATACTCCTGTATAATGCTGGGATACAGTGAGTTGAAATCCATGAGCAGAATGTATTTGTCATAAAGACCGCGTATTGGATCCAAAACGAGACCACCAGAATAGGCAGCTTTTTTGCGTGCACCAGGAGCAGAAAACGTTGCCGTAGTCCCAACGGCGTCATGACTAGACTCAGCCAATGAAGTGCCACCAGCGCCCCACTCGCGTTTTTTCTTATCGGGCACAATGTAATTCTTTTCAGCAAAAGCATGCAGCAGCAGGAACTCATTGCGTTCCGAGCGTCCACCTTGTAACGTACGCGTCATGGTATTGCCGCATATATTTGTGATTTGTAGAGCGAGCGGCATGATATTCAAATCGCACATAAGACGTAATATGTAGGAAGCATCTTGCATAGTAAGTGAAATGAGCTTTAATACACCATCGCCTGAAAATTTAATTTTAATTAGTCACATGACTTTGTCTTGATATTTAATTTAAATAAGATTAATTGCGATGACGGTGTGCAATAAGACTTAGTCTGTTTTAAGTATACGAGTAGAATATGACATTGATTTTCAAAATTTCTGTGTTGATATGGAATAACCGCTAAAGTCGAGTGAACACAAAGTGAGATTATTACTTTCATTGATTGTTTCCTGAAAATAAAAAGTCAGGTTTTCCTGATTTTAGGCAGCGATTTTAATTTTTAAAACCAGAAAATGCCTTTTATTTTTATTGCTTGAGGACACAGATTTGTTTTTTGAAAAAAAAAAAAAAAATAAATCACATTATGTTTTTTTTTCAGATGATAAAGCTATGGTCAAAATAATATATGATCTTATTTGAAGATTTTTAAGCACACCTCATGAGCGATGGTCTATAAATACCAGATCACATTTATTTGCTTTTTCGACTTTTAAGGTGACGCAGAATGTTTCGATATGAGTTTAGGTGAGTTTTATTGAATGTTGCGACATCTTGTTAGAATATCTATATTAAGCACATATTTTCCCTAGCCCTAGGTTTTCAATTTATCGAGTTATTTTTTATTTCAATTAAAAAAATTGAACCCACACCATATTAAAAATAACAGCCTCACCGTTGTTGAAGAGTAAGTGTAGAGTAAATGAACGATAACTCTTGCTAACAGGTGTTACTTTGGGCGCAGAAGGCAATTGAGAAGCAGAGCTCTCTCCGACGAACAAAACTGACACTCTATAAGTCAATAATCACCGCCGTCCTACTATTCGCATCACAAACCTGTATGTTTCCAAAACCGACCTAGGGTTGGCGCTTACCTAAGTAAGTAATTAAGTATAGTAAATGTCCTGGGGTGGGTCGATGTACCAACTATATTTCACATGGCAAACATGGCTATTATAATTAAAATCTAATAAAAAGAAAATTTGGATATTATCGCTACCAAGTTATTGTTTAAGTTATATCGGATTAAATTTTATTATTTCTGGCAAAGATTTAGTCCTAGTTAAGTGTCATACTTTTTTAAAAAAAAAGGTTATCTCAGAATTAAAATGATAAAAATTATATTCTTTTTCAAAATTTCACAACGAAGAAACCTCTCTGTTATAAATAATTTTTAAACCTGAATTGGAAAAGGAAGTTTTGATTTTTAATTTAATTACTCTTCCCCACAATGAAAATGCACTGAAAACAAAATTCATTGAACACACATGAAAGAATGGATTTAAATGTGGTAAGTTAAGAATGCGCAAAAACTATCGAAAATATATTTTTTATACGATAATATGCGACTCTACTATATAACAAAATAAATATATAACAAAATTTGTATATCTTTTTAGAAAATGAAGAATTTACTTTTATTCAAGGATATGAAAATTTTAAATTTATCTTGGAACAGATTACAGAAAATGTAGACGTGATAGAAAAATACCAAGTGCGCCACCTTGTTGAACATAGTATTTTATATGGAAAGCTTTTTAAACTTTTTGAGTAGCTAGGATATAAAAACTCTGTTGTATCAAAATTCATGTAATTCTTAAATATTGAAAGTGGTTTTGCACGAAATTAAAACCTGATAGCAAAAATCTGAGTACGCTATCTTGTTTATAATCTTTGAGTTATTTTAGATCAGAGTTGAAAAATTTGCATTCATATTCAGAATTCTAAGTACAAGTTAATAACGACACAAGAATGCATTCAATGAATGCAAAATTGATTCATGTATACAAAATGTATAAAAAAATCATGTATAAAAAATTGATTTTTGAATTTCGATTATTCATTTTTCGTTATTCTGAATAATGCATTAATTTTTTTTCAAATGAATACTATTCACAAAGTATCGTTATTAATTTTGAATTCATGCATTCATTTTTTGTTCTTTATTAATAGAAATGAATAATAAATCTATTTCTAAAATGGAACGTGAATTCAAAATTTTATTCATGAATCAATTTTGCATTCATTGAATATATTCTTTTTTGTTACTCACTGATTAAAATTTTTGTAAAAGCAATCAAATTGAATGCATTCTTTTACAGTTTCGTTAAAAAATCTTGAGCTTTTTAAGCCTTTGTTCTGTGGCTGTGGATAGATTAATACTTTTGAAAATAACGTCTTAATTCTTTTGTCTTTTTTAATCTTACCGCTTTCGTACATTTCCAGTAGCTCTTCATCGTTGACATCCATACGTTCGGTTTCCTTTATTTTAAGCACATTTTGACAGAGCGTCTGTAAATCATACGAACGCGAACGTATGCATTCTTCTGCCGAACGTTTCACGTCACAAACCATGCGACCTACAAAGAAATCAAACAATTTTTTCCCATAATATTGGGTCATGCGTAGTCGACCCAAGCGTGACCATTGCGGTATTTTAGCGGTCACAATGCGATCTGATATAACATCTAGCTGACAATCTAAGGCATCATTAGTTACAATCAGATCGGCATCAATTTGTTGATATTGCGCCAGAAACCAGCTGAGTAGCGCGCGTTCAGAATCGTGTTTGAACAGACGTGTGGAAGTGAACTTGGCCAATCGAGCATTAAGATCAAAAGGCCAGTTGCGTGTAGCTGGACGCGTTAAGCCACACATGTGTCTATTGAAGGCAGGTTGCGGTGCAGGTTTATCGATGTGAAAACGATTGTGCACCAACATGGAAATCATAACAATTTCATTTTTTAAATTCTTCGGATTTAGTGAAGTGCGCACATTAATAGTGAGAAGTGTTAGTGGCGGAGGTGGCACTGGTTTAGGATCTTCGGCGAGCACGATATGCTTGGGTTCACTTACACTTAAATCCATTTTACACCAACTCATAGGCGCTGTATTAACTCTGAATTGCTTCAGGGTAAGCCAGCAGGGACCTTTAATTTTGCGTTCCAAAAGAAAACTTTCCAGCGAAGTTGTGTTGGCGCCAAAGATGTGTGCAATGGAGTTGTATTTTTTTTTCAAGTCAGGAGGCGTTTTTTTACCATCGTAGTGAACCTTATTAGAGATTTTGAAAGAAAAGTTTTATTTTTTTTTTTTCTTTATATCAGCTAAATAAAAATGTGCCAAGTTACCTCCATATAATCGCAAACTTGTGGCACATCAATGCCAATGGAGTGATAAGCAAAATTTTTTGTCACTTTGCGTGATCGAAAGCCATCCAAGTTAAGATCAACAGCAATATCCTCATCAAATTCCTTATACAAATCAGCCAATGTAACTTTTTGTTTGGTGGGCTCTTTGGAAATGGGATCAAGTAACTGTAACGAGACGTATAAAAATAATTGACAGCTTTCTTTCATTTTCTAAACTTACAAATTCGCGTGGTAATAAGTAGAGGACGCGATCTATCTTTTCTACGCGCACGCACACCGATTTACCGTCTATAGTGCGACCAAAGAGAAAAATTTCACCAGGACGTTTAATCGCATCTTCCCATGCCTCCCAGTACCAAAATCTAAGATTGTCGCGTGCAGCTGCATTCACATCAGCGCATTCGCTTGTAACGGTGGACGTATTCATTTCCTCCTCAAAATTATCCATTTGGCAAATACGCTCCCAATTGTTAAGCAGTTTGTCCACGTCCTCAGCTTCTTTTGATGCAGTTATTGGCATTGTTTTGATCGGCGCAGTAGCGTTTGCCGCAGCTTTTTTCTGGGTCTCCGCATCTGTTTTCTTTACACTATCCTTCTCTAACTCTAATTCAAAGTCATTATCATCATCCTGTAAACAGCTAAAATCCATGTCAGCTTCAGCACAAGTCTCTGTCGTAATAGCAGCTGTTATTTTTGCATTGACTTGAATAGCTGCAGTAATTTTATTTTCGCGTACTACCGGCTCGCTTTTGACTTTAAATGGAACCCGCGTTGGCTTTGGTTCCAATTTAACTGGCTGCTTTGCTGCCAACTTCATGGGCTTTGGCTTTAAAATACTTTCCAATAGCTCATCATCACTCGATTCTGCAGCCTTTTTATCCTGATCTTTCATTTTGATGTTGTTGATAAAATTGCTCATATATTCTTTGGCCAAGGCAGCCTCGGATTTTTTTGAAGAAGCACCGATGCTACTGCTGCTGCTTTTCACACCAAGTGAGTCATTGGTTACACCATTGACATTGGCGTTTTTTGGTTTATCTTCCAACTCACCCAAAATATCTGCCAACACAGTATCATCTTCTAACTTCACCGCGACTGCTTTCTTAGGCACCGCACTGCTGAAAAGATTGCGTATAGAGCCTTTGCCCTTGACTGGCTTCTCACTGTCTCGGGCACGTTTCTTGCCACCTTTGTTGTTTGATTTGGACGACTGTGTTGCGCCATCATCAGAGAAGTCCTCGTCTTCAAAGAAATCACGACCATCCTCGGTGTAACCGGTGCCGTCTGTGGAAACAAGTTTCATTTACAATTCCACTTGCAGACAAGTTGTACTCACCTTCTTCAATCCAGTCATCGCCGTAAATTTCTTTAGCCTTCTTTGCATAGTCACGCTCATCTATGATTTCGTATACATTATCGACCTGTTGCTCCACATCACACTTGTTTTTGCTGCCCTTAAGTTTCTTTAGCTTCTCAAATGCTGCAAAGCGTCCAACTTTGTCTACACGTTGCCGCTTAGCCCGTGGTTCATCTGTTTGCCATTCAAGTTACAATTGTTGTTAATTAAACTTAACTATGAGAACTTACTTGGTGAGTCTTCCATTAGATTAATATATTTTTGGACTATGAGTTTTCAGTTTTAATTTAAATTAACTACAGTGCGCTAATATTTCTATTAATTTTGCGTCTCTTGCAATATTTTTGACAATTAGTTCAAAACAATTGGCGGGAAAGTCAAAACAAAGGCGAATTTTGTTGAAAATTGTAAAAGATTTGCAGACATCAAGTCACATGGTTCTGGTACAAGCTTACTTTTCAGCAGCAGCAAAAACCAACAAAATATGAGACGTTCGTAATTGGCTGAAATCAAAAAATTTAGGGCGAGCTGCAAGGATGCCGAAAAAATAGGCACATACTGGAGGAAATTTAAGCAGAGTTGCAGATGCGTGGTTATTGTGTACAATGTTTTTTTATTTATACCCTAAACCTGAAAAGTGAGGTTATAATAACTTGTACAAACGTTTGTAACGCATAAAACGAAGCGAATCCGGTATAGAAAAGCATATATATTCTTGATCGGTTTCACCTCGTGAGTCGAGCTATCTATGTCCGTCCGTCCGTCCGTCCGTCTGTGTGTTGACCGTAAACACAGGATACGAAGAAGGAGTTGAGATAATTGAATGAAACTTAGTACATGATTCCATGGCTCCAAGGATCTACACTATTGAATATTTTTGAAATCCGCCCACGGACACGCCTACCTCTCATACAACTCAAAAATTGAAAACTGCATAAAATTGCCCCTACACTATATGTTCAACACAAATGACTTGTCAGAAAAGTTTCATTTCGAATTTCATATGTATGTCAATATTGAACTTTTGTCAAACAGCTCCTTTCTTTTGACCACAGACTATCTGACACGATATTTCTGCTAAATGTTTGAGTTTTCCGGCAATTTCGTTCATTCGAAGCCACGCCAGTGCTCAATAAGTTGCAAAATGATTTCTTCTGTCCAATCAATCTAAATAATTGTTAAAAAATATAAATTTGTGGAATAAATACAGTGGAATTCACTTATAACGACCTCGGTTATAACAACATTTCTGTTATAACGTCGTATTCTTGAAGTCCGCACATTTTAATTGATTATTCCTAAGAAACTGAGTTCGCTTTTAACGTTGTCGGATATAACGACGAGTTCGCATAAAGCGACAGTTTTCATAAAATATGGTAAAATATTTTCACATATAGCGACGACGAATGCATGTCAAAAGCAAAATGTGACTAGATATTTGAAATTCTCGCTTTGTTGAAACCGAAATAACCGTTATAAAATAAATTCACACTAAGATTGCATTAGAGGATCAAATTCCTTCAGCCAGAGCGGCATTTAATGCTTTCTCTTCTTTTAAAAGGTTTGTATTTATTACAGTATGTGGTGCCCGTGGCATGCAGGTTAAGTGTGTGGCTTAGCATGTTCGGAGCTTGAGTTCGATCCCCAGTCGCGGCGAAAAGTTTTTTCAATAAAAAATTTTTCTGATCGGTCACCTCCTCTCTGCAGACAATGGCAAAGCTCAGAGAGTAAATAATGCCATGTAAAGCTTCTTGAGAACATGAACTTTAACCGTTCGGAGTCGGCATAAAACATGTAGGTCCAGTTCTCGGTCAATTGTGTGCAAACATTTTATAACACACACAACACAATTGATCATAAAAAGCTCTGTCAAAGTCCTTTCAAGGGCTGAAATGGCCGATTTTTTCGTGTGGTTTGTTATTATTTATTACAGAGAAGGTATACATTAATTTTAAAATTTTTTAAGGTTTGCTTTATTCGGTTAAGGTGCTGCAAATTTGTCTCTTGAAAACCTATTTGAACTTGAACGAAAGTCAGAGCGGATTTACACTGCAAAGAGCAACTTACGCCAAGTCGATATTGCTGATTATTTAAAGCAAATTTAAGTTTATTACATATGCATATGTAATTAATTTATTGATAAACATACTTCTATAACGTATATTGTCTTTGTATTTATTTCCACTAAGTTTTATGTTTTAGCTTTTAATATTGATTATTGGAATTAATTTTCTTTATAATAAATGAATAAAATTAATAAAAAACAACAAAAAATTATGTTCGCAAATAACGACATTCGCTATAACCGAATTCCACTGTAATTAGATTTTACGTTTTCTTGATTTTTTATATGGCATGTTATTGTTTTTTTTTTTTCAAACTTCAAACTTCTGCATATGAAAAACAGATCAAATTTGAAACAGTTCTAATTCAAATTTGTACATACGGAAATACAAACGACTTGTCAGAATTTGAATTCCATATGTTCCACACTATATGTATGTCAAAGCTATCTGTAAAATTTGGCATGTCATATGTATGAAACATATAGTGTGGGGGGCACTTTAACTCAGCTCATAACTAACTTACAGTAATAAAATTTGGTACGAATGTGTCTTATACCAACACAAAGATATCTTCGGGTGTCATACAAAAAATGACAATGATAAAATGATAAAAATGGGTGTCATCCGCTCACGGACACGTCCACCTCCCATACATTCCAAAAATTGAACACACAATAAATAAACCTCTGTTTAACTAACAGAGATAAAATTTGACACATACGTTTTTTATGTAAATACAAAGTCAGTTTTGAAAAATGGTCATCATCCGCCCACGGCACGCCTACCTCCCATACAACCCAAAAATTTAAAACTGGATAAATAAGCTCATAATTAACCTGCAACAATAAAATTTGGTGTATATGTGTTTTATATCAACACAAAGATGTCTTTGAAAAATGGATGTCAACCGCTCACGGACAGCCCACCTCCCATATATTCCAAAAACTGAAAACGCATTAAATAAGCCCCTATTTAACCTACAGAGATAAAATTTGGCATATATGTTGCTTATGACATAAAAAAGATGGCTTTGAAAAATGAACGTCATCCACCCACGGACACGCCTTTCTCCCATACAACCCAAAAAGTTTAAAACTCAATTAATAAGATTATGTTTGTCATAGAGAGATCAAATTTGGTATGTATGTATGTATTTTATACCAAAAAATAAGGTGTGTTAAAAAATTGGGAGAAATCCATGCATGAACACGCCCACCTCCAATAGTGAAAGCACAATAAAGGCGTTAACTGTGAGCTACAGGAATAAAACTTGGTATGCGTAAATGTTTCTTCAACATTTAAATGCATATAAAATATAGGCTTCATCCGAACACGGACAAGCCCATTTTCAATAATATTATATTTGTTTTGAAAAAGTAGGCTTAGGGTATATCATAGTTGGCCAAGACCAACTTTAGACTTTCCTTACTTGTTTTATTATTCATCTGTACAATTAATACAGTAGAGACTCACAAAAGTTAACCACACTCTCAAAAAAAGTGTTAATTCTAACTATAACATAACAATATTCTTGGTTAAAATAGCATTAACAACCGTTATTGTTGATTTCTTGTTAGAAATAGCAATAAAAATTGTAGATTTTTCGAAATTAAATTTTGATGGTTGTCTTGTCATATAAGAATGTTAAAAAGTCAAAAACTTTAAACGTCAAGAATTAAATGTTAAAATTTAAACTTAAAAAATGAAATGTCAAAATTTAAACGTGAAAAATTTTTAATCAGAAAATTATCTGTCAAATATATCAACTGTCAAAACATTTCAGAAAACTCTTACGCATGTTAAATAAGAATTTTATTTAATAATTAAGGTTACACAGATACGATATTTGCGTGAAGTTGTTTTTCAATTAATTGATTTTCAACAAACCGTTGCAGTATCACTGGTAAGGCAATTTTTTGATTCCGACTTTCATTGCTGTATAATACTCCTGAGTTCTGCACGGAAAGACGAACAAGTTTTACAAGAGCACAAAATGACGTCGGCAGAATCCCAAAAGAAATTTATATATTTACATCTCGTATTCCATCAAAGCAGCGATAAATAAATATATAAAATCATACTGTTAAATTTGCAGCCTAATAAAATAAAATATAATAGTTATATTTACCTTTATTTTTGCTTTTTATTCTATTGATCTCGCAAGCGTCAGCACAAAAAAATTATTTATAAATTTTGATCTGCTCAATAGAAGTTTAAACTTTTTCAACTACCAATTGAATCGTTGAAATTGACAATAAAAAAACAACAATATATTATTTAACAATTTTACAATAAAAATTGTCAATCTTTGAAAAGGAATATTTTAAAATCAAAATCGAAGTAAAAGTTCAGCAAGGGAATTATTAAATTTATTAACAATTGTAATTGTTAAATTTTAACAATAATTTTGGGAGAGTGCAGAAGTTAATCAGATTTCATATTGTTATTTTATGTTGAAATTTGTTGAATAAAAATATTACCCTTTATCTTCAGTGTTGCATTTATATTTTTACTCGGTAAGAAAAATGTACTCGAAATCTAAAAGGTATTCGAATAATCGCTTTCTGATTATTGTTAATGAGGTTACTACAGAGGCTTAGCCCAAAAAAGTTTGTCGATTTACTATTGCTCACCCTGAACATGAAATTTTATTGGATTTTTTTGGGTTATATTAAAATTTTGTTACTTTGTAAAAACTAGCATGTAAAACCGACTGCCAAAATGTCTCACAAAATTCATCTCTACAAATGAGTTTTGACAATCGGATATTTAAACATTTGTCAAATGTGGTATAAAAATTGGTATACAGCCAATCGGAGTATTAGCGCTGAATACTCAGTTTGTAAATTGAACCGCGGAACATGAAGAAATGAGCTAGTTTCAACTTTAGCTAATACTGCGATCCAGTGGTAAGCCGTGGCTTAAGAAGACCGTGGATTAGCTTGAGTTAGTTCTCGGTTAAGAAATTGACCATTATTTTTTAACTTCTTTAATAGACTTTTTTCGGTACCGAAATTGGTGATCTGAATACAGATACACAGTGTACGTTGAGACAGGCAGCATTTTCGGCGAGGATCCCAACAATTCCGCCCTTGGAGAATGCAGTCCGGCACCACCAATCGACGTGATGGAGTGGAAATTCCACCACGTAGCCATGACGAGGTTAAATTTGCTATCAAGCGACTCGAAACAACAAAGCAGCAGGTCCTGACGGCCTGCCTGCTGAATTGTTTAAAACCGGCGGCGGGGAATTGATTAGGTGGATGCGGCTACTCATCAGCATAATATGGCTAGCGGAAAGCATGCCCGACGTTTAGAATCTCAGTGTGCTTTGTCCTATATTTAAGAAAGAGGAAAATCTGCGCCAACTAACGAGGTATCAGTCTTATTTCCATCGCATACAAGGTTATTTCTAGGGTATTGTGTGAAAGATTCAAGCCGCATACCAAAGCACTGATTGGACCTTATCAGTGTGGCTTTCGACCCGGCAAGTCCACCATAGACCAGATTTTTACACAACGCCAAATCCTGGAAAAAAACCCACCAAAATCAAATTGACACCCAACATATCTTTCTGAAATTCATAAAGGATTAAACGAAATTCAGAAATTCTATCCCTGACATTTCAATAAAGTTGTTTGCCTGAAGCAAAGAAGTAAAATATAAGGAAATGGTGTTCTTCTCACATGGTGACCGTGGCATACAGGTTAAGTGTGTGGCTTAGCATACTCGGAGCCCGGGTTCGATCCCCAGCCGTGGCGAAAAAGTTTTTTTCAATAAAAAATTTTTCTGATCGGTCACCACCTCTCTGCAGACAATGGCAAATCTCAGAGAGTAAATAATGCCATGTAAAGCTTCTTGAGAACATGAACTTTAGCCGTTCGGAGTCGGCATAAAACATGTAGGTCCAGTTCTCGGTCAATTGTGTGCAAAAATTTAATAACACACACCACACAATTGATCATAAGAAGCTCGGTCAAAGTCCTTTCAAGGGCTGAAATGGCCAATTTGTTTTTTTTTTGTTTTTTTTTTTGTTTTTTTTTCTTCTCACATAAAGTGTACGTGTGATCAGCGTTGCCAGAATGTGAAAAATTTACCAAAACTGGTAAATTTTTTTTTCGATGTGAAAATGTGAAATTAAATTTCATTTTGGTAAAATTTCTAGTGAAAACGAATAACATTTTTATGAAAATTTCCCAAAAGCTTAAGGGCGCAGTAAGGGTTTCAGCGTAAAAAACACTTTTTTTGTGAATTTTTTTGAGAGTATGGATTGAGCAAATTTATTAAAATCTTTTGTACATTATTGAGTGTACTTTTATCAATACTATATTTCTTCCGGAAATATTGAAAAACAAGCTGGTGACAGAGCTTTTCCCAGAGCGTCTTGGAAAAATAGCAATTTGCGGTGTTCATTATGTCTCGGTCGGAAATTATCTGAAATCAAAAACCATTAAAATTTAATCAACGTTGGAGGAAAGTATTTTGTATGTAGAAAATGTGTACCAAGTTTGAAATGAATCGGTCAAGTAGTTTCTAAAGGACTGGCAGTAAACACGGACTTTGAAAACACAACTTGTGGGAAAACTGCTTTAAAGTTTTGTACACGTATGTACGTTTGTACGTTCGAGGTACACTTACTTAAAAATTTTTACCTCCGTTAGTTTTACTCGGATTGACTTCAAATTTGGACACAATATTCTAGAGATGTTGAGCATTCATATAAAAAATGGTTAAAAAACTTACCGCCCTTAAATGATCGTCTCTTTTTTTTATCTATATATAAATAGGCGTAGTGAAAATAGTAAAAAACCATTTTCTCACGTGTTTCTAACCGATTTTGATTAATTTCTTTTAAATGAATCAAAGTGCGGAGAACGAGTGCACCGACTATTTTTTGGAAAAATTTTTTTGCCAAATTTTTATGAAGAAAATTTTTTTTTTCACATTAATTTTGTATCGAGAGAATGAAAGCGAAAAGGTCGAATTTCGGGCCCTATCGAACTCCAATTACTTTAAAAAACGTATTCAAATTATTGGCCTCATCATATTGAAAAGGACATTTTTATATTTGTACCATCGTAATACTTAATAATTTAATTACATTTTAGGGTTATAGGATTAGAGTCGCGGTTACGTGTCATGCACAAAAACAAGATTCAGATTCTTCAGACAGTGACACTGAAAACAGGTATTTTAAATATAAAAATGGGGTAGTAACAAAGACCGTAAAACTCAAACTCAATATTATTCGTTTTCTTCAATATCATCGCAACAAAAATAAAGCGCTTTTCAGAAGTTCAATTTTAAGTTCCACACACTGTTAAGAAAAATCATTGGAAATTTCTCGGTTAACCATGATATCTGCTACATGTTTTAAAATATTTGAAACCTCGTATACAACAATTTTAGTTGTGTTCGATGACAAATACTCAGTGCCAAAAGCAAACATACTAAGAAATAAGCCAGAAAAATTACTAGTTTTCATTAAACTGTTGAAATAGGTAAGCAAAGAAACTATTTAATGCTCTTTCAAATTTTCGAATTTTTCAACAAGAACCAAAATACTTGATTTATTTAAATGTTACTCTTACTTACACCACAAAAAATATAAGCGTACAAAAGAGCTGAAAGCGTAACGTAGAGCAGCTTCAAAAAACAAAGAGCAATATCAAGTAAGAGGAGGTAAAAAGAGAAAAATGTTCTCAATAAACAGTTTTTACTGATCTGTAGTAAGGAATCTAAATCTAGAGGAGTCATCAAACACAGCTTTTGTTATTACAATTTCATTGGATGAAACATGTGCCAAAAAAGTTAAAATATTGTTTTTTTGATTGATCACACATATTTGATATTTTTTTTTTGGATGTGAAATTTTTTTCTTAAAAGTGAAATATTTTTTGGGAATTTTGGTAAAAGAAAATTTTAGGCTGTGGCAACCCTGCGTGTGATGCGGCATTTTTATTGAATTGTGTGAGCAAGACGAAGAGTGTTTTTGACAGTTCGATATCTCAACCAGAGTCGTCATGTGAAATTACCACCAAATTTCTCTTTTTCTCTCACTTAATTACCATAAATTACCTCGCTCGAAAAATACCTCAAAATACCACAAATTCCCACAAAATTACCACAAAATACCATAATACCTCAAATTACCACAAAATCCCTCAAATTCCCACAAAATACCACAATACAAAACAATGAGCAAACATATACATACACACATACTAATAGAAACAATTGTTGTTTTGCACTAAAGTGCATGCATTCACGTGAATTCAAAATTGAAAAACAAGCAAATAAAAAAATAGATACATATAAACCACACAATCAAGTGCATTCAGTCATTTCAACAATTTTATTAACGCATCGTCCACTTAATTCGTATTTCTGCCACGCGTGTTAAAAATGCCGTTGAGGTATTTTGTGGGAATTTGAGGGATTTTGTGGTAATTTGAGGGAATTTGTGGTAATTAGAGAAATTGTGGTAATTTAGGGTATTTTGTGGTATTTTGAGGTATTTTTTTTCCCACGCGAGAGATTTTTACCACAAAATACCATGGGAATTACCACATCCCACAATAGTTGAAAAATACCATAAACACTATTTATAGTGCTTTTCTGGCAACATAGATCTCAACAAATATACAAAATACTGTTTAATGCTCCAATGTTGATATCGAATTGTCAAAGTACAAACATTTCTCAATAGGCGCATTCATTTTCCATAATCCCACAAATTTTTAGGGGGCGTTTTTTAAATGAATGAATATAAACCAAGTATATTATATAAGAATATTATTATTTTTTTGAAAATTTATAACTTTTATACTATTTACTAAGCTTAAGGCCTATTTCAGCCTACTGGGGAACCGAACACCCAGAAAAAAATCGGTAACGCACCAAATTGTATACCTCAAGGGCGGTGTTGAATAGTTTAGTAGTACAATATAGTATTTTAATGCACAAAACAAATAAGATAGCGATTGCTTTAAACTTTATCACATATTGAAAAAATTACTCTAAAAAGAGTGTCTTAACGCCCAAAATAAAAAATGAAATAACGCCCAAAAAATTTCCATACAAATTTGGGCGTTATTTCATAATGAAATAAGGCCCAAAATTTTGGGCTTTATTTCATTTTATTTGGGCGTTATTTCATTTTTTATTTTGGGCTTTATTTCATTATGAAATAACGCCCAAAATCAAAAATGAAATAACGCCCAAATATTTTTCATACAAATTTTGGGCGTTATTTCATTATGAAATAAGGCCCAAAATATTTTAAATGATTTGCTTTGAAAATATTTTGGGCGTTATTTCATTTTTGATTTGGGCGTTATTTCATTTATTTTGGGCTTTATTCATTTTTTATTTTGGGCGTTATTTCATTTTTTAAAGCCCAAAATATTTTGGGCGTTATTTCATTTTTTATTTTGGGCGTTATTTCATTGGGCGTTATTTCACTGAACCGTCTTTTATGTGTGTTTTATGATGACTCATTAAATTGCCTCATGAAAGAGTCTTTAATATGATTGTTAAATGATTGTTCAAAAATAAGACTCATAAAAGAGTCATTATTGTATATGCTTTATGAGAAAATAGAATCGGATTATTGCAAAAGCACCATATCTTGTAAATAAATAAGAACTTATTCGAGCATACCCAGCAAACATTATGACTCTTAAAAGACTCTTTCAAGACTCATATAAATGAGGGTTTATCATCATAATGCGCGCAAAAAAGACTCTTTTATGAGTACATTTTCGTATGTTGTGGGCCCCAAAATATGATTCACAAAAATGATTGTTTTATGAGTCTTTTTGGACTCATAGTAATGACGGTTTTAAGACTCATATTTGATACTCTTTTAAGACTCATATTGCGTAATCTTTTAAGACTCATATTTAGTACTCTTTTAATACTCATATTTAATACTCTATTAAGACTCATATAAAAAGTCTTTTGCAACATTTGTTGTAGTTAAATTTTAATGCATGTATATCGCCACAAACAAACAATTCTCCGAAAAGCGCAGCCAGGATATATCCATAACAGACAGTGACAAAGTTTAATAGAATTTTTAAAAAATATATTCGATTAAGTTCTTATTTATTTATTCGATATGGTGCTTTTGCAATAATCTGATTCTATTTTCCCATGAAACACTCATATATAAGACTCTTTTATGAGTCTTCTTAATGATTACGCATATATCAATCAATATATGTTTCTTTTATGAGTCTTCTTTATGAACAATCATGTTACCGTCATATTTAGGACTCTTAAATGAGTTTCTTTTATGAGTACTCATAAAGCAGATACAATAATGACTCTTTTATGAGTCTTATTTTTGAACAATCATTTAACAGTCATATTAAAGACTCTTTCATGAGTCTTTTTAATGAGTCATCATAAAACATGCATAAAAAACACTCTTTTTAGAGTCATTTTTTGGAGAGCCTCAGAAAATGTTTGCAGAATTCTGATATGAGTCTTAAAAGAGTATTAAATATAAGAATTAAAAGACTACTAAATATGAGTCGTAAAAGAGTACTAAATATGAGTCTTAAAAGACTTCTTATATGAGTCTTAAAAGAGTACTAAAAATGAGTCTTAAAAGAGTACGCAATATGAGTCTTAAAAGAATACCAAATATGAGTCTTAAAACCGTCATTACTATGAGTCCAAAAAGACTCATAAAACAATCATTTTTATGAATCATATTTTGGGGCCCACAATATACGAAAATGTACTCATAAAAGACTCTTTTTTGAGCGCATTATGAAGAAAAAACCTCATTTATATGAGGCCTGAAAGAGTCTTTTAAGAGTCATAATGTTTGCTATGGGCCCTTTGTGGATGTAAATGTATTTGTAAGAACCAACACAAATATGAGAGGTGCCGCACTTTTGTTCAACTACAGCACTTCCTTATAGTTTACTTCTTTGGCCTGAAGTTTTTGAAAAGTAAGCAACAGTGCAGCCAACACAACAACATTGAAGAAATGTTGCATTTTTTTATCTTTTCTCGACTAAGAACAGGTCAACATTTTTTGACTTCTGTTCAGAATGTAAAATTTTGTCCTGGAGGACACAATAAATATCCACAAGAGAGTTTATAAGCAATTAAAATTATTTAACGAAGAACTGCGCTCGTGTGTGAGATCGTTAAAATCGTATACGACGGTACATTTCAATCTTCGTTATAAAAAAAATTGTCGCAGCCGAAGTCGGAGTCGCAGATGTAAAATCAATCGGAAGTTCCGACCTTTCGGAACCGAATTCAAGGCTCCGTAACATCCCTAGTATGAATATGCTGTGTAAATGGTACGGTCATATTTAAATGGTATGGTTAGTACGTACTAATGACTTGCATGATGGTTGGAATTGAGTTCATAAATCTCTATAAAATGTGTTTCCTTCGCGCTTTGATAAATGGAATTTCTGAATTTCAAAAGGAATTTTAATTGATTTTCCGTCCTTTTTAGAAAAATAATAGTTATGACCCAAAAATGACCATAGTTTCTGTTTTGTTTTTGTCGATTTTATTTTTTATTTGCATGATATGTTGGAATAACAAATATCAATTAGAAGTAACTGTAGTACATAATTCTAAGAAGCCGTTATAATTTTTCTTGTCATAGTTACAGTTACTTATATTTGATATCTGTTTAGTTGAGAGTTATCAGAAGTCACAACTCGGTGGTCATATTGAACTTTCAATCCAGGATCTGTGCTAGGATTGTTCGTAATTTTTGGTGCTGTTTCAAACACGATCCTCATTGATTTGCCGCAATTGTGAAGATTTTAGTTCCAGCTCCTTTTCGAAGAGCACTTGTTCGCGTATCATTTCATCACGTTCGCGTGCCAACTTCACTTCCAATAGTTCCAGACGCTTTTGCTCGACGGCAATTCGAGCGCGATGTAGCTCCAACTGGCGTTGCTTATAGGTATTTGTTGGCTGTACCTTAACCTTCAATTTCTGCGATGTGCCGTTGTTATTGTTATTATTATAACTATTGCTGTTGTTGTTGTTATTGTTGGTTTTAGGTTGCTGATTGTCCGGCAGCATGACTTTGATTTGTAGCTTTTCCTCAATATTATCCATACTATCGAGCGGCAACAGTTTTTCGGGCAGATCTGTTGATGTGCTTTCGCTGATTGTCAAATGATGGCTAGTGGTTGAGGTTGTTTTCGAATTGTTTAGCACAGATTTTATCTGATGTTCTTCGTCTTCATCATCACTTATGACAATTACTTCGCAATCTTCGCAAATTGTTTTAAGTTCCGGTTTGGACATTACCTCCTCTTTTCTTTGCACTTTTAAGGGTTCTGCGATAACTTCAGCTGTCGAAGTAATTCGAATTAAATAATTGCAACTCTTAACTGTTAGAATATGTAAAAAGAAGTTACCTTTATGAAGAGGTTTTTCCTCGAACTTGAGCTCCTGCATTGATCCATATAATCTACGTAAATTGAGATCAGATTCAGATTTCGTGATAGATTCTAAAACATCTTGTTCTGGTTGTTCGTCTTGCATATCTACAAAAGATTTCTTCCACATCTCGTGAGTTCTTCGGTTACGGATTCCGTTTACGTTGTCATTTCCGTTAACGATCGGTTCTTGGTTTTGATTTTGATTTTGGTTCTGGTTGTTGTTGTGTTGGTTTTGGTCCAATTTGCCATAGCTGTAATTGATAACTACTGTGCGATAGGTTTCCTGTTCGGTGCTGGGCGTCCAGTTGACTTTGCGCGAGCGTCGACAGCCGCTTGCATCCGTCGTGGTACTTGAATTCGAGTTTTTTGCTTGTTCAAAAGTTTCATCTATTCATATGAAACATTTTAGTCAAGGTTTTGCTCTTTAAGAATTTGCTGTACGTATGCTTACCAGATGTAATATTGTCCAAATTCATGTTGTTTTTTTTTTTTTTTGTGAATGCCAAAAATTCGCTAATATTGAAAATAATATACTATTGCAATATTGTAGATAGCTTTTAGTCTTTTTTTGGTCTTTTGAATTTGGAAATGGGAAAATGCACGGAAATTTTGTAATATTTTTGTTATGAGAATTTTGTTTCTATAATTGCTTCATAGCAGTAGGAAAAAAGTTAAGGAAATGAAATTTTTCAAATATTTTTCATCGAACATAAAAAAACAGGTTAATTGAATTTTTCTTAAATTTTGAAAATGATTCAAAGTATTTTAAAGTAATCAAAATAGTGCTACGGAAGAATTGAAAGTTTGCTGATTCAAACGATTCCAATATGGCGCACATGGAAATGGTGACTTTAATAATACAAATTCAAATTTGATTAAATTTCCCACTAAGGTATTTTTGAGCCTTCTATTTTTTGCATTAAAACTTAACAGTGATACCGAGAGAACAGGAGGGAAGAGAGACGCATTTTCAGACGAAAAAAACGAGAGACGGAAATGCGTGAGTGCGAGAAAATTGAGATGCATGGCGACAAAATGAGACTCGAAAATTTTTCGAAAAAATAAGATGCCTGGCCGATGGTTTTAAGACCGGAGCCTCTTCCTGCAAGGATAAGAATGGGAATCTAGTGACAGATATCCAGAGTACACAGATGCTATGGAGGGAACACTTCTCTAGTCTTTTAAATGGCGACGCTGACAACAATCCCACCAGTGGAGATGATGACAGCGTTGAAGTTCCGCTTCCCGACTATAACGAGGTCTTAACAGCTATAGCTCGGCTTAAAAACAACAAGGCCGCAGAAGCCGATGGTCTACCAGCTGAGCTGTTTAAGACCGGTGGCGAAGCTCTGTTTAAATGTATTCACAGACTTCTATGCAGAATATGGTCGGAAGAATGCATTCCAGATGATTGGAACCTCAGTGTGCTCTGCCCAATCCACAAGAAAGGCGATCCCACTATTTGCGCCAACTACCGTGGGATTAGCCTTCTTAATATCGCATATAAGGTCCTGTCGAGCGTATTGTGTGAAAGACTGAAGCCCATCGTTAACCAACTGATTGGACCTTATCAGTGTGGCTTCAGACCTGGAAAGTCCACCATCGACCAGATCTTCACGCTCCGACAAATCTTGGAAAAGACCCTCGAAAAACAAATCGATACACACCATCTTTTTGTCGATTTCAAAGCCGCCTTCGACAGTCCAATAAGGAGTCACCTATACTCCATCATGTCTGAATTTGGTATTCCTGCCAAGCTAATACGTCTTTGCAGGATGACACTGTACAACACCAGCAGCGCAGTGAAAATCGGGAAGGACCTCTCTCTTCCATTCGATACCAAGCGAGGTTTCATACAAGGTGATTCCTTATCGTGCGACTTCTTTAATATAGTAATGGAGAAGATCATCCGAGCTGCTGACCTGAGACGCAGCGGCACAATTTTCTATAAGAGCGTTATGCTGCTGGCGTATGCTGATGATATTGACATCATTGGCCAAAATACACGCGAAGTCAGTGCAGCATTCTCCAGGCTAGAAAAAGAGTCGAGTCGAATGGGTCTTGCAGTGAACGCAGATAAAACGAAGTATCTCGTGTCAACAAACAAACAGTCCCAGCGTCTTGGAAACCACGTCACTGTGGCAACACCTCTTTTGAGGTAGTGAAGGACTTTGTTTACCCTTTGTTTACACGAAGGATAACTCTTGCCAACAGGTGTTACTTTGGGCTCAGTAGGCAATTAAGAAGCAGAGCTCTCTCTCGACGAACAAAACTGACGCTCTATAAGTCAATAATCATGCCCGTTCTACTGTACGCATCACAAACCTGCAAGTTGAGCAGCTCTGATGAAAGGACTTTGGGAGCGTTCGAGAGAAAAATCCTTCGAGAGATCTATGGTCCAATCTGCGTCAATGGCGAGTACCGATTACGATGGAACCACGAGCTGTATGAGCTATATGACGATATAGTCAAGCGTATTAAAATAGAGCGGCTTCGCTGGCTAGGTCATGTCGAGAGAATGAACGACGAAGCTCCAGCGAAAAAAATATTGGATTCGGTACCCAGCGGTGGCCAACGACCGGGCATTGGATAATCTGACAACCCTTGGAGTTTTGCACGACAAAAGAGGATGGCGTAAATTCTTAGACCAGGCCAAAACTGACCAACGGTTGCAAGCGCCATCTAAGTACTAAGTAAGAATGATGCATTGCGGAAAGGAAGACTGCCAAACAATTTTTCTGATCCGTCACCACCTCTCTGCAGACAATGGCAAGCCTCAGAGAGTAAATAATACCATGTAAAGCTTCTTGAGAACATAAACTTTAGCCGTTCGGAGTCGGCATAAAACATGTAGGTCCATTTCTCGGTTAATTGTGTGCAAACATTTAATAACACACACAACACAATTGATCATAAGAAGCTCGGTCAAAGTCCTTTCAAGGGCTGAAATGGCCAATTTGTTTTTTGTTTTTTTTCTACTCAAGCTGCTTTTCTCCTCAATAAATGTAACTGTCAAAATACGAAGACGGATATATGTACTGAGACAAACATTATTACTATTCGAAAACATCGGAGCTTAACTTTTTAAACTATAAAACATAACTAATTTTAATAAAAACGAAGTAAAAAATAGATTTAAAACACAAAATAATACCAAGATATAATTAAGAAATAAATAAAAAAACACTTACAGAACACCTACAACATCGATTTATAGTATATTTCAATGAAAAAACGCCAAAAAACCCAAAAAAAAATTTGACTGAGTTGTTTGCTCGGAAAGTGGAATTTTTGATTTTGGAACTGCATTTTTCGGACAATTGACATTTGAGCAATGCATAAAAGATAATTTTGGTTGAAAATTTTTAGTTTTGAAAAAAACTCAAATTCGGTCAATTCATAAGCTCTTCTCAAACTAAATTTCAAATCGATTAAATAGCGGATTAAATTTTTGTACAAACATTTTAATTCTGTTTTAAAAGTTTGGGAACCCCTTGAAGCGAAATCACAATTTTAAAAGTTTGCACATCTACAGCCTAAACCTGATTTAATCACATCTGAATCGATAAAATAGGTCCATTGGTCTGGGAGGAGTTGAAATTACAAAAAAAAAAAACCATAGCCTATTAATTATATAGACTTTTGGTACTTGCACAGCCAAGAATCGAACCCACGTCTTCCGCGTGTCAGTCTAGCACGCTTCCATCGAGCTACTGTGCGATATTGTTTAGAATGAATTTTTATACCCTAAGCCTGAAAGGTCAGGGTATATTAACTTTGTAACGCATAGAACGAAGCGAGTCCTGTATAGAAAAGTATATATATTCTTGATCAGGGTCACCTCGTGAGTCGAGCTATCCATGTCCGTCCGTCTGTATGTTGTCCGTATACACAGGATAAGAAGAAGGAGTTGAGATAATTGGATGAAACTCAGTACATATGGTCACATGGACCCAAGGATCTGCACTATTGAATATTTTTGGAATCCGCCCACGGACACGCCTACCTCTCATACAAGGCAAAAATTGAAAACTGCATAAATGAGGTCATAATTAGCCTACAACTGTAAAATTAGGTATGTATGTATTTTATATCAAAACAAAAATTTCTTCTAAAAATGGGTGTCAGCCGCCCACGGATACGCCTATCTCCCATACAACGCAAAAATTAAAAACTCAATAAATAAGCCAATGTTTAACGCACAGAGATAAAATTTGGTGCGCATGTTTTTTAACTAACCGAAGATGATTTTGAAAAGGGGCGTCATTTGTCCATGGACACGACCACTGCCATAACAACCCAAAAATAGAGAACGCATTTAATAAGATGATTTGTAACGTACAGAGATAAAATTTGGTACGTTTGACTGGTATGTATTCGGTACGAAAACTCAATAAATAAGGTTATGTTTTACCTACAGAGATTAAATTTGGTATGTATGTATTTTATCTAAGATTCATAATTGACATTAAAAAATTGGACGTTATCCGTCCTCGGATACGCCCACCTCCCATACAACCAAAAATTAAAAAGTCAATAAATAAGCTTGTGTTTAACCTAAAAACAAGTAAAGAAAGTCTAAAGTCGGTCTAGGCCGACTATGAAATACCTTTGACCTACCTACCTTAATATGGGCGTCTCCGTGGGCGGATAAAGCCTATATTTTAATTGCATTTAAATGGTGATGAAAAATTTACACATACCAAGTTTTATTCCTGTAGCTCACAGTTAATGCCTTTGTGTGGGCGTGTTCATGGACGGATTACTCCCAATTTTTGAACACACCTTAGTTTTGGTATAAAAAACATACATACCAAATTTAATTTCTCTATGAAAAACATAACCTTATTTATTGAGTTTTAAACTTTTTGGGTTGTATGGGAGGTAGGCGTGTCCGTATGCGGATGACGTCCATTTTTCAAAACCATCTTTGTCTTGTCATAAAAAACATTCGTGCCAAATTTAAGCTCTGTAGGTTAAACAGAGGCTAATTTATTGCGTTTTCAATTTTTGGGTTGTATGGGAGGTGGGCGTGTCCATAAACGGATGACGTCCATTTTTCGAAGACATCTTTGTGTTTGTATAAAACACATACATATCAAATTTTATTGTTGTAGGCTAAATTCGAGCTGAGTTATTCAGTTTTCAATTTTCGCGTTGTATGGGAGGTAGTCGTGTCCGTGGGCGGATGATGTCCATTTTTTAAAACCATCTTTGTTTTGTTATAAAAAATATATATGCCAAATTTGAGCTCTGTAGGTTAAACAAAGGCTTATTTATTGCGTTTTCAATTTTTGGGTTGTATGGGAGGTGGGCGTGTCCGTGAGTGGATGGCACCCATTTTTCAAAAACATCTTTGTGTTGATACAAAACAAATACATGCCAAATTTTATTGTTTTAGGTTAATTATGAGCTGAGTTATGCAGTTTTCAATTTTTGCGTTGTATGGGAGGTAGGCGTGTCCGTGGGCGGATTCCAAAAATATTCAATAGTGCAGATCCTTGGGTTCATGTGATTATGTGTACCAAGTTTCATCCAATTATCTCAACTCCTTCTTCTTATCCTGTGTATACGGACAACACACAGACGGACAGACGGACGGACGGATGGACGGACATGGATAGCTCGACTCACGTGGTGACGCTGATCAAGAATATATATACTTTTCTATACCGGACTCGCTTCGTTCTATGCGTTACAAACGTTTGCACAAAGTTAATATACCCTGACCTTTCAGGTTTAGGGTAAAACAAAAACAAATTGGCCATTTCAGCCCTTGAAAGGACTACATGTTTTATGTCGACTCCGAACGGCTAAAGTTCTCTCTGAGGTTTGCCATTGTCTGCATAGAGGTGGTGACCGATCAGAAAATTTTTTTTTATTGAAAAAACTTTTCGCCGTGACTGGGGATCGAACTCGGGCTCCGAGAGTGCTAAGCCACACACTTAACCTGCACGCCACGGTCACCACCTACAGTGTTTAACCTACAGAGATACAATTTTATAACAAACCTATGTTTTTTATAACAAACCAAAGATGTTTGAAAAATTGGCGTCATTTTTCCACGGACACGCCCACTTCCCATACAACCCACAACAGCAAAAATACTATAAAGGCATTTACATGTGAGCTACAGGAATAAAACTTGAAATTTTTATAAATGTTTTTAAATTTTTCATCAAAATTGAAATGCATATAAAATATGGGCTTCATCCGCTCACGGACACGCCCATATTAAGGTATGTAGGTCAAAGGTATTTCATAGTCGGGCTAGACCGACTTTAGAGTTTCTTTACTTGTTTTAGATTACAAATGTGTATGCCATAAGAAATGGATCTTTTTTCTACAAATTAACTTTTCAGTTGAACAAAACAAATTTTTCGGTTGCCGCAATTTAAAACATCTTATGTTAATGAAAAACGAAATTAATTTCTTGCAACTAAATAACGCATTTCCCGCAACTAACAATTATTATGGCAACTGTTCAAAAGTTTCCAAAAAATGATTTTAAGCACGACAAACGAAGTTCGTTTGCAGCAAACTGGCGATAAACGCGGTTTGTATCTGGTGGTTTGCATCATGATTGCACCCATAAATCTTAACATAAATTTTGACAAAAAATTGTTCCCCATTGATACTTCAAATTCGGATTTTTGTGACAATTTATTATGTATATTTGTCAGACTGTTATTGCCCGATCATGAAACAAAAATATATATTAAAGTAGATATATATATGAAAAATATTTTGGAGTCATCACTGGATGATTTAACGTTTTCCAGATCAATATATTTAAATGAACAATTGAATAAATTAATTTAATATAAGTTTATAATGGTTTCTTATGTATTAAGATGATTTGGTTATATTTAAAATAATCTACATCAATTACTTATGTTTAAACGAGGTTTGATTTCTAGAAACTCATCTAAACATACATATATGTAACAATAGGCGGATACATGTTTTCATATGTATAAATCGAATTTAGCAATTTTAATTAATAGAAACGTATATTTATTTTACATAATTAACTTTTTTCTTCTCTGAGTTTTTAGTTTACTACAATTTTCAAAATTTCGTCGAAAAAATAAATAAACGGGGTATAAAAGTTAAAAAAGAAAGAAATTTACTATTTTTTTTAAGTATATTTAGAATTATTACACTTTCTTCTTTCTTAAGCATTTCTATATTGGTTCCAATTTATTTTTATTGTATTTTTACAGTTATTTTATACGTCATTTTGGAGTCTTGGATGTCTGTGGTGAGTTAGTTTTTTGTTTAAATTCCGGGATGCACTGAATGTTGGTTGTTTTTTTTTATTTATTTATTTTAAAAGTTCAATTCCTAATCGTAAGTTACTGGACGACACGTTGAGAAAACAAATAATATTGCATACCAAACTTCTGTCAAATAAAGTCCGAGTAGCAGTGTACAAAGCACATATTCCAAACGCAGCTTATATGCCTGTAAAACAAGTATATAGGAAACACCAAGAAAGCAAGGTGCTGTCAATAGAACCGATGATATAACAGCCCAACCTGGAAGAGAGAAAATTTAAGTTAATTGATTTATGAAAAAAATATGTAGCTCAATCTTTGAAATAATAAATTGAAAAAAGGAAAATTGGTGACTGTGTAAATTTCATTCTTCTCATTGCTGCGATAACTAAGTTATTGTCAATTTTAAGAAGCCTTACAAATAAAATCGCATCTCAATATTGAACTGCAAACATCCACATACCTCTATCCGATAGTGAACCTTTACGTCCCAGAACTATTCTGATTGTCTCCAAAACGCACAAAGCAATCAGTATGCATGAGTCCTGTGCCAAAACATGGCCTTTATATGGTAAATTGATTGCTTTCAATAGACCCATGCCCAGTTCACAACAAGCAAACATTCCAAAATAGAAGGAATTCAAATAGATGAGCACCTCATAGCTCAAACTGGGATTTGGTTTTTTTGGCACGATTATGACTGGTTTTTTCGGTGGTGGCATTGCGTTTTTTTTTGTTTCTGCTTACAATGTTACAACATATTTTACAATATCAAATATTATTTTAAACAGCGTTATTCTTTACGAATTCGTTTAATTTTTTTAATTTAAATATTCAAAAATTCTACATCTTGTTAAATTTTCTTTTATATATGTATGTATTTTTAGCACAAACACGACGTGATCCCGTCGATTTGTTGCACAAATAGTTGCAACGCGACAAGCACTTAGTTTGTCGTTCTATTCTGTTGGGAGCGTATTTTTAGACTGATCTTTGCGTTTCTTGTGAGAGTTGATCGTAGAAATTGATAAGAAAAAAGTATGATTTAAAAAGAATAATTGGCACATAATAATGCTATAGTACAGGGCTTCTTAGACTCTTTCAAGATTTTGGGGTGTTTCACAAAAACATTGTTAAAAAATAAACTCATTCTTCAGCTATGAATTTAAAACCAAAAGAAGAAGAGATAAAAGTTCCACTAGTGTGGATGCAAAAAAAATCTTCGATGGTATAATTTTATTTTAAACTAGTGGATGTAACCCGGTGTTACTCGGGGCTGTGCCTCGAGCACATAAAAAGGACGATTTTCAAAGCTGCGCTCATTTTAACATTTATTAAATTATAGTTTTTTGGGTTTTTGTCCCCTCCTTCCGTCGAAAGTGTTTTGTCAAATTTCCGTTAAACTGTACCTGTCAGAGATGATTAAAAAAAAAAATAACATCTTCAACGTCTCAATCTGACGTCTGGTTTTTGAGGAAAATGGTCACCCAGTATGAAAAAAGTCACTTCGAGAAAAAGTTGTTTAAAGTTTTTCTTAGCATGGATTTAAAAAATCCTATAAGCATCGATTCGATTTTTGGATTGTCTTCGTTCAACTTCGGTTTTGGTCGATACTGTTCGGTTAATTTTTTTCATCTTTATATAGCTTCTGCTCGTATTCGTTAAACTTATTTTTTGATTTTTGTCGAAAGAACTTTTAAAAGCATGGGATCTATTTCATTAAAAGATACAAATGCTTACCAAGTTTCATCAAAATCGGTTCATCCGTTTTGACGTGAATGAGCCAGGCATAGCTGATTGAATAAAGCGCCCTCTCACGGAAGTTTTCTGAAATTTAAATAGCCTCAATTCTGTTGCAGGATCAGATTATTTCACGTACCAAATTTTAGTAAAATCGGTCAAGTCATTTGTCAAGTCAGGAGTTACTGAGTCATAACAATGCTTTACTTAAAGCGCCCTCTTGCAGAAGTCTTTGGAATTTTTTATATTTTATGTTTTATCTTGGGTTATCTTTAGGAGTTATTGCGTCACTAAAACGCAGTACTAAAAGCGCCCTCTTACGAAAGGAAGTCTTTGAAATTTTTTATAGCCTCTGTTTTATTTTGGGAGTAGTTGAACCTTCATACCAAATTTCATTGAAATCGGTCCAAGCGTTTAGAAGTTATTATAGAGTGCCACGCCCACATACTTCCTTCCACTTTTTTACACCCCCTATGTTCTTTCCATCTATCAAACGTACTCGGTGTCCAAATTTCAGCTCAATCGGATAAACGGTGCGCGAGCCTATTCGGAACAGACAGACAGACAGAGGGACAAGCATTTTATTTTATATATTAGAAGATAATCTCTTCGAAAAAATACTGAATCAGCCCTACCATGAATAATTTTCTCCTCGAAATTAGAAAAAGGTATTATAATTTTTAAGTTAGCAGATAAAGACATCACAATTTTATACCCTAAACCCGTATGGTCAGGGTATATTTACTTTGTGCAAACGTTTGTAAGGCCGATAGTTATCTATCTCGCTTGTTTACACACTCTATCTGCCTGCCTGTCTGTATCGGCGTTTACTATGAACGCGGCCTAACACCTAGAAAGAGGCGAGTATATTCAAGCGAATCTTGATCAGCAGTATCATTTTATAAAGAAGTAGGTACATGGATTTTGAACAAAAATAAGAACTTATTTTTAATTGTGTTAGTATTTAAATATCAAAGTCGCTTGATATCTGCAATTCTTTGATGAAAAATATATTTTTAATCTTAAATCGGAAAAAATTAGGAGCCAATTTTTTACTTGACTAACAAGCAGTCAATAGTTCCTTATAAGTGGATGCACAACCTAGAAGATATTCGAGTTCAAAGTTCACCGAAACTGGTCCTTCGTAAATGTCTCGACTCTTTTTTGTCATATAGAAAATATGCTTAGAAGAAATATTTAGATCAGATAATTCTCTTGAAAAATGGTTCTGACAGCTTTTACGTAAAATCACCTATTTCAACGCTATGAGGCTAGATATCACAGAATAGCGCAAAATATAAATGTCTTTCTATGAGTAGATTTTTAATTTTCAGGTTCTGGCATATCTAGTCGTTTATCGTTGAAATAGTTGATTTAATATAAAAACTGTTCAATGCATCTGATCAACAGTCGGACAAAGAGGAGTCAAGATATTCACGAAGGACCGGTTTCGGAGAACTTTGAACCCGAATATCTTCTAGGTTGTACATGCCCACATAGAGAACTTTTGACATGACAACCTATGCTTTAGTATAGAGGTTTGGGTCTTCCCTGGTTTCCCTGGATTTTAACATCAAGCGATTATTCTGATAATTGATTATAATAAAATTTATTTCATGAAATTTGCTATTTGTTTATTATTGATTTTTAAAAAATAATTCTGAATTCTTCGTACTTTTTTGTTCTGATTTTATATTAATTAAACAGAATTTCAAATCCATATATAAGAGTTGAATTTCAATTTACGTCGACTTATTTCGGAACGAATTAAAACGAGGTATTACTGTATTATAGTTTGTACAGGAACTGTTTACGCATAAAAGTCTAGCGGATATGTTTTTTATAAATTGAAAATAAAGGATTGTCAGATGTGTTAAAAAAAAACTTGTCAGGGTGTCAATGCATAATATTTTCAATTTTCAATAAAATTGTTTTCGATTTTCAAAATACATACAAAGCGCACCAAGGTTCAGTCCTTGCAGTATTTGTAATTCTTATTCCTTTGAAAAACACCCGAGCTCTTTGGACGTTGAGAGAAAGAGGCAAAATATGAATGACACACTTATTAACGGTTTGAAAAAAAATCTCCGAGTGGGGTCTTGCAAATAGAATCGTCGCAAGCAAGACCCAAAGCTGTTTGTTAACCCACCAACGAGTGAATTGTCCCTAAGCAACCCTTAATATGAATGGTGTGGATATTGTGGAGTCAGTCAGCTCTTGACGTTCTGGCCATATTGATCCAATCTGATCTTCAATGGAATGATCATATATTCGATGTGTCGAAAGAAATGGCCAAGTGCCTAGAGTTTTTAAAACGGTGCAAGAAATACTTCACTCCAGTTGATCTTCGCACTATCTACACTTCATATATCTGTGTCGACAAGGAATAACAGCTAAACTCATTTTCAATATTTCAGGAAAGCATTTTTAAAATTTAAATTGCTACCTAATATAAGGGCACCCTGACTTTTGCTGTTAGATTTGATTGCCTCAAACATTTAGTTTTCAAGTTACAACCATAAAAATGTGCGTACTTATGTTTTTAGTTGCGAAAAATCGCAATGAAAGTAAGTACCTCAGTTTGTCCTAACTCGACTTTAGCGGTTACTTCTTGTCGACACAGATATTAGGCCTAAAATGGAGTACAGTTCTCACATTTGGACAGGGGCTTTAAGATCTTATTTTAAGAACATAAAGGTACTTGGTTCGAATCCCGCCGCTATACGTTAATAAATTTAATAAGTATAGCAAAAAATGATATAAAATAAAATTAATAAATAAATAATCACAAAACAAATAAGTTTTGAAGTTTCTCTCGGAACCAAAACAAAAAAAAACTGAAACAATTCAAAATTTTTTTTCGAATAAATTTATATTTTTTCGAACATTTATTTTGACATAAATATTTATATTCTCTCATGCTCTCTTTAGAAACAAACACTGCTATAGGAAAACATGGTATAAAACTCCTATAAAGTAATGATAAGAACATGTTCAACAGGATAAAATTTTACTGATGTAGGGTTTAATACAAACAAAAAAAGTGCGCCTTTTTTGTCTTATACGATTATTATACAATGATTATATCGGTAAATGATGTGTTTTAATATGTTGTTGAGAATGTTCTTAGGTGTTTTATAGGAGGAAAATTGTTACTTGGGCTAGCATCAAATTTCTCAATTTGAGTAACAGCCGTTGACAACTAATTAGAAACGATATTTTTATTGTAAGACATCTTTCGATTTCTTCTTTAACTTTTCAATTATCCATATTGACTTGCTAATTTCTGCAACTACACGAATATATCTTAAAAACAAAAAAAAACTAGTTGAAAAGTTTTTAATGGTACAGTTGGTTTAAAATAAACTTTTATTCTAAAATCTTAAAAATATCTGTGACAACTAATTAGAAACGCTTGTAAAATACATTAAATTTAGGTAAAAACAAGTAGTAAAATATGTGAAAACTTAACAAAAGTGATGCTTAGGGTATAATATTTTGTTGGAAAAATTTTTGCTTTAAAACTACAACACATCGTCTTTGCTTTAAGGATAAGGTCTTGGCATCGTTTTACCAAATAACGCACCAAGCTTCCTTGACTTACTAAAAAAAAATCATCAAAATTTTTTACGTTTAGTGTGCTTATGGCATTTTTCAAATCGTCCAATGAATGCTCGATGGGATTTACAACAGGACTTGACGATGGCCAGTCAAGAACATTCAAAGCAATTTAATCAAAAAATTTGTTGGTCAGTGTTGCCGTATGCTTGGGGTCATTATCCTGCTGAAATGACCAAATCAATAGGATATTGTCTTCATCCCAAAGCAGCATATCAATTTTTAAAATATAAAAATATTCTTCGTTGTTCATTGTGCCAGAAACACAATGAATTAGACCAATGCCATTCCAAGAAAATTTCCCCCAAACAAAGATCTATCCACCGCTATGCTAGGCAACAGAAGAAGTGTACTTTAGATCAAGTTCATTGCCTTTTGGAAGTCAACACTTTTTCTACCATCACTATCAATGCGATTTATCTTTGTTTTAACACTCCACACAACCAGTATTTGCAATGGTTTACCGGACAAGATACATGATCTTTGACAAATTCAATACGTTGTTTTCTTTACGAGCCTTTCACCATGGGATTCTTGCGTGCAAGTCTTCCATGAAGGCCAGCTTCCACTAAAAGTCGTGCAACGATTTATTTTGATCACTGACCCCAATTTCATCCACTATTTCACGCTGGATGACTGCTGTGCTCTTCCTTGGATCAGATTGTGATAGTTGGAATATCTTTTGATCAATATGTACTGAAGTCTTGCGAGGTTTTTTTTGGAGTGGTTCATTTTCCGTGGTTTTATATTGCCGACGATGAGCAATAGCATTGAAAACCATAATATTTAAACGTTTGAATTGATCCGTATGATAGCCAACCACTCTTCAATTCAATAATTGCCTTGCAGGTACCTGGCGTGCATCTCTTGTCTTTTTCCATTTTATGAAATTTTACTCATACAGTTTTTTTTTAAAATTATGTGTAAAAAGTTCAAAATAATAAAATCTTATCGAAATATTCAGAAATTATGCATAAAAAGTTTGAAAACTTAAATGTCAACAAATCGTTTCTAATTAGTTGTCAATGGAATAAATTATGTTCTCCTACTAAAACTGATTTTGCTGCAATAAATTACTTAATGAAAAGTCAGTTTAATTGTTTTTGTTAAAAGATAAACGAAAATTAAGAAATAAAAAAATAAAACAGACAGTTACATTGCCAAACACACGTCCAGTGAGGTAAAGTGCAGCAAGTATGATATCGTTTCTAATTAGTTGTCAACGACTGTATGTTCCCCTTTATGGTTATAATTTCGTTATAACAAATTTTTAAAACAATTGTTTAGTCTTTTGAGACCAATTGAATGGCATAAAATGTATTTTAACATAAAATGTAATTATCTTCGACACCACTTCTTATGCCCGTGATATAAAATCTAATATTAATTTTTTTGAAAAAGTTGAAAAAATTGCGTTCTAGTGTACATTTCTCTAAAACAAGAGAATTGATGTGCAAAAACTATGCAAATTATTAATTCATCATATTTAAGAAATGCGCCAACATTAAAATCAATGCCATCAAAATTTAGACTCAATGGTTACAATCAAAAGTGATGTGCCATCTCGAGTATAACTTTCACTTCGAATATCCTTCAAACAGGTTACTGTGGGTAAAAATCGTGAGTATCATCGTGTTCGGTAAGATATTGCTAGTTAAACTGTATTTAAGTTTTTTCCTTTAGACATATGTAGTTTTTTTTACAAAAATCAAAGCATTTTAACATCGTTATTTTTTACTGTTTTTCTCAAAAAAACAAAGTGGTCCTTTTATTTTCATAAAATTTTTTTGGCAGATCTTCGAAAAAATTCGAAAAAAATTTAATTCGATACGCCCTAATGGCCAATTTGTTTTTTTTTTTTTTGTTTTTTATTTATTTTTTTAAACTGAGTAACCTACTTTAAAATATTTTCTAAATCTAGTCGAACTTATTTTTAGTCATAAACTGCAATATTTAATAATGTTTACTAAAATTTAATTTAATGTGTATTTTTATGAACTATTTGGCTTAATTGAAAACATCAGCTAATGATAAACAAGTTTTTCTCTTTTCATACGCAAAACATGCTGCTGCCAGCAAGACATTTACATGTAAACATGTAAATTATTTTGTTTTACTTTTTGAACTTGTATCTGCATCACTGTTTGTTGCTACATCATTGTTGTTTTGCTCCTGCACACAATAAAGTATTAATATTGCACCTTCTGCATGTTTTCTTTTTTTCAATTTTAATTATAGAAACTATTTTTAAATCATAGAGTAGAGGTTTATTTTAAAAATTTTGCATGAAAGTGTATTTAAGACTTTGAAAGCGTTTATTTAAGTTTTGGTTGCAGACGATAATACGTTGGTTGTTACCCAAGTGCGTGTGTGTGTGTGTGTGTGTGTTCTCACGCCATTTAGAAACTTATCAAATTTGTGAAATATATCAATGACATGTAGATATGAAAAATAAAAAGTGAAACAATGAGCTGGATTTCTAATAATCTGAAGTGTTTAAAAAATTATAAAAAAACTGCACTGTTTAAAAATGAGTACAATACCTTTATTGGTGTTTACACGGTGCAACGCAACTTTTGTCACAACAAAAGAAGTTTCAATAATTATTATCACCATTAACATCAGCATTATCATCATCATCATCATCATCATCATAATCATCATCATCATCTCAACAATTGGTCTTGCTTAAAATTTTCTTTCAGTGTTGTTGGGTATTTATGTGCAACATAAACTGTTTCACATAAAGATTCAACAACTGCTAGGTATACGTCACAGGTTGACACATCGTACAAACGAAGACGCTGGCCGATAGAAGTTCAGCACCTTGCAGCGTTATCATTAAGGCACTCAGAATTATTTCGAGCTTAAGAACGTAAGCTTGAAAACAACATAAATATATAACAATTCCAAGGCTGGGCAGTGTAAGGATTACAGATGCTGTAGCTTGCCAACCTGCAAGAAATAAGAATATTTTAATAAAAAGGCAAAACTTTCAAAATTATCGTATTTGAATCAAAATGTATGTGTTGGTAAAGTGAAAGAGCATAACTAAAAAAATATTTATTTTGTGGTATGTGATCTTATATTTTTTTGGTGTAATATAATATTAGCGGTATTCATACAATAGCAAAATGTTATCTCTCTTTCTTAAAGTAAAATTTGTCATTTTAAGTAAATTTTGTCAGAAGTCAGTTGATAATTTAATTTAGCGAATAAGCATAACATGTTTATTATGAAACAATAACGTATCAATAAATTTTGAATGTTCAAGTTGTCATAAAAATCTTGTGTAAATGTTCGCAGTGCAAGTTTTTACTAAACATAATTCCGTAAAATGTGAGTGCGCAACGATTGATTTCTTGAAAAATTTCACAGCATATTTAAGGGATTTTTCTTTTTGTGAAACTTCAAAAACTGTTTGTATTTTTTTCATTTTGAAATTTTCAGTTTTACACACATAGTAGTACAACAAATAAGTTAGCGGTAGCTCTGGTTGTGCTCTCTTTTCGTTACTGCCGGTATTGTGAAAATCAGCTTAGTGGCGAATATGTGGCTTGCAGTTAATTTCTTTTAAATAATTTTCAATAATGTTGGATTTGAAACAGTCTTTAATTGCTTTAATAGCAACAAAACACGGAAAAGAACAATTTCTTACATTTTTTAATTTAAGAAACAAGACAAATTCAATTAATCAACGCCTAGAGTAAACGGGTGGACATAAAATATAGTTATCTATATGTTATAGAGTCATATTACAGGGAGTACCAGTAGATGTGAAATGAATAGTTTTAAATCAAATTTGTGGGTAACCATGGTTACAATAGCGATAGTTCTATAAATTGCAAAATAACTGTTATATTCACCATTTTTTTTTTACAGTTTGTATTAATAGCGAATTAAGAAATCGAATCTGTTGTTAAAAAATTCTTGATTTGATATTTTTTGCTAAAATTTTGCACACTCACCGCCCCGGGTACCACCATTTTAGGGGTGACACCATTTCGATATTTTTTTTATTTCTCAAACAATCAGAAAAGGTGAAAAAATACTTAACGTTAAAAAATGTGTGTGTCATTTTTTTAATAGCTGTTTTAAAATTTAAAATTCTGCTTGCAAGTCGAAACAATGAGGAGAAAATATTGTGGAAACGTTTTCAAAGATAAAATTAATTAAAACTTATTCAAGGTCTTCCAATAGAGAGGTAAGAGTTTCCGATCTTGATATTTTATCCATTGAAAACGAGCTTGCAAGTAATATTGATTTCGATGAGGTTATTTTGAAAGTTATTTATTTGTTAAGCGCACAATGCATCGAAATGGAATAAAAATAGAAAAAAAAAATTTTGATGTTTTTTTAAGCTATAACAAAAAAACAAAAAAAAAGATGATTGTTGGATTTTAGCAAAACTTTTCTGTAATTTTATTTAAAGTATTTATTTTTTATTTTCAAAATATTATTTGCACTTTTTTATAAACAAGAAAGATCTGCAAATTTAAAAAGTGATTTTTTACGAAAAAATGTAAATTTTGCACAGAAAAATATTAATAATTTATCAAATTTAAAATTGAATAACAAAATAAATTCTTCGATTTTAGCGAAACTTTTTCGTAATTTGATTTGAAGTATTAACTTTTTATTTCCAAAATATTATCTGCACCTTTTTATAAACAAGAAAGTTATACAGGTTTAATAAAGTGACTTTTTGTGAAAACTAATAATTTTTGCATAGAAAAATAATATAGAAAAATTCCAAATGGATTCCGAAGGATTCTTTAATTTTGTAGTGAATCTCACGAAGAAGTTATAGTGATGAAAGTAAGTAGTGATATGAGTGATAAAAAAAAGTTACCATATTTATTTTTCTATTATAAATAACATGAAATGTGTCTTAAATTGAATTTTTAAAAAACAAATAATATAGGTGCATGGTACCCTTAAGATTTTACCAATTTCTATCATTTTCAGTTCACATCTATTTATCTTCTTGTCTAGCATTTTCACTGAGTTTTGATAGGATCTGGCTACTTTTGTATGTACCTCCCATACAAAATCGTATACAAATTTAATATAGGTCCAAGGAAGGTACCCCTAAGTTCTCATCAATTTCTACTGTTTTCAGTGCAAAACTATTTCTCTAATTGCCTAGCCTTTTGACCAACTTTTTTAAGCACTCGCATACAAAATAATGTAAAAAATTAATATAGGTCCAAGGAAGGTGCCGCTACGAACTAACCGATTTCAGCCATTTTTGCAATTTTGCTTATTTAGCTTAAATTATTCAACAAAACATAATTGAATAATCATTGAGCACTCTTTCTATTTTTGTACTAATTTTGTATTGGATGAATACACTGTGCAGCGCCATTAAAAAGCATACTTTCAAGAATTTTTTTATGGCATATTGTTATAACAGATTTTTTGTGAGAATAAGTATATTATAATACAATATTTGAAGATTATTTAAAAAAGTTTGGTACAAAAATATAAAGTAATAACAGATTTATTGCAGTTCTCCGCTGGTGCCTCAAAAAAATTGGTTTTTGTAGTGAACGCGATGAAATGTTGATGTTTTTTACAATAAAATCGACCTATTTTTTATTGTAAGATAGATACTAATCGAACAATTTAAACGTCATTTGAGAGTTATTTGAATGTGCAATATGTGGAGAAATTTTTAAAACGAGTTCAGTAGTTTTCTCCTCTTTAAAAATAACATGTTTGGGAAAATCGATTTAAAATTATGTTCACTGGCAGCGCCGGATTACAACATGGTGGGGCCTGGGGCTAAAATTGACACGGGGCCTACTCAAGGTCAGAGCATTTAGCCTGGATTTTTTAATAATCAAAATATTAACTTTTACGCATTTACATATGGGCATCTCCCAGTGGCACGGACGCGACATTCGCACGGTTTTAACTACTCGAAAAACAAGAAAGAAGCAAAATGAGCCGATATATATATATAAGTACTCTAACGCGACGATAGAGTGCTACATTTTATAAAAATATTGGCGAGATTTAGTACAAATTAGTACAAAGTAATAATCAATCATTCAATGAAACGAACGCGACAGAAAACAGAAGTTTTTTAAGCTCGTATAGAAATACGCAAAATTTAGTAAATTTTGAGAACTTTTTTTTATATATAATATATATGTTAATGGAGGTCAAAGGATAACTATTCTTAGTAGACTTATGAAATATAAAAATGATCTCTTATCTTTTTTTAAATAGATATAGCACGAATACGGACGCGACATCATGGACGCAACAAATTTTTCCACAGTAGTAAAATACAGTAAAGATGTTCGTTATAAATTTTAATAAAAATACATCATAATAAGTTGAATTCAAGTAACATAGCAGTCATACTAATCAAAATAAAAAAAAAATAAAGTTATAAGCTTTTAGAGTGCTTTATTTTAATGTTTTTCTTCATTTTTGGTGGACCTTTTTTGGGAGATGCCCATATGTCTTAAAGTGAAACACTAACTCTTGAATTTTTATTTAACATTTTTTTTCTCGATTTAACTGTGACAAAGCTTATTATCAACTCGTCAAAGTTAATCGTTTGCAACAAATAATTTTCAATACAAAGTTGCGTTATTGACGACAAACGTTTATGTGACATAGAAGATCGCTGAACATTTTTTATTCTTTTAAATACTAAAAATTACCTTTCAGCTTCACAATTTGCTATCGGTACTGTTACAAGCAATCGGGAGGTTATATATAATTTGGAAAAATCTCGGTCCTGACTGAGACTACATTTTTTCTGTTTCTAATAGTTTGATATCTATAAAAAAACACAAAACATCTCTCAGAGATATCCTTCAGGTGAAGTTTCATAAGCGGAATTAAGTGATTTAATTCACAGATTAGTTCCATTTGAATATCATTTGGATATACTTCAACAAGGAGTTTTACTCTCACTTCTAATTTCTCGTTTTCAATATCTATTAATTTTATCCAATAAAAATTTCTCTATTTTCGATTATAGCAATTTTTTCTTTTTTAAATAAAATTTTCTGCAATTAGAATAAATTTTCACATTTTCGAAGAAATTTTTCCTCACTTGTGGGAAATGGAAATATTTCATGTCTCTAATAGTGAAAAGTATTTTTATCGCACAAAAAAAAAAATTCTCATTTATAGAGAAAAATTGATTGAAAATTAAAAATGTGTCCTATTTTTTCCAATAAAAACAAATTATTTCTCAAAAATAAAAAAGTCTTGTTCTGTAAAAACAATATATTTTTATATAGTTCTGAATTTTAAGGATCACATTTAGAGAAAACATTCACTGGAGAAAAGTCTATACCATTTTTCTCGAAATATGATGCCCTTTTTATCATATTCCGAGAAACTTTTTTCTGAGTGTATAAAAATAAAGAAAAAGTTACGATTTTGAATCTATCAGCACCGGTCAAATTGATTGTTTCTGGTTCTTTGTTGCTGGTTTTTCTAGTTATTTTCTCTAATAGTCTTGGCAAACAAATCGATTCAGGTTCTTAGTACTATTCTCAAACCCTGAAAATTCACTTCGCAAATCTATTACGAATTCGATAAGTGAAAAAAGCGGCTATCAGATCAGTATCTACTTTTTGCAAATATTAGTTGGTTGCATTAAAACGTTGCATCTCTTGATGCATTATCAACATTAACTAAAAATATTGCGACCATTACTATATGAATTCAGGCCCTATACTTAAAAGAAATTTTAAGCATAAGCATGATTTCTTACAAATATACATTTTTTCTTAAATTTTAAGATCGATTACTTCGAAATATTATATGGAATATCATGTTTTTACAATAAGAACTTCATATATAAGCGACTGCGGGGCCCCTACCTGCTCGGGGCCGGGGGCTGCAGCCCCCCTAGCCCCCACCTAAATCCGCGCCTGTTCACTGGTATAGCTGAGTTGAAGCCGATTGTCCTCAAAATTCAATACAATATTCTTGAGATGTTCAAAACTTTACGCCGCCCTTAATAAGTATTCTTTATTAAACCTTTTTTTCGAAAAACATAAAGATAATAATAAAAACACTAAATCACATCGAATTGGTTTCTAACTGCATTTAAAAATTTCTTATCTATAGGGGTGACACCATGAGTACCCGCCCCGGGTGACACCAAGCCCAGGAACGCCTCTGCATATAACAACGAACAGCTGTTTTTGACAAGAGTTCGTTTACTTGTAGCTGAGAGAATCAACAATTGGTAAAATTATGATATCATAGTTTAAATGAAAAATAGAAGTAAAAAATTAGCCTGAGTTCAATTACATATGTGCATTAGACCGGATCGAAATTTAGATTCCGCCGGTCGGGGTCTCAAAAGTTAGAGGAACTCATTAAAATGATTTCTGCATACTTTTTTTTCAAATCGGAGAAAAACCGCCGAAGCCATTTTGATTCTCCTGAAGGTCCTTTTTGGTAAAAAAAACATGTTTTGACGTAGAATTACGTCTTACAGCGCGGTTTGTATGGGGTCGTTTTAACAGATTTTTTGAAGGTCATGCAACGTTTTTGGCGAATACTTTAGGGTATACCTACAGCCTTTAATACTTATCGTTCAAAGATAATATATATACTTAAATATCAGATATATCCTACGCTGAATGAATATCTAATTTTGGATTTTGTCACTATTATATGAAAGTCAGAAAATAGTAAAATATAAGAAGAAAAATGCATGTTTTTATATAAGAAAATCAATCATCAGCTGCTTATAATGATTTGCTGTGCCTGCTGCTATCTTTGTTTTTGTTTCGTTGTTTATGGTTGTATTGTTTTAATTTTGCACGAACTGATTGGTTCGTATTCAGCTTCAGAATGATTCTATGGCCAATCGGATGCAGTGGGATTATCTGAGGTCACAGGCGGGTCATTGGTACTTTGATGGGTTCCATGGAACATTTGGACCAAAATGGATGATTCTATGGCCAATCGGATGCAGTGGGATTATCTGAGGTCACAGGCGGGTCATTGGTACTTTGATGGTTTCCATGGAACATTTGGACCAAAATGGATGATTCTATGGCCAATCGGATGCAGTGGGATTATCTGAGGTCACAGGCGGGTCATTGGCACATTTATGGTTTCCATGGAACATTTGGACCAAAATGGATGATTCTATGGCCAATCGGATGCAGTGGGATTATCTGAGGTCACAGGCGGGTCATTGGCACATTTATGGGTTCCATGGATTATTAAGACCAAAATGGATGATTCTATGGCCAATCGGATGCAGTGGGTTTATCTGAGGTCACAGGCGGGTCATTGGTACTTTGATGGTTTCCATGGAACATTTGGACCAAACTGGATGATTCTATGGCCAATCGGATGCAGTGGGATTATCTGAGGTCACAGGCGGGTCATTGGTACTTTGATGGGTTCCATGGAACATTTGGACCAAAATGGATGATTCTATGGCCAATCGGATGCAGTGGGATTATCTGAGGTCACAGGTGGGTCATTGGCAAATTTATGGGTTCCATGGAACATTTGGACCAAAATGGATGATTCTATGGCCAATCGGATGCAGTGGGATTATCTGAGGTCACAGGCGGGTCATTGGTACTTTGATGGTTTCCATGGAACATTTGGACCAGAATGGATGATTCTATGGCCAATCGGATGCAGTGGGATTATCTGAGGTCACAGGTGGGTCATTGGCACATTTATGGGTTCCATGGAACATTTCCACCAAAATGGATGATTCTATGGCCAATCGGATGCAGTGGGATTATCTGAGGTCACAGGCGGGTCATTGGTACTTTGATGGTTTTCATGGAACATTTGGACCAAAATGGATGATTCGATGGCCAATCGGATGCAGTGGGATTATCTGAGGTCATAGGCGGGTCATTGGTACTTTGATGGTTTCCATGGAACATTTGGACCAAACTGGATGATTCTATGGCCAATCGGATGCAGTGGGATTATCTGAGGTCACAGGCGGGTCATTGGTACTTTGATGGTTTCCATGGAACATTTGGACCAAAATGGATGATTCTATGGCCAATCGGATGCAGTGGGATTATCTGAGGTCACAGGTGGGTCATTGGCACATTTATGGGTTCCATGGAACATTTCCACCAAAATGGATGATTCTATGGCCAATCGGATGCAGTGGGATTATCTGAGGTCATAGGCGGGTCATTGGTACTTTGATGGTTTCCATGGAACATTTGGACCAAAATGGATGATTCTATGGCCAATCGGATGCAGTGGGATTATCTGAGGTCACAGGTGGGTCATTGGCACATTTATGGGTTCCATGGAACATTTCCACCAAAATGGATGATTCTATGGCCAATCGGATGCAGTGGGATTATCTGAGGTCATAGGCGGGTCATTGGTACTTTGATGGTTTCCATGGAACATTTGGACCAAAATGGATGATTCTATGGCCAATCGGATGCAGTGGGATTATCTGAGGTCACAGGCGGGTCATTGGTACTTTGATGGGTTCCATGGAACATTTGGACCAAAATGGATGATTCTATGGCCAATCGGATGCAGTGGGATTATCTGAGGTCACAGGCGGGTCATTGGTACTTTGATGGGTTCAATGGAACATTTGGACCAAAATGGATGATTCTATGGCCAATCGGATGCAGTGGGTTTATCTGAGGTCACAGGCGGGTCATTGGTACTTTGATGGTTTCCATGGAACATTTGGGCCAAAATGGATGATTCTATGGCCAATCGGATGCAGTGGGATTATCTGAGGTCACAGGTGGGTCATTGGCACATTTATGGGTTCCATGGAACATTTGGACCAAAATGGATGATTCTATGGCCAATCGGATGCAGTGGGATTATCCGAGGTCACTGGTGGGTCATTCGCACATTTATGGGTTCCATGGAACATTTGGACCAAAATGGATGATTCTATGGCCAATCGGATGCAGTGGGATTATCTGAGGTCACAGGTGGGTCATTGGTACTTTGATGGTTTCCATCGAACATTTGGACCAAAATGGATGATTCTATGACCAATCGGATGCAGTGGGATTATCTGAGGTCACTGGTGGGTCATTCGCACATTTATGGGTTCCATGGAACATTTGGACCAAAATGGATGATTCTATGGCCAATCGGATGCAGTGGGATTATCTGAGGTTACAGGCGGGTCATTGGTACTTTGATGGTTTTCATGGAACATTTGGACCAAAATGGATGATTCGATGGCCAATCGAATGCAGTGGGATTATCTGAGGTCATAGGCGGGTCATTGGTACTTTGATGGTTTCCATGGAACATTTGGACCAAACTGGATGATTCTATGGCCAATCGGATGCAGTGGGATTATCTGAGGTCACAGGCGGGTCATTGGTACTTTGATGGTTTCCATGGAACATTTGGACCAAAATGGATGATTCTATGGCCAATCGGATGCAGTGGGATTATCTGAGGTCACAGGTGGGTCATTGGCACATTTATGGGTTCCATGGAACATTTGGACCAAAATGGATGATTCTATGGCCAATCGGATGCAGTGGGATTATCTGAGGTCACAGGTGGGTCATTGGTACTTTGATGGGTTCCATGGAACATTTGGACCAAAATGGATGATTCGATGGCCAATCGGATGCAGTGGGATTATCTGAGGTCACAGGTGGGTCATTGGCACATTTATGGGTTCCATGGAACATTTGGACCAAAATGGATGATTCTATGGCCAATCGGATGCAGTGGGATTATCTGAGGTCACTGGTGGGTCATTCGCACATTTATGGGTTCCATGGAACATTTGGACCAAAATGGATGATTCTATGGCCAATCGGATGCAGTGGGATTATCTGAGGTTACAGGCGGGTCATTGGTACTTTGATGGGTTCCATGGAACAGTTGGACTAAAATGGATGATTCTAAGGCCAATCGGATGCAGTGGGATTATCTGAGGTCACAGGTGGGTCATTGGCACATTTATGGGTTCCATGGAACATTTGGACCAAAATGGATGATTCTATGACCAATCGGATGCAGTGGGATTATCTGAGGTCACAGGCGGGTCATTGGTAGGTACTATAATGGGTTCCATGAAACATTTGGACCAAACTGGATGATTCTATGGCCAATCGGATGCAGTGGGATTATCTGAGGTCACAGGTGAGTCATTGGCACGTTTATAGTTTCCATGGAACTTTTGGACCAAAATGGATGGTCACAAGTGGGTCATTGGCACTTTCACGTGAATACGAACTTCACGTGTTGTTCGTGAATAAAAGACACGTGTAGTTGAGTTTTGTGTTTTTACTTGATATTTTTAAAAACACGTGAACACGTGCTTACGTGAAACTGGAAGTTCTAGTTTGTATTGGTAGCATTGTAAGCATTGGTTCGCATTGGGTGTATTTTTGCACTTCTGTTCTAGTTTACTAAGTGCTCTATTTTGAAACCAGAGGTCATGAATCTCTTTTCAACTCAGTCAATGAACTCGAACTTTTAAATTTAACGAAATGGGTCTGTGATCCGGTTAAAATTAACTCTTATGAAAAAAAACGAGTTGGATCATATTTCGTTTTATGCTTTGACCCAATAGATGGCGTTAAATTTTAATTTTTGTTTTTATGTGTTTAATTTTTATACAGTGTAGTTCGCAAACTATACATCGAACGGAGAGGAAAGGGTAGCTCGCAAACTAAATATCGGACGAGAGTGGCACTAATTGAAAAGGCATGAGCTCAGCGTGAAATATAGTTACCATACAATTTTTAAAAATCGGGATTTTAATTTTAATTTGAAATTAGTAGTTAAACTCACTGTAGCTCGCAAACTAAATATATATCGGGCAGAGACGAAAGTGGCACCAATGGAAAGTGCATTTGCTTCGCCTTCTTTTCAACTAAGTCAATGAACTCAACCTATCAAACTTAATGAAATGATCGAACAAATTTGAAATTTTGCTTGTTTCTTTTTGCTTGCTCATTTAATCATACTTACTTTTTAACTTTTCTTTCTTTTGGCCTCGATTATTAGTCCATAATTGAGTGTTATTAATTAATTTGTTAATTTTTGTAAGATCAATAAAAATACGTGCAAAATGAACAAAACAATCGGACCAAAGAGACAAAGTAGAAGAGTCTTCAACTAAAACGGAATTCTACGTCTACACTTACGATACTATCGAAACTGTTTCTTTTTTGCTTATAACTTTTTATTTTGCACAGAACGCATACCCAAATCTTCTTAAATGTTAAATTTCTTACTCATACTAACATTTTGACATAAAAAAATTGTTAAAATTTTGTTTCATTATAACTCTTTTTGACCATCAAAAATTGACCTTTCTGCTATTTTTAAAAAGGCATTTTTTTAAAACCGCTGTAAAAGACACATTTTTTATTGGATTTACGTGGAATTGTTATTTTTAGACAGGTATTAAGTTCTTCTTTCTTTTTGTGTATCGTTTTAATCAAAGCTGTGTGCGAAAACTGACAGAATGTGAGAAATCGACTTTAGAAATCTGATAAAATTAAGCATTTCTTATTCATACAAACAATAAATTTAATTTGTTTACTGCATTATCGTCCAGTTTTCGATAAATTTTTTTTTTTAATCACATAGCTTTGGTTAAAGCGATACACAGAACGAAAGAAAAACTTAATACCTTTCCAACAATAACATTTCCACGTAAATCTAATAAAAAATGTGTCTTTTACAGCGGTTTTAAAAAAATGCGTTTTTAAAAATAGCAAAAAATTCAATTTTTGATGGTCAATAAGAGTTATAATGAAACAAAATTTTAACAATTTTTTTATGTCAAAATGTTAGTATGAGTAAGAAATTTAACATTTAAGAAGATTTGGGTATGCGTTCTGTGCAAAATAAAAAGTTATAAGTAAAAAACATGTTTTTTTTACCAAAAAGGACCTTCAGGAGAATCAAAATTGCTTCGGCGGTTTTTCTCCGATTTGAAAAAAAAGTATGCAGAAATCATTTTAATGAGTTCCTCTAACTTTTGAGACCCCGACCGGTTGAAATTTTTTGTGTCCATATAAGAATGATCCGGTCTAATGGGCATCTCCCAAAAAATTTTCACCAAAAGTGAAGAAAAACATTAAAATATAGCACTCTAACAGCTTTTCACTTTATTTTTTTTTTGTTTTGATTAGTATTATTGCTATGTAACTTGAATTTAACTTATTGTGATGTATTTTTATTAAAATTTATAATAAACATCTTTACTGTATTTTACTACTATTGGAAAAATTTGTATTATTTCCGTATTCGTGCTATGTCTATTTAAAAAAAGCGAAGAGATAATTCTAATATTTCATAAGTCTACGAAGAATAGTTATGCTTTGACCTCTATTAACATGTATATTATATATAAAAAAAGTTCTCAAAATAAGCTAAATTTTGCATATTTCTATACGAGCTTAAAAAACTTCTATTTTTCGTCGCGTCCGTTCCATTGAATGATTGCTTATTACTTTGTACTACATCTCGTTAATATTTTTATAAAATGTAGAACTCTTTCATCGCGTTAGAACACTTAAAAAACATATCGGCTCATTTTGTTTTTTTCTTGTTTTTCGAGTAGTTAAAACCGTGCGAATGTCGCGTCCGTGCCACTGGGAGATGCCCATATGTAATACAGATATTTTTTTCAATAGAAATATATTTTTCATATCAGCCGTCGCCTCTCTTAAAACAATGGCAAACCTCAGATAGAAAAAAATGCCATGAAAAGCTTCTTGGTAGCATGCACATTAGTCATTCGGACCCGGCATATACAGTGACTCACAGCTTATTTCAACCAGCACCTAATAAAAACTTTTAGAAGCTTTGACAACTAAACTAAAAATTATATCAAAATAATATAAATGCAGGTTGTTAGTCTGATGTTTTAACTCATCAAATATGACTTAATTTGTTTTTATACCCCCACGCATACTGCGTAAGGGGTATATTAATTTTGTCACGACTTGTGTAACACCGAAAAGGAGGAGTGGTGGGTATATAAAAGTATATATATTCTTGATCAGCATCACCATCTGAGTTGATTTAACCATGTCCGTCTGTCTGTCCGTTGAAATAAGGTGCTGGTTGAAATAAGCTGTGAACCACTGTACATAAAAAATAAGAAGCTTGGTGAAAGTCCTTTCATCTCCTAAATTATAAGTTTGTGGTTTTGTTATAATTTTTACTTAACAACGGGGTGTGGATTCCTTAATAAATTTGGCCGTGTCGGTAAAAATAGTGGCTTATCAGAATTGTATGTAACATGAAAATTGTTGATTTTACATGTTTTGATATTTTGGCTGTTGTTATTGGTGTACAAAAAGCACCAAAATACTTTTTACCATATATATTGGCGTTTTCGTTTCTACCAAAAAATGTTGCCTTTTCATTGCCCTTGCCTTTTTTCGTGTTCGATTCTAAAATAAGTGCAAACGGGTGAGTAAATTCTGTGTTCGTTTCTTAAAATGTCACACTCACAGAGGGCAAAAAAGGCGCATTTTCTGCCTTGCAAACTTTCTCAGGGTAGATGATTGCCCTGCATATCAGCTGTTTTTAAAACGATAATATTATGACATGCGTGCGTTAGACAAGGATGGTTATATTCGTTTATTTAAGTTGACATTTTTCGAGAAGGCAAAAACATGCACTTTTACAGGGTTGCGGGCAACATTGAAAACATTTTGCACTGCGACAGGGCAACATTTTTTGGTAGAAACGAAAACGCCATATGTTTTCCCTTACTTTAAGACTACCAGCAATCATTCCTCTTATAACTTGGGTAATTCTGCAGTGTTAACTGCTTTTGCTTTTTTCCGTGCCGTGTTCGAAAAATCGCATTCAAAAAATTTAATTGAACATTTCGAGGACAACCTTAACAGGTCGTCTCTTATATTTGAAGAATTTGTTTGATGTCATAGGGATGATAAAACCTTTAAAACCACCATCAATTTTACAAAACAACAATTCAGTAGATGCTATCGTACCACTCATTCTTGAGTGAAATATTCCAGGTTGACTTCAGCATAGATCAATCGTTGGGATACGAATGTACCAGCACTAAGATATAAACAAGGGTTCATATTCTGAACTAAATAATATAACTCAATTCGTCAACATACGATACGTTAATGTCTTAAAAGCATGTTTGAGGTTATGCATATTTCAACTCAAGCCAAGCCACAAACTGACATATCGACTGTTGAATTCTTTTTATATGAAGCATTAGTCTACACTTTTCTGGAGACCAGATAATTAAATATTCTATTGCAGAATGAACAGATTTAACTGCAATACTTCCAATACCAAGTATTTACAATTTTTTTTTTAAGAACTGTTACTTTAAAATCAATTTTTTCTTATAAAAAAAAGTCGATTTCGACGGAGACCAATCTAGTTTCTTTAATATTTGCATTAACTTCTTTATTTTAACACATCTGAAACGGAAATATTTCACGAAAGGTACAATAAAAAGTTTTAATAATTTAAGTTTTAACAATTTAATAAAGTTTTAGCTTTAAACTTGAACTAGTTGTAAGCTTAAATGATTGAATATGCAAAGAAGGTGTACGAGTTCCTTGCTTCAACATTGCATTGTTTTGATATTTTATTTTTCAATAGAAAGTTACGCGGATGAGGGGTATTCACACTGTTTTGGGTAGTTGGGTAGATTGGTAAATACCATACATTAGGGTTATTCACACTGCTTTGGGTGGTTGGGTAGATTGACAAATGCCATTCATTTTGTTTTTGTAAAAGTACCATTCTACGCAAGTACCCATCTACCAATCTACTCTAGCCGACCTCCTGACTTGTTTGGGTAGATTGATTGAGTACTTTTTTCATGGGTTACCACCTTTTCCAAAAGTAGGCAATAATTGAATTGACAAAAAACTAAAATAAAGTAAACAAATTATCAGTGAATAAAATAGAAAAATGTGTTAAAATGAGTTATTTTAAAATTTTTGAGATAAAACTTATTAAATGCCGCAAAGTTCGCGTTAAAAATTACTCCTATATAAAATAACTTTTTTACGCCCGTACAATGGCCTAAATTTTGCGCTCATAAAATGACATTTATAATATGGTGGCAACTCTTTTCTAGCTGTCACTCATCTCACATCAGCTGTTATTCTACAAAGTAATCAATTGCAGTTAAGGGTGCTCGCAGTAATCAAAAGTACTCAATCTACCCGTACCCAACTACCCAAGTCAGTATGAATACCCCTATAATTTATAAAGTACCCAGATATCATTGCCGTTTCTGTTGAATACTACTATTTGTCAAAAAATTAACAAAGAAGAGAGCACTCAATAGTCCGCCATTGTCAAAGTTCTTTATCCAGGTACTATAATAAAGTTGAATATTGAATAGGAGTATAAGGCAAAAACAGAAATGACAATAAGGAATGTTGCTTCTGCACCAAAAACAAAACAAAAGGGATTTTTTAATTACAGATATTTCACACCTAATGTCAAGAGTTAAAAATTGTTCTCTAAAATATCTCCAAAATACAATTAAAACATCAAGCTCAAAATTCAATAGTTAAAACATTAAAAAACTGCAAACTTACACACAAGAAAATTTGAAAAAAGCTAGCATAAAGTTTTTCTCTGAAAATCAAAAAAATCCCCAACTGCATTTGTAAGAGTTTGCATTACTTGATTTTGACATTAGACTCCCAACGGGGGACAGGGAGTGGGGACAAGTGCCCTCTAGGTGTTGAACAATTTTTAAATGAGTTCATTATGTATGTAAATATGTTATGAAGAGTATATCTTATCGTATACTCTTACTTATGAGTTAAATTTAAATAAAATACTTTTTGAGTTAAATTTATAAACTAAGATGAGTAAAATCGTGCAGTTTAAAATACGGAGGTTCACTTTTGAGTCTTGAGATATGGCATAACTAATGGGAATATGTCAAATCTTACATTGTCATCGTGAAATATAACATTTCTAATGACGAACGACTCAGATCGTTTTATCATACGAGTGATATTTTTGTTGTTTACGAATACTTGGAATACTATTCATCGCGGTAAAAAAAATTGAATTAAATCGTAAATATTTTGACGTAAAACATTGACGCTGTTCTTGAAGTAATTTTGCAAGATCATCATGTGACCTACCGCGAGGTAGAGATATCTATGGGGAGTAGTTGGGCCGGCAAACATTTTGAACGAACCCGAAACTAAATAACAACCGACTGTGTGAGGCTTTTAAGACAAGCCAAATGTGTGGATGATGTGTGAATGTGTAGATCCACACAAAATGCACGAAGCACTTTGACGCAAATGGTTGCCAGTTTTTTCGCAATAACTGGACATATCACCACCGTTTTATTACAGCAACGAAGAAAGGCCAACTCTGAATGGTACACCACTATTTGTTTGGCAGAAGTATTCGGAAAAATCAGGGAAACCAATTGCAGAAGTACAATCATTCTCCACCAGGACAATGCAAACTTCAAAACAACGAATTGATGAGTCATCCGCCATAAAGTCCTCACTTGACACCCAATGTTTTTTTTTATTCCCGAAGATCAAAAATAAATTGCGAGGTCAACGTTTTTCGATTAAAATCACATATTTTGCAGCTATCTCAACCTGAATGGAAAAGTGCTTCGAAAATTGATTCTATCGCGTGCAAAAGTATGGAGAACATTTTGAAAAATAATAAAGCCATTTCCAATTCTAAATATTTGTTTATCTTAAAACTTAAAAATCAACTCTCCTAGAATATTTTACTCAGCCTTGTGATAAATTACGATTATTATTATTTATTAGAACATTATTTTTTACAAAATCGAAAGAATTCAAATAAACTTGATTGTAAAAATGAATGATGTTCACGATTATTTGCGCCTGGTAACCATTAACTTGACCAGAATCGAATTTACGGACCAATTTTATCTGAATATAAACTTGAAATTTTCGGATTAATTTTGTGACAGCATAAAAATTAATAAATTCACATAAAATCAGGTGGCCCGAAATAAAAAGTGTGGTATATTTTTGGCGTTTTACTATATATATATGCAAGTACCTTTTAGGGGGGAGGGGCATGAAGAATCAGTAGCATAAAACGATGTTAATGTATCTGGTATTTATTTATACGTATTGAATTATTCAATCGTGGTGGCCGTGGCATACAGGTTAAGTGTGTGGCTTAACATGCTTGGAGCCCGGGTTCGATCCCCAGCCGTGGCGAAAAGTTTTTTTCAATAAAAAATTTTTCTGATCGGTCACCACCTCTCTGCAGACAATGGCAAACCTCAGAGAGTAAATAATGCCATGTAAAGCTTCGTGAGAACATGAACTTTAGCCGTTCGGAGTCGGCATAAAACATGTAGGTGCAGTTTTCGGTCAATTGTGTGCAAATATTTAATAACACACACAACACAATTGATCATACGAAGCTCGGTCAAAGTCATTGCAAGGAATTTGTTTTTTTTTTTTTTTTTTTTTTTTTAATTATTCAATAAATAACTTTTATCGATCATTTATTATAATGTGAGAATTGTGAGTTATTTGTGTAATTTGAGAATTGAATTTACGAAATTTCTAACGAAATAGCATCAGAAAACTCATTCTCATATAGCACATAAGTCAGTTCATGTAAACATTTTCCCCCTTCTGTAAAATCCTGTGGACACACTTGCGCACAAACAAGCAAGGGCACAGCACATTTCTGAGGCGTGTGACTTTCAAGCGATGGTTGCGAAGCTTCGAGGCTCAATATGGACAATAGATGGTGATAAAGATTAAAAAATTTAGTCGGATTGCAATTTTCCTTTAAATATTTACTAATATAAAGTCTTAATAGTAAAAATTATAATTAATGCACGGTCTTAGTGAGAATTGATTCTGGGTTATATCTGTGTCGACAAGGAATAACAGCTTAACTTATTTTCAAAATTTCAGGAGAGCATTTTTAAGATTAAAATCACTACCTAATATCAGGGTACCCTGACGTTTTCTGTTTACATTTGATGGCTTCAAACATTTAATTTTCAAGGTACATCCATAGAAATTTGCGTACTTGTGTATTTCGTTGCGAAAAAACTCAACGAAAGTAATAACCTCACTTTTTCTAACTCGACTTAGGCGGTTATTCCTTGTCGACACAGAAATATATCATCAAATCATCAATGAAATGTAGGGTCGAATCAGCGACTATTGTGTGTTATTCACTCATACGCCCCGATTATTGAATATAACAAACTGATCTTTCGGTTTCGACTCTTTTATTCATATACTAGTGTAAAAGCCCGTCCTACGACGGGAAGAAACCATTTAGAGTACAAAATGCGACAAAAAATTTATTGGATTTATATACAAAGGTTTTTATTTGAAAACATGTTTATTAAATTATTTTTATAAAACTTCCGTACATACAACATTTCTTGTAAACAATTCTTATGCTTGGTTTTCACTTAGTCATTTTTTGTTTGACATGAAATTTTAAAGTGTAAAAAATCACATAAATAACATTTTTTTTTGCAATTTTTGCTATAAACATGTGAAGAGATCTGTTTTTCCTATTTTTCGCCATTGTCAAACAGAAAAAAATGACAACGTGTTGGCATTTTTCATGTGACTGACAACAACTGACCATTGAAATTGACATAGTGAAAACCAGGCTTTAGAATTTTAACCAATTAACCTTGTACCTTGCCATCTATAATGCTTAGTTTAACATCATCAGCCCGGTAAAACTGCCTATGACTAAATACCAGTTCTTTTAGAAAAACTCATACTTTTTGCAATATTTAACCTTGCAATTTATTTATGGTCATTGAAAATGTCAGTTTAACTGGAAATTGTCGCCTTCGGAGAGTGAAAGGCAAATCTGTGTTTGTCGGCGCCAAATCAATTGTAGGTATGAAAACTATTTAATGTTCGCCAGTGCACCTGTCAATACTTGTGCGATGATTAATTAAGTTTTTAGGTTTTTCAAACCTAACCACCTTCCATTACAGATATCTCTTTTGGTATTGAAATTTCGAAGAAGTATACTTCCAATTTCAAGGTTTAACTTATGCAGTGGCATTCCTGAAGGATAAAATTCATTCAAAAACTCGGCAGGGTAATTTTGTTTATCGTTATCATCACTGTCTTCAATTTCATCCGTGCTCAAATCTCTCACTGTGTCACCAACTAAAATATTTAGAACTTGCTCGTTGACTTCGTTCACATCGGATTTTTTTTTTGGCACAGGATAGCAATTTTGGAATAACGGTTGATGTTATTCGGACTCAAAGTATCGCCAAAAATCTATTTAACCCTTTCAATGGATTTGTCCATTATATTGGACACTTCGGAAAATTTTTTTTTTATTTTCCAAAGTTTTTTTCTTAAATCAAATAGGTTGGTACTATGAAATGAAGTTGTGCCAACATGACAAAAATAATTTTAGGGAGATATATAGCGTTTAACTTAGTTAGATTTTCAATTTTATGCCCAACAGCCTTCAATTTTTTTATATCGCGTGTTAATAAATTTTGCATATAAAGTGAGTATTGTGATTGGTGTGCAAAGTATAATTTTTTTTTATAATAAAAAAAAAAACAAATTGGCCATTTCAGCCCTTGAAAGGACTTTGAACGAGCTTCTTATCATTAATTGTGTTATGTGTGTTATTAAATGTTTGCACACAATTAACCGAGAACTGGACCTACATGTTTTATGCCGACTCCGAACGGCTAAAGTTCATGTTCTCAAGAAGCTTTACATGGCATTATTTACTCTCTGAGGTTTTCCATTGAAAAATTGTTTATTGAAAAAACTTTTCGCCGCGACTGGGGATCGAACTCGGGCTCCAAGCGTACTAAGCCACACACTTTACCTGCACGCCACGATCACCATAATTTATTTTTATAATAACATTTGCATAAATAACGCATTTGCATTTGTCTCCGGTTGTTTTAGTTGAACTAAAATATTATAATACAACGTTATCGTGGTTTTGTCCATTATATTAGACAGCCTGCCAAAAGCAAAGCAGCTCATGTTAAAATCAGAGGGATGTTTTTTAATCTTTTTATTGCTTAAATGATGGGAATATAAGCTCAAAAAAATTGTCCACGATTATTCTAGGCAAGCCATTGAAAGAGTTAATAAGCGAACCTTTACAAACAAAATGATCGGGAATTTCTATGATATCTTCATCTCCATTTCCTAACTTGAGTAGCTAATCACTAAAACTTGGATCAGAAGACCGAACATTGTGATTTAATTCTTGCAATTCCAATTGACACCAACGTCACTGAGTGTAATAATTTTTGTTCAGTTTATGCAGACCGAATAGGTTCTGGTTCTGTTAATTAAGAAGCACTGTAATAGCAAGACATGATGTTTGATGTATAGTAGAGTTGAGGAAAATGACGATAGTCTTCAAGTACAAAGATTTCCAATACATAATTTAATAACAGGTTCTGGTCCAGGCTGAACAGGTTTTAAAAGGTTTAGTAAGTACAAAAATTTCAAATGGATAATTCTGGTCCAGGCTGAACATGTGTTACGATGTAGGGCACGGAGCAGGACGCCTGTCTTTTATATATTAAGATGATTTCTCTTTTCTTAGTGTTGTTTTTAAAGTGGAAATTTTTTTTTTCAAATGAAAATTATTTTTGAGAGCGTAATGATGTAGTGATTGATTTTTTTTCCGTAAGTAAGATTTTTCTGAAAAAAAATTACTTAAGTATGAGAACGCATAGAAGATTTTCCGGCCATACTTTTTTAAAAACGATCAAAGAGCAACTGTTACAGTGTTAAATTAATTTCAAATGGCAAACAAAAACATGATTAGAATTAAATAATAATGTACTCTTCACACTTGTTTAACTTGATTAACCTTTCTCTCCTACTTATCTATCACCCCATTTCCGAATCAAGGAAGACTTAACTGAAGAAGTTTCACAACTGAAATCCTTGGTTCGAAGTTAAAACAAGTAAAGAAAGTTTAAAGTCGGTCAAGCCCCACTATGAAATACCCTAAACCTACGTTTTTGAAATTCAATAATATTATTAAAAATAGGCGTGTCCGTGGGCGGATGAAGCCCATACTTTATTTACATTTTAATTTTGATGAAACATTTCCAAATACCAAGTTTTATTTTTGTAGCTCACATGTCTCACATGCCTTTATAGTGTTTTCGCTACTATGGATTATATGGGAGTTAAGCGTGTTCGTTAAAGGACTACGCCCAATTTTTGAACTCATCGTAGTTTTGGTATAAAATACATACATTCCAGATTTTATCTCTGTAGGTCAAACATAAGTTTATTTATGAAGTTTTAAATTTTTAGGTTATATGGTAGGTGGGCGTCTCCGTGGGTGATTCACATCCATGTTTCAACAACATCTTTATTTTGATATAAAATACATGCATACCAAATTTTATCTCTCTAGGTTAAACAGAAGCTAATTTATTGAGTTTTCAATTTTTGTATTATATCGGAGGTGGGCGGGTGACACCCATTTTTCGTGTCACATACCCAATTTTATTGTTTAAGCTTAATTATGAGTTTATTTATGCAGTTTTAAATTTTTGCGTTGAATGGGAGGTAGGCGTGCCCGTGGGCAGAGCGTCGGTACCGAGTTTCATCTAATTATCTCAACTCCTGCTATTTATCCTGTGTTTACGGACGGACGGACATGTATAGCTCGATATACTTTTCTATACTGAACTCACTTCGTTCTATGCGTTACAAACGTTTGCACAAAGTTAATATACTCTGACCTTTCAGGCTTAGGGTATAAAAAGCGTTTAACTACACAAAAACCAGTATGGATGATATGAACATTTGACAGCTGCCAAATGCCAAATGAAAAACCCCGTATAATTTAGACCCTTTTTACTGAATTTTAAATATATTGTTAAGTTTTTATACCCGTTACCTGTAAGATCAGGGTATATAAACTTTGTGCAAACATTTTTTAACACTTAGAAAGAAGGAATCCGGTACAGAAAAGTGAATATATTTTTGATCAGCGCCACCTCACGCCTACCTCCCAAACAACCCAAATATTAAAAACTTCTTAAAGAGGCTTCTATTTTATCTACAGAGATAAAATTTGTTCCATATCTATATTATATTAAAACTAAGATGCATAAAAGAAATGGGCGTCCTTCTATTACAAGCCCCCCACTTCCCATACAACCCACAGTATTGAAACCACTATAAAAAGGCTTATGTTTGACTAAAGAGATAAAACTTGATACGAAAGAATTTTATATCAAAACAAAGGTGTTCACAAGAAATGGGCGTATCTCACAACATGGGTGAACCCACTGTATAATTCTATAAATAAGACTTTGAATAAAAATAAGAAGCTTTTTCTATTTGTTTTAGAATTTTAATATACAGTTGCGGTCAAAATAATAGTAGTGCCAAATATAAAAGTGATCTAGCGCATTATTTTGTAAACAAAGTTTTTTTAAACCGTTTTTTAAACCGTTATATGGTGAGTATACAATCTGGTGACCTGATATTGTAAGCAACAATTTTTTGTTGTTTTTGTAAATTCACTTTTATTAAGAATTGATGCAAATTTGTGCGGTCAATAAATAGTAGCAATTTATTAATACATAAAAAGCAATGAAAAATTTCGCTAAATTATATTATAAATACATAAAAAAGTAAGTAGTAAGCTATATCCGATCAGCTAATATAAAAACAAAATTAAATTGTGGCGTTTTTTCCAATAATGGGACCAGAAAAGCATTGCTCTGATGAAAAGCGGGAATTGAGACAAAAATCAGCTCAAATGTTCATCAACCATGGTTTGCAATGCTTTAAAATACACTAAAAAAGCAAAGACACAAATAAAAAAAACTGCAGTACAAATAAAAAAAACAAGTAAGAAACAAGTATTAGTACTTTACGTAGACTTCTTAAGGAACAATATTTATGCGCGCATAGTCCTCGGAAAGTGCCTCTTTTAACCAAGAAGCATGTCCAAAAAGGATTCAGTTCGCAAGAGATCATGCTACGCAGTCAAATGAAAAATGAAGGAACCTTTTTTGGTTTGACGAATGCAAAATTGTAATGTACGGTGTTAAAGGGTCTCGTCAATATGTTCGACATCCTCAAAATAGTCAGTACAACCCGAAGTATACCACAAAATCCATTAAACACGGTGGTTGCAGAATCATGGTTTGAACATGCATTTCTTTCTATAGTGTTGGTTCAATATATTGTATGGAATAAGTAATGGATCAACATCTTCACTTAAAAATATTAAAGGAAAATATGCTTCCGTATGTCCAAGAGGATATGCAGCTAATATGGGTTTGTCAACAAGATAACGACCCAAAACATTCGAGTAAACTTGCGAAGAAGAGGTTCTTGGGCAATCGGATCGCGCTCTTGAAGTTGCCCGCTCAGTCGCCGGATCTAAATCCGATCGAAAATTTTGTGGTGTGATGTTAAAAAGGGCATTGCTTACTCTAAACCTCAGCAAACAAACATCAGCTTTGGGAAGAGGTTGAGCGAATTAGTACGCAATACCTATCAAGACATGTCAGCAGCTTGTGAACTCAATGCCTCGTCGTTGTTAAGCAGTAATTGCTAACAAAAGTCATACAACTAAGTATTAATTACACGAAAAAATTAAAATTTATCTAGACTGTGTAGTTAATTACCAATTTTTTTGTTATTTTTCTATTTTTGTTGAACTTTTTATAATCACTACTATTTTTTTGACCGCTGTAATATGACGTAAGTGGCAAATATTTTAAGTTGTCTTCAGCTAATAGCTTGTTTTAGTTCAAAGATTATGTTAAATAAAATTTAAGGTGTGGAGAATACTTAATCTTAACGAAAATTATTAAATCCAAGAACTGGTGAGTTTTATTTTAAATTTATTTTTAGAAACGTTGGGGGCACTACTATTTTTTTGACCGCAGCTGTATATTTAAATATAATAGAAGATTTAGGGTATTCCACAGTCGAGCTTGACCGACTTTAGAGTTTCCTTACATGTGTTTTTTTTAAATTTCCCAAAAGTGTCTCTATTTTTTTGGTCTCTAGAGTTATTTATTCCCTTAAGCTCTGCAACTCCGTAACGAGACAAGAGTTAAATTTAAATTTCTTAGCTGATGCTTATTTTAACAATAGTTTTAATATGATTAGAAGAATAAATTCTGCTTTCGCTTAAATAATAATATTTTAAATATTTTATTTCATATAATTTTGTATTGTTTTGTTTTATTTACAGAATCATACATACCACGATCACTTAAACTGCTCTTCCTTCCCAGCACGATGCGTATCGTCTCAATAATACACAATGTCAGCAGTATTCCAGCCTCACGTGACAGTATATTCTCGCCATAATTCAAATTAATTGCCTTCAGGACACCAACGCCAACCTCAAAGGAGGCAAACATACCAAAATAGAATGAATTTAAATACATCAGAATCTCGTAGGTTAGACTTGCGTTCATTGCTGGTGGACGTCGTTACCGCGTTGGGCAAATAATTATAACGGTGTGTGTGTGCGTAATTAAAGGATTTTGTTGCCTGTTAGCAGTTGATAACTAAAAAAGTTACCAAAATTGAAATTTCAATACTTAATAGCTTTAATATTGTTATTCTTGTTGTTGCTTTTGCCGTTAAGGAGGGTTGCTCGGCAGGTATTTTAAATACACGGAGTAGATCTAGGCTAGTGCTGCTTAATTAAAATTATTGTTCTTTGTCATGAAAATTGGTCGCTAAGGAATTGTATAGAAGCAGCTGTTTTTTTTTTTTTTTGTGTTTTTTGTTTTGTGATAAGCTATTATAAAACAAGGCGTTGTTTTTGTATTGTATAATTTTTCTTTTAAGTATTCATGGTTTTTATGTTGTTTTGTTATTTAGCACTAACAGAGTTTTTTGCAGCTTTTCATTATTCAATATATAGATTATTTTTTTGCATATAACTGAGAAGAACTCGTATATTTAGCACAATTTTAATGACACAATAGTTTTAATAGAACCACAAATTATTGTATGTATTTTTTACACATTTTATTCGAACATGTGTCGCTGTTGTAGCTCTCCGGTTAGTTTTGACGATGATTATGATGATGATGATGATGATGATGATGATGATGATGATGCTGATGATTATGATTTTGATGAGACATTTAAGTAATAAGTCAGCTCTTAATACAATCGAAATTTCTTTTCTTTTTGCGCAAACTTTGATGAAAGAATTGTTGAGTTGTTTTCTTGTTCAACGTATTGTAATCAATTCCAAAGACTGATTTTTGCTTGTTTTGTTTATTTATTTTAATAGTTATATGCTTTTTATTAATTCTAGTCAATGTTTTTACTTGGTACTTCTTTCACTTTCGCTCTTTACGTCTTTTGGTGATTGCTATGAAGCAGTATATCTTTGAATGAAACACATTTAAATCACATAATGTTCCATCTATATACATTGCGGCCAAATGCTCAACCCTCCCAACGTGCTCTTGTCACCCACTTTTGACGGAACTCTGTATATATCGTTCAGGAAAAATGTTATGTGTTCATTTTTTAAACAAAATTTTTTTATTTTTGTTTCTCACTTTGCGCGTATATTCGTCAATTTTTTCATTTGTTTTATTTTTGGTTTTTCCATCGTACGAGTTTCCATCATTTTCATAAGGTTTTCATCGTTCTTTACGTGTTGTGTTTTGCCTTGCCGAGTGTTGGGCACCATTGTTGTTGCCATTCTAGTGCGCATCCGCAAGAAAATGTCCAGTCGTTGATGGAATTGGAAAAACGTCAAATTCTTTTGGTGTTTCTTGTTTTGTGCTAGTTTCGAGTTTCTGAAATTTTGAATGTGTCTTAAACGAGACTCGAAAAGTGAATGTCATGTAATGAATTGAAGTATTTTTGAGTTTTTAGTTTGTGATTAGTACAAATTAAGCTAGAAAATTTGCAAGATATTTAAGTAAAATAAAGCAAGCCGAAAAAATTAGTACACAGTGTATTTTAAACAAATGTTAAATATAATCTTCTAAATTAAAATTGATTATTATAAAATCAGTTTATACGGTGCAATACGAAAAAGATGCCCCAATGGCTCAACCTCGAAATTAAAGAGGAACGTTATACTAGAATAAGCCTCGAAGAGTTTTCAATATTAGCTCGAATTTATTTTTTAGAACCTACTTAAGTCTTAATTTTTTTTTTTTTTTTTTGATTTAAGTTACTCTAGAATTCCGTAGAATAACTAGAGGCTCATTCCACAGAAATGAGGAACGGAAACATGAATTCTAAAATGCATGTATTTGAAGTAATTTTTGGTTTTCGAATTGAAGTGGAATCTTAAGTTAGTCCTGCTGCAAAAATATTTTTAAATTAAATGCCTTTTTATATTATTTTGACAATTTAACTAAACAAACTTCGAGTTGAAAAAAATTTTTAAATATATTGATTTAATTTAATCAATGAAATCAGTCATCTTTTGATACAACTTTAAAAAAAATAAGGTTAGTTATATTAAAAAAGATATAAGTGTTGTGTTAGAATAGTTTGTAATAATGATTGGTTACTGCGTTTTCAAAGTACAAAATATTTAAACTGAGTGTTTTTTCCGTGTCACACCCGTCCCAAAAAAGGCTATAGTTTTCCTAAGAAGCAACATGGGCTTATGATAAGAATGAAACTTTCCTAAAGTAAGGATGTTGATGTTTTACATAAATTTGTAAACTTTTTTCATTCAACAAATTATTTTTATTCTTCATTTCCGTTACAAGAAGTTGGTCACACCCGGAACGGTTTTCAAGATTTTTTTCTAATAATGAAATTTTTGCAAGTATATGAATAATTTCTTTGATTAAAACAAGTTTTGTAAATTCATATATAGCGAAATCATTTGTATAGGTATTAATTTGATCAAAAATTCATTCGAAAATTTTTTTGCAAAAAAATATTTTTTTTTTTAAATATATTAAAAACTTGAAATTATTTGAATAGGTATTAGTTTGATACAAAATTCATGCAAAAAAATTTTTTGCAAAAAAATATTTTTTTTTTTAAATTAATACATTAATTAAAAACATATTTTTTTGATTTAAGTGTCAAAAATATGTGAAAGTTATTAAACCCATTAAGTTCTTATATATAATTCCCACATCATTCGCACTCGTCACACCCGGGACAATCTTATGTCACACCCGTCCCATTTAAAAGTTTAAAAAAGAATGGTTATCGCCATTTTTTCAAAATATTTTTCACTGGTATTCAACAGAAAATATATTAAATTTGAATATATGCAAGTCAAAAATGGTCTCATTGTGGCAGATGGACTGAATTTCAATGTTAAACTCAGAATTTTTAGTTTTTAAACTTGTGCTCGTCACACCCGTCCCAGGTGTTTAAGCGAATGTAACTATTAAACTAGTATAAATAATTGCATTATGTTTTAGCATTTTGAAACCTTAGGGCATCTTCTAAAATACCCTTTAGTAAATTGCTAAAATTTTAACCGGTTAATACCATTTTCAGCACGATAAAGTAGTCAAAACGTCACACTCGTCTGTATGGAATGAGCCTAGAGCTGAATTGGCCAATCCGAAGATTAAAACGCCATCACCAATTATGATTATTGTATCCTTTGTTAAAATATATTATCAAATACATGTAATTGCTTATCGAAAACTCGAACGCTCTCACTTTTTTATATCAAACGAATACATCTCAAAAGATCGAAGTAGGACTTCCGTGCAACTGACTGTATTTATACTTAAACCACTTCGAAACTTTATATGATGTTCTTAATTAAAATGAATTTTTTATTATCGATTGGAGCTTTACACCCTCCATGGTGAAGAGATTAAACGGAAGTGAGTCTTAATTTTTAAAAAAGAATTTTTATTTTTTATTTTTTTAATAAAACTAAGGAAACTAACTCAAAATATAAAAATACATCGCACACTAAATACAAAACAGTCACAACTCAAAAAACATAACTTTTCAGGAAAAACGAAAAATAAAACTCTTTGGTTGAAACTAAAGAAGAAAAGTCATTTTCATTTAAACACATAAACTTTATTTGTCCAGTTGATGAAGAAAATGATGAAAAAGATAGTGAGATATGTATATTTTGTGAATGGATTTATAACAAAAATCATGATCGTAAACTCTTGAGTTGTGACTGTTTTGTATTTAGTGTGCGATATATTATAAAAACTAATCAACAAAAAAAAATAAACTACGCCAAAATCACTACAGAGTAAAAAAGAATTTTAAGTTACTTTTCCTATTAATCGTGGTAAAATTTGATACTTTGTTTAAATCGGTGATTTCATGTCAAAATGCACACTTTTCTAAAATCACTATTTTTGAAACTTTTTTGGTGGATAGTTCTTCTGAAAGTATAATAACTGCGTATAACCCGTTTCAAAAGAGAAGAACATTCTTAGTTTCATATTTCGATGCGCAGTGAGAAATTATTTCTACAGCTAGCAATTTTTTTGAGCGTAATTTATTGCTCTTTTTGTACTGTTTGCTGAACTTTATGTTTTTTAACACAGTACTTTAAAACCAACGATCAATTTTATTGTGTTATCACAAAATCTGTTTTGGGTTGCAGGATATCACAGCCGAAGCCTTAAATCCTTTTTTGAACTATTTATTTAAAAATAAATTATTTTATTAAGAAAAAAATTGTGAAGTGAAATTCCGGCTGACAAATTATTTTCTGACACAAATTTTGTTTTCAATTTTGAATGGTTGATTTTGAAAAATAAGATTCAGTACTTCCGCAGCGCAGTTGCGATGAACAACAAAATTTAGGAATATACAATATTTTTTTCATTAATATTGCTGCTCAGAGAATATTCAATTTTATTTTTAATATCGACCAATCAGAATTAAGAACACTCTCAAAATTATTTTCTCATTCTCAAACATGCGCGAAAATGTTCTTCTCTTTTGAAACAGGCTATATAGTCCGTTTCAAAAGAGAAGAACATTTTTTAGTTTAATTTTTCGATGCGCAGTGAGAAATTACTTTTAAAGCTAGAAAATTTTTTAGAGCGCAATTTCTTGCTCTTTTTGTACTGTTCGCTGAATTTTATGTTTTTTTTGCGTGTTTTTTACTATTTTTCTATATATTTAAATGCGCAAGCATTCAGAACAAATGATCGCACAAGTACGGTGTTGCACCGACGGCCTGCAGCAACCTGCATCTTGAGAGAGAAATCAAATACAAATTACATACAAAATAAATTATTTTCCTAAAAAAAAAATTGTGAAGTGAAATTTTGGCTAACAAATTATTTTTTGACGCCCCCTTTTTTTTCAATTTTGATTGGTTGATTTTGAAAAATAAAATTCAGTACTTCCGAAGCGCAGTTGCCATGAACACCAAAATTCAGGAATATACATTAATTTTTATACCCCCACGCGTACTGCGTAAGGGGTATATTAATTTTGTCACGACGTGTGTAACACCCAAAAGGAGGCGTGGTCCGTCTGTCGACACGATTACAGCCGTAATTTTGAAGATATCGTAATGAAATTCGATATTTAAGCTTTTTTTAAAAAACTAAGGTCAAGTTCGAGAATGGGCTAAATCGGATGAAAACCACGCCTACCTCCCATACAACCCCAAAATTGAAAACTCAACAAAGAAGCTAATATTAAAGCTACAATACTGAAATTTGGTATATGTGTATTCTATGTCAAAACTGAGATGTCTTAGAAAAATGGGCGTCATCCACCCACTAACACGCCCACCTCCCATACAGCCCCAAAATTCAAAAATCTATAAAGAGGCTAATATTAAAGTCACAAGACGGAAACTCAGTAGTTGTGTATTCAATGTCAAAACTAAGGTGTGTTAGAAAAATGGGCGTCATTTACCCATTAACACGCCCACCTCCCATACAACCCCATAATTGAAAACTCTACAAAGAAGCTAATATTAAAGTTACAAGACGGAAACTCGGTAGTTGTGTATTCAATGTCAAAACTAAGGTGTGTTAGAAAAATGGGCGTCATCCACCCACTAACACGCCCACCTCCCATACAACCCCAAAATTGAACAATCTATAAAGAGGCTAATATTAAAGTTACAAGATGGAAACTCGGTATTTGTGTATTCAATGTCAAAACTGAGGTGTGTTATAAAAATGGGTGTCATCCACCCATTAACACGCCCACCTCCCATACAACCCCAAAATTGAAAAATCTATAAAGAGGCTAATATTAAAGTTACAAGACAGAAACTCGGTATTTGTATATTCTATGTCGAAACTGAGGTATGTTAGAAAAATGGGCGTCATACACAATCTAACACGCCCTTCTCCCATACAACCCAAAAATTTAAAACTTTATAAAAAGGCTTTTATTTAAGCTACAGGAAAACAATTTGATATGTATGTATTTAAGACACATAAAAATAATAATATCTCTCAAAAGCTTATACAAAAACCTCTCCAATTTAAGATTCTTCCACCCTTAAGAATCGGCCGTGGGGGTATTTTTACTTCGGCCAAGTTGAAGTATACCTTACTAGTTTTCATTTATTTTTCTGCTCAGAGAATATTCAATTTTTTTTTTAATGTCGACCAATCAGAATTAAGAACACCCTCAAAATTATTGTCTTATTCTCAAACATGCGCTAAAATGTTCTTCTCTTTTGAAACAGGCTATACTTTGTTTTTGCAAGTTAATTTTTTTTGCAGAGTTGTCAAAAACACTAAAAATTATACAAAAATTTAATAGGTGCATATATTTGAACAGCTCTATCTTCTAAACTGAAAGTCGTACAGTAAAGAAGTTGGGGTATTGTTGAAGTATCTTGAATGCATCTTTCTGGTGGTGTCATTTTTTTATGGTACTCATTTGAAAAAGTTATATTTTCTAATTCCGAAGTTAACCATCATGTTTTTCGCAATCGGCGCCACAACTTTTTCACCTTTTCAATAAAGTGTCATATTATTTATTCTGAAGGTTAACGCAAAATTTAAAGTTGGATCTCCAACGATTGCTATTTTTAACGATTTTTTTTAAAAAGCCTATCAAAGTTTTTCTATTTTTGTATACCGAAAATTTTATTTTAATACAAAAAAAACATATTGTTCCTTGCTTTAAAATTTGCAACCAAAGAAACTTCTGAATCTTCTGAAAATATTTTTCATACATATGGACATGTGCACTAAGGTGGATCAAAAAATGTTGTTTTCTCAAATCCATTTATATAGCTGTAGTTTCAGGTCAATAAAGAACATGCACACGAAGAAAATTATTTGCGTGTGATTCATGCATAGTCTACTCATAAATCTAGGTGCTCTCCTATTTTTCAATTCATACGGCTTAAAATTCTAATTGTGGTTTAAACTCAAGTGTTCTATGCATCATTTCTATGCATCATTCTTGAAAAACCTGACACATAAAGTTATGCATGACACATGATTACTGTTCGCATACACCATACTCAACAACTCAAGTGTTAAGGTCTTCTTGCTCATGAATTTTTAAATATATTGCATAAGCCATATTTTTTGTCAAAAATTTATATCACATTTTCTGAGCAAATATTGCATAACTCATGTTTTAAATTCTTACAAATATTTTGTTTATGATTGAAGTAGAAGGCACAGAAATTTTTTGCCTTGATAGTCGACCGTGATGAGTGTTGAGTTTTTAAAACATTTCACTCGGGTACGAGCCCGGATAAAACAAAAATATTTTTTTAAAATTTTTTTTTTTTAAACAAATATAAATGTCAATGTAAATAGTGGGGAGATTACGATTTCCGGGGCGCCGCTATTTGACGATGGATTCGAAGAGTACTCTTAATAAAAATAAGAATAGCCAAAGGAAATGTTGTGTTATCGATTTGTTTCCGAGTTATCGATTTTTTAAAAATTTTTTTTTGCTATAAGGTCTATGAAGAAAACCGGCTGTAGTATTCTTAATATATAACCGATATTAATGATTAAGATAAAATTTAAAAGGTTATATGTAAGGCTTTTAGAAAAATTTAATTCTAAAAAAAATTTTATGAAAATTAATGAAATCTGTTAAGTACTTTGTATTTTATAGGTATTTTTATGCAATACAAATATATTTTCTTACATAAAACCGTTATTTTCTCAAAAATTACCGTTATTACTATGAATTATAAAGAAAAAATTATTAAAGCTTGAAAATTTATCTTTCAATTGGTATATAATATATATAATTTATTTGACTTTTTGTCGTGTTTTTTATGATACAATGATTTGCCCTTGTACGGAAAATTGCTTATTTCACTCATATTTACCTTAGATGTTTTTCTTTCTTACTCCATATTTACGAATATCGCCATTACAATACAATATTTATATGAATTAACGGGATTTTCGAGTCAGTGAAAAAAATTTGTATTTTTTGGTCGATCAGTTAATAAAAAAATAAATATTTTTATTTATCGAAAAAAAGGTAAAACTTTCAGCTTATCAAAAAATATATATTTTTAGTACCTTAAAAACGAAAATTTTGCAGAAAAAAAACGGTTCCTTTAATTAAAAAATTCAAATCTGATATATATTCGCTTATAAATTTAAAAACATTTTTGAAATTATATTTGTATTATATATCGTTGAAAAGGCATTTAATTTCCTTTCGAATAGCATGTCAATCTTTAAGATTCATTGGATATTGGCAAAGATATAGAAAATTTTGTGAACAGATTTTTTAACAAAGAAAACACTTGGAAAGTTAAAATTTTATGTAATATAGTGTGAAATTAAATAAAAAATGTATATTTTTATATGTCAAACAAAAGGTCTAACTGTAAGCTTTTCAAAAAAAATATATTTTTAGTAACTTAATAACGTAAATTTTTTATAAAATAACGGTTCTTTTTATTAAATAATTCACCTTTGGAATAAATTCGCTTATAAAATATTATAGCAATGATATTTATAACAAATATATTTGAAAGGTCATTTAATGACCTTTGAAATGACATATCAATTTTAAAGATCCATTGAGTAACGACAAAGATATAGATGTTTTTCGAACAGATCTTTTAACAAAAAATTTGTTTTAAAAAATCGATAACTAATAGAGTTATCAATTTTTTGTTCGGCGAATCATGTTTTTTTGTTGTTTTCTACCAGAAAACATATTCAAATCGCGGCGCCCCGGAAATCGTAATCGTGCCTAAATAGTAATAAAAAAACAATTTCTTAGTTCATAGCTGGGCTAAAATAAAAATTAAATAACAAATACAAAAACCTAGAAGTTTTTGTTGGAATTTTCTGACAGTTTTTGAGATGAGCAGTTCTTAAATATGTTTTGCTACAATTTATCGTTACCAACAGCTCAGTGGAAGTGTGAATGGCTTGCATGCGGAGGACGTAGGTTCAAACACCGACTGTGTAAGTAATAACATTTTAATTTAATTATTGGAATTCCAATTCTACGTCTCATTAATTGCTTAGACAGAAATAATATCCGAAATAATATTGCATTTGCATTCCAAAAAATTCTTCTTAGCTATATGTTATATTTTATTTTATTTAAAAAAAAATGTTGCTGCCCTCGTTGTTTGCGTCTAAAGCCAACACAAACAAGCGCGGCTAAACTCGAACTCAGAAAGTTGTGATTCAATTTCATTAAAAGGTGTAAATTCGTAGCAAAATTATATCATTTCAGAATTTAAGTGTAAGTAACCACGAATCATGCGATCATAAGTCATATATGGGCAAATCCTGAAAAAGGTCAACCAGAACCAAAAAATATAAGTTTGTATTTTCGTTAAAGTTTTATTATAATTAGTAAGCTGCATCACTACTCTCTTATATCCGACTCTTAAAATGCACTTGTTTTTTCATAATTTTCTACATTTAGAGTCTCTTTGCATCACTCATACGAAAATCTTATTTTCTCCTTTTTTACTTGTTTCTGTTAAGCTTTTAAAATCAATCTTTCGCTCTATTTTTTATTTTTTTTATATATTGTTTTATATTTGTTATCTTTCTTTTTTGATCTTCTGCAATGAGATCAATCTAAGTACTACTGTATAACTGTTAATGTTGTTAACCTGTTTTTTGTCAAGTGCCCGCTGTATCAAACGTCCGACACGGAAATATCCATTTAGTTTGCCACAAAATCGCAAAAAGTGAAGTTATCGTGAAGAAGGTATATTTTTTAAACAAGCTGAACTAATTCTTTAAATAAAAAAAAATTATTGAAAAAATTAACGGAATTTAGGTTTTAAAGCTAATTTTTTATTGAAACGTCCGAACGGTAAGTCGGTAAGGAGCTAATTTAGTCATAATGTAATAAGATTATACTTGTGTTTATTTTTATTTATGCAGATGTACAATTCATGAGGAGCTAGGTCCAAAGTATGGGGAAACAAAATTAAAAATAACGAAGAATATAGAGCAAGGGAAGCTGAAAGAAAGTGAATTTACAGGCAGAAAGTAAAAGTGCAATCAGCACTAACCCCTCAGTCAGCAAAAAACTAAAAGTTAAAACCAATAAAAGGTTAAAGTCTTTTCGAGAGAAAAAAAAAAGAATTAGCAAGACTTCCATCATTACAGCCATATACTTGTAAGCAAATTTCGGGTAAAGCTGTACGAAAAGCAGAACGAGCCTACGACTTTTATACCTGTTCTAAAAAATATATTTCCGGTACACAAATAATTTATATTTCAACAATAAAAATTGATGATTAAGTTGTATCCATAAGTAAAATCTGCAATGGTGTTAAACCTATTCCAAACCTAAAATTTTATCACCGCTTGAAATATTTAAAAAAAAAAACTTTATAAAAGCATCTAAAACTGCGGCTTCAAAAATATTTTTGCAATGTATATTAAGTTTAATTAATCAGTTCATATATTAACAATAAAATTTCAAAAATTAAGCCTAAAAATACTCGTTTTTATCTAGAGAAAAAACCTGAAACGTCCGAACCAATGGGATAATTTACTGTGACCTCACTATGAGCTAAATAAAGACGCGGTATGATTTGTTTCAAAGCTTGTTAAATTTATAATAAGTATTGTCTACTGACTTTTTTTGTATGCCTGATAATTTCGCAGATCTGGGCATAGTATTAACTTAAGCCTAAATCTACTTCCGTTTCGTGAAATGTCCGATCGCATATTTAAAATAAAAATTATTATCAAAATTGGAGTTAAATAAAAATTGTTTTATTTTCTATTTATCATACCAATGAATAGCCTTTCGATAATATACATCTTTCCCTAATATACCTCAGGATCATATGAAAAAATTAAAAAGAAACGTCCGAATGAAACGTCCGACACGCTGGATTTGCCCATATCATGAATTGTGTTTTAAAGCATAGAATCATGGCTAATTTTTGCATGAATTGTGTGCTGAATGCTTTATTGCTGCGTTCAATTCTCTCCGTGCAAGATATTATTTATCTTTTTAAAGTTTTAAAGTGAAACAGTTCGAGCATCGATCATCGAAGCGTCTAACGATGCACTATGGCACGATTAGTGCAAATAAGAGGGAAAAATAGTTTGTTAACTTTTATGACCGTTTTTGGTATTTTAGACAAAGCCAAGTATAAAAAAGGTATTAACGAATTTAAGAAAAGGTGGGCGTGACAGCTCCCATACAAATTTTTTTCAACACATTTTTCGAAATATCTAGAGAACCAGTTAAGCTATACAAATCTTCAAGGTAATCACCTAGTACGTCATTTAAACTATGATTTTCGATTTAGAGCAACATTTTTTCGATCCAACAATTCTTCGACACATTACTTATTAACAAATACATGAGAAAGGCCATTAAATTGGCATCTATATAAAATTATGAAGCTTAAGTACACAAATCTTGTACAATTAAAAAAAAATACAAGTATGGAAATTAATCATCTTCGGTTTATTGGAAAAAACATGCATACCAAATTTTATCTCAGTGGGTTGAACATAAGCTTATTTATTGAGTTATCAATTTTTGGGTTGTATGGTAGGTGGGCGTGTCTATGTGCAGACGTTTTCGAAGGCATCTTTGTGTTGATATAAAATACATACGTACCAAATTTTATCTTTCTAGGTTAAACATGAGCTTATTTAATGAGTTTTTAATTTTTGGTTGCATGGGAGGTGGGCGTGTCCGTGGGCGGATGAATTCCATTTTTCAAATACGTCTTTGTTTTGATATAAAACTCATACGTACCAAATTTTATCTCTGTATGTTAAACATGAGCTTATTTATTGAGTTATAAATTTTTGGATTGTTTGGGAGGGTAGCGTGGCCGTGGGTGGATGACATGTACTTTTCGAAGACGTCTTTGTTTTGATATAAAATACATACTTACGTGAGCTTATTTATTATGTTTTGAATTTTTGGTTGTATGGGAGGTGGGCGTGTCCTTGGGGGGAAGATATCTATTTTTCAAGACATTTTTGTTTTCATATATAATGCACACATACCTTATTTTATTGTTGTAGATTAATTATGAACTTATTTATGCAGTTTTTAATTTTTGTGTTGTATGGTAGGTAGGCGTGTCCATGGGCGGATTCCAAAAATATTCACAAAAATATTCAAGGATCTGCAATAGTGCAGATCCTTGAACTAATGTAACCATGTGTGCCGAGTTTCATCCAATTATCTCAACTCCTTCTTCTTATCCTGTGTTTACGGACAACAAACAAACGGACATGAATAGCTCGATGCACGAGGTGACCCTGATCAAGAATATATATACTTTTCTATACCGAACTCGCTTCGTTCTATGCGTTACAAACGTTTGCACAAAGTTAACTAACCTACAAAGTTTCAAAAAAATCAGGAACACTAAGGTCAGCTTTTCCTAAAACTTTGTCGAAATGATATGGAATCACCGATTATTATATTGAAAATCTTATTATTTTTTTTTCTAATTTGTTTTATATTTATCATAAATATATTATTTTTTTTATGATAATAAATGCTTTGTAGTCGGCGCTAATCATTTTCATTAAATAATATGTATGATATATTTACCCCCCCCCCGCCCTATTTTAAACTTTTGTTATTAATTTTTATTTAAATGTTATTTTAAAAGCTTTGCACACATAAACATTCTTACTCTTCTGTCTGGGTGAGCTTCGAAAACTGACATTGAATATGCTATTGTGTGTTGCACAATAAATTGATGTAATAAGCGCCGCCTTCGAAGCTTTTATTATAAAAAAAAATAAAATATTTATGATAAAAATAAAACAAATAAGGAAAAATTAATATAATAAGATTTCCAATATAATCTAATATATAAAAATCTCGTGTCACAGTTTTAGTGTTTGAACTCCTCCGAAAAGGCTGGACCGATTTAAATTAATTTTTTTGTATATTTGGTAGGTATGAGAATAGGTCGTAAAGTATTTTTCACCCTCTTACGCGCAAGGGGCGTGGCACTTTTTCAAGTACACACATTTTTCGGATCTACTTTCGTCTATGAGTCAAACATCAATGAAAGTCGGTGCACACTTACTTTTGAGTCGTACCTTTAGACTATCAAATTAGAGCGATCTTTGAAAAGGTGGGCAAGGCACCACCCATAAATTTTTTTTTTTTTTTTTTTTATTTTATTCGCGAAGGGGGAACCTTCAAAAGGTTGCACGGTGGCACGGTGGGAGTGTGCGATTCCTAAGCACTAAACCTAAACCTCCGCATTGAATCTTCGACCCAGTATGAATCCCGTGGAACCGCCGTAAGGCATAACTTCGCGGGATGGGGGAACAGCACTAAGCTGAAAACTGATGGACTAATTTTGCCTGTCGGATGACTGTCAAGTTAAGAGCCTAAATTTTCTCCTTAACTTGATGTCGACTCTGGGTCGGGGAGAACCCTAAACATCGAATATAGTTCCCTATCTCACGCTGAACTATTTTGCAAACGCTCGACTCTTCGAAGTTCGTCGATTATGCGTTTGGACATGGAGCTTACACCTGACCAGTTGGTTTCGCTTCTCAACATGAGGTTCACCAAGGTTTGGGGGTGTCACCACTTCGCCCAGGCGGACCGAAGCATCAGTTCTTGCTTCGTTGAACCTAGGGCACTCGAAGAGGACGTGTGCAGTGTCTTCTACTATGCTACCAGGGCAATGAGTGCAATAGGGGTCACTTGCATGTTTGAATTTATGCAGGTATGCTCTAAAGCAACCGTGCCCGCTCAGAATTTGGGTGAGGTAGAAATTCACTGAACCATGACTTCTACCACACCACACGGAAAGGTTAGGGATGAGGTGATGGGTCCAGCGTCCCTTCGCCGATCTATCCAAACGTGCCTGCCACTGGGATATACTTCTCTCTCGCGCCAGTTTTTTACGAGAGGATGCGCTCTCGCTAACAGCTCCTGGTTGGGCCTCTTCCACCAAGAGGTCGATGGGGATCGAGCTAGCGAGCACTAGAGCTGCATCCTCAGACACTGTTCTGAAAGCGCAGCACACTCTAAGAGCGCCTAGTCTGTACACCGACTCTACTCCTCGACGGTAGGACTTCACCTTAATCGCTGCAGCCCAGACCGTTGATGCGTACATCAAAATCGAACGCACGACATTGAGAAGAAGTGTCCTGCGAGCTTGCTTTGGTCCTCGTGTATTTGGCAACATTCTTGCTAGCGCCAGGCATGAATTGGCTGCTTTTCTGTGGGCATACTCTAGGTGCTGTTTGAAACAGAGTCGAGAGTCGATTAGCACACCGAGGTACTTAATAAATGGTTTTGAGCGTACCTCCGTCCCGCGCACGTTTATAACTGCGATTTCGGACTTTTTACGGCTACTTATAGGCACCGCCTCCGTCTTATGTTCCGCTAAACTAAGCCCAGCTGACTTTAGCCAGTCGTAGATAGTGCTAATAGCAACACTACTAAGGGCCTCTACTTCTTCTATGTGTTTAGCTGTAACAACAACCGCTAAATCATCCGCGAATCCGACGATCTTGACACCTGTAGGTACCTCGAGCCTTAGAACACCATCATACATGACGTTCCACAGAAGGGGCCCTAGAACTGACCCCTGTGGAACGCCACCAGTGACATTGTACGTTCATTCTTCACCCATAAAATTTAATGTTTTGATATTGCATAGCTTTAGAACTAAATGTCGTATAACACTGAAACTCAGTATGAAGTAACTGATTCGACAGGTCTTTTAATTATAAAACAGACACGGGCATTGGAAAATTGAGCGTGGCTCTGCCCATACAATTACAATTTTCGACACAGAATAAATAGCTCGAGAAGTAAAAGTCACAGAATATTTAAACTTATAATGGAGTTACAATTTGGTAGTGTCCTGCTAATGGAATGCTAGAATGGGCATTGTGTAATAATATAAGACACATTTCATTTAAATTGAATCACTTTGGAAACAAAAGTCACAAATTATATATTATTACCAATAGTCAAAGTTGGTTTGGAGTAACTATTTTGGTGATATTCTACTGCTACGAAATACTCGCAAACTGAAGCGGGTATTAAACAAGAGGTTTGGTTCCCCCATAAAAGACAATTGTTTATATTAAATAGCTTTGAAAATAATGGTCACATAATCTTGAAGCTCAGAGTGGAGTTTCTAATTGTTGATGACCTTCTATTGGCAAACTGGAACAGACATTGGACAAGGACGGCAGCAACGCGTCGGGTACCAGCTAGTAATGTATAAAAATAAATTATAAAATTTTATCACTATTAATAGGAAAAGTAATTTATAATAGTTTTTTACTTTGAAGTGATCTTGAAGTAGGTTTTTTTTTGTTAAAAAGTTTTTATTTCTTCCTTTTTAGAGAATATGATAAATTTTGGAAAAAGTTTTGTTAACTACGTAAACACAATTATTTAAGCTCATAATTTTGAAAATGCCTTTTTTTGTGGTTTCTTATTCTTTATTCTTTACTCTTTTGAATTTTTTTAATGTATGAATAAGAAATGGTGAAAATATCAATTGTCTACTACCTGTAGTTTTTTTGCTACATCCTTTTGAAGCAGGGACATAAGAGTTATAACCAATATTTGAAAAAATCCTGAAATAATAATTAATCAAGAATTTTTAAAACCTGTTCTCTGAATAATAGTTACAAATAACCAATGTTTTTTTGGTCTTTGATAACCATTTTTTGATAAGATTTTTCTACATCAAATTTAGTAAAAATTAGAAGAAACTATTAATTAAACTATTGGTAAAATAAGGATAACAAAAGTAGTTTAGTTAAAATACGGATTTCTGATAAGTTAGTGTGCAAAATTTTATAAAAATATCTAAAGATTTGCGAACTGAAACGTGGTTATAGAAGACAGAAAAAATAATAATCTTTCATATTGGTTATCAAAGACCAAAAAAAAAAATCGTTTATAATGGTTACAGAAGACCAATAACAATAAAAATCTTTCATAATGGTTACCAAAGACCAAAAAAAATAAAAATCTTTTGTAATGGTTACGGAAGACCAAAAAAACCAATAATCTTTCATAATCGTTATCAAAGACCAAAAAAAATAAAAATCTTTCATAATGATTATGGCAGCACTACAATTTTCTGGGTAATTTATAATTATTATTACAGGCCCAATTTTTTTTCAGCTATTTTTTCCATAACCTTTTGCATATTTAAAAAATAATAAGAGTTAAATCGGGTCCCTGTTTTGAAGTCATTGGAATTTTGAAAAAAATTTTTGTTTTAATTTTTATAAGAAATCAGTGTAGTTTTTATAAAATCACTGTGGTCAGAATATTCTTCCTAGATGTTTAATATTTCATGGTAAGTGGGTGGGAATCTAAATTCACATTTCTGCATATTTAGTTATTAAATTGGTTTGTTATATCATAGAATAAAAGACTTTAAGTAGTAAAAACAAAATTTTTTTATTGTTTGTTAATCAATGTTTAATGGTCTTAAAGAATCTTCCGGCGGCTTACTTCAATCTGCAGTTATTTTTTTTGTAACCTCTCATCATTTCCTAATAATAAAGAGTAAGTTATAGCTGCAGATAAAGCTGATATAACTTTTTACATCATTACATTTTCTCAAGAATAAAGAAAACACATGTTTTAATAAAAATAGCATATAAATTGAGAATGAATGAGTTTCCTTGCTAAATTTCTTTAAAATTTTTTGAAATTAACACTTTAGTTAGAGACTAACTTCTCATTCATGTCATCAGAAATTAAAATAAGCATTTTCGACTTAAGAATAACCAACATATAACATCAGATCCATTTTATTAGTAATCTAATTTTTTATTCTCTAGAATTGATAAAAGCCACACTGTGCGATACCGGGATCCTGGTCCCGTTTAAATTGGCTCTTACAAATAAAACTTAAATTTGTTTTTTTTTCTTAGATGCCAACTAAACCTTTAAATCATCAAAATATAATTTCCAAAAATGTACAATAGCCTCTTTCGAAAACACTGTAGGTTAATTTGAATTTCCAACTTTTGTAAAAACCACACTTATTTAATTAGTGACAAATTCAGTTTCTTCCAATAAGGTCAAATACTGAGATATTCACGATTGAAATTGAGTGACTTTTTAACCCGTTTTTAGCAGTTGGGCTGAAAAGTTCGTAGGCTAACATAGTGAAACACTTTTTATACCCTAAACCTGAAAGTTCAGGTATATTAACTTTGTGCAAAGGTTTGTAACACCCAGAAACAAGCGAGTCCGGTATAGAAAAGTCTATATATTCTTCATCAGTGTCACCTCGTTAGTCGATTAAGCCCTGTCCGTCCGTCCGTCGGTGTGTTGTCAGCAAACACAGGATAAGAAGAAGGAGTTGAGATAATTTAATATTTTTGGAATCCGCCCATGGACAGTATAAAATCAGTATAAAAAGTATAAAAAGCATTGTATTAAAGCTACAGAAAAAAAAGTTAATATTTATGTTTTTGTATCAAACCTAAGACGTACACAACAAATGGGCGTGGTCCGCCTACAATCAGGAACACCTCCCATACAACCCACAAAATTTAAAAGTATATAAAGTGGATTATTATTGCCATACCTTAATACCATACCATACTTTAATATTAAAACAAAGATGTTTACAAAAATGTGTCTCACACGCCCACAAACACTCCCACCTGCCATACAACCCACAAAATTGATAAAGCTATAAAAAGGTTAATATTTGAGCTACAGAGATGACACTTGGTATGGTATGATATCAAAGCTAAGGTGTGCAGAAAAAATGTGACCACCCGTACAACCCACTTTAATTTAACCTATGTAATTAATGTTGTTATCTATCATGAATATATCCTATAAAAAATCAAAAATAAAAAGTAATTTCCATTTGCTTTCGTATCTTAATTTATATTTATATGCTAAATAGCTGGTACCCAGCGCGTAACTGCTGTCCTTGTCCAATGCTTGTTCCAGTTTGCCAATAGAAGGCCATCAACAAATAGTAACTCCACTCTATGTTTCAATATTCTGTGGCTACTATTTCTTTAGCTATTAAATACAAAAACTTGTCTTCAAACGGAGTCACACCCCTTGTTCAATACCCGTTTTAGTTTGCGAGTACTTCCGAGTAGTAGGATATCACCAAGTAGTTACTCCAAACCGATTTCCTTTATCATGTGACTATTATTTCCAAAGTTATTCAATTTAAAAAAATGTGTCTTATGTGGGTGGATCCACACCTATTATACAATGCCCGTTGCAGTATCAGGACACCACCAAATAGTAACTCCATTCTGAGTTGAAATTTTCTGTGACTTACTTCTAGCTATAGACTATATCTGTATCGACAATTTTAATTGTATGGGTGAAGCCACGCCCCGTTTTCCAATGCCCGTGTCTGTTTTATAAATAAAAGACCTGGCTCATCAGTTACTTCATATTTAGTTTCAATGTTATACGACATTTAGTTGCAAATCTATGCGATTTAAAAACATTTCATTTTATGGCCGGAAACATGCGACCCTTTCCAAAAGTCGCTCAAATTTGATAGTCAAAGGCCAAGACTCAATAGTAAGTTCGTACCCAGTTTCATTGATGTGTGATCTTGAAAAAGTGGCACGCCACTCGCGGTTAGGAGGGTGAAAAACACTTTACGACCTATTCTCATACCTACCCAATATACAAAAAAAAATTCAATAAAATCGGTTCAGCCGTTTCGGAGGAGTTCAAACACTCACACCGTGACAAGAGATTTTTATATATTAGAAGATTATAGGATAATCCATATATTATTCAACATAGTTGCCTTCGAGGGCTATACAACGATTATAGCGGTCATACAATTTAACGATACTATTTTTATAGTACGATTCCTGTATCGCCTCAAAATAGGCCTAAGTTTCAGTGATAACTTCTTTATTAGTGCTGCGTTTATTTCCAGCGAGCATTCTTTTGAATTTTGCTAACAAAAAATCACTGGGGGCCAAATCTGAAAAATCTCTTTGCACTCGGTTCATTGCGTGCTCTTACTCGGCTAACTGTTGGTTGATTGAATTTGGAGTATAATGATGGAGCTATGTTTCGTCCAACAGGAAACGTCATATAAGGACGACAAAATTCGTTATTATTACGGTTGGATATCCTTAAACATTGCTCCAAATCAATGACACGTTGTAGCTTTTGATACAGTGTGAGGTAGTGATGATATTTGATAATTTTTGAGGGAACTTTTTTGCTCTTCTGAATGTACTTTTCCGGACGCGAGAATACTTTTTTTGTTACTGAGGCGCTTGTCACGAATTTTTACGTGACACAACGTGTCACGACGAATCACGTCGTGATCGTGAGCGAACCAATAAAAAAAGCACGAAAAATTCATGATCGTACGTGATTAAATTATTCTCGTGCGTGACTTAAATTTATTCGTGTCACGACTTGTATATCGAAAATTTTCAAACCTGTGCCAAATTCCGTAATGATGTTTCTTACGCTTTTGCTAGCAATTGCATACAAAATGCAACACTGACCACTTCTTAAGAAGCGACAACAACTAACTCCGCTCTCTTTACTTATTTTGCGAAACGTCAGTGACAACTTGAAGCAATTTTGTTAATTTTAAATACAAATAATAAGCTGAGAAATTTTATAAATTTTCTTTTTATAGTGCTGTATCTACCTCTCTTCTGCGTATTCTTTTTCCTATAAAACGTATTCCTAAGAACTCGTAAGTAAAATATGTCATCGTGATCGTGCGTGTTCGTGATCAAAAAACTTGTTTTTAAGCGTGAGCGTGCGTGATTAGGAGAACTCACTTCGTGAGTAAAAATCACTCACGCGCCCATTTCTAGTTTTATTATACAAAAAACTTGTCATATTTGTATGTATATGGACGTCCTACCCGGGACGTCCTATCACATATTCAAATGTATTGTTGTATGTCTTTAAGAATCAGAAACATGATGTGATGAACGGCTGAGTTTATTTTCGCTCTAGCAGAGAACTAATTTTTGCTACGAAAACAATAAGGGGTCTCATATTAGACCCCTTTTCCACACGGCAATTTTTCTTGCTGGCAAGTCGAGTTTGTAGGCATCGGAACGTGACGAGAGGGGACGAGTACAGACTTGCTCATACTGGCAATTTTTCTTTTGTCCTGCTCTTTCTTTGAAGTTTCACTTTTGTTTTATTCAGAATTGCTCAAGAAAACTTGCTGAGTGGAAACGCAAATGGCAAGTTGAAAAGAGAATTGAAAACTTGCTGGCAATAAAACTTGCCGTGTGGAAAAGGGGACTTACATTCATTGTTCTAAGTCTTAAAATAAATCACATCTATTACTACGTTTATCCAGCACGTTAAAGCGCATTCATTTATTTCGTTATGTCACAGTACGGTGAAAAGTAGAGTGTTTATACACAAACACTGAGTCGGTTTCAGTGAAAGCGATTGTAGAAGCGTTTTCACAATTTGACAAGTCACTGTGCTCAACAGAGTTTGACAGCTAGAACGCTGCGACAGAAGCGTCGGGTAAACGTGGTATAACCAGGGTACACTGAATAAGGTAGCCGCAACACGGAGAGCGCGACTGCCGCAAATGTCAAAGCGAACTGCTTCAGCTGTTGTTGTTGTTGTTCTTTTTTTCGACAGCCAGTTGATTTTGACACTTTCGGATATGCGAAAGAGAGCACAGTCAGTTTTGAAGCAACCTTGTTATTTAACCATGGTTATAACTTTGTTAGACGACGTGTTATATCGTTATATCAATCAATTTGAAGGCGCGTAAACTGTGCTGTAATCATAGCTGTTAAATAATGATTAGTAATCGTATTCATTAGTAATTCGATTATTTTTATAAAACATTTGAAATAATTGATTAAGAATGATTCTTTTCTGTTTGGCTCTGTAATCAAACGATTACGATTACAAATAATCAAATTATAATCACGATTACTTTAAAATCCGAAAATAGTCGAAAATTAGTCCACAAACATAATCCGACTATTTTGTAAAGATTACTTTTGATTCTTTTTGATTATTTTTGATTATTTTAAGAATTTTTGCTTCTTAGGCTCAAAAACTTAAAAAAATCAAAAGTAATCTTTTAAAATAATCGGATTATTTTTGTTGATTCTTTTTGATTATTTCCGTAATTTCAAAGAATCGTGATTATTATTTGATTATTTGTAATCGTAATCAATTTCTAACCAAAAAATTATTCCCCAAGGATTATATAATGATTATAATTCTTTTTGAAAAATAATCTAATTGATTACTAATCGTAATCGAAATTTAACAGCTATGGCTGTAATGTATCTGACGAAACTTTGTTCACTTGCAATCAAAGCAATCTCACAACTTGGCATCACTTTTTTGCAGTTGCGTTCGCAAACATCGTGTGCGAATTTGGAACATTTATGACGTTTCTCGACTGTCACGCAAAGTTAATTTGTTTTCTGTACAGGTCGATCAAAAGCTTTAATTGTTTGCATTGTTTTGTTAAACAATTTATGTGAAATAATTTAATAACCAACAAATAAAATATCAGTAAAAATGCCAGCCGATCAGATTCAATACTCAGAGAAATACTTTGACGCCATCTATGAGTACAGGTAAGAACCGGATCCTAAACTAACAGGCTGCACATTTGAGTATTTTGCGTAAATATAACACTTCCAATGGTACTAAACAAAATTTAATTTATATTACAAAGACATGTAATTCTGCCGCCTGATCTAACGAAACATGTGCCCAAATCACATCTCATGACCGAGACAGAATGGCGTAACTTAGGCGTACAGCAGAGTCCTGGCTGGGTGCACTACATGATGCATGCGCCGGAGCCGCATGTTATACTCTTTCGGCGTCCACGTACCGATAAACAAGCACCGAATACAGTCACCACAACAACAGCAACAGCTGTGGCTGCAGAACAAACACAGCAACAGGCTGCAGCAAATAGCAACGTTTCGGTGCATGGTTGAGTTGCAGATGGGTTGGTGAATTTTATGAATAAGCATCTAATTGTGCTTAGTTCTTATAATTGTTTAGCATAGATTTTGTACCTCAGAGATATATGTAGTATGTAAGATTTCTTTATTTTTTTTTATAAAAATGGATAAATTCCATTGGAAACAAAACAAACAAGAACCAAAAAAAGATGCGTTATTGATCAAAAATTTGATCTAAAAGAAGTTAAATTTTTATACACAAAGAAAGCCTAATATTTTCATGCTACATGGAAGTCATAAATGAAATTAATATTTAAGTCACTTGTTTCAACTAATGAACTATGTTTTTTATTTAAATACCGTTATTTTTATTTATCAATTCACGATAACATGATTATTAATGTATACTTTATAATTGAGAACAATTTAAATTGTTTACATAATAAAATTAAATAATTTTAACACGAACTAAATTTATTGGATCAAAGAGTTGCAACAGAAGTTGAAATAAAAATAATTATGAATTTCATCACAGAATGAAAAAAAAAAAATTGTAAACAAAACCAACAATGTCGATTGTGCATGGAATACACATAAATTATGACTAAAATAGGAACGTTTAGAATCAATTTTAAAACGAAACGATGAGGTCGTTTTAAGACCACAAATTTTTAATCCGCTTATATAAGATATATATCATTAGAAAATATCAGCATTCAAAACATCAGCACATGAAAAGAGCCGTTTAACAGTCTAGGCCGGAATAGATACCCAGGAAGTAGGTTTCTAGCTCAATCTGTAATCCGTGTTAAACATTCTTATCATTCGGGACAGTTATTGAGAAATAGTATCTGTAACTCCATTTGTGTTTCCTCAAAATCCAAAAATTTTCTTCGTAATGCTGTGCATTCTGCTGCTAATCGTGGCAATTTTAGATTTTGAAAATTATGTAAAGTTTAGCCAATATACGAATATGTGTGTTCCAAATGTGTTCCAAATCCTCTGCTAATGATTATTGGGTGCGTTTAGCAAGAACAACTGTTGTGGAACCATGTAGTGTGTACCTTAGACCGTCTCGCCTTATAGGCAAAAAAAAAATGTCGCCGCACATTAGCTAATCTGAAGCAATATTGAAAGGAGATATTTCTAGCGGCAATAGCGAAAAAATTCGTTAGTTAAAGTTTAATGATTTCTTATGGGCTTTCTATTTCTGATAACAAAATAGTACGTTAAGATGGTAGAAACTGGGTATCGGTGGGTCAATACTATAAGGGGTCAACTGAGGCCAATGAGTTTCAGAAATCAAAAATAGGTCTTCCTATGACAAAAACATATCATTATTTAAGATCGGACGGTAAACCACGAAGTTATAAAGAAATATGTCGATGCGCGACACCTACGTTCGGTCAAAATAAAAAAAAATTTCGAAACTTTCTTTCAATAACGCTTTAGATTAACTGTGTGTGCGGCGAAATTTATTATTTCGATACGGTCTAGTGTACCTGCTCGATCTTCGCTGGTTATCGAACAGCGAATATCGAATGTCAAGTTCTTATTATGAGCAGTGCAACCCTGCCGAAATATTCGTTGTTGAACGAATTTTCAGTCGAAATAATTATCAAAAATGTAAGTATTTTGTGATTTTTTTAGTTTTTTTACGACTTTAAACTAATTTTCAGCTGTTTTTGCTAATCTTATGGAGATCTAAGATGAAGGCAAATCCTCTAGTTGCAAAAGGTATTTCATTCAACATTTTTTAAATGATTTATACCTCAAAAGTTCTTTGAAAGGCTGCACTTACGTGGTGGAATTCATTTCCAAGGGGTTGGAAGCATCCCTCAATCGTTTTCTACTTCTTTTTAATTCCGTAAAACTTTCATTTTCTTCTGATGAAACGTCGAACCATAATTCCATCGAAGTCATGAGTATTTTGTTTACTTTTTTATTTTTTGCACAATAAATTTTCAAACAAACCTTGTTAAGTTATTCAAGCGACATTTAGCGGTAAGAAATAAATTATCGTAAATAAGCCTAATAAGCTAAATTCACAATAGCGCTATTCTTTGTCGAAAGCACGTCATAATACGAAACGCAAATTCTATCGATCAGGCCAATCGACTACAATCGAAGATCGAAAGAAGTTCATAATGAGTGCTTTCAATTCGAAAAAGCGCTTAGGTAGCGAAGTAGCATAAAGTGATACTTTCTGCGGAATGGCTTTTTTTGCGAAATGTCAAATTTCTAACAAACTGATTGATCATCTGTCAAAATGAAGTGAGCGTAAAGCGCTCAACCGAGATAACATAAAATATTTTCGCTACCTAAGATAGTGACCGCTCAGGGAACATATTGTGTGAGCGGTTAATGCTACATACCATTCAGCCGGAAAGTTGTGTAGCAGCTAAGTAGCAAATTTTCTGCTGAATGCACTGCTGGTGACCGTGGCATGCAGCTTAAGTGTGTGGCTTAGCATGCTCGGAGCCCGGGTTCGATCCCTAGCCGCGGCGAAAAGTTTTTTCAATAAAAAATTTTCTGATCGGTCACCACCTCTCTGCAGACAATGGCAAACCTCAGAGAGTAAATAATGCCATGTAAAGCTTCTTGAGAATATGAATTTTAGCCGTTTGGAGTCGGCATAAAACATGTAGGTCCAGTTCTCGGTCAATTGTGTGCAAACACTTAATAACACACACAACACAATTGATCATAAGAAGCTCGGTCAAAGTCCTTTCAAGGTCTGGAATGGCCAATTTGTTTTTGTTTTGCACTGAATAAGGGCCTATATTTTTCCGCTACATTCACTCAACGTGTTGCGGCTAACAGATCGACAGTTTGAAAAATTATAAGAAGAAACAAAACTTAATTAATTTTATTGATTTGCCTGTTATTATTATAATTTTTGCTGTTTGTTGCGTTTTTGTAACTATATTTTATTAATAAATAAATTCTAGAACAAAGAATACCTATATTATTTGAAGATACTTTTCAAGTATTGAAATTGATAAATTCATTAACTTTTTATCATTGTTAAAATGTTATTAAAAACTATCTGGTCTGCCGGATATTTACATATGACATATGACCCAAGTACTATTTGCTTTTTGTGTCATTCTCCCTCCGTATTCTTGGTAGTAAAATAATTATTATAGTAAAGGCGTTTAATAGTAAAATAGGATTATAAAAATTAAATTAGAACTGGTTTACAAATCAAGCAATCCAACAATACAAATTATAGACGGACTAATTATTTTAGAATAAAGTCATCAGAAAACTGTTCTTCCTCAGATAATGACTAACTTTCCATGTCGTTATTGTGAGAGCTTACGGGGAAAAATATTTCCAAATTTTTTGCAAGAAATTCTTGTTTTTTCCTCGGCATGGGTCTCACTCCAGTTAAAAGAGGATCTGAACTTAATAGCAATCGATAAAGAACATCAATATTGCCATTTTTTTTTAAGTTTTTCTAGCAAAAGCAGAAAATAAAGCCATTAGTGTTTGAGTTTTAACAATAACAAGTTTATTGTGGGTTACCTTTTCTCTCATTGTTTTTTGTGTACAATGTGTGTTTTTAGTGTATTGATTTGATGGTAATAAAAGCTGCTATTTTGTGTTGATTAAGTTGAACTTCTGATGGGTATTCTTTGTTGGGTTTTAATTTTATATAAAGATGTCCGCTTTCGACTTGCATAAAATATTTCGCGTCTTCGGGTCCTTTGTTATGTACGAAGGTGCTCAGCGAGCCGACTACATTGATGATGGCAGCGCCCTGTTTGCCATAACGGCGAGTAGACTGTTGGGTGCAGCTGTGTTCAGTGACCACACGGTTACGTGGTCACGTAAAAAAATGTATAAAAATGGTATGCATAATTTGTGTCATCGGATACCTACATTCTACATTCAAGCAATGTCTATAGCGTATTCTGCAAATTTTTTCGAAAAATGTAACTAGCTACACGAATAAATTTTGACTAACGATTGGAAAAAACGACTAGATGATGAATCGAAAAATGTAATTCTAGCTACAATCAAATATTTAACGTCAAATATCCGTTTGGTGGCACGATTACGATTTCCGGGGCGCCGCGATTTGAAGATGTTTTCTGGTAGAAATTCTATTAGTTATCGAGTTATCGATTTTTTTAAAGAAATTTTTTGTTAAAAGATCTGTTCAAAAAAACATCTATATCATTGTCGTTACTCAATGGATCTTTAAGATTGATATGTCATTTCAAAGTTCATTAAATGACCTTTCAAATATATTTGTTATAAATATCAATGCTATAATATTTTTAATTTTATAAGCGAATTTATTCCAAAGTTAAATTATTTAATAAAAAGAACCGCTATTTTATAAAAAATTTACGTTATTAAGTTACTAAAAATATATTTTTTTTTGAAAAGCTTACAGTTAGACCTTTTGTTTGACATATAAAATATACATTTTTTATTTAATTTCACACTATATTACATAAAATTAAAATTTTCCAAGTGTTTTCTTTGTTAAAAAAATCTGTTCACAAAATTTTCTATATCTTTGCCGATATCCAATGGATCTTAAAGATTGACATGCTATTCAAAAGGTAATTAAATGCCTTTTCAACGATATATAATACAAATATAATTTCAAAAATGTTTTTAAACTTATAAGCGAATATATATTAGATTTGAATTTTTTAATTAAAGGAACCGTTTTTTTTCTGCAAAATTTTCGTTTTTAAGGTACTAAAAATATACATTTTTTGATAAGCTGAAAGTTTTACCTTTTTTTCGATAGATAAAAATATTTATTTTTTTTTAACTGATCGACCAAAAAATAAAAATTTTTTCACTGACTCGAAATTCCCGTTAATTCATATAAATATTGTATTGTAATGGCGATATTCGTAAATATGGAGTAAGAAAGAAAAACATCTAAGGTAAATATGAGTGAAATAAGCAATTTTCCGTACAAGGGCAAATCATGGTATCATAAAAAACACGACAAAAAGTCAAATAAATTATACATATTATATACCAAATGAAAGATAAATGTTCAAGCTTTAATAATTTACTCTTTATAATTCATAATAACAACGGTAATTTTTGAGAAAATAACGGTTTTATGTAAGAAAATATATTTGTATTGCATAAAAATACCTATAAAATACAAAGTACTCAACAGATTTCATTAATTTAAAATTTTTCTAAAAGCCTTACATATAACCTTTTAAATTTTATCTTAATCATTAATATCGGTTACATATTAAGAACAATACAGCCGGTTTTCTTCATAGACCTTATACCAAAAAAAAATTTTTAAAAATCGATAACTCGGAAACAAATCGATAACACAACATTTCCTTTAGCTATTCTTTTTTTTATTAAGAGTACTCTTCGAATCCATCGTCAAATCTTGGCGCCCCGGAAATCGTAATCTCCCCCGTTTGGTTTTCATATGAAGACTGTGTTACGGGTAATGATCTTTGCTCTAAATGTGTATTTGTTCAAGTTATGTAACTCAGCACATGTTGAACTGGCCATTGGTTCCCGGGATACAGAATTTGTTGTCATATAGTCGTTTTTTCCAATCGTTAATCCAAATTTGTTAGTATAGCTAGAGTTCCATTTTTCGATTTGAAAAATCAAGAGCCGAACGCAATCTTATTGCCATAAAATAACTTAAGTTGCCCAAGTTTCGCAAGACGTTTTAAGCCCTGCAATCTAAAAGTAAACACCGATAAATATGACGGTATAGGGGTTACTGTGATGCACATTGTGTTAGTTTCATGTTTATTGAGTCTGCGCCATGTGATTGGATAACTTGGCTGAGATTCGGTGTTAATCATCTTTCTGTGATTATATATTGATTTACTTAGCATAGCTTCAGTACTTGAATTGGCTAATACTATGTTCACACTGCGATCAAATTAGCTAATTCCGTGACAAGCAACCCATAAGTTTCACTGAATGGGTTGCTAACCGAAGGGTCAAAACAGCAAAGTATCTGAAGGTGGCCCAAGATGTATTTAAACAAGGTGGCAGAAGTAGATTGACGGCTATCACATCCACACCGTAGTGCTGTCAAACTTCATTGCAGTGCTGCCACTTTTCCTTTTTCTTTTTTTATGTGGGACAAACATTTTGAGAGGGTGTTTTGCTATAGGAAGCAAGAGATTAAGCTACGAATAGCGTTTTCTTTTCTCGAAAAAATTCAGCATTTTTTCAAACCATCATCATTTCAGCAAACACAACAAATAACACACACAATAATGGCTATATTCAGATACTTTACTTTTTTGACCCTTCGGGAAGCAACCCATTCAATGAATCTTGGGTGAGCAATGTTTTCAATGAATTAAAATATAGTGAACGCTTCAGAGTAGTGTTCTCTATCAAGTAGTAAAGGTACGGTAGTGAACACTACTTTTGATATGAATGAAAATTTTTAATGTATTTTTAATATAAAAGCAAGCTCTATTTTCGAATTTATATAAATTTATACAAACTTAATATTAACTTTTTAAAAGTTTAAACTTTAAACGTTAGCAAATTTCAATTGCATTGTTGGGTTTATTCGTTAATATTCGTGTTTTCACATTTACTTGAACGCACTCTTCAACAATAAAGTTAGGGAATTCACAGTTTGCTTCTAAAGTTAACACCTGGCAACTTTAGAAAGATATTTCAATCGAACTGTGAGCACCTCTTTTTGTGTTTTGGAGCTAAATTGCAAAAATAGTTTTCAAAAATTTGAAATTTGTTCAGTAACATGCCTCGAATGAACGGAAACGAAGAATTATGGAAAAATGTACTTACTTCTTCGATGATCCATTCTTCTTCCATTTTTTACAACAAAATTAAATCCGCTGATTAGTGATACCACATTAACACAAAAGAAAGACATGAGCAGAAGCGAGATAACTTTAGCAACAAGTGGTATCTCAAGTTTGTACGTAAAACAAAAACAATCAAAGTTAACACGTGCTTAAATGTTCTAAAGTTAATAGACGGCAAAGTTAACAGAGCAGATAATACAGAATTGTGAGCACCCTAAGTGAGTGATTAAAAAAATCACTCATGAGTGAAAAATCACTCGCTTCATTTAAAAAATCACACATTGTCACGCGTCCCTCAAAAAATCACGAAAAGTTAGTTATCACACGAAGTTGGCATCTATGCCAAATGTATTAAAAATTACGTATTGCTAAAAAAATTCCTACGAGGTACTTGATTTCATTCTTTATCGAATACACCAACCACTAACGTACCACAAAAGCTTTTTCGAACTGAGTCCCTGCAATTAATTTATGAAGTGCAACCAACTTCACAGCACTGCAAAGTGGAAAATTTGGAGAAACGAAGCATGTCACAATTTTTGGTCAATTCGTGTTGAAAACTTTTCTTTCTCTGTCCTGTTTTATTAAAAAAAAACAAGAAAAACTGACGATAACTGCAGAAGCATCCGGGTAAGTGTCCTCAAAGTCATTTATCCCAAAATCAAGTTAAACAGCATTAAAAAGTGTTAAAAATATGTCTGCAAATTAGAAACTTTGGCTTTTCAGCTACAGTGAGGCAGATGTGCGCTGCGCAGCACCCCTTCCAACTAGTAATTGAAACCGGTTGAATAGGTATTTTTCCTACAACGCACATCCCAGTTGAACGCACAGTCTTACGCACGGTAGGGTCTTCAATCAAAATGCCCACAAGTTGAAACAGGCTTGTTGTTGTTATTTTTGGCTCAAGCGAGATGTTGCTGGCAGCGAGCAAAAAAGAAAAAAAAATGCGTCATATCATTGAGAGTTGAAAGTGTTTGAGCGGACAGACAATGAAGCTCTGCGATCGCATAGCAACAGCGTATAAAACCGTACACTAAAGTCTTATAATTCTTCTAGAAATTGTGACATCTTTGGGATGAAAATTAGAGTCAGCTCTAACCTCACTTCTTGAGGTAATTGTTTGGTGTAGAGATTTCATCACGATTCATTCAGTTCAGGTTAAATTTCTCGATAGTCTAGATACTTACCAAATCAATACTGTTGCCACCATTTTGCCAGTTCCTATTGTGTTGAAGTGGTTGTTGTAGACAAAAACAAACACAAAAAAATTATTTGTGTGTCCACATTATAACTTAGAAAAATATATATATGTATATAAAAATAAATGTATGTTACGTTGACTCCGAAACCCCGCAATGCCTCAAAATTCGGTATTTGAGCTCAATTCCCATGTGCTGTTTTAATGGTAACATTTTATAGGCGTTGGATAAGGGGCGTGACACTTTTTAAACTTTTGGGTATAACTTCCGAAATATGAGACATCGCTCACAACCTCGAAACGAAAATAATTTTCAGTCGTGTCCTTCGACTGGAAAAATTGAGCGTGAATTGGAATAAAGGGGCGTGGCACCACCTATGCAATACAAATGTTTTATATCGAAAAGCTTTGACACTATACCTATGCCGCATAACAATAAACAAAGTTACTTATTGGCCATAGGTTTCTACCATAAAATTTATCTGGGTATTAGAAAACGAGGTGGGTATGGTAGTATGGAATACAAATATAATTATGTACATAGGCTTGATATGCTAGTCACTAGACCATATGGGAAATATATATCAAACATTTTTGTGTAACAATTGCGGAGATATGTTTTTGAAACATTTAATTAAAACAGTTTTGGTTAAATTGAGTCGTCTTCGTATACCGTCTAAATATTAAGATATAGAGGTCTGCTTAAAAAGTTAGTATCTATAATTTGCGTTCTTAGCTGATCGAATATACATATAAACATTTATTAATGAAAATTTAACAAGCGAATATACATATGTATAAACATTTGTTTAATATATTACCCAAACCAAATAATGTATAGTATATGTAATGCTCGACTTTTGCATTTGTAAAACAATTTTAAATCTTCCGAGTCAACAACTCGTAACCTTAAATAATTTACCTTTTGCTATTTCATTAAATGCATATGAACAAAAATGACTACAAGTAATTTAGATAATAAAAGTTATGTAATTAATTTTTAAAAAAGATAAAAAATTTTCTTTTTTTTTTCCTTTCATAAGTACGTTTTCTTATCTTAAATACATTATCATTATACTAAATCAGTTTCATTCATTGTCAGCTGAATAATTTTAAAATTCAGTCCAAGGGTCGAGACTATAATATATTTAATTGATTCGATTAATTGAAGTGTCAGCAGCTAAAAGGACAACAAAAGCATGTATTTATATTTTTTAAAACAATATTTTTCAGAATATTGATTAATTTATTGTTCTTTTTGTTTGCTTATTTCTGCATATCTCTTAAACAGAAACAGCTGTTGCTTTGCTCATACGTGACGTTCGGCATGAACATGAGCATTGAAATAACTAGTAAGATTTCTCTCAACTGGTTTTAAGAGGCAGGTTTTTTGTGACTTGCAACTTTGCTTATTCGTATCAAAGCTTTTGCTTAAGTAAAAAAAAAAATAAAAAATAAAAAATTAAAAAACCTACCCAAAATCTTGAAGTAAATGTATGTATATGATTTCGATTTTGTTATTGCTTCGATAGAATACTGCTGCAAAGCAAATTGAAGACGTAACTTTCCGAGTATTCAAGGTCAATACAAGAGGCATTTGACAAGCTTTATATTTTGATAATCTCTTGTGAGTTTCTCGAAGAAAATCTAAAAATTTCTAAGGGTATTTTTTGAAAAAAAAAAAGAACTTTTCATGTTTTTATAGAAAAGTATTTCTAATTTGTACTTATTTAATAATAATAATTGCAGCAACTGAATTGAGTGTTGAGTCTGGAGTTTCGGCCAAAATATCTATTTCTAAGCCAGCCCTAGATATTTTATTCTAGTAGTAACCTCTTTAAAACTAAAGTTTCTTATTTCTTTTTTACAATGTTCGAATTTGGGTCTTAATTGTGCAACCCTAAATTATATTTTTATTCTGAAGAACAGTAGCCAGATTACTTTCAGACCATGGTTTTTAACTGCTTGTTTTGACTATTATTAGACTAACTGGTTTCTTTCTTGCTAAATTTTTTTTTTTTACTCTTGGCTATATCTCAGTTTCGATTTAATAACTTTGTATATTCATTCAATTTACCAAAGTAGTTCTGTTTGTTTTTATACCATTTTTATAAATACAAGCTTATGTTAATTTAAACCTTGTATATTTTTGTAAATATAATAGATGAATTTAGGATTAAAATGAGTCATTTAAAAATTTTAATTTCAGCATCTTTCGATAAGAAAGTGTAAATTACCATTTTTAAGTAGAACACATCTTTTTCAAGAGCTTTGAAAGGAAAACATAGTGACATCATTATTATTAGTGTGGGACCGAACCTTAATCTTCAGCTTCGGCCCTACTAGCATAATATTTTTGCTGAATATTTCTACCGAATGTTTTTTAATGTTTTTATACTATTTTCTTTTATAATTTTTCAGGTATATTTTTGTATAGTTCGAAATTCCGTCTAAAAATCTACCACATAACAGCTTACATCAGCTAGTGCAGAACCATCACTATTAATATGAAATTTATTTTAAACAATGAGTAGCGTTTGTAAAAATAGAATTCATAATTTTAATTCAAATTCTGAATTTCATAAGAGTAGCATATAAAAGAGAATATCAGACAAATGTATACTCGACGGTTCATGGAGTTTTGCCTGAATTGACTGTTATTAAGCATCATCTATCTTAACCCTTTGATGCACATATTTTTCAATTCAATATTTTGACCTGAAGTATATTTTTTGGAGACTCACTGACAACGAATCAGGACTCCAAATTTAGAAAACTAAATCCTGCGTTCGAAATGGCGGATCCTTGGAGAGCTTCTAGTACATACTTGGTATAACCACTTTTGCAGTAATTATTTGTTGTATTCTAGCTGGCATACTGTTGACTAAGTGTTCACATTATTTGGGGGTAAGAGCGTTCCAAACTTCTTGCCCCGCTTTTGCTTTCGTGATTCCAAACCATGGAATAACACTGCTTGAAAGACCAAGCCGCAAATTTCTGTGACGTGCTGTTAGTAGAGCTTTCTTGATTTTTCGCTCAAGAATTAGATCATTGTTATAAGCAATGTTCTCCACAAAGCTCCATTTAATACCAACAAATGACGGTACAGTCATAACGTCTTGTACTGAGCCCTCATTTAATTTTTTATAACCAAATTTGTTATAAATTGTGTTAACTTCCTCATTTTGTCTCAAAGGAATTTCTTCAAAGGAAAAGGAACGGTTAAATATTGCTATTAAGAATATTATGGAGAAGAAGTTCTTAACCCATTTCATCCCAAGCCAACATTCACTGACGATTGGTAATTTGAATAAAAAACGTTGAAAAATTACAATCTCCAGGATAAAGGTATTCCCTCAGTAAAAAATTAGTTAAAAAAAAAAAAAACAAAAAATTGCGGATTCAATATGGCGTCCATATTACACAAAAACCAAAAAATTTTTAGCCAAAATTATTCAGTTTTTAAATTTAGTAGTTTTTGCCTAAAATGGACGCCATATTGGATCGGAAAATTGGATTTTGAAAAATGTACGTACTGATTTCGAGTTCTCACCCAACAAACAAAATGAATCACTTATGAATCGCTTTCTCGTACTTTTCATTCAATTGCAATTATCATATACAATTCACTTATAATATCGTGAACGGGAGAAATTTCACCTTTGTTTACGAATCGTTCAAACCGAAAAAATCAATTCGTGAACTAGTCGCCAAACCTAAGAAAATTAATTCGTTAACGAATCTTAATATTTAAAAGAAGCAATTCGTTAACGAATCGTAAATTTTAAGAGAAGCAATTCATTAACAATTCGTCAAATTTAAAAGAAGCAATTCGTTTATATGTATAAAGATGGTATTGAGATATATAACTAAGAATATTGTCAGAAACAACGACCAAGTTCTTGTTAAGGACCAACAAATTAAATTACAACTAAAAAGTATTGAGTAAAGAAATGCATATTTTTTAAATATATTTTTTGTACTGATGATATTCAATTTGAAGGCAACATTTTGTGTCATTGTGAATTCAGTATATTGTGAAAGTTTTTAAAATTAAATTAAGTTCAGTATTATACTATTGCCCGTTATTAAATTTAAGATGAAGTTTAATAAAATCTTAAATAAAATTTTATAAAAAGTTGTATTCTTTATTTCCACCTACAAATAAATGTATTGATTATAATTTCAAAACTCATCAAATCCAAAATTATTCTTTATGACCGCTTGGGAAGAAATGGGTTAACTTGACTAAATGAAAGAAATTTTGCAAACCTGGTGCATGCAAAAGTAACTACAAATTAATTTTTAGGAAACTTCATTTAATTGCTCAGTTGTGTTACATACTATACATTAAATATATCTACATTTTTTTTTCAATTTTTTTCAAATTCACAATTTTGGGATCTTATTAAAAATTTAAATATAAAACTTAAATTTTCTGATGCAATTTAACAAAGAAGATTTCAAATTGAGAAGAATTTAATGTTTTTCAATGAAATGTTGGTGTTATTCTCTTGATGATTAACTTGCCGAATTAAAAATAAATTCGTGTAGATTGAGCACTTTTCACAACTGCGAGCACACTAAATTGCAATTGAGTACTTTGTTGAATAATTCTGGGCAGTGCTGCATGTATTTTTGTATCTCCTACTTTTTACTTTATTTTAATTAACTTTATTTTAATTTTTTGACAATTAAATTATTGCCTACTTTTGGAAAAGGTGGTGACCCATGAAAAAAGTACTCAATTTGACAAGAAATCAATCTACTCAAACAAGTCAGCAGGGGGTAGATGAGAACTTGGGTACAATGGCACTTTTACAAAAACAAAATGTATGGCGTTTGCAAATATACCCAACTACACAAGCCAGTGTGAATGCCCCTTATGTGTTATATGAACATTTTATAACAAATTCGAATCATAAAACAGGCTAAATATTTCATAGGTCATAATAACACAGTGCAACAAAGGGTTAAAGAAGATTAAATGCCTTCGCTAGCAACTTCTATTTCGAAGAAATTGTTCGAGATTTTGATTTAATTTCAAAATTTCAATCAAATCTTGCAAAATTATTTTTTTGTCACTGTGAAAAATTACAGCATTGTATCACTCCGAAAATACTACCTTTTTCATTTTCATATGGTACAAATTCGTAGTTAAGATGGAGCAGCGTATAGTGCTAAGTGGGGAAAAATGAATAGAAATCCAGTTATATTTAATTTAAATGCAAAAACAAATATACACCACAACAACATTAAAAGCAATAACAACAACAACAACAACAGCATTGAAGACAAAACCAGCAGAAAAACACAAACAGCAAAACAAAAATACAATCAAAATTAAACAGCCAAGTGTATGTGTCCTCAATACAGAACCTAACAAAAGTTTCATTCCATTTTCATTTCATAATCATTCCGTCTCACACTGCCATTAAAATGGAATCCCATGAAAATGAATTAAATATTTTCATCATAACTTGATAAATTTTCACATACAAATTTCATGCAATGGCAGCCATTTTTATTTCATTTCGATTTCGTTTCACATGAACATATGTAAAATTGAAACACACACAAATACATATGGTATTTAAACAATTCCATCGTTCGCTGCTTAAAATTTAAATAACAACAAATACAACCTTCTATAGCAGCTGGTACAGACTTGAAATTTTCACTATAGTATCGACCTCAAAGTGTTGTACCCAACAACAATACTGTTGAAGCTCCACACGCACATACACATACACTATAGTTGGTGTGTTCGCAGTTCACTGTGTTCCGAGCCATGGTCGTTTAGTGAAAATTTTTCTGTTTAGTTTATGTTTGGAAACAATTGAGCAAAGAAGTACATATTTTTTAACTGTGTGTCGTCATATATATATCTAATTTTTTTTTTAAATAAAATAAGAAGAAAATTTTTCCTATTAGAATATTACAATTCATGTTTTTACGAATAAAATTTAAATTAAATGTGCTAACATAACGTCCAATATTGATTAATTAAAAAGAACAAAAATATAAAAAAATATATTCATGATGTATGCCAAAAAAATGTTAAAGAACAAAAAGAACTAACTTTATTAAAATGTCTGCCTAACACTGCAAAAGAGACCAACTCCAAAACAAACAATCAAAGTAGTAAAAAGAAAAAAAAAATAGCAACAAAACTTCTATCAAATGGCAGTCTAAAAGCTATTAACCATCCTTTGTGATCTTTTGCACTCTGTTGACAAGTACAAATTAGACGTAGAACTTAGCTTCTAAATGGCATACAATAATTTATAGTAAATAATTTAAAATATACAAAATTCAACTAAGTTAGTTTTAAATTAGTGCAATAAAAACACCAACAAAAAACTCAATTTAAAACATTCCTGCGATAAAAAAAAAATGGCTGTCAAAATGTAAGCATTAAAAAATATTTTTACTTTTATTAAACAAAACAATTTTTTTTTTGAAAATTTCGTTTTTGTTATGAAGTTTGAAAACAACGTATGATCCTCTAGTTGAGAAACTTTCTAAATTTAAGAAATTTCTGAACAATTCTGTTGGTTCAAAATTTGCAAACAAGTAAATATTTGTATATAGTATATACATTTTTTTTTCTTATGCCTATAAAGCTGTATATTTTTTTTGTTTTTTTTTTTCTTGCGTCGTCTCTAACATATGTCAAGCATAGGCTCCTATATACATATGTATGTGTACAACAAATACTGACAAGCAATGGAAGTACATTTAACATATAAAGAATAAATAAATTATTTATTTAAATTTTTATTATAGGGTGCTGTTTATTTGTTAGTGGTTGTCATTTATGCTGATTTTGTTTTTGTCTCAAAAAAAAATTTTTCTATTGACATTTTTACTTTTTGTGTTGAAATAATCTGCGTTTCATTTACATGTCGTTCTACAGCTGGTTTTCTTTGTGTATGTATTCTGTGTTAGTTTAAAAGCAACTGGAATAAAGTAGTAAATGTCAGATAAAAAAGTTTTACTAAAGTTAGGAATGACAAACAAAGATTTATTGCTTAAAAGTTACCCAAAATGTATTCAATTTAGAAATTTATTAAATGAATATTTTCAATTGCTGAGATTGCTGAGTATTATATTTAGCATCTCTGATTTTTAAAATTTATAATTTACAGACTTCTCTTTGCTGCATCGTAGATTTATTACTACTATTAATTTGTTTGTCTTTAAAACTACTTTTGCCCTCTGATTAATTCAAAAGTTTATATATTTTGAAATTTTGACGTCTATCAATAAACAAATAACAGAAGTTTATATTGCCTCATTTCCAAAGTGTTCCTTCCTTTAAACTACTGTACTTTGTAGCAATACAAATGAAGCAACTATTTTAAATCTAATACAAACAAACACTCGCACATACACCATTCAGCTCAGTATAATACGCCATATAATTGTCGTACAAAGCTAATCATACGAGCGAGCGAGCTCCTCCACTAGAGGGATCCAAAGTTGATTTTTGTAATCAGGTTTTATGGAATTGCGTCAAAGTTTTTTTTTTTTTTTTTGTTTTCTTCTACAAAAAGTAATTTTGGTGCAAAAGGGATGATGTTGAGTTTTTTTAAGACAAGTATTGTTCACAGCTATTTCTTGCCAGTTGCTCTTCCTCTAAGGTTTTATAATCACAGCTAAAGTTGTTGATTTTTTTTATATTTTCTGAATTGTTTGTTATCAAATAATTTTTTTAATAAACTGTACTTTGTCTAGTGTTCGCGCCTCTATGTTTGTAGGTCAAAAATTAAATATTTCTTAGTTTAACTTTGTTGTTGTTGTATATTTCTAAACTCATATAGTCGAACACGTATTGTTGCAAAAATAACACTAAAACTAATTATTATTACCCTTTTTATGCAAGTTACCTTATTTAAATAAATGCCGAGTCTTTTTCACTTTTTGTTTTTGTCAACCGTTAATTTTATTTCTCTTGCTTCTAGTAATTGTGTTGTTTTTATGTTTTACCACACAACCCACCTTAAAATGTTTATTTTTGTTTAAATTTCACAAAAACTTTTGTTGCTTCTTAATTGAGGCCAAAAAGCTAAGCGTTGGTGCGGATTTATGTTTTTTGTTCCTCTCTCAAAAATCTTGACTTGAAGTAAAAATCTTTAAAAAAATTTAACTCAGGTTTCAGATAAGCGTTTGTTGATTTTTGCTTTTCTCCCTATTGTTTATTTAATTGTCGTTGCTATTTTTACTGTCTTCTCTTGTAAAAGATTACGTGTAGATTGTTTATTTTTCTTATAACACAATTAAAAATCTCTCGAACTGAGATGGTATTTAAAAAAAAAAAAACGATAAAAATTCGAAAAAGCTAAAAAATTTAATGTTTGTTATTCGGGTTATGAAGATATAGAAATAAACGCTATCAAAGAGAATTGAAGTGTATGAATTTAATTAACAAAACTGTAAACATTGTTATATTTTTCTTTCAAAAGCCACCCTCGAAAATCCAATAAAGAACCCCAGTAAAACTGTCTAGCAATTTTTAGTGTTGAGTATATTTGGGAGCACCCATTTTCCCTTTAGAATTTCAGCATAGTAACCAATAACTGTGTTTATATAAACTGTGTTAGCATTTATATTGTTTATATTAGGTTTCATTGCTCCTTGGTTTTGTTTTTTTTTTTTTAAGCTACCTTCAAGCAAACAATCACTATCTTATATTATCGCAAAAAAATAAATTCACTTGGCCACTATCTGTAATGCATGAAATTGATATTTTCACTTATCTCAGCTTTGTTTGGACTTCCGACATATGTTGTGACTAACTTTAGCTACCTGTTTTATGTAAATGATCTTCCGTGTGTGATTAAACTAACAAGTCTTGCTGAGTTTCTACATTGAATCTGTTCCAAAGGTTTTCTTTGTTGAAATTTGCAACTTGAAAGAAGGTTGGCACGAATTTCATAATTCGTTTTTATTTTGACACCACAAACTGACGGATCGCAGAAACGTTTATAGTTACTTTGCTGATATAGCTTTTGGGTTGTGCACAAAAGCCAGAGTCAGTGAAATCTGAGTGATTTACTAAAATAAAAAAAAAAAATTAAAGAGTAGATGAGCCAAAAAGGCAATTTAGAAAAGCAAACAAAGTCAATCAAAATAGCGACTTAGCAAAACTGGTTTAATAAACATACCGACAGACAGCTGTTGAAAGTTTTTTTAATAGGTTTTTGATTTATACTTATTCAAAAAGTGTGAAAATTATATTAATCAAAAGATTGTCGTTCGAAATCTTACACAATAACTTTTCTTTTAATATTGGTTATGTTCGAGGCACTCATAAATGCGGCAACACTGCGGCCTTTCTACACGCTTGCAACACTGTTGCAGATGCTCAGCTGATACGTTGCTGATATTCTGCGCGTATTTTGCACAATTTCCATAAATTAAAGCAAGAATAGATTTTTATGCAAGTTTAAATTTGTATAGAATAGAAAATGATAAAAGTTTGTTGTATTGAAATTGGAAGAAGCGAGAGAGACTTTAGAAGAGAAGAAGAATTTTTTTAAATCCATTCAATTATATCCTGGTGGGTGATATATTTTTCACGCATTTCCTATTGATTTATTAGTAAATTTATATAGGTGGCCAATAATAATTATAAAAAATAAAATAAATAAACATTTGTCTTACTTTTCTTCATCCATAAGTATTATTCTGCAGACAAAAATTTGTATTGCCGCTTTTTCGCATTTCCTGCGCATCAAATGTCAAATTTTTGTACGCTAGAACGTTTTGCTTTGGCCAATGTTGCCAGAAATTAGCATAGAACGTGATGCTTTGACAAATCATGCAACACAGCCGCAGTGTTTGCAGCTCGAACATACCCATTGTAAGCATTGCTTTTCTTCGAGTTATCATCGTGTTAGTGAGTTGATCATTTGAATTTTTTAATCACTGGTCATTCTTAACCATTTATGTAGTACTTTGCTTATGCATAATAAACCAAAGTTTCCGTTTTCACCCCGTTTACGTTTGCGTTTTTACATCTCGGCGGGTGTAGAGTGCTAAATTTAGCTGCAAGCATCTACAGTAAACTGAAAAAGTTTGCGTACTGACTCAAGAATTTCATATTCAAGAGGAACATCATTAATTAGATATTTTTATAGTTTTTCAGTCTTAGTTGACATACTACATTTTTGAAAACTTGAATAACCAACAAAGTTTAATATGAAAAACACCTCAGAAAATAATATTAAACGATGTTCACATAACTAAGAAACTCTTTCTCTAAATAAAGCATGGCATAAAGATGTATCAAGTGTTAATTTTTGTGGAACTGTTCATATATTTGAGCTTGGCTAATATTTCATCAGATATACATTTAAACAATACAATAGTTTTTAACAATATTTCATTTACGGCCGCTTAAGTATCACTTCTACACTCGTTTCTTAATATGGTTAATGAGGCATCCCCAAGATAATTACTTTCGTTCATACTCAACATATTTGACCAGCATTTTTTGTTAATGTTAAGATTGATCTTAAATCAATCCAGGCGTAAGTTGATAAAGAGCATTCTTGATTGACAGTTTTTTCATCAGTTATTAAGCATCATCACTTTGATTAATGAAGTAACTGAAGCCAACAGATATGATTTAGAGTGCAATTTGGTTATTCTTAGAATATTTTGATCTATGGCTGGATCAACGGTAATACGTTAGGAGGCATTCGACAAAAATCGGTAGAAAGAAAATAAAAAATAGAATAGAAATAAAAAATAAACAAAAGTGAAGCAGAACATAATCAAAAATTAAAAAAAAATATATTGTCGACATAATTCTAATAAGATGTAAATCAAAATTAACAAATGTTCAGGAGGCGAAAAAACTGTTTATAATATGTATGAATTTAATACAATAATTTTATGTTTCATACGTTATACCGTCCTTTTTTTCACAGAAACGTTAGAAACTAAAGAAGGGCATAGTGTAGTTTTGATCAATCTACCCAAATCGGTAATAACTGGTTATATGTCCAAATATTGAAATATTTCAATTATATCTTTATAAGTTCATAAATTTGAATTTCCATATAACCGAGCGGCTACTGTATTATTTGCTTTTTTATTATGGCATTTTATTATATAAAAGACAAGCGTCGTGCTCCTTGCCCCAAATCGCTGAATTGATATTATTGCTAGGCTATTTAAAACATGTTCAGCCTGAACCAGAACCTTAGGACATGAAGACCATCGTAATTTTCCTCAACTACTATGCATCAAACCTTGTCTTACTATTACAGTGCTTCTTAAGTCCTATCCAAAAACTTAACCAGACCCTGTTCAACCTGGCTCCGCACCTAATAACGCTCAAGCTGTTCATTCTTGATATTAACGGGCTTTTAACCAGAGCTGTAAAATTTGCATTCATATACAGAGTTCTAAGTACAATTAAATAACGACACAAGAATGCATTCAATGAATACAAAATTGATTCCTGAATAAAATTTTGAATCCACATACAACAAAAAAGAATTGATTTATTATTCATTTCGATAATTCATTTTTCGTTATTCAGAACAATGCATTCATATTTTTATTCAAATGAATGCTATTCATAAAGAATGCAATTCACAAAGAATCGTTATTCATTTAGCATCCATGCATTAATTTTTTATTAATTAGTCATTTTTTACTCATTATTAATTTTTTATTCATTATTCATTATGAATTGTTTATTCATATTCATTTTTTATTCATTAATTAATTTTATATTCATTATTAATTTTTTCTTCATGAGACAACACTATTTTTACTCTATTCACGTGAAGCTACCCAGTGGCGAATTTAAAACTGAAATTTTTACCTCTATTCAAAATATAAAACATTAGCCACAAACCCCTAGTAGTTACGCTGTTACACCAAATTAAAAATATACTACTTTGGTTGCAAAATGAACACGAACCAAGGCAAGAATACAAAATTAATTATGAATAAAAAATGAATGCGTAAAGATTAACGACGCTTTGTGAATTACATTCTTTATGAATAGCATTCATTTGAATAAAACAATTAATGCATTATTCAGAATAAGGAAAAATTAATAATATATCAATTGAATGCATTCTTTTACAGCTCTGCTTCTAATATACGAAAAAATTGTCAGCCTGAAAGTATGTACGCAAAATTTATTTGATATTAATTAGTAACAATACATTAACGGCGACTGCAACTTAATAACATTCGGAGTGAATGTAAAAATGTCGTCATATCTTCTGCAACCTAATTATTTTGAATATGACCCTTCGTTGGACGGGCTTTTATACCTGTTGAAATGTAAAAAAAGATACACAGAGTGCTTCTACTTCAAACTACACTGCATTAAAATATTGAGATATCAGACAGTAACATAACCTATCTTCGATCGTAACAAATTCAAATACAGAAAATTTCCTCTTTTTAACAACTCTCAAATGAAAAGTGAACTTACAAGCAAAGGTCCCCAGGTGACAGTCTCCGATTTGAATGATTTTCAGATTTTTCCTGCTCTAAATCAAAAAAATTTTTTTTTAAAGAAATATGAGAAAATGCATTCCATTTCTTTTGCATATCGTAAAAATCTCCATATTTGCTTGTTTGGATGATTAAAACTATTGTTTACTGGTGCGAGTAAACAAGAAAAAAGTACTCCTTTTGCATGGAAACACTATGAAATGTAAACTTTTTCGATAAAATATTTAAACATGAGAATAGGCCATAAAAAAATAAAATTTTTGATACCCATATTTGGTACCCATATTTGGTAATTTTAATGTAATAAAATTTTTTCTCAAAATGAAAATGAATGCATTTCAATAAAACAAAAATTTTATTATAAACAGTAACAAATTTAAAAAAAAACAAAAAATAATTGTGTCAACATACTTCTATGACATCGACTAAACATTACTAAAAATTGCAACAACAAAATTACAACAAAATTTTCTTATAAAAAATTTATGCCATCGTGTGTGGTTTTGTAAGAGCTTTCGTTTGGTACCAAATTTGTAAATGTTTCCACGGAAAATAGCAAAATTATAGCAAAAAAAAGGAAATTTTCGCTGATTTTTGAACGCGAGTTTGAAACCCAAAACCATCGATTGATGAGGACGTATAAAAAAATACGTCGACCTTAGATTTTTGTCTTCTATCACATATCCGAAAATCATTCAAATCGGAGACTGTCACCTGGGGACCTTTCCTTGTTAGTTATTAATGTACGCAAACTTATTCTGACCACTGTGTCAATATAAACATGTATGAAACACCTTTCATCATTTGAAAAATTATTTTGGCACCCCTTTTTGCTAGTTCAACACGCTTTATCATAAAAAACAATATGTACCAGGGCTCTGCAAATTTCAACAAAATGAGTGAAGCACTTCAACACAACAAAGAAAAAAAATCCTGTATATCACCACCACCTTAATTATAATATGCTAAATTTGCAAAAATGTCGAAAAACTCAGTGAACAGCATAAATAACATTGATTTTTTTCTAGGCAATATACAACCAGCTGTGCTCAGTTCCATCCAGACATATTTATTTTATTTTTTTATACTTCAAAGTAAGGTATTCATAAAATTTGGCAGCAGCTGATTGATTTAAAAATTTAGCTAAAACTGCAAAAAATGTACAAAATTTCGGTTGCTTGCCAACATTATGAAAAAAAAACACAAAATTGTACATATTAAATGTTTTGCTTGTATAGCTACTTTTAGCTGTTTACGTGAACAATGAATGACGTAGGTAAATGACTCATAAAAACTAAACGATGTCTTCATTCACTTACCTGTGCGAAAAGGTACAAAAGAACATTACCTTTTTTGGGTCAAGTAATCATTTTATGCCTAACTTAATAATAAGTTTTGCTGATAACCTAAACTGCTGATTATCAATTATTAATCAACCTCCTGTTATCATCAAATATTGATAAATCATTCTCGATTCATTCTAAGTCAGACAAACCTCCAAACGAAGCTAAATTTTAATGAATGCTGTAATCATTACATGATATTGTGTTATTTGCAATATGTCTAAATCAACTAACTATGTGTATATTTAATTCCTCCTTATCTGTTTTTGTTGTTTCTTTTTATAATCCGCAGATCAGTTGAGGCATTATAATAAAACTATAGTAATATAAATAAACTATTAAAGCTGTAATTGTGAAAAATGGACAACTTTTTAAGAAATATGGCTTTAGAATTACCCGATGAAGTATTCAATCATATTAGCACGAAGACGCTTTGAAGTTATGTTAGAGTTTAATATAAAGCATTTCGATCAGCTTCAAAATAATTTTGACATATATAATGAAACTACTTGAGAGTTCGCAGTTTGAAGCAATCAATAATGCTCTCTCTATCCAGACTGCAAGTGGAACAATTTTTGGTCGTATCGAAAGTTATTCGTGTAAAATGGTGGCCGCCGATAAAGTTCTTTATAAGCGTTTTACAGCTGGTACAAATGGTATGGGACCGCATGATCTACAAGCCTTATCACCTCCTCAAACTTTTGCTGAACTTTCACCAAATTATGTACGAAACAGCCATTCTGGAGATGAAGAAGTCATATTATGCGATACCATATCACGGAAAACGTTGTTTTATTTAATTGCAACTTTAAATGCATCTTTTGAACCAGACTACGATTTCTCGGATGCGAAATCTCACGAATTCAGCAAGCAGCCTTCACTACAATGGGTTATGAATTCAGTACACTCCAACCTTTCTGCATTAGCTGGAGACCAGTACCAAATTTTGCGTCAACCCCTATGGGCTGCTATCGACGATGAAATCAATTTAGCGGATTGTGATATTTACAGCTATGACCCAGATTTGAGTTCAGATCCTTTCGGAGAGCCTGGGTGTCTTTGGACTTTTAACTATTTCTTTTATAACAAAAAACTTAAACGGATTGTGTTTTTTACAAGTCGAGCCGTAAACTGTATCCATGCAACAGAGACAACCGAGTTTTCAATGGAACCGGATCTGTATTAAAAACAAGAAGAAACGTCAAGAAGAAGAAGCTTAGTATAAAATCAATACAATAAACTACTTAAGATAAAATCAGTGTTGTTTGTTTAAATTTTTATTAAAAATTTGTAAACATTCACAGACATAAATTTTAAAGTTTTGTGTTTTTTTTTTTGAAAAAGAAACAATGCATATATAAGTTACAAATAATAGAGTTATCTTTTTAGTAAGAAATGTATCAGATTGATAAGATGTTGCTGATTATTATTAACTTGAAATAAAATATTGAAAAGAAATGACTCAAAAAAATCTTCAAATATCGAGCAGAAAAAAAACAACTGTCCAACAGAGAGCAGATAAAAACACAAAAACTATCAAAGAGAGAGTGATGATAAAATTTGAAATAAGCACAATGACCGGAGCTTTGCATATCTATAAAATTTTATGGAAAAACAACTGTACGTTGTTGACTTTACTGCGTATATCGAATTTTTTCGCTTTTAAACATGTTTAGGCTTAAAAATTTTCATCAACTTCCTTTGCCTTGTGCTGAATTTTATTTTACGCAGCAGCAAAGTCCTTTAAATATATTAAGTATGACTGTGTGTGAACTATATGACGCAGTTGGAGCAAAATATTTCATCAGCCAACTGCATAAACATATCGCTTGGCTGTTACAACAGTCAATAAAATTGTATTGTGCGTTCATCTCACCTCTGACGCATGCTAAGGGTGCTCACTTTAGGTTTTTTTTTTTTGTTTTTTTTTTGTTATATTATGCGACAACGTTGTGTGTCATGCATGCGCTTCCTGTGGGGAAGTTAATTTTATACCGTGCTCAAGAAATCAATCTGGAAACCCTTAATGAGCATAAACACATTCTTGCATTCATTGTCATTGAAACAACAACGGGAGGTACTATATTTAACCTATCTAGATCTGGCCCTAAGTGTTGTTTATTTTTGCATTCATTAAGTTTTAGGGGTTGTTTTTGTTTTTGTTTTGTCTAAAGTACAATGTGTTACTACGACTCATCGTCGTCGTCGCCGTCGTATTCTTTGTTATTTTGTAATTGAAGTGTTGAACTCTGTGTTGATTTCTTAACATTATCACTGGCTTGCCATCTAAGCTATTAAAACCAGCTATATGGGTTGATTATGACTTCTCAAGTGCTGAAATTGTCTTGAAAGTAATCAGTTTTGACTTGCCCGGCTGATTGCTTCTCTTTATCTGTTATATTTTTTAACTTTTTTATTTTGTTTTTTTTTTTTTTAATTCAACTTCAATTTCAATATTACTGTTTTTACTTCTGACCCAAATGTTTCAAAGTCATTCATTCCCTTATTTAGTAGTAGACTAAACGCCTTTTGTGCTATAGTTTATGACTTATTTTTTCAGGAAATAAGCTTTAAACAGTTTTACGTTTTTATGTTTTTCCGTTCTTGCTCATCTTCGCTTAGTTTTTTTATTGCACTTGTGAGTTATGGCAAAAACATTAACCAAAATTCAATATAAATGAAGCAAGTTTTAAAGATATGACGTATTTTATGTTTCCAAGTTTTTAGTGGTGAGACAGTCGAGTTATTCACTAAATTTTATGTTGTATGACGTTGTATAGCTTAACAAGAACATGACGACAGACTATTAGTTATGACGCCAGCATAAACTGTTTATGCTTTTTTGATAATAATACTTGTTATATGGCTGATGTATTCACATCGAGTTGAATAGTACATATTTTAAACTTCATATCTTAAAAGATTTTTCATGTTATTGGAAGAGATTTTTAGGTATGATGCAATTTTGCAAAATTTTCAAATGTGGTGAAATAGCATTGATAGTGATGAAAAGGTTTTAAATTTAACCAAATGTGGATATTTGACCTTCAGTTTCCTGTTTTGTTTAGTAGCATCAACGTATGGTTAAGCCAAATTTTGCTTAAAAATAAACGTCTATATTTTGTACAACATCGAGTCACTTCAAAAGTTTTATATGCTACATTTTGTTAAAACGAACTCAAAACAAAGCAACAAACAAACCATTTAAAATAACTTGGCTTATATATTAACTTTCGTTTTTCTTTTAATGTCTTTAGACACTTGAGCACCGCGCCCTGTGTACCGTTCCTCCTACATACATGGTCAGACAACAGCTGGCTACATATAATTTTTTATACATTTTCTCTTTTATGCCTTGATTCGTTGTCTTTTAAACGCACAGTATTGTATAACCTAGTTTAAGCCATGTCGGAAGTGCATGACTGATACGACACACGCATAAATTAAAATACTTATGTTATAAAAAAAAAAAAACAAATAATTTTTTGATAAGCAATATTTTGCCTAAGCAACATTTTGTGCTTTAATCTTTAGTTATAAGTTTAACTATTGTATGGTCGTAAAATATTTAGGCTCTACAAATATTTTGTCAAACTTGGCTATGAAGGCGGCATGGAACGGCACGTTTTTAACAAATAACAAAAGTAAAAAAGAGAAATCCATAGAAAAAAAATGCCAAAAACAAATAATTACAAGTACAACTGTACAAACAAAATTTGACTAAAACAACAAAAATACCCCTGAATTTGCCATAACAAATGAAGCAAATAAAAATGAAAACAACTTGAAAATAAAGTTAACAAAGCTTGCCAAAATCGCACGATAATTTGTCAATAAGTTGTTTTTATTCACTTAAAGCTGAGCAAATTTTTTTATCTCCTTCATTCGCTGCCAATAAATTAGCGTTGAAAACATATTGTTTTTTTTTTTTATTGAATTCCGTCTGTCTGTTAAGTGACTAAATTTAATGAATTTTTTTTCTTTGCAAAGTGAACAACAATTTGTTCCAATACATTAATTTATGTTATGCTTGTTTTTTATTTTGGGTTTTAAACGATTACATACTGAGAATACAATACAGTTCGATACATACTGAAAGTATGCCTATAACTAAAGTTAACAACTGTACGAATTTCTTTGACGTTAATACTCTGATTTCTAATACTCTGTTATTTTTTTGCCAAGAACGATGGCTGTTTTAAGGCTGCAGGTTGTTTTTATCGTTATTAGCTCATTTAAATTTGCCATCGCAAATTGTAAGCACGTTATAGTTAATTTAGGCTTTTTTCAGGGACAATCATAAAAAACAATCGTTAATGAAATCCAATCACAAGCCACTTCACTTATTTTAATGCTTGTAGTCATCGCTTATACACTATAAAAAAATATCTTAATTAAATAAATTAAAAATATAAAAAATATAAAAATATTTTATTGTTAAAAATATAAAATATTAATTAACAATATTAATTTATAGAAAATAATACATTTCATGGTATTACAATGTTATTCCTTGGCGGTCACGTTTCATAATCACCGTGGTAACGCGCTTAACTGCTAAACAACACTCAAGGCTCAATTTCTGATCTTAATATTTTTACTTTCTTCATTTCCTATCAGCAGAAATTAAAAATTCAATAATATTTACAACTAAATATTTCTATTTTTTGGTGGCAGGGAGGGATGCTTCTTTAAGGAATTGCTTAATAACTTGAATTGACTTATGTGCAAATTCTCATGTTTATACAGCCTTTTTAGATTATTTAACATTTGTTTAATAAGATAACCCTTTCTTTCCCAATTATAAATCTTACAAATTCCAATCAAGACAGACGTTATCGAACATGTGTAGTAGCTGAAATACTTGTTTTAAAGTTAAAAAAGAATATGCTACTCATTTTACTCTCTTTTACTTATAAGATTCTCAGAAAAAAATGCTCTTGCAAAAGTATGATTTTACTTTTTTGAGGATTAGGACCACTCATACTCATCCTCTATAAATTTTTTCATTGTAAAATAATGTTTCTTTTAAGCAAAAGATATCAACAGCTTTCTTGAATAGATTTAGAATGAAAATTAAAACTATTTGTTTTTTTTAAACTTCTATAGAAATCTTGAACATAAAACTTGGAACGATTGTAAAAACATAATTTCTACTGAGTACCAGTTAGCTAGCTTAACCTTCAAATGACATCATCTAATAATTTTAATGAATTATAAAGCAATTTTTTTTTACCAACTTTTAAACTAAATATATTTTTTATATTAATTTAACTATTTTTAAAATTCTATTATATTATTTTTACTTTGCAAATTAATAGTCATAACCAACTTGTTTTTGGTTTTTTTATATGCCCAAAAGCTATTTTAAATAATTATTTTATTTTTGTAACCATAAAATCTGGTTTAGTCTTTGGGTGACCTTGAAATATTGGTTGTTGTTTTTTTGTATACTTCACACATTTTCATTGTTTTTCGTTTTTGCTTTAAAAGAAGCGGAAATAATCTTCAAGCTATGATTTATCAAATAAATTCAGTATTATTGGTGAATCAGAAAAAAGTGTTGGTCATTAACTTGGCATAAAGATATGTATATCATAATGAGTTCGAAAAAAACAGATTGATTTTTGTTTTTTAACCTTGTTCATACAGTTTTTTGACACCTGCATTTAAAAGTTGAACGTAACGCACTTAAATGATTGCTTTTTTTTAATGATATTCTATACAGGTTGTTAATTTTAGCTTTTTGTAAACATTTGCTTGTGTATTTAATGGCATGCACTTGTTTTGAATATTTTGTTTTGTATTTATTGTAATCAAGCGCAGACGTGCCCACGAAAATTGCTTAAATGAGCCAAACTTGCGCATTGTGATTTTCAGCTTTTGCTAAAAAAGTTCAACAAAATTACGCAATTGAATTTATATTTCAATTAAAGAGTGCATTGATAAAACTATCGACATTGTAAAGCTAAGATAGCTGAGCCAATTGAGCCAACAGAGTCACTTCAGCCAATCAAAGGGTTAAATGCCGTCATCAATCAGTCTTCCTTGCCGTACCACCTTATTAAATATTCATCATTTTTTTTTTTTGTATAGTAAAATCTTCGAAGTTTTTAATTTTTTTCTCGTAATCTTTCCAAATCAGCTTGATATTATTTTTTTTCTTCTACTCAACGAACTTATGTTCTAAAAGAATAAAAATTGTTGAGTCATTAAAAAAATTGTATAATACTAAGGTAGATAATTTCTTCACCAAGTGCATTGTATAAGAAGCTAAGCGTTCCTCTGTATATAGCCATGATATGAAAAATCATATTTTTACAGCTTTTTTGTTGAGAATAAATTCAATTTAAGTTTCAATTAAATCGGTTCGAAAGCTTCACTTTAACTCTTTACATTTTTTCAAGTACGTGACGCTCGCACTTTAAGCATTGAGTGCAATTCTTGCATCTATGAAATATATAAATTTATAACGCAATAGCTGTGTATTTTTTCCCCCTAAGAGCTATGAACAACTTTATCAAAATGTACGTTTGCGCGTGCATTAAAAAAATCGTCGACGTTCAAGTGTGTGTGTGTGCTTTTCAATAGCCGTCGTCGTCACATCATATGTTCGACACAAGTATTCGATTCAGCTCAACTTATCCAATCTATACAAATTTAAATTTTTTTTGCCGCTCCGCTCCGCTACGTAATTGCAATCTGCTAGATGCACTGCTTTACGTGAGGCCAGCAGATGAATGATTTTATTTATTTTTTGTTTTTTTTTTCTAATGTTTTTGCCTTTGTATATTTATTTATAGTTAATTATTAGCATTTGTATACTCGCTTTGCTCGTTCATTTCAATCGTCAAACGCTTGTCTAAAGTCTCGAATTATTCTCGAATACTCGTTGTTTTTTAGCTGTTCATTGAGTTGAAGCAACATATTCACTTGGAGCAAACTATAACAAATAGCAACAAATGGATTTTTGTTGTTGTATTTAAACTGAAACTGTTTTACGGCGCTTGTTTGGTTTTGTTTATAGTTTAGTTTTTATTGTTAGTTTTCTTTTTACTCAAATTACAACCGTTCTACTCTAAACACAGCATCTGTTAAGTATTTCTGTCCAAAAAAGCATGCATTTTTTTGTATGTTTTTCTTTATATATTATTTGATGCATCTTTGTTTCTACAAAAACAGCTTTGTTTCCTCAACATAAGAATATTTGAAGTTTTTGGGTTATGTTTGGGTTATTTTCTTGACAATCATGAAATAATTTTTTTGAAAATTATACTTTATCATGAATCTCACAACATATTTTTCGTTGTCAAGGCATGATTCCGCCAGACTGTACTTCCGTTTTTATCAGCTGTTTACCTCTTCAGCATTTGTTCTTGTTTTTTATTTTTACAAATTATCTTATCAAGCAGGTTTCACTTTAGGACCATTTTGTCGAAAGTTTTCCTTTAGTTTTTGTTTTTTATCGACCATAATTCTTCCGGTTAATACTTTTTTAATGCTATTTTTTTATTCTGATGGCACAGAAACAATTCAAGAATGAATGAGCCTTAAATAATCCAAAACCAAATGTATTTAAGCTGTAAAATGTTTAATATCTCAACATTTTTTGAAGCAATTGATATTAAAAACTTAGTTAAACCGTGTTGATATTAGAAGTCGTAGGCTTAAATCCTGGCGCAATCGATCATATTTTTACCCACCCGCGCTATCTGTCGACATGATTTATAGCCGTTATTTTGAACCTATCGTAATGAAATTCAACATTTAAGATTTTATCTTTAAAAACAAAGTTCAAGTGAATCAAATTGGATGGAAACTAGGCCTACCACCTGCCATACAAAGTGACGTTATCAAAACGTTAAAATCTCTTTAAATTCCACAAAAACTATTCAAATGACCTGGAATTTTACACAAAAGCTTTGATTTTATGAAACTTTTCCTACCTTAGGATATACGTATCCATACAAAGTGACGTCATCAAAATATTAAAGCCTCCATAAATTCCACAATATTGATGTATTGCCACACATAAGCTTCGATATTTTAAACGTACTCTGAGTATGAAATTTTGATAAAAAAAAACTGGATGAAAACTAGGCGTCTCTCCCCCCCCCCTCATACAAAGTGACGATAACAATATTAAAAACCTTTGAGTGTAGAACACGGCTGTCGAAAACAATTTCTGAAGCTGTTATGACACCGGCTTGTTTCAGTATTTTTTAGATCTTAAAACTAGCCACGGTTAAAAGGAAAAGGAATACTTTACAAGAAAGAGTAGGCTGGCCGATATGACGTTTTAACCAAAAATCAAATTGGAAAAAATTCAATTATTAAAATAGAAATCTTCAAATTCAAACAGAAGATATGCAGCAGAAGCAAGATTAAGTTGCGCTACGCACAGAAATTGAAAAACAAATTTTCATTTTATACCTTCTATAAAAGTGTAGAATTTTCGACTGTTTCTAGTATTGAAAAATTACAGTTTAGGATTTTTTTGTCACTTAATGTTGAGCTCTTGCTCAAACTGAGTTGATTATTTAGAATAACGGCTACATCTTTTATTCTCAGTTCACTACAAACGATTTATGAGCAGCATTCCTGAAACTAGTTTCCATGAATGTTTTGTATGCTCCATAATTCGATGAAACCAAATTATAAAGTCAACTTTATGCAGTGACATTGAATATATTTACAGTTATGTTGTCGGTTTGCTGTGTCGTTTGCCCACAGTGCCTCGCTGTCGCTTGAATAGCCTACAAAGTCTCAACTATAGTATTTTTATTCTTAAGGTCATTTCAACTAAAGTCATGCCTATCAAAATTATTTATTTTGTTTTTTCATTTTATTTTGTAAGTATTTTGGTAAAAATATTCTCAATAACAATGTGAATATCATTGACATTCATTTATCCTTCATTCAAATACATCATTCATGATTTCTTTGATTTTTTCATTTTGTAAATTTTTGCATACATTTTAATTAAATCCTCACACACACACGCTTTACACTGAGCGACCATCACCATTCTTTTCTATTATTTTTACAGCCGAGACACATTTAAAATGAAACACAAAAAAAAAAAAAAGAAGAAAACAAACCCCTTTTTTAAACATCTTACTTACCTTCATTTTATATTTTAACTAATTTTCCAACATTTCATCCTTTTTCACAGACTGTAAGTTTTTATAGATACAAAAACGGAATTAATTTCTAATCGCACATACATCAAACTGTGTTGTATCAAAGCTAAGAAAAATTTAAAAAAAAATAATCTTAGCAAATTTTGACTTTGAAAAGCAATAGTACAAGCGTTTATTATCGTAAAAAAGCTAAGAGCTCACATAATAAACCATTATTTGTACTTTTTTTGAAAAATTTGTCAAAAAGTCATATCCTAGAACGTGCTTGTCGCATATCTTACAAGGGATACAAAATATTATTCATATCAACAACAATATATTTCATACTGAGGGTTTTGTTTGTTGTTTGCAAATTGTTTTTTTGTTAACCAAGAAAAAAATAGTACTAAGGTTGTTAAAACTCTTAAAAATTAAAAACGAGAAGAGTCTTTTGCGCCAAAAAAGCACAACTAAAAAAGCTCTGTTTTAACGACCAGTGTGTACAATACAAGTAGCAAACAATAAATTTTATTTTCGGTTACTTTTTCTATTAAAAAAAAAAGTTCAAAAGAATAACTAGGTTGCCCAACCTTGCAGGCTTGCATAAAAATTTTAGCATTTTGCAAGGAGAACTTTTTTCCATTGATTTGGAAAATTTAATCTAAAGTTTTAAAGTGCAATTTAGTTTCTTTTATACGCCTGAAATTTTAAAGCTGAAGATTGAGAGAGCTTTAAAAATTTGAACAAAAAGCTTTCGCTGATATCTTTTAAATTTGCTTAAAAATTGTGTTGAGTGTTTTTGTTCACAACCTGTTTCAATTTTTAAGCTTTAGATTGAGAAAACTTTTGTTTGTGTAAAGCTCTCGCTGATATCCTTTTATAACAAAAGCTTAAAATTTCTGCTGAAAATAAAATCAAACAAATTTTGAGCCTAGTCCTGTTAAACAAAACAAAAAGATTAAAATTCATTCAAAAATTCGCCAACAAAAACGAAATTTTTGAAATTTTTTGCATTAAACCAAAAAATATTTCTTTATCAACAACAAACAAAAATTTTGCAAAAAATCATAGGTACTAGGCCAGCCCTCACAATGTCTGTCCCTGTACGCTACTCTGCTGCCGCCAATTACGCCGTCGTTGATGAAAGTGGTTTGTCACAAAATAATCTACAACAAGAAGAGCAATACCACCAACACCTACAACAACAACAGCTGTTTAGTAATTTGTTGAATAACAACGCCAACAACATCAACAACAACTACTACAACAGCGACAACGATTTTGAGCAGCAGCAGCAGTTGATGCAGCAGCAGTGGTCGTCGATGTCGTCGCATACAGAAACTTCAACATCTGGAGCAGTAGCTGGCGGCAGCATGAACGCTACATCGTCTATGGTGGATATGGATATGAAACCCACAACATCAGCGATGGCGGCGGCAGCTGCAGCAGCAGCAGTAGCTAATGGCAGCGGCGACAATGCAGAGTGGATGAGGATGTCTGACGAGGGCCGGTATGGGACACCGGGTGCTGCTGGCTTGGAATATCAAAGACATCAAGAGCTAGCACAACATACATCTACTACGAACAACAACAACAATGACCACCACCAACCAATGGAGCCTTCGTTAATGGACAATGAAAACATGAAGATGATGAACAATACAAATGTGCAAACTTTGGAAGATCTCCACGCTCTGTCGTCTGATGAGCTATTTAATACTTTGAAGGAATATGATACGCTGCAGGAAAAATATCATACCGTGTTGCTGATGCCTAAAGAATCAAGGGTGAGTGTCAACTAAAATGAAAAAATCTTCCTGTTGTTGCCAACATCACATAATAGAAGTTTTAACGAAATTTGTTTTTGTTTTCTAGCGTGAAGTAACAGCTGGTGGACGTGACGGCTCCGCTTATGTTTTACGTTGCCTTAAAATGTGGTATGAGCTGCCCTCCGATGTTCTATTCTCTGCCATGAGCTTGGTCGATAGATTTCTTGACCGTATGGCTGTCAAGCCTAAGCATATGGCATGTCTGAGCGTTGCCTCCTTCAACTTGGCCATCAAGCAGATGGAACTAAAGCCAATACCTGCCGAAGATTTGGTTACAATATCTCAGGTAAATTTTAAAGGAGGAAGTCTTACATAGAAATTACAATATATATTAATTTTTGATCTATTCCTATCTAGTGTGGTTGTACCGCTGGCGATCTTGAGCGCATGACCAATGTAATTGCCAACAAGCTAGGTGTTCAAATGGGCCACGCACCCATTACATCCGTCTGCTTTCTACGCATTTACTATGCGCTCTTTCGCAATTTGGCCAAGGAAATTGGCGGACCCTTCTTTGAATTCTATCAACAATTCATCATACTGCAAGAGATGGAAAATCGTTTGGAAAACTTATTGTGCGATGTGAAGACAACAGTAATTGCACCATCCACCTTGGCATTGGTATTGATCAGCCTGCATTTGGATTTCCATATTAAGGCTTCATACCCCAAGGGCAAGCCCGAATTAAAGGTTGTCTTCGAGTACATACTTTTCTTGCAGCAGTTTATGAGGGTAAGTTAAGAAAATAGTTTTTCTCGAATGCAGTTTAAACGTGTATTTTCCTGCTCATAGGTTCCCGATCGTGTTTTCACCTGCGGTTTCAGCATTGTTTCGGGCATTTTGTCGCATTACAATGGCCAGAATAAGCAGCCATATAAGCAACGTTTAGTCTGGAAGCTATCGAGCCGCACATTGCGCGTTCTGCGTCCGACCAATCGCTATCGATCGGATTTACCCACCATTGAAGAAGGCATTTGCAACGCCATGGACGATGGCTGTCGATCGAGGTTAGTATATATCAGTGTTGTTAATTTTTAAATTTAATTTCAAAATGTATAAAAAGGCGAACTCCTTGCTATCGAAGAGTGAACATGGCGAACGAAGATTTTTTGATCATTTGCATGCATACCTCTAGAGAAAAAAAGAAAGCGAAATCTTATACATAATACAATTTTTGTTGGAACCCAACCTTAATTTTGTTCAATTCCAAACCACCTACGCAGGCCCTTTTGAACTGTTATTTTATTCAAACTAACGTGTTTGAGTTAGATTGAATGCTGTATACTCGAATGATCAAAATTCAACTCATTAAAAATTATACCAAATTCAAGGCAGACTGAAATATTTCAATCTAGGAATAAGCTTTATGTGTGCTTTTAAATTCACACAGAACCGATAAAAGATATTTTTGTAGATTGTTATAAAAAATACGCTGATAAGCAGCTAATTCAATTTTAAAAAGATGTTGTTTTTCTAACAACTTAATTCAATTTGTAGACAAAATCATGATTAAAAAGGGGGTCAGTTTTTGTAGTAATTTAATTAAATGACATCTATCTCAAAATCAGAAGACATAGCTGAAAAAACATGAAGTTAAGGCAAATTTCTATCAAATATACTATAGCTCAACAGCATCTCATTTTTATTTTTAATACTTGAAAGCTTAAAACATGATTAAATTTTTTTTATTTTTTATTTGTATTTGTTATTTTCGTAAACAAGTTTATGTTGTTTTTGCTTTGAATTTCTATGTACGTCTTAATGCGATTTATTGTTCTTCTTTTAACGTTATCACATCACGAATCTGTTCACCATTGTTGTTGTTGTTTGCGTCTCGAAAACTTTGACGAAAACAACATTTGTTTTAACGCACGTTTAAATTTATAATATTTCCAAGCTTTAGAAAAGCAAGTTATTTGTTTAGTTGTTATTCAAACGCATAAATGAACAAGAGCTTTTTCAAGTTCAAATAAAATAGGTGTGTCATTTTAAGCTTTTTAAAATTATAGAACTATGTTTTCAAATGGAAAGGTTTCAAATTCATATTTCCAAAAAAATCTAGTCACTGCGTTAAAAAATGTCACTGTTACCAGTCAATTTCTTTCTGCTAATTTTTTTTTATTGCCTTTTAATGACATTTAGAACCTTAATCGACTCAAATTTTTCCACATTTTTAAATTTGCTTTGATTCAATTTATTTTGTTGTTTTTGTTGTTATCTAATCTCATCAACTTAAAATAATTTCTTGTTGTTTTTCTGTTTTGTTGATTATTTCAACAACAATTTTAAATTTAGAAAATTATAGCAAACAGTTCAATAAACTCAACATGCGCCGTAACCCACTCTAAACACAAAATGAAACAAAAGCTCTAAGAATTGTCGTTGTTTTCATAAAACAGCTGTTAAAACTTTCAATAAATAAGCTTTGCCATTGTGAAGAATTTCTACCTTCAAGCTATTTGATTATATATTTAGAAGTGCGCAAGCACTGGTTGGTATCAGTAATATTCCTTAATTTTAAAATCTTTGATCAATATGTGTACTTCTTCCCTCACACACCTGCACTTCCACTGCAGTGTGATAGTACGTACATTTCATATTCTCAAATGGTACGATAATATTTCGTTTGACGTTTGTAGCTTCTACTATTTATAAAATTTATAAGTGTCATCGGCCTTAAAATTCAGCCGTCACGTAACCTTGAAAAATGTCAAAAGATGACTAGCTAAAGCTTGATGATAACAAACCCCTGGATCATAACAATAACTCAACACTTTTATCCATGCATGCAATATTTTATTTTAAAAACATTTTTAATTTCGATGTTTTTTTAACGTTAACCACTGAAGTAGTTTTTAAAGAAGCGCTGTTGAGATATATTTTTTTTTTTTTTTTTTTTTTTTTGCATGGAAAAGTAAAAAATATACCATTGAGAATCTGGTCACGCATGAACTTCTCCCATTTAGGTAAGGAGCCTACATTAAACAAATGATCTGGTATTAGACCTTTACTAAATTCTATAATTTTCTTCATTCCATTTTATCACAGTATACCATTTTAATATTCACAAACCGATTTGATTTAGTCACTATTTTTAAAGCTACAGAAATGCTACAGCCAATTAGCAATAATATCCCTGGGATGGTTGTTTCTAACTTCATTAGTATATTCCATAAATGTCGCTCGTCTCTAAACGAGTTGGTTGAAAAGTTATACATTTATCTGGTCTGGGTATAGGGATAAGGAAGGCATGGTGATAACGCTAATGGCGGATATGGAAACATTAGGCATCACTTGCGTCCTACAACTGCTTATTAAGCATAATGCCGTAAACTTAACTTAGTAAACTCAAGGTGAAATCCTTTTATCCTTTGTTATTCTAACCCCTGGTTTCCTGGCCAACAGTAGAAGCATGTTAATTTTTGTTAACAAGATTTCAGGGACTTTTTACTGCCACCATCAGATTGCCGATTGCTTTGTGGTCAGTAAAAATTTTCTGAGCTCGTCAACAGCATCTGACCAACAATCAGACATGCTTAGGTTATGAAAAGAAACACATATATTGAACACAGCTGCGTCAGAGGTAAAAAATAAACGCAGATCTGTTTTTGACAGTTATCACTCAGCTCGGACATAAAAAAGAAAAAGGCCTATTGTTCTAAAATTCTACTCAGGGACAGATCTATCTTAGGGCTTTTTGGGCTTCAGTCCAGGACCCCGTTAATACTCTTATGAAAATACGTCATTGTGAAATTCAATACATTTCTACTAAAAATCAGCTAAAATCTTGCTAACTACAGTCTAATCCTCTAAAGATTAGAGTGTAAACCCTCTTGCAGGGAAATTTTTATGATTTTTTTCGAAACAAACTTGTTGGTGTTTTCCCAAATTGCTACACCATCATTATTAAGATTTTTTTTGAAATTGTCAATCACAAGTAGTGAAGCTGAGGTCTCTTTCTCTAGGATGTCGTATATTGAAAACAAATAATATACAACAATGGCGAACTAGCGACTAAATCATTTATTAGTTCTTTTTATAAATTTTGATTTAACTAAGGGCTCAAAAGGCTGCAAATTCTTTTATTTTATCATAACAAAAATGCAGAAAAGTTGCTTTATAATTTATATTAACAAATAAATATAATATAATCTGTCAATTTATTTGATAATGTCGTGTACAGGCAAAAATACAAAGTCATTAAAATCAGTTATCACAAATCGGCAATTAGTTGAGAAATTAGGCCGAAATAACAGGCCCCTAAATAGTATTAGCCCAGGGCCCCACAAAATTTACGATCCTACATTGATTCTACTACGTTTCCTTGTAAAGTTTCTCTCTAATTTCAAAAGGAAACGCCAAAAATAGTCAGCCTACGTCAAAATCGTTGGCAGTTCAATTGTCTGCCTGATTGTTGAGACAATTGAGCTGCCGACTGAGAAAATATCTTTGTATTAGTAAAAAATGTGTGGGAGTATTGAAATTATTATAAAAAATTGTCTCGTGTGTTCGCTAGGTTAAAAAACTACAGTGACTCATTTGAATCTCTTTGCTCATTTAGCTCTTTGGACTAATTGACTCATTTTAGCTCTCTTGGCTTAGGTATCTCGTTTGGATCACTTTTCCCATTTGGTTCAATTAAATTATTTAATATTGACTATGTTTCCGATATCCGTAAAAATTCTTATCAATGATTTGTTTAATTTTTCTTTGCAGAACCGATAGTATTAGTTCAGAAGAGGAGGAGGACTGGCCGACTTCACCAATAATTCCAATTTTCGAGCAGTGTTAGTAGATTTACACGCATTCAGGATGATAATAAATTTCCGCGCGACGAAAGATAACAATTTTAAAAACAACAAAATTTAGTAGCGCAAGCGGAAACGGAAGCAAAAACAAGCAGAGTAGCAAGAAGTAAGCAGAGTAGCAGTAAAAAAGAGAACACAAAACGTGCTAGAAGAAGAAGAAGAAGACTCAACTAACTCAACTCAAGACAAGACTTCATTGCATTTAAAAAAAAAAGAAAAAAAAAGATTGAAGCGGCACTCCGAATGTTTAAAAGCTTTTGACTTCAATGCTGAAACATGGAAAAAAATTAATCTTTAAATGAAAGCTACATTGAATCATCATACATTTCAATGAGAACAACAGCATCAACAAAAACAACAACAAAGAGCAACATATCCTGCAAACTGCGAATGATTATTCAACAGCTTCTTTTTTATTATATTACTCTGAGATGTGTGTATATTTTGCTATGCATCATAATTTACATTAATTTACTAAATACTTTGGTTAGAAGAAAAAGTTTTAAGTAAGGTAAGCGCGCGATAGAAACAGATTGATAGAACAGCGATGGATAAATAGCTAGACAGCTAGTAAGCTATAGGTGAAGATAAGCTAAGTTTTTTCAAATTCAACTAGAAACAAAAAAAAAAACAAAAAAAAAAAAATTAAAAAAAAAAAACAAAAAATTCTTGTAAAATGTTGCGGACCATCATGCCCAAGATTGATGTTGCTCCGAACCATTTGCATAAGTATAACGTACAAGTTATTACAAATAAACAACAACATCTAGTTAACTTGAGCGTGTGTTGGTTGATCAAACAGACAGACAGAATTTGAAAACCGCACTATGGGTTCGCTCAACACGAAAAACATTTATATAAAAAAGTTTTAAAAAAACTACAAAAACCCACAAAAATTAAAAAAACAAAAAATCAATTAAATCCCAAAAAAACAAAAAATTTAAAAAAACCACAACAACAACAAAAAAATTTATAATATTTACGTGTTCTTAATGTTTACTATATTATGTTTTTCCTTTTTTTGTCAGAATTCTTGACCGCGATAAACTCGATTGATTTACTAAAGTTTACTTAACTGAATAAAAATATTAAATATAAACAAAAAATAACACCTTAAAAACAACAAACAACAAAAATTAGCTACAATAAAATCAATTAAATACTACAAACACAATTATTTGATTTCCACAAAAATAAACACGTTACAATTAAAAACAAAAACATAAAAAAAAAAATCAAAAAAAAAAAAGTACAAAATTATTATCTGTAAACTTTGAAAATTAAAAATTCGTTTCAAAAAAAACAGCAACTCAACTCAATAGTTTCCCGAAATTTGCATTAAAAATGCATTCTTTTTGCTTAACTTTATAGAAAACAACACTACCAATGAGCGTGTGTAATTTTTGTATAAACTTTTAGTTTGTTTGATGTTCGAAAAAACTTAATAATTTCGTTATGTATTAATTTTATTTAAACATCTTCGATGATACAAAAATTACAAATGTTCATTCACACGAACAGAAACACATACCACATACATACAATTAAGCTTTAAAGTTGCTATAATATGTATAATTTTTTTTTCATTGAAAAATGTATTTGTTTAAACATTTAAAACTTGAAAGTGTGCGAAATTTTGTGCTAATAAAAATCAGTTCAAAACTTCAAAGCTACAATGAATTAAAAGCTTAAGGGGCCGGGGCGGGGCCTCTTCTAAACATATGTATTTAAAATTTTCATACGAAATGTTAGCTTTCAAAAATTGATTTCACAAAACTTCGCCCCCTTAATTTCCTAAAACTTTCACACCTATATTTAATGTACACAAGTTGAGCTTGCGCTGAGCGTATTTTAAAGCTAAGCGAAGAGAATTGACTTTGCTCTCTGCAGTAAACTATTGACGCTAACAGTTATAGCTTGACTTGTATCCTGATCTTATAAGTGATTTTTTCCTTTTTTATTTTACAATAATCTGTATAGGTATTTTTTTTTTTTATTAAATACATCTTTTTTGTTTTGTTATTTTTATATAATGCCTTAATATCTATATATATATATATATAACTTATTCGTATACAACAAAAAAATTCTAAACAACACATTTTCTGTAAATTTTTGTAAATTCTTACTTCATTCAAGTCAATAAAAAACAATCGTAACAAAGATTTTTAAAATTTTTAAAATTTTTTAAACAATTTTAATTCATTATAATTTTTAAACAATCAATCAGCTTCACTTAGTGCATACAGCTGCAAAAATAAGCACTTGACGAAAATATTTGTTATAAAAAAAACAATTTAAACCTTTTCCAATAGGTTATATAACACTCAACAAAGTTCAACTCATTTCAAAGAAAAGGAAAAACGTTTTAATTAAGTTTTTAAATATAAAGCAAAAAGTGTGAATAACAACAATTACAACAACTAAGTTTTAAGCTTATGGTATTTTTTTTTTGTAAAACCTGAAGTTATATAAAAATTTGAAGTATGAAGAAAAATGAAAAAAAAACACAAATAAAGTTTGCATTAGATATTCTTCTAATGCTTAAACAAATTTTGCAATTTAGCAAAATAAAACAACAAACAAAATTTGCATTATCTTAATTTTTGTTTTTAGACATTAAATTTCAGCAAAAAGTTTCGTGCAAAATTTAACAAGTTCCTCTAAAGAGACTTTTGAATGTGATTGGCAAGCTTTTACAATCTGTGCAAAACTGTGAGTATTTTTCTGAATTTCTCATGCAAATTTTTATATATTTTTCAATTTCACTAAAAACAAAAACATCAATGTATAAATCTAAATATTTAAATAATTAGTTGTATCATTATTTTTAAGTTCTAGCTTTAGCTGGCAACAACAACAACAACTGCAAAGAGCAAGTCGCCAGCAGACTGAACAGCTGTTTCTTTCATTAAGTTTATTCGTTGGAATTTATATAAACCATAAGTGAATTATGTGTTGTTGTAATTGTTGTGCAAATATCTTTGAGCTCTCTTAAAAATGCAGAAAAACTGCGATTATCTAACTATTTTTGACTGCCTAGAAGAGCTTCCTGGTTAAAATGGGATACTTTTGAAAAATTTTACAATAAGAATTCATCATTTGTATACAGCTTTGTACTTTAAATTTGTACTTGAAGCGCATTTAGATAAAACATTTTGAAGGCACTTTTTTAGGCGTCTTTGCTGTGCATTTCAATAAATTGTACATAGAACAAAGTTTTAAGTAAAACAACCCCAACAAAAACAACAACAAAGTGTTCATGCAATTAAAATATTTATACAAAAAGTAAACTCTTCTACATTTTACATATATTCGCCAACACACACACACACACACATACACATGCATGTTTAGAAAATATGTGTAAAGATGCGTAAAATTAAGTTTAAACTTTAAAATTGTGATGTCACGTTGGTAAAGCGGCTTGAAGAACTGATAACAACATCAATATCAACAACAACTACAAAATTATAAGCCTAATAATTGTATAATAAAATTTAAAAGTAGTAAAAATATTTTTAAATTAGTTAAATTTTCAAGCTCAATTTTTAATGAGTGCATTTTTAAGAAAAAACACTTAAAAAAAAAAAAATTATTAAAAAGTTGGAAAAAGCACTAAAGTTTTTATCGAAGTTGTAATTAATTCGAGCTCATAACTAAGCAGCTGTTTTGGTAAGGTTTATTTAAATTGCCCTAGACTCTAGGGCCTAGAATATTGAAACGTTCTTTTAAAATCCATGCATTTAATTACAACTTTAGTAAAAACCTTTTAGAACTATACCACTTGAATTTTTTTTAATATTAATTCTATTATATGTTTATGCAGAGGCTTGAGATTTGAGAAGTGCAAATGTTGAATAATTTCTACTAACTTAAGGTTAAAATTATAATTAAAATAAAAAACTAAGAAACGAAAAAAGTTGCAGCATAAAAGTTTTATCATATAAACAAGCAAATTTTACACATTCCTTTGCTTAAGAATGTTTTTTTTTTTTTGCGCAAACACATACAATGCATTTGTACAGTAAAAAAAAAATTTAAGCATAACAATCAAACATCTTTTCTAAACAAGCTGCTTCATAGGGTCTGCCCTACAAAACCCTACCAAAAACGCATTTTCTCCCCCCTCAAACTTTAAGCACACAATTTGTGCTGCCTTCAAATTTTTTCGCTCTCTCAAAGAGTAACTCTTTGTGAGTAATTAAGATTTAAAATGGTTGCAATTTTGAGATTAAATCCAAATTATTTAAAATTGGTTTTGCAAATACATGTATGTATTTTCAATATTTTTATTTATTAAAGCTTTAATTTGTTTGAACAATAAAAATAATCTCATAGTTGTTTATATTATGCATGTATTTAAAACGCATTAATACGAACATATACACAAAAATACAAACAAGCTAATTTATTTTTTAAGTTAACATTATATTTTAAGACTAATTTTAAATCTAATTCAAACTTGAAGTTTTCGAAAAGTATTTTATAAAGAAATCGCTTCAATGTGATGCAGATTATTTCTAGCACGTAACTGTGTAATTGTGATTTAAAAAATAAATAAAAAACAACAAAATTATTGTACTATACAATATCATTTTAAATTTATATAAACTTTACTCTTTAATCCTAAGTTGTAAGTAACAAGTTATCAGTCACAAGAACAAAAACTTGTGTAACAACTAATATTGAAAAGGTTTGTTTTTCTTTTCGATTTAGACTGTTCACTGTAACACTTTATTAAAAAAAATATTGTAGTTGATATGTTGTGGTCTTGAAGTGAGTGCGTTTAGCGTGAGCGATAAAAAAAAAATTAACTTATTTATTATGTCATCAACGTCTACTCTGTGAGAATAAAATTAAATTTGATTTTCTATAATTTTTCTAAATCTAAGACTTCTTTCTCAACTAAGTATTTGAAATACCTACACCTAAGAAATTGATAAAAAAAGAACAATATATATAAAAAAAAATTATATAAAAATTAAAAAAAAAAATAAATGTAATAAACATGAGTATTATCGAACAACTAAAACTGCGGAATGTTTATTCAAGGAATATATGCGACTGGGTTTCCGATTTTCTGGTCCTTTATAATATACACCTGCGGTCATGCACATCTAACCACTGAATTTCGTGTGACAAATGCATGTTTGAATACATTTTAGAACGGTACTTTTTGAGATTTACCTATTAATTGTATGAATTTATTTGAGTAAGTATCTGCAAATTAAAATAAAAATAAATACGGTTATTTCCGAAATAAAAATTAATTATAACTTAGTTGTGGCACATTAAACATAGAGCTTAAAAATGAGTCCGAAATATAAGCGGTTGACTCGAGACCAAAAGGTAATTATTTTTACATTAGGCTCATTCCATACAGACGAGTGTGACGTTTTGACTACTTTATCGTGCTTAAAATGGTATTAACCGGTTAAAATTTTAGCAATTTACTATAGGGTATTTTAGAAGATGCCCCCAAGGTTTCAAAATTCTAAAACATAATGCAGTTATTTATACTAGTTTAATAGTTTTTAACATTCGCTTAAACACCTGGGACGGGTGTGACGAGCACAAGTTTGAAAACTAAAAATTCTGAGTTTAACATTGAAATTCAGTCCATCTGCCACAATAAGACCATTTTTGACTTGCATATATTTAAATTTAATATATTTTCTGTTGAATACCAGTGAAAAATATTTTGAAAAAATGGCGATCACCATTCTTTTTTAAACTTATAAATGGGACGGGTGTGACATAAGATTGTCCCGTGTGTGACGAGTGCGAATGATGTGAGAATTATATATATAAGAACTTAATGGGTATGATAACATTCACATATTTTTGACACTTAAATCAAAAAAATATGTTTTTAATTAATGTATTATATACAAAACTTGTTTTAATCAAAGAAATTATTCATATACTTGCAAAAATTTCATTTTTAGAAAAAAATTTTGAAAACCGTTCCGGGTGTGACCAACTTCTTGTAATGGAAATGAAGAATAAAAATAATTAATTGAATGAAAAAAGTTCACACCTTTATGTAAAACATCAATATCCTTACTTTAGGAAAGTTTCATTCTTATCATAAGCCCATGTTGCTTCTTAGGAAAACTATAGCATTTTTCTGGGACGGGTGTGACACTGAAAAAACACTCAGTTTAAATAGTTTTTTAATTGTTAACGCATTAATCAATCCTTGTTGTAAACTGTTCTTGGATAACATTGTTATCTTTTTTAACATTACTAACATAATTTTTTTGAATGTGCATCAAGAGATGGCTGCTTTCAACGTTTTAAATCAACAAAATATTTTAAGTTTTTCTCGACTCGGAGTATGTTTACTTAAATTGTCAAAAAAAACATAAAAAAGCATTAAAACTAAAAATAATTTTGCAACAGGAGTAACTGTAGATTCCATATTAATGCGAGAACCAAAAATTATTTCAATTGAAAACATTTTAGTATTCATGTTATCGTTCCTCATTTGTGTGGAATCACCCATTAGAGAAAGAAGGAGTACCCCGACGTGGAATTGCAAGAGGGATAGGCTATAGTCATCCAACAGTAATCAATTTGCTGAAAAAAAAGAACCAGGACGACCGTTTGGAGAGCATCAACAAGAAAAGGACTAGGAGAAAGAAAAGTGCAGTAGGAATAAGAAGAGATCTTGAACAAGAGCACCAATTTGGAATTTGGACTTTGTGGCAGTAGACCTGCAGAGGGGTTTCTTGACACAGGAAATTTGAGCTAAACGGTTGCAGTGTGCTAGAATGCACCGTTATTGGACTCTCGACCAATTTAATTTGCACTGTGCCGACAATCTTCCGTACGTGAGACGTTTTCCAGGTGAAAGATTTAAAGATACGTGCGTAATTAGAACGGTCAAGCATCCTCAGAGTCAAATGATCTGGGGATGATTTTCGTATTATGAACGGGGCCCTTTGCGTTTTGTTGATGGAATTATGAACGGAGAAAAATATTGCAAAGTTATAACGGGATCTGTCGTGCCTATTGTGGAGGAGCAATACGGTCATTCTAATAAGGCTATCTTTCAGGATGACTCCGCACCATGTCACCGCGCAAAAACAGTAAGTTTCATTTTATTTACACAATATGACTATCCTCATGTTTGTAGCTAAAAATAATAAGATGTTCGTTTAAATTTTGTTTACAGGTGCAGAAATTATTCAAGGACCTTGGTATTCAACACATGGATTGGCCAGGAAACTACCCGGATTTAAATCTAATCGAACATTTATGGCACGTGATGAAGCGTAAAGTGGCTCAGCATAAGCCAAAAACCAAACTGGAGCTAAGAAGAATTTTGGAAGAAGTCTGGGAGAATGAGATTTCCATTAGGGAATTGCAAAATCTTGTTGAATCGATGCCTGCCCGAATCGGAGCTGTTATAGCCTCCAAAGGGGGTCGACATCTTATTAGACTTTAGAATACAATACTATTTTATTTAATTGTTAAAGTAAACAAAAATTTTTTATTCGAAGTGGTTTAAAAATAAAAAAATTTTGAAAACTGAAATTAATATATGAAAAGAAAAATTAACCTTTTCTTTGTTTACATGAAAACAAAGAAAAATATGCTTTGAATATTAATCAAATTTTGTCAAAATCAAGGGCTGAAATGGCCAATTTGTTTTGTTTTTGTTTTTATTAGTATACAGGTTTTTAACTTCAAATTCAAAGTATATGTAATACTTTTCGATTACATGTTAATAATTCAATAAAAATCTAAAATAAATCTCTTGGCTGAGGTTTAATTTGAAATGGAAAAAGTTTTTTTTTGAAATGAAAAAAGTTTAATTTGAAATGGAAAAAATTTTATTTGAAATGGAAAAGGTTTTTTTTTTAAATGGAAAAGTTTAATTTGATTTGGAAAAAGTCTAATTTGAAATGGAAAAGGTTGAATTTGAAGTTAAAAACCTGTAAAAGGCTGTAGGTATACCCTAAAGTAAAAAGCCAAAAAGTTGCCTAATGACCTTGAAAAAATCTGTTAAAACGACCCCATACAAACCGCTCTGTAAGCAGGGCTGCCGGTTTGGTAAAATATTACCAAATTTGGTAAAAAGATTTCGACTTGGTAAAATGGTAAATTTTTTTTTGGTTTGGTAAATTTAAAATCAATGAAAATTTTAAATAAGTTGCAATTCAAAAAATGATTGTATAAAAATTATATCAATCATGCTCATTTCTTCTTCTTCTTCTTAAAATACTATTCTTTGCCGAGTAGTACGTATACTTAGGAAAAGGCCATCATGAACACGAAGTTCTTATTATGGCCTTTGTTAAAATTTATTATCAAATGTGTGTGATTGCTTATCGAAAACTCGAACGCTCTTACTATGTTTTATCATATAATGATAACATCTCAAAAGATCGAAATGGGACTCCCGTGCCACTGACTGTATTTTTACTTAAAACACTTCGATACTTTTTATGATGCTTTTAATTAAAATGAATTTATTTTTTAATTGGAGATTTACACCCTCCATGGTTAAGAGATAAAACGGAAGTCAATCATGCTCATTGTGAACACGGTAGTATTGACGTTTCCTTCGACTACTTCAAATTGTCAAAAAATATATCGAAGAAGAGAGCGCTCATAAGCAAACAACATAATACAAAAGGCACATTCAGCATACTCAATATTGCCAAAACTTGAGTAAAATTAAATTTTGATAGCGTTCAGTAAAACTGATTAGGTGGGAAACGCTAAAATGTAAGCTACTGTCTCAACTGTTCAGAAATTAAAACTTCGACTTTGAATCTGTGTTAATTAATTACATATACATCAATCTGAGATGGTGGGAAATAATTTTCAACACATAGTAAAATACTTATAATTTTTATATGATTTTTTTAAAATGCAGTTTAATATTAGATATTTTTTAGGTACTTAAAAATCAAAAATATGCACATAAATTACATATGCACTTAAAATAGAAAAATTATAAATAAATAATATGAATTATTGTAATAGTATAATAGGCTACACATAAACGGTACATGACGTCGTCAACTTGACAACTTTAAGACGCTTCATATAGCAACCCATTCAGCTATAACATAGCTTACCTAGGTAAACTGTCACAACAGTTGACTACGCTGAATGTGGCCAGTAACTGTTTTGCTTTGACTGCCGTTTTTGACAGCAGCCAGTTCCCTTCTGAAGAGAAAATAAGCAGCTGTCAATGCTATCTGTATTTTTTGTATCATGGCTAAGATGGATAAGTAAGTTATTATTTCTAATAAATTGATTTTCTTAAAATTTATATTCTAAGCGATTATGTTATTTCTGTTTAGATATGTTATTAGAAAGAAGGCGACCAATGTGAAAAGCGATGAAACATCTTCAAGCGCACAATAAATGTTTATTGAATTAATTAAAAATTAAAATTTAAAAAAAAAATTTAAAAATTAAATTAAAAAAAATGTATAAAAGTTTTGTTTCTTTAACTCAAAAATAAAAGTTTTTGTGTTTGGTAAATTATTTTTCATTTTGGTAAATTTTTGGATGAAATTTGGTAGAAAAAAATGTTTGAGAGTGGCAGCCCTGGCTGTAAGACGTAATTCTACGTCAAAATTGTTATATTTTATAAATGGATATTTTATAAATGGATTATAAAACCTGTCGGGAGAGCCATCGCGTTGGAGCTAATCGTAAAATTTGGTGCAGATGGAAGCCAAAATCTGCTTGAAGCTAGCTGAAGTCTTCTTTTCTGCTAACGCTATGACAAAAATGTTTATTGATTTTTATTATTAGTTCCTCGACGGCTTTCGAAATTGTTGCAGCTGCTGCTTCAGACGAAAGACTTTAATTGTGGCAAATATCACAGTTGATAAACATTTCTTAGCAATTTCAATTTTCTTTTTTCAAACTTTTTCAATTTTGGGATTTTCAAATTGTGCCGAAATGAAAAAGTACGTGCTGAAAGTGTCGTCTAGTCTCGAAATGGTTGGCTTCGTCGCACATTCATGTTTCGCAGGCATTCGTATTCTTCATCGCTCGTACTCTACGGCATTCGTATCACAGCGATTGGTACATGTATTTGTCAGAGTCATAACTGTTATAAGAAATATCTTTAAAAATTGGACCATAACATTGAATCATAGTTATATTGTAAGAAAAAAAAAAGAAACAGTTTCGATAGTATCGTAAGTGTAGATGTAGAATTCCGTTTAAGTTGTAACCTTCTCTTTGTCTTTTTGGTCCGATTGTTTTGTTCATTTTGCACGTATTTTTATTGATCTTCCAAAAATTTAAAAAATAAATGAATAACACTCCATTATGGACTACTTATCTAGGCCAAACAAAGAAAAACTTAAATAGTAAGTATGATTAAATGAGCAAGCAAAAAGAAACAAGCAAAATTTCAAATTTTTTCGATCATTTTGTTAAGTTTGACAGGTTGAGTTCATTGACTTAGTTGAAAAGAAGGCGAGGCAAATGCACTTTCCATTAGTGCCACTTTCGTCTCTGCCCGATATATAGTTTGCGAGCTACAGTCAGTTTAACTACTAATTTCAAACTAAAATTAAGACCCCGATTTTTAAAAAATCGTATGGTTACTATATTTCACGCTAAGCACATGTCCTTTCCTCTCGTCTCTGTCTGATATTTAGTTTGCTAGCTACACTTTCTGTTCGATGAATAGTTTGCAAACTACATTCGCTAGTGCTAGTGGGATGTGGAATCCAAATTAATTTGCATTAAAAACAAAAATTAAAATTTTACGCCATCTATTGGGTAAAAGCCGTGGTGACCGTGGCGTGCAGGTTAAGTGTCTGGCTTAGCACGCTCGGAGCCCGAGTTCGATCCCCAGTCGCGGTGAAAAGTTTTTTCAATAAAAAAATTTTTCTGATCGGTCACCACTTTTCTGCAGACAATGGCAAACCTCAGTGAGTAAATAATGCCATATAAAGCTTCTTGAGAACATGAACTTTAGCCGTTCGGAGTTGGCATAAAACATGTAGGTCCAGTTCTCGATTAATTGTGTGCAAACATTTAATAACACACACAACACAATTGATCATAAGAAGCTCAAAGTCAAAGTCCTTTCAAGGGCTGAAATGGCCAATTTGTTTTGTTTTTTTTTTGTTTTATTGGGTAACTCCAACTCGTTTTTTTCATAAGAGCTAAATCACAACCGGATCACAGACCCATTTCGTTAAATTTGACAGATTGAGTTCATTGACTGAGTTGAAAAGAGGCTAATGAACTCTGGTTTCAAAATAGTATACTAGAACAGTCGTGCATACATAAACCCAATCCGAATTAATGCTTACAATGCTGCCAAAGTGAGCCAATCAGTTCGTGCAAAACCAAAGCATACAAACATAAACAACGAAAGAAAAACAAAGAAAACAGCAGGCACATCAGCAGCTGATGATTGATTTTCTTATATAAAAACATGCAGTTTTCTTCTTATATTTTACTATTTTGTGACTTTAATATAAAAGTGACAAAATCCAAAATTAGATATTCATTCAGCGGAGGATATATCTGATATTTAAATATATATATTATCTTTAAACGAAGAGTATTAAAGGCTGTAGGTTTACCCTAAAGTATTCGCCAAAAACGTTACCTAATGACCTTGAATAAATCTGTTAAAACGACCCCATACTAACCGCGCTGTAAGACGTTATTCTACGTCAAAAATATTCATCAATAATAACTATTATTTTAAAAAAAAAATAATTTTTCTCTGAAATAAGAGTTATGAATGAAGAAAATATTTTTTCTTGCTGATAACGTTTCTTTTAAATTTTTAATTTTTTACGTTGCCTCATAACTGTTATGGACGAGAACAATTTTTATACGTTGCTCATAATTTGTATGACATAAAAAAATCTTTGTTACTTTTTACGGCAACATGTGTTAGATTATAATCTATAATTGATAATTATCAATTGTAATTTTTTTTCTTGCTCTCAGTAAGAGAATAAGGAGTTGTTACAAAATTAGGCATTCATTAAAAAATCCAGTTGTGAATGCAACGTTAGTTTATTCTTAAATCGTATTTTAGGGCAACAGCAGTACAAGTGATTTTTCGGAAATAAATTAGCTACATACAGTGGCTCACAGCTTATTTCGTGCAGACGATGTGTTAAATTTTGAAATGCTATAACTTGGTAACTAGTACTGGTACTGAAAAAATTTAAACGACATTTGTATCCTAGTAATTATATATTTTTATAGAAATTTTCATTTCTGTATATAAAAGTCTACTAAAAAGATAATTAACAAAAAACTGAAAATACAGCAAAATTCAACGCCACAGCTTATTTCGTGTACACTGTTTTTAAATGTAAGCTCTTGAACGTGATGCCGTTAGTTTATTGTTTTCTTTCGCTGTTTTTTTTTCTTTACTATATCGTGATTCTTCTGATCGCAGTTAGCAGTTATTTTAAGTGTGAATTTAAAACAGTAAGTGCACAAATTAGTTTGTTTTAAAAATGGGCCATCGCACAACAAAATAACTGCGCGAATTAGTTTTAATTCACTTTAAAAAAGAAAAAAGCCAACGGCAAATAGCTAAATTTGAGACTCTCTACAGTGTAGTACATCATCCAGCGCTTTTGCACGAAAATCATATTGCTTATAAGAGCAAAAATGCTCCAAATAAAATATTAACAGAAGCGGACGAATGACTTTTCTGCGAAAAATCAAAGAAAATCCGAGGCTTTCGGCTCCTTAATTGGCTTGAGGAGGTTGTGAAGGAGTTGGGCAAGAAATGCTGTGCCGAAACAATTCGTCGTCTGCTGCGGGAAAACGAGTTTAATGGTCGAGTAGCACGCAAGAAACCTTATATTAATAAAAAAAAATCAGCTATGTCTACTGAACTTCGCTTAACAACATGTTTTATATCCTAGGACATTCTGGAATGGACATTAATTTTCTCGAGGGAGTCTAAGTTCAATATTTTTTGGCTCCGACGGAATGCAATATGTGTGGCGTAAGGCTAATACCGAGCTGAACAATAAACATCTCAAGCCTACAGTAAAACATGGTGGTGGCAGCGTAATGGTTTGGGCCTATATAGCTGTAGGGGCGTTGGAAAATTAGTTTTAATTGAAGGCATTCTTGGCAAGGCAATGTACCTTGATATTTTAAAAGAAAATTTGCTTCAAAGTGCCGAAACCTTGGGCGTAAGAGAGTCATTTCGGTTCTACCAGGACAACGACCCAAAACATAAATCAGGAATCGTCCAGTCATGGTTGATTTGGAATTCCTCGCATCTTATGAATATGTCGGCACAGTCAGCCGACTTAAATGTAAAAGAAAATTTATGAGCAATCTTGGACATTGGCATTCGCAAGCGGAATATTTCCAATAAAAATGATTTAAAAATGCCTTAATGGAGGAATGGCCACAAATACCCCCAGAGATTACAAAAAAGATGAAGAAGATGCTTAAAAATGTAATTAAAGAAAGTGGTGGCCGCACAAAATATTAAAAAATACTAACATATAACATTTTCTTAAGATTCAGTGCAGTGCACGAAATAAGTTGTGACGTTGAATTTTGCTTCATTTTCAGTTTTTTGTTTATTATCCTTTTAGTAGGCTTTTATATAAAGAAATAAAAGTTTTTTTATTAATATATTATTACTAGCATACAAATGTCGTTTAAATTTTTTCATTACGAGCACTTGTTACTAAGTTAAAGCATATCGAAGTTAGAAGTTTCGTCTACACGAAATAAGCTGTGAGCCACTGTATATAAGAGAACGCAAAAGAGGAATATGTTATTTATACTATGTTCACACTGAGATCAAATAAGGTAATTTCGTGAGATAATTTCGAAATTGTACAAAAGTGTTCACACTAAGCTTGGATAATTTCGTTTGACATTTATTGATTTATTTTTTTGTCAAATCAGTATTGGCCACATTCAGCACTCTCAACAGTTGCCAACTTAAATGTTCAATTAAAAATAGAAAATTCTTACTCAAAGTAAGTTTGCAAAATTATTTCGCACATATCCGTACTAAACTTATCGTACCTTATCAATTGTATAACTTTAATTCATTGAAAACATCGCTCACCTTAGTTTCACTGAATGGGTTGCTAACCGAAGGGTCAAAAAAGGTAAGTATCTGAATGTGGCCATTATCATGTGTCATGTATAATTTTGACGGCTCAGCTGAAATGGATAACAAGATTGTTAATACGTCACAAAAAGGCTGTGTTTAATCCACGCTACATTCAGATTTCAGGGTTGCAAGTGCATTTTTGCCTTATTTCGTGAGTAATTTAAACGAAATTACCTTGTTTGAGGTAATTTCCAAATCAACAAATTGTATGGGAAATTACCATAGTTCTTAGATCATTTCAGTCGAAATTACACAAAAGCACGAAATTACCTAATTTGAGCTCAGTGTGAACATAGTATTACTTAAAAAAATCATTCATTTCAGTAATTTCACATGTCATTTCAGCGAGTAAACGCGGATTTCACAATTTTGTATAAACGTATTTAAATTGTTTGTTAGTTAGAGAAAGAGAAGTACAAGTGCACTTGGACTAGACTCCTGAATAGAATAAAATTTTTGTTTAGGCGAACAATAGTATAATTGCAGTTGCTGTACTTCTATTTCTGATTTTTCGTAACCATAGAAGTAAGAAATTCAAATTTTGTATAAAACTTGGACGATGCAAATGGAAGATTTTTATTGGATAGTGACAATAAGGGCGGTGCCATGCCCCCTTTCCAAAAATTGCTGAAATTTATCAGTCGAAGGGCACAACTTAATAGTTAGTTCTAGGTCAGTTATAGGTCAAAACTTGTGTTTACCGAAAATTTGTGTTCTTAAAAAATGCAACGCCACTAGCGGGTAGGAGGGTGAAAACAATTTTTACGACCAATTCTCATACCTACCAAATACATAAAATAAAAAAAAATTTCTACTACAAACACCGTGACGCGAAATTTTTATATATTAGAAAAAACATAAAAATTTATTTCTCTACACTAAAGCTGGAAGTTCATTCGATGCATTTGCGTTTTTCATCTGTTTACTCGCTGGCGTTGTAAAATAGAAGTATGTGAAAGCTTATGGGAGCGAGTTCAATGGTTGTGAACGTTACGCTGGCAAAACGCTAGTTACGCAAGAAAGTTGAAATTATTTCAACTTTTCTTGCGTAACGCTGCAGCTACACGTTCAAGAAATTGCTTTCAAGTTGATCACACATAGTGCTTGTCAAAATTCTTTCGAATTGATAGCTGTGACGTAGGCTGTGCGCAACTTGATAGTCAATTTTACTTTCAAGATGCCATCGCCAAGGCAACAACTCAAATTTCACAACAAAGCACGAGAATTTATTTACAAACTGTGATCAGCTGTTTAACTTGACCATAGTACAACAAGGAAGGTAGTATTATTACTGACTGCGCTGCCGAGCTGTGGGCATAAAGTGTCAAAAACAAGTGATGTACACTGAAATAAAAACATAAAGGGAATTTTTTCTTTAAACAAATCAAAATTTGTATAGTTTTGTCTTCCCATCATTGTGCTAAATTATATTATTCTGTTGTCAATTTTTCATAAGTTCCGCGTGCCTTTATCAAGCCCTAACCACTTTTGAGAGATTGAACGCATTCCTGTTCCAAATTAACAATACAAGTGTTTGCAAATCAAACTCTTCTTTTTTAAAATCTTCCACTTCAATTTGTGTTTTTTTAAAACAATGCAAAATTAACTTATTTTAATTAACAAAATTTAAAAAATTTGCCATTTTTAAAAATTTTGTTTTCCCCTTCTCACAAAAATCCTCTTTTTTGTAAATAAAAACAACACCGTCAATTGTCATTACAGCATTTTGACACTATATGCCTACGCTAAACAGCTGTTTCAGTCTGATTAATACTACCTTCCTTGTTGTACTATGAACTTGACCGTCAAGTTGCCTCACGACTTGAAAGGAAAAATTGATATCAAGTTGGTTTTCAAGTTCGAAAAGTTTGAGCGTGTTAGTAAAAAAGTGTGAATGTGTTGCAACTTGAAAGGCAACTTGAAAGAAAAATTGAACGTGTAGCCACCAAGTAAATTGCGTTTTTTTGACAGCTCGTTACTTATAACGAAAAGCGAGAAGAAAGTAAAGTAACGAGTCAGAAGCAATTGCTTTCAGGGATGTCTCTTGCACATAGATCTTGGAAATTTTAAATGTATTAGATTTTTTTTTTGATAATTTGTTAACATGACTTGTTTAATACTTAGAATATGAATTTTTATGATTATAAATGAAAACATTTTGAGTATTTTTGAGTAATAATGATGAAAATTATTGAGATATATGACGCTAAGAACATAGCAACTGTTTTATAATGTTGCAGCCCTTGCTTGCTCTGAACGTAAAACGCAGTGATTGAACTCTACCATCATTTTCTTGCGTAAATTGCTCTAGCGAGTAAACGGATGAAAAACGCAAATGCATCGAATGAACTTCCGGCTTAACTCTTACCAGGCAACGTAAAAAAATGTTTTTGGAAATAAAAGTTATGAGCAACGTAAACAATTTTTTCTCGTTTATAACTGTTATGAGGCACCGTAAAAAATATAAATTGAAAATAACTGTTATGAAGCAACGTATAAAATATTTTTCAAAATATCGACAACTTTTTCGACCTAAAAAAAAAATAAATAACTGTTATTTTCGGTCTCTGGTATTTGTGCATTAATTTTAATGCAGAAGGCACATTTGTCTGAGTAATATTATCACAAGGGTTCCGTTTTGATATTTCTACAATTACTGTGATATACTTTTTCAATAGATTCAATAGATTAAGGCTTATGTTGTTATCTTTTTCAATAGATTAAGGCTTATGTTGTTAATCTTATTATAATATTATTCTCAAGCATTTTGGTCGGTTGGGGAATATCTTTTGAAAGATTTGTGGAATTCCTCGATGTAGCGTGCTGAAGTTCACTAGGCTATATTGGGGGCATCGTTGCTTAAATGATCCCATTATTTTGTTTTTAAATAATTATGCAAAAAACAGCAGGTAAGCACAACTTTAGTTGCTTTTTCGGGGCATAAATTGATTGGCTTCAGCAAAACTTGAAATCGGTGCGTAAGAATACCAAATGCGTTATCTACGCGCACACAAGCACAACTGAGACGTTTATTAAAATTAATTTCTTTCGGTCCTATATTTGTGCCTGAATATGGCTTCATTATGTATTTCTTTAAAGGAAATTTGTCAACGGCAACTAAAACGTATGTCAATTTTTCTCCACCATCTACAACTTCTTCTGCAATTGCAAACTTGAAGGTAATTGCTTTGGAGTAGTTTCGAAAAATCGGTGTAGCCAAAAACTCCACCATCGGAAATCCGGCCGTTTTTGACAACATCAATCATTAAAAATTCACTGTTGACATTAACAACAACCATTAGTACGATACTAAATGTTTTTTATAATTGAAGTAATATGACCCAGAATTTGGACTGGTGTGAAGTTAGCATACGGCGAAATGCAGCATTCGGCGAAAAAAAACTTAACAGAGCTCTGTTAGCAACAGGGCGAATTTTAACAGAGAAAAAGTTAAAAATCTCTGTTACTAACAGATTTATATAGATAAAAAGCTCTAAGAAAAGCTCTTTTTATTTTGCTCTTTTAATTTCATTGCAAACAACGAAAAAAATATAACAAAATAAAAAAAATTAAAGAAACGGCATGAAAATTTATTTTGAAACAGGTTTTGTAGAGTTCCAAAATTTGACAAAATTGTCAGTTCTATAAATAAAAAAAAATTTTTTCAAACCTAATAGAAAAGTTTTATGGCAGTATTATTGTTGACCTCTGGTATCTTCAGTAAAACTAATATGGTTCAGTTTTTTTTAAATTGAGTTGGAAAATTTTAACTTTTTTCATTTTGCCAAAATTGGCCAAACTGTTAGAACCATAGTTTCTAAAAATGGAAATAACTTTTTATCAAATCTAATACATAAGTATAATAGCATTTGATAAAAAGTTATTTCCATTTTTAGAAACTATGGTTCTAGCAGTTTGGCCAATTTTGGCAAAATGAAAAAAGGTAAAATTTTCCAACTCAATTTAAAAAAAACTGAACGATGATTTTTTAATAAAAATTTCTGAGGTCAAAGTTGAAACTGCTATTATTCTTATGTATTAGATTTGATAAAAAGTTATTTCCATTTTTAGAAACTATGGTTCTAACAGTTTGGCCAATTTTGGCAAAATGAAAAAAGTTAAAATTTTCCAACTCAATTTAAAAAAAACTGAACGATGATTTTTTAATAAAAATTTCTGAGGTCAAAGTTGAAACTGCTATTATACTTATGTATTAGATTTGATAAAAAGTTATTTCCATTTTTAGAAACTATGGTTCTAACAGTTTGGCCAATTTTGGCAAAATGAAAAAAGTTAAAATTTTTCAACTCAATTTAAAAAAAACTGAACCATGATTTTTTAATAAAAATTTCTGAGGTCAAAGTTGAAACTGCTATTATACTTATGTATTAGATTTGATAAAAAGTTATTTCCATTTTTAGAAACTATGGTTCTAACAGTTTGGCCAATTTTGGCAAAATGAAAAAAGTTAAAATTTTCCAACTCAATTTAAAAAAAACTGAACCATGATTTTTTAATAAAAATTTCTGAGGTCAAAGTTGAAACTGCTATAATACTTATGTATTAGATTTGATAAAAAGTTATTTCCATTTGTAGAAACTGTGGTTCTAACAGTTTGGCCAATTTTGGCAAAATGAAAAAAGTTAAAATTTTCCAACTCAATTTAAAAAAAACTGAACGATGATTTTTTAATAAAAATTTCTGAGGTCAAAGTTGAAACTGCCATAACACTGATGTTTTAGATTTGATAAAAAGTTATTTCCATTTTTAGAAACTATGGTTCTAACAGTTTGGCCAATTTTGGCAAAATGAAAAAAGTTAAAATTTTCCAACTCAATTTAAAAAAAACTGAACTCTGATTTTTAAATAAAAATTTGTGAGGTCAAAGTTGAAAATGCCATTATACTTATGTATTAGATTTGATAAAAAGTTATTTTCATTTGTAGAAACTGTGGTTCTAACAGTTTGGCCAATTTTGGCAAAATGACAAAAGTTAAAATTTTCCAACTCAATTTAAAAAAATCTGAACTATGATTTTTTAATAAAAATTTCTGAGGTCAGAGTTGAAACTGCCATAACACTGATGTTTTAGATTTGATAAAAAGTTATTTCCATTTAAAGAAACTGTGGTTCTAACAGTTTGGCCAATTTTTGCAAAATAACAAAAGTTTAAATTTTCCAACGCATTTTTAAAAGCTGAACGAATGTTTTTTAAATACTTGAGCGCATACTCTTTTCCACTTTTCTATATGATAACTCTTTAAAAACTAGGAGATAAAGCTATTTCCATTTATATAAATTGTGTTACTAACATATTTGGTAATTTTTTGAAACAATGCAAAAACTATTGCAAAGTATATGTGAATGATTTTTTTATCAATTTTTCAAGCTCTATTTTGTCAAATTTATAATACATCATCACACAAAACTTTTATTCGAAGTTCTTAATCAATAGTTTCGTTGAATTAGTTTCTATAAATCACATAGTTTTTGATTTCCTTAATATTTTTCGTTGTATACAAGGAAAATACAATAGAAAATAATAAAGAGCTTTTCTAAAAGCTTTTTATCTTTAGAAATCTGTTAGTAAAAGAGATTTTTATAATTATTTTTTTGCAATGAACCAACTTAAAACGGTTTTTTTTTTTAAATTATCTTATTGCAATTGACAGGCAGCTAGCTCAAGCTATTTTAGCCAGGGACCGAAAATAACTGTTATTTTACAATTTTTAAATGAAAAAGACACAATGAAAATATTGTCGAAGGACTTTTTCAAATATACCATTATGATACATATGGCCTCAGCTTTACGAATATTAAGTGCCTTTTAAATTTTCGACTGATTCTATAAAAGTTAAAAATTAACTGTTATTTTTTGCCTTTTATTTTTTCGGACAAAAATAACGGTTACTTTTGACTTTTATTTTATCGGTCAAACATAACAGTTATTTTGTGACTTTTATTTTTTCGAACAAAAATATCAGGCACTTTGTAGTTTTTTAAAGGCCGCTTGACCAATTAAAAAACTATTGATACCTTATGTAAATTGTGCGCATCGACGAGACGAAAATAATGGTATCAATAGTTTTTTAGTCGGTTAAACAGCCTTTGAAAAAACACAAATTGCCTGATATTTTTGATCGAAAAAATAAAAGTCAGAAAATAACTGTTATTTTTAACCGATAAAATAAAAGTCAAAAGAAACTGTTATACTTGTCCGAAAAAATATAAGGCACACAATAACTTTTATTTTTGTCGGAAAAAATAAAAGTTAAAAAATAACAGTTAATATGTGACTTTTTCTATAAAAACCATAACCGGTACGGTCCCTGATTTTAACTGATTTTTAGAGAAGGTAATAATGCAGGTAATATTAATGGATATCATTTATCAGATTTTGTAAAAAAGCTTTTAACGTAACAAACAATTTAGAAATTTATTATTAGTGTTTTATGCATATATGCTTTGTTAAAATATACTTCGTTTATATCTTCAAAATTTTAAACAAAAACTTAAGTAACAATCGTCAATCGCATCAAAACTATGCTTGATATTTTAGAGACATTTTTAAAAATATTTTCTTATTAATTCGTAGAATATAAATAAAAAGCACTAGATGGCCTTTGTAAAGAATACAATTTCTAATTCCTTATGTAAATTTTTTCAATTTTAATCTATATCAATCCGCAAAAATATAAACATTAATAAGAATTTAATATCGACAGACCTCCAAACTGAGTTGAATAAGTGAATAAGAATTTTCTATGTTCATTTATCCTTACCAAGTTAGCCACAGCAGCATCAAAAGATCATAGATGGCGCTGTAAAAGGGAACAAATACTTAGTCATTACTCAAACCACAGTCTAATCTTGTGCTAGAAAGCTTTTTGAATTCGCTTTAGAATTAAAAAGCTCACTTAAATTAACAGCCTTTTTCTGATAACAGATGAGATTACAGAGATCGAACATATAATATTCGCCGCATGCTGCGAAAAAGATGCTAACTTCACACCGGTAGAATTTGGTGGCCTTTTTATTTCGATATGTTTTCCGTCGATTGCTTCAAGGCAATTTGGAAAACCAGTTTTTTTCAAAAAATTGTGCAGACTCAATTTTCCATTGAACGGAAGTCTCCGCAGCTAAAAATTAAAAGACGTTAGTCTTAGGGCATCAAAATTTAAATAAAATTGCAATTCCAAACCTTTACCTTAATGCAGTTCTTTCCCAACAATTTTCCCAATAGCCTCAGGGGAGACAGCATAAAAACATTCAAATTTGTGAAATTTTTAAAATCATCTGGTTCTGTTGTTTTGCAGTTCTCTTATTAAATTTTCGTTTTAATTTTTTTCCTTATTCCTCAACCATTCTTTTGACCAAATTCCTTTTTGGTTTTTTTTTTTGTTGTCGTCATCAGTACATTCTGCAATAATCATCATTGCAAGTAATTTTATTTTTGCATTCATTTCAATTACTGATTGCTTATAAAAGATTTTACAAAAACTCAAATGCACGAAAAGTAAAATGAAGAAATATTTATATTTGATAGTTGAAAGAAAATCCTTCAATTCAGTTTATACACTGTGTGGCCGAGAAACAATTCAATTGAAAGACTCAATTGACAATTGGATTGTATTGTGTATGGCCCGCATAAGGCTGCTTCAATTTCACCACGTTTCTTGGCAGCACTGGCGCGCCATATTTATTAAAGTTGAAAATTATGGTATTATTTGCATAGGCATGCTTCAAAATGGTTCTTTTTTTCGCTTGATTTTTGTAAGCGATTTTTACTACCTATAAATTACCCTGTGCTGAAAATCTGACTTTTGTAAAAAAGTCGTGAATGCTTTTAGGGCGTAGTTAATAACAGCCCAAAATTAGGCTATTGAATTTAAATAGGGTCTGGTACGATAACTAAAATGGTAAAAGCAAAGAACGCAAAAACGTAGAAGACAGAAAAAAAAGTTGAAAACCAAAAAGTTGGAAAAAATATCAAAAATAAAGTGTCGTTATTTAAAAACACGAAATAAATGTAAATAGTGATGAGAAAAATTCGCGCGCATTTAATACATCAGTATTCACACACTAATTTCGATATTATTTTTATCAATGAGATTTGGATTGTGGCTTCAAATAGATTAATGCTGAGAATGTGCGAAAAAGCTGTAGTAGCTGAACTCTATTGTTATTGCATGTTATTTATTAAAAATATATAAGCAACGATATGTATGTATATCTAAATGTTGTCCATTTGGTATCAAATGAAAACTCTACCTCAGTAACCAATTTTTTCTTTTGTGAAACAATTATTTACGAATAAAATCTCTCTGCTCTTTACGACAACTACCCAGTAGCAAAAGAAAGTAAGAAGTAACTACAGAAGCACTTCTAAGGGTGGTAGAGGGCCTTACCAACTAGATTCTTTTCTTAATTATTTTTTGTATGAAACAAGCCAACATGCAAAGCATTGCACTCTCGCTTCTTCAAAAAGAGGTTATATATGCTCTTACAAGAAGTATTCCCATAATGCTTTTCAAAGAACAGCACTCAGAAGTGGTTACATTCAAGCACTTCTACAAAAAGTTATAGAGAAGTAATTACATCTATTCAGAAAAACTAGCTTTCATAGAATTAAAAAAACAAATTTAAAATTTCTAATGTTATTTAATCATTGAAAACAACGTTTTTATATACTAAGCAATGAAATTATTTATTTATATTTTTATAAATTTCTTCAAAAGACAGAATTAACATTAAGTATTTATAATAGAAATAAGCAATGAAGTTATAAAAAAACAAGATAAAACTATGATAAAAATAAAAGATTTATAAAAATATACTAAGGAAAAGAATTATAAAAAAATATAGTAAAAATGTAGGATTAAGTATCTTCTATAGCATCCAAAGTATTCTAAAGCATTTGTCGCAATCAATCGATTTGTATTCAAAACTTCAATTTTTTTCATAAATTATCGGCTGACTAATTATCGAACACTTTCACTAATAATTTTATGTTTGTTTAATTAATAAATTTTTTCATTTCTTCTTCAACAACAACTGCTGCGTTCAAAATTAATTCGACAATGATACTCAAATCACAATTTTTCAATCAGTGCATTCAGCAGAAAATTTGCTACGTAGCTGCTCCACAACTTTCCGGTTGAATGGTATGTAGCATAAACCGCTCACACAACATGTTCCCTGAGCGGTCGCCATCTTATGCCATGTCTACACAGAGAGTTTAGTTTGCGTTTCCAGTACAAAGTTGCGTTTTGCCCTTGAACTCAATATAAATGCTGGCGTTTCCAGTCTCTCCAATTATGCAGGAGAAAAAGCAACTAAACTCAACTTGCTTTCTACGTTTACCAAAACTTAATTTGATACATGATTTAGATTTTTGCTGTATTCGATTCGATTGAACGATTAAAAATGCAAACAACAGCTGATTCTCAAATGTGCAAGTTTCTATTTGTATTTTATTATTAACAAAAATAAGCCAAAAAAGAAGAGAAGATGAGGTTTTCTCATCAGTCAGTCAGTATGGGCCGAAAAAAGCCAAGTTTTGAGCGAAATTCCAAAAATTGGCGATCATTCCAATCCACCGTAAACTCAATTCGGCCGACGCATCTCTGTGTGAACAGCTGCATTTAAACCAGTGATGCACAGCGTTGGCAGAGCTTCCAACACAAGCGCGCCATTTTTCTCTTAGTATGTGTGTAAAGCACAAAAATTCAACAAATCAATTTGCGCTTTAGATGCTTACTGCGTGAAGATCAAACGCAAACTGATTCAATGCTAGCGTCGCACAAGTTCGGTAGCTTCGAACACACGACTTGTCTGTGAAAGCCGAGTGGCTCCCCGAAGCTCTTGTGTCCACCTCTGATTTAAACTCAAACAAAACGCAAACTAAATATTTGCGTTCGTAACAAAGCGAAAATATTTTATGCTACCCCAGTTGAGCGGTTTACGCTCACTTCATTTTGACAGATGAACAATCAGTTTGTTGGAAATTTGACATTTCACTTCGCTACCTAAGCGCTTTTTCGGATTGAATGCACTCATTGAGTGTATTCTATTTATGCTACATACCATTCAGCCGGAACGTTTTGGAGCAGGTACGCAGAAAATTTTTTGCTGAATGCTCTGAATGTCATTTGAGCGAAAAAAGCAAACGGTTGCCTAAATATCAAGCTATTTGGTACTAAATTAATTGTACAATTAATTGTTCTGCTACTTCTAATGCTCCTCTTTCTGTAAGCGTTAATTAAATAGAGGGGACCAAAACTTATTGCAATTCCTTAAATGAATGTTAAAGAAAATGAAAGTTTGTTAAAATAAGTCATAAATACTATAAAAAAGGTTATCGAACGGATTAATTTTAAATTTTTTGCTTGGCTTTATTTTTTTTAATATTACGGTTTTATTTGACAGGCAGGCAGAACAGAAAGTAAAAACAAACATATAAGTTCAGAACGTGTTGAACGCTCATTAGTTTTCTTTATTTTCTACTTAAGTATATTATATATTTTTTTGTGAACATTTCGAAAATTTCATCAAAAAACATTTGATACATTTGAAACAGATACAATTTCGTACATAAATTAAGAATCATACCAACCCTTATTCCAAATAAGGCTGATATCAGAGTGAATGCAATAAGCGACGCGATGCTATAATGCAGAGTTGACCATTTTTTTCAAAAGTTTTTTGGATCCATCTTGCAAGGGAAGATTCTTAAATTGCCATCCAATTAACATAGGTAGACTAAATAAAAACGAAAACATTGGCAAAAAATGAATGCGCTACTCGTAAAAATATGATTTTGGAGAGAATTTTTTCTTGAAAATTAACGATAGTATTTAATGTTTATGCAAAATTGGTCACTGATTTCATTTTCAAAATCAGATATTTGATAAATTTGAAAATGAAGTCAACAGCACTTCCCAAACCATACATTTGTAACTGTTTTTCATAATTATTCACAGAGAGTTCACAGGAAAAATCAAATCAAATACGGAATGTAGAAGTACTATGTTTCGATACAACAAGTTCAAATAGTGGACCTATACATGTCGAAGAGATGCTAAAGCCTTAACTTTTATTTTTTGCCTGTCGTCATCACATTGCCGAAATGTTAATTAAAAAAACATTAGAATTGACTGTGCAACCTGATTCAGTTTCACCAGTAAAAACCATTTTTAAAAGATTTTAAAAGGCAGGGCCAATTTCAATTCAAGCAAACAGCGCAATAAATGATCCCTGCATTTTTCAATTTTTCCCCCACATATTTGCAACGATCTGATTCAATTCGCGAAAAAAAAACAATAAAATGCATATCATGAACCTGCCGACTACTCCGATTTTGCCCACATGGTGCTTCTATTTTTAGGAGAGAAACCATTGAATTCAAAAGTAAATTTCCGGAAGATCAAAGTACCGGGTGCTTTTCAGTATTTAATTTCATTGTTAAAAGCTACGAGCAGCAACGAAAAACTACGAAGTTAATGAAAAATAAAACGAGCTGACGTAATCAAGACCCGAGAAAATATTCATATAATTTACCGCAACAACGTAAAACCAACTCGATAACGCATACAAAACACCGAACGACAAACAGTTCGTTAGCGTGTGTTGCTTTTTATTATTGTGTTAAGTATTCATCGGAAAAATACGAAGCTGATAAATTTATCAGTGATGAAGTAACGATGCCAGCAGAGCGTTTATTTTTCGATGGCGAACGTTCGTCGGAATAGTTTTTTGGTTCACTGTAAATTTGCTGTTTGAAAAAATCACTCACAAAGAAAAAAAAACGAACGTGAAGATCGTCTTTTAATCAATTACGAACCAATTAATAAGCACCAATTGGTTAAAATAACAACACAAAAATAACTGTTTATCTTAAGTTTGCATCAAGAATAAATTATTGAATAACTACTTTTTACAATAAAAAACTACAAAAAGAAACACTGAAAAGTATCATAAATTTCTAACATCACAAAACACAGATTGTTGGCAGATTGTCAAAATTTGTTTGTTTACATAAAATAAGCATACATCAAAAAATACTTATTTTCATTCAATCATGGTCTATCGCTTGTAGATAAGCAAGAAAGGCCTAAGACTCATTCTCGTCTCACCCCTATTTTTAAATTTAGAAGGAGTTTCAGAATCAATGCAAATAGAGTAATTATAATAGGTGTGTTTCCGTACGCAATGTCGAGTAAAAGTCGAGTAAAGTTCAAGCTGAGAGAGTAAAACCATGATATAATGACCTATATATATATATAGGTTTTTACATGATAGAATAATAAGGTACCCAATCAGCCATTTAGAAATAGTGCTTGGATTAAGCTTACATGCAATACAAAAAGCAAGCCTTATCCAAGCACGCTTGAAAAACACTTGCCCAGGTAATAAATTTCCAAGTTCCTTTGTATAGCTATTGCGTAAAACACAAAAAGCAAGTGATGTAAAATAATACTTGGAAAGGCTTGCATTAAGTAAGTGTTTTGAAATCATACTTAGAAAACGCTGACAACGGTAATAGTTTTACAACTGTTCAAAGTTGTGATGGTCTCATATATATATAAATGTATTTTATTTTAATTTTGTTCACTCAGCAGCCATCCCAATCGGCCAAACAAGCTTGGAATAAGCTTTAAACAAGCTTACAAGCGTAAGCCTCAAGCTTGGATAACGCTTTCATTTACTATTGTAGAACGCTTACATACAATTGTAGGATAAACGAAAGTGAACCCTTGGAATAATATTCCTTACTTCAAGCTTAATCCAAGTGTTGTTTTTACAATTGGATATAAGTGTTTTAATAAGCTTTTTCCAAGTGTGCTACATTCAACAAATCAATTAGCACTCGCGAAAAATTTTAATTCCGTGGCTCAGTTGGTAAGCCACTGGTTATTTAATTTGTTGTGATTTGGACATCCAAGGTTCAATTCCCAACCGGAACATTATTATTTTTATTTATTTTTTATTTTTGTTTGTTAAAATTGAAACATATATTTATATGAAAAATTGCATGCCTTCAAAAATTTTTGTGTTTGCTACCCCAGGGGTCGAACGCGCGAACCACCGCATATGAGTCGGACACTCTAACAGCTTCCCAATCAGCCAAACAAGCTTGGAATAAGCTTTAAACAAGCTTACACACGTAAGCCTCAAGCTTGGATAACGCTTTCATTTACTATTGTAGAACGCTTACATGTAATTGTAGGATAAACGAAAGTGAACCCTTGGAATAATATTCCTTACTTCAAGCTTAATCCAAGTGTTGTTTTTACAATTGGATATAAGTGTTTTAATAAGCTTTTTCCAAGTGTGCTACATTCAACAAATCAATTAGCACTCGCGAAAAATTTTTATTCCGTGGCTCAGTTGGTAAGCCACTGGTTATTTGATTTGTTGTGATTTGGACATCCAAGGTTCAATTCCCAACCGGAACATTTTTATTTTTATTTATTTTTAATTTTCGTTTGTTAAAATTGAAGCAAATATTTATATGAAAAATTGCATGTCTTCAAAAATTTTTGTGTTTGCTACCCCAGGGATCGAACGCGCGAACCACCGCATATGAGTCGGACACTCTAACAGCTTGCCGTTAGCCTTATGGCTGCTGAGCGAACAAAATGAAAATGTATGTATATATGAGAGCATCACAACTTTGAACAGTTGTGAAACTATTACCGTTGTCAGCATTATCTAAGTATGATTGCAAAACACTTACTTAATGCAAGCCTTTCCAAGTATTATTGTACATCACTTGCTTTTTGTGTTTTACGCAATAGTTATACAAAGCAACTTGGAAATTTATTACCCGGGCAAATGTTTTTCAAGCGTGCTTGGATAAGGCTTGATTTTTGTATTGCATGTAAGCTTAATCCAAGCACTATTTCTAAATGGTTGATTGGGTTGCCATTAGCCTTATGGCTGCTGAGCGAACAAAATGAAAATAAAATACATTTATGTATGTATATATGAGAGCATCACAACTTTGAACAGTTGTCAAACTATAACCGTTGTCAGCGTTTTCTAAGTATGATTGCAAAACACTTACTTAATGCAAGCCTTTCCAAGTATTATTGTACATCACTTGCTTTTTGTGTTTTACGCAATAGTCATACAAAGCAACTTGGAAATTTATTACCCGGGCAAATGTTTTTCAAGCGTCCTTGGATAAGGCTTGCTTTTTGTATTGCATGTTAGCTTAATCCAAGCACTATTTCTAAATGGTTGATTGGGATAAGGCTTACGGCAAGCTGTTAGAGTGTCCGACTCATATGCGGTGGTTCGCGCGTTCGATCCCTGGGGTAGCAAACACAAAAATTTTTGAAGGCATGCAATTTTTCATATTAATATATGATTCAATTTTAACAAGCGAAAATAAAAAATAAATAAAAATAATAATGTTCCGGTTGGGAATTTGAACCTTGGATGTCCAAATCACAACAAATCAAATAACCAGTGGCTTACCAACTGAGCCACGGAATAAAAATTTTTCGCTAGTGCTAATTGATTTGTTAAATGTAGCACACTTGGATAAAGCCTATTAAAACACTTATATCCAATTGTAAAAACAACACTTGGATTAAGCTTGAAGTAAGGAATATTATTCCAAGGGTTCACTTTCGCTTATCCTACAATTACATGTAAGCGTTCAACAATAGTAAGTGAAAGCGTTATCCAAGCTTGAGGCTTACGTTTGTAAGCTTGTTTAAAGCTTATTCCAAGCTTGTTTGGCTGATTGGGTAGGCTCATATTAAAATGGCTGCTCAAATGTCTTATTTTACAAAAACAATGCTGTGAGTGCTATAAACGTCCAACGAAAAGGCAACAACAACAATTAGAACAATTCATGGTTGAATAACAAGGTTGCTGCAAAACTGACTGTGCTCTCTTTTGCATATCCGAAAGTGTCAAAATCAACTGGCTGTCGAAAAAAAGAACAACAAGAACAACAGCTAAAGCAGTTCGCTTTGACATTTGCGGCAGTCGCGCTCTCCGTGTTGCGGCTACCTTATTCAGTGTACCCTGGAACAATTGAAATTTGAACAGCTGATTTTGACATCTAGCTCACTTCCTCTCCAATATGCGCCTACCTTGTTATTCTATCATGGGTTTTTATATCATGGAAATTCTTCCAGCACACTTCGAGCTAGTTTCGAGCTCGAGAGAGCGATTTTGTGCTTGATCTTCTTGTCTCTTTTGAGCTAGAAAAAGTACGGAAACACGTTCTAGCAGCTTTAAAGTTACTACAATCGAGTACGGAAACAAACCTAATATATGTAGAGTAGTTGCTTTGGAGCAGTTATATCAGTGCTTCTGTTAAAAGGGCTTGACCATGATAGAATAACAAGGTAGGCGCATATTAGAGAGGAAATGAGCTAGATGTCAAAATCAGCTGTTCGAATTTGAGTTATTCTAATTGTTGTTGTTGCCTTTTCGTTTGACGTTTATAGCACTCACAGCATTGTTTGTGTAAAACTAGACATTTGAGCAGCCATATTAATATGAGCCTACCTTCTTATTCTATCATGGGCTTGACAGTTATTCTACTGGGTATAATTCCAGGGTACACTGAATAAGGTAGCCGCAACATGGAGAGCGCGACTGCCGCAAATGTCAAAGGGAACTGCTTCAGCTGTTGTTGTTGTTGCTCTTTTTTCGACAGCCAGTTGATTTTGACATTTTCGGATATGCGAAAGAGAGCACAGTAAGTTTTGCTGCAACCTTGTTATTCAACCATGTATAATTCTAATAAAGTCACGTCAGAATTTCAAGAGCAAGTCTCTATTTCATCAATCATCATCAAATGATCATAAACTGTGGCTGGCAATTCGCTGTAATAGGTGCTGCAATATTTGATGTGAGGTCAGACCTACCTTTGCGTGTAAATCTTATTCAATATGTGAATTTGGTTGCGGTTATAGTGAACGCGATTCAGACAGGCAGGCAGGCAAGTAGGCTGAAATCTGTGTGAAAAAACGAGATGCAAATAGCTATCTATATCGCTTGTTCACATTGCCTGTCTGCCTGCTTGTCTGACTCGGCGTTCACTATAACCGCAACCTAAGAATTTACTCGCAAATGGAGAAAGCAAAGAAATTATAAAACAGGTGAGTTGAATTATTAATTACAATATTGTTTATATAATAATTATATCTTACTTTTGCTTTATATTCCAGTATGTGGATGATTTGGTAAAAAGTAGAAAGATGCTGGCACGCTAGACGGATCCAAGGTAAAAAACAGGAAGATGCAAAGAAGAAGGCCATTAGCCGACCGAAAACTCGTCGGAGAAGCCGATCGAGGGACTCCTTCGACGGTAAGTAAGTAGATAATATTTTACATCGGTGGGTCTTAATCTTTTACTTTTCCTTCTTTAGGGTTGCTGCCTAAACAATCTTCATTGATTTGGTACCCACCAAAAAAAAAAAAAACCCAATAAGAGATATTGTGACAATAACTCACAAATAATGTATGACATTTATGTGATTTATGACATTTTTTCAAACATTTTTTCTTAAAATTAACTCTAAATAAAGTGTTATTTTAAAAGTGCACAATTTAATTTAAAGTTTTTTTTTATATTTATTCACTTTCTACGAAAAACACTTAATTTAACAGAACTATTTAATTGATAAATATTCTAAGGACCACACTGTTCTTGTCCATTTTTTAGTTTTGAACAATATCAAAATAACATCATATTTTGAACAATAATGAGTTGTCATAGCAGCGGTTTAACTGGATTGATTTGGAGTATCACTGTAATACTATGTTCACACTGAGATCAAATTAGTTAATTTCGTGAGATAATTTCGAAATTATCACAAAAGTGTTCACACTGGGATTACATAATTTCGTTAAACATTTGATTTATTTTTTTGTCAATTCATTATTGGCCACATTCAGCATACTCAACAGTTACCAACTAAAACGTTCAATTAAAAATAGAAAATTCTTACTCAAAGTAAGTTTGTAAAACTATTTCGCATATAACCGTACATCTTATCAATTGTACAACTTTAATTCATTAAAAACATTGCTCACCCAAGTTTCACTGAATGGGTTGCTACCCGAAGGGTCTAAAAAGTAAACTATCTGAATGTGGCCATTATCATGTGTCATGTATAATTTTGACGGCTCAGTTGGAATGGATAGCAAGATTGTTAATACGTCAAAAAAAAGGGTGTCTTTAATTCACACTATATTGAGATTTCAGGATTGCAGTGCATTTTTGCCTAATTTCGTGAGTAATTCAAACGAAATTACCTTGTTTGAGGTAATTTCCAAATCAATTTTCCAAATCAATGGGAAATTACCATAGTTCTTAGATCATTTCAGTCGAAATTACACAAAAGCTCGAAATTACCTAATTTGATCTCAGTGTGAACATAGTATAAGATAACATTCAAAATAAAAAGTTTCAAGCATGTTAAGTAATTGACTTTTGGCCTCAAAATAAAACACATATTTTTCTAATTTTATCCAAAACGGTGCGACTCTTTTGTTATGCCTTCAATCTGAAAGGTCAGTGTATTTTCCCAACCAGCAAGGAACGCTCAAAATTAGGGCTATACAGCGAATTCTCTAAGCTGCTTTGCAGTGTAAGCAGCCGCAAATTTAAGTAATTTTGCTTACTTTAAGGTACCAACTAGACGTTGCATAGCCTGCAAAGCAGCTTTCTGATCGAACTTCAAAAATTTTCAAAAATCTAAAATAGTCGTCCTAATTCGAATAGTCAAAGCTTTTTTTAAAATAAATATTTTACTTGTTTTATTTCTGTTTTTCATTTTTGTTTATATTTTAATTTATTTATTTTCTTCTTCTTTCTTTTTTTTCTACCATTATCGCGTTTGTTTTCAACTTGTACCATCTGAATAGAAGTGAAAAACTTTTTTATTAAAATGTTGCTTTTGTCAGGGTTCGATTCCTTGTCCCGCCGATTTGTAGTCCGACGCCTTAGCTATTCTGCCATGTAGCTTTATATCAAAACGAATATTTTTTCATTTATACAGGTAGTTCTGTTGTAGTAACCAATAAACAGCGTTAAGGTGCAAAATTAGGTTCAATCGAACCATAAAGCTGCTTTAAGTTCAAAATAAATGTAAAGAAGATGTACAAGCGGTACTTCAGAACTGTTTTTGAACTCAATTATCTTAAACCTGCATAGAAGTATAACTTGTAACTTTTGGAACTAAAAGGTCTATTGCCTGAAATTGACACCGAAAAGCAGCTTTAGGTGTGACAAGTTCCACAACGTATCTTAAAGCAGCTTTAGGCGTGTCAAGTTCTTCAACGGACCATAAAGCAGCTTCGAAGTGCCATGGAACTTATTTTTCGTCTTAAAACAGCTTTAAAGGGAACTCATATAAAAATTTCTACACATTTTTCTGGTTGTATTAACTTTGTCAAACGATTGTAATGCATAAAATAAGGGAGTCCGGTATAGAAAAGAATATATATTCTTGATCAGCGTCACCTCGAGAGTCGAGCTATCCATGTCTGTGTGTTGACCGTAAACACAGGATAAGAAGAAGGAGTTCAGATAATTAGATGAAACTCGGTACATATGGTGACATGAAAAAACTAGAAAATATTTTATTTTAAAACCTATAAAAAATTAATTTTTCTTGATATTCAAATGCATTTAAGATTATTGGAAAAGTAGTGAGCTCTTCTTTCTTTTGGTGTATCGTATGCGTTTTTTATAAGTGTAAAAAAATATAAATAAAAAAAAAAAAACAAATTGGCCATTTCAGCCCTTGAAAGGACTTTGACCGAGCTTCTTATGATCAATTGTGTTGTGTGTGTTATTAAATGTTTGCACACAATAGACCGAGAACTGGACCTACATGTTTTTTATGCCGACTCCGAACGGCTCATGTTCTCAAGAAGCTTTACATGGCATTATTTACTCTCTGAGGTTTGCCATTGTCTGCAGAGAGGTGATGACCGATCAGAAAAATTTTTTATTGAAAAAACTTTTCGCCGCGGCTGGGGAAATATAAATACATATTCGAAAATCATGAATTGTGTACTGGAGCGCTATCTAGCGACAATTAACTAAAAACTGGTTAAAAGAAATCGATTTGCGTACCTAAAAACTCATATGTACCCATTTCCAAAATTTTTTTAGTGTACCATGAAAATTTTTAGTTTTTTGTTTATCTTCTGTATGCATTCTGAAGAAAAAAGTTTATGCAAAAAAAATTCGTTTTCTGCAGAAAAGACGTTCAGAAGAACCAAAACCGCTCCATGGGGATTTCTCCGATCCAAACAAAATTATATAGAAATTGTTTTTAAGAGTCCCTCTAACTTTTAAGTCAGTGTCTAGTCAAATTTCAATTTCGATCCGGCTTACTACACATTTTTAATTTTTGTTATATTCTGATTCTGACGACTTGAAGGGTTGTTGGCAATACTTCGATTTGAGTTATCTTTTTAACTTCTAGCATGGAGGAAACTTGAAATATTTGGAAACAAATTAATTCAAAAGTAAGACATAGTAAAAAAGCCTAAATTTGAGGAAAATCGGTTGAGTCACTCGCCACTGGAAAAATCAAAGAAATGTTAAATCCTGTTAAATTGTTATTTTTCGTCTTTTTTTAAAGTCATTTTTTAAACATCGATAACACAAACTCTATAGAATTAAGTTTATAGTGAAGTCATGTGATTCATTATAAAAATAATTCCGATTGACTTCCGAAAGTGGAGAAAAAATTTACAATTTCTAATTTTCCATTGTTGTTTCCTAAATCCGTTTCATAAAATGTCTCTAAATTTTTAAATATTATCCGATATTAAGGAATTATGGCTTATTAGCTAAAAATATGTTGGTTTTATTTTTCTTCTGTTCGCCCATCCATTGACATAATATAGTTATACGCCTTATTCATAATCTTCCATTGGATTTTCAAAATCAGTTTCATGAAAATCCCCCAAAATTGCGCAAATATTAACCGATTTTGGAAAAGTGTAGGAAAGACCTATCGTTAAAAATATATTATTGCGATTTCGTCAGCATTTGCGCAATGGACAAGTAATACCAAATGATTTTTTCAAATTCAGACTCTTTGTTTTTTATTCCAAGGTGTCAGAAATTTAGCGGTTTTTACTTTCGGAATTGAGCATAATTAGTGCTCACTAAAGGACGAATTTTAAAGCTAGTGCCGAACAATTGGGTATTTTTACAATGAAGTGATGTATGGATGAAAAATTTTTTCTGCACTCAGTGAAAAGTTTCTCGGAATAAGTAAAAAGACATAATATTAAGAGAAATATGTTATAGAGTTTGCTCTAGAGAATGCTTTTCTCTAAATGTGGTACAAAAAAATTCCTAAAAATTATAAAAAGCTTCCATGAAAAAAGGAAATATATAAAAATATATCGTTTTTAGAGAATAAGACTTTTTGAAAAAGATTTCATTTTATTGAAGAAAATACTTCGCACAATGAATTTTTTATCAAAATTTAGTAAAAATTTTTCATTTTCCTTCAATTTTTCTCTATAAATGAGAATTTTTTGTGCGAGAAAAATACTTATCATTCCCTGCAGATAAATGGACCAGATTTAGAATAGTTCTAAACTAGTTCCAAAAGGGGCCAGTACTGGTCCCACTACAATACCCTTTTACATTGAACGAACTGACGCTTTTTACGGGTTGATGTCATAGGAAAAGACAATTGCCCTCATAAACATTCGTTTTTCCCTATATCTGTACTAGTTCCATTATGAATAGTTCTAAACTGGTCCGTTTTGGTACAGTCCAGAAGTGGTCATTAGTAAGCCCTATTATTCGCCTTATTCAGAACACAGGTACATACGTACAATATAACTAATTAAATTTTTGTATAAAGTTTTACTTGTATATTACCATTTACCATTTTCATGGAAAATGTTTGCGAAAGTTCAAATAAGTTCGGAATCTAAATGAAACAAATGAGCCAAAACACGTTTTGAGCGTATCTGTTTTTTTATTTTGTGTGTGCCTGCTGACAAGAAAAACTAAGAATATAAAAATGAATTCAAACTGTTCTATTCTGAGCGTCTTTTGGACTAGTTCGCAACTAACTCCACTTTCACTAGAAATAAACTAGTTGGTTTTTCCAATTGTCTCCAAAATAACTGCTGGGTTATTAGAGACTTATTAGAGACTTATCATTATTCCATTTCCCACAAGTGAAGAAATATTTATTTGAAAATGTGATAATTTATTCTAATTGAATTATCGAAAATAGAGAATTTTTTTCATCGGAGAAAGGTAGGTATTTTTTTCTGAATGTGTGGGGAGAAGAATATTGAATTTTTGTTGACCTTATTGGGACCCGAGTAAAAATTAAAATATTTTAGCTCAAGCCTTACAATCTTCGTACAACTGCCAAACAAGAAAAAAATCCATTAAACGGCCTACAACTGGTGCTTGCAAAATATTTTGGCCGAACAGATCCTAAACAACGTTGAAGCAAATTTATTTTAAAACAACCGCTACCACTGCTGTTCACCTTCTGTACGGATAGAATGTCCTGACAGTGACCGTTTTAATTAAAAAAAAAATAAAAAAAAATATGATGCTGGTCATGACTGAAGTTTGAACAAGGAACCATTAGTTCAAAAATTTAACGCACTAACCGCTACAACTCAGCCGCTGTAATTACGTAAAATTGTTTTTATATAAAAGTTCTACATTTGATAAAACCCTCCCCAAAAAAATTCCTGGTTGCGCCCCTGTACGTGTATATATTTTATAACAAAGCAAAGATATTTTTGAAAAATGGGCGTCATTTTTTTTCTTTTTTTTGATTCGCCAAGGGAGTGTGGAATCTCATGAATACGCATAGCCCGGACTATACGCATTCACGACTTACATTCTAAAATCTGTCCGGATCAACCAGAATGCACCTACGTACTTAAACACACACCCAGTTGGTATGAATTTCGCAAATTTAAATTTAAAAATTTTATACAAAAACACGAATATATTAAGAATTTTTTAATTTAAAAAAGTAAACAACATCAAATAAGTAGTAAACTTTACATAAAACTCTTAAATAAAGAGACCAAAGTAACTATAAATAATATGAATATTAGTTAGTTAACGGCCACTATCCAACCCAAGATCCTACCTGGAAAAGAGATTATACTCTTAAACACCAAACCAATTCCAAATATAACGCAGATATTTACGTGTAAATATGTACAAACATATCTGTGTATATGTATATATATGTAATTTTGGTTACTATGTAATTTTAAAACACCGTGCTAATGTTATTAATTGGATATGCATTTGGGCCAACGCAGGCATAAACTTGCATGGAAAAGAGATAAACTTTTGCGCACCAAACTAAGTAACTAATAAGTCAAATGAATAAGAAAAATTTAAAATTTTTGATTAAAAACAAACATGTTTAAGCATACATATCATATTTGATGGTGTTTACTTCATCAAACACAATATTATAAAGAAAAAACAACTGAAACGGTCTTGAATATATGGAATTACTTCAGCCAACATTTTAACAGAATATAACAATATTATAAACCGCGTTAATGTTTGAAACAAAATTCTAAAATGTATCAATTATTTAAATGTAAAATCATTTTTCGTTTCAAGCCATCCACCGAATCACAAAAATTAATTAAGCTGTAGCAATTGTTGAAATCACTACACATATATCGTAAAGGGTCATGAAGGGCAAAATATGAAGTGCACTGGCTCAACTTAAAAAGCACAAAATGTCTAGATCCTCTTCTTGGGATGTTAAAGTTAAGAGACGAGAGAGTATATTGGGAGTCAATATCACTACAAAGTAATTTATATAGGAAGGTGGCATTAAGCACCATTCTTCTGCTTCTCAGGGAAGGCAGTACAATTTGTTTAAGGCGGGTTTCATACGAAGGAAGAATAATATCTGGGTTCCAACGATGATGACGTAAAGCAAAAAGTAAAAACTGTTTTTGAACCGATTCTATTGCATCAATGTGGACGTGATATTGAGGGTTCCATACTACGGAAGCATATTCAAGGATTGGTCTTACGAGAGATATATAAAGTAATTTAGTAGTGAAGGTATCATTGAATTCTTTCGCCCATCTTTTAATGAAACCAAGAACACCTCTAGCCTTATTTACAGCCAAATTTACATGGAGATTGAAGCAAAGTTTTGGATCCATAATTACACCAAGATCAACAAAACTATGAACAATTTCTAAGTGGATGTTATTTATAGTGTAATTTGAGCTTTGAGCAGTTCTACGTGAGATGGTCATTGATTTGCATTTTTTCAAGTTAAGGTTTAATAGGTTGAAGTTACACCAATCCACTAACTTACTTACTTACTTACTTAGGTGGCCATGACACCTCGCCAGGCGTCTCTGCTTCGCGCGTCTCCAATCTCTTTCACCAAGCGCGGTAAGGGCTTCCTCGGCCTGGTCAATCCATCAGAGGCATGGTCTTTCTCTACGTCGTCGACCCTCGGCTTTCGCCTCAAACACCTTTTTCGCTGGAGCTTCTTCATCCATACGAAAGCCATGACCCAGCCAACGTAGTCGCTGAATTCTTATACGCTGGACTATGTCAATGTCGTCGTAGAGCTCGTACAGTTCGTGGTTCATTCGAATGCGATAGTCGTCGCCAACTCGAACAGGACCAAAGATTTTGCGAAGAACTTTCCTCTCGAACACCCCAAGAGCGGCTGCATCTGTTTGCGATACCACTCATGCCTCAGCGCCATAGAGAAGCACAGGTATGATGAGCGTCTTGTAGAGTATTAGTTTTGTCGATCGAAAGAAGGCTCTGGAACCTAATTGCTTACTTAGCCCATAGCAGCACCTATTAGCAATTGTTGTTCTTCGCTTTATCTCCAGGCTAACATTGTTGTTGCTGTTTACGGCGGTGCCAAGGTATGTAAGCTCCTTGACAACTACAAAGTTATATTTGCCTGCTGTAACATGGGAGCCTAGACGCCGCACTTCCCTATTTGCAGACAGCATATACTTTGTTTTGCCCTCGTTCACCGTCAAACCCACTTTGGCTGATTACTTTTCGATAGCGGCGAAAGCAGCGGTTACATCTCTCTTGGTTCTGCCGATGATATCGATATCATCAGCATACGCAAGGAGCTGGACACCTTTGTAGAAAATGGTACCATTTCGATGTACACCTCCCTTTCGTAGGATCCCCTCTATGATGATATTGAAGAGATCGCATGATAGCGGGTCGCCTTGTCTGAAACCTCGTTCGGTATTAAAGGTTTCGGAGAGGTCATTTCCTACCTTTCCTACACCGATCCGCTAGTCTGTTTAAATCAGACTGTAAAAGGTGTTGTTCGTCGCGTGACTTGTAGGTAAGAAAAAGTTTCACATCGTCAGCAAACATTAAGACGTCACAGTGTTTAATTGCCGAGGGAAGGTCATTAATAAATAGTTAGAATAAAACCGGTCCAAGATGACTTTCTTGCGGAACACCAGATGTAACCATAATATTTTGTGATATAGAATTTTTATATAAAACTTTTTGAAAACGTTGCGATAAATACGATTCTATCCAATTTAGAAATTTTACAGGAAACCCAATTAGCTTAAGTTTTTTCAATAGAAGATTATGATTGACGCTGTCAAAGGCTTTGCTCAAGTCCGTATAAATAACGTCAGTCTGTTTTCCCAAAGTAAAACCTTTTATTACACAAGTTGTAAGCTCCAAAAGGTTTGTTGAAGTCGATTTATCCTTTAAAAAACCATGTTGATTGACAGAAATGGAGGAAGATACGAAGTGGGTTAGTTATTCAGTTATGATTTTCTTCAGTTATGATAATTTGGCGATGCCTCGGAAGTTAGTGACATCAATTTTAGAGCCAGATTTATGAAGGGGTATAATATATGAATCTTTCCAAATAATCATATAATGACAAAATGTTCACTTTGCTAGGATTACACATGTTTGATAGAGGAGCACACAGGTTGCTAGCACATTCCTTTAGAATGCAACTCGGAATTTCATCAGGGCCAGTCGAAAAAGAGCATTTAACTTGACGAAGGTAGTTCATAACAATAATTGAATCTATTATTGTAATTTCAAAAGAGTTAGCTGGAGGCAAATAAGGATGCTCAGTACACAAATTAAATGGTATATTGGAGTAAGTTAATTTGAAGAAGCTTGCAAACATATTGTAAATAACATTGTCACAAGACGATTCCTCTTGACTGAATCTCATAAGGAGTGGAAAGTTGGAGGCCTTACGTTTTGAATTAACAAAAGTATAGAATAGTTTCGGATTATCAAAAATTCAAAACTCCATAGATAAGCTTATGTTTAACCTATAGAGATAAAATATAGTATCTATAAAGTTATTATTGTATTATATATTATACCAAAATTAAGATATGTTAAAAAATTGGGTGTAATCCGTCCACGAACACGTCCACCTCCCTTGTAACCCACTAGAGCGAAAACACTATAAAGGCATGAAAGTGGTAGCTCACACTTAATTAAAAAACAAAATTAAATTGGGCATTTTAGCCCTTGAAAGGACTTTGACCGAGCTTCTTATGATCAATTGTGTTGTGTGTGTTATTAAATGTTTGCCACACAATTGACCGAGAACTGGACCTACATGTTTTATGCCGACTCTGAACGGCTAAAGTTCATATTTTCAAGAAGCTTTACATGGCATTATTTTCTCACTGAGGTTTGCCATTGTCTGCAGAGAGGTGGTGACCGATCAGAAAAATTTTTTATTGAAAAAACTTTTCGCCGCGACTGGGGATCGAACGCAGGCTCCGAGCATGCTAAGCCATACACTTAACCTGCATGCCACGGTCACTACCTACAGGAATATTGGCATGTGTAAATTGCTCATCAAAATTTAAATGCATATAAAATATGGGCTTCATCAGCCCACGGACACGGCAATTTTCAATACTATTATTGTATTTAGAGCAGAGCATTTTATAGTCGGGCTAGACCGACTTTAGGCTTTTTTTACTTGTTTAAGTTTAAATCTGAAAGAATCTGATGTCTGATGTTAAAAAGTTTTCAATAAGTTTTGAAGACATTCCGAAAAAGTTCTAGAACATTTGACTACTATCAAAGTTTTGAATTGCAAAATGTATATTGTTCTGGAATTTTTGTTACTGCTCTCGATAAACAATACGTTTTACTCTAGCCAAATTGTATTTTATTGGTTTAACAAAAATTCAAATGCTTTGAAATATAAACAAATGCTTAACATAACAAATGTCAAAATTAAATAAAATGATATTTGTATGACAGCTCATGTTGTTGTTTGACATCGAACGCACCTTCAAAATAAACCACATTGAACTGTGCCTATTATATATAAGTTGAGTACAAGTTGAGTACATGAACAAACAATTAGAAATAATAAAACATGCAGGCTATCTATAAACATACCTATGTAGGCAAGCATATTACAAAGACCTGTCTGTCTGTCGGGTTTGAATTTATTGTTTGTTCATTAAAATATGAATCATCGTGGTTTTCCATCACATCATTCGTGGCCTACATAAAATGCTAATTTTTACTCAACCAACACTTTGTTTAAGATAACCAAAGTTCAATGGAAACATTTTTTGTAATTTTTCTAAAAAAGAAATAAGCAAAAAACCCGAAGAGCAAACTAATTCGCAGAAAGTGTCCTTCTAGTGGGGGAATTTTTGTCTTAATGCTGCTGCAAATCTTAGTTTTTTTGAATTTATTGAATCAATTCAGCAAACAACTTGATGCAAAACAAAAGACTTAAGCAGCGAACTCGATCAAGCAATGCAATTTTCTTAAACCAAAAACTTAGCAAAAAAATGCGTTCTTTTGCATAAAATTTTTTATAATTATATGCAATTTTATGTTGTTTTATTAAAAAGGTAGTTAAAAAAATTTAAAAATAATCAAAAGATGTGATGAATGAATGCAAAAAATTTCACAGCATTTGACTTTGAAATAGATGACAACTCATTTACATGGATTGTAAAACCAATAACAATGCAAGCAATAGATGCAACTAATATAAAAAAAGCATAACGAAAAATATGACGAAGAAGAAAAAGAAGAAGAAGTCGAGAAGACTATGGGAAAAATATACATAAATAAATTAGACACAACAACTATCAACAGCCATAAAGTAGCTATTGTCTTAAGTAAAACTTAAATCTTGCTCGCTGCAATTAAAAAAGCAACAAATTAACAATGAAAACAAACAAAAAAATGAACCAATTTAAATTGGATGAAATTTAAATAAAAAATAAGGCAAAATGAAAGAAATTCAAACAATGCAAATGGCGAAAAGAAAGAAAATAAAAAAAAAAAACAGCAACAGAATTGCTGTTAGTTGAAAATTGCAGCCAGATGGCAAGAGTTAAAGAAAAGTTGCTGAATTTATTTTTTTTTTGGTTTTAACTCGACAAGAGCGTGGTTAAGAAATAAAAATTTATTTCTTGCCTCAAAGAAATGAAAGCAAAAGTAAAACAAAAAGTATTGAAGAGCAAATCGAAAAAATAAAAATATTTCAAAGCTGTTATAGTACGTTTAGCTGGTAAAAAAGCTCAAAAGCGCAGCTGATGCCAGAGTAAGCAACATTTTTCATGTCAGTTGACGACGGGCAACAGATGGCAACGCAAGCAATCAAAAGATGCTTGAATAATTTTTAACATAATTGAAACTTATTTGTCTGTTTTTAAAAATTAAAGCAAACATTGAAAAAAAATTAAATTGTTTATCATTTAAAAATTTTATAAAACCTACAAGTGCATGAGTTTTTATTTTTTTTTTTTTAAAAAAGTATAAAAATAATAATAAAAAAGTGAAATTTTTGATATGCACATTAACCGCAACTGCAACCAAAGATTTTGCAATATTTACTTACAATTTAATGCAATTACTGTGTTTATCAAAAAAACAAAAATTATTTGCGCATTTACAAAAAAAGCACAATAAAACAAACCGACAGAAATAATAAAACTTACTCAATCCAAAAAAAAAAAAGAAAAAAAAACAAACAAAAACAATAACGAAAGAAAACAAAATACAAACAGCAACACTTTCATTTTCAACACGGCTGTCGCAAGCCAACGACTGCTACATCTTCTGGTGTTGCTTGCTGTCATTGTTGTTGTTGTTGTTGTTGTTTTTGTCAACAACACCATTTGCAGTTTTGTTTTTTATTAAATAATCTTCAGTTGCGGTTTTTGTGTTAAAAGGCAAGCATGGCTTGTTTGTGTTTATATAAGTGCTGAAAAGTTCCTGCTCGCTTGCTTGCTGTAACAAACCTAAAAAAAAAAACACCTACAAATAAGAAAAAAAAAAAAAAAAAACAGCAACAAAAGGTGTTAATTTTGCTCATTTTGTTTCGCCCAATTTAAGCAATCAACCAATTACACACAATGACTGCGCCAACATTTTGTCTAAGTTTATGTAAGTAATCGACAAGAAAAAATAACGAAATTATTTAAAACGTCATTTTATAGAAATCTACTAATTTGCATGAATCAACTAAAAATATTCCATTTGCGGTCGAACCTACTTAACCTACTTTTTCAGTTTGTTTTTTTTTTTTTTTTTATTTAAGAAATATCAATTTTGTTGCAATACCGAAGCGAATTGTTTCAAATTTTTACTCATTTCAAAGTTATGACATTTAATACGAAAGTGAAAACTAAAGACTTAAGACACAAACTCGTTTATTGATAAATCTATGATAATTTGTTGAATTGCTTTGTTTTGTATTATATTTAAATGTTACAAAAATGATAAATATAAATGCAAATAAGCCACATGTAAAATTTATGTCTCTTATACATATACATATATATATATATATTTAAATGCTAGTTCGTAACACGCTTTGAGGATATTTATTGCGACACCAAATGTTTGTTTTTTATGTTGGCAAAAGGAAATTCCAAACTAATTTCATTGATTTTGTAGCACTATTTTAAACATACAATTAAATAAATCTATTAAATAAAATAAAAATATTGCATCGTAACTAAAATGGGGTATTATTAAAAATATATAAAGAAGTATTCAGGAGAAGCATACAACATTTTTTTCAAACGAAGATATTTTTTTTGATAAAAGAGAATGAAGATGAGAAATAAAGTCCTACAATGAATAAGATGAATTTTGTGTTGTGCTTCCTTGCAGTTAAATTGCAATATGATAAATATATGATAAAGAGCGATAACATTATTTCATTATCGTTATTAAAAAACTGCAAAAATGCAAGTTGAGCACCAAAAATAAACTGATATATAAAATTGAATGTGATTTTCAATTGAATGCGAATCGCATATGTTGCGTGTCGCATATGTTCTGTGAAAATGTAAAACAAAATATTTTTGTTTCGAAATATTGTTTTTTCGAAGAGGGTTTTTGTTTACTTTTGGCAAAACTATGAATTAGTCAAAACTGCGAGTTAACATTGCAGCAGTGGCTTCTCTTCTAGAAGTTCAGTACAAAAAATAAGCTAGTTTTGAAAACTTTTTATTAGCAGACATTTCTTATATGTCTGTCCCGTTTAAATATTGGAATTTATTTTTAAGCAACTTCTTGATGAGCTAGACATTGAAATTTTTTAATGAAGCTCAGAATTGCATGACAACACAATATTAATTCATTTTCTTGTCTGTTTGTTGGTTTGTTTGGCAATAATTCAAAATTATTTGATACATATTAAAAATTAAAAAAAGAAATGAGAAATACTCATTGACCGGTAATTGATGAATTACGCAATTTATTCTGCAGTTTCCACTAGCAACTGCTTTGCCGATCCATCAAGTTAAAGATGATCCTGATACGTATGGTGCTCATATAAGGTCGAAACTAGGGATTGCAGTCCCAGCATCCCGGACTTTTTCCACTCCCGAAAGTCCCGGGATTATAAGGAATCCTGGAATTTCCTTAAAATTTCTGGATTTGGTTGATTTTTCCGAACTTTTCCATAAATTCAGATGAAATAAAAGAATTTTTAAAACTGTTCATTTTACATTATCAAAAGTATATATGTATAAATATTGCTTGCAACTCTTTTTCGAATAATGTCAATTACAAAATAGTTGTAGAAAAATGCAACACTTAGTTTGAAATTCGAGTAACACATGTTTACAACACTGTTTGCTTGTGTCAGCTGGCTGGTTAAAAAGCATTGTTTGCTGTTTTACAAAAATGACTTGTAATTATTTTTTATTAATTAAGTAATTTTGTTCAATACGATGATTCTTTATTCCTGGTCTTTATTATCACAGATTTCAATGAAAAAGACGAATATATCCTGCTTCCTTTATGCCTTCAATAGATATATATAAGAATAAAACAAACAATTTTTTTAAAAATGCATTTAAGTAAACTGTGTTTCGTATTTCTTTGGTCAATTTGTTTTTTGAAAATAATGTCCTCACAATCTTGAAATCCCGAAATTTGAAATCAGTCCCAAGACTGGAATCCCTACTCGAAACATGTCTCTTACCTTTAAAAGTCCCGTATAGAGCAATAACAATATTATTCCTTACCAGCTTACTAATAATCAAAACAACTGTTGCCAGATTTGTTTTCCAACGATACGGAACAAATGCAAAATTTGTTCGAAAAAAACGGGATTTTGTAAAACTATACGAGACAAATGAATAAATTGGAAAAATTCGTAATAAACCAATAATAATAAAAAAATATTTATCAAATCACCAAATTTTCATAAGATATGGTGCATCAAATCAAAAACAGTTTATTGTTAAAGCTCAGAGTTTTTGGAATTATTTTTTTGCTTTTTTAATAGTTGACTAACCCTACTAAGACTTCATGGTTGTTTTATTTTATAAAGCCTTTTTTTTTTTGAAATGGTATTTGAAATGGTACTTAGAAATAAGAAATTTCATCTACTACCCATTTTGTCGTTTTTTTCCGAAAAGAATTTTCAAAATTTCTATTACTATCTGAAAGTGGCGTAGGTATGGGGGTGGTCTATGGGTCCGGACACTCTCTCCCCAGAGCCATGAGCCAAACATAAAAGTTGTTGTCAACTGATTCTATTAAGTAAAAAGTTGTTTTGCGATTATTGAAAGAATTTTATGATAACTTTGTCATAAAAAATTTCAGTTTTTTTTATAAAATTGTTTAATGGAATCATCGTAATAAATATAAGTTTTCAAATAACCATATTTATATTTAAAAGTTTATCTTAATAGATTTTGGTGAAACTGAACAGAAAAACCAGTGCTTTAAATATACGTGAAAACATTTCAACTACAAATATTTTTCATGAACTGAGCTGAAGTGAAATGAAAAGTACAAACAAACAAAAAACAAAAAAAAAAAAAATGGCCATTTCAGCCCTTGAAAAGACTTTGACCGAGGTTCTTATGATCAATTGTGTTGTGTGTGTTATTAAATGTTTGCACACAATTGACCGAGAACTGGATCGGCTAAAGTTCATGTTCTTAAGAAGCTTAACATGGCATTATTTACTCTCTGAGGTTTGCCATTGTCTGCAGAGAGGTGGTAACCGATCAGAAAAATTTTGTATTGAAAAAAACTTTTCGCCGCGGCTAGGGATCGAACCCGGGCTCCGAGCATGCTAGGCCACATACTTAACCTGCATGCCACGGTCACCACGAAATTAAAAGTACACTGAGAAGAAAAAAAAAATACTTTAAAATTAAACAAAAAATTTTATAATTGAAATTTTAATGGAAGTACAACTGTTTTTGAAGTTTAATCAAAGTTTTTGATTTTAAAACAAAATTTAAATATCTTTAAATAGTTTTTTGTTACTGCAAAGAAAAAATAAAAGAAAATTATAAAAAAATAAAAAGTTTATAGTTGAAAATTAAACAAGCTTGATTTAAATTTACTTTTAGAGTAACGCAAAAAAAAAAAAACGTTAAGTTTGTATTTTAAAATTTTTTGTTTAAATTTAAAGTTTTTTTTTTTCCTCACTCAAATTGACTGAAATTTTGAAAAAAATTTTAGTTTGACTTTTTAACAAACCATAGCCGACATGATAAAGAGGAAAAGTAAGAACCAAAAAATCTTTATCGACAAATTTTACATGAAAACTTGTGTGGTTGTTACAAGCGTTTCTTGTAGGTGTTGAGTAATTTTTAGGGTAAAACTCAAAAGCGACAAGATCAAGTTTATTTTGATCTATACTGTATTGTTTGAGTAATTTTGAACAATACAAGCAAAAACAGCGAAACAAAAAGAAAGAAAGCTGATTGCAGTTGTCTTCTTATATTTTACTATTTTGTGACTTTAATATAAAAGTGACAAAACCCAAAATTAAGTATTCATTCAGCGCAAGATATATCTGATATTTTAGTATATATATTATCTTTGAACGATAAGTATTAAAGGCTGTAGGTATACCCTAAAGTATTCGACAAAAAAGTTTTATGGCCTTGAAAAAATCTGTTAAAACAACCCCATACAAACCGCGCTGACAGACGTTATTTTACGTTAAAAGACTAAAACACAACTCGAGAATGACTCTTCAAGAAGAGTCGCGTGTAGGCGTGTAGGTGTAGATTACTGTGTCGAAACTGAGCGATATGGCGTGAAAAATATGATTGTATGAATTTTTCCAATTTTCTGTTTGTTTCCACAACAAAAAATAGTTACTTTTCTATTGCCTTGCCGATCAAAATATGCTTCTGCACACGGTTGGTTCAATATCCCATAAGTTGCCTTGAAAAAATGCAGTCAGTTTTTTATCGTTGAGCGGAGTAAAATATGCTTCCGCTCAGGACATGTATTTTGTTTTTGTTTAGTTTTTGACAAACTGAACACTGTGTAAAATTTTGTAATTGTTTTTTTTTTCTTTTTTTAATCATTGGCCCGCGCTAAAAATTTCTTGGGCACCACTGCTTTAATGGGTTCGTGCAAATGACGAGTGTCACTATTTCCCTGCGTTCAGGTTAAGAGATATCTTACGTAACGTATCGTACGTTTTAACTAAGTTGATAAGCTAACTTCACTAACAGGCGCATATTTTCGAATATGCGCCATTTTCATTGCCTTTGTATTTTTCTTACTTAGAATAAGCTTTTTCCTGTTCTTTTAAATCTTAAGTCGATCTCTTGTTGATAAACTCTTGCCAAGGTAAGACCTACGAAACCTGAACTCTCCTTCTTCTTAATTCTTATATCATATTTATTTCTAAATCTCATAAAACGCCTCTGGAGCATTTTTGAGATCTAGATAACGATATGAGATTTTCAGAAGAAATCTACATCAATTCTCAGATATCCCATCTGGGGAAAATCTATCAAACTTCCTCATTCTATCCAAGGAGAAAATCTGCTCAACTTCCTCAATTCATCACTCTGCAAATGATACATCTGAAAAATAAATTCTCTTTGCTTGCTGTCTTTTATGCTCCGGCCTATACCAGTTGAGTGGAGTAACTAACAATATAGGTAGACCTTCTCTGTTCTTCAGATTCAGATAATTGTGTAGTTTCTGCTAGTAACCACTTACTTTCAACACTCGATCACTACCATCCACCTCTACACACCAGAACACAGTCTTTGCGCATGCTAATTTAGTAAAACTTGAAATTTTATTCAGTAGAATCGATTTCCAAAATTTTTTAGATAGTGCTCATGGCAGTGTTTATAATACTGTTGCTCTCTTCTATGACAAAATTTTTGACTGCTTCACACAACTTAGGCAGTAGAACTTTTCGTCATCTCCTTCCTGGTATAATAGGGAACTACGCTTACTCCGTAATAAAAGGAACAAACTTTGGCGCACTTTTTTAATTTCTCATTCCTCTCTTGATCTCACAAATTGTCTTCACTCCTATAATCTTTTTTCTGCACTCTGTGAAAACCTATATGTGTCTTATCTTGCTCATATTGCAACTAATTTGTGTCGGATCCTAAAAGTAAGCAAGATCCTTCTACAAGTTTATCAATATCAGAAGAAAATCTGACAACTACCCATCTTCCCATACTTTTTAAGATTTATCCATAGACAACTTAGAAATAATTGAAAACCATGATAGAATAATTTTACCAGGTAGTGTTGACAAATGTTGATTCTCTCAGCTACAAGTAAACGAACCCTTGTCAAAAACAGCTGTTCGTTGTTATATTCGTTGGCCACATTCAGCTGTGTCAACTGTTGTGACAGCAACACATCGGGAAGCGCTGTTATTGGTATTGAAGTTTCAGAAAAATTGTCAAATTTATGAAATATCAAGCTTTGTATCAAATACGAATGGAAATTTTACCGACAAATTAAAAATTTTCTATTTTTAAACGCATTTTAATGCGCAACTTCATATTTATGTGCATCAAGTTTTGACTTAGCAGTTGGCAACTGTTGGGTACGCTGAATGTGACCAGTGAAATTTAATTGTATGCTATGACGGAGTGTGAGCGCTCTCTCTCTTGTTATATTTTTTGACAAACGTCCGTTTCCAACAGAAACGTCAATACTACCTTGGAGTTATTATATCATGATTAAAAACCTAATCGCAAATTTCTTCAGTCAGTCATTAAAAAGTCATAACGATAAACTATATTATGAATACTTTTCGTACATTAGCTGATGTCTTAGGAAAGTTATATACTCTAAAATATGATTATTCTCCTGAACCCAATGGGTTATCTGCTATTATCATAAAAAAATTCACGAACTTGTTGGATCATCCTCTTTTGGCTCCCTTTCAACTTTTTATTTCTTAGTTTTTCCAAAGTTTCAGCAGAATTCGTACATAAAAAAGGATCTTGAAATGATATTTCTGCTCACAGACCTATTGCAAAACTGTCATGTACTCCTCAAATTTTGTAAAGTATTATCTACGGCATTCTCTTCTTCCATTGCAAATCTATCTTTCTGCCTAGTCAACATAACTTCCTCAAAAGTAAATCGACTACTTATTCATAGAATTTATCTCAAACCCCCATCGACTTCAGTAAAGCGTTTGACAAAATCTCGCACACAATAATCCTTCTCAAACTTAAAGCCTTAAGTTTTCCATCTCTCTTTATATCATGGATTAAATTTTATCTCGAAAAACACCGTTTAAATGTCATCTAATGTTTCATCAAAGAATCCAATCTTGATGATCCAGCTTTTCCACTTGGTGTTAAAAAAATCTTCTGGAACTCAACGTCAATAAATGTCAAGCTATAACATATTCTCGTAAGCGATTCCAACTTCTCCCGAGAATTTATTACATTCTCGGCAAGCCAGTTCCCTCTGTAAGCTACTTAAGGGACTAGGTGTTATTTGCGATGCGAAACTTAACTCTCATATTCATAATATCATTAGTAGATCCAACTCTGCACTTCGTTTCGTGAAAACGTTACGAAATCGCTCTATCTTTTCGTTGTTAGACCCATCCTCGAATATGCCAGCCACGTTTGGTCTCCCATCTACAGAACCCATGCAATGCGAATCGAAGCATTCTTTTCATTCATCAACTAGTAAGCAAAACCATTAACTACCCAGCACTATTCCAATGAATATTCTTTTATACTAACCCACTCAATCTTAGGTCTATACCGCTGTTTAATCTTAACTTCCACCGCACCGACTATGAATGCAGTGAACCTTTAACCGGGATGCTTTGGGTAACCAATAATTTGATCAGTGAATCTAAGCAGTTCTAAACTTCATAAGACCCTTCTTAGCTCCAACGCCATTTCTTTCCCCTCTCCAATGTCTTCTTACAATAAAGATATGGTTACTTACTTATTATTCTGGCGCTTACAACCGTTGGTCGTCTAAGAATTTTCGCCGGCCTCTTTTTTTTGTACCAGTTAGATACTCTAAGCATCGTCACGTCTTTCCAACGGAGATGCGGTCTACCGCCGCTGGGTACCAAATAAAAAACATTTATAACTGGAGAATTTTCGTTCATTTTCTCCATATGACCTAATCAGCGTACCCGCTCAATTTTAATACGCTTGACAAATAGCTCATACAGCTCGTTGTTTCATCGTATTTTTCTCTCGAACGCTCCCAAAGTCCTTTCATCAGAGCTGCTCAACCTCCAGGTTTGTGATGCGTATAGTAGGACGGGCATGCTTATTGACTTAAAGAGCGTCAGTTTTGTTCGTTGAGAGAGAGCTCTGTTTCATCCCAATTTAGGCTGCGGATATTCCAGGTACATCTCCGTAAATCATTATCAGTTTTTCTTTTGTGGTAGTCGTCATCAGATTTGGGGATCATTCTTTTATTTATTCTTAAAATTTTCATTGAAATAATTTTATTACGTGGTAGGCTTCAAACCCAACGCATAAACTTTGCTTGAAGGTCAAAGGGGGCCCACCGCTCAAATTAGTCGCCAAGATTGACAATTAACAAAATTTAACACGTTAAAAACTCAGTTTAATCGTTTTAGAAGAAATTTATCTTAAGAGAGTTGAACTCTGGGAGAAATTATTTTATTCTTTTAAGATCGTTCAATCGAAAATTTTGTTTTAATACAATTATTATCTTTGTTATCAATTATTTTCAGTTAAAATAATTTAGCTAAAGTTAAAAAAGTGTTCATTAAAATCATTATGAGAACAATGGAAAGGCAATTTTGAGTTGTAATCATTTTTTTAGAAATTTGCAAAAGATAAAGAATATATAATGATTCTGAAATAGTGCGTTACTTCCTATGAAGAGCACATAAACTGACAATAAGCTGATTGCTAGGTATTTCTTTTAGTAATCCTTTTCCACTCATACAAACATATGTGAATTAGAATTTTCTAAGAGGTGATTGCTTGTCAATGTAACCACTCTTCTGAGAGGTGAAGTGAGTTGCATAACTTATAAGCTCACAATTTTACTGAATTATTCTTAACGCATAAAAATCTGCAAAGACCGTCTCTAAAAAATTCTTATCATAACCAACTTCGCCGGCTATCAAAACAAAAGACTTAAGATTCAAACTTTATGAAACTGCATTCCATTGAATCTAATTTTATTTCCATCTAAAATCACAAAAAACAACTGCAATAAAAATAATAATAATACGAATAATAAAAGCAATAAGACAGCGCTGAAATGATCCATTGTTTTTTGTAGTTGTTGTGAATTTGCAGAAAACTGGTTCCGCTCAACGTTGCCAGTTGATGAAAAGAAAGTGAAATGCTTAAGCAAATGCGTTGTGCACCGTCATTATAATTATTTTTAATTTTGTTAAAAAAATTTCAAATGAATGCTTTGGAATTAAGAGAAACAAAATATTATTAAAAAAAAAAAAAAAATGTTAAAACTATTTTAAAATCGAAAATTCCAATAAAATCGAAAATCAATTAAGAAATAAGCTGAGAAAAAAAACACAACTTCAATAAAGACTTCCACTTTCGCTTTGGCAGCCAAGATACCAAAGCGAATAAAATGTCTTCCTCAATTTGCGGTGACGTCATTTTCGCCTAGACACAAACCATCACTGCGGCAACAAGCAAGATAACAACTACAACAAAAACTCTTAAAGATGTTATTAAGTTTATTTTTCAAAGTATTTTATCACATATCTTCAAGTTTCGCATCTTGTGCTGCATGGTTGACTACTGTTGGCAGCGTACACACGTTAAACCTGACCACATCCAACAAAATGTTAGGAAATACAATACAACATTCAATGCACAAGTGTGGTTTTTTTTTTTTTAGTTTTTAGCTACTAATTGTTGTCTTCGTGTTGTATTGCTTGGTTTGTTGATCGCATCAATATGTAGTTGTTGTCGATGTCATGTCTTCAATGTAAGCTAAGCCCGTGATTATGCAACAAAAGACAAAAACCAGATTGCTACTAGGAAAAACCACGTTTTACCATTCATGACGATATTCACGCTTTGACAAATGACAGCAGCGCACCAAATTTTAAGTTTTGGGAGTTTTTGGAACTTCAGGCGGACGAAATATGTATGTTATACCTAGCAACTTTTGTCTTTATAGGGATGCGAAGTCGGTCTTATCAATTTATAAGCCTTAAAATTATTAAATTATATTAAATCTTTTAATGCTGCACGAATTGTAGTGCTTGTTTTTTTGAGCTCTACTGCATGTCTGAATCATTGAAACTATAAACACCAATGTACATATTTTTCTAAAACCATTATTTAATCTTTGTTGAAAATCGGATTGTGTGTCAAGTGTGTGGCGTGCAAGCCAATGGATCCCAAGTTCAAACCTCAACTCGGTTAAACTTTTTTTTTCAATAGAAATACATTTTTCTGATTGGCCGTTACCTCTCTGCAGACAATGGTAAACCTCAGTGAGTAAATAATGCCATGTTAAGCTTCTTGAAAACATGAACATAAGACGAACATTACCGTTAATAAAACAGTTCTCGGTTAATTGTGTGCAAACATTTAATAACACACACAACATTTATTGGATCATTTATCAAAAAAGTAATATGCAAACATGCGTCCAATATAAAAAATGAATATGCTCACTTGTGCACAATCTAAGAAATTTTGGAATTGTTTATCAAAATATGTCAAATATCAACAATATTTTCAAATATATACAAATACAACATACAAAAAATATGAATACTATTTGTACTGCTCAAATTGTATTCAATTTGGGTAGAAAAATATAATTTTTTAATATATTTTCTGCACTTTTATACTAACAGGAACAAAAACCAACTGAGAATTAGGTCCTCCGGTTGCTCATTTTTTTGATGTGCAAAAATAACAACAACAAAATTAATTATTTTTAAAAACAAGCCCAAGATTACACATTTAAGCACAAATTGATATGTTTATCAAAAAAATTTTCAAGCCCAATTTCTGGGATAAACTGCAAACGTGAATAGCATGTTTTGAGATGGTTTCGTTCTCTATTCAGCTGATTTCAGTAACGAAAGCTTTAAGCTTGATTTCAGGCCATTTTTTCTCTCCGTGTACTTTCCAGTGGGTCCTATACAATATTCTTTTGTAATACTATTCAGCAAACATTCCATTTTATAATGCAAATGATTGGTTGCTAATTTTGACCTAAATCCGAAGTTACTGGAATGGAATATAAAAAATGTTATTTTATTATGAAGAAAAATCCTTATCGAAACGTGTTTTTTTTAACGATCTGAATATTTTCACTTCAAATTAAATACAATTTCCTTAACCCAATTAAGCGGACGGGGTTGTTGGTACAGTAATATACATAGTTTTCTTGATTAATTTATTCTGGCAGAGTAAATTGCAAAAGTGAAGAAAAATTAAAAAATTTTAATTTTTACTAAGATTTTGAAGCCGTACTACATACTTATATTTCGCCAACTAAAACATTTTACACGTGTACTTTTGCAACGTTTATGTTATTACAACTATTTACAATATAAAAACAGAGAAATGCAACAACAATAAAATATACTATTAAAGTTTTTCTCACCGGTCAGTGCAGACTGGAAATATCATTTTCTTATTAATATCATAAGCATTTGCTCTTAACTTTAATCTAAATTTACCATATCAATGGATCAAATTTTTAGCGAAGATAAAATTTCGTAGATCCCCCTTAATACGTACACCACTGTGGGATATATTTGTGTGCAATAATATTCAACTGGCTACTGTTTTCAGCAGAAACGGTTAAAGCGTGCTTATGTGTTTTTATCGTGATATCGTCGCCGGTATATTTTCACTTTCATTGAAGTTAAATGCGTTCGATGTTTGGCGTTGCCAGTTGTTATTTTTCTTTATTGTTATTTAAATCTTGCAATATTATTTTTTGGTACGCATTTATTTTGTCGGATAGTAACTAAATTTTAAGCACGCAGTACTTGAGGCGATGATGAGATGAATTTTTTTCGTATATTTTTATCTTTTTGTTTCCTATGGGTGTGATATGGGTAAAGGTTATTTGAAAGTTAATTAATAATACCTGTACCATGAAATTATACCAATAGCCCTGCAATATGCAAAAGTCCAAATATTTGATGTCAATAATAGAAAAGTTTTTACTATAGCTAGAGTGACCCACAAACTATTCATGAAAACTCATATTTTTATATTTTGAGTTTTTTTTTTTTGTTGAAGTACAAAAAATGTATACATACACTGAGAAAACTACATTTTCAAAACTAGCAGAAACGTGCTACTTTTGAAACCGTTTTACCCAATTTTTGCGCCTCTAACGTTAATTTTTATTATAAAAACGCACATTTTAAAAAAAGCCTCTAAAACGTTCGTTTGATTTTCTGCAATAAATATTTTAAAATGAGCTGCTAAAACGTTCGTTTGATTTTCTAAAATTAACATTTTAAAATTAGCTTTTGATACATTCGTTTGATATTTTAAAATTAACATTTTAAAAAGAGATTTTAATTGTCTCGATTGCCTACACGTGGCAAATGAAATTTAATCAAATTTTACAAAGTTCAAGCTTAGCCAAGCTTGCTAGCGGTCGAGTTTAATACTCAACCTTCCAGGGTTCAATCCCTGACGAAACCAGCAAGATTTTTTTTTAAATAAAAAAACACATTTATTTATGATATATTTTGATTGTTTATTTATTTTTGATGTGATATATTGTTTTTTATGATTGTAAGCGCCAACTTATTTCGAGGGTTTTTTCTGACTAATGAGTTAATGTAACAATTCGAATTAGAATGTAAATTATTAAATTAAAACTTTTGATACATACACAGTCAGGTTGTGAACCTACGTCATCTGCATGCCAGTCTCGTTCACTTCCACTGAGCTATTGGTAACGAGATGTTGACTGTAGCACAACATATTTAAAACAACTCATCTTAAATAGTATCAGAAAATCTTGACAAAAACATGAAAATTCTTGTAAAACCGTTTTCAGTTAATTAAATATGTTAAAACGTTCATTGCTGTTTATAAAACGTTTCATTTTACTTTTATATTTTACTATTTTATTTTATATTTATATTTCTTCACATGGCAACGTGTCTGACTGCCTCAACTTGGCGAGGCCAGCATTATCCATGTCGAAATTGTCTCAAATCGACTCAAACCTCCGCGTGGTGTCTCCTGGAAACGTCAAAAAACTATCACACGATATACTTTGGCAGCGAATCTGAGCGGTGGGCTCCCTTTGGCCATCAAGCAAAGGTTGTGCGTTGGGTTTGAAGCCCACCATGTAATAAAACTATTTCAATAAAAAGTACAAGAATTAATAAAAGAATGATCCCCAAATCTGATGACGACTACCGCAAACGAAAAACTGATAATGATTAACGGATATGCACCTGGAATGTCCGAACCCTAAATTGGGTTGGTGCCTCTATCCAACTGATTGATATCTTGGAAAGATATAATGCTGATATCACTGCAATCCAAGAAATGCGATGGAAGGGACAGGGTTGCTTACGGCAAGCATCCTGTGATATCTACTACAGCGGCCATGCGGAGAAGCACGAGTTTGGATGCGGATTTGTAGTTGGCAAGAGAATACGGCATCATGTCCTGCGATTCACTCCTGTGAACGAACGGCTTGCCATAATCCGCTTCAAGGCTAAATTTTTTAACATAAGCCTAATATGTGCGCACGCTCCGACAGAAGAAAAAGATGACGAGACCAAAGAAAGTTTTTACGAGTGCCTTGAAGATGCATACGAGCGCTGCCCCCGTCATGACATAAAAATCGTGCTTGGTGACTTCAACGCCAAGGTGGGTAAGGAAAACATATTTGGTCCAACAGTCGGAAAGTTCAGCCTCCACGACAACACATCCGATAACGGAATGAGGTTGATTGACTTCGCCGCAGCACGAAACATGGTCGTTAGTAGCACTAGATTCAAGCATCTAAATATTCATAAAGCCACCTGGTTGTCCCCTGATTAAAAAACATGCAACCAAATTGATCACGTTTTGATTGACGAAAGACACTCTTCCAGTGTACTAGACGTACGCACGATCCATGCTGCTAGCATAGACTCGGATCATTATCTTGTCGCAGCCAAGATCCGCACACGTCTGTGCGCAGCTAAGAATGCTCGCAATCCTACACTAAGAAAGCTAGACGTCGACAAGCACAGTTAAAACGAACGGCCGAAGCCTTCGCTACTCGACTCTCACTCCTGCACTCCTCTGATCGACGATATATGCGGACAGTGGACGCACATATCCCACTCTATGCGTACGGCTGCCGAAGAGGTGATAGGCTACCACCGCCCTAGCCAAAACCAGTGGCACGACCAGGAGTGTCGCGACACCACTGCAGAGAAGGAAGCCGCCTACAAAGCCACCCTGCAGTCGGTTGTAACGCGTGCTGTTACGGAGTGATACCGTGAGAAGAGGAGGGAAGAGAAACGCATTTTCAGGCGAAAAAACGAGAGGCGAAAATGCATGAGTGCGAGAACATTGAGATGCATGGTGACAGGAATGAGACTCGAAAATTTTTTCGAAAAAATAAGACGTCTGTCTGATGGTTTTAAGGATGAGAATGGGAATCTAGTGACAGATATCCAGAGTACACTGATGTTATGGAGGGAACAGTTCTCTAGTCTTTTAAATGGCGACGCTGACAACAATCCCACCAGTGGAGATGAAATTCCGGAAACCCAATTAATGGATGACAGCGTTGAAGTTCCACTACCCGACTATAACGAGGCTATAACAGCTATAGCTCGGCTTAAAACAACAAAGCCGCAGGAGCCGATGGCCTACCGGTTGCCGGTAAACAACAAGCCGCTTTCGACAGTCCAATAAGGAGCCACCTTTACTCCATCATGTCTGAATTTGATATTCCTGCGAAGCTAATACGTCTTTGCAGGATGACACTGAAGAACACCAGCAGTGCAGTGAAAATCGGGAAGGACCTCTCCCTTCCGTTCAATACCAAGCGAGGTGATTCCTTATCGTGCGACTTTTTTAATATAGTCATGGAGAAGATCATCCGAACTGCTGAACTGCGACACAGCGGCACAATTTTCTATAAGAGTGTTATGTTGCTGGCGTATGCTGATGATATTGACATCATTGGCCAAAATACGCGCTAAGTCAGTGCATTATTCTCCAGGCTAGAAAAAGCGTCGAGTCGAATGGGTCTTGCAGTGAACGCAGATAAAACGAAGTATCTTGTGTCAACAAACAAACAGATCCAGCGTCTTGGAAACCACGTCACTGTTGACAACACCTCCTTTGAGGTAGTGAAGGACTTTGTTTAGCTGGGATCTAGCATTAACTCCTCCAACGATATCAGTATTGAGATTAAACGAAGGATAACTCTTGCCAACAAGTGTTATTTTGGGCTCAGTAGGCAATTGAGAAGCAGAGCTCTCTCTCGACGAATAAAACTGACGCTCTATAAGTCAATAATCATGCCCGTCCTTCTATATGCATCACAAACCTGGACGTTGAGCAGCTCTGATGAAAGGACTTTGGGAGCGTTCAAGAGAAAAATCCTTCGCAATATCTATGGTCCAATCTGCGTCAATGGCGAGTACCAAATACGATGGAACCACGAGTTGTATGAGCTATATGCCGACATCGATATAGTCAAGCGTATTAAAATAGAGCGGCTTCGCTGGCTAGGTCATGTCGAGAGAATGAACGACGAAGCTCCAGCGAAAAAAATATTGAAGACCGCATCTCCGTTGGAAAGACCAGGCATTGGATAACCTGACAACGCTTGGAGTTTCCAACTGGCGCCAGCAAGCGCACGACACAAGAGGCTGGCGCAAATTCTTAGATGAGGCCAAAACCGACCAACGGTTGTAAGCGCCATCTAAGTAAGTAAGTAAGTATATTAAAATATGCGTTATCATTTCTGTATGGCGAAGAATGTTTTTGAAAATATTAATTTTACCTTGCTATATAATAGTAAAATATTCGTTTTTATTCTTAAAGACTTGTGGTGACCGTGGCATGCAGGTTAAGTGTGTGGCTTAACATGCTCGGAGCCCGAGTTCCAACCCCAGTCGCTCCAAAAGTTTTTCAATAAACAAAAATTTCTGATCGGTCAACACCTCTCTGTAGACATGGCAAACCTCAGAGAGTAAATATTTCGATGTAAGGCTTCTTGAGAACAAAAACTTGTGCCGTTCGGACTCGGCATAAAACATGTAGGTCCAGTTCTCGGTCAATTGTGTGCAAACATTTAATAATACATACAACACAATTGATCATTAAAAGCTCGGTCAAAGTCCTTTCAAGGGCTGAAATGGCCAATTTCATTTGTAATTTCATTTATATGAGAAGTAGACGAAGTTTTTATCCCATTTGGTTCATACTTGAACTTTACTCTTAATTTACTACGAAAAATATGTATGTTGCGGACGGATTTATAACTATTTTAGTGACGTCACTTCATCTGGAAGATAAGCGGGATATTTATCCGATTTTTATAATTCTTAGTCACGACCTTCAGCGTATACATAAATGACATGCACGACATGAATGCCATGTTAAAAATTGGTAATTTAATTGCGTAAGCAAGCAAAAATGATTTATTTTACACCAACTATTTTTTGAATTAAATAAAAAAATGTTAAAGTAGTGTTTTGAAGTTGATTTGCATTGAAATTATAAAGTTGTAGCTTTTTATTGTATTGAATAAAATTAATTGAATATGTCTTTATAGTTTCTTGTTTCTTTTAATATTATTTTAACATTCAATCATTTAATGTTTAAAAACTCAAATTTTGTTAGTATTGAAAATAAAATTTTTATGTTATGGTAATCTTAACTTGAATGTGTTTTATTTAATTTTTTGGAATTTTACAACAATCTCATAAAAAGCTAGATAAAACACTTCATTAGATAGATCAGGGTTGCCAACTCAGTTTTTGGTTTTCCCCGCAGTAGTTCTCAAAATTCCTTAATTTTACATCAAATTCCCCTCCGAAAAAAAATTAAATAATTTATTTATACACTTTTTTAATTGACTACATACGTACACCGACAAGAATACTTGAGTAAAACTATGCATTTCATGTAAGTGATAAATTCTTGACATATAATCTGATTCCCACAAGCAACTTTTATAATGTTTTTTATACAAATTTAAAAATATAAATTTTATGCAAATTTGTAAGACAGTCGCTTATGTTTCTAAACTTTTGTTGCTTTATAATAAAGCGACGTTGTCTATAAAAAGATTTGGTAACACAAATCGGTGTTCGCTTTCTGCAAAACATTTTCTATATAATTAAATTTTTGGATTTTATAATTTAAATATTTTTTTATAGAAAGGATTGAATTGAATTATTTGTTTTATTTTAAAACTCATGTAAAGCTCCCACAAAAACTGATTGGATAATACATAAGTTGAGCTTTAAACATTTTTTTCACAAAAGGTGACTTTTTAGTTTTGATATTGTTTTTCTTTTGATGTAAAAATAATTAAAAAGGGATCTTTTAATTTAAACATATATTTTAATATTTTGGGAAAAAACATTGAATCAAAAATTTATACGTCGAAGCTACAATATGGCCCAAAATGTCTCAACTGGCCCAATTCTAAAGTGTTCTAAGCCGATTTAGCACATTTATGAAATGTACATTTTTGTATCAAAAACTTTTTTTTAAGTTTCAAGAAGAAAATTTATTAAAATTCAACAAAAAAGCTTTATTAACAAATTTTAAAAAAAATCCGAAAAACTTGGTTTTTCGACTCAGCATTGGTAAGAATGGCGCCGTCAATTGTGTGTTGGAAAAAATAAGCACTTGTTTATATTTGTGTCTAATCACTTTATATAAACCAATATAATTCTAACGTTTATGTTTATAAATTTGCTGATTGAAATTACATAATAAAGTTTTTGACGTAGAATTACGTCTTACAGCGCGGTTTGTATGGGGTCGTTTTTACAGATTTTTTCAAGGTCAATAGGAAACTTTTTGGCTAATACTTTAGGGTATACCTACAGCTTTTAAAACTCATAGTTCAAAGATAATATGTATACTAAAATATCAGATATATCCTGCGCTGAATGAATATTTAATTATTAATTTCGTCACTATTATATTAAATTCACAAAATAATTAAATATAAGAAGAAAAATGCATGTGCCTGCTGCTTTCTTTGTTTTTGTTTTGTTGTTGTTTTTGCTTGTATTGTTTTTGTTTTATACGAACTGATTCCCAGGCTTCTTCATTGGGTTCTTTTATGTACTACTTAGAAATGAGTGCTCTATTTTCTCACAAGATGTCAATCACAACCTCTTTTCAACTCAGTCAATGAACTCAAACTGTCAAACTGCCGAACTTAACGAAATGAGTCTGTGATCAGTTAGATTTAACTTTTATGAAAAAAACGAGTTGGATCATATTTCGTTTTATGTTTTTACCCAATAGATGGCATAAAATTTAATTTTTGTTTTTAATGCAAATTAATTTGGATCCCACATCCCACTAGCTCTAGCTAGTGTAATTCGCAAACTATACATCGAACAGAGACGAAAATGTAGCTCGCAAACAAAATATCGGACAGAGACGAAAGTGGAAAGGACATGTAAGCAGCGTGAAATATTATATATTACAGCGTTACCATACCATTTTTTACAAATCGGACTCTTCATTTTATTTTAAAATTAGTAGTTAAACTGACTGTAGCTCGCAAACTATATATCGGGCAGAGACGAAAGTGGCACCAATGGAAAGTGCATTTGCTTCGCCTTCTTTTCAACTAAGTCAATGAACTCAACCTATCAAACTTAACGAAATGATCGCAAAAATTTGAAATTTTGCTTGTTTCTGTTTGCTTGCTCATTTAATCATACTTACTTTTAACTTTTTCTTCGTTTTGGTCTCGATAAGAAGTCTATAAGTGAGTGTTATTAATTTGTTTGCTTATTTTCGGAAGATCAATAAATATACGTGCAAAATGGACAAAACAATCGGACCAAAGAGACAAAGTAGAAGAGGCTACAACTAAAACGGATTTCTACGTCTTCACTTACGATACTATCGAAACTGTTTCTTTATTTTTTTATTTTGATTGTATCAGAAAAGTTCATGTTAAATCAAATTCCCCGCAAATATCTGTTAAAATATGAAATTCCCCGCAAATAATCATTATGTATTAGATATATTATAAAATTCCCCGAAACTATAGCCCATTCCTCGATTCCACAATCAACTTGAAATTCTCCACCAGTTGGCATCCCTGAGCTGTATATACCAAGTAAGAGAGAGAGAGCGTGAGAGATAAAACGCATTTCTAGCGATTTTCTATGAACAAAAGAATGGGAGAAGAATGGGAGGGAAATTATTGGAGAAGAGAGCTTTCACGCTGTTAAAGTGTTGCCAGCAATAATTATAGTGAAATATTGTCATTTTTTTTAGAGTGTGGGCTAAGCAAGCAAGTGGGTTCCAGAGCCCTCTCTTGTTCGACAAAACTAACACTCTACACTGAGAAAAAAACACATACCTTGCTCCGGTAAAAAATTTCTCTATTTTCGATATAGAAATTTTCTCTTTTTCCAAAAAAATTTTCTTAAATTAGAATAAATTTTCACATTTTCGAAGAAATATTTCTTTACTTCTAGGAAATGGAAATATTTCAATGCCTCTAATAATGATAAGTATTTTTCTCGCACAAAAATTTCTCATTTATTGAGAAAAATTTATTGAAAATGAAAAACTTTTCTTATATTTTGATAAAAAATTCACTAAGAGAAGTACTTTCTTCAATAAAAACAAATCTTTTCTCAAAAATAAAAAGCTTTTCCTCAAAAAACGATATATTTTTCTCTTTCATGGAAGCTTTTTACCATTTTTAGAGAGTTTTTGCTATCGAAATTAGAGAATAGCATTCTCTGGAGCAAAGTCTATACCATTTTTCTCTAAATATGGTGCCTTTTTTATCATATTCCGATAAACTTTTTTCTGAGTGTACAAGACGCTCATCATACCTGTGGTTCTCTATAGCGCTAAGGCATGAGTGGGAAAGTTCTTCGCAAAATCTTTGGTCCTGTTCGAATTGGCGACGACTATCGCATTCGAATGAACCTCGAACTGTAGAGCTCTACGATGACATTGACTTAGTCCAGCGTATAACATTTCAGAGACTACGTTGGCTGGGTCATGTCTTTTGTATGATGAAGAAGCTCCAGCGAAAAAGGTGTTTGAGGCGAAAGCCGAGTGTCGACGACGAAGAGGAAAATCATGTCTGCGATGGATTGACCAGGCCGAGCAAGCCCTAACCGCGCTTGTTGATAGATATTGTAGATGGCGTGCGCTAAGCAGAGGCGCCTGGCGAGAGCTGATGAAGTCAGCCGTAACCCGATCACGGATTATCATGACCACCTAAGTAAGTAAGATTTTAAAAGGTTTGTTATAGAAAATCAAACGAACGTTTTAGAAGCTCATTTTAAAATTTTAGAAGCAAATTTTAAGAGGTGCAAAATCTTGGTTAAACGTTTGCAAAAGTAGCACGTTTCTACCAGTGTTGAAAATTTAGTGTTCTCTGTCAACATACATTAATGCCAGAGTCTTAGTGATAAGGTTGCGATTCCTTGTTAAATGAAAAGTATTTTGTCAAATCAGATAATCAGAAATTGCTTTAAATTTAAGTTTTAAGAAAATAAACATACCATTCAGAAGAAATTAAACAGGTCGTCAAGAGGACAACTTTTATTAAGTTACTCAGATTTGATTTTATGTTCGTATTCTACATGGTTTTCAAAGCAAAATTAACCTGCCAACTTATCGACTGAATAGTCTGGAATAAGAGATATAGGGTCTGGTAGACCCAATATATGACTGTGATTTCGGCAGACAATTGCAAGAAAACGGTTGCTCCAACGAATGCGAATTCTGAAAACCCAACTGAGATAAAACTACATTTTTATTTTGTGAAGGCTCCAAACTTGTATCCCACCTAATTAAAAGAAATATTCTATGATATGATCATATTCCAAAAACAGTATGGGTTCCCAAACTACTCTAAACCTTCAAAGTTCTGGTTCTTAAATTATAACTCATTTAAGAGAAGTGTCTAGACAATTTTACATTTTTTTTCATTGTACAATTTCTATTGAAATTGTTTGACATTGAAAGTTCTGGTCTAGGGTAAGAGCTATGGGGTCCAAAAGACTAAATTTTTTGCATAAAATTCTAAGAATACGGTTTTTTATCGGAATTTATAGATCTTCATCCAGAACTTTACCCAGTTTGTTGGACATAAAGTCCAAAGATTATAGTTATCGTAATAAAAAAGCTCAAGAATACGAGATTCTTCTAAAAAAGTATAGGGAAAAACTTTCAGAAGCGAAAAAAGCAGATGTTGCCAAAAAAAATTTAATATTCTTCAAACAAATTTTCGACGATATTACTTTCAAAAATAAAATTTTTATTTATTTTTACAACTTATAATATAACATGATAAGGCAATAAAAGCTAAATAGTCGTCTGAGTCACTTATTTTACATCTGTAGAACAACATGAGGAGAACAAAAAAATGATATCAGTGCACGTCTGTATTCCACGAAAAATAATGAAGAATGAAAATTTGATTGAAATATGATTGATGTGTGTAAGGGATAGCTTCAATCCACACGTTCACATGCTTGATCTCAAATGATTGACCGTGTTAGGGTCGCATTAACCTATTTTAAAATAAACATATGTAACCATCAATGTGATAACTCCCGTTTTTTTACATATGTACGTAGAATCAGAAAGTAAAAAAAAATCATTCGATAATTATAATTGGAGTCCAAATCGTGTTGTTTAAATGCTCGGACATCACAATCTTCAATGAACATATTTTGCGTTGCTATTAATTTTTTCGATTCACTTATTTTCGACATTTGGAAATTTCAATATGATCACACTTCAATTTCAATGCCAACACTTCTGAAGGTAAAAAAAACGGACAACAGTGTGCTCACACTTGAAGTCTCGAAATGACTTTGCAGAAAAGCTAAATGCTTAGATTGCTTCGCTTAAAATTAGTGATCTCATGGTTAGTACAAACAATTTTTTTGGAGTTCTCTGCAAAAAATTAGGTCTTTTAATAAGTTGATAGAACTATTTTGCTTTGGGAACCATGCAGAATACGAATATAAAATAAAATTGCCGTAACTTATTGCTTGATGCATTGCGTTATCTCTATTATTTGTTTGTAAATGTTCGTTGTAAAAGTCGTCTTATCCAGATCCCCTATGATAAGTGTTAGTGGGGCTTTTCTTCATAAGGATTCATCTGTGTAACTTATTGCATATTTCCCTGTCTTATTTATCTTTGTTTTCCAGACTATTCGCTTTTTGAAGATTATCGCACTTCGGTTGTTGTCTTTTATAGCACACATTAACTGTGGACATCCACGGTTATTTCGTTATTTTAACAATGCTCATTTCATCATGAAAATGCTTTATTTTAAGTGAGTTTTCTTCTTAACAGCTTGTACTCGTATAACTTCCTTTAATTGCTTATGTTATACTTTTTTTGCTTTTAAAAACATCATAACCGATGAATCAGCTACCATGTTTGTTTGTTGTACATGTCTTGATGACCCTTAAAGATCTTGGCATTTCCACTTGTTGGAATTACACACTCCACTTAATTTAACTGAACTCAAGACTCAACTGAATTCCTCTGACGATCACATAACAAAACATAACATAACCAAAAATAAAAATTTAAATCAAAGCAACACCAACTTGGATCAGACCTTGCAGACCATAAAAGCGTCGTTTTGCTTGAATTTTTTTTTTGGATTCACCTTCTTATTCCTACTTAAGCGGTAAGAAAGACACGCTTACTTTTGGCATGTCTGCTGGGTATATTCCACACACACACACAAACTTTCATATTTTGGAAGCATGTCTATATTTGAAGTTCATAAGTTAACCCTTACATGACGATGTAAAATATTCACCATTATTATTAAAAACCTGCTACTTTTAAGGGCTAATTAAAAAATACTTTTTGAAATTTATCGAATAGTTTCAAAAATAATTGAAATATTTCTGAACATAGCAAAAACAAAGATGTATAGCAGAAGTAGATTGACGTCTATCACATCCACAACGTAGTGCTGTCAAACTTCATTGCAGTGCTGCCACTTTTCCTTTTTCTTTTTTTATATAGGACAATAACTTTGAGAGTGTATTTTGCTATAAGAAAAAAAGATTAAGCTACGAATAACGTTTTTTTTCTCGAAAAAATTCTGCATTTTTTCAAATCATACTTTTTGCAAACACAACAAGTAACCCACAAGAAAAATCACAAGCATTTTGTTCACTCGAAACCGTAAGACCAAGTAATTAAATATAAGTTTTAAAATATTTTTAATATAGATTTCGTATTAATCACAACAAAAAATTATATAAGAAAAATTACAAGAAATATACTAAACAATCGAAGCTGTTAGACAAAGGAACAAAGCATCGTATTTTTAATAGGATTATCGTTCAAAATACGGCATCACTACGTTTTTTCGATTTTGATATTACAGCGGTGTTGAATTTTTTGACGTCAATCTACTTCTGTCACCTTTCTTAATACATCTTGGCAAAAATGTTGAAAAAAAACTATTGAGTGAAATTATAAAAAATGTTTGAATTTATTTAAGTGAAATGTGTTACTTAAAGCCTTAATTAAAAAATGTTAAAATTATAAGAAAACTTCACAAACATAAGTGAAACATTTAATATATCGCAGAAGGGAATATGTTAACTTTTTGCTTTAAAAACATAAAACAATAAAAAAAACCAGTACATGATGAATGAAAAGGTTAACATATAACGATTTGTGCGGATTATTTCAAAATAAAATTTTATGCAATCGTATCTACAGTGTGGTAAGTGTTAAAGTTAATTCATTTTTGCGTTCCACTAGTTAACTTACTTATTTTTCTGTTTATTTATTATGTTTTTGTTGAGAAAGTATGTCATTAATTGTCATTCAACACGGTGTTTAATGAATGTACGAATTCGTTTATGGTTCAGCAACAATTCGTAGGTTAAAAGTTTGTGACATAATCAACACAAGAAGCGGAATTTTAAAATGGAGTTAAATTTTATGGAATTTCTTTAATTGAAAAAGTCGGAAAAACCTGAAGGGTGTTTGAGATTATGTTAGATAAGAAGGTTGTGCTCTATTGAGTTCGGTGCTTTGCGTTGTGCTTTCGATGCATTTCATACAAATCGTTTATAAAGAAGTCATAAACCCCAAAACCAGAAGTTTAAGAGTGTGTTTACTGACAGTTGCAAATCTTCGAAAAATCTATTCTCCGTGTATCGGCGCACAATGAGCTTAAATATAAGGTCATCAACATCAGATTAAATTTTATGAAATTATTTTGTTTTTGTTTTTAAGAAATCTTTAAAATATAATTATTTTTCATTGTTTGACAACACCATTCATAACCTCGGTGTTTTGACTTCCAATCCATGATTTAATTATAATAGGAGCAGTATGAATGTGTGCAATATTGTTTTGCAAAATCCAAGACAACTTCCAAAAATGTAATTTTCGAGAAAACTGATTCGACATGGTCTTTCAAAATTTAATTATTTTTCGCATGTAACACAACAAGTTGCCAATGATTCTGACATTTATGATGATCCATCCAGATCATGTTATCTCTTGCAAACTGGACAGGACAGAAGCCAGATCATTTGTCACTTCAAAACTTGTAAAAAAATTGAAGTTCCGTCACATAAAAAGCATTTCAATGTAACTCATATAAGAATATATAGAAGAATGCTCCCCAAATGTGATGACGATCACCGCAAACGATATGGTTGCTTTCACACACAGTTAAAGTGAAACATTAACTCAAAAAAAGTATAGAGTTTTAAGGGGTTAAATGATTTGCTCTTTAATATTAAAAAAAAACAAATTGACCATTTCAGCCCATGAAAGGACTTTGACCGAGCTTTTTATGAACAATTGTGTTGTGTGTGTTATTAAATTTTTCCACACAATTGACCGAGAACTGGACCTACATGTTTTTTGCCGACTCCGAACGGCTAAAGTTCATGTTCTCAAGAAGTTTATTTGGCAATTATTTTTCACAACTTTCGGCGTGGATTATCTCAACAAGAATGTGTTCATTGAGTTCATCGACAGATGAACACCTGTTTCAAGGCCAGGTTACCATAAATAGTTTGCATAAGCAAGTTCTTTTGTCACGTATTATATTTAATGCTCACCAGCAACTATGCTAATTTGATGCAATATATATATTAGGGGTATTCACACTGACGGGTAGATTGAGTACTTTTGATTACTGCGAACACCCTTAACTGCAATTAAGTACTTTGTAGAATAACAGCTGATGAGAGATGAGTGACAGCTAGAAAGAGTTGCTACCATATTATTCATGTCATTTTATGAGCGCAAAATTTAGGCCATTGTACGGGAGTAAAAAAGTTATTTTATATAGAAGTAATTTTTAACGTGAACTTTGCAGCATTTAATAATTTTTATCTCAAAAATTTTAAAATAACTCATCTTAACACATTTGTCTATTTTATTCACTTATAATTTGTTTACTTTGTCTTAAGTTTTTGTCAATTCAATTATTGCCTACTTTTGGAAAAGGTGGTAACCCATGAAAAAAGTAATCAATCAATCTACCCAAACAAGTCAGGGGGTCAGCTAGAGTAGATTGGTAGATGGGTACTTGGGTACAATGGCACTTTAACAAAAACAAAATGTATGGCATTTACCAATCTACACAACTACCCAAGGCAGTGTGAATACCCCTATTATGTTTACGGTGACCAGTTTTGAGGCAACTAAGTTCATAGTAAGCTAAGCTAAGCATACAATTAGATTGCGAGCAAAATTTGTATTTCGTGGTTCAGCGCTTGTTAATTTAATTTTAATTTTAATATCCCAGGTTCAATTCTCAAGCCAAACCGAGCTCTATTTTATTTTATTTTTATTAAAATTTATACAAGTAAATAATTTAAGGAAAAATTGCATTTCATTACAATTGACCATCACCGGGATTTGAACGCGGACATAGTCGCTCATCATAGTCCAACACACTAACCATTATGCCAATCCATCCAAGTTTATCGTATACCGGTAACGACAACAGTCGTTTGTGTTCTGTACAAAAAATATTTTTTTCAAAAACCCTGAAGATGGCCAGCAAAGCGGGCCGAAATATCGGAAAATACAAATTTTCTTAAAATAAAAAACAAACCTTTTTTATTTTGTTTTGTATAAGTATATTTACAGTTAAAGAAAATATATTTGCTACAATCAAAGTCGAAGATGTCATTTTTCTGCGAGTATGTTATCTCCCTGCGGCGAAAGCTGGGTCAATTGACCTAAAGTGACCGGTCCTGTGACAGTTCTTATTTAACCTATCACAGGACAGGTTCGATATAGCTCAGAACGGGACCAAAAGTATTTAAATGTGTTTTGCTATATTTATCTTATCGTTATCAGTAGCTCACTGGCAGTGCGTTAGACTGTCATGCAATGGACGTGGGCTTGTACCCAGGCTGTGTAAGTACTCTACGCTCTAAGAAAAAATGGCGAGATTTCACTACAATAATTTAAAGTATACAAGTTTTAATTACAATCTTTGGTTTCACGTTGTCGCGTGTGAAAAGTAGAAAAGTATATGATAGATATTGCTCTGTAACCTAATCAAAAAACACGCTGCAATAGCGTAAAATATCGGTTCAGAAGCGTTTAATGAATAAATGAGCGAAAAAACGCTGAAGAAGCGTGAAAAAAAGGCAAAATATAAGCTTTATGGGAAACACGCTTGAGTTTGGGCTGAATTGAAACATCCCACAGTTTTTGTTGATTACAAAGCCACCTTCGACAGTCCAATAAGAAGTCACCTTTGCTCCACCATGTATGAATTTGGTAACCCTGCAAAACTAACACGTCTTTAAAGGATGAAACTGAAGGCAGTGTCGCAATTTGATGATAATATTGAAAATATTGGCCATATATGCGAGTAGTCAGTGCAGCATTACTCAAGCTAGTAATGGAGTAGAATTGATCTTACTGTGAACACAGATAAAACGAAGTATCTTGTGTCAACAATCAAACAGTCCCAGCACTACTTTTGACAACACTACTTTGTGAGGTTGTTAACGACTTTGTATATCTGGAATCCAGTGTTACCTTCACCAATAATATCAATATTGAGATTAAACGAAGGATAACTTTTGCCAACAGGTTGTACTATAGGCTTAGTAGGCGATTGAGGAAGACCGTACCTCTGCTGGAAAGTCCAAGTATTAAATAACCAGACTATGCTTGGAATTTCTAACAGGCATCAGCAAGCGCACGGCAAAAGAGGCCGGCACAAATTCTTATACAGAGGGAAAACATAAACACACATAAATTTTATATTTTTTTTGTATTGAGTAGAGTAGATTTTTGTATTGAGTAGAAGCGGGCCTATAGTCAGTAAATAATTCTATGTACTCAACACATAAACATGTGTCGTGAATTCATGGATGTATGTGGTGGGTACATTCACACTGTACCTACTCATCACATACTGTTGTAAGCAATTTTATGTAATGAGTACAGTTCTGATGTACGTATTACATAGATTATTGACCCATTACATAAAGTCATGTAGAACATTTGTGATGAGTACAGTATGTACATATTTTAAATACATACATAATTTTATGTAATGAGTACATACATAATGTATTCATTATATATATTTTTATACCCTAAACCTGAAAGGTCAGGGGATATTAACTTTGTGCAAACGTTTGTAGCGCATAGAACGAAGCGAGTCCGGTATAGAAAAGTATATATATTCTTGATTAGCGTCACCACGTGAGTCGTGCTATCCATGTCCGTCCGTCCGTCCGTCCGTCCGTCCGTCCGTCCGTCAACACAAAGATGTCTTTGAAAAATGGACATCATCCGCTCACGGACACGCCCACCTCCCATACATCCCAAAAATTGAAAACGCAATAAATAACCCTCTGTTTAACTTACAGAGCTAAAATTTGGCACATATGTTTTTTTTAACAAAACAAAGATGGTTTTGAAAAGTGGACATCATCTGTCCACGGACACGCCTACCTCCCATACAATACGAAAATTGAAAACTGCATAACTCAGCTCGTAATAAGCCTACAACAATAAAATTTGGTGTGTATGTGTTTTATATCAACACAAAGATGTCTTCGAAAAATGGACGTCATCCGCTCACGGCCTCGCCCACCTCCCATACAACCCAAAAATTGAAAACGCAATAAATAAGCCTCTGTTTAACTTACAGAGCTAAAATTTGCCACATATGTTTTTTATGACGAAACAAATATGGTTTTGAAAAATGGACGTCATCCGCCAACGGACACGCCTACCTCTCATACAACCCAAAAAGTTTAAAACTCAATAAATAAGGTTATGTTTGTCATAGAGAAATTAAATTTGGTATGTATGTATTTTATACTAAAACTAAGGTCTGTTTGAAAATTGGGAGTAATCCGTCCATGAACACGCCCACCTCCCATAGCGAAAGCACAATAAAGACATTAACTGTGAGCTACAGGAATAAAACTGGGTATGTGTAAATTTTTCATCAACATTTAAATGCATATAAAATATAGGCTTCATCCGCCCACGGACACGCCCAATTTCAATAATATTATTTTTTTTTTGGAAAAGTAGGTTTAGGGTATTTCATAGTCGGCCTAGACCGACTTTAGACTTTCTTTAGGGGAAGAGTGGCATGAAAGAGCCAGTTTTAAAAAAGCTACAAAATATATAAAAATAATTAATAAAATTATAATTCTTGTATCAAAAGTATTTTCTCATTCATTTATGAACGTAATACCATGAAATATTTTCCAAAATCAACAATATTCTTGGACCTGTAGCCATTTATAAAAAACATGAAATTCGGCTTTTTCATAGCACATGGGCATTGAAAGAGCCAACCAAAGTTTTGAAAGAGCCATCTTCTTATTACAAGACTTAACACGAAAAATAACGAATATTTTATTGAAAATATTAATTGTTATTATAAAAAGTATTGTTTTTACAAAAACAAATTAAATAAACAAAAAAATTCAAAACTAAAAACAAAAAATAGTAAAAACACTTAAAAATATTTTTAGCAAAAAAAATTAAATCGCTTTGAAGAAAATCTATAATAATAACACCTATTCCAAAAACAAAATAAGAAGTTTAAAACACTTAAAAACATTTTTGACAAAAATAATTTAAACTTCCTTTACGATTTTTCATTCCACCGCAACCCAGCTCTTTCAAAACATATTGTCCAAAGAAACATAACCTCAAAAATTAGTATGAAATCAAGATTTTCCCGGCAAAATAAATATGTTATTGGTAGGCATAATATATCCATAAAATCATAGTATAATAATATTACTGTTAGTTTTAAAGGTGAAGACGTCACAAAACAATTAAAATGTTCTGAAAAACTTACTTAATGATGAAGAAATCCAAAATACGATACACCAACGTCGTTTATTATCAGTGAACTGTCAAATGTTCGTGGGTGCCATATGGCGAGTATTGCTTCTTAAAATTATAATTTAAGAAGCATTCGTATGAAAACTACCGCGTAAATCATGATGGCTCTTTCAAAATTGGCTCTTTCATGCCACTCTTCCCCTAATTGTTTTACATCATTTCATGTATTGAATATATACACAGTTCATGTCTGTACCTAAATCAACCCCTCAATCACAAAATAATTGGCAATTATTTATAGAAACCCAGCCATTTATTTCTAATCCATTCATCGCGTTTGTTTTAGAGTACAGTGGATAAACTCATTCCAGCTCTGATTTTCTACTGGCGGTGTTGCTTGGAGGTGTTGCTTAGTTGAAAATCAAGAAACGAATGACATAAAACAGCAAAATCGTTTTTCGATGTGCAACCGATACGTGCACCCAGGGAAAAATGAGGCTAAATTTTTCAACACGGCTCCTGTCAATCTAACATGATAATTTTTACTCGCAAAACAACAACAATTTTTAAAGATTAACACTGTATTATGCAGTGTTAAAAAATAACATGAGTAAAGTGTTGATTTGCTCATTGCATCAAAAGAAAAGATAGTGCGAATAATGTTGCTGTTGAGCGAATTAAGTGACAAAATTCCCCTTTTCTGAATGTTCTGTTCAGCAGAAGCCATTTTATGTGATTTTGCGCTCTGCAAAAACGTTCATTTAACAGACTTGAATTATTATGTAAAGTGTTAATTATTAACATGACTGATCGTGTTGAATTTCAATAACATGATTTAGTGTTAAGAAAGTGTTATTTTTACACGATTTTTTTTCTGGGTGTGTACTGAGTCCATATTTTATGTACTGAATAAATGTGTCACTTCAATCGTTTAAGGGGAACATGTACTGAGTCTTTCTTTTATGTATTGAGTAAATTTTTTGTAAAAACATTAGGGGTATTCACGATGTGGTGTATTTGCCCTTGTATTGTGTATTTTTGATTAATTTGATATTTGAAGTAAAATTACAAAAACAAAATGTACAGTGTTCATAATACAACCCTGTAGCAAAAATACAATGGCGAAACCCTATTGTATTTTTTTTAAATTTCATTGTTTATTTGATCAACTGATCACAAAAACTTTTTTACTCAGCGTGGGTGAAGGTACTGGTTGGGTTATGTGTTTATTTAATAAAAGTTAATTTAATTCAGTGTTTCGTTACAATTCTTTTATTTTCTCGTACTGCTAAATGATGAACTACCCAGACATTAGTAAAGGTTTGTTCACAATGCGTTGTAAATATTGTAAATTTTGTAAGAATTTATCAAAAATACACCACATCGTGAATACCCCTATTGCATTATACGTTGATTGAGTATACGTTGCTTGTGTACATTGAAGTCTGCAATGTATTCAACACATAACATGCTGTATTGAATACATTTCTTATTCATTTTGAAAAGTCAATAAATTGATATGTAGTTAGTAGACGCTCCCTTGACTCAGTAAATACTGCTCCAGTTGCGTTCCCATACAAGTTGCAGTACATAAATTTTACATAGCTGTCTCTGTACTGACTACATTACTTTTTCCCTTAGTGTAGACGATATCAAAACCGACCGACGGTTGTAAGCGCCATCTAGTAGAAAGTGTTATTTTCAAAAGAAAAAAATGTTTAGCGTGTTCGCGATAATCTTTTCAAAACAAAAAAAAAAACAAATTGGCCATTTCAGCCCTTGAAAGGATATTGATCGACCTTCTTACGATCAATTGTGTGTGTTATTAAATGTCTGTTCACAATTGATCGAGAATTGGACCTATATGTTGTATGCTGACTCCAAACGGCTACAGTTCTTGTTCTCAAGAAGCTTTTCATGTCATTATTTACTCTCTGAGGTTTGCCATTGTCTGCAGAGAGGTGGTGATCGATCAGAAAATTTTTTTATTGAATAAACTTAACACCAGTGGGAATCGATCTCGTGCTCCGAACATGCAAAGCTACACACTTAACCTGCATACCATGGTCACCACCGATAATCTATTCTATATGGAATATTCTCATAAGTTTTCTGACCAAAGATACCCACAAGATACTTGATATCCGTCGATAGTTGCAAGCGTATTCGAGTACTTCCTTTTGAATAGTACTATCTTGTGAATAGTACTGATCTACTTAAGATTTATATAAAATCCTTGCGGATTATTCAGTGAAGTTCGCACTTAACTACAGATAGTCTCAGAAGTTCACCGACTAGCTCTGTCCGTCATCAGAACATTTTGAAAGAAAATTTTGTTTGTAATTGTTTTTTTTTTAAAATAAATGTTCCTTTTTTTGTTCTGCTCTTGCGCAATATGTAATTGGGATTAATTTTGGTTCAAATCCAAGCATGTTTGATTTTAAGGGCGGATATTTTTGTTTATCAGTTTTAAAATTGGAGATCAATCATGAGCGAATAGTAAATTATCACAATTGTTTGTTTTTGAATTTATTAATTTTAATTTTAATTTTTAATTTTATTAAATTTCGCCACACACTTGAGTTAAATTTTTATCTCAAGGTTTGCAATTAATTGAAATTAAAGTATACGTGGATAAGAATTTTTAGCAGTAACTGATTAGGTGTGGCTCGCAAACTTTTATTTTCGGATTTTTCAATTTAAACAACAATTAAGTACTTTCGTTGCAGTTTGACTTAAGTGGCAAAACATTGAGAAATTAACTCTGTTTTCGTAAATTATTGCGTATTACGCAATCTTCATTACTTGTTTTGTAATCTTTATTGTTACTTTCACTGAAAACGGTAGTAAAATGTTAAGTTGAAAAAATGCGATTTTCTTGAGAATTTTTATGTAGGTGCAACAGTGAAATCAAGAAAACAATAAACAAAATGCTATCAGATGGAAGTTATTTGCAGATGTTGATGTTATTTGAGACAGTTTATTTTTATTTTTATTATTCATGCTAATTAACTTGTACCAGATAATAGCTTGTTATACTTGTTAATGTTTTGAATTCATTAATGATATATTTTTTTTTTTAATTAATTTTTTATGTTTACCTACTTATTTTTTTATTGATATCCTGAATGCTGCTTAAGTGTTTTGTGTCTAATTAAAGTTTTATCTTTGTGGTTACGGCCGTTGTCAGCATTAATTTTGGTCAGTACTTATTTTGGTAGTGACCAAATTTGTACTAATTTAAATACTTTCATACAATACTTCACATACATTTTTTTCAGATTGTTTTAATCAGAGTTGTGACATATTACTTTGGAAAGTAATATGTTGTTTATTACACATTACCGACAACTAAATGCAATAATTTTAAATAGACTACCAAGACTTGCCTTACGTGCGGATTTAGTCTGGATTGTCCGGACTTTTCAACACTGTCCGGAATTTGTGATTTTGTCCGCACTTGGGCCCAACAAATTAAAAAAGAATTATAATTGGAACTAATATAAATTGCACCGAATCAATCTGTTATTCTGTTTGCTTAAACTCGGTCATTTTACAAAGGATTTCATTCATTCCTTTTTTGTTTGAAATTTTGATTAATTGTTCGTTCAATTGTGTTTCAATCTTTTCCATTTTCATTTTTCTTCTAATTTTTATAATTTTCTAAAAAAAACATTAACGAATTTCATTATTTCGCAAAAAACTTTGATAAAAATATTTAAAACCGAAAATGGCCATTTTAATGTTGTTTCATATGGTATGCAGAAGTGTTGGCTTTGTTCATAAAAATGTATGATTTTTGTTTGTTTATTGTTAATAATGTTGTATTTTTGTAATTTTATTTGCATAATAAATAATGGTGTAGTGAAAGAATCATGACAACTTCTCAATTCGTTTCGGAGTTATAATCCCAAATACTCCTTTAAACATGTTTCGTTTAGAGGCCATAACTTTGGTTTAATACATAGTTTTTCGGTGCTATTAGTTTCGTATGAAAGCCAAGTTTAATAACTAAAAAGAAATTTAAATTGAATTTTAAATTTTCAAAAATTACAATAGTGCCGGTCGAGCTTGCAGAAGTCTCAAAAATCAACCCCCAAAAAAATCGGCCCAGCTACTTAACATCTTAAATCAGAGAAGGGCACAAATTAAATTTCCTATCCCATGGGATTGGAAGCAGAGATGATATTTGATAATTTTGGAGGGGAGTTTTTTTACTCTTCTGAAAGTACTTTTTCGGACGTGAGAGTACCTTTTGTTAATCTATATATAAATTGTTTTTTAAATGGTGCGGAGTAGAAGTGCACCAAATATTTTGTGTCTATAATTATAAAAAGGCAAACAAAAATTGGTCAAATTTCGACCCCAGGCGATACTAGTATTATTAAATAAGCTTTTGTTTTGTTGTTGAGGCACTAGGGTTGGGAGAGTAATACTTGGAGATCTTTATTAGCGGGATTTTGATACCCAGAAACCTTAAATTTTGTGAGGTTCGACAAAAAATTGGTTTTGAAAAATACAAATTCGGGGTGGCGTGGGGTTAAGTTGTGCCGAGTCGGTGTTAAAGGTTGGTGGGAAGTGGACAAATAAGCCTAAAACTTTCATAACTACCCAGGTGTTGCCCCAAGAGGTGTGAAATGTTCGACCGACCCCAATAAATTTTTATCTCCGAAATTTTTCAGGAACATACTTGCCCAATCTCCTGGTTTTTTCTATCCAACATTTTATCGCAACATATCTTCTACTCTATATTACCAACTTTTAAAGGGGCACCTATACATGTTTTTTTTTTAAACTTTTTCCAAAATTTGGCTTCCATCGCTGCCAAGGTGCATTCCAAAAGGCTGAAATGAGAGACCGACCAAAATTAACTTTTCTTCTCCAAATTTGTATCGAGCATACAGCATATCTGTCGTAAATAAGAAATAAGAAATTTTTTAATTATAATTGTTTTATTTTTAATTAAATTAATTTTTTTTTTCATGGGATGGATATGTATTTCTTTGACTTGAAGTAAAAAGATTCTTTCCTAATATTACGCCTCTTTTTGTGGCGTCGTTTTGTGGCTCAGTCTTTTGTGGCTCAGTCCAGGTTTCTGGATCGGCAGCAATCAAATCAGTTGAAAATCCGAAGCCTGCGAAAATTGTTGCTATCTCAGGAGTGACGTAATGGCTCAAATATTTTTGTAATTCCTGATTCACTTTCTCCGATGCCAATTGAATCTTTTTTACACCTCTTTTAAGCCAAAAATGTTAACTGGACGAGCACGTACTTGATTTCTTCCATTCCTGCCGATATTATAGCTATCATCTTCCTCGTCTTCTTCGTTGACATCAACGACATTATCTGCCTCTATAACTTCTATCATCTCGTTCTGTTCATCATCACACGATTCGTCCATCTGAAAATACATCTGAAAATTTTTTGATAGGATTACCCAAATAAATACTGTTAAACTTCTCTTTGTGAATGTATTTTTAGAGAACAAATTTTTCGGTTTCAATATTAGGAACAAAATCTTAATCACGCGTGACGTTTACTTTTTTTGATGGTAAGTGTATCCGAAAGTACTTTTTTTGGGATAAAAGGAGTTGGGGACTTTCGAACATTGAAATTAGGTAAAAAAGTGGATATCGTGGATTATGTCGACACATAAACAGTGTAAGCTACTTCGTGTGGCTTACGATAGTGTGCATTCAGCTGTTGCTTTGTTTTTATTTTGGTAGCAAATCAAGCCAGTTGCTTTTCAGCATTTGTCGAAATAACATCTCTTTGCGCAATTTTTTAAAATATAGCGAGAAAATACGTTAAATTGATCTTCGTTTTTCTTTGCTTAACACACAATCAAAGAATGTGATAGTATGTGTGTGCCCATCGCTGCCTTAAATACATCGCTGTAAATATTAAAAAATTATGAGGGGTATTCACGATGTGGGGTATTTTTGATTAATTCTTACAAAATTTACAATATTTACAACGCATTGTGAACAAATCTTCACTAAAGTCTGGGTATTTCATCATTTAGCAGTACTAGAAAATAAAAGAATTGAAACGAAGCACTGAATTAAACTAACTTTTATTAAATAAATACACAACCCCGCCAGTCCTTCATCCATGCTGAGTGAAAAAGCTTTTGTGATCAGTTGATGAAATATACAACGAAATTTACAAAGAATACAATAGGATTTCGTCATTGTATTTTTGCTACAGGGTTGTATTTTGGGCGCTGTACATTTTGTTTTTGTAATTTTGCTTCAAATATCAAATTTATCAAAAATACACAATACAAGGGCACATACACCACATCGAGAATACCTCTATGGTTAAACCAGTAGTTTTTAGCGTTCATCAAAAAATTAGTCTTTCATTAGTTTGCGGAGACTAACTAAAATAAGCACAGAAGAAAATTGATTTGGATTCGAAAAAGAATAAAAATAAGTTAACAAAATTAAGTTAAATTATATGAAAATTAGTCTTTGATGTCTTCAGCATCCCCCTCATAATGTTGATAATCGAATTCTCGTACCTTTAACTTTTTTTGACGACGCCATGTCGAAATTGGCAAATAGTTAATTTAAAATTATATATAACCGTCCTAATAACTGAACAGTAGATGGACACTGACTCCATCATGACATGTCGCAATATATTTTTTTTCTATTGCACAATACCGTTCGATTGTTCAATGAATTGTGTAAGATATTAAACTATGAATTCCATTCATACTCATATTTTTTTCGATGATAGTTAGAACACTCGAAAATTCACTTAATTTATATGCATTTTTTTTATCAGCTTCGATTTTTTCGAACATTTCGTTCTCGAAAAAATCTCAGCATTTCTAGTAATAAAAAAACGCTTTCACTCTGACATAGAAAAGGATTGCTATAGGCGATGCTATAGACTAGCAAAGCTTCAAGTATCGCGTCGCTTGTAGCGTTCACTCTGACATCAGCCTTATTATATGGAAATCATGATTACATTTGTTCAGTGAAAATGTATGTAATTTTAACATATTCAAAGTGCTTTTACACGAAATTTTGACGTACTGGAAAAAATCTGAATACGTCATCATGTTCATCATCCTTGAATTATGTAAGATTAGCTTTCAAACATCTTGAAATGTTTAAGCAGTTGTACCGTGTTATCAGTTTCGGTTATGGCCATAACTAACGTATATCGTATATGTGACAAGTACATAAGATTAATAAATTTTCAAAACAAACGTACCAATGTTTATTTTTTGACGAAACATGCATTTCTGAACACAAATGTGTTTTGACGAAAATTATTTTTGAAAATGTAATTTTAATGTGTTCTCTCAAGATCTCAATAGGTTTAATTTTTAAAAATAATATTTTTCATATCTTTTCTTTGCAGTTTTGATTGGACTTACATTTGTTCCGTTCACTTCCACTGCCCAACATCCGGTCGCCAAACCGGAAGATACCGATGATTACACACCCCTACATCTAACCAACGAACCAGGTAGGTTTAAGGCTGACCAGTCGTCTTTAGCAACTTAGCCTTGCTTAAGAGTTTGGATTCATATCTATTTTTAAGGCAGCGTCTCTCTTTCAGTCCAATCTGGAGTCACCATTTTCGCCCGAAGAACTGGAGAACGTTGATGAAATTGTGCGGCGAATTGCACGTGTCGATCCAGCTTTTTCCAAATTGCGGCAACAACGGCAGCGACAGCTACAACTGGAAAGCAGTACCGACACCTCCTCAATTTCAGCATCGGATTCAGAAATCGTCGAAGACAACGATGAGGATGACGATGAAGGTTCCAGTGAATACTACGATTATGAAAGTGATGAGAGTGAGAGTGAAAGTGGTAGCGGTAGCATAGAAACTGTGCCAAGATTGCTCTCGCAATCAGCTTTTCATCGAATCTCCGAAACGCTTGGTGCTTTGAATACCGTTGGGCACATGTTGGTGGATATGACACGTGGCGGACATGATTCAAAATCTGAATCAGATGAAATACCACCATCTGGCAATGTGTTCATTACTACAACGCCAACAACTGACTTATTGGACTCTACCTTGACAACCACACCGAAAGCTGTGGTTCCTCTGCCGGCAAGTGAAAATAACTTAATGTCCGATATTCGCGTTGAGACTAAAATGCAGTTTGCAGACAAGCGCATTGGACAAGTCGAGCCACAGAGCAAACCTCCCACACCCATGTTTGTTGAAACAAAAGAGACCAAAAAGAAGAAGAAAAAGAAGAACAAGAAGAATAAGGTCAAGAAACCGATTGGCGCTGATGCCAATCTAACGAGTAGTTTGAGTAAGGGGCCAACTACACTAAGACCCACAAATACGTCGCAATCAGAAACGTTCAGCTCAACAACCAGCTGGCCAATTGATCAGTTAGCTTTAGCATCCGATGAATCTACCGCTAAAGATAGCGAGAATCGTTGTAAAACACCCAGTGGTCGTCCGGGTCGCTGCGAGGACTTAAGCAGCTGTCCTGCTTTGCTGCTTAATCTGAGCAGCCTGCGTGAGTCACTGTGCTTTAAGAGTCTCTTTGTACCAGGTGTATGTTGTCCCATACAGGAGGGTTCGACAGTTTTGACAACACAGCGTCCACTTAAATTAACAACAAAGACACCTTCTCAAAAGTTGACAGCAAAACCGACAACGACTACGAAACGACCCTCCACAAAGCGTCCATCCAACTCACCGAACCTGGTATTAATTCCACAAATTAAACCTTCAACCACAACGACGACAACAACGACGGAGAATCCATTAGATCCAATTTCAAATGAACTGGATAATAATATAATCGATCCAGAGGAATGTGGTCAGCAGGAGTATTCCACAGGACGCATAGTCGGCGGTGTAGAGGCGCCCAATGGTCAGTGGCCTTGGATGGCGGCTATCTTTTTGCATGGTCCAAAACGCACAGAGTTCTGGTGTGGCGGTTCGTTGATTGGCACAAAATATATACTTACTGCCGCGCATTGTACCAGAGATTCGAGACAGAAACCGTAAGTTTTCTTATTGGATAGAATTGCGAGGGGGGGGGGGAGGGAAATAGGAAAAGGACTCTTATAAATATAATATATTTTCTTGGATATTTTAGATTCGCTGCTCGACAATTTACAGTGCGTTTGGGAGATATCGATTTGTCTACAGATGACGAACCTTCGGCGCCGGTTACATTTGGCGTTAAGGAGGTACGAGCACATGAAAGGTAAGGAAGTTACTACAATAGGCTATATAAATCGTAGTTCAAATGTTGAAGTCGTAACATTTTGACCTAAATGTCCTCTCAGACGTAAATTTTGGGACCGGAATAAAGACATGTTAAGAGAAATGAGACGGGTTTGTTTTAGGTACACGGTTGCTTGGTTTTTACATAATTCAAGATGTCTTATAAAGACAAACAGAAGCGTAGGAAAAGCATTTAGTTGTGTCTATTTCATAGTCTTGCAACTTTAATCGACGCCAACATTCAAAAGCTTTATTCAAAAGTAATCAATTATATTCCTGAAAAACATAATCTTAAAAGGCCAAAGTAACTACAAATGGTTTTAACATTTTTAAAACTCCGAGAAAAAGAATCAGTCAAAGAAAAATGGTTTCTTAAACCGAGGAAAAGACAACATTTTTTTAAAGAAATGAGTTTTAAGATTTGAAATGAAAAGATAAAACCATTAGAAAGTCTTTCATTTCACCATTAACGAAGGGGTCAAAAACCCATAGAGATAGACTAAATAAAGAAGTCTATCTCGGAAACTCTTAGGCGATATCATTTTTATTGATTCTACAAAAAAAATTGACATCATCTTATCCTAAAACTTCGCAAAATATCAGAATCCAGAAACCTTGTTAACATTCGTAGACTAACCAAAAACAAACTATATCTACAAAAATTGAATTTTTTTGTCGTTTTCTGAATTTTTCTGTTTCAAATATTTAAGCAAAAAACATTTCCATGTCGATTTTTGATAGAGGGGCCGGTTTTTTTATTTATTTTGTTATTTTATTATTTTGCGAAGTTATAGTTAAAATTATGACAATTTTTTTTTTTAGAAGAAATAAAAATGATATAGCCAAGAGTTTCCGAGATAGACTACTATTTTTTTTTATTTAAGGGGGTATTTGAGCCCCTTGTGTGATTATTAAGAATTTTTTTAAATTGCATTTTACTTCATCCAAGAACTTACTAAAACAAGAAAGTTCCTAAATCAAAATTGTGGGTTGTTTAGAATTAAAAGGAATTTAACTTTTAAATATGACCTTGATACAGTTGGTAATTTGAGTTTACCCAGAAAAATCGTTTGGGCGATATGTTCTATGAACTAATGGCTATCAGAAACCAAATTAAATTTTGCAAATTAAATTTGTTCTATAATAATTGTGTAGAACAATGCAAAATTAAGATCTGACCGAAGCTAACTCGAAAAATGATTTGATTTCGAAAAATTTAATTGGGATTGCTTTTAAGATCTAAGAGTAACATGAATACAAAGTCTAGGGCTATTTCTTATGAAAAATTTTTATATTATACTAGCGGATGTAACCCGGTGTTACTCGGGGTTGTGCCTCGAGCACAAAAAGAGGACGATTTTCAAAACTGCTCTCATTTTTAAAATTATCAATTCAATTTTAACATTTTTTAAATTATCGTTTTTTGGGGTTTGCCCCTCTTCCGACGAAAGTGTTAAGTAAATTTTCGTAAAACTGTACCTGCCAGACATATTTAAAAAAAAAAATTACATCTTCAACGTCTCGATCTGACGTCTCATTTCTGAGGAAAATTTACACCCATACTCAGAAAAACAACACATATCTTCCTCCGGTGAAACATGTCTCTATTTTCGATAATAGAAATTTTCTCTTTTCAAATAAAATTTTCTTCAATTAGAATAAATTTTCACATTTTCGATAAGTAATAATAAGTTCTCTAATAATGATAAGTATTTTTCTCGCACAAATTTTCATTTATACAAAAAAATTTCTTGAAAATGAAAATTTGTTCCTATATTTTGATAAAAAATTCACTATGAGAAGTATTTTCTTCAATAAAAACAAATGTTTTCTCAAAAATAAAGAGTCTTTTTCTCTAAAATCGAATTAGTTTTAGGATCGCATTAAGAGAAAAGCATTCTCTGGAGCAAGGTCAATACTATTTTTCAGTAAATATGATGCCATTTTTATCATATTCCGAGAAACTTTTTTCTGAGTGCAGTTTGAAAAGACATTTCGAGAAAAATGCGTTTAAAGTTGTTCTTAGCATGCATTTAGTATGCAATTTTATCTCAAATAAATTCCAATTTTAAAAAATTCTATAAGCATCGATTTGATTTTTGGATTATCTTCGTTCAACTTCGGTTTTGGTCGATACTGTTCGGTTAATTTTTTTTTCATCTTTATATAGTTTCTGTTGGTATTCGTTAAAGTTCTTATTTTGGTTCGTCTTTCGTTCTTGACTTCGTTTGCCTTCGGCTCATTACTTGATTTTTGTCGAAAGAACTTTTAAAAGCATAGGATCTATTTCAGTAAGCGCCCTCTCACGGAAGTTTTCTTAAATTTAAATAGCCTCAATTCTGTTGCAGAGTCAAGTTATTTCACATACCAAATTTTAGTAAAATCGATCAAGTCATTTAGGAGTTATTGAGCCTTAACAATGCACTACTTAAAGCGCCCCTTACGGAAGTCTTTGGAATTTTTATAGCCTATGTTATCTTGGGCGCAGTCGAACCTTCATACCAAATTTCATGGAAATCGGTCCAGGCGTCTAGAAGTCATTATAGAGTGCCACGCCCACATACTTCCACCCACTTTTTTACACCCCTTATGTTCTTTCTCACTATGAAAGGTACTCGGTGTCCAAATTTCAGCTCAATCGGATAAACGGTGCGCGAGCCTATACGGAACAGACAGACAGACAGACAAACATTTGATTTTATATATTAGATATATTTATTTTTCGAAAAAATCTATTCGCCGTATTCAATTTCGTCTTATAGCCAACCCACAAACTTTTGTAACTCGATTTAACTTCTTTAACTAAAAACTTTTAATTCCACAGATTTTCCCGCATAGGGTTCTACAATGATATCGCTGTTTTGGTGCTGGACAAGCCGGTGCGCAAATCCAAGTATGTCATACCTGTCTGTTTGCCACGTTTAGGACGCATGCCACCCAAGGATCGTTTGCCCGGACGTAGAGCCACGGTTGTGGGTTGGGGAACTACCTACTATGGTGGCAAAGAATCGACCACTCAGCGCCAAGCTGAGTTGCCCATCTGGCGTAATGAAGACTGCGATCGTTCCTATTTCCAGCCCATCAACGAGAACTTCGTTTGTGCCGGCTATTCGGATGGTGGTGTAGACGCTTGTCAGGCAAGTTTGGGAACAACATTTTAAAATTATGTATATTAATCTGTCTCTTAACAGGGTGACTCTGGTGGTCCACTTATGATGCGTTACGACTCACGTTGGCTGCAATTGGGCGTCGTTTCGTTTGGCAATAAGTGCGGTGAACCCGGCTATCCTGGCGTCTACACTCGAGTAACTCAATATTTGGACTGGATACAGGAACACACAAGAGACTAGCCTTGGTAGTCTTCAGATTTGAAGTGTTTTTGTTTTATTTAAGTTGATGTTAAGAATAACCTAGTCTACGTTTCATGTTCTTATTGTTGTAAAGTTATTTAATTATTATTTTTTTTCATGTTTTCAAAACAAGGAAATCCATATTAGTTTTTAATTAATTTTTAATAATTTATATGCATTTAAAGTGCTCAATAAAACTCAATAATTTTAAGTGTTTCTGCTTAATTCCAATGTATTAAAAAGATAGGAACACTTGAACCAATTCTTAGCTATTATCTGGTAAGAAAAATGTAACTTTTTGCTTATTTTTCAGTAAGATAATAATCTTAAATATGCATAATCATAAAAATAGAAAATAATTGATGGCCACTAAACAGCTTGTGCCAGATATAGAATCTTATCTTCTGAAGAACTCATACTTAGAGTTTCTGATACATAAAATTATGTGCTAAATTAAAAAAAGTGTGATCGATTTGCCACAATCATAATAAAACTCCTTTCTATCATGGCTATGTTTTCGGGTGAGCGATAGTAGAATTATTTTTTATTATTTAAAATTACATAAATTTCAAATTATCTCAAGTTAAAGCTCAGAAATTTGGTAAAACAACATGTTGAATTAGATACAGTTAAATTAACTTATAGGTTTTGTAAACATCTCATAAGAAATAAGTAAAAAATTTGTAAATTGTCGAAAACGAAAATCGAAATTTTAATACATTTATGAACGTGTACAAGTGAGTGAAGATACGTGGAAAATTTTATTTGATGTCGTTTTTCCCCATTTTATTTAAATTTTACTTAAGATTGATTTAATTTAACTTATCTGAAGTTAATTTTTAATTAAGAATTTCAATATTATATGACAGATTTGGGTTACATTTCAAAACTTCGCCCATGATGCCTTATTGCAATATCCCTCATAAAGTTGCTTTATGAATTTCATTACCATGTTCCCCCCATAGGGGAGAAATACAAGTAGGAATGCAATGAGCGGATTTGCAATGCCATGCTTAGACAAAAGAATGCGAATGTTATGAAGTGAAATATGTTTATTGTATACCCTCCAGTTCGACTCACCAGTTACGAATGAGTGAGTTCACTAGCTATCCGGTAATCACCACTGGTTACCCGTCAGATTACCTGCAATGCAATTCACTCATGAATTTAACACGGGGATGTCATTACCGGTAATGATTTCATTACTCTCTGCATTACCATTCACTAGCTGTTTCATAAGGTACACTCATCATTCCTTTTGTTATACAGTTTATGTGGAAGAAAAAACAAATGAATTAAATGTATTTGCATTACCTGCTACATAACCTTGGGTACTTGAATTCACTAGCTACTATTCATGCATGATATCATGACCGTTAAAAGACTAATTGCGATTGACAGTACTGAAGGGTACTAATATTGGATTATTCTTTAGAAGTCATACTCCGAGTACTCATCGGTATCCAACAAATCAGGCAAAACTAATTTCAGAATCATTTCGATTCATCGAATTTCATTCATAGAGTTATGCAAAATTGAAAGATAGTTTTTTTTTTAATATTTGTCAAAAACAATTTTTACGACAACTTTGTCTTATATATAACACTGGTTTACATGGTCTTGGACCAGATAAGACAAAGACGTCTCATATATATTTTTGTGCGCTAATTTCAAATCCGCAATCTGATTTTTTTATATCAGCTCAAGTGTTGGAGATATAGACATAAAGGTTAAAAACCGTTCTTTTGCTATTAATTGTACCATATCTTTTTAACAAATCGGCCAATTCAAATTGCCTGTAAAGGGAGTGAATAAACAATATTAGGCCTTGGCATTCGACAATCGGCTGAAATTCATAACCTTTTATAGTTTTGAAAATATTGGCCTTCAAAGTTAAACATTTTTGAGAATTTCACATTTTTTTTCTATTTGCAAGCCTGTAACTTTTTTTATTCCATGTTATTTAACCATCCATGTTTTTATCAGATGGACCAGGGGCGCAACCAGGATTTTTTTTGGGGGGGGGGGGGTTTATCAAATTTTGGACTTATATATAAAATCAATTTTACAAAGGCTTCAAATCACAGCAATAAGTTTCAACTCTTGGGTGTTAATGGGGTAAGTTAATGGGCTAGATGGGCTAGGTGGCTTGTGGTGACCGTGGCATGCAGGTTAAGTGTGTGGCTTAGCATGCTTGGAGCCCGGGTTCGATCCCCAGCCGCGGCGAAAAGTTTTTTTCAATAAAAAAATTTTTCTGATCGGTCACCACCTCTCTGCAGACAATGGCAAACCTCAGAGAGTAAATAATGCCATGTAAAGCTTCTTGAGAACATGAACTTTAGCCGTTCGGAGTCGGCATAAAACATGTAGGTCCAGTTCTCGGTCAATTGTGTGCAAACATTTAATAACACACACACCACAATTGATCATAAGAAGCTCGGTCAAAGTACTTTCAAGGGCTGAAATGGCCAATTTGTTGTTTTTTTTTTTTAATGGGCTAGGTGGGTTACGAAATTCGAATGCTCAACCAAAGAATATGATAACTAATTTTTGTAAATATAAGCACTAAATATTTGAAGCACTAGATAATGCATCTTATAGAAGAGTTCCAAATTTTAACAAGATTGGTTATAACTTGTTGGGAAATCATGACATCTAATTTGCAAAAATAAGTTTGGACTCAAGCTTTTGGGAGAATATTCTGGACATATTGTGCAAGGTCACAAGGAAAAAACAAAATTAATTTTCAAACCGACTCAACCTCTAAAAAAATAGTCATATATAAAATTTAAGTTAAGTTTTTATAAATAGTATTTTATTAATATTAAAAAATATTTCAAAAATTGCTATAATTGTATACTTTTTCAACCAAAATATGCAAGTCTTGCAATCAAGATTGAATATCGGAATCTGTGTGATTTTAAAAATCAGTTTCATGAAAATCCTTCAAAATTGCACATATATTATTCGATTTTAATGAATGATGTCGTTTTGAAAGAGTGTAGTAAAGAGTTTCGTTAAAAAAAAAACAAGTAAAGAAAATCTAAAGTCGGTCTAGGCCGACTATGAAATACCCTAAACCCACTTTTCAAAAACAAAAAATTTTTATTGTAAATGGGCGTTTCCAAGGGCGGATGAAGCCTATATTTTATATGCATTTATATGTTGATGAAAAATTTACCCATACCAAGTTTTATTCCTGTAGCTCACAGTTAATGCCTTTATTGTGCTTTCGCTATGGGAGTTGGGCGTGTTCATGGACGGATTACTTCTAATTTTTGGACACACCTTAGTTTTGGTATAAAATACATCCATACCAAATTTAATTTCTCTATGACAAACATAACCTTATTTATTGAGTTTAAAACTTTTTGGGTTGTATGGAAAAAAGGAGTGTCTGTAGGCGGATGACGTCCATTTTTCAAAACCATCTTTGTCTTGTCATAAAAAACATACTTGCCAAATTTTAGCTCTGTAGGTCAAACAGAAGCTTATTTATTGCGTTTTCAATTTTTGGGTTGTATGGGAGGTGGGCGTGTCCGTTAGCGGATGACGTCCATTTTTCAAAACCATCTTTGTCTTGTCATAAAAAACATACGTGCCAAATTTTAGCTCTGTAGGTAAAACAGAGGCTTATTTATTGCGTTTTCAATTTTTGGGTTGTATAGGAGGTGGGCGTGTCCGTTAGCGGATGACGTCCATTTTTCGAAGACATCTTTGTGTTTGTATAAAACACATACATATCAAATTTTACTATTGTAGGCTGATTATGAGCTGAGTTATGCAGTTTTACATTTTTGCGTTGTATGGGAGGTAGGCGTGTCCGTGGGCGGATGATGTCCACTTTTCAGAACCATCTTTGTTTTGTTACAAAAAACATATGTGCCAAATTTTAGTTCTGTAGGTTAAACACAGGCTTATTTATTGCGTTTTCAATTTTTGGATTGAATGGGAGGTGGGCGTGTCCGTAAGCGGACGACACCCATTTTTCGATGACATCTTTGTGTTGATACAAAACACATATATACTAAATTGTATTGTTGTTAATTATGAGCTGAGTTATGCAGTTTTCAATTTTTGCGTTGTATGGGAGGTAGGCGTGTCCGTGGGCGGATTCCAAAAATATTCAATAGTGCAGATCCTTGGGTTCATGTGACCATGTGTACAAAGTTTCATCCAATTATCTCGACTCCTTCTTCTTATCCTGTGTATACGGGCAACACACAGACGGACAGACGGACGGACGGACGGACGGACATAGATAGCTCGACTCACGTGGTGACGCTGATCAAGAATATATATACTTTTCTATACCGGACTCGCTTCGTTCTATGCGTTACAAACGTTTGCACAAAGTTAATATACCCTGACCTTTCAGGTTTAGGGTATAACTATACCATAATTTTCATTGTATTACAGCGGGTAAATAAATTTTTTTATGGAGAAGATTTGCGGGGAATTTCAAGTTAATCGGGGAATCGGAGAATGGGATCATATTTTCGGGAAATTTTATAATCCATCTAAGTTTTAATGATTATTCGTGGGGAATTTAATATTTTATCTGATATTTGCAGATCTATATCAATTTTGAATTTGATTTTTCATGAAATTTTCTGATACAATTTATAAACATGAAAGTTAAAATGTTTGTTAAAAATAATATCAATAATATCAATAAATTTTTTATCAGAATTTTTTTGTTAAATTTTCATAAATGTTCGCTTAAAACCGTGAAAAACAAGAATTTACATTTCAACATCATAAATGTACTATTCGACTTAACATACTTTAGAATCGGTTCATTGCCATATTGCTTCAAAATTAAAATTTTTATTTTTGAATGTGTTTTCTTTCTCACAATTTCAAATTAATGTATAAATTTTATCATCCTTCCTTAATTATTGTTACACCTAAAGAAAACCAGTAGAACATTAAAAAAGTTGGCTTTTGTTCAAGCAGGCGGGGAATTTTATGAAAAATCAGGGAATGTTGAGTACTTCTGCGGGGAAAACCAAAAAAAAAGAGTTGGGAACCCTGCCTCTACCCTGCACCCTTTTTAGACACAATCTACCACAAAAATTAATTTTCAAGTGCACTGATAACAAAGCTATGAAATCGAATTAAAATTATTTTTAATACATATTTCTCTGCACTCCTCCCACACACAAATTGACAGTTTAATTGTGAATCTTTTGGCGAGTAGACGTGTCAAAGTTATTTTTATTGTTTGTTTTACGGTTTTGAGTTAAAGTTTTTTTGAAGTTAAACTTTTTGTTTTTTTGTTATGTGATATGTATATTAAATAGAGTTGCAGATTTTTAAAGTATCAGAGCGTTCACTGGTGATAATTTAGTGTGAATACTGTAGAGTCATTGCTACTATTATTTCAGCTATTTTTTGAAATTTTTTTCAGCTAATTATAGAAATAGCACGAAAGCCTTCTAACAAAAGTAGCATGACTGCATAAAACACAGTACAACAGCCATTTGGGAGAGGGGGGGCTGACAAATTCAAAGTTAGGGTGATTGTGCTAGGCTAGTATAGTAAAACCTCTAAAGGGTTTGGCGTTCTGAGGTGAAATTTTTTTTATGACCTATTAATTTTTTCCTTATCTTGATTGTTTGTTTTGTTTTTTAACTATTACTGAGAACCATTGATAATTTCTCATTGTATTTTTCAGCGAACTTGTTGCTAAGGCTTAATAAAATAAATTTTATTAATGTTAAAAAATCAAGTTTTACTATTTTTATCGAGTAAAATTTTGGAAAAATTTAAATTTATTCACCCTTTTTCATCAATTTTTGACAATAACTCGTCAATAACTCCAAATTTATGATCATGAACTAAAGGGTGATCAATACTACGTTTATTTTTCAAGTGGGTTGTTTTGATACTGTTATTTACCAAATAAAATCAATACGACTCAATCATGAATAGAGTTACTCATGAAAAACGTTTATTAATTGTGGAAACTTACTACCAAAATCAGTCATCAGATAGAGAATGTTTAAAAGTTCTTCAACATTATTTTGGTCGTTATGAGCGTCCAACTGAGCTATTCGTAATGGCATCACCAAATTTCGAACCAATTTTGCACTACAGGACATTCATCACTCAATCAGACTGCAATAGAGTAGGGATGGATAGTCGAGTAGTCGAAAAGTCGACTAGTTGATTATTCCTTTAGGTAAAAATTTAGGTTTTGTTGAAGTCGGTTATTGTTTTCGATTATAAATCTAAAATCGGCTATTCGTCCCTGAAAACACACAGCCAACTTTGGAAAAAAAAAGTTTATTGGACAACTGGATTCACTTGCTTTGAATCGCAGCCAAAACCAAATTTTAAAGATGCTTTAGCCAATATGATACTCTCTTTTTTTCTTTTTTATATCTACGACTTGGCCGAAGTTAAAATATCCCCACGAGCGATTCGTAATGGTACAAAATCTTAAATTGCAGCTTTTTTTATATGAGATTTCAAAAAATTTTACTATTTTGATGACGTCTAAAATACATTCATATTATATTGTTTTCCTGCAAAGTAAAGACAAGCCTCTTTATAAAATTTTCAATTAGGGGTTGTATGGGAGGTGGGCATGTTCTTGGTTGATGCCAATTTTTCTAACACTTACACTTATATCAGTGATGCTATAAGGGAATTTCAAAGTGTACCTTTTTAATTGAGAAAAACGTACTTTTCAAGCCAAAAACGTACTTTTTGGATTATTATCCTAAAATTAAATACTAAAAAGCTAGAGAAGCCTCATATCATCTTAAAGTTTAAAAAATTACAATTTTTTAATAAAGTATACCGGCTAGGTTATTTCCAAGATTTATTTCAATAAGCTTAAATTAAGAGCACACTCTCTGTGCTGCTCCACGTCCATGTGAAAGGCTTGCCATAGCCTTAAGAAAACGGACGTATTTTGTAAATATGAAATGGTAAATTACTTATTCCAAAATGTACCTTTTGAAAAAAATGCGTACTTTTGTACTGACGGTACTGAAAGTGTACCCCAAAAGGTACAATTGTACCGCTTGTAGCATCACTGACTAACATATGCACAAATACCCAATTTCAGGTCTCTAACTTAAATATTGGTCTATTTATAGAGTTTCCAATATTATGGGTTGTATGGGAGGTGGGTGTGTTCGTTAGGCGCCCACTTTCTTCTACAATTTAGTTCTGATATAAAATTCAAACGTATCAATTTTTTTCTTGAGCTTAAAGAGAAGCCTTTTTATAGAGTTTAAAATTTGGGGGTTGTATGGGAAGTGGGCGTGTTCGTCGGTGGATAACGCCCATTTTTCTAGCACGCCTTAATTTTATTATACAATGAATTAATATCCAATTTTACTTTTGTAGCTTCGGCACAAGCCTTTTTATAGAGTTTTCAATATTAGGGTTGTATGAGAGGTGGGCGTGTTTGTGGGAGGATGACGCTCATTTTTCTAACATGTTTTAATTTTTATATAAAAATAATTAATATCGATTTTTACTTTTGTAGCTTCGACACAAGCCTCTATATAAAGGTTTCAATATTAGGGTTGTATGGGAGGTGGGCGTGTTAGTGGGTGGATGACGCCGATTTTTTTTACATACCTGAGTTCTGTCATAGATTACACAATTACCGAATTTAAGTTATATTGTTATATTTGCTTCTTTACAAACGGACATGGACAGACGGACATGGCTAAATCAACTCAGGTGGAAATGATGATCAAGAACATATATATTTTTCTATACCTACCACGCTTCCTTATGGGCGTTACACTCGTCGTGACAAAAGAAATATACCCCTTACGCAGTACGCGTGGGGGTACAAAAATTAAGTTTTACTATATCGTGGTTTGTGGGTTCTTTTCAATTTCTGCCTTTTTACATTTTATTAAAGTGTCACGCCCTCTTTTTTATTTTAATTTTAAAAAAAGACATTTTAAAATGGGCTTCTAAAACGTTCGTTTGATTTTCTAAAATAAACATTTTAAAATGAGCTTACCGTGAATGGAAATCGATACAAAACCATGATCAATGAATTTTTGTTGCCAAATCTTCATGATATGGATGTGGACAAAATTTGGTTTCAACAGGATGGTGCCACTTGTCATACTGCGGGCGAAACAATCGACTTATTGAAAGAACATTTCAATGACAACATTATTTCGAGAAATGGACCGGTGAATTGGCCTCCGCGTTCGTGTGATTTGACGCCACTTGATTATTTTTTGTGGGGATACGTGAAGTCATTGGTTTATGTGGATAATCCAGCAACGATTGACGCTTTGGAAACCAATATTCAACGTGTCATTGCTCCAATTGCGAAAATTGGACCTCCAGAATGACCTTTGTGCAAAATAGTCGTCGTGGCCATAAGCCCGAAATTTAAAATGTTTATTTAAATGTTAAATGCCAAGAAAATATCTACCAAATAAAAAAATTTTTTGGCCATTTCATAATTTGGCATGTGTCTTATTTAAATTTTAAATCGGCAAGCTCTTAAAAAAACACCCTTTACAAAGTATTGAATCTACGAAAAGGCCTCATCAGTGTTCGGACTTTACTGCAATTGCAGTAGATCTACTGCACATTTTAGCTTAATTTCATGTTCTACTGCGTCACTGCGGTTTTTACATATCTTCTGTGATTTGTTCGCGACAAAAACTTATATGGTTATTTTTGTATTTCTCTTACAAATAACAGGAAGCACAGGGAATTTCTATAAATTTTTGAGCGTATAATATATTTTGAAACTGTAAAATAATATTTTTCTGCAAATTGCAAATATGTTGTAATATTTTCCAGAAAAATTCACTAGAAGTCACCCAAGTCAAGTACCCTCTACGAGTTATAGGTTTCACATTAAAAACGAAACGAAAAAAAAGGTTATTTATTTTGATATTATGTTATTTTAATGTTATTTCTATATAGTTTCCATATCATTTTCACTGTTATGGTATGAAATATTGGATACTTCAGAGAGATCTATTTCGATTTCTTGGAATTCATTTTCAATCCCGTTTTTATTACTTTCTTTATGTGTTGTTTTGGACTACCAACAAATTTCAGCCAGTACTGCATCTGGTGTTTTTTTCCCCTCTATATCTGTAAAAATGGAATTATACTTATCTAGTATAAAAGAGTTGAAAGATACCTGATGAAATCGTTCCTTTTGCTCATCAGATTCCATACCGTGTTCAAACCGCCTTTCAAAATAGTTCAGAGGGAAGTGTAAAAAATTAATTTTTAACGACATATTGATGCCAAGTTTCTCGAACGCATTTAGCATCCTAGAAGACCACTTAGAACCCCTTTTATTGCATTCCATCCAATCAGCTTGTCATCGACTAACTCTGCATCAAATGACTCGGACTTCATTAGCTTTCTTATGTCTGGACCGTTAAGTACACCTGAAGATGTGAAGAAATAATGTTTTAATTTGGATAAACGCATATTCACCGTTATTTAGCTTAGCTGGACTCAAACGGGGAAATGTTTCCTTAAGAAACGCCATAATTTCTTCGCTTTTAGCTATCGTTTTGATAAACGTACAATGGTGGTAGCAAAATTGTTTCCTTCGGGACTAATGCCTCACGAATAATATTTTGATATCCAATATTGCTTTCACTTATCATACTCCAATTTTTAGTATTATACTGGTTTCCTTTGAACCTAGTATCCCAGTCGCACAAGAAACATATATTTTTTGTATATCCGCTTTGCATACAGCAGAGTGACTACTTTTAAATCGCAGCAAATTTTCGATTTATGCTTTGCGTAATCAATGGACTTCAAAATAGTTTTTGAAATATCAGGCCCTCAGGATATGAATCAGCACCGCCCTTAGACTTGTTGAGGAACTGTCGATAAATAATTTCCACACTTCTGGGTTGTGTTCAATGTTCATCATCACAATACGAGTATGTTTTTGCTCCATTAACTGAAAACCATCTTTTGTAGGTACGCTTTTTTTTAAAATTTACTGCGACTTACGAATTTTCAAGTCCGAACCCTAGGCCTGATATTTAGTATATTATTCGTATTACTGAACATCAACTGTACATTCGCACTCTTGGTTGGAATTTATTTCACAATCTTACGCAAATGCGCATCAGCATTTTGGCTTCACTTTGTCAAAACAAAAAAAAAAAATATCAAAGCTTAATTATATGTTAATAAAAATAAACAATTGTTTTGTAATTCAAAGCTTTGCGCATTGAAGTGATTACTTAAAAAAAAAATAAAAATTAAAATAGCTAAAGTAAAGAACCAGCTGTTGACAGACATGACAGACGAACACACATACCGGCCGGCTAAACGTGCGACGGGGAATTTTTTCGCGCGAAATTCGATTCAAAAACAAGTTATTCATGAATCAGCTGGTACGAAAAAAAGCCATACAGCAGAAGCAATAAGAACAAAAGCAGCGTAATTATTCTAACAGCAACAAAAACAACAACAACACAACTTTAGGTCCTCAGGTTAAGTTAACAAAATCGATTTTTTTTTCGGTATATAGCTTGTTTCTCCGAATATTATGCTTTCTCATTCCGCATTTGCTGCCGCTACACAGCCAAACACATGAAGTTCATTCAGTTTAAAAGAAACATTTGTCAATTTCAAACGCGTATCGAAGCTATCTACCTCAGCAAACAACGCGTCTTTAATATAAATAAAAAAATTAATACAACAGCGTGACGTAACAACTACCTCAATAGTTTATAAGTTAGCTAAATAATTTGAAAATTATTGCATAAAACAAAAACTATACAAGAAACGGTTACGCTTTAGTTAATCCAACGTCAAAGAAATTGTTCTTATCAGCAGCAGCAACAACAAAAACATACACATACCGCCACAACAACAATAATATCGACAATTGTGGATGCTCTGCAAAAATTTGAGTCATTCATAAATTGTTAATAAAGGTAATATTTTGGCGCTAAGTGGGGAAAACCTCAAAGAGAGCACAAGTGAGTAAGTTTTAACAACAATAAACGGTGAGAGCAACAACATGTGCAGTTTCTTAAATTGCATAGCGTTTACGAATGTTTTATTTAAGGGGACGTGACGGTTTCAAAAAATGTTTATTATATAAAACAATTTTTTGGATTTTTAAGCACAATACTGGAATTTAAAAAAAAAAACATTCACAAATCATGGCGGGCGTGATAAAATAAAAACTACTGCACCGAGCGTACTAAAATTTTAATATATTGTTTAACTCTTGTTAATGCATGGAATCAACTACGGACAGAAAGATCGGTAATATAGTTTCTCGCTGATTTTGGCCAAAAAAATTTGCCATTATCGAAAAAACGCCGCCATTTTGTTATTTTTCGACCAACAATGTTTAAGTTCATTTCACGGTGGTTTTGATGCTGATTAAAACGCCGATTTTCTTTTTTTTGAGCCACAATCACGCCCGCAATGCTTTTTTAATGGATTTAAAAAAAAATTCCTATAGCCATACATATCGCACACTTAATACAAAACAGTCACAACTCAAAAAACATAACTTTTCACTAGAAGCGAAAATTAAAACTCTGGTTGAAACTGCTGAGGAAAAGCAATTTTCATTTGAACATTCAAAATTTATTCTTCCAGTTAATAATGAAAAAAATTAGTGAGATATGCATTTTGTGTATTGATTTACATCCATAAGTCGATATCGAAAATTTTTGAGTTGTGACTGTTTTTTATTTAGTGTGCGATATGATTAGGAAAATCTCAAAATAAAATGGTTTTTGTATAAGTTTTTTACCTAAAAATATATGTGTAGTTTTTAAAAATGATATCTTATGTTAATTCAATTCATACGGTTTTTTAAACATTTAAAAATTTTTTGTTTGAAGGCGTCACATCCCCTTAAGTTCTCCACTGTCAAGGTAACAATAATATTTGAGTGGATTTCTCTTTATTTTGTGAGAGAGCATGCGCGTTATTTGAGCTTTTTGTGTGGCTATAGTTGCCATTTGGATGCAAAACAAAAGTTAAAGTTTTTCTCCATCAACTTGTCAATAGCAGAGGCACAAACCTTTGCTTAATATAGCTTTTTGTGCTATTGAATTTTCTTACTCTTATTGCAATCGAAACACTTCAAGAACTTATCACTTTCTTTGCTGCTGCTTAACCCTTTATTGCATGATATTTAAAAAAAATAGAAGTTACACAGTAAAAAATATGAGGATAAATTTTATACTATTTGGCTTAAATATAAATCCATACCAAAAATGTTATAAAATTTATACCATAAAATCTAAAAAACCAAATTTATACAAAGTTGGGATAGATTTTATACGAAAAGTGTACAAAATGTTTTTACACCAGGTTGGTATAAATTTTTACAAGAAATGTATAAATTCTTTGAAAACCACATTTGGTTTTCTTTTTTTATAGCAATATTGTATAAAAAATATATGGCACATACACTTAACGTGCATTACATTGAAAGTTATAAATCAGTTAGTAAAAGTTATAAAATTAATAAATTAAAGTTATAAAATTAATATACATTAATTTGTTTTTTTTTTATATTTTCAAAAACAAACTGACAAACTGAAAAATAAAGAGTAAAAAATTGTACTGAGAAATTTGCATGTTCGATCATGTTGGCACAGCTTCCAATTCAAGAGCAATATTTCTGTCTAAATATGTGTATACAAGAAAATATTTAACGGAACTATTTGCGCATAACATGATTACTTACTGAAGAACAAACGCAAACTGATTGTCTGCTAGCATCGCTGAAATTCGGTAGCTTCGAAAACTCGACTTGTACGTGAAAGCCGAGTGGCTCCGTGAGGTCCTCGTGTGCATAACTGTAATATATATATATGAAATTTATAAATTTATGGTATAAAAATTATACTATTTTGGATTGCAAAACAAATTTGCAGCTGACTTGCTGAAGAAAAACAACTCTCTCATAATATTTTGCATATTTTTTCATGTCTCAATATATTTCTTATCCGAATCCATGAGAATTGAGTTGTTGTTTTAAACAAGAAATAATTAATTGGCAGGTGACAGCAGAGATGCACGTGCAGTTGCTAATATATATAATAGGGCAGATCAAGAATTTATCTGCGCCGGATTGTAAAATTATGCAATTTCAAAAATTTGCTATCAATTGTGAATAGTTTTGTTTTTGGATAACTCTGCAACACTTGTTGCAAAACTATACACAGATAATTTAATCTTTATGAAGTGAACAATCTCTAATCGAGATTTAAGAAATTATCCAGGTTTCGTTCTGGATCAATTGTTGTTTTTGTTTTCAATGCAAAGCAAGATCAGATCCAAGATCTAGATCTTTGGCCGAAAAAAAACGCAGCTATTATCATGATTAAGAATTCTATAGCACAAATAAAATCTTTAACATTCACAAAACTTTAAATTTCTGAAAAGCTCTTAATGAATTTATTTATTTAAATTTATCTTCTTTATTTCATCATTTTTAATAGAAATCTCTGTGTTTTTGTGTTTTAAATTTGAAGCAAAGATTTCAGGTTTCAAGCCTATTTAGTTAAGTTTGCCTTGATTCGGAAATGGTGAGATTGATACCTAGGATAGAAAGGGAAATCAAATAAAAGGTTCTATAAGTGGTGCAGCGCTATATAAACATGACAATTTTAATCTGAGGCAAGTGTCATGCCGCAGTTAATTCGGGTTATTAAGCAATCTCCTTCCTCAAACGTCTCTACCATCAACTACAGCACTTAAGCAGGCCAACGCTGGCCTGGCCCGGCCATTTGAACTCGGGACCTCTGGGTTGGCAGTTAAGCACGTTTATCAATCCACTTCCGAGTCACATTTCGCCCAGCATTTTTGAAATAAGCTTTATAGTTAAACACTGTACGTTTGCCTACATGTATTCGACAATCCTCACAGCTAAGTTCACCTGTTTATGTTTGGCCTCATAGTAAAAATGAGTTTTTTGCATCACAAGATTTGTATGTCGTAAAAGATTTATATGTTATGCTTCTCAGCTTTAATAGCTTTTAATGGGTGAAACATGCTCGTCCCCTATACCCGTTGAGCTGTTCTTCAACAGTAGTAATTCACTCGTATGATATATACAACTTTCAAAGTTTGGTCTCGAAAGTCTGCAACTTTATCGATCGCGAATCAAACGCGTAATGTCGTTGTCCAACCGTAAGAAGTTGAGCAAGAACTTGAGTCTGTCATGAGTCATTGCAGAACGAATTAGATTTATAAATTAATATTCTGATGTACAGACAGCAATAACTACAGCACAGGCAAAAGTGAGAAAATATGCGAAATCCATGAAATTATTTATGCACTAACGGTCTTATTCATAAAATATCTTAAAATATCTTTAAAATGTTCAATAGTTAAATAGCTTTTTAAAGATAAAATTCTTTTTCAAATTTTGTTATTCATAAAAATGTTGTCTCAGCTTTTTTTGTAAAATTAGGAACAATTTCAATTTGAAGTGGGAACAAAGTCAGAAATGGTTTGTGAATTTGATAAAATTAATAAATTTTTGTTTATTTGTCACAATTTTGTTAATATTTTGTCATTTTGACAGTCAAAAAATGTTGCTATTTATGTTTTGCTCTAAAAAATGTGACTTTATTTTCAATATTTTGAAATGTTTTGCAATGTTTTCATGTTTTTTGAATTAGCCTGAAGCATTTTTGACAATATTTGTGCTCAGATGAGAATAAAAATTTTAAAATGTCTTTATCAAGGGTTTATTGAAGGTTTCTCATTTAAGAAGCCTTTATAAGAGGTTTTTGTCGCTATTGGACGTTTATGAATACTGTTTTTGATATTTTAAGACAATTATTGCCTCTAAGTTCAGCATTAAATAAAATAATATATTTACAAATACATATTTTTAAAGATTTTCATTCACGAAACGTCGATCTAGCTGAACATTCAAGGTTGTTTGTTTTTTAGCATCTGTTTTCTTAAGGGCTTAAGAATGCGTATACGAAATTTTAGAAAAAAAAATATCAAATAAAATAAAAGATATAACATACATTATATTCGTAAGTCGCGCATTTATTCATATATTATCGTTCATAGAAGAAAATCTAATCGCGTTTTTCTCGAAACAAGTTTTTCGAATTGGTTTCTAAGATATCTCGAGATTTGCTTGATCGATTTCGATGAATCTTGATTCATTGTGACTTTCATAGACTCTGTTAAGCACTCTGCCTATAAAAAGCCGATAAAGTTTTATATTTTGTTTTTTACGGGTAAGAATTTCTGCCAAAAAGAAGGGTTTTTTGTAAATTTGTTTTTCAACGCATGCCATTTTTTTGTTTTGTTTTTTTTTTTTTTATTTTGCGTAGGTAGAGTGCACAACTACAACCCCTAAGTGAAGAATGCACTTTAATTTTTTACTTTCCGACGCCTTGAAAATGCTGGAGACGAGAAACCAACTTACAACCTTTTTTAAACGCGCCAACTTCAACGACCTCTACAAAATAAACAACAAATACAAAAACAAAAAAAAAAAACAGTTTTTTTTTATCTTCAACTTTAACTGTACATAATGTAAATAAATTTGAATTAAATTAATTTAATAGCTTCACACTGTAATAGTATCTTAAGCATTTACATCGTTTTTCCCTAAATAAATAATATGAAGGCACCCGGGTACCTCGTGACTCAAAGTTAGATATTTTTGTCATTCACATGAGGATTAATGGAAAAATTATCCTCAATGAGGATAATGGATGAGGATAATTTCAAAAGAATATGTTCTGATATTATAAAAGAAGTTCCTATATGTTTGGACATATCTAATTATCTTGTTTTATTTTTATATGCCCAATATTAAAATCTTCAATAATTTTTTTTAAAGCTTTTAACTATTGTGACATATTTAACAACTTTTTAAAATATCAAATGAGATATCTTAATTTTTTTGCAAAAACCATGATGAAAGAATAATACATTTTTGTTTGTTATCATGTGTGTAAATGCTTACACGTGCACAGCAATATCATTTTTTGTAAGACTCAATGCTAAATGAAACTCATTGATAAAATTTCTTCTTATAATTATCGATTTGTGAGTATCGATATACATATTGTTTATAAAATAAAGGTGGCAACAATGATAAAGGTTGGTTTATTGGATATGCACTTTAATTAGTAATTTTCTATTATATACACACACCAATTGGTTTGTGTATTGAGTAAGAGATGGGCGCTTTTTCATGTACAGGGTGTTCCAAACATAGCGTCAAAACTCAAATCATGTTACTCCAAAACTAATACATCTCTTAACCGATTAAAAGTTTTATAGCTTTTTGAAAAGGGAACAACATCTTTCAAGTAATTTGCATGTCTCAATAAAAAAGTTTGTGCGGCACAAGCCTAAGCATTCAATCTGTTTTTGTAAAGAAGTCTATTTCGAAGGTAATGATATCGAAAAACACAAATTTTTAATAATTATTATGATGCTATTTTTGTTATTTCAGCAATTTTCTATGAGCCTTGCACACATTGTTCTTACCTTAAAGCAGCATTGTTCGTTTACAAATAGACGGTCTCAGATCAAAAAATATTGATTTTTGAGAAAGTAATGGCACAAAATCAAAGTGTGATTCAAAACTCCCCATTTTACCTTATATAAATAAATTATCAGATTTTATCACGATTAAAAGGAAAAGTAATTTAAAATTATTTTTTACATTTTAGTGATTTTGAATTAGGTTTTTTTTTTGTTAAAAAGTTTTTATTTTAAATGTACTGTGTATTAATGCAATCACTGCGACGTTGCTCCCCAGTACTAGAAAATTTTATATTTCGACCTCAAATTAAATAAAATTTGTTTTGTGTTTTTGTTTGTTAGTTTTTATCAGCACACAAAAGCAGTTAAATGCAAAATGTTTATAGTATCCATTTTCTTAACGAAGTTTATTTTCTTCGTTATTTCGGTATACATTTTATGAGTTTTAAATCTCAAAGAAACACCAAGATTTTATGTAAACCTCTGCGCAACCATTGAAATTAAATCCGTTTTTTAAAGCCATCAACAGATGTCATTCATGCTGACAAAAACAGGAAGACAAACAAAAAAAAGCCCATAAATCACCGTATCAATCTTACTGACCTAAAGTTTTTATAGGCTTGATAAGTTGCCAAATGTTAACAGCCTGGTTTTATTGGCATTGACTACATTCACATATGTTTGTTTGTATGTATTGACAAAACCAGGAGATAGGTTGGTATAAATGCTCCTGCATAGATTATAAGGATGTTTTACTTTTTTTTGTGTGCATGCAAATTTAATGACAGGCCAGGAAGGTAGGTAGAGTTGGCTTACTTTGTCTGTCCACCAAATAATTATATGTTCCAAGCATACTCCTCTCAGTTTAAAAGAGAAGGATTCTAAACCAGAGTTGGCAACAAAACGAGATGTTCCAATGTAATTAACATTAATCATAACTGTTATGTAGTTAGACCACACAAATACCATTTTAGATAATTTCAAATTCTACACTGAAAGGAATTTTGTGTGATAAATTTCTGTTTCTATCTTGCTGCATAAAATTCTATATAATATATTTTAACATTACTAAAATATTTTAAGGAAATATACGAGAAATAGTATCTTATACGAGAATAGTATACGAGAAATCATTATATTTGCAATTATGAAATACTAGTATAGAAGCCCGTCATACGACGGGTCGTATTCAAAATAATTAAGTAATAACTAAGTTTTAATTTATCAGTTGTTGATTATATATATATTGATTGTATTTAAAAAGATCTAGTATGTTTGTTTGTTAACTTACTTACTTAAACTCTGTTTATATAAATTTTGAAACTCTGTTTATATAAATTTTGAAAAATCTTGAAATGAGTCATCGCGCTTTAAAGATACTTCCTTTGTTATTTGTTCGTAAATAAAATGAAAAATAAATTAATTTTTAAAAACTTTCAAAATAAAATTTCGTAGTAAAAATAATATATATACATATATGTAATTTAAACATATACAGTAAGGTGCCTCACGAAAAAAGTTTTTCGGCACAGTTGCTCATAATAATCTTTGGTTTATGTTATGATGGTTCCTCGAATATTTCAACTCTAGCGACAGCCGTCCGTATGGTTACATGAACCCAAGGATCTACACTTTTGAATATTTTTGGAATCCGCCTACGAACACGCCCTTCTCGCATACAATCCACAATAATTAAAACTGTTAAAAACTGAAAGTAATACATGAACTTTGAAAAATAAGAAGAAAAAAAAAATAAGAATTTGTTTAAGTATATCAATATATATTTTAATATGATAATAATAATAATAATAATTTAATATAACTTGTTTAAAATAAAAAAATGCTCAAATATAATAGATATAGAAAAGCTTTTCCAATCTGCATTAAAATATATACCATTTTTTCGGTAGGACCAAAGGTAATGCGAATTTTCATGAATTTAAAAAACTCATTGGCGGCGCCAAATGTGGCAAATGTCAAGGTCTCTTATTCGAGACTCTTGGCTAATGTTTTCAATGCATATGAAAATTTTCAAAAAATGATAGTCGCTAGCGAGAATTGAACCCAGACCACCGATGTTGATTGTCGGGATTTACGCCACATCTTAATATATAAAAGACAAGCGTCCTGCTCCGTGCCCTATATCGTAAAACATGTTTAGCCTGGACCAGAACCTGTTGTAAAATTATCCATTTGAAATTTTTGTACTTACTAAACCTTTTGCTCTATATCGTAAAACCTGTTCAGCCTGGACCAGAATCTGTTGTAAAATTATCTATTTGAAATCTTTGTACGTACTATACTTTTTAGAACCTGTTCAGAATGCACCAGAACCTGTTATTAAATTATGTATTGGAAATCTTTGTACTTTAAGACTATCGTCATTTTCCTCAACTACTATACATCAAACATCATATCTTGATATTACAGTGCTTCTTAATTAACAGAACCGCAACCTATTCGGTCTGCATAAATTGAACAGCAATTATAACATTCAGTGACGTTGGTGTCAATTGGAATTGCTAGAATTAAATCACAATGTTCGGTCTTCTGATCCAAGTTTTAGCGATTGGCTACTCAAGTTAGGAAATGGAGATGAAGATATCATAGAAATTCCTGATTATTTTGTTTGTAAAGGTTCGCTTATTATCTCTTTCAATGGCTTGCCTAGAATAATCGTGGACAATTTTTTTGAGCTTATATTCCCATCATTTAAGCAATAAAAAGATTAAAAAACATCCCTCTGATTTTTACATGAGCTGCTGAATGGACGAAACCACGATAACGTTGTATTATAATATTTTAGTTCAACTAAAACAACCGGAGACAAATGCAAATGCGTTATTATAAAAAAAAAATTATGGTGATCGTGGCGTGCAGGTTAAGTGTGTGGCTTAGTACGCTCGGAGCCCGAGTTCGATCCCCAGTCGCGGCGAAAAGTTTTTTCAATAAAAAATTTTTCAGATCGGTCACCACCTCTCTAAAGACAATGGCAAACCTCAGAGAGTAAATAATGCCATGTAAAGCTTCTTGAGAACATGAACTTTCGGCATAAAACGTGTAGGTCCAGTTCTCGGTTAATTGTGTGCAAACATTTAATAACACACATAACACAATTGATGATAAGAAGCTCGGTCAAAGTCCTTTCAAGGGCTGAAATGGCCAATTTGTTTTTTTTTTTTATTATAAAAAAAGAAATATACTTTGCACACCAATCACAATACTCACTTTTTTTGCAAAATTTATTAACACGCGATATAAAAAAATTGAAGGCTACTGTTAGGCATAAAATCGAAAATCTAACTAAGTTAAACGTTATATATCTCCCTAAAATTATTTTTTTCATGTTGGCACAACTTCACTTCATAGCACCAACCTATTTGATTTTAGAAAAAAACTTTGGAAAATAAAAAAAAAAAATTTTCCGAAGTGTCCAATATAATGGACAAGTCCATTGAAAGGGTTAAATAGATTTTTGGCGATACTTTGAGTCCGAATAACATCAACCGTTATTCCAAAATTGCTATCCTGTACCCAAAAAAATTCGATGTGAACGAAGTCAACGAGCAAGTTCTAAATATTTTAGTTGGTGACACAGTGAGAGATTTGAGCACAGATTAAATTGAAGACAGTGATGATAACGATAAACAAAATTACCCTGTCGAGTTTTTGAATGAATTTTATCCTTCAGGAATGCCACTGCATAAGTTATACCTCAAAATTGGAAGTATTATAATACTTCTTCGAAATTTCCATACCAAAAGAGATATCTGTAATGGAAGGTGGTTAGTTTTGAAAAACCTTAAAACTTAATTATTCATCGCACAAGTATTGACAGGTGCACTGGCAAACATTAAATAGTTTTCATACCTACAATTGATTTGGCCCCGACAAACACAGATTTGCCTTTCACTCTCCGAAGGCGACAATTTCCAGTTAAACTGACATTTTCAATGACCATAAATAAATTGCAAGGTTAAATATTGCAAAAAGTAGGAGTTTTTCTAAAAGAACTGGTATTTAGTCATGGGCAGTTTTAGCGAACTGATGATGTAAAACTAAGCATTATAGATGGTTTTTCACTATGTCAATTTCAATGGTCAGTTGTTGTCAGTCACATGAAAAATGCCAACACGTTGTCATTTTTTTCTGTTTGGTAATGGCGAAAAATAGGAAAAACTGATCTCTTCACATTTTTATAGCAAAAATTGCAAAAAAAAAATGTTATTTATGTGATTTTTTAAACTTTTAAATTTCATGTCCAACAAAAAATGACTAAGTGAAAACCAAGCATAAGAATTTTTTTACTAGAAATATTGTATATACGGAAGCTTTATAAAAATAATGTAATAAACATGTTTTCAAATAAAAACCTTTGTATATAAATCCAATAAATTTTTTGTCGCATTTTGTACTCTAAATGGTTCCTTCCCGTCGTAGGACGGGCTTTTACACTAGTATAATATAAAAAGCAAAAAGTGCAATATTTAAAACTGCCGAGAATAGTTTTTGCCATGCGAAAAAACGTCTCAAAGCTAAGAAAAATAGCTAAAACAGGAGCAGAACGCGTTCGTGAATGTAAATAGCGAATTAGAGCTCTTAAGAATGCAGCCGCAGCTGGGTCTGCAACTAATGATGAAGGTAAGGTGATTGCAACATCGGCTGAGTTCCAAAATGCATTTTTACGAAGCATCAGTGTATTTTGGTGAATCTGCAAAGAACCAATCCACAGAAAAACACACTGATGCTTTGTAAAAATGTATTTTGGAACTCAGACATCATCTCAACATAATTTGATAGCCAACCAAGTTGATACACTCAACAATCGACCCTCGCTGCTTTACGAGGCTCTCACTCAACATAGCAACTATTGTGATCAGGAAGCAAAACACAATAATTAACAAGATTTGCCTCTGCTTTCGGAGGCTGCGTCAACGAGTACTATGCAAATGCAATTTAGTATTTAAAAAGTGACAAAGTTGAGAAGACATTCGAAAGCAACTAAAACATTAACTGAAATAAAACAAGTACCGAAAATAACTGTTATTTTACAACTTTTAAATGAACAAAATTGTTGAAAATCTTTTTCAAATATACCATTATGTAACAAATGACCTCAGCCTAACGAATATTAAGTGCCTTTTAGATTTTTGACTGATTCTTTAAAAGTTAAAATTTAATTGTTATTTTTTGCCTTGTATTTTTTCGGGGAAAAATGAAGGTTACTTTTGACTTTTATTTTATTGGTCAAAAAAAGCGGTTATTTCGTGACTTTAATTTTTTTGGTCAAAAATATCAAGCAATTTGTGTTTTTTTAAGGGCCGCTTGACAGATTGAACTGTTGACACCATGTGTAAAATGTCTCACCGATGAGATGAAAACAATGGTATCAAAAGTTTTTTAGTCGGTAAAATGGCTTTTGAAAAAATATAAATTACCTGATATTTTAGACCGAAAAAATAAAAGTCAAACGTAACTGTTATTTTTGCCCAAAAAACTATAAGGCACAAAATAATTTTTATTTTTGTCTTAAAAAATAAAAGTTAAAAGATACCAGTGAATATGTTACACTTGTAAATACTTTCTTTCTCTATTTCACACTAAAATCTCTCTTATTTCTTACTGTTTAACCCATTTTAGTCCGCTGGAAGATTTCCCGACCACTGACTTTAAAACTAATTTCTGAAAAAAATATTAAAAATATTTTCAAATTCTTTCTGCAAAGACATAATTTGGTCAAATCGAAATTCATAAAATAAATAAAAATTTCCAAATTTTCCATTTTACTTAAACAGGTAATATTTTTTAATATATTTTCCATAAATTAATTTTAACGTTAGTGGTCGAAAAATCGACCAGCGGACTAAAATGGGTTAAGAAGATTCACTTCTGCCACGTTTACGTTGCTACACGCGAGTTTTTTTTGTATTTTTTTTATTGAAATTCAAATAACTTAAATATTTTTATTGCGGATTGTTTGTTATATCCTAAACCTGCACGGTCAGGGTATATTAATTTTGTGCAAACGTTTGTAACGCATAGAAATAAGCGAGTTCGGTATAGAAAAGTACCAATATATATTCTTGATCAAAAGTATATATCAAAGATTGATAGATTTTTTGCATACAACGCAAAAATTAAAAATTGCATAAATGAGCTCATAATGAACCCACAACAATAAAATTTGGTGTGTCTATGTTTTGTGTCAACACAAAGAAGTCTTCGAAAAATCCGCTCACTGACACGCCCACCTCCTATACAACCCAAAAATTGAAAATAAAATAAATAAGCTTCTGTTTAATCTACAGAAATAAAAGTTGGTACGTATGTTCTTTATAACAAAACGAATATGTTTTTGATAAATGGATATCATCTGCCATCATCTGTCATCTGCCCACGGACACGCCTGCCACCTAAAAAGTTTAAAACTCAATAAATAAGATTGTTTTTCATAGAGAGATCAAATTTGGTATGTTATACCAAAACTAAGATGTGTTCATAAATTGGGAGTAATCCGTCTATGAACACGCCCACCTGCCATAGCGATAGCACAATAAAGGCATTAACTGTGAGCTACAGGAGTAAAACTTGGTATGTGTAAATTTTTCATCAATATTTAAATGCATATAAAATATGGGCTTCATCCGCTCACGGAAACGCCTATTTTAAATACTATTGTATTTTGGAGAGGTAGGTTTAGGGTATTTCGTGCTAGACCGACTTTAGACTTTCTTTACTTGTTTTTTTGTTTTTTTCTGTTTTTTTATTTGTTGTAAAGGGTGTTTTTTTATGAGGTTTTTTTTTCAATATGGATTACCCTATGGATTACTCTATTTGCTTAGGTTAACTCCAGAACAACGCTTCCAAATCATGGAAATTTATTTTCAAAAACAGTGTTCAATTAAAAATGTTTATAGAGCATTGAAGAACCTAGCATAATGAGGAATCGTCCGTCTGAGACCACCATAAAGAACGTAATTACCAAATTTCGGTCTAAATTCACTCTTTTGGATGCCAAGCTACCGAGAAGAATGAGAAGAAAGAAAATATTGCTGTCGTTGAGGCCAGTGTCAAAGAAAACGACAATTTATCGATTCGTCGTCGTGCGCCCATGATCAATGAATTTTTGTTTGCCAAATCTTCAAGATATGGATGTGAACGAAATGTGGTTTCAACAGGATGGTGCCACTTGTCATACTGTAGGCGAAACAATCGACTTATTGAAAGAACATTTCAACGGCAAATCAGCATTGCCGATTATTTATAGCAAAATTAAGTTTATTAAAAATGCATATGGGCATTTCCATAGTCGCGAACGCGACATTCGTACGCCTTTGAGGAGCAAAATAATAAAGAAAACTCAAAACAAATTTTATTTTTTTCAAGTTTTAGATAGCATTTTATTAGCACTATATTTAGAAAAAAAAGTTACGTTCTCTAGATTTTATGTTTCCAAAATATTAGCAATAAACATGGCATCGCGAACGCGACAAAAAATGGAACTCGTTTTCGACTACATCTAAAAATTATATTTCTTTGTAACACCACCCGTCCTACGTATGTGGTTATTTACTTTATGAAGACTTTTTTACGCCCACAAATAGGCGTGGCATATATAGAAAAGTGCATATATTATACTGCAGTATCAACTTCCAAGTTGTTTTAACCATGGCATCCCTATTTTTGTATGTCCCCCCATCTGTTGACATGATTACAGCCGTTATTATTAAGTTATAATAATGAAATTCGATATTTAAGCTTATATCGTAAAAATAAAGATCATGTTCCAAAATAATCCCAATAGGATGAAAACCACGTATACCTCCCATACAAATTGACGTTCTCAAATTGGAAAATTTCTTTAAAATCTACTAATAATCAATCCAATGACTTGAGAATTAGCTCATGAGCTTTAATTTGAACTATTAACACTAAGAAAAAAATTCAGAAAAATCTAATGAAACCTTTCCATACTTTCCCATACAAAGTTTATTAAAAATACGACGAGTGATCGCGAACGCGACACATTTTGATGATCAATATTAAATGTTTAGTATGATTTTTACCTGCAGTAACTTTTTTTTTATAGTAAGTCGACCAAATTTGATTTAAGTTACAATTTTCAGACATTTGCTAAGAACGATCACGAAGTTCTGATAACATATGATGATTTAGGTACAAGAACGCGACATTCGAATAGTAGTTAAAGCAATATAAAAAATTTACCGTAAATCGTGCTTTGTTTGGTATTTTTTTATTTTTTATTTTTTATTTGTAGTTTATAGATGGATTTTATAAGAAGAGTGCAAACATAACGTTGATAAATAAACGAAAAATATTAAAGAGAAAAAGTCCTTAAAACAGCTAAAAGCAAGAAAAACATATTTCTCAGATATCAGGCCAATTTTCTCAGAATAAAAACTGAAATTAGTTGTAAATGCAGTAAATTATAAAAATTCAAGCATTTTTTTTAAATAATAACAAAAAAATTATTTGTTTATTAAACAATTTTTTTTTCGGTCCCGGTAGACCTTACTGTGGAAATGCCCATATGTAATTATTTTATTCATAAATATACTTCTATAATGTATAGTCTTTGTATTTATTTGCACTAAGTTTTATGTTTTAGCTTTTACTATTGATAATTGGAATTTATTTTTTTTATAAAAAATGAATTAAATTAATAATAAACAACAAAAAATTATGTTTGCATTTACCGACATTCGGTTATAACGACAAAATAATCCGATCCTTTCAGGGTCGCTATAATCGAATTCCACTGTATTTTGAAAACTCTTAAAAGATTCTTCCTTTGTTATTTGTTTGAAAAAAAACATGAAAAAGAAGTTGCTAACTTAATCATAATTAACAATTTTGGCATATTTTTTTATTATTTGTATTAATTTGAACGTCATGCTAATTAATTCGTAACGATACTGTGGTAATGATGGATTGGTGCCACAATCTGACTTGTATCATACATTACGGGATGTTTCATTCTCAGCATGTTTTTGTATTTTATTAAACCTTTGGCCGTTAAATTTAAATTTTAATCCCTTTTACTATCTCAATCAATTTCAATTTTATGATAGTTTATCAATCTCAATTTTAATTATCTTAATCTCAATCTCAATCTCAATCTCAATCTCAATCTCAATCTCAATCTCAATCTCAATCTCAATCTCAATCTCAATCTCAATCTCAATCTCAATCTCAATCTCAATCTCAATCTCAATCTCAATCTCAATCTCAATCTCAATCTCAATCTCAATCTCAATCTCAATCTCAATCTCAATCTCAATCTCAATCTCAATCTCAATCTCAATCTCAATCTCAATCTCAATCTCAATCTCAATCTCAATCTCAATCTCAATCTCAGTCTCAATCTCAATCTCAATCTCAGTCTCAGTCTCAATCTCAATCTCAATCTCAATCTCAATCTCAATCTCAATCTAAATCTCAATCTCAATCTCAAACTCAATCTCAATCTCAATCTCAATCTCAATCTCAATCTCAATCTCAATTTCAATCTCAATCTCAATCTCAATCTCAATCTCAATCTCAATCTCAATCTCAGTCTCAATCTCAATCTCAGTCTCAATCTCAATCTCAATCTCAATCTCAATCTCAATCTCAATCTCAGTCTGAATCTCAATCTCAATCTCCATCTCAATCTCAGTCTCAATCTCAATCTCAATCTCAATCTCAATCTCAATCTCAGTCTCAGTCTCAATCTCAATCTCAATCTAAATCTCAATCTCAATCTCAATAGCGTTCACTCTGACTTCAACTCAAGATTAAATTTTTGTATTAATCTATTAGAAAAGCTTCGAATTCTGAAAACTAATGTTTGCTTTAAACATTGAAAGTCCTGTTTCTAAATTCTACGTATCGGCTAGAACACTTAAAACGGTACTTGTAAATAAATAAAAGAGTATATATTTTGTTCGTATTATTTTTTTTTTGGTTTTCCTATTCCCTCCACTCCCTATGATCCACCGTCATATGTTAATGTTTCCAATATTTTATCAGTGAATTTTTATGCTTACGAACATACGAGTTAGGTTCTGTTACTCTGTGGCAATGAAAAAAAATGAAGGAAAATAACTTCCGATTTTTACTTTTAGAATTTGAAAGTAGTTTCTTTTCCATTCCCTGACTTCGGTTCATTATGTTATATTTTAAGACGGTAGAAATGCAGTGAATTTGAGGTTCATCATTGTTGTTGTTATTGTTGCAATGGCACCAAATGTTACCAAGACACACGTTTTAACTGGTTGCATTCTAACCATTTAAATTTATTTATTTATTTTTAGCTTTTACTCCAATCACCCACTCGGAATGGTTATAAAGTTGTTATATTATTTTATAATTTTATCAACTACATTGTTAGTTTTTAATAAGAATAAACATAATTTTTTAAATATGATTAAGTGTTGTCTTCATAAAACGATTTTAAGCAAGATTCTATTGTCTTTAGAATGCTTAAATGTTTATGAATTTGATCAAATTTCCTGCTGTACCTTTTCAGCAAGTTCTGCATGCCAACGAATCCTAAAAGCTCTTAAAGGACACGCTTTCGGCATAGGTTGTGTGAACCTTTGACATTTGGGTTAGTTGCTTGTATTTTGTTTTCTTTAATGTTTGCACTTCAAAATTATTATTGAATTTTGTAAAAATTTAATTTCTTAAAAGAAATTCAAGACTTTAAAATCTTTTGTATTGAATTATCTGTGCCCGGTGTTGAACATTGTCATTTAATCATGGACAGTTGTTTAACCATGACAGTTTCCATGGAAAGTTGTAGAATGATACGATTATTTCAAATAAAATTTTTATTATGTTTTGTGGAAAATCAGAAAGTTTACACCCAAAGAATTTTACAAAAATGGCAATAGAAATTTTAATTTTAATTAAAATAATTAATTAAAAAACAAACAATTTTCAAAAATCTATAAATTGAAAACATTGTTTCGTTTTTTAGTGTTAATGAAAATAATTAATAATCCTAGTTATGTTATGTGCTTTCTCAGCTTTCTCGAGCTTTCTCAGCATTAACCTACTTGAAGCCACGACCAATATCATCAAATATATAATGATATGGATACAAGTGACTCAAAACAAGCTAATGTGAGAAAAATTTTCCCAGCAAAGTCGGGCTCAGGGACAACACAGGACGTTACTACTAACAATGCATACTTGACTGGGTCAAATGCTAAAGTATTTTTGATTCTGCGTGTCCCCCGGGATTATAAACTATGGTTGCGAATAAAATTTGAGCTATTCAAATTTCAAGAAATGTCGGAACCGGCCCGGTTCTGCTGAAAAAACCGGTATTTTTACAATTTTTTATAAGACATTTTTGAAAAAAAAAATTATAATTCTGAACTTGAAATAACCGAATAATTTAGTCCGGTGCCATCAGACTCACCCAAAGCTGAAATTTGAACCCTTTGGGTGATCCTAATGATTTTTTCAAAACTTTTGTATGCGCTATTGAAGCACATTTTGTGAAGACATGAAAAAACATTAAATTTTGACCGTTTTTGAAAAACTTAAAATTTTTTTATAAAGTGAATTTTGAAAGAAGTACAGTAAAAAACGTTGTTTCACCCTTGCTAGAGATTAGTTCGTCTTCGAATTGCAGCTTCAATCAAAATAAACACGTGAATTGATCAGTTTGTTTGAAAATACGTTTACATCAAAACAACGATTTCGGTCATGCATCCGTCGGAATCTCTATGGAATTGAGGAATCAAATATAACAAACGACTACGTGTTAAAAAACACTACATCTATTCCTATTCAATGGAAAGATACTACCATTGAACCCCACGGTAATCTTCAATTCTACACTAATGGCTCCAAAATAGAGAATAGAACAGGATGAGGTGTTTATTGTGAAACGTTAAAGATCAAACAGTCTTACAAACTCTCCGATCACTGCAGTGTTTTTCAGGCAGAGATTTATGCGATTGAAAAAGCAACACAGGTTATTCACAATAAAAAACTAACCTCTACAAGGGGTTAATTTTGTAGATATCCAAGTGTCTATCAAAGCGCTGGAATGCAAAACAACCAAAGCCTGAACAGTACTAAACTGTAAACAAGTTATGAACAGTGTCTGTTATACCCACAATGTCACTCTTTGCTGGGTCCGGTCACAGCAATTTTGAAGGGAATGACAAAGCAGATGATCAAAGCCAGAGAAAATGCCAACATAAACTGTGTTAGCAGAAGTGACTGTAATTTATCTAGAAGGCTCTGGCCAGAACTAAACGAGAACAGATCTAAAAGCCTTCTGCTCTTGGCAAAACGAGAAATACGGATACCGGCGGGAATCCTAACAGGTCACTGCGCTATGGGTGGGATGACCAATAGGATTAGCTTTCAAGCACTAGACTTTTTCAAACAATAACTAAATTATTCGGTAATTCCAAGTTCAGAATCAGATTTCTCACCAAATTTTCAATCAAAATATATGCGTTTTGTAATTTGTTTTCCAAATGTCAAATGCATAATTTTATTTTTAAAAATGTCTTATAACATATTATATATGTTATTTTATTTTATGTTCTGTTATGTTATGTTCTGTTATGTTATGTTATGTTATCTTATGTTATGTTATGTTATTTTATGTTATGTTATGTTATGTTATGTTATGTTATGTTATGTTATGTTATGTAATGTTATGTTATGTTATGTTATGTTATGTTATGTTATGTTATGTTATGTTATGTTATGTTATGTTATGTTATGTTATGTTATGTTATGTTATGTTTTGTTATGTTATGTTATGTTATGTTATGTTATGTTATGTTATATTATGTTATGTTATGTTATGCTATGTTATGTGCACATTCGTTAGTAAACATAAAATAAAACGTTAGTAGACATAAAATAAAAAGTTGTGCTTGCATACGTGTTTGATATTGACAGAGAATTCGAAATTAACGCAAAATTTCACCAACATTTGTCATATTAATAAGCCAAAAATCTTTTTGTTTAACTCTGAGAAATAAAACTGTAGGTAGATGGACGTCAAATTTCGCTGAACTCATACATTGAGGTTATTGGTCACAAAGGTCAAAGTTAATTTTGTCTAAAAGAGTGGAATTGCGGGATATTGAAAATGCTGCTAACAATTCTATTATTTTCGTCCTTTTACATTGTTCCGACTCTTGTGATAGACATTGATGTATAAAACAATGGATTGAAAATGTTTGTGAATTTTTATAATTTACCGCAATATTTCTTTCTTTGTCCGCAAATTGCATTAAATTCTCATATATGTATGTATGCACATACAAACATATCCTTTATGTATGTGGTTCATTTTCAGTTCCAATTTGTTTTTCATTTGTGTTGAATGTGACTCAGTAAAATGTCAGAGTTTAGTTTAGTCAGCATATATTGGAAAATGCAGTCGCTTCAACTGTGGTCAACACGGTACACTAGTCAGTTGTTCGAATAGTTCATAGGAACTTCATATCTGTTGACTGTGTTGCCATCAATGTTGCCATATTTATAAGCTGCACTTTCCTAACCTCCATTGCGGTTTTATGCGGTACGCGGTACTATTTCAAATTCCATGAGTATCTATGGACAATAGCAACAAATTGAAGCATTCGTGCGAAAAGCAAATCTATCTATTTAGAATTTAAGGATGGTAAGGAAGATGACAAGGAGTTGTTGTTCTGTCTATGGTAAATATGGCAAACACTAAAGTGCACGCTAAGCATTAAAAATGCAACACTGTGTTCAATTATGAACACAGTGTTTTTTTTTTTTATTGGTTGGTTGGTTGGTTGGTTGTTTTTTGTGGTTACGTTATTGTTGATGTTGTTGCTGCAGCAGGCATCCTGGTCTTTGTTGCTGCGAATAACCGCATTGATGAGCATTCAATAAGGGATCAAAATTGGACAAACAACAATAGCAAAACGTAGCAGGAAATGAATTCCCAAAATACTGCATGCTTTGAGAATTGTTCTAGTTTAAATATGTGTTTTTAGGAGATAGGAATCAAATTGCATTAAGAGTACAATAATAACATTGGTGCAAATATATGTGGAATTAAGGGTAATTGGGTACTTTTCTTTATATAGCTTTTTTGCCTCTCGCACTATTCTACAAAGATAAGATAAGCAAGGATACAAATATCAGATTAATTTAAATTCAGCTTTTGTGAAACATTAATGTGAAATGCTTTTAAATGGAATTTTTTTAATAGTATTTCCGTTACTATCTCCAATATTTTGCAACATTTTTAAACATTAAACAATATAAAAAAAAAACATTAAAATTGCAATGACATTTAACGCAATTATAATCATATATCCCTTAAATTCAAATTAATATTATTATTGGGGAATATTAATTAATATTATATATTAAATTATTATTTAGTTATTATACTTACCTTATTCTTACCTTATTTACCTTACCACTGTTCTATATACTAATAAATAAAATGCAAAACGAGCACTTTAAGTCCCGTTGACCCACACCTAAATTCATTTATGTTATGCTTTATGCCATTCACTCATAATTTCATGCATTAGTAAACAATGAATGTCGTTATCCATGACTATGAAGCAAATTAGTTTATGTCTGACCTCGTTATCTACTCTGACCAGGCCATGGTAGACTTATCTGCAGCATGCAACCTACGTTTACATGATGACTTTGCATTCTGCTGCACAAATGCTATTCACAGTTGTGAAAACCATTAAAAAAAAAAAAAATGGCGATAGCTGACCTAATTTGCAAATAGCAATGAACTTTGCACCATTTAAACACATGCCACGAAATTGATTAATATGGAACACTTTGAAATAGGAAGTGTGGATGAAAAGTGATGAAAAATTATGTTATTTGAGTCTAATTTATACAATTAGCCACAACTAATGTTATTGAAGTTTACTGCTATTGAAGTATACATGTGTCAATATTAATAGTTCATAATTCGTGGAATTAATTTAACGTTGTAATAAATAAATTCTAATAAGGATAAATTAGGTTAGGTTGTGCACCGTTAAGATGCTTCCATGGGAGGGTTAAAGTCTTTTATGCATTTCTTATTTTTGCTTTAATTATCATTCTGGCACCAAATAAAACGCAGGCGCTGATCCAGGAGGGGGAGGGGGAAGCCAAAATTTCCCCCCAAGATGTCGCAAAATTCACAAAAAAAGTTTTGATATACTTATGATGGATTGGTAACTTGGTGGGACAGTGAAATACGATAGTGAAAAAATTCGCCCGATTTTTTCAATAAGGTCAAGAAAGCTGTGAAGACGACCCTCGCCTGGATACTGACCGAAAAAAACGTCTGAAAATTCGAAAAATAGTTCTGGCTGACCGAAGAATTAAATTGTACCATATTGCTAAAAAACTGAAAAACTGCAAGACAACGCGCCTGTTCACACCGCACATGTTGGGAGGTAAGCCCTAAAATACACGGGGTTCTCGAAGATTGACCATCCTACTGCGGTTGATCGTCGTTTTAAAGAAAAAAATACAGAATATTTTTTAGGTGGGTTAAATGCATTGTATGCGAGATATGAGAAATGTATTTCACGTATCACGGAGAACACTCCCTCATTTCACATTTTACGACTTTTACAGTTTTTGTGAAAATACTTTTAAAAAATGATTTATCAACCACTATTATTTCTAATTTATAATGGATTGTGTATCGAGTATATAAATTGGATCATGCAATATTGACGGTTTTTGACTAAAATAAATTAATTAATCACGAAAAGTAAAATTATGGTATTTAATAATTCAGTAAACAGTGAAATTGAGTGACTATTCGAAATTTTATGTTGTTAAAAGAAATTCTGCATTTTGTACATGATAACACTGTATTTAAAGAATGAGTTGCCAAAAAATGCAAGGGGAACAAGATATTATACTATATCACATTATCCGCCAATACAACAATATTCAAACTTATTCTATAAAAAAACAATGAAAAAGTTCAACCTGGATCCGCCACTGAAAACGTATTTATATTTTAGTTTGAGTTAAAAATTATTTAAAAAACATATTTCCATATGTTTCCATACTTCCATATGTCTGGTAGTGGACTGGTCACTTCCATTTCTCTGCAAACTGTTCGACATCGGAATCGACCATGCTGTTGATTTGAAAATTCACAGAGAAGGCAGGTAATTGTTTCCGTTTCTTTCGGATAATTACAGCTTCGCCAAACTACCGCAGCTATAATGCCAATCCAGTGGTGACCGTGGCATGCAGGTTAAGTGTGTGACTTAGCATGCTCGGAGCCCGGGTTCGATCCCCAGCCGTGGCGAAAAGTTTTTTTCAGTAAAAAATTTTTCTGATCGGTCACCACCTCTCTGCAGACAATGGCAAACCTCAGAGAGTAAATAATGCCATGGAAAGCTTCTTGAGAACATGAGCCGTTCGGAGTCGGCATAAAACATGTAGGTCCAGTTCTCGGTCAATTGTGTGCAAACATTTAATAACACACACAACACAATTGATCATAAGAAACTCGGTAAAAGTCCTTTCAAGGGCTGAAATGGCCAATTTGTTTTTTTTTTTTTTAATGTCAATCCTATTAGCCATCACCCTGATGTGGTTGTGATCTGTTGGTTGTTGGAGGACTTCTAGTTCTATTTATCTTTTTTATTTCACTAGCTAGGACTCACACCAGTATCGGGATTTTCCATTTTGTCAAGAGCAGAAGGCAATTAGTCAGATCCTTCGAAATATAATTCAATTACTTCTGAAAGCCCATTTTATGTTGACATTGTCTTTGGCTTTGAGGTCGACGCTTCTTTTCACGCTTCTTTGAATGTAAACGTCTGTATTGGTTCTTTTTGTGACTATTGTTACTCCACTTCTTGCCAGTTCAGTTACCTTGTCGTTACCTTCTATAATTCTATGTCCGGAGACATCCAGCAGAGAGTGACATTTACAGTTTAGTACGGCTCAAGCTTTCGTCGTTCTGCTTTCCAGCGCTTTGATGGCCGCATGACTATCTACAAAAATTACTACCCTTTTAAGGGTTAGATTTTTGCTTTCAATTACCTGTGCGGCCTTTTCAATAGCCTAAATCTTTAAAAAATATTTCTGTGATCAGGGAGTTTGTCGAACTTTTATCAGTAGAATTTTGCAGTACTCATCTGATTCTGTTCCGTTCTTAATTTGTGAGTCATCAGAATAAAATTGGACATTACTCTAGGATTCTATTAGAGACACACACAACACAATTGATCATAAGAAGCTCGGTCCTTTCAAGGGCTGAAATGGTCAATTTGCACTTCAATTTTTTTCTTCGTTTAAATTATGTAGTCGCTTGCTTTTCATGATTTCTAAGTTCCATGATGTGATGAAGGGTTCCTTCTATGACCGAAACTCTTTATTTTCTCTTTAAACTCTTCACTTCTTTATCTACCTTTGAGATAGGCGTGTTGTGAGTTACAGAGGTTAGTATCGTTCAAAGAATCTCGAATGTGGAGGTCTATTATTCTCTCGAGCGTGTCCATCAGGAACGGTGTCTAATGGGCCTGTAGGCTTTTTATGCAAAGTGTTATGATTTCCAGTTTTGCTGTACATTTTTGGGGACATGACCTATCCTGAGGTAAATGTAAAATTTTTGTAAGCCAGGGTATGTACTGATAAGAGCATGTTGTATCATGTTTGGCAGCATTCCATCTGGCCTCGTGGACTTGTAAAATGATCCTTTCAACAATTCTACAGCTTACATTTTGATAATAATGGGAAGTTCCTAAGGTTCTGCCTTTCATTAGTATGCAGTTCGTTAACTTATTTTCTCTTGTAGAGTGAAACAGGATAAACTGTTTCGACCGCACATCTTGGCTATTGTTATGACGATCCGAAAATATACGGCATCAAGGATTTGGTCGCTGCTTTGCAATGGTGTATGACGCTATTACAAGTCCAAACTACTGACACTTTTTATCTAAATATTTGGTATTAATGCCGATATTATTGATTTATTTCAAATGGATAATATCGAACAAACGGTTCCAAGCAATAGGTGAAGACTATTTAAAAATACTTTTTGACTCAATGCCAATTTGCATACAGGAAGTGACTTCCTGTCTTCACCTATTTCTTGGAACGGTTTTCCCGAATTCTTCTGCCCATATTAAATAGGTCAATAATTTTCAATAGGATTAAGGTCAGGGCTACTTCCTGATACGAAACTAATAACGAAGCATTCGCAGTATTTTAGAAAAGAGATTTAACACTTACAGTATTCGCACCGGAGAAATAGTGCTAAATCGTCTTGAAAATTGAATAAAACTTTGATGTTCGATATATTTTGTAGCATTTATGGAAATTTCCACCATCGTTAAAAACACTGTATTTGGTTATCGTTTTCTAGACTATTATATAAGGAGAATATTGTTCTGTGGGCATTAGTCCCTTTTCAGTCCCTTTTTAGTTTTTTTTTTCAGTATTTTCAGTAAATTTTTTTACTTTACCGTCTGCTTCAAGAGACCCAAAGAAAGTGTCTACTTTATTTCAAACTAATCTTTATAAAATTTAGCGCAATTCCCTTTGTTTTTTGCATTCGATAATGGTGTTTTGGCTGTGGCACCCAGCGACATTTTTTGAGTCATCGTGTGAAAGGATTTCTTAATTTGTTCATATCAGAACAGATTTAAACAAAAACATAACTTGCCGATCTATATCTTTCCGTTGTACTATTTTGGCTGTCATCTAGGACGGTAAGTATTCAATCAATCCATTTAGCCAAAAATTATTTTTTTTTTTAGTAAAATTTTTCTCCACGATTTCATTTTTTGAAAACCTCATCAAGCTTGAGATGCATTAAAAAAGAACTAATAGTTGTTTAACCATTTAGCGTTTTTGATGTTAACTTATCAAAAGTTCAACTCAAAAGTAGATTAAAAGCTATTCTGTAATTAGATCTATGTGTGCATGGTTAGTAGTTACGTCTTGTGTTGTCCCTGAGCGCAACCCAAACTTTGGTGGGTAAATTTTTTCCACATTAACTTTGTTTTGAGCCACTGGAATCTTTATCATTAAAACTTTTTGATGCTTTGGATTGTGGCTTCAAATGAGTTAATGCTGAGAAAGTGCGAAAAAGCTGTAGTAGCTGAATTCTTTTGTTATTGCATGTTTAAAACTGTCATTGACGTGATTTCCCTTCAATTCTACCCCGATTTTATTTCTTGTTTTGTTTTTGTTTTTTTTTTAATTAAATACCGGAAGTGTCATTATCATATATTTTCGCTTTTTTCCATTATTTGCATGAACACTCCTCTCAATTTGTATGCTTACGCGATAACAAATTGTTTTCCCCAATTTTTTATTTTTTTGTTGGGTTGTATCAGAGTTAGTTTCGTGCACCGTCATTGCGGATAAAAATGACAATTTATCATTTCGTGTGAGTTTTACCTTTTCGCGCCACTTTTTCTAACAACAACAGCAACAGCAACAAAAACAACATTTAGATACTAACAAGCGATAAAAAAATGGCAAAAATAACTCAACTAACATTTTCCGTGCCGCATTTGATCGATGAACTTCATCTGCCTGCAATCTAGTGAAAAAAAAAAGAAAACACCTGCAGTGCTGTCAAGCATACAAAAAAAAAACTAAGCATAGAAACCAAGTGCCAAAATGTATAAAGTTTTTTTGTACTATTTTGAAAAAATAGGAAAGTTCAAATTAGTTTTTCAAACTCAAGTTAAAACAGCAAAACTGCATTCAAGGGAATTCCAATTCGTAGTAAAAAAGGACGCATAAGCATTAATAAGACTTTAGCTGCCGTCAACTCAGTAACACTTTGACATTTTCTAGCTTTTGATTGTTTGACGATTTAAATGGTGAAAGTTTGCTACGGTTTTCCTTTCAATGTTGAATTATAAAAGAAAAACTATTTTCTCAAACTTTCTTGAGTAAGTAACTGAAGTTTGTAACGGTTACCAACAAAGCAATTCAAGGATATGGGAATATGTGTGTTGAAGTTTTTGTAGCTTCAGCCATTCGGAGCACATTTTTTGCGACTTTTGTGTAGTTATACAAGAAAGAGTTCAGAAATTCACAAGGTTTGCATTGGGCTCTATTAATATTTATGGTTATTCTTCTTAATACAGTCACAAAAGTATTTGGAAGTAGAAACAATTTTTGTATTTCGATTGAGTTTGTTCTTAAATTAAAATAAGTTATTTTAATTCAATTCAATAGAACTTTACTCAAAACTAAAAGCATTTATTTCAAAATAAAACCTTAACATAATTCAATGCACAAAAGTATTTAAAGTAGTTTTTACTACTAAAATTATAGTACAATATGAGGAATTCATATCGTTACAAAAATACAAAAATAATTTGTAACGAGTAGCAAATCTTTTTAAGCGTTTGACTTCCATTCGTCAATTTGGCAGAAACATCATCAGCCCAATCATAAATCATATTCTCCCTGGAGTTGTAAATGGGAGTTTCCGGTTTTAAGATAGCACACTGAGAAAAAAACACATACCTTGCTCCGGTAAAAAATTTCTCTATTTTCGATATAGAAATTTTCTCTTTTTCAAATAAAATTTTCTTAAATTAGAATACATTTTCACATTTTCGAAGAAATATTTCTTTACTTCTAGGAAATGGAAATATTTCAATGTCTCTAATAATGATAAGTATTTTTCTCGCACAAAAATTTCTCATTTATAGAGAAAAATTTATTGAAAATGAAAAAATTTTCTTATATTTTGATAAAAAATTCACTAAGAGAAGTATTTTCTTCAATAAAAACAAATCTTTTCTCAAAAATAAAAAGCTTTTTCTCAAAAAACGATATATTTTTCGTTTTTATGGAAGCTTTTTACCATTTTTAGAGAATTTTTAGTATCGAAATTAGAGAATAGCATTCTCTGGAGCAAAGTCTATACCATTTTTCTCTAAATATGATGCCTTTTTTATAATATTCCGATAAGCTTTTTTCTGAGTGCAGATAAAGATATATAATTTTTTTATTTTACACTCATATTATATTTATTTATCATATTTTACACTATATTGGCGGTTGATGAACAAAATTGCATTAAAAATTTCCAAAAAGTATTTTAACTTTATCTTAAAAACGGAAACTCCCATTTTTTCCGTTTTATGATTGGGCTGCATAAGTTTTCGGGTTTTTTTTCGTAGATATTTAAGCCTTTTCTCTACAAACACATTTTTGAGATTCTACTTTGTTGAAATAGGATGTTGTTTAATTGAGCGTTTGATGTTTGTCTGTCCCAAAGGTCTGACGACTGGGAGGTGCTTTTTGTACACTCAGAAAAATATCAACTGTAATATTAACAGCCGGCCACTGTTATTTAAAAACAAGTAAAGAAAGTCTAAAGTCGGTCTAGGCCGACTATGAAATACCCTAAACCCACTTTTCAAAAACAAAAAATTTTTTATTGTAAATGGGCTTGTCCGTGGGCGGATGAAGCCTTTATTTTATATGCATTTAAATTTTGATGAAAAATTTACACATACCAAGTTTTATTCATGTAGCTCACAGTTAATGCCTTAATTGTGCTTTCGCTATGGGAGGTGGGCGAGTTCATGGACGGTTTACTCCCAATTTTTGAACACACCTTAGTTTTGGTATGAAATACATACATACCAAATTTAATTTCTATATGACAAACATAACCTTATTTATTGAGTTTAAAACTTTTTGGGTTGTATGGGAGGTAGGCGTGTCTGTAAGCGGATGACGTCCATTTTTCAAAGACATCTTTGTGTTGATATAAAACACATACATAACAAATTTTATTGTTTTAGGCTTATTATGAGCTGAGTTATGCAGTTTTACATTTTTGCGTTGTATGGGAGGTAGGCGTGTCCGTGGGCGGATTCCAAAAATATTCAATAGTGCAGATCCTTGCGTCCATGTGACTATGTGTGTCAAGTTTCATCAAATTATCTCAACTCCTTCTTCTTATCCTGTGTATACGGACAACACACATACGAACAGACGGACGGACGGACGGACGAACGTACGGACGGACATGGATAGCTCGACTCACGTGGTGACGCTGATCAAGAATATATATACTTTTCTATACCGGACTCGCTTCGTTCTATGCGTTACAAACGTTTGCACAAAGTTAATATACCCTGACCTTTCAGGTTTAGGGTATAAAAAATTCAAATTCCTAGCACGGATATCATGCTTCTTTTGCAGATAAGGACTGCATTTAACATGGTTTCAGAGCTTATGTAGCTGATCGGTACTGTTGTATTTATCAATCCTTACAATGAAAATAACATTTACGTTTGAACAGTTTAGTAACAGGACTTAAGTCGTTGGCAGTTCATATTTGCTGTGCTTATATTCCACTACACCGCACTTTTGACATTTGTAAATTTGTAAAAAAGCACTTTTTATGCTTGGATTTATGAAACGATGGGCAAAAGCATTTAACAACATGACTATAACCATAACGTTATATTATGTTATAGTGCGTCATCACTTGGAGTACGCAAGTCAAGTTTGGTCCCCAAGTTACAAAATGCATGTTGAACGAATAGAGAGTATCCATTAATGTTTTGTTCGGTTTGGTCTTAGGGGCTTAAGCGGAACTGAAATTTTAAAACTTTCTCCTTATGAGGATCTTTTAAAAGTAAAAAGAATAAAATAAATAAATGAGCGAAGGAGGTTTGCATATAACCCAACACCCAAATTTAGTGGGTAAATTCTTCCTACATTAACTTGGTTTGAGTCATTGGTATCCAAAACATTAATTTTTGTTGATGAAATCGGTCATGACTTTCATGGGTTAACGTTGAGAAAACGTAAAAAACCAGTGATAGCGTTACTCTATTGTTATTGCATATAATTCGTCACAAAAAAGTTGTCTGTAGACTTTAATTTTTTCATGTTGGTTGATCGACTGACAACAGCTCATATAAACTATTAAGGTATATCTTCGACTTGGCATAAGTTAATCGACCCCACGGTCGATTCGTAATGGTACAAAATTTAAAATTGTAGCTCTTTTTGCATGAGATTTAAAATAATTTTACTATTTTGTTGACGTCTAAAATATATTCATATCAAATTGCAATTCCTGCAAAGTAAATACTAGCCTCTTTATAAAGTTATCGATTTGTGGTTGAATGGGAGAGGTGGGCGTGTTCATGAGTTGTTGACGCCAGTTTTTCTAAGACGCCTCAGTTTTGATATAATCTACACAAACACCCAATTTCAGTTCAGTAGTTTAAATATTGTGGTATGGTAATAGTTTAAATATGTATGGTAATATAGTGGTGACCGTGTCATGCAGGTTAAGTGTGTGGCTTAGCATGCTCGGAGCCCGGGTTCGATCCCCAGCTGTGGCGAAAAGTTTTTTTCAATAAAAAATTTTTCAGATCGGTCACCACCTCTCTGCAGACAATGGCAAACCTCAGAGAGTAAATAAGGCCATGTAAAGCTTCTTGAGAACATGAACTTTAGCCGTTCGGAGTCGGCATAAAACATGTAGGTCCAGTTCTCGGTCAATTGTGTGCAATCATTTAATGACACACACAACACAATTGATCATAAGAAGCTCGGTCAAAGTCCTTTCAAAGGTTGAAATGGCCAATTTGTTTGTTTTTTTGTTTTTAGTTTAAATATTAGCCAGTTTTCACTCTTATGGGGTGTATGGGAGGTGGTGTGTTCTTAGGCGGACGATGCCCACTTTTCTTCCACAATTTAGTTTTGATATAAAATACAAACGTATGAAATTTTGTTCCTGTAGCTTAAAGAGAAGCTTTATTATAGAATTTTAAATTGTGGGGTTGTATGGCAGGTGGGCCTGTGAGTGGATGGATGACGCCCATTTTTCTAACTTATCTCAGTTCTAACATAGATTACACAAGTACCGAATTTTAGTTATGTAGCTTAAATATTTGCTTCTTTATGAAGTTTTCAATATTGGGGTTGTATGGGGGGTAGGCGTGGTTTTTATCCGATTTAGCCCATTCTCGAAATTGATCTTAGTTTTTTAGAAAAAAGCTTAAATATCGCATTTCAGCACTATAGCTTCAAAATTACGGCTGCAATCGTGTCCACAGATGGACAGACAGACAGACGGACAGACTTAATCAACTCAGGTGGTAATGCTGAGCAAGAAAATATATACTTTTCTATACCTACCACGCCTCCTTATGGGCGTTACACACGTCGTGACAAAATGAATATACCTCTTACGCAGTACGCGTTGGGGTATAAAAATACATATAAGGTCACGGCTATTACACTCCAGTTCGACTCACCAGTGATGAATGAGTGAGTTCACTAGCTATCGGTAATCACCACTGGTTACCCGTCAGATTACCTGCAATGCAATTCATTCATGAATTTAACACGGGGATGTCATTACCGGTAATGATTTCATTACTCTCTGCATTACCATTCACTAGCTGTTTCATGAGGTACACTCATCATTCCTTTTGTTATACAGTTTATGTGGAAGAAAAAACAAAGGAAATAAATGTATTTGCATTACCTGCTACATTACCTCGGGTACTAGAATTCAATAGCTACCATTCATGCATGATATCATGACCGTTAAAAGACTAATTGTGATTGCCAGTACTGAAGGGTAAAGTGGTTCTGTGTGTCTAATCAAAAAAATTGTTTGCAATGTATATAAAATATGGGATTCATCCGCCCACGGACTCGCCCATTGTCAATATTATTATTGTATTTTGAAAAATAAGTTTTAGGGTTTTTTATAGTTGGGCTAGACCGACTTTAGACTTTCTTTACTTGTTTAATTTATGGTAGTTTAATTTTTGTTTTTCTTTGTTTTTTATCAAAGTGAAAAATAATATTTTTTTTTGGTTAAAAAATAAACCGATCTAAATTTTTTCAATTTTAATAACAAAATATGCAAAATTAAGTACGAGCCCATACCAAAATATTTTGTAAGAAAAGGGTTTATTGTGGTGAGCTGGAGGATTAAGCTTTGAAATTATGAAACAAAAAAATAAGTTTTTATTCAGATATATTGTGAGAGAAGTTTTAGTACAAAGTGCCTTTTTTGCGAAAAAAATTCCGAATTTCTAAAAATTGTGAAAGGTTTTTGTTCTTAAACAATTTGACTAGAGAAGAAGTGTTTTTTCTCTCTAGTCAAAAACTCTCTTTTTTTTTTCAAAAAAAATTTTTTCAATTATAACTTCTCACACATAAAGAATTAATATTCTTTTTAGAATCATTTAATTGTTTTTTTAATTTTGTTTTATTTCGTGGTAACAATATGGTATTATATTTATTACATTTTGTTACCATGAACTTGGAATATTTTATTTTCCTGTTCATTTTATGAAATTTCTGTAACATTGTGTCAACGTATGGTGTTTATGTGTAAACTTTTTATTTTTATATTGCTTCAACCTAAATACAAGTATAAAAACCACAAATCTACCACAGATGTAAGAAAACATGAACCTTTGTTAATTTGCTTCTAGTGTCAAAACAGTAAAAACTTTGAAGCAACTCTTAGCATAGCTCAACCCGCAATATATTAAATAAACAGTTATTCTCATTGTTGCCACACGAACACCTTTTTGTTACAAATCCTTTCAATACCTAAAACACTGATAGTAAATAAATTAATGTTCTAGGCTAACCACACAAGCCAATAAAGTGCTGAACCTTACTTAAATATAATTTTGTGCCTATTACTTTATATCTCTAGGAAAGAAGAAGCTCTTGTGCAGGCACTCAAACAAAAGTCATTTGCCATAATAAAGGTCCATTAATATATAAAGATAAAAAAAAAACAAAAAAAAAAAAACACAAAATGATATGTAATAAAAAGCAACTGCAACAAACCATGCAAAAGTCACATTAAAGAATTGTAGGTGTGCAAATGAGCTCACCTCAGTTCGAAGCTACCGACAGATGAGGTTTTGCACTTAGTTTTGGGGTGTGGGATCAAAAAGTCAACCATATATAGAGTACAATTTGCTATAGCAACAACCTTCTCTACAATGATGCTAGCGAGTTTTGTTGTATCGATAAATCATTGAAGCGGAAAATAATTCTACACGCTTCTGTAGTTTTCGCAGCGCAAAACAATCAGTTGTCGTTTAGATGGAAAGACAACCAAGTCGTGTTAACGGGCAATCGTAGCATTTTTCACACGATATTCGTCCTTAAAAAGTCAAGTCAGATCAGATCAGAGTGTTAAGTTTTGACTGACTGCTGAGTGTTTAAGACGAGGTTTACGACGTTTTCGGCATTTGCAATATTTTCGCTGCACATATTTTTAGGTTTGCATTTTGCTGCTCTGAATTCTTGCCGTAGTGTAGCGTGTGCACTGCAGGACTCAACTGCATAAAGTTTAAATATTATAGATATCTATGTATTATATGTATTCTGAAGCAAGTTAGAGCACGCTTCTTAACGTGTATGTCTTGGTTGCAGGAGCGGATATTGAAAAAAAAAAAAAACAAAAATAAACACAAACACACAAAAATAGCTAGAGCGAAAACCTACCCTCGGCATTGAAATCGCTGCACTTTGAGAAGTTCTTAAGCAACATGGATTCACCAACACCGCCAATTGTCATCGACGATCCAAACGGTTCAGCAATGGATGCTTGCTTTACGGCATTCGATAAGGACGGGTGAGTTACATATATTAGGTAATATTTTAAATAATTTTTACATGCTTTTTTTTTGTGCAAATTTAATATTTAAGAATTAATATTCGTTTTAAAATATGGTGTGAAAAAAGTTCTTTATTTATTAAGATATTGAATATTAGTGAACTTTTTGGGCGTGAGTTTTAATAAAGAGTTTGTTAAGTTCTATAGACATTATTTTCATAAAAATTTGGATGGCATAATTTAAAATATTTTTGAGATTTTAACTTAACATTCTGAAATGCTTTTGAGGCACATTTTTATTTCATCAAAGTCAGAACGAACGTTCGCTTTATTTGTTCAACGTGTTTTAAATGTTTTGTATATTGTTATAGTGATGTAAAAAACAATTGAGAAATGAATTTTGTTCTTTAAAAGGATTAATCTTTCAGATTCCGTTATTCAAATTGCTCATAACTCAACTAAAAGTGAGTTTTAATCGAAATTGTCTTAACCCAAAACTCCCTGTGGTTGCCATTAAATATATTTTTAAAATTAAATATATTTTTACTAAAATAACTTTTAAAATTCGGTTAAATTCATTGTTTTCTTATCAATTTAAAAAATAATGCTATATGAAAAAGTGTATTTAAAATTAAAAAATCACGTATTATACATCAAGAACTTCCGGACACATTTTTTAATTTATTCACTTACAATTTTTCTAATAAATTTTAAAATTTGTTAAAAAAAAATATTAAAAAAAGTTCTTCAAGTAATTTAAAACATTTATTGTTGAATACAATTTTTTCTTATTGTGTGTGAAATGTCGTTTTGAATATGACGATGATGTTATGTTTAAACAGAGCTGCCAGGTGGAGGGATTTTCTCCGTTTTTCGGGATTTTTCGTGCAAGTGGGAATGGCGGGGAAAACATTGATATAAACGGGGAAAATAAAAATAACGTTAAGTAATCATTTCGTTAATCTGTTAATCTATTAAGAAATCATTTTCATCATCGGTCCCTTGTTCTCTTATTTTCCACACGTTTCCATGTTTAAAAAAAAAAACAAGTAAAGAAAGTCTAAAGTCGGTCTAGGCCGACTATGAAATACCCTAAACCCACTTTTCAAAAACAAAAAATTTTTATTGTAAATGGGCGTCTCCAAGGGCGGATGAAGCCTATATTTTATATGCATTTAAATATTGATGAAAAATTTACACATACCAAGTTTTATTCCTATAGCTCACAGTTAATGCCTTTATTGTTCTTTCGCTATGGGAAGTGGGCGTGTTCATGGACGGATTACTTCCAATTTTTGAACACACCTTAGTTTTTGTATAAAATACATGCATACCAAATTGAATTTCTCTATGACAAACATAACCTTATTTATTGAGTTTAAAACTTTTTGGGTTGTATGGGAAAAAGGCGTGTCCGTAGACGGATGACGTCCATTTTTCAAAACCATCTTTGTCTTGTCATAAAAAACATACGTGCCAAATTTTAGCTCTGTAGGTTAAACAGAGGCTTATTTATTGCGTTTTCAATTTTTGGGTTGTATGGGAGGTGGGCATGTCCGTGAGCGGATGACGTCCATTTTTCGAAGACATCTTTGTGTTTGCATAAAACACATAAATATCAAATTTTATTGTTGTAGGCTTATTATGAGCTGAGTTATGCAGTTTTCAATTTTCGCGTTGTATGGGAGGTAGGCGTGTCCTTGAGCGGATGTTGTCCACTTTTCAAAACCATCTTTGTTTTGTTACAAAAAACATATGTGCCAAATTATAGCTCTGTAGGTTAAACAGAGGCTTATTTATTGCGTTTTCAATTTTTGGGTAGTATGGGAGGTGGGCGTGTCCGTGATCGGATGACGTCCATTTTCCGAAGACATCTTTGTGTTGATATAAAACACATACATATCAAATTTTATTGTTGTAGACTGATTATGAGCTGAGTTATGCAGTTTGCAATTTTCGCGTTGTATGGGAGGTAGGCGTGTCCGTAGGCGGATGATGTCCATTTTTCAAAACCATCTTTGTTTTGTCATAACAAACACATGTGCCAAATTTTAGCTCTGTAAGTTAAACAGAGGCTTATTTATTGCGTTTTCAATTTTTGGGTTGTATGGGAGGTGGGCGTGTCCGTAATCGGATGACGTCCATTTTTCAAAGACATCTTTGTGTTAATATAAAACACATACATACCAAATTTTATTGTTGTAGGGTAATTATAAGCTGAGTTATGCAGTTTTCAATTTTCGCATTGTACGGGAGGTAGGCGTGTCCGTAGGCGGATTCCAAAAATATTCAATAGTGCAGATCCTTGCAGATCCCTTCATAGTTTTTCTTGTCAGCAGGCACTAACTAACAAAATCAAAAACCAAACACGCTCAAAACGTGTTTGGGCCAGTTTTTCTATTTAGATTCCATACTTCTTTTAACTTTCGCAAACATATTCGATGAAAATAGTAAAGTGGTAAATGGTAAATATAGAGTAAAAACTAAACAATAATTAAATAATTTATACTGTACGAAGCCGTTTTTCAAATAAGGCTGATAATAGGGCTTACAAATGACCACTTCTGGACTGTATTAAAACTGACCAATTTAAAACCATTGACAATGGAACTAGCACAGATATAGGGAAAAAGGAATGTTTATAGGGACAAATGTCTTTTCCTATGACATCAACCCGTAAAATCATCAGTTTGTTCAATGCAAAACGGTATTGTAGTGGGACCAGTACTATCCCTTTTTGGAACTAGTTCAGAACTATTCTAAATCTGGTCCATTTTTCACCAGGGTTTAAACAAAACAAAAATAAAGAACTCTCTTGTTAATAGCTCTCTATCCGGAACTCTCCACACACACAAATCTTTGATGAAATTTCAAAAAGGTTTTGAAATTAAAATAAATACACTGAGGGAAATATGTGTTAAAATTAAATGAAATTGTGTTCATTTTAAACGAATTTGTTTTTGAAATAGAGCTTGAAACAAATTCATTTAAATTAAACACAACTGTTCTTAAAGTTAAATTTAAAACAAGGGTTTTTGTTTTTAAAACAATGTTTTTAAATAAGAAAACAAATTTAAAACAAAAATTTTTAAATTTAAAACAAATGTTTTAAAGCATAATTTTTTCGATGTCATTTTTTAATTTTTTTCCGAGTTTTTGATGACAGATTCGTAATCAGCGACCCTTGGGACCCTCCGAATACCGAATCTCAACTCCTTTTAATGAAGTTTGCATTTTATATATCTCAATATTGAAAAACTGAATTAGTTTTTATTTTATTTGATGTTCGAAATTTTTCAAACCAATGAAAATTCAAAATTCAAAAAATGTCAAAGAAAGTTTCAAAGAAATAATGAATGAAAAAAAATTGAAAGGAGTGTATAGTTGAAATGTAAACACAATTGTTTTAAATTTTGTTTTGTAGAAACGCAAAGGCGTTAAATTAATATTTTAGAAATTTTTGTTTAATTTTAAAGTATGTTTTTTTTCTCAGTGTACTGAATGTTTAAGTCTTCATAATAATAATGTATATATTTAAAATAAATTTAAACAATTTTTGCAATGATTGTTATGTTGATCTCAGACCCTTAAGGTTATCTATCTCGAATATCAATAATATATGACTTATAATTATTGTATGTTTTTATGGATACGTACGAATTTGATCTATGTATTTATTTTTGTTATATTGAAATGAAATAATTTAATTTTTATTACAAAAAATCATACTTTTTCTAAATTTAAAAAAGGGGGGAAAAAAAACGGGGAAACTCAAAGTAAAAAACGGAGAACATTTTTTTTGTGTATGCAAAAATGGGGATTTATTTTTGCGGACACCTGGCAGCACTGTGTTTAAATGATAACAAATATGTGAATTTGGAAGTTAAACAACATCTGTAGCTCGTTCTTGTAAATAAATCGACAGGTTACCGATTTTTATGACGTCACGTTGTATCGATCCTTATTTACCGATTTCGTGAGAACTAGTGTTTGTGTAAGTTCAAATCGTTAAAAATTTGGTTCGTGATGAAAAAGAACACAAATCGAGAAGAAATGATGAGAAACTGTATCAAATGACAAACTGTTCGTTTGTTTTTATTTTATTTTTCAAGCTGTAAATTTTTATAATATTACTATTATTGTTATTATTTCCTTGTTATTAGAAAGTGAATATTTTAAATTGAGATGAATGAAACTTGTTTTTATGGATGCCATAATGTATGCTGTGACTTGAAAACTCACTCGGACTTAACTTGCTATTAAATAAATATATTTAACCTTAATATTATAAATATTTATACATTACTTTAGCTTACCTTCTCATTATTTGTATTCAGTTCTTCGGTCTTGTAAGCGTTTTTTAATTGCACAAAGTAAAATAATAACAAGCGGCAGTGTTCTCATTTTCCTCAGAGTCAGTGATAAAAACTTTAATTTTTATCGATTCACTTTTCTTACACAAACACTTCATTGAAGGATTCTTTTATAGTGGAATCGGAACAGCTAACAGTTTGTCGATTTGGAACAAAAGAATTGAACAGAAATCGATTCAGATTATTACACGAACACTGTAGGTGAGAATTACGTCAGAGTGACGTCAAATCGGTAATATGGATCGGTAACTGCGATCGGTACGAGTTACAAGAACGAGCTACTGTTCATAGACTTCAGTTTGTCATAGAGTGTGATTGTACCGGCAATATTCTTTTTTGTCGCCCTGAAAATGTTCATAATAAGTTCTGCCATAACAAAAATGTTGTGGCAAATAAAGATAATTTTTTCAGTATTTAACATTTATTAATTTTATAACTCACGTGAACATAAGTTTGTTTAATTAAAAAGTGCTGATTTTTGCAGGGAAAACAAAACCGTGGAAGACCAGAAAAAATTGAAGACATTTTTTACAATAGTTTAAAGTGAACCTGTTTCGACAATAAAAAAAACAAATTGGCCATTTCAGCCCTTGAACGGACTTTGACAGAGCTTCTTATGATCAATTGTGTTGTGTGTGTTATTAAATGTTTGCACAGAATTGACCGAGAACTGGACCTATATGTAAGCCGACTCCTTATTGGACTCCTTATTTATATTGGAAATCTTATGATATCAATTTAAGACTTTTTTATTTGTGAATATCCTGCTTAAGTGACGCTGTATTAATTTGTAATCTTAATTTTTCTTAAATCTTAATTTAAATGCCATATGTGTGTTGCAGCTGCACAAAAAATCTGATTATATTTGCGCCGACTTCGAAGCTTTTATTATCATAAAAAAGTAATATATTTATGATAAAAAAAAATTTCAGAATAATTGATATCATAAGATTTCCAATATAATAATGAATATAAATAAATTATCAAATTTGACCAAGAAATAAATAGTAAAAGTAATTTAAAATTATTTTTTACTTTGTAGTGATTTTGAAGTAGGTTTTTTTTTTGTTAAAAAGTTTTTATTTCTTTCTTTTTAGAGAAAATGATATATATTAAAAAAGTATATAAATTAATTAAACACCAATTATTTATGCTCACAATATGGAAAATGCTTTTCTGACGTTTCTTATTCTGTTCTTTGTCAGTATATTTATCAGTACCTACTCCTGTATTTTTATCAGTACCCCAATATCAATATTGACTGGAATTTAGTGTGTTTGTAATAGTGACACGCCTCTTTGTCGAGAATATCACGCTCTTTGTCATAGTGTTTTCAATAGTTCTACCCATTCTAACAATGAATTGTATCACCCTTAAGTCAATATTATACAGTTTTTTTACACACTGCTACACCCCTTAGTCAAATAACGCCCAATTCCTCGGTAGTAATTTGTAATAATTGTGTCTACGTCTGTTGTTTTTAGTAAGTATCGCAGTATTCGATGTAGTGTTTTCTAATATTGCCATACCCCTCTGTCGAATGACGCCCACTTTATTGACAATAACTTGTTATAAGTGTGCCTACCTCTGTACTAAATATCAGTACTCTAATGTCAACATTGTTCGAGATACAGTGTGTTTTAAATATTGCCACACCCCTTTATCAAACAACGCCCACTTTGTTGAAATTAATTTTTTATAATTGTGCCTACCTCTGTAGTAAACTTTAGTACTCTAGTGTCAATATTATTCGAGATACAATGTGTTTCATATATTACCACACCCCTTTATCAAACAACGCCCACTTAATTGAAATTAATTGTTTTATAACTGTACCTACCCCTGTAGTTAACTTTAGTACTCTAGTGTCAATATTATTCGAGAAACAGAGTTTTTCTAACATAGCCACACCTCTTTGTCGACTAACGCCCACTTAATTGACCGTTATTTTTATAATTGTACCTACCCTTGCTTTTTTGCTGTGAATTTTATTGATTCTATTACTCTAGTGTCAACATTTACTGAGATACAGTGTTTTTCTTACAGTGACACGCCCCTTTATCGAATACCGCCCACATTAATGGCAGTTATTTGTTATATTTGTACCTAACTTTGTACTAAATTTTAGTATCGTAGTGTCAATAGTAACCGAGATACAGTGTTTTTTTAATATTGCCACTCCCCCTCTCGAATAATACCCATTTTTTTTTACAAAAAATTGTAGTAATTTTTCCTACCGTTGTAATAAATTTCTGTACCCTAGTATCAATATTATTCGAGACACAGTAATTCTCTTATATTGCCACACCCCTTTGTCGAATAACGCCCACTTTTTTATAGTAATTTTCAATAATTGTGCCTACCTCTCTACTTAATTTCAGTACTCTAGTGTTAATTTCCTTCGAGACACAGAGTTTGTACAATATTGCCACACCCTTTTTTGAATTACGCCCACTGAAGTGATCGTTATTTCTTATATTTGTGCTTGCCCTTGAATTTTACTGTGAATTTTATTACCCTAGTGTCAATATTTACTGAGATACAGTGTTTTTTATAGAGACACGCCCCTTTGCCGAATACCGCCCACTTTCATAGACGGGCACCTCCGCGTTGATAGTCTCTATATGTTGACAAAAAAAGACTCCTCAATTATACTAAAATTTAGAAATATCCCATTTTCGAGACCTGCTTCTTTGTATATTTTATCAGTTTCGAACTGAAATGCAATTCCTCTCAATAACGCGAATAGATGTTTTCACTTTTTTGATTTCGTTTCGAACACGGAACGAACTTATATACCAATTCTTTTCAAAATCTTTTTTTTTTCGATTCGTGACGACTCCGTTTTTATAAATAATAAACATTTTCAAATCTCAACATTTTCAAATTTTCAATTTTTTTTTGTTATTATTTTAGCTTTAGTTAACCTTCGTATACTCGCGCCAAACAGCATCACATATATACTCGCGCACGGTGCCTCAGACCGAGATTTGATCTCGTCTGCATTATTTCAATTACATACTTTTTTTTTTGGCATTGTATGTGTTTATTGTAAAGAAGAGGATATAATTGAACAAAAGAAACATACAAAATTTTAGATCCTATAATTTATTTGCTAAAGACCACAGTTTTTTACGATGTTAATTTTTTGAGAAAACACCGATTTATTGTTTCTTCGGTCTGAGAGACCAATGCGCGAGTATAGGAAGGTTAAATATCGAACTGAAGTTATTATGATTTTTTTAAAGATGCATTTTCATGATGTTATAAAACGTTTTGAAAATAAAATAAGAATAAAATATTTATATTTTTAAAATATTATATTGCATGCAATAACATATTTTTATAAGTTTTCCAATTAAAATCTGAAGTTAAATTCATTCAAAATGTACCATGTTGTAACCATCTTGAATATAAACTAATTCCGATGAAAGAGAATATAACAATTTCGCGATCCTTATTATTTCAGTTGATGCAAGATTATATTTTCCAGTTACAAAAAAAAAAAAAAATTTCGGAAAATTCACTACTTTTGTGATTTTTGACGATATTGAGGTCAAAAGACAAAGCTTTGAAAACATATTGCATATCGGCCATTCCACAAGTTGTGATTGGATTCATGCTCTTTGATTTGCTTGAAATTTTGGCTTCTTTCCACTTATAAATATATAATATATGTTTTTTTGTCGAAATTTTTTCAAATATTATGTAAACACCAATTTTTGATAGAAGTAAAATCTTGAAAATGGAAACATTTCCAATAAATCATATCTCCGTCATCTGTAACCCTATTTTTGTAAATTAAGTATCATTAGGAAGCTTTTGCAAAGCGATTTTGAAAAAAAACAAGTTTTTTTTTGAAATTTTGCGCTAAGGTTGCCATTTTTTTTGAAAACAATTTTATTTGCTCATATCTCAAAAAGTGAATTTTTTTAAGAACAAAATAAACTTTCCACCAACAAAAAATTTCGATGTCCAAATGATAAGTTTTTTCGCAATCTCAATTTAATAATAGAACAAAACTTTAAAATAAATCTTACTTTTATAAAACAATTTATTTTTTTGTGAAAAATCTTTTATATTTTGAACATTGTGTTTACATATTTTTTGTATCTAAGCGGAAGAGCATTTGTGGACTTCCAGCAAAAAAATCAAGTCCGAACTCAAAACGACTGTTATTCTTTATATATTAGTGCATAAGATAAACACTGAAAATATTTGAAGTTCAAAGCTATTTATTACAAAAAAAATGTTAATCAAATTTTGATTTGTGTAAAATTTACCTTTAACTCACTTTAATTTTTTAAGGCGTTGTTCCATATAACAAAAAAAAAATGAAATATTATGAACTTTTCCATGTTTAAAAATAAATAATCCTGTCAATAAATTTCCAATTGTCAATCGCCAGAATAAGTTAGTGTATTTAACAAGGAATGCCTCGGTACTGTATGTATTGTAATGTTTGAAAACGCAAATAACTATGAAATAATAATAAAACATCTTTAATAATTCCCTAAAAATGTAAGCACATGTCTTTTTAATTTAAGATTTCATACGTTTTACTTCTTTATCTAAACAAAACCTACGGTTCTTTATGAACTCATCTTAAGTATTTTATACGTTTTTTAAAAATACTTTCAACTAACTATTTTAAATTATTTTTTTACAGCGACGATCGCCTTAGTTTGAGTGAATTTTCACTTATCTGTCGTGCTCTTTTCCGCAATGACAAGGGTCACATTTATGAGTTGCCACCAGAGCGTTTACAACAAATTTTTGAAGTTTTCGATACAAATGCCGATGGCTACATCGATAGAGAAGAGTTTAAGTTCTGCTGGAATCGTTGGATTAAAACGGTGAGTCAATATTAAAAACACATATGATCCGTAAATAGATGAATCCATAAAGCAAAAAAAAAAAAAAAAATGTAAATATGGCAACATACTGTAATGCATATGTAGCACTACGTTTTAAAACATACAATCCTTAACATCATCAACGTTTTATGCAAATTGTAGCTAATAAAAAAAAACATTTTTTTTTTCAACAATATTCTTGCAATCCAGAGTTGCCAGCATTATTTTTTATGCTTTCGTTTGTTTTTTTAGCTTCTGGCATATAATTGAATCTGCGTCATGTTGTTTGTCGTCGTCATATGTATTGATGATGACAGGCAGTGTATGTTGCTTGTGGTGTAGTTATGCAAATGTGAAAATGGTATTTTCCATGTGAGTGTTGCGATTCTTAAGGTTTTTGAGTTTTCACAATTTTGTATTTTTTTATTTTTTCTATTTACTTTTATCTTTCCGTGTGTAGGAACTGTCACAAACTGTGACATTCTTTTTGTTTGCTCTGTCAAATCAAAGAAAAAAAATTAGCATAGCTAAGAGAAGCACTGCGGGTGCAAAATAGCGGTACCAGCAGAATTTGCTTCGAATTTAAACCCATTCAAAATATTTTTCAGTGGTTTAAGTTGCAATTAATTCAAATTTAAAAGCAATTTGTACGCACGAAAAACGAAAACGTCAAAAATTATGCCATAGTTATTGCTAAAATAACTCGCTTTATTCGTTTTATTTAGACCACACCACACGTTCTAAAATTTAAATCTAATTTTTCAATTTTACTTAAAAAACTTCGGTTGGAACAATGTTTAGAAATAACTTTTTACTTTTCAGTGTTACTTTCAAAGTGTTGAGATGATTTCTTCAACCTTTGCTTAGTGGAAATATAGCATATATTTTCTAATTATCAGCTTAATTTTTGATTCTCAAAGTTCAGTTTTTGTTTGTGTGTATGCTGAAAAAAGAGAAAAACAAAATGAAATAAAAATAAAATAACAAGCAACACATTTTTTTATGTAATTTTCAACACTTAAGTTCAATTTTTCTTCACACAGGTTGAGTTTTTCTACCAACTTGGTATGAAATTACTGAATATTATGAAATCATCTTCAAAGTTGATTGACATATTCTTCTTATCAGTTGACTTTTTATTTAACAATATTTAAGATAGTACCCGTTTCCAACTTCAATAGTTAAAAATTTAAACATCTAGCTGGATAACATTCTTTAAACGTTGAAATTTAAAAGTTCCTGGTTGGAATATAATAATTATTAACAGTTTAAGGTTTTTTCAACTTTCCAGTTAAGGAATCCAACCATTTCTACTTAATTTTCCAACCCTTAAAGTAGTAACCTTAATTCAACCTTAAATTTTGAATTTTTCAACCAAAAAAGTAAGGATAAATACGTCAAACTTAAAAGTTAAAAAAATTAACAAATTTTTTCAGCCGTGTTGTAAAATAAAAATTAATTAATCATGGACTGCTACCAAGATTCTTAAAACGGTCCAAATACAAATATATTTATATTTATTTAATGTGGAGGTTGTGGCTATGCGGGCTTAGTGTATGACGTTCGAGCTTACGAACTGTGGTATATCCGATTTTAATACTCCCCTCTGACAGAACGTGTTTTCAATAGAAAGTAATCTGATCGGCCATCTTCTCTCTGACAATGCCAAACCCCGGAGAGTAAATCAGACCATGTAAAGCTTGCTAAGAACATGAAAATTTACCATTCGAAATTGGAGTAACATGAACTTTCATTTCACGATCAGTTGCGTACGAACATTTAATAACACACACAGCACAATTGATCATAAGAAGCTCGAAAAAAGTGATTTTAAGGGCTTTGTTTAGACCGTCTTAAGAGTTTCGTTACTTGGTTTTTTTAACAAGCTGTATCTAATACGTTAAGCGTAGAATTTCTGTTAAGCCAACGAAAGAAAAACAAATGCAAAAAGTCGACGTTAAGGTCAGAACAAATGTTGTTTGACATGAAAACAATGAAACAAATGAATGAATGAAATGTCGAATGAAACAAAACCCTCTTACGACAAATCAGTATTGCCAGTTTGAGAGCACATTCCATTTTTGAGAGATGTTTCTATCGTCTATTGAGCTAAAAGAGAAAAAGGTTAACATAATGCTTCGTAAAACAAAAACAAGGGAATTTTTAAGTCGAAATTTTAGAAGAATTGCATGCAAAAAGCAAAAAAAAAATCATTAAAAATTAAAAAAAATCAATAAAAAAATTTAAAATCAATATAGACTATTTGCTTTCTTTGATGACGCATGACCTTGAGGATCAGCACTTTCGCTCTTTTAAAATAAACTTAATCTTCTAATGGCTTTATATGAAATGAGACCTTTTTAGTAAGACTAAATTAAAAACTTAAGTTTCACTTATACCGTGCGTGGCGGCTACACACATATTTTTTTTTTTATTACTACGTTTACATATGGAGATTAAGAGCAACAAAATTTTACTAATCCCCTTCCGTAATCTCCATCTGTTTAAAGCAGGGAAGGGCACAATTTCAATTCCCAAACACACGTGCTTGTAAACAACATGCAGCTTGCGCGACGTTGACACACGTTTACTATAAGTTACTCGATCGTGTGCATTTGGCTCAGTGCTGCCAGGTGTCAGCAAAAATAAATCCCCATTTTTGCATACACAAAAAAAATTTTCCCCGTTTTTTACTTTGAGTTTTCCCGTTTTTAAATTTAGAAAAAAGTATGATTTTAATGTAATAAAAATGAAATTATTTCATTTCATTATAAAAAAAAAAAAATACATAGATCAAATACGTTCGTATTCATAAAAACATTCAAGATTATCGAGATAGAACCTTAAGAGTCTGAGATCAACATAACAATCATTGCAAAAATTGTTTAAATTTATTTTAAATATATAAACTATTATGATGAAGACTTAAACATTCAGTATTTATTTTAATTTCAAAAAATTTTTGAAATTTCATCAAAGATTTAGTGTGGAGAGTTCCGGATAGAGAGCTATTATCAAGAGAGTTCTTTATTTTTGTTTTGTTTAAACCCTGCAGAAAAATGGACCAGATTTAGAATAGTTCTGAACTAGTTTCAAAAAGGGATAGTACTGGTCCCACTACAATACCGTTTTGCATTGAACAAACTGATGATTTTACGGGTTGATGTCATAGGAAAAGACATTTGTCCCTATAAATATTCCTTTTTCCCTATATCTGTGCTAGTTCCATTGTCAATGGTTTTAAATTGGTCCGTTTTAATACAGTCCAGAAGTGGTCATTTGTAAGCCCTATTATCAGCCTTATTTGGAACACGGGTTCGTACAGTATAACTAAAAGAAGTTCGTAATAAAAAAAACGGGCCACGACACGTTTTGAGCGAGTTTGCTTTTTGATTTTGTTAGTTAGTGCCTGCTGACAAGAAAAACTAAGAATATAAAAAGAAATTCAAACAGTTCTATGCTGAGCGTCTTTTGCACTAGTTCCAAGCTAACTCCAATTTCACTAGAAATACACTTGGTGGTTTTTCTAATTGTCTCCAAAATAAATGCTGAGAATTAACATCGAAAAATCCCTTTCAACACATGCCGCTTTGGTGAAGGCAAAAACTAAACGAAACTAATTTTTTTTTTTAAACATGGAAACGTATGGAAAATAAGAGGACATGGGACCGATGATGAAAATGATTTTTAAATCAAATTGCTTCAAAACTATCATTCGTTAAGTCAAACTTTTTAAAAATTTCTTCGTAAGCGGCAATAAGGAATTGTCTACAAGATGGCATAAAAAATTACATATTTTGCTTCGACAGGGTAGCTCTAAAATATAAAGCAAGGTACTTTACGTTTCATTTCTATTTTCGCCGTTTTTATCAATGTTTTCCCCGCCATCCCCATTTGAAAGAAAAATCCCGAAAAACGGGGAAAATCCCGCCACCTGGCAACTCTGATTCGGTTGTTGCTTTGTTGTTATTTTTAGCAGCAAATCAAGTCAGTTGCTGTTCAGCATTTGTTGACATAGCATCCCTTTGCGCAATTTTTTAAAATATAGCGGGAAAATACGTAAAGTTGCTCTTCGTTTTTCTCTGCTTTACACAAAAGTAAAAAATGTGATAGTATGTCTGTGCCCATCACTGCTTTAAAGAGATTCACTTTGACGTTTCATTGTTTTGCCTTGCTTTGTTATTTAACTTCACATTGGTTACATTCAACCATACTTCAAGTTGCCAACAGATGTGTAAAAAATTTAATGCGTTTATTTAAATTGTATACATTTTTCATAAGTTTGCTGAGCTATTTGACACACAACCTTACATTTCGTTAACTTGTTAACTTTTCTGTCGCTTTACAAAGTAACACAATCAGCAAAAATCATCGCTCACTTGTATCGCTACCTTGACAGCTGAGTACGCTGAACGTAGCCTTTGTAATTATTCGGCATTAACTTATAAACAGTGTTGCAGTTTTTAACGAATAATCGCTATTGACAGGGTTGCAAACCTATTTTAAACAGATTAGCAAGTAAATTAATGTTTAATCTCATTCTGAGGGGATTCACTTTTGTACCTCGCTAATCTCGTTAAATTCAACAAGATTAGCAAGTTAATCTCCTCAAAAGGCTATATCTCGAAGGTACTACTATCATTATCATTTAATCTCGAAGGTACTATAAATAATGCGATTTGATTTTAACTTAAAAACTGCCATTTAAGTTATCGTTCTGACAATTGTTTCTATAGTTTCGTAACGGGTTTGAAATGGGTCCCTCTAAACATAAAGCATGGAACTCCGCGCTGACGAACTCGTAACGAGCTCTAAACGGATTCACACAAGTTCTTGTGCACATTGGTTTATGGCATAATAAGAACCGGTACAAAAAGTTTTGCAAAATTAAAAACTGTTCTTTTAAAGAAATTTTGAATTTGATTTAATTCATATTTTTACCACAACTTAAATACATATTTAAATTACATTTACACAAAAAATATTATTAATTTATTGGCTGCTTTCCATATGCTCGTACCTTCCTTACAAGACCCTCCATTAAATGTTGTACAACCATTTCTGAAACTTCTGAAGAGATTTACGCCACATGGTTTTCATTTCAGGAATAGTTTTCGTTGCTATTCCAATTTTTTTAAGCTTTCCTTTCATTAAAGCCCAAAAGCGTTCGACTGGTCGCAGTTCTGGCATATTTGGTGGATTCAGATCTTTTGTCACATAATGAACATTGTGATCATTGTACCACTTCTGAGTGGCTTTGGCGTAATGTGCCGGGGCTAAATCAGGCAAAAACAATGTTGGACCAACATGGTGCCGTAAGAAAGGCAAAAGTCGTTTTTGAAAGCAATCTTTGACATAAAGATCTGTTTTTATTGTCCCCACTGTAAAGAATGGAGATGATTTTTTTCCACATTCGCAAATAGCTTGCCAAATTAATATTTTTTTTCTATATTTCTCTATTTGAACTGTTTTTTCAAAATCCTCAATATATATTCCAGGTGCCATGAAGTAAAATTGGTGACCAGGCAAAGTCCTTAAATCCAGTTTTACATACGATTCATCTTCCATAACAACACAGAAATTTTTGCTTGCAAGTTTTTTCTCGTACAGTTTTCGTGCCAAAGTAATGCTTTTTACCGCTTGTTTTTCGCTTCGTTTTGGAACTTTTTTTCTTTTTGTGCGTCTTAATACCATTGCGTTGCTTAATGCGAATTACCTGAACATGACTGGTCCTAGCTTTTTTGGCTACATCTCTGGTTGACATTGATCGATTGGATTTTACCAGAGCAACCACTTTCTTTTCAAGATTTAAGTCGGCAGACCCCTTCGGGCGCCCACTTCGCGGCTTATCTTGTACGAAGAGATGTTCCTTAAATCTCAAAACGGCTCTTCGTGCTGGATGGTAAGATGCTCCAGATAGTTTTGCTAGTTTTTTATTAGTAACTGTGGGATTTTGAGTTTAAATGTCCAAAATTTTTTTGCGAAGCTCCTCGTTCAAGTTCATTTTCTCATAACATACTCGACTGAACGTTACAACTGATAGGTTTTTAGAAATGACAGAGATTATTTAATACAAAAATTGAAAATCAAAGCCTATTTCATTTCTAGAAAAATTATAAAAAAAGGTTGAAAATTTGCAAAACTTTCTGTACCGGTTCTTAAATTGAAAAAAGGTTGTTCTTAAGAAAATTTGTAAGTAAACTGGTAGAATACTGAAAAAGGTCCACTTGTAATAAAACTACACACGTTTTTTTAGGGAATAATATAAGAAATGTATTTCATATTAAAGTTATATAAAAAAGAAATTGAAGACATTTTTAATATTTTAAATTGAAAAATAAAGGATTTTTTTTCAGTTTTTTGTGGGTAATAATCCTAAAAAAATACTGGTAACACTGCGACAAATTCAAACAATATTTAAATAATATAGGCACAGTTCTCCTAAATTTCACCAACTTTTGTTGTTAAGGAGGGACATAACATTCGCGGCAGAGAAAACCGATTTTTTTTCAAAAATTCATAACACAGTCAAAAACAAACATTTTTTCCAAATTTTTATTATTATTGTAAAGAATTGAACAAACTACAAGAAAAAAGTTCAAAACAATATATTTTTCACTTCAACATGGTTTTATAGAGCTTCAAACTGGCGGCAGGGAAAAAAACGGGGCCTTGTGGTTGCAGCACTGGGAGTCGCAAAAATTGTATCCGATCTGGAAAAAAAATAACTTTAGTAAAACTTAACAAAGTTGGTAATCGTAAGACAGGAGCTTTTTTAAAATTTTTTTTTCAATTTTTGGTGATGTTCCAAATTTGAAAGTGTGTTTTTTCGAAAAAGATATTGACAATTTTGAAAATATTGAAATATTGAAAAATATTGTCATACGATAACCAATTTTGTTAAGATTTAATAAAGTCATTTTTTTTCTAGATAGCGATTTTTCTCATAGCGAATAAAGTTAAAAAAATCGCAAAAAAAAAAAATTTCGTCAAAAAATGATCCCGCTAGGCCCGCAATCAGTACAAAAACATGGTTTCGAGATAAGCGCGTTCAAAGTTTGTGAACAAAGAAAAATTCAAGGAATAATAAAAATGTGTTCTCACTAATCCGGTTGTAACTTTTGAACCAGTAGGAATTTTTCCATGAATTTCCATTATCTTTAGAATATTTACTAAAATACAAAATTATAAAAAAGTCGATTTCAAAAAACGGCCAATGTCATGTCCCCCGTTAATATATTTGAACAAAAGCAGACATTGAAAAGTGGTTTTGAAAGATTGGAAGGGTAGTTTAATAACCATTAACCAATTTTGCTGAAGACAGCATTATAACGCGTCTTTTTTGGGAAAAATAAAAAAATTTATCTTTCTATGAAACTAATTGAAATTGTTTTTGAGATAAAGAATTAAGAGAAAACACACAAATATTGTTTTATGCTATGTTTATTGGTTTGCTTGAATAATATTTGCGAAATTTTCAATTTAAAAACAGTTAATCAAAAAGTGCCACTAAAATATAAAAAATTATTTTTATTGTGTTAGTTTACTTTAGAAACCGTATTGGTCCTCTTTAAGAAATACATTGTAATTTTTGATGAAATGCAAACATTTTTCGCACATCTAGAATCAGCAAATTATCTTTGAATATTAAAGAATATTTTATTAACAACATATAAATCATATTTGCCTTCACAATCTTAAAATCTTAAATCACAATCTTAAATCTTAAAGGGTGTGTTTTCTCTGCTACAAAAAAAATAACTGTCAATACGTTAAATTTTTTTATAGTACTCATAATGGTGTTATCAATGCGAGGGAAAAACTCATTCAAACTGTTCACTTAAGAAGCAAATGCTCTTTTGCCTAATTTTACAAAATTTACGAAATTTAATTGCGAAATCGGTACACTCTCTTCGGTGGGTGAAGGTATGAAATTCAGTTTAAGGACGAAATTAAAAATTTGATTTTTGAAATATTCGATGTTTTAAAAATTTAATGCATTCATATTATATTTTCTTTTGGGTGTTTATATATTCCTGTGTTTATATATTCCTATATGGGTTGGTGAGGCGAAAATGCTTTTCCTCAAATTTGTTGCTTGTGGTTACATGTGTTTTCGATTTCCGCTTCACTTCTATACAATTTAATTTTGATGAAACATCGTTCGAGTTGTGTAGGCAGGGAAAGCAAATATTTGTACGCTTCCGGTTGCATTATAAACTGAACTTATAAATAATTTTGCGCAGAAACATATATTAACTGGAATAAAAAAATGAAAAACATATAAACAAAATAGCGACATTTATGAAACGCGTTTTGAAATCTGTCGCAAAAAACATGACCGATTGCAATAACATACATAGATACATACTTACAAAAGCAAATATATGTGTAGGAAAGTTACTTTCATTTTAATGAAAAAAAAAATAAACAATTTTTTTTCGTTTAAATTGTAGAGTTTATAGTTATATAAATACACAATAACTTTCTTGCTTGTTATTTCAAAATCTTGTTATTTGAAGGAAACAAAACGAAACATCATGTTTTTTCTAGAAATAATGGGGTTGTCTTAAATAACGAACTAAGATTTAACATCCACTATGATAAAGTGTTGTCTATGTGTGGGTCACTAAAGCCATATATTGTGAATTGGTTGCATAATTTGGAATCCAGCTTTTGCGATACGCAGTGAAAGGTTTGAATTAATCCAGAAACAATTCTTTTTTTTAGCGCTGAGAGACAATTAGACCCAAATGATTTTATCAACTTAACACCCTATGAACAAGGGTGGTGAGTTGATAAATTAAAAAAAAAAAAAAAACAAATTGGCCATTTCAGCCCTTGAAAGGACTTTGACCGAGATTCTTATGATCAATTGTGTTGTGTGTGTTATTAAATGTTTGCACACAATTAACCGAGAACTGAACCTACTTGTTTTATGCCGAATCCGAACGGCTTATGTTCTCAAGAAGCTTTACATGGCATTATTTACGCTCTGAGGTTTGCCGAGAGGTGGAGGTGGTAACCGATCAGAAAAATTTTTTATTGAAAAAACTTTCCGCCGCGACTGGGATCGAACTCTGGCTCCGAGAGTGCTAAGCCACACACTTAACCTGCACGCCACGGTCAACACCAAGTTGATAAATTACCAGTAATTTTATCATATTGCATTTGATGTAATTTCTAGCGTCGTAGACATTGAATATATTTCCAATAAATTTTCATTTAATGACCCAGTAAGACGAATCTGGCAACACGTCTCTTAAATGAATACCAACACCACACTGTTTATGGACACAACGAGCCTAAAAGTAGATGCTGCAGAGTATTTAACAACATTGGCGACTGTTACTCACCTTCCATGTCGAAGCACATATTTAAACGTACCCTTTCCAAGTCTCTATTCCCTTCTTAGATCTCTTTCCCCATTCTTGATGTGCGCTTTTGTTTTCCTCCTCTTATTTTCTTTTTGGCATGGTTTGTAAAATTATGCCAATCCGGTGGGCAGAACATTAAATGATTTGAACTTAGAAACGAAAAATTTAAAAATTTTTAATTCGAAAAGCTCTCTTTTATTTTTGAAGCAAATCGAATATAATAAATTTTACACAATTTTTCTTTTGAATTGAAGTCATGCTGATGGTTATATCTACTGATTCTCTCTTCTTCTGTAAGCAACCATTATGGCCTTTTTTTACAAATTTAAACGATTGAAAAAAGCAAGAAAAATTGTAAGTTTTCAGATAAAGACAAAGGCTTTGGCAGTTGTAGTTTTGCGGATAAGTTTCTAAAACTGACTCCCAAGAGAATGTGAATAAAAATTATAACTTGATATCATTAATTGCACTTGATCTGAAATAAAAATATATTTAAAGTAGTTCCCTTGATCGACGCAGAGCAAATATTGCACATATTTCCCAGAAAGAGCATAACTCAGATTATGATAACGACTTTGACGCAAGACATAAAAGTTATCCTCAAGGACGGAATTCACAGGTTATAGGTTATACAACACAACCACATTTAGTAGAGTGAGCAATCTTCTTTCTTTCATGCCTCTAGATTGCCATTATGTAGAAACTGACTCTCTTAACATAGCTCTACGTTTTGAAATACTGAAATTACTATACTTTAAATCATTAAACAAAATATTCTCTAATAGTGATAATCCTCTTTGAACCACATATGCAAAGCTGGTTGGTGTTATAACGAAATCCCAATGCAGCACCATCATTAGCATAAGATGACCTATGCATTAGCATATGACCTCCATAAGATGGTATAGTTTTGACTTAAGTCAAATCATTTACTATCAGATGGCTATTAAAAACAGAATTTATGAAAGCATTTATCTCGTATCATATTGATTAGCCACGTATCACGATCTATATCACGGTTGGTGCAATCTATATATTTAATCATGTTTGTTATAACCTATCTTTAATATATTTTTAACTCTAAAAACGCATTTGTAAAAACGTAACCAAATAAAATTAAAATCTATTAACTTAACAAGAAAACAGAGAGTGCAATAGTAAAAGTCTGTTAAGATTTGTCTTTTAATTTTGAATATTTTTTTTTTTTTGAAAATTATATGTTCCCTATTTGTTAAAAAAAATTGTTTGTGCTGCTTTTGCCAGCAGAAAGCAAATATTTCTAATTTACTAGCTGTCTTTCATATTTCGACTTCTGAAAAATCAATTCAGTTTACAATAAAAAACAAACATTCGTAAAACTTAGAAAACCTTGAATTGTGGCTTACTTTATTTCTTACTTCTTTTAAAAAAACAAATCCCAATATTATATAATTTATTTTCCTACCTATTTTGATTTTCGAAGTCATATCGATTGAACTCCACTTAAACCCATTTGAACTCATAAAATTAAACTTCTTGTAGTTGAATTTGCCATTTCAACTATATATCATCTAAAATCGAACATAAAATATGAGTTATGGAAAAAACACCTTGTAAGCGAGCTCAAAACTATTTGTTTGTGGTGTCTCGTGGTTATCTTAAAAATAAGGGGTGATTTTTCAATCTTTTGTACTTGTCATACATATTGCTGAAGTGCAGCAGAAAATATTGCTTGTTTATTTCTAAAACTATTCAATTGTGATTTTTCATATATATTTTAGCAAGTGGAACATGATGTTTATGTGTTCATTTTCCATATTTTGCTATAAAAAAGAAAAATAGTCAAAATTACATTAAAGCCAAAGTTTGACGATTATCCTAATAAATTCATGTGAGGATTCAGGTTGATTCAAAGAATTCTTAAATATTGGAATACTTATATGAAAAGAAAAATTAAAATGTTTGGTTGATTTTTTGAAAAAATAAAATTTTTCATATAAAAATGCGTAAAGAGTAATTAGGTGGCAACACCCACCTGTCATGCAGTTTTGACATTTACACACAAACAGCACACAATAAACAACAACAAAATAAGTGAACATGCCAAAAGCTCACACGCTTTCTTGAAACTATGCCGCGCTACCAGTACTCAAGCGACTTAACTTTCCGAAAAATATTTAAATATTTTATGAGTATTGACGAGTCATTGCGTTAATTGAGGAAGAGTATTCATAATACTCATAGCCGAAACCATTTTAGCTCTCTTTCATTTAGATTCATGAGCAGTGCTGTCACTTTACCACAATTGTGGTAGATCTACCACTTTTTTCGTCTTTTTTGACGTCTACCACTTTCATCACCCACTAATTACCATTTTCCAAAATCTACCACTATTTCATATTGGTCATAATTTTTATAATAAGCCTTAAAAAAAAATTGGCCTTTTCAGCCATTGAAAGTACTTTGACCGAGCTTCTTTGATCACTGATAATGATAAACCTATTTTTATATAATAATTTCATGTTTTTGTTTCAATATATTTTTCAATAAATATTTTTGGAACATTTTATTGGATTATATTTAATTAAGATACTATATGTTAAAAACGTTATTTAATCCATGAACAATTAAAAAAAAATTGCAATTTGTTTTTCGGTTCTTGTTCCATTATTCCAAAATATTTTTTAAAATTTGACAGATCACGAAAACGCTCCTGTTCCTATGGGAATCCAAACCATTTTAATAATATCTGTATCTCCCATTCACAATTCGAAGTCAGAAATTTTTAAAACGCTTCTTTTTGCCACCTGAGCCAAAATAAAATTGCATCCTATCGCGTTTGCAAGTTCCCGAATTTTTCCAATAAACAGGAGAGAAATATTTTTGCAGCATTTTAAGGGATTCCCAGCTGACTGCATTTTGTTGAAATATTAGTTTAAAATATCTCAATGATTGTGTCTTATATTTTATAAGTGTGCCTAAAATTAAAGGTTTTGAATTAAATATTAGAACTTAGCTAACAATATTTTGCTTAATTGCTGATCCCAGTCTACTTTTGGCTTGTTCGAAGTTTGGTTTGTACTTTGAAACTCATGATTGGCAGCGGGTTTTATAAAAATAAGCAAAGCGTAGATATTAAAAAATCATTTGAAGTTCGCAAGCGAGAATATCTCAAAATTTATATAAATATGAGGTTTGAAAATTAAGATTATGATTGAACGAATTCATGATCTCCGAATCTAAAAGTATATGCCAAGAAGCTACTTGGTGATGATCTCTTTTTCTGGTGGCAGTCTTTATGTCTTTATGATCAGGTTTTCACTATTATTAATGGATGTAATTGGAAAATATTGGAAAATTATTTGAGAACTATTTGTTTTTTATTTCAATTATATTTAATAAACGTCAAAGTACAGTACAATTCTGTGTCGACAAGGAATAGCAGCTAAATTCATTTTCAGAATTTCAAAAGAGCATTTTTGAGATGAAAATTGCTCACTAATATCAGGGTACCATGATTTTTGTTGTTTAGATTTGATAGTCTCAAAAATTTAATTTTCAAGTTAGAAACATAAAAATTTGCGTACAAGTGTATTTCGTTGCGAAAAAAAGCAATAAAAGTAATGACTTCATTTTGTCCTAACTCGACTTAAGTTTTATTCCTTGTCCATACAGAATTATGCCATAATTTTAATGAGATTACAGCAAATAAATAAATTCTTTGTAGAAAGGAAAAAAATCTATCACTAATTGTTTAAATCTACCACTCTTTTTGGCACATTCTACCATTATTTAAAATTTTAAAGTGACAGCACTGTTCATGAGTATTAATTGCTCAGAATCTCTCTTTGGCGTGAGTGGATTGAATTAAAGTGGCGTGCGTTGAGGGTTGAATGAATATGAATACTTATTTTTGATGAATGTACTCTGAATAACGAAAAAGCGACTCGCTGCAGGTCTCTGTTGGGGACGAAAGAGATTTAAAGTTTTGCAATATTATTTTTCCAATCATCAATCAAACAACATCAACGAAACTGCATCATTAGCTAAATTTTTTTAATAGTGGATCTTGTGAGTTTTGAGTCTTAGTCACTCATATATTTCGACATTTGAAAGGGAAAAGAATTTCTTCTAAACTAAAAGGTTGTAAATTGTAATCTGGAAGAAATGACTAAATTACTTAAGAGAATAAGAAACAGAAGTGGTGCCCATGGGGAATTTGAAGAAGAGTATATTATAAACTAGTAAGGTATATCTTCGACTTGGCCGAAGTTAAAATACCCCCACGGCCGATTCCTTAAGGGGGTCCTCTGGTAATCCGAAAAATTTTTTCGATTTTTTTTTTTTCGATTTCATATTTCTATTGCTCAGATACTCAAAAACATTTTCCCAAAAGGATTTTTCGAAATTCGAAATAGTTTAGGAGATACAGGCATTTTTGTGTAGGTATGTTTTCGTCAAAATAACGCATCAGCAAAGTTGTTTATTTGCCTGCAGTCATTAGTCGAAAATTCTGTGGAATTCTTCCAAAATATGTATTGATATTACAAAATATACACACACAGTATGTATACATGCATGTTTTGATTTAGGGGTTGAAATGATTTTGAGCCCAGGTGTTCACATGAAAGAAGCAAACGAACGAGATTCAGTTTATTTTCGAACGCTGAAAGCTACGCGTGCGCGATAACTGCTGTTGTAAAATAAAAGAAAAATCGTTTTGTGTTTTTTTTTTTGCTATGGATAAAAAAAGCCACCCAAACGCGCCGCGTAAGTACGCGTATCGAACAAAAAAGAGGCATTTCCGTGGAAACCAGCACTCCCAAGTAGAGGACACCGACTTTGCCAGCACATCGGCCAAAAAATTGAAGAAAACGCAAGACAATGAAGCCATCATCGAAAACAACCTCCAGTTCTGTTTCTTGGAATTTTTTTCATTGTTCCAAACGCTTGCTGCTCTGGTTATCTGCGCCCAATGTAAACAAAAAATTCGATTTGGAAAAACATGCACGGTTAAAAATTTTGGACTAGTTTTTAATCCAAACTTTGGTTTAAAGGAATTTTTAATCCAAAAAGTACTATTTTTTATTCCAAACTTAAGTTTAATTTGTTTTAAATCCAAAAAAGTTTAAGTTTAAGACTATTTTTGGACTACAAATTTACATTAAGGTAGTATTTTCAGGAAAAATTATTTATGTTACCTAAGATTGAAAACTACTACTACTACGAAATTTGCGCTAAATATAATAGTTTATGTTGTTAAAGCAACCGAAGTTTATTTTTTAATTAAATGAAACAAATTGTTTCTTAAAATCTGAACCAAAATATTATTATATTCATTATTACATTAAGCAGTAATTCATAATACATAATAAGGGTATTCATGCAAAGCGGCAAGCTTGTATTTTGGGCAATTAGTTATTTTTATCAGTCGATTGTGCATTTGGAGAGACTTGTGAACTTGTTAACAGTCAACTTTCAGCATACATATAAACAGCTGATTGCTGGTTACACGGTTAAAAATTTTGGACTAGTCTTTAATCCAAACTTTGGTTTAAAGGAATTTTTAATCCAAAAAGTACTATATTTTATTCCATACTTAAGTTTAATTTGTTTTTAATCCAAAAAAGTTTAAGTTTAAGACTATTTTTGGACTACAAATTTACATTAAGGTAATATTTTCAGGAAAAATTATTTATGTTACCTAAGATTGAAAACTATTACTGCTACGAAATTTACGCTCAATATAATAGTTAATGTTGTTAAAGCATCCGAAGTGTATTTTTTAATTAAATGAAACAAATTGTTTCTTAAAATCTGAACCAAAATATTATTATATTCATTATTACATTGAGCAGTGTTTCATAATACATAATAAGGGTATTCATGCAAAGCGACAAGCTTGTATTTTGGGCAATTAGTTATTTTTATCAGTCGATTGTGCCTTTGGAGAGATGTCAGCTGTTAACTTGTTAACAGTCAACTTTCAGCATACATATAAACAGCTGATTGCTGGTTTGTGATATATCTGGTTTGTGTAAACGGTTCTCCATACATTTCATTTATAAGGCTGATAAACTTATACGGTTTATATCATTTATAAGGGCATTGCCCATTTGCATGAATACCCTTAATGTATATATAGTGAAGTTTATGGCAATATAATAATATGTTCACACGAAGGCGTTTTGGCTGAAAAGCCAACGAAAAGCAGCTCTTTATTTGACAGTTCTCCTATGGCGAAAAGCTGAATATTATGTAGCTTTCCAGCTGAAAAGCCATTGGCACGGACGCGACATTCGCACGGTTTTAATCACTCGAAAAACAAGAAAGAAACAAAAAGAACCGATATGTATTTTAAGTGTTCTAACGCGATGAAAGAGTGCTACATTTTATAAAAATATTGGCAAGATTTAGTACAAATTAGTTCAAAGTACGCGACAAAAAAAAAAACGAGTTTTTTTTAGCTCGTATAGAAATATGCAAAATTTAGCATAAATTAAGTGTAAGAACTTTTTTTAATATATATATATATATACATGCTTATGGAGGTCAAAGAATAACTTTTCTTCGTAGACTTATGAAATATGAGAATTATCTCTTACCTTTTTTTCTCACGAGTTCTCACCTTTGTGGATTAAAAAGTAATCCTTTTATATTTTTAACTTTTTTGGACTAAAATCTAATCCTTTTTGGATTATAATATTTTATACTTTCTGCGGATTAAAAATTATTCCTTTTTGGATTAAAAAATTTTAAACTTTTTGCGGATTAAAAATAAGTCCTTTTTGGATTGGAAAATTTAAAACTTTTCATCGGATTAAAAAGTAATCTTTTTTTGGTCGTGTCCTATATGTAATCCAAAAAAGATTAAAATTTAGCCCAAGATTTTTAACCGTGTATTGATATATCTGGTTTGTGCAAACGGTTCTCCATACATTTCATTTATAAGGCTGATAAACTTATACGGTTTATATCATTTATAAGGGCATTGCCCATTTGCATGAATACCCTTAATGTATATATAGTGAAGTTTATGGCAATATAATAATATGTTCACACGAAGGCCTTTTGACTGAAAAGCCAACGAAAAGCAGCTCTTTATTTGACAGTTCTTCTATTGTGAAAAGCTGAATATTATGTAGCTTTCCAGCTGAAAAGCCATTGGCACGGACGCGACATTCGCACGGTTTTAATTACTCGAAAAACAAGAAAGAAACAAAAAGAACCGATATGTATTTTAAGTGTTCTAACTCGATGAAAGAGTGCTACATTTAAATAAAAATATTGACAAGAATTAGTACAAATTAGTTCAAAGTACGCGACAAAAAAAAATAAGTTTTTTGAACTCGTATAGAAATATGCAAAATTTAGCATAAATTAAGTTTGAGAACTTTTTTTAATATATATATACATGCTTATGGAGGTCAAAGGATAACTTATCTTCGTAGACTTATGAAATATGAGAATTATCTCTTTCCTTTTTTTCTCACTAGTTCTCACCTTTGTGGATTAAAAAGCAATAGAAGTAATAAAAGTAATATTTTTAACTTTTTTGGACTAAAATCTAATCCTTTTTGGATTACAATATTTTATACTTTCTGCGGATTAAAAATTATTCCTTTTTGGATTAAAATTTTTAAACTTTTTGCGGATTAAAAATAAGTCCTTTTTGGATTGGAAAATTTAAAACTTTTCATTGGATTAAAAAGTAATCTTTTTTTGGTCGTGTCCTATATGTAATCCAAAAAAGTTTAAAATTTACTCCAAGATTTTTAACCGTGTGTATGCGTGGAGTCGGCTTCAAAGTGAGTCTGCAGTGAAAATGTAAAGCTACACAGTATATTAATTCTTCGCCGGTGGTCGGTAAATCTTTTGTTGTAAATCGCCGGTTGATATATGCCATGAGATTGCTTGGAATAGGGAGAGAAGGTATTAATATGTTCTGCGGATTAATGGACATATGCCAAGGATTGGGCCTTGATGCGTACTATGGCACCTTGAAAAACATGCATGTGTCTGCTAAAGCAGTTTACAAGCAGTACCTGTTGAATGCGGTTAAAGAAGAGCAGGAACAGCAGAAAGAAAAAAATCCTGACTGTGACTCCTCATTGCTGACCGTTTCAGGGGATGGCACCTGGAAAAAACGGGGATTCTCGTCTCTTTTTGGTGTCACTACGCTCGTCGGTAAACATACCAAAAAAGTGGTTGACTCCGTTGTCAAATCAAGCCTTTGCCAGGCATGCAAAATGTGGGAAAAAAAAAATGACTCTGCAGACTTCGAAGAATGGTACGAATCGCACCAGAAAACATGCACAAACAACCACAGTGGGAGTGCGGGCAAGATGGAGGTAGATGCCGTGAAGGAAATGTTTGCCTCATCACCGTATAACGGCGACCCCGTTGTCACAAAAAAGGAGTGCATCGCCCACGTGCAAAAACGCATGGGCACACGGCTGCGCAAGGCCAAAAAAGAAAACAAAGGCATCGGTGGAAAAGGCACTGGCAAACTGACAGACAAAGTCATAAGCGAGCTGACTACTTACTATGGACTTGCTATTCGACGTAATAAGGACTCTGTGGAAAACATGAGAAAAGAAATATGGTCAACATATTATCACAAAAGTTCAAGTGATAGTAATCCACAACATATGTATTGCCCACCTGGTGAGTCCAGCTGGTGCGCCTATCAAAAGTCAGCAGCAGAAGGCTCATTAGCCTCATTTCACCACACGTACGCCCCACTTGATGGAAAGGTTCTGCAAGTAATGAAGCCCATATACGAAGCGTTATCATCCGACGATCTACTCAACCGATGCACTGGAGGTGAAACGCAAAATTGTAACGAATCGTTCAACTCGCTTTTGTGGACCTTTACGCCGAAACATATCCACTGTGGTGCTACCACAGTCGAAATCGCAAATTTTCTGGCAACCTGCATTTTCAACGAAGGCTTCACAAGTATTTTAAAAATAATGTCAACAATGGGTATTGTCATCGGCCCACAAGCCGAGATGTATGCTGAATCTCGCGACGGAAAACGACTTCAACGCTCAGAGCTAAAAACGTACGCATCATCGAAAGAGGGTCGCACAGCCCGCAGAGCCCAAAAAGCCATGGAAAACTCGTTTTATGAGATGGAGGAAGGCACACTTTATGGGGCTGGAATTGCCGGTTAATATTCGTAAGTATTGTATTAAAAAAATATGTGTTAATGTCATTTGTGTGCCTCAAAATTGAAGTCAAAACTTTAAACGCGTTTTTCTCGAAACCATGTTTTTCAAAACTTTGCGCACGATAACTCAAACAGTTTTTGACCGATTTTGATATATGAGGCATGAAACGACGCAGAATTTACGCCGCTATAGTCCCTACCTCAAACTTGCCGAAAAAATAATGTTTACTATTTTTTTTCTACACTAGACTACAAAAAAAAGGTCGAAATTCGATTTTTCATTTTCAAAGTGGCGGCTCCCCCCCTAAAAAAATTTCGATTTTTGTTTCCGAGGAAGGGGCTATAGGGACATTCATTCTAAGTAACTGAATATTTTTTTTTTTTTTTTCAGACGATGTTTACTCTTGGAATCGTGCGCAATTTGGACCCACCTTTTTTCCGGAGAACCTCGTTACCAGGCCGAGAACTTCCTGAACGGTCCATAAATTCACTTTTTCAAAATTTTGTATTTTTTTCAATAAATTAAGCTACCCAAATCAAAAAACGGAACTAAAATATCTTTACTCGTTCTCTTTCCACAATATTTTGAAAAAAGGCTAAAATTTTGCATAGATTACCAGAGGACCCCCTTAAGGGCAGAAAATTCTTAAATTGGAGCACTTTTTGTATGAGATCAAAAGTTTTTATTATTTTTATGTGTCTAAAATACATACATATATATCAAATTGTTTTCCTGTAGCTTAAATATAAGCCTTTTTGTATAGCTTTCAATTTTGAATTTGCATGAGAGGTTGGCGTGTTTGCCTATTTAAAAAGTTTTCACTATTATGAGTTCTATGAGAGGTGGGCGTGTTAGTGGTGATGTCGCTCATTTTTTTAACACACCTTAGTTTTTATATAAAATACACAACTACCGAATTTCAGTTGTGTAGCTTAAATATTAGCCTATTTATAGAGTTTTCACTATAGTGGGTTGTATGGGAAGTGGGTGTGTCCGTAGGCGGATTACGCCTACTTTTCTAACAAGTCTTATTTTTGATATGAAATGAATTAATATCTTATTTTATTATTGTAACCTTGGCAGAAGCCTCTTTATATAGTTTTAAATTTTGGGGTTGTATGGGAGGTGGGCGTGTTAGTGGGTGGATGACGCCCATTTTTCTAACACACTTCAGTTTTGATATAGAACACACAAATACCTAGTTTTAGTTTTGTAACTATAATATTAGCCTCTTTTTAGAGTTTCCAATTTTGGGGTTGTATGGGAGGTAGACGTGGTTTTCATCCGATTTAGCCCATTCTCGAACTTGATCTTAGTTTTTAAAAAAAGCTTAAATGTCGAATTTCAGTACGATAGCTTCACTTACGGCTGCAATCGTGTGCACAGACAGACGGACAGACAGACGTACATGGCTTAATCAACTCAGGTGGTGATCCTGATCAAGAATATAAACACTTTTCTATACCTACCACGCCTACTTTTGGGCGTTACATACGTCGTAACAAAATAAATATACCCCTTACGCAGTACGCCTGGGGAAATAAAAATGACCAAAGATTTTTGAACTTTGTATGTGTAATTTTGGGTTACACGAGCCTACTGAAGTACAAAAAATAGTTTTGATGTATCAATAAGAATTATAATTTGCAAAATAAATATTGAATATTTAAAAAATATTTATCTTATTTAACTTATTTTGAGTTATATTTTGTAAGCTGAGTCTTGTTGAAAATGGAAGAATATTACTTTGTGTACAGATGCTCCGTGCAAAATTATAAAATTAAAACTAAGCATGAGCTAAGAACAAATAAATCCTTTTTTTTCGTACCACTTTCTACACTATTTTAGTACTTAAGCATATTTCCTGAGTTTTGCTCTCTCACTTATTTTTTCTTTTATCATATCTGCTTTTTTTTTCTTGTGCTCCTTTCAAATGCTGACAGATTGTGCGCCCGGTGAATGCTTTCCTGATTGTGGATGTTCAAAATGATTTTATAAGTGGTTCCCTGGATATCAGCAACTGTAGCGCACAGCAAAAAGGACACGAGGTGAGTGCGAAAGTTGAGAAAAACAAAAAGCAAAATATCAAATGCATAGCTTATAGCGTGTTGATGCTGGTCGAAATAAGTCAGAAAAGAGTGAAAATCAAGGGATAAAATAACAAGGAAACACTTTACTTAAGTAGCTTCCGTCAAAGCTGTTGCAACTTTGTAGCAGGATATAAATTTCCGTTTTAGTACTTTGTTGTTGCTACCAATGTATCAGTAGGTGAAAATAATTTTGTTTATATTTAAATAAGATTTGTTTTTTCTTATGGTTAATAATTATTCTTTATTTTTGATAGATTTTGGAGCCAACAAATTATCTGCTGGAAACAGTGGAGTTCGATGCGGTTTTCTACTCCTTGGACTGGCATCCTAGTGATCATGTCTCATTTATTGATAATGTCAAAATTCGTGCCATGGATGAGAGCTCTCCGGTTAGTTGAAGTTGTTGAAATGGTTAAATAGATGGGTTGATTAATTTTTTCTTGCTTGTTTGCAAAACAGTTGGATGCTGATACTGCGCAAGTTTTCGATACCGTTGTCTTTGCAGGTCCACCTCCAATGAAACAGCGTCTGTGGCCGCGTCACTGTGTGCAGGATTCCTGGGGCGCAGAGCTGCACAAGGATCTAAAAGTTGTTGATCATGGCATCAAAATTTACAAAGGCACTAACCCGGAGGTAGACTCTTATTCAGTCTTTTGGGACAACAAAAAACTATCGGACACATCGCTTAATGCCCAACTCAAAATGAAAGGCGCTACGGATATTTATGTGTGTGGTCTGGCCTATGATGTCTGCGTTGGTAGGGTTGTCATATTTTATTGATAAATAACGAAAAATAATTACATTCAAACATTTATTTTTTCCAGGTGCAACTGCAGTGGATGCGCTCTCAGTCGGCTATCGCACCATTTTGATCGATGACTGTTGTCGTGGCACCGATTTTCACGACATTGAGAACACCAAAGATAAAGTCATCACTAGTCATGGCGTTGTTGTGCATTCCAATGAGGTAATTCTGAAAAAAAAACTACTAAAAATTTAAATTATTATAACAAAAAATGCATGCAGGTTAAATCCATGGCTGAGGGTCGTGATCGTCGTCCTGAGCTTGGCTATAAATTGGCTATGGAACTGAAGAATCCAGATTCAGTGCTTTCGCAGCGAAATGGTATACGTCCAACGGCAGAATAAACCAGATCACTTCTTCCTGAAATTAACATAAATTTTCCTTAAAAAGACAAAAATAGATTATTTTCAAAATAGCTTTTTGCTGCATCTATATCTAGAAACATAACTAAGTTTAACTGGTTAAGCAAGCAAGCAATCCGGCTTCAGCTGAATCGAGCTGTGCATCTCCTAAAGCATCTCTGGCAGCATCACACACATTGTTAATTCTTAGTAACATAAACTTAGATACTCCGATGCATTTGCATTTCTTTAGCCTGTAACTCTAAATGTTCCTGAGTTATGTGCATAAAAATGCATCTGACAACAAATATTCCATGTATTAGAGTTGAACATTATTTTTACGAAAATAAATCACATATCAAAGCTGAAAAATAACGATTTTTTTTTTGTTATTACAAAGGAATTCATTTTTTTCAAATGAACCATAAAGTTGTCATGCTCTAAAGCGTTTTTAGTTTTGTTTCTTACACATTTTTTAAAACAGCTCTTTCTAATTTTTCAGTTTTATTAGATACGTTATTGCGTAGTTTTCAATTTGCTTCCAACATAAAATTGAAATATTTTTGTGCATTTATCTACAGTTATACCTTGATTAACGTCGTCTCTATTTGCATCTTCTCGATTTACGTCGTACAAAAAATTGTTCTTTTAAAACTCAATTTACGTCGTCACTCGATTAACGTCGTCTCTGTAGAGGCGACGTTTGTTTAAATTTTATATGTAATATGTATGTGTTTGTACTCGTTCACTTTTATTACGAAATTCGTGCTAAAACAAAGTGAAGTATGAGATCGAAAAGTAAAATGAGTAAAATTGGATCCCAGTTATAAAAAAGCGAAATGCTATATCATTAAAAACGAAACTCGAAAATATTTGATGTCATGAGCTTGGAAAAAAGGCTTCTAAAATTGCTAGCGTGATGGGTCTGCCTCCGACTACAACAAGAACGATTATAAAAAGTAGTTACAATATTCGTTCAAGTACAGCTGGAGTGCGTTCCCTCGAAACAATCACTAAAATAAGACCGGCTTTGTTGGAAAAGTTGGAGAAGGATCTAACTATGTTGATAAAAGATATAAATGATAAAAGTATTCCTATATTTAGTAAGAACCCAGCAGTATTTGGCACTAGTGCAGAACTAACAATTTCACTAGCCCCTAGGTAGCCAGTACTAGTTCTACTTCAATCTACTTTCTTTGCATTCAACTGGCGAATTTAACGTAAAGATGTCATAGGAGGTAGTCAATTGCTACCTTTAACATTACCATTCCCTAGCCACTTCACTAGTGCTATAGGGCAATCTTATTCGCTAGTCAGAAATATAAAAAAACAAAAAACCTAGGCATTGAGACAACAATGTTCAGTTAAATTGTTTTTATTTATTACAATTTTGTATTCACGTTGTTCAATGAAATTGAAAGGCCTCATATATCATGTTTTTTTCCGAAAAAGTTGCTTTGAATAATATCAGCCATTTTCATGAGAGAAAGCCGAAAAAAACATATACAATAAACAGTACGAGCTTGAAGTAGATTCAACTGACCCGTCTATGCATTACCTAGGGACAGAAAAGTAGCTAGTACGCAAAGAACTAGTAAAGTAGCTAGTGATAAGTAGGCAATTGGTTACTCTCAATACTGGCGGGAAGCTATCGATTTTTGTTTCAATGTGAATAGCTGGAGAAATTCAAGAAAAGAGCACACCTTCATAACATAAAAGTTGTCGGTGAGTCTGCAATTGCTGATAGTGAAGCAGCTAAGATTTTTCCAGAAAAGTTGAAGCAACTGATTGATGAAAAGGGATACATTCCTCAGCAAGTGTATCCCCCCCCAGCTTTTCTGTATGTATGTTTTGTTTATTTTATTGATTTTTAAAAAAATAGTTCTGAATAACTTTGTATTTTTTTTTGTTCTGATTTTATATTAAATAAACTATTTTATATTAAATAAACTTCATTTTAATGTGTATTTTTTGTTTATTTTATTGATCTTTTAAAGATAATTTTTAATGACTTTGTTCTGATTTTATATTAAATAGAGTTTCAAGCAGAGTTTCAATCTTTTTATATGAAAGAATTGAATTTCTTTTTACGTCAACTTTTTCGGAACGAATTAAAAAATAAAGGAAGGTATTACTGTATTTCAGTCGGAATTGTGCCTGGCAGTCAATTCAATAATATTTTCCAATATCATATCGAATTTACGTATCAAAAAATTCGTTAATGTCAGTGTATTTTTTGGAATATACCAGCGACAACAAGAAGAAAAATAACAAAACCAAAATTATTCAACGACTTTAAGAAAGTAAAATTTAACATAAATAAATTTTTCTGAAAAATAGCAATTGCTTATAGCCGAAAATCACACGTGTTCGTGTATCTTGCATAGAAAATATCTAATTTTATTAAACAATATTTTGTATAACAGCTCTAAAATTATTGTTAAATTTGAATTTGTTAACAAATTTAACAACTCAACTGCCTAACTAAAATTTTGTGTTTCAGAAAAATATAGAAAATTTATGTTTTTGCCAAGTTTCTCTGCATTAAAAGTTCATTAATATTCCACGTTTTTAGCTATATCATGCGTATCATAATATATCATGTATTCATGCAAAGATAATGAAACACTAAAAAAATAAAAATTATGATAATGGCTGATTCCACAACAATGAGGAACGGAAACATGAATCTAAAATACTCTCAATTGAAATAATTTTTGGTTCCCGCATTAAAATGAAATCTAAAGTTACTCGTGTTGCAAAATTATTTTTAGTTTTAATGCTTTTTATGTTTTTTTTGGCAATTTCAGTAAACAAACTCCAAGTTGAGGAAAACTTCAAATATTTTGTTAAGATTTGTAATCTTGAAAACAGCCATCTCTCGATACATATTAAAAAAATAATAAGGTTAGCAATGTTAAAACAGATAAACAGTTTATAAAAAGGATTGGTTACTGCATTAACAAAGAAAAAATATTTAAACTGAGTGTTTTTTCAGTGTCACACCCGTCCCAGAAAAATGCTATAGTTTTCCTAAGAAGGAACATGGACTTATGATTAAAATGAAACTTTCCTTAAGTAAGGATATTGATGTTTTACACAAATTTGTAAACTTTTTTTATTAAATAATTTCTTTTTATTCTTCATTTCCGTTACAAGAAGTTGGCCACACCCGGAACGGTTTACAAAATTTGTTTTCTAATAATGAAATTTTTGCATGTAGGTATATGAATAAATACTTTGATTAAAACTAGTTTTGTAAATTCATGTATAGCAAAATGCGAAAAAATTGTTTGCAATAAAATATTTTTTCTTAAATACAATACATTAATTATAAACCTATTTTTTTTAATTTTGGTATCAAGAATATGTGATGGTTATTTTATCCAATAAGTTCTTATATATAATTCCGTCATAATTTGTTCGTATGTGTGGAGCAAGTTGTTATATCTTACAACTTACCCCTCAAAATTGTTACAACTTGCCCCGCAGTATAATTTTTGACAAACATATTAATGTATAAAAATCAACTTAATTTGAAGGAAAAAAATATATATCAGTAAACTTTAATAAAATATGATCCGATTAAAATTCATTTTGTTTTAAAAATGTTTAAGACGCTTTCAAAAAGTAAAAAATAAAAAAAGAAATAGAGCCTATATTTATGCCCACACGATGTAAAGTCCGATGAGAAACTAACGGGTCTCGTATGAAAGAGCGCGTAATATAGGATGAAAAAAAAAGAGACTTGTAAAAAAAAAAGGAAAAAGTTTCGATAGTTTCGTAAGTGTAGACGTAGAATTCCGTTTAAAGGCTCAACCAAGTTATGGGTCAACCAAAATAGACGAGACGAGACGTAACGAGTAAATTCAAGCATGCGTGAAACAATGTTATTAACCAAAAATGTATAATGTATTTGATCGAAACTGAACGAAACGTTTGACTAGACGCTTTGTTCCGTAAGAACCGAACTTTTACCATCTCAACTCGTCAGCAACAACTGTATGTAGAGTATGTTTCATCAAGTTTTGTTGCATTTTTATCAATTACCCTAGTAGCACAAACAGTATTTATAGGTTCTTTTACAGACCTTTTAAAGATAATTACAAAAACATGGAATTGTATTTATATGTTCTTTATAGGAGCTTATAAGGCCAATTTGGCGTATGGATTATAAAGTCATGTTCCCCTCCATGACTTTCAAGACAAATGTCTTGTGTAGAGGTATTTCAAAGGACTTTAAAATACTCCTTACAAAGACTTAAAAAAGAGTTGCGCAAAAAATAAATATAAAAAACTAAATTTTTAATTTTTTTTTTCTCTTATATGTTACAATTTATTTTAAATATGATTGTTATTATAAAGCCATTATTATTATACTTTTAAAATTTTATTTGTACTTACCTGTTATAACCGGATTCGAACCAACGTCATTACGCTCCATAGTCATGCACGCTATCCACTAGGCTATATGTGACATGTACAACTCTACGTCGAAGACGAATCATATTTTTCATTGGTTTGTCTTGATAAAGTCTTTAAATATAGCGTTATAAAGCAATAACATGAAGAAAAGTATGCCGTCGTTCAAAAAATCATTTGCAGTCAATTTCGACGCATACAAGTTTTTTTTTCAAGTTTTAAGAAATTGTAGATATGATTCGATCTTGGAGAAAAGTTAAAAGAAGCAAGATCAAGCAAAAAAAAAAACAAGCAAAATTTAAAATTTTTTCGATCATTTCGTTAAGTTTGATAGGTTGAGTTCATTGACTTAGTTGAAAAGAAGGCGAAACAAATGCACGTTCCATTGGTGCCACTTTCGTCTCAGCCCGATATATATTTAGTTTGCGAGCTACAGTATGTTAAACTACTAATTTCAAATAAAAATTTAGATCCCGATTTTTAAAAAATCGTATGGTAACTATATTTCACGCTGAGCACATGTCCTTTTCATTAGTGCCACTCTCGTCACAGTCCGATATTTAGTTTGCGAGCTACACTTTTGTCTCTGTTCGATGTATAGTTTGCGAACTACACTGGCTAGTGCTAGTGGGATGTGGGATCCAAATTAAATTGCATTAAAAACAAAAATTAAAATTTTACGCCATCAATTGGGTAAAAGCATAAAAAGAAATATGATCCAACTCGTTTTTTTTCATAAGAAATAAATCTAACCGGATCACAGACCCATTTCGTTATATTTAACAGTTTGACTTCATTGACTGAGTTGAAAAGAAGTTCATGACCTCTGGTTTCAAAATAGAGCACTTAGTAAACTAGAACAGAAGTGCATACATAAACCCAATGCGAACCAATGCTTACAATGCTACCAATACGAACTAGGACTTCCAGTTTCACGTAAGCACGTGTTACACGTGTTCACGTGTTTTTAAAAAATCAAGTGAAAACACAAAACTCAACTACAGGTGTCTTTTATTCACGAACTACAACTGAAGTTTGTATTCACGTGAAAGTGCCAATGACCCACTTGTGACCTCAGATAATCCCACTGCATCCGATTGGCCATTTTGGTCCAAAAGTTCCATGGAAACCATAAAAGTATCAATGACCCACCTGTGACCTCAGATAATCCCACTGCATCCGATTGGCCATAGAATCATCTATTTTGGACCAAATGTTCCATGGAATCCATAAGTGCCAATGGCCCACCTGTGACCTCAGATAATTCCACTGCATCCGATTGGTCATAGAATCATCTGTTTTGGTCCAAATGTTCCATGGAACCCATATATGTTCCAATGACCCACCTGTGACCTCAGATAATCCCACTGCATGCGATAAGCCACAGAATCATCCATTTTGGTCCAATTGTTCAATGGAACCTATACATGTACCAATGACCCACCTGTGACCACACATAATCCCACTGCATCCGATTGGCCATAGAATCATCCATATTGGTCCAAATATTCCATGGAACCCATAAATGTGCCAATGACCCACCTGTGACATCAGATAATCCCACTGCATCCTATTGGCCATAGAATCATCCAAATGCTCAATGGAACCTCTAAAACTGCCAATGACCCACCTGTGACCTCAGATAATCCCTTTGTGTCTCTTTATTATCGGTTCATAGTTCGAAACACGTGTTTGAGCTGAAGCTCTAATACGAACCAATCAGTTCGTGCAAAATAAAAACAATACAAGCATAAACAACGAAACAAAAACAAAGAAATCAGCAGGCACAGCAGGTACATTATAAGCAGCTGATGATCGACTTTCTTAAATAAAAATATGTATTTTTCTTCTTATATTTTACTATTTTGTGACTTTCATATAATAGTGACAAAATCCAAAATTAGATATTTATTCAGCGCAGGATATATTTGATATTTTAGCATATATTTTATCTTTGAACGATAAGTATTAAAGGGTGTAGGTATACCCCAAAGTATTAGCCAAAAACGTTGCATGACCTTCAAAAAATCTGTTAAAACGACCTCATACAAACCGTAAGACGTAATTCTATGTCAAAATTTTCGTATTCTAAGCAAAAATAGAGTGTTACAACTTACCCCTGTTACAACTAGCCCCCTATTATGATTTTAAGACGTACAATTTAAAATAGCATTGTTGAATTTAATTTCGACATTTTTAGAAATATTAATTTCCTTCATAGTTAACAGAGTTTTTCATTTTTTTACACGTGCCATTACAAAGGCTGATATCTAAATATTTAACACTAGATTATGCCTGATTTAACTTCTGAAAAAAATATTTCTCTGATACTCCATAATAATCAAAATAGAAACCACTTCCTTTTATTCAAATTTGTTTTTTTCCTGTTATATGCGTAAGAAAGTTGCGCACGTAAGCAAATATATGGGTAGTTCTAAGAATTTTTTCTTAGTTATAATTTAATAATCATGATTTTAATACTTTAAACCTGTAAGATTAGGGTGTATTTGTAACAAGCAAACGTTTGTTACACCTAAAAACAAGCAAGTCTGGTATATAAAACTTAGCATATTCTTGATCAGCGCTACCTCGGGGTCGATTAAGTCTGTCTGTAAAACATCCACGAACACACCCATACTATTCACAATACCGAAAACACCATTAAGACATGTCAGCTACAGGAATACAACTTGGAATGTGTAAATTTTTCTTCAAAAGTTAAATGTTTATAAAATATGTGCTTCATCTGCACACGGAAACTCCCATTTGCAATTGCAATTATTGAATTTTGAAAAAGTGGGTTAAGGGCTAGACTGACTTTAAACTTTCTTTTCTTTTTAGGAATTGATTAAATTTTGTCTAGTAATTCAACAATAAAAGAAATAAACCAGAAAGAAATTCAACGATTGGATATAGGCGGGCTTTCGGGCTTTAAAATATTTTTCAAAGTTTGGCTTTGAGAAAAAATAAACACTTTGGTGGGCAACGTTTTGATATTATAAACTTTGAGAAAATATAATAGTTTCTTATGCTATCAAGATTGTTTCCTGTACTAATCCCTTTAATTTATTTTAAAAGTCATTTCTACTCTAAAAGCTTTTTAATTGTTAAACTAAAATTTTGTTATTATTTTTTAATTGTCTTTCACGGGTCTTAAATCTCGTGGTTTTAAGCAAGATAATGTTTAGATTATACCATTACCTTCCTATGAAAAGCTAGATAATGCTGGACTGCTTTTGAAAGTTAGTGTATTTTGTATGCATATTTTTATAATTCAATAAATTATTTATTGTCTTTTTATACCCTAAACCTGAAAGGTCAGGGTAAATTAACTTTGTGCAAACGTTTGTAACGCATAGAGCGAAGCGAGTCCGGTATAGAAAAGTATATATATTCTTGATCAGCGTCACCACGTGAGTCGAGCTATCCATGTCCGTCCGTCCGTCCGTCCCTCTGTCCGTCTGTGTGTTGACCGTATACACAGGATAAGAAGAAGATGTTCAGATAATTGGATGAAACTTGGTACACATGGTCACATGGATCCAAGGATCTGCACTATTGAATATTTTTGGAATCCGCCCACGGACACGCCTACCTTCCATACAACGCAAAAATTGAAAACTGCATAAATAAGCTCATAATTAACCTACAACAATAAAATTTGGTGTGTATGCGTTTTTTATCAAAACCAAAATGTCTTGTCAAAAATGGTTGTCATCCGCTTACGGACACGCCCACCTCCCATACAGCTCAAAAATTGAAAACACAATAAGTAAGTCTCTGTTTAACCTACAGAGACAAAATTTGGGACGTTTGTTTTTGATGACAACGTAAAGATGATTTTGAAAAAAGGACATCTTCCGCGCACGGACACGCCTACCTCCCATACAACGCAAAAATTGAAAAGTGCATAAATAAGCTCATAATTAACCTACAACAATAAAATTTGGTGTGTATGTGTTTTGTATCAACATAAAAATGTCTGCGAAAAATGGGTATCATCCACTCACGGACACGCCCACTTCCCATACAACCCAAAAATTTAAAACGCAATAAATAAGCCTCTGTTTAACCTACAGAGATAAAATTTGGCACGTATGTTTTTTATGACAAGACAAAGATGGTTTTGAAAAATGGACTTCATCCGCCTACGGACACGCCTACCTCCCATACAAAAAAGGTTAAAAACGCAATAAATAAGGTTATGTTTGTCATAGAGAAATTAAATTTGGTGTGTATTTAAACGCCCATTTTCAATAATATTATTTTTTTTGGAAAAGTAGGTTTAGGGTATTTCATAGTCGGCCTAGACCGACTTTAGACTTTCTTTACTTGTTTTTTTCTATAATTCTGCGTGAATTAACTTTAAATATAACTAGATAAAATTCTTGTTTGCCTTTCGTTCCGCTTTCTGATTATCATTTTGAAAACAACTCTATAGTTTACGCTTTTGTAGCAACAACTTTTTGACAGTGTCCTTCTAAGAACTACTTGTACTCAGGATAATATCCTCTTCATAACTACTTAGATTTGTTTTGAATCGCATTTCAACAACAGTTTTATTCATAGCATGTTTTCTTATTTTTTGAAGGAATTCAGTTATAAACAACATGAAAAATTTAAACTCAACTCAACATTTGGACAGCACTTCAAGCTCGTTGGCGGCAAGTAAGCAAAAACGTTGTTTATGATTGCCATAACCATGGCTGCCATGTAAGCATTCGTAACGGCCAAACCATCCTCCAACCGCTGCACTTTTAATCCTCTCCAAATGGTAAAAGGCATAGACAATTTTCTGAAGTACAAAATTCGAGCTCAACTCAAAATCAGGGAAGATTTTTTGTTTTTTGTTGGCGCTCTGCCAATTGTGAGTCGCGCATGGGGGTGACAGTCATTCGAAAGTTTTCCACAAGCAGACCAGATCTAGAGCCAACTTGGCCAGTTTTGTATGTGTGACTCTTGCTGCCGCCAATGTTGAAGATAACTACAAAATAGCACACAGCAAGGATTTCCAAGTTGAATGAAAATGGAAGCAAAACAAAACAGCGAATTTGCTAAACTAGGCTATCCACAGAGTGGGTGACGACTAGTTTTAAGGTTTTGAAGTTGGGTTAAATAAGCGATTACGTGCGCTTTTGTTTCGTTATATTTCGGTTTGTATGTATTTTTTTTTCCGTTCTGTGCTGTTTTGGCAGCAGCTACATGTTTTGTAAAAACATTCACATTCAATGAATTCTGCTGATTTTGAATTATTTTAAAATTTATGTTCTTATTTAGGTAAAAGCAACAGAAGGTATAGAAATACGATTTATTTTAGAAGTTAAAGAGGTCAACCAATATTGCAGCAATTTTATAAAAATTATTATGTTTTAAGCAAGAAATTAAAATTTATTGTTTTTCTTAACATAGAAATATTCCACATATAAATAAAAACGAAATATTTTAAGCTTTTGGCACTTGGTGGATTTATATTTAAAAGATTGCTGAAGCACCAAAAATGCAAGAAAAATTCTTAAATTGGCAACAATATTAAGCAACTTTCAACAAAGCTGCTTACATCAAAAAGAAAGAGTAAAAAAAAAAAAAAATGAAAATAAATATAGAACACATGCCCAGAATGTTTCTTTTAAGGTTTACTTTGCCATAAAAGTATCTAAATAAACTGTGGATGTCTTTTTGAATGTCTATGTGTCAGTTAAGCTCATAAGTGTGTATATGTGTGTGTGTGTGTGTGTCTTTATGACTGTTCTTTGGAATGTCCTGTGGGTTTGATCTGGTACACATGTGTAACCTGCATGTGTCGGTGCTGCTGTTATTTCTGCAATGGTTTGCTTTATTGCTGAGCTTTCTTTGCATTTGTTGCCCTGGCAGCAACAATCCTTTGACACTGTAACACACACACACACACACAACAAAAACAACTATAGTTGTTACTCCTCTATCCCAATAGGCAATTAAACCAGCGCTCTTCATACGAAGGCCTGCATTGACTGCTACTTTTGAAGACTAAACACATACGTTCCTCGCTGCTCTTATGAGTACTTCTTGAAGGCCTTCCTTTTCTGCACAAAAGGCAGCACAACAAATTTGTTTTCCCTACAAAGACTGACTTTTCATATACTTCAGGGCAACTTTTTCGTTAAAAGTTAGAATATATATCAGTTTAAAAATATGACGTAATAATGGCACTTCTTACTGCTATATCAAAGATTATAGATTGAAATTAATCTAACTTAAAAAAACATAAAGAGAGAAGATAAAATCATAGAATATATAAATAAATAGAAAAAGGTGTAAAAGAAAAAAATATTTTTTCAACACTTTTTGTTTACCCCTACTTTTAGCCATTCTAAAGAAGTGCTTCTATCAGGCCTCTTTTAAGCTATCGGAGCGGAAGGCCTGCGAAAGTTTCCCACTTCATATAAAAAAGAAAGTGTAATTGTATATGAGTGCTGCAGTACTACAAAATCCACAGGAAGGCCTGCTAGCAGCGATGTCATTGTCTACTGGGATGTTGTTTGTCTTCTTTGTTGTAACATGTTGTAGTGCAAGTAGAATGAGTAGCTCGTGGCCAAACAGGTTACTGCATAAAAATGTTGGTATCGGTTCTTTGGTGTTGTCTTTGCTCTTGGCATCCTAATGTCTTTGGTGGAATTTTAATGTACATTTTGTGGTTAAGTTAAAGCTCGTAAATGCGTTAAAGTTTTATTTTTGGTCAATTGTAATAATTTTTGACATGCAATTTTAGAAATGTAATAAATAAAGTTTCAACACTTATCGTTTAAAGAAGCTATGAAACAAGAAACCCTTCGAGGACCCTTGAATCGATTAACTGAATAAGCATATGTTTGTCGATTAAAGTATGCTTCTTAAGCGTTCCGGTGTTAATTTTAATAGCTATTCTAGTTGCACCAATTTATAAAAATAAATAAAAACAAAACCCATACAAGGATTCATTTTAGTCAAAACTTTTAAGGGAAGTTTTGGTTTTTATTATTGATCTTTTAGACTCTAAAATTGAGAGCTAAAGTTTTTTTTTTGACATATTAAATATTATATATTTTCTATATATCAAGTTGTATTTCTGTAGCTCACATGTTAACGCCTTTATAGTGTTTTCGCCATTGTGGGTTTCATGGGAGGTAGGCATGTTCGCGGACGGATTTCGCCCAATTTTTGAACACAACGTAGTTTTGGTATAAAATAGATACATACAAAATTTTATGGAATGGTAAAAATAAGTTCGAGGATATAACTTTATATTGATTGTAGATGTTGATTGTATAATTGATGAATGCATAAAAATAAATTTTTTGTGAAAATTTGTACTTTTGAGAGAAACCATAAATTGAGAAAAAGAGAGAGGGTTGAAGTTTTGTGTGAGCGTATTAATATATAACTATTAAGGTATATATATATATTTGACTTGGCCGAAGTTAAAATACCCCCACGGCCGATTCAGGAAAAAAATCTTAAAATAATTACTTTGATTTGTTTGATTTTTTCTGATATAATATATAGTAAAAACGTATCCAATTTTTGCCTGTAGCTTAAAGAAAAGCCTATTAATAGAGTTTTAAATTTTGGGGTTGTATGGGAGGTGGGCGTGTTTGTGATGACACTAATTTTTCTAAGTCGTCTTATTTTTGAAATAAAATTAGTAGCCTTTTTTTGAAGTTTTCAATTTTTGGGTTGTATGCGAGGTGGACCTGTTAGTGAATGGATGATGTCCATTTTTCTAACACATCTCATCATTGGGGTTGTATGAAAAGAAGGCATGGTTTTCACCTGATGTAGCCCATTCTCGAAATTGAGCTTTGTTTTTTAGAAAAAAGCTTCAATATGAAGATTCATTACGATAGCTTGAAAATTACGGCTGTAATGTTGTCGACTGGCAGACGGAAGAATATACATATATACTTTTCTATACCTACCACACCTCCTTACGGGCGTTACACACATCGTGACAAAATTAATATACGCAGTACGCGTAGGGGAAGAGTGGCATGAAAGAGTCAAGTTTTGAAAGAGCCATCTTGATTTACGCGGTAGTTTTCATACGAATGCTTCTTAAATTATAATTTTTAAGAAGCAATACTCGCCATATGGCACCCTCGATTATTTGACAGTTCACTGATAATAAACGACGATGGTGTATCGTATTTTGGATTTCTTCATCATTAAGTAAGTTTTTCAGAACATTTTATTTGTTTTGTGACTTCTTCACCTTTAAAACTAACAGTAATATTATTATACTATAATTTTATGGATATATTATGCCTACCAATAACATATTTATTTTGTCGGAAAAATCTTGATTTCATACTAATTTTTGAGGTTATGTTTCTTTGGACAATATGTTTTGAAAGAGCTGGGTTGCGGTGGTATGAAGAAGCGTAAAGGAAGTTTAAATTATTTTTGTCAAAAATGTTTTTAAGTGTTTTAAACCTCTTATTTTGTTTTTGGAATAGGTCTTATTATTATAGATTTTCTTCATAGCGATTTAATTTTTTTGCTAAAAATATTTTTAAGTTTTTTAACTATTTTTTTGTTTTTAGTTTTGAATTTTTTTATTTATTTAATTTGTTTTTGTAAAAACAATACTTTTAATAATAACAATTAATATTTTTAATAAAATATTCATTATTTTTCGTGTTAAGTCTTGTAATAAGAAGATGGCTCTTTCAAAACTTTGGTTGGCTCTTTCAATGCCCATGTGTTATGAAAGAGCCGAATTTCATATTTTTTATAAATGGCTACAGGTCCAAGAATATTGTTGTTTTGGAAAATATTTCATGGTAATACGTTCATAAATGAATGAGAAAATACTTTTGATACAAGAATTATAATTTTATTAATTATTATTATATATTTTGTAACTTTTTTAAAACTGGCTCTTTCATGCCACTCTTCCCCTACTTATTTAGAACACAGGCCGGAATAAACATTTTTGTAAGTTTAAAGGTCCCGTATCCCCCATACAGTACTACTTTAATACTAAAAACCAAATATTGTGAATATTTTCACAATGCAACACTGTTTTCATCCAGTGGTTTGGTATCGCTAGCCGTATCATTTGATGAGCACGGTGGTCAAAATTTGTTCCCTCGCTTACTCTCTCAAATTAACATTGAAAGAGTTCTACTACTCAACTATTATTGCATGATTTTATGTGACTTAAATTTTTTTTAAAAATTTATAAAAGTAGTCAGAATGATTTACTTAACTATTAACAGAAACGGATCAACGCTGATGTTTGCAAACATTGAATTAAGGTTTCCTCTGCACGAACGAACAAGATGGCGCATTACCAAAGATTTTATTGAATTCTTCGCGATGAATTCTTCGTTCTTTCGGGAAGTGAAGTTTTTCTATTTACACTAAAATCTCTCTTATTCCTTAATTTTTAAGAAGTTTTACTCTGTCTCGTTGCTATACGCGAGTTATTTTTGATTTTATTTATCTGGTATTGTTTTTGTTTTGTTTTAAACTATAACTATTTACGTGTGTTACTTCTACTATTCCAAGCAGAGTTGCACATTGTTTGATGTAAATAAGACAGTTTCAGTGATATCAACTCGAATTTTCTATAAAACCACTGTGCTTTCTATAAAACCATATAACCATAAACTATAAAACCATACAAAAAGTTCACATCTTACCTTGAGCCCTTATGGCATCTTCCTCTTCAATTGAACCCGCGTCATTATACGGTAACTGCCTTTTTCGACCAGATCGTAATAATTTCATGAATTTGTAAACAAACAAGTTAATAAGTTCTTGTAAATAAACAAGTAAAGTCGGTCTAGACCGACTATGAAACTACTATCCTAAAACTACTTTTTCAAAATACAATAATAGTATTGAAAATGGGCGTGTCCGCGGGAGGATGGAAGACCATATTTTATATGACTTTCAATGAAAAATTTAATACAAACTAAGTTTTATTCATGTAACTCACATGTTAATTCCTTTATAGTGTTTTCGAAATTTTTGGGTTGAATGAGAGGTGGGCGTGTTTCAGCGCAATTTCATCCACATCTTAGTTTTGGTATAAAATACATTTATATAAAATTTTATCTCTGTAGGTTAAACATAAGTTTATGTATGAAGTTTTAATTTTTTTGGCTACATCGGTAGGCGTGCCTGTGTTTGCATAACGCTCATTTTTCAAAACGTCGTTTTGTTATAAAATACAAACGTGCCAAATTTTTTCGTGCCAAAAGCTTATTTGTGCAGTTCTCAATTTGTGGTTTGTATGGGAGGTATGGAGTTTATGGGAGTTTATAGTTTATGGAGTTTATGGGAGGTAGGCGTGTCCGTGGAGGGATTCCAAAAATATGTGACCATGTGTATCGAGTTTCATCTTATTATCTCAATTCCTTCCTCTTATCGTGTGTTTACAGACAACACACAAACGGACAGACAGACGGACGGACATGAATAGCTTGACTCACGAGTTGACGTTGACCAAGAATATACATACTTTTCTAAACCGGACTCGCTTAGTTCTATGCGGTATAAACGTTTGCATACAGTTAATATACCCTGACCTTTAGGTTTAGTGTATAAAAAGGTTCTGTCAGCAGTTAGCAAGCACAACAACCAGTCTTGATAACTAATATTACGCACACGCCCCGAAATGAAAAATAAGCCAAAAATGAATAACATCGTAAATCTCTCATTTACACGTAAGTAGGCAAAAGTAATGATGCAGAATTTTTAGCTTTCACTTTCAAGAGAGATTAACAGACCCACACGAGAGATTAATGTTGGAAATATTTACCCATCAGATCAGATTGGGCTCAGGGACAATATTGGACACAACAACTAACCATGTATACACAGATCCAATTAAAGAATAGCTTTTAGTCTACTGTTGAGTCCACCGTTTGACTAACATCAAAAACGCTTCAGTTGTTAAAAATGTTACTAATGCAGTTTAAAGGAGCAGTTAACATATTGTTCGTTCTACTAAAAGGTTGATTAATAGTATTAATAGTATTGATAGTATTTATACTGCTCCTACGGTTAGAGTTAAAAGCTCTTGAACTCCGAAGTTGAAGCAGGAGCATCGTTTTCGCTTCGGTAAATAATGCCTTCGCAGTCGATATCAACTGCTATTTGCTGTTGGCTGTGTCTTTGATGGCACTTTTGTGACACTCATATTTTGATTTATCAAGAAGGTTTTAAGACTCAAAGGATTCGATATCAGTTTGACTGCTGGCAGTAGCGGGTTTAATTTTCAAATGTCAATGTTTCTTAAAAAATGATCGGTCTTTTCAACGTAACTTTTAATCAAGGCTAAAAACCTACCCAAAACTTCGGTGGAAATTAAAGGACTTCGAAGTTCCAAAATTATGGAATGAAATATTTTAAGAAACGGGAATTATTTGAGTGTAAAAGATTTTAATTTTCGACAAAACTTTTGTGTTTGTGTTACAAAAATCACAAAAATCATTTTTCACTATAAAACAAATTTTGTGTTAACTATTGCTTTATAAAAAACCATGATGTTTTTTGAAATGCAAAACATTATTAACGACTATTTACAGCACATTAGATAAGATCATTTTGTAAGTTCTTTTAAAAAATTTAACGTTCCATCAAAAGCCCTCAAAGAATTTCAATTGGCTGTGGTCAACTGATTTGTACTGGTTTCTGTAAAATAACTTAATAAGAATAGAAAAATAAAGATTTTTGTGAAACCTACACAAATACTTTGACCGAAATTTGGACAATTGCTCTACAAAAATTCCTGATTCCGATAATCTTCACATCCATAACGTTGGGGCTCAGGAGACCTATAGTTTGCACCCCAGGTACACACCAAACTTTCCTCTCGAACACACTAAATACTAACTTAATAAAAAACTATTCTAATTTTTTTTAGAATAAGAACACTTAAATATACAAATTAATATTTTAAATGAAAAAAAAAATAATTTAGCCTTCACTCCCATTGAGCAAATTCTAGATCCGCCACTGTTTTAATACTTTAGTTCAGTAAATTTGTGAATTTAATAGTAACTTCAAACACATATTCAATATAACTGTAACGTAGAATTTTAAAACGCCGATGCACTTAACGTTTTCCAGCCACTTCTATAAAAATCCGTTGATCGAGGTCTGTAATTTTTTTGTTGTATAGAACAAATATGAAAACCATTCTCTGCATGACGAAGGAAGCCTCAACCTTCTTCGGAAAACTTCAAAACCTAGTCAGAAAACCTTCCACGTAAAATTTTGATAGCATTACTTTCTGAGATAAATTTTTGTCTATCAAACTGACTTCATTAATTTTATATGATTTATTTATATTTGGGGCGCCATACAAACGTGCGAAACATATATGTATGTATCCGAAAATCAAACAAACAATAAGAAATTTTTCTCCCAAAACTTTTAATGTTTCTTTGTCTGACAAACTCTGCTAATGGTATGAATACCATAACACGTTCTTCATCTGAATATTTTGGTTAATTCTAAATAGTTTTGTTTGTGGTAGCCTGATTAATTAAGTTTTCTTTCATCTTCCTGACCTTCTTTTTTCCCACATGTTATGCTTCTTCTTATATTATGTTTGCATTTATTAATTTAGGCAAAATAACGGTAGTTTATACTGTAACATGTGGGTCAATCCAATTTATTCCAACTCGGACAACAAAATATTCATAATTTTCTTTGTTGTTTGTTTTTGTTTTTCATTCCCCGTCCTCTAGTTTGCATTCATCGCTACTGCATCATACAAATAATTTATCAAACGTTAATAAAAAGTTTTTATTTATTTTATGTTGGCAATTAAAAAGTTTTTAGAAATCGCAAGATGTACTGTACAGTTCGGAGTTCTCATATGTGACACTAGAGTTCGTTGAAACTTGAAGTTTTGGTGCAGTTTTATTAAGAAATTCATCAAAATTATAGCCTAAATTTTGTATTAAATTAAAAGTGAAATCCTTTGAATATTTAACACGTTTTGAAACATTTTATTGAAAAGATTGATAAATAGTTTTAATTTCCGACAAGATAAAATATAAAAAAAATTGATTTCTCTCAGTTCACATACAAATGGAAGAAAAAAAGTTGGGATATAAATCAGAAAATTAAAACGCTGTAAGAAAAACGCTGAATTTGCGCCCAAAGGACATTCAATGGTAAAAATGACAAATGTGCAGCAAAGTCGAATTAAATGCGGAGTGTGACACAGAAATCTATTTTTCAACACATTTTTTGTTGTTGTTGTTGTTGTTGTTGTTGTTCTTGGTATGGTTTGTATTCAATGTTGCCAACATAAGACAAAAAGAATAACGGCTTCATAAAGAGGGACAACCAGTAAACAAAAACAACAACAACAACAAGTTGGCAGAACAACAGAGCAAAAATCAACACTATCTGAGTTAAAGTTGGCACAAAAGAAACAAAGCATTGAAAAAAAAAACAAATACAAACAGTTGTAGTCAAACAGAAAAAAAAACGCACCAAATGAGAAAGTATTAAATTAGCAACAACAACAACAGCGCATAACAAATGCAGTCAAAGACCTCTTTGTGGCACTTGTGTAAAAATGTGACACATATAGTAAAGTACAAAAGCAAAATAATAAGACCATTTTTGCGAACAAAAACAAATACACCGACAACAATAATATTCTTAAAATTCAGATGCACGAACAACAACGACTGCATCTAGGCGCTGTGCAGCAACAACTACAGCTAAAATAGCAGCAACAATAATAATTAATTGTATTCTATGCGGTAAACATAGTTTTTTAGGGACTAAAGATGTGTTTAATTTTAAATAAAATTGAAAACAACCCTTCAAACCAACCACCCACACACACACACACACACATATTACTATTAAATCAAATCATTGATGTGCATGGAAGCAACAATAAAAAGCAGCAGCTGTCACTCTGATTTCTTGCAATTTGATTTAACCAAACAATTTATTTATATTTTGTTCCCACACACATTGCCAAGAGAGCAGCGTTAAGGTTTGGGAGCATTATTTTATGAAGAAAATTGAGAAACATGCAGAAATTCTCTCAAAAAGCTTTTATTTTATAAGCGCCTCATTCTCATTTTGTGAACCACTCACAAATGAACAAACGATTTGAGTAATAAAGAGAAAGCAAGAGAAAACACAGTGTTGTCAAGGCAGTGCTTCAAGTACTAGAGATAGCACTTTTCGATGTTCGATGCAAAACGCGTAATTTTTTTAAAAAGGCACTCTATGAAAAAACACTAAATTTTTAACATTTCATTTTAAGTTTAAATGCTCTGATTGTGAGCCCAAAAACATTCATTTCCACCCCTGAATTAGAAAAAGTTAAAAATGTTCCAAATGTTTGTCGTATTTTATTTAGAAATTGGTTCTTGTTTACCTACAACTCATCAAACTCGAAAAATTCGCTGAAAAATATGGCAAGTTTAAGATTAATTAAAAAAAAATGCAAGTTTTAATAACCAAAACATTTAAGAACTTTTTTGATCTGTTATCCTTAGAAAATGAGACAAATCGGATAAAAAATGAGATCAATCGGATGAAAACATTCATATCTCCCATACAAAGTATAGAAGAGGGTAAAATAAAATATATATAATATGACTTTATATAATAGATATACATAAAATAATAGAAATATATATAATAGAGCATGGTCGCAAATAATTTAACTCAAAAATATAGTCAAACCTGTTTTTGTGTGGTGGATAGGGACCGCAAAAAAGCGCAAAAAAATTTTTCTAAAACTTCATAAATAGCTATAAAATTGAACTTTGACCAATCCATCACAAAAAAATATTTCTATTAGGGACCACATAAAGACATAAAAGGAAATATGTCTAAGTTCTATAAAAAAGCGTAAAATTGCTCTCCAATCAAAATAAATAAATAAAAAACACATGGAAACTTTTAAAAGAAATTGTATTTCTGTATTCAAAGTAAAGAAAAATTCACAAAAAATATATTCATACGTACTTTCAAAGTCCAAAACTCGCATTTTCTTATGTTGATCTGGTTCGTAATCGTTTTTATCACTTGAATATATTGAGAGAATTATTATCTGTTACCATCAGTGTAGCAGAATAGTAATCTGCTACCATATAGTCGGTAATAAGTCTTTGTGACGACGGTCGTTTGGTAAGCTTATTATAAATATCGCGATAGGCAGATAAACACAACCGAAGCTCTTTTTAAATTTTAAACTTCTTCTGGAGTTGTTATCAATTCTAAGAAAATGTATTTCTAATTTGCTGCTTAGTTGGCTTCCTGCATAAATGTTGTCTGCTTCTTGTTCATCTTCATGATCAGTTAAGATATCGATAACGTCTTTATCATTAAATTAATCATCTTCAATCATTTCGATAAGATAATTTTCGTCGAAAATTTCAAATCCTTCTTCAGGTTAAAAATATGGCGCAATATGCAATTGATCTAATTTCGCCGCGACCTTACATAGGGCAAATAACTTCACGACATTAATATGTCACTTGAAAGAAATTTCATAAAAAAGATCGCATGCAAGCATAACTAAAATCGCATAAAAAAAATATCGCTTAAAAAAGGTCGCATAAAAATAAAACTCGCATAAAACAAATCGCACAGAAATAAAATTACACAAAAACAGGTATAATACTGTTTAATAGAAATTTAACTTTAGCTGCGTTCGATTCGCCAGTGCTCAACTCGCTTGTGAAAAGAACGTCTACTCATTTTGCTTTTATTTTCTCAATAGTTGGCAACGCTTTTATTATGACGACCACATCAATAAATACATTAAAACTTATCCCGTACACCAACCAAGTGAAAAACTAAGAACTTGGCAACGCAACTTTACTCAACTCAACAGGTAGTTGACTTTCTCTATGCTCAACTAGCTGGAGACTTTGTTGTTGTTTCTCATACAAATTTTGAAATAAGCGACAATAAGCGAGTATAGGCTGGCGAATCGAACGCAGCTTTTATTTCGTAAAAAACGTCTTTGCACGATATTAATTTTTAAAAGAAAAACGAATTGTTGGTAACTATCTATTTTTTTTTTTTTTGATTTGAACCAAGGATTTCAGGAATCAAACCCATTCAGTCAAGTCTGCCTTGGTTCGGAAAATGGAGAGATAGATAAGTAGGAGAGAAAGTGAAATCAAGAGAAACAAGTGTAGATGTTGTATGTGTGGCGGAGCCTTTGTATGCCTTTTCCTCAGTCAATTCGAGTGATTAAGCAATCTCATTCCACAAACATCTCTACCACCAAACAACAACTTCCAAAGTCGTATATATTGATGAATTTTTAGTTTTAATTTGATAAGTAATGAGAAAAGAATTAAAGAAAAGTAAAAGCGTGGGACCATGACTAGACTGAGATTCGAACCTCTGGACCCGGAACCTCTGGGTTGGCAGTCAGTGGTGTGATTAAAATGTTTAAAATGATTAAAATGTATATTTTTTTTTTTACTCGGCCGGAAATAACCGCTTTTTATTACGCTACACTCGTAATAAAAACAATTTTTCAAGGAAATTCATGATTGAGTTAATAAAAATTGACATTACCAAGTATTTTTTGAAGCTGAATCTAACTGAGGAGATGAACAACTTTGAAGCATCTTGGGAAAATCTTCTGATGCGCAGAAATGTTTTGTGACTGTGTCTAAATGAAGTTCAGAACGAATTGCTTCTCTACAAATCTAGTATTTTTTTTGACTTACAGCACTGTGTTGTTGAAAAATTTCAGACAATATTAAAAACGAAAAAAAAAATTACTTTCAGCTATTTACAAAAGGACGGGTTCCTCAAACATGAATGAATATTTTGACGTGTAATTTGGCACAATGTTCAGTGAAGAATATTTAAGAATAAAAACATTGGCACCTATCGGAATCCTCAAAAAAATTAAATTCAAATTTCTCGGTACTTTTTGTCCACAGCATGTCTTCCAGCTGAGGCTCCAGTTGTCATTAAGACAAATTATAAAATAAGGAAGTGAAGGGAAAACAATCGTCCTGGTGGAACATAGTATCACAAAAAGCAAGGGATTACAGAGTGTTTATTAACCCATTCAAAATCGCTCACGTTTTTGGTTCATAAAAAAATGTCCACTGTCAATCATTCTGGGATTTTGAAATAAAATAAAATTTTTAATTATGAATACAAATATTGTTGTAAATTTTATGGAAGGATTGAATTGATGGAATTGAAGGGTTGAATATTTAAAAGTTTTATTTTATGTTAAGTACACAATAAGTAAAAAATTTAGTTTGTATCCTTTGCAAATGACGAGTGTTTTCAAATTGGAGTATTTTTTTTTAAGTTATTAGAATTTTATTTTACTTTGAATAGTTACATACTTGCAATCATATGAAACACGAGGCACGTGGTCTACGTAACAAGTGGATTTAAAAAGAAATTAACTTCTTTCTATGATTTATTTGAAACTTACTTTTTTCCGTTTAAAAGTAAACAGTATTATTTTTCCGTTAAAAGTAATATATGTATTATATGATCTTTGCTTTAACCTTCTATGACTACTATTAAGTATTGTTTGCAATTTTTATTTTTTTTGGAAAATCGATGTACTTAAAAAAACAGCTTGTTCTAGAGAAAAAAAATTATTAGTACAGAGTTTTACTTTCTTTGAGCTCTATTTATTTGTGTACATATCGATTTTTCTTGTGAGTTAAAAAATTCAATGTTATTGATCGAATAAAAAATACAAATGCCGTTATCAGCTACTTGTCAACACTGGTAAGCGGTTGTCTTAAGAGAAAACTTATAAATAATAAAACAGTTAAAGAGTTACTCTTTAAGGTACCTAGTTTTAAAATATTTTCCACATTTTTTCAGAAGTTTCTATTTTTAGAGTTTTCTAGAGCTGTTTGTATTATGTGAGTTTTTTTATCTCTTCTAAGCTAGCTTACGTACTCATTTTAATAAATATGAGAAAATTGTAAGAGAAAAAAATATTGCCAACAAAAAAACAAAATCATACAACAGTGCTGTTAGTTTAGTACAATTGTGGTAGATCATAATTTTTTCGACTTTTTTGACTTCTACTTCTTTTGACGCCCACTTTTTATAGTTTTCCAAATTCTACTCATTTTTTGGTTCCTTGATCATAACACACCTACTTTTATATAATAACACTGTACAACAAAACTGAAGTTATTAAAAATCCCAAGAGGTTTTACAACGGTTTTTTAACGGCTGGGGATGTTTTTTTATCTTTTTATTGGCTTAATGATGGGAATATTAGCTCAAAAAAATTTTCTACGATTATTCTAGCCAAGCCATTGAAAGCGTTAATAAGCGAACCTTTACAAACAAAATGATCGGGAATTTCTAGAATATTTTCACAAAAACTATGATCATTCGTAAAATCTCCGTTTCCTGACTTGAGTATCCAACCGCTAAAACTTAGATTAGAAGACCAAACATTGTGATTTAATACTAGCAATTCCAATTCACACCACACGTCACTGAATGTAATAATTGCTGTTCAGCCTATGCAGACCGAACAGGTCTGGTAATTAAGAAGCACTGTAATAGCGAGACATGATGTTTGATTGTAGTTGGGGAAAACGACGATAGTCTTTTAGTAAAAAGATTTCCAATGCATAATTTTAGAACAGGTTCTAGTCCAGACTGAACAGGTTTTAAAAAGTATAGTAAGTACTAAGATTTCCAATACATAATTTAACCCTTTGTCGCTTTTTGTAACAAATCTACAACAAACCGGTTGTATGCTCACAAATACCTATTTCAATTTTAAATATCACTAAATACCAATGCGACAGAACTAGTACATACCGTTATATAATTTTGTTGTTTTACTTATTCTAAGAAGCGTTGTTATCAGATGATCAAGAGTTTTAAATTGAAGATTGTGTTAATCGTGTCAAGACGCTTGCTTGCTTGTTTTGAAAAAAATAAAATATATATTTTTAAATGGAAATTGATACCTACTTTTGTAAAAATATACAGGTAAGTTTATTGTCTTGCAAGATGTTAGCTTTTATAAGCAAAGCTTTCACTAGTTTTGGCATGTGAAGTGAAAAATGCTTTGTGACATTTCTGCAACATTGCTTTATATCATATTTTTTTATAAGGATGGCTTTGACAGACGATGAAATTGAAAGTTTTCTAATGGACTACGAATATAGTGAAGATGGCCGCGATTTTGATGACGACAGTATCCTAAAAGTTTGGAAGATTCGTTTGGTATCGATTAAGATGACATGGGCTTGACAAATATAATCGAGGACGATAACAATGTGAAGTCTTCATCCATACTCGTAAGTAATGAGCAATGTACACTAAGATCATCAGCACTTTCGAACAAAAGCAAGCCTAATATATGCTGGAAGAAAAAAAACCTAAGCTTGAATGAAAATCAGCTTCGATTTACAGGAGAGGCGAGCTTGCCTAGAAGTATTTTAGAATTAGATACACCAGTTAAATTTTTCTATCAAATATTTCCCAAAGACCTAATCAAGTTCATTTGTGAACAAACAAACATGTACATAGTTCAAAAAGACCCCATCAAAGCATTTCGCGTGTCAGAAACTGACATACAGAAATTCATAGGATTGATTTATGTTATGTCGTTATTTCGTCTACCAAGTGTAAAGAAGCATTGGAACAGCTGCATAGGAACATCTTTGGTGCAAAAACCATTATATTCAATATTCATTCATTTCAATGATAATTCCCAAATGCTGCCGCGCTCCCACCCTGATGCTGATCGTTTATATAAAATTCGACCAGTCATTCAAAAAGATGAATGAGAGTTTTCAGAATATTCCATTAGAAACATATCTTTGTGTTGATGAAGAAATATGTTCCACTAAGGCTAGACAAAATTTAAAGAGATATAATCCTAAAAAGCCAAACAAATGGGAATATAAAATTTATGTTCTTTGCGGTGTAAGTGGGTTCGCTTACAATTTTGAGGTTGATTCAGGTGCAGAAAATGTTTTGAGGCCTGGTGACCCGGACTTAGGTGCGGCGTCCAATGTTGTCATGAGATTGTCCCGGATTATACCACATCAAAAGAATTATAGAGTCTACTTTGAGAACTATTTTCCATCATTACAGCTCTTAGCATTTTTGGCCAAGCAAGGAATACTCAGTCTTGGAACCATACGCCGCAACAGAATACATGACTGCAAAATACCTGCAGAAAAAGATATGTTGAAAAAAGAACGAGGATATTCAGAAGAGTACGTAGGTAATATTGATGAAACAGATGTGTCAATTGTCGCTTGGAAAGACAATAAAATCGTCACACTTGCTTCTACGTTTGTTGGTCAGCTACCCAAATCTCAAGTGAAACGGTACGATGGAAAAAACAAAATATATATTATGATCGAAAGACCACAAATAGTTTGCGAACACAATCGTCACATTGGTGGCGTTGATTTGATTGATAGTATATTGGGTAGATACAAAATATTATTCCGAAGCAAACATTGGCAGGTTCGTTTATTTAACCATTTTCTAGACCTTGCAGTGTTGAATGCCTGGCTGTTGTATAGGAGAGTTCGTACGATAAATAACGTGCAGGGCCCACATTTTTCATCAGCCGCTTTCCGCCAAGAGGTTGCTGTCGTACTTTGCAAAATGGGAACAGAGTCGACTATCCAACGCCCAAGAACTGAAAATAAAATTCAAGCAAAAAAATATAAGGGGCCAGCTCAATATATCCCACCAATGGCGGTAAGACAGGATCAAGTAGGACATTGGCCAGAATGGGCAGAAGTAAGAATCCGTTGTAAGTTGCCGGGGTGTAATGGCGTTTCGCAAACGATCTGCATGAAGTGTGGAGTAGCTTCATGCTATAAGAAGCAAAATTATTGCTTCAAGGAATTTCATACTTCATAAGCAACCATATTAACGCAATGTTACATATGTATATGTTACAATCCCTTATTTGAGAATAATTTCTGTTTATTAATAAAAAAATAAAAAACCAGCAAACACGTGTTTTTTTATTTGCCTCAATCCATCAAAAGCAGTCGTTATTTTACTTTTTTAAGACGTTGAGTGATAAAGGGTTAAAAACAGGTTCTGGTTCAGGCCGAACATGTTAAAGTAATTATTTTTATTATTATTATTATTATTATTATTATTATTATTATTATTATTATTATTATTATTATTATTATTATTACTATTATTACTATTATTATTATTATTATTATTATTATTATTATTATTATTATTATTATTATTATTATTATTATTATTATTATTATTATTATTATTATTATTATTATTATTATTATTATTATTATTATTATTATTATTATTATTATTATTATTATTATTATTATTATTATTATTATTATTATTATTATTATTATTATTATTATTATTATTATTATTATTATTATTATAATTATTATTATCATTATTATTATGATTATAATTATTATTATTATCATTATTATTATTATTATTATTATTATTATTATTATTATTATTATTATTATTTTTATTATTATTATTATTATTATTATTATTATTATTATTATTATTATTATTATTATTATTATTATTATTATTATAGTTATTATTATCATTATTATTATTATTATTATTATTATTATTATTATTATTATTATTATTATTATTATTATTATTATTATTATTATTATTATTATTATTATTATAATTATTATTATCATTATTATTATTATTATTATTATTATTTATTTTATTACTATTATTATTATTATTATTATTATTATTATTATTATAGTTATTTTTATTATTATTATTATTATTATTATTATTATTATTATTATTATTATTATTATTATTATTATTATTATTATTATTATTATAATTATTATTATTATTATTATTATTATTATTATTATTATTATTATTATTATTATTATTATTATTATTATTATTATTATTATAATTATTATTACCATTATTATTATTATTATATTTATTATTATTATTATTATTATTATTATTATTATTATTATTATTATTATTATTATTATTATTATTATTATTATTATTATTATTATTATTATTATTATTATTATTATTTTTTTTATTACTATTATTATTATTATTATTATTATTATTATTATTATTATTATTATTATTATTATTATTATAATTATTAGGACAACGGATAAACGAACCAAATTTTTTTTGCTGTTGTTGCTAATTGGCTGCAATTTTACTTTCAGACCCTAGATTTTCTTTCCGGAATCCCGGGATTTTGAAATTAAAAATGTTTTAATAAAAGTCGTGTAAATGGAACTATTTCAATTAAAAGTGTTTCGAAATTAATTTGCTTTGTGGTGGAGGCAATTGTGGTTCAAACTTACAGATTGCTTACAATTATTTAACAACTATTTTCCCAATCAGCGTGGAATCAGAACGATGCAAACAATATCGGACCAAACCTTTCTGATTTAACATTGGACGCATTGATCAGCTTAAGATTCAATTGAAAATGCAAAAAATTGAATTTTTAAATCCTTTGAAATTTAGCTTTATAAATAACATGATTATTTTTTTTTTTTAAATGAGCTAATCATTAATTTCTCTCGTTTATGATACCTTTATAAATGAATTTAATAAGATTTTTCAATTTTATTAAATAAATTACAAAATGTTTAGAAACTTTTTAAATTACTTAGGATTATATCGATCCCAAATAATTCCGGGATTGAAAAATTCAATCAAGTAAAGAAAAGGGGATCAAGTAAAGCTTCCGCGATTCGACTAGGTAGTTAATTTGTGGAAAAAACGTACATGATGCCAGACAAGTTCGAAAGTTCGTAAGTTTATTTCACAATTTTGATATCGGGTATAGGCCATTTCTTGATTCCATTCTTGATATCATACTCGGGGATTGCGCATATTCGTTAAAAGAAGATGCAATTGTTCCATTCTTTTAATCTTTACTTTTTTTTTTAAATAAACCTTTAAAAATTAAACTTTAGGAATGCTTAACTTACACTTTTCAAAATATGATAAGTTGATAAGTGAAGCTAAGTAAAACAAAAAGGTTGATATAAGAAAAACTTAACGTTTATGCCTAACCGAGTAAAACTGTTTGATAACTGGAAAAGTGATAAGTCATTGGTTAATATAAACTATTAAAAATGGATCCTATATTACTAAGTAGCATCAGTAGGAGCATAGTTTAAATATTTGAATGAAGTTTTGACAAAGTGCTAAGATCCTTCAAGATCCACCAAGTATTTTTTGTAAGAAGAGCAAATCTCTCCCCAATTTTCTAAATCTACCGCTATATTTAGACACATCGACATTTAGACACCATCGACCACTATTTAAAATTTTGAAGTGACAGCACTGCTCACACAGCTGTACACTAATTTTCTCACGCTTTCGTTGGCTTTTAGGTAAGAGAGAGACTTCTTTTTCTGCTTTGTTTACTTTTTCGCAGAGTTAATGTTAGCTGAGCCAGTAGCTAGAGGAAGTTACTAATCTAGAAGCAATTCTATTTTATTTGCTTTAGGTATGCTAAAAACTACAAACAGAATAACACATGCACATGCAACGGAGCGCAATTTGAGAGAGAAATACAGAAATAGGGATTTCGCAACAAATGTGTGAAAATACATTTTAAAAAGCATTGGCGGTTGGCGACGAAATTAAAATTATAACTGTTATACCAAGAAAAAAAATTTCTTAACTAAAATTTTCTTCTAATATATTAAAATGAATAAACGTTTAGAAGTTTTAACAAAACTATTACTGTTTAATTAGTAAAGAAAATAGATGGAATTTTAAAATCTAAATCTTAAAATATTTGAATTCCACTGTCTATAAATTATTTCATTCAAAAATTTTGCTTTCATGTTTTCAACGAGTTGGCGTCACTTTGCAAACGTTCGGGGCTGCGGTGGTGGTGTAAGTGTGCGTAGATGTATGTGTGTGTTTGTTTGGCGGTTGTTGGGGAGATAAACATAAAATTCAATTTCTCAAATGACGTCACAAAAATCAGGTCAGATGTTATGCAGCAGCAGCAGCAGCATAAAAGGAGGCAAAATATCGGTCATAAATGAAGTACGTTAAGTTGAGTGTTGTTGCATATATATTTTTTTCTTGCTATGTTGCTGAAGCTGCAGCTTGTTTTTGTTGTTGTTGCTCTTTTAGGTTAGTTTCAACATCAGCACGAGTGTGAAATTTAATGTTCAGATTTATTATGCAATTAATTTATGAATCATTTCATGTCAAACTTCAAGTTACTTTTTGTATGCAACTTTATTTAAGTCGATAAAAGTTTTACCCAAACGTAAACATTTTATTAATAGAAACTTATGCACATACATATATTTAAAAAAACAGAATAAATGGCAGATTTCAGCCCTTAAATACTGCTGTACTGGTTGTGTGTCTTATTAAATGATTGTAAATAACTGACAGAGAACTGGACAAAACATGTTTTATTCGGAATTCAAGAGCTAATGTTCTTGTTTTCCATGATAGAATCATAAGGTAGGCTCATATTAATGTGGCTGCTCAATTGTCGAATTTTACACTAACAATGCTGTGAGTGCTATAAATGTCAAACGATAAAGGCAACAACAACAATAAGAAAAACTAAAATTCGAACAGCTGACTTTGACATCTAGCTCACTTCCTCTCCAATATGCGCCTACCTTGTTATTCTATCATGATGTTTTGAAGAAACTTTACATGCCATTGTTTACTCTCTAATACTTGCCATTGTCTGCAGAAAATTGTCAACCGATCAAAAAAACCTTCTTGTGTCAGATGGTGATTGGAACTAGGATCTACTGAGATTCGTTGGCTGCACTCTAAAATGTATAGAGTATTTTTAAAATTTCGTGTATATTTGAATTCTTAAAATCCTTGGACTATTTTTTGCTTATAATTGATATTTTCTCTGTTGATTGACACTTAATCGTTATTTAATTTCAAGTGTTAGTCTTGCTTTGTATCCATTAGTTGCTTCATTATTTTGTTGTCTATGATTTTGGTGCCTTGACCTCGCTATTCACTAAAGTTGCCGACTATCCCGTTCTCCTCGGATGATTAGAGAATTGCCCTGTCGTTTGAAGGAGGGAAACAGCTTAACATTAGTTGTCCATCTTTTATTTGGTTGGCAGCTCTGGTGCAGCTCCTGCTGTGTTTAAACATCAATTAATTTCGGCTTCGGCTACAACAATAAATTCAAAAAAGATTTCAGGGGAACGGCATAGTATCGTGGTATGCGGTCTTTTATTTCCATTATTGTAAGTCTCGCTTAACTTAACTTCAGTATGTTTAATACGCTCAACAAAATTAGTTAGACATATTATGTATTATTTTACAAAGTTAAGAGTCTGATCCGGCAATTGGAATAGTTCGCTCAATTTCTGAATTTTTTGGTTTATTGTTATGGTTTTGGAAAAGAAAGGAACAAAATTCTTTTCGATTTTTGAATTCAAATCAATCATGTGGCTGCTATTTGAAATGCAAGCCCAGCTAAATTTTTGCAAGCCAAGGCAAATAAAACTATGCGCCAAACTCAGAAAAATGTCTGCATCCGACATTCCATTGTATTTTTATACCCTAAACCTGAAAGGTCAGGTTATATTAACTTTGTGCAAACGTTTGTAACGCATAGAAATAAGCGACTCCGGTATAGAAAAATATATATATATTTTTGATCAGCATCACCTCGTGAGTTGAATTATCCATGTCCGTCCGTCTGTCCGTCTGTGTGTTGTCCGTAAACACAGGATAAGAAGGAGTTGAGATAATTTAATGAAACACATAGTACATATACACATGGTACACATAGTCGCATGGACCCAAGGATCTGCAATTTTAAATATTTTTGAAATCCACCCACGGTCACGCCTATCTTCCATACAACGCAAAAATTAATTAATAAGCTTATGTTTAACCCACATAGACAAAATTTGGTACGAATATTTTTTTTTAATAGACTGAAGACGAAAAAAATGGAAAATGAAAAAAACGTCATCCGCCCCGGACACGCCGACCTCCCATACAAACAAAAAATTTTAAATTGCATAAATAAGCTCATGTTTGTCTTACAGAGATACAATTTGGTACGTATGTTTTTTTATAACAAAGCAAAGATGTTTTTGAAAAATGGACGTTATCCAACCACGGACACGCCTACCTCTGATATTGCCCAAAAAATTGAAAACTCCAAAAAAAGCTTATGTTTTACCTACAGAGATAAAATTTGGTATGGTATCACAAGTGTTTGGTATCACAAGTGAAAACTTTATGAAGGCATTAGCATTTGAACTACAGGATTAAAACGTGTACATTTTTTATCAAAATGGAAATGCATATATATATGGGCTTCATCACCCCACGGACAAGCCCATTTTCAATACAATCATTGTATTTTGAAAAAGGTAGGTTTATGGTATTTCATAGTCAGGCCGACTTTAGACTTTTTTACTTGTTTTTCTTATAGATTTGGGGTCTCAAACATGAAAATTGAAAACAAAAATGAAAATTGCAAATAAAAATTTTATGGTATATTGAAATATATCTTGTATGCTTCTGTTTTGATTTTTATAATAAAACCCTATTTAATTAAGCCCAATAAAATTGTCTACATTTTGTCCAACAATTTACAAATTTTAACAATGTCGAATCTTAGTATCCACACCCAAATCCATCTCCTGACTTTATTTTTGCACGAATTTCTTTCGATGATAGCTTCATTTCTTTATTAAAAATGTATTTCTATGAACAAAAGGTAAAACACACCAGTTTTTAAAGTTTTCGGTTTTTATGTAAAAAAATAATTTTTTTTAAAATACTTATTTAAATAGCACAAAAAACTATTTACTTATTCAAACGTAAATATTTGTTGGACTTAATTTGATTGGCTTGATTATAAAAATCAAATAAGTATTTTACAAGAAATATTTATATAAATATATTCGATTATGTTTGAAAATAGCTTTAAAAACTTGAAAAACTTAAAAAACTTAAAACTTAAATTTTATGTAATAATGACCTTTGGGCTCTTTTTTAAAGCCCTGTTTTGTTGATAGCTGGTTAGCCGTTATTTATGTAATTTTTTACATTAAGGGCGCATTAAAGGTTTCTTGCGACAAAAATAAATTTAATTTTTTTTTAAATTTTTGAATTCATAACATTGTAAAAATATTCTCAGATAGTTTTAAGTCAATTGAATAAAAAGTGTGTTATTATTTATATGTTATAATAAGCACAAACGTCCAAAAAGAAGAATAAATGCACTGTGTTGAAAATTATTGCCATGTGCATTGCCATAAGCAAGTGAGCATTATTGCCATAGTGTTAAATTAAAAATTTTTCGAATGTGACTTATTGTCATAAAAATATGCATTATTGAAAGAAAATTGGTTGTAGCAATAATTCACATTAGGCAGAAAATAAACGCCATGTGAATTATTGCCATAAACATCTTGATGGCAATAATTCACACTATCAAAGGTATTATTGGCATGTGAGTTATTGCCATAAAGAGGTTATGGCAATAATTGTATTAGTGCCATAAATTGGCTGAAATAATTATCATGGCAATAAGGTACATAGCTCTATGTATTATTGTCATTACACTTGGCAAAAAAAATCATGCAGTAGCAGGGCTGTACATTGATGTCACGCGATTTATTATCACATGTGGTAATAGAACATATAAAGTTGGGAATTAACACCATGTGCATTATTGCCACAAAATCGATGGTATCACTCTCTTAATATTTATGAGTGCGTTTCAGGTACCAAATGGTATGTTTTTATGAAATAATTTGGCTTTTCTACGGAATATTCAAAACAACATCACCGGTTTGGTGGCAGTAATGCGTTTAGCGTTAATTCTCTACCTAATCTGAATTATTGCCATGACCACTTTGCTGGCAATAATGCACATAATACACATGGCCTAAATGCATAACGCCAAATGTACTACTTCTTACACTTTAACCCTTATCGGTTCTTTGTATGTGCGCACATACAATTTCTTTCATAAATATTTAATTATACAAAAACGGTTAGATAAAATGGTCTGAATTTGACCAAAGTAGATTTATTTTGGTCATAGAATCGAAATATCTCACCAAAATATGTGAGGCATGTGTAGTAATGCCTGAGCAGAAATAGTTACGAATCGGTTCTTTGAGTATGCGTACGCATACACATATATCTGCCATACACATATCCCGCTATTTTTCACTCAGTAGCGTCAGTATGCTTTTGAATACACACAAGTAAACATTATTTGCTGCGTAATTGATATTTGGAGTTTTGGTGTCATTCGATTTGATGATCAAGTGGAACGTTTGACTGCTTCTGTTCGTGATAATTGGGGCCGATCAGAAATGTGTTCGATAGATGGATTGCTATTTTGAAGACTACCTACACACCAGGTAAAAATGTTACAGTCGATGAACAGTTGGTTCCATTTCGTGGGCGATGTCCGTTCCGTCAATACATTCCATCAAAACCTGCCAAATATGGCATCAAAATTTGGGTTCTATGTGATTCAAAAAGTTGGTATGCATACAGTACACAAATTAATATTGGCCGTGATCGAAACACCGCTCCGGAGCGCAACTTAGAACAGCGCATTGTTTTATGTTTGACAGAAGGACTATCCAATAGAAATGTACCATGCGACAACTTTTTTACTTCATATGAATTGGCTGAAGAATTGAATAAACGGCGCATGACTATTTTGGGCACGATTCGTAAAAATAGGAAAGAAATTCCATCAGTCTTGGTTGATATTCATACAAAGCCAATATATTCTACTGGAGCTGTGTATGAGCACAAATTATAAGCCATTATGTTGTCTTATGTCCCGCATCGCTACCGATTTGTACCATTGTTGAGCACGTACCATAATGTTGTGAGCATCAACAATAATGAAGAAAAGAAAAATTCAAACATAATCGAGGATTATAATAGAACGAAAGATGGGGTTGACACCATGGACCAAATGGTTGGAACCTTTACTTGCAAAAGAAAAATATATCGTTGGCCAATGGCTGTGTTCCGTAATATGCTTGATGTGAGTACTTTGAATCTATTTATTACGTTCACTGAATTGTTTCCGGACTGGAAAATGAAAAAAGCAACCATAATATTCGTCGGGAATATCTCTTGTTGATCCACACATTGCAAGACGCAAAACAAGACCGACTGATAGTGACGCTTCTAATGTTTGTGATAATGCTCGTCCCATTCGCCATTTGACACCCACGTCTGCACATACAAAACCAACAAAAATATTTTTGCTACACGTTGTGGAAAGTAAGTCAAATTCGTTTGTGCTGACCATCGAAATGATATTTGCGAGAGATGTGCCAAAAAATAAAAAAAAATTAAAAATTTACTTTTTTCCCGATTTTTTGTATAATTATCAAAAAGATGATTTTCTATTTGCCGTTTTTAGTACACAATTTTTTGAGTTTTGGACACATATTCCATTTTTTTCAATAAAGAACATTCCAATGAACAAAAAAAAATAACAAAAGTTGTTAGTTTTTCTTTTAGCGCCTTTTTATACAGGTGTGAAAAATGTGTGTATGTGCACGCATACAAAAGATCCAATTCGATGTAGTTCTGGAGGGACCGATGAGGGTTAAGATAGTTTTTCTCGAAAACTGCTGTTGAAACCGTTGGACATCGTAACTCGAAAACTCTTCCAAGGATCGCTACCAAATATGTTTACTCGTTAAGAAAATACCATTGCTACTTTTAAACGTTCGATTTTTATTTTAGAGAAATAGTTTTTATGAGTTATAAAATTGTGACATTTTAATTTGTTAATTTTAGTTTATAATTCTTAAAAAACATATTCTTTAAGAATTATATATTGAGCTTTATGTCAAATAATTCATGAAGTAACAGGTTTGCTACAACAACAAAATTCTTCTGCAGAAGAACCAAGCAGACTAGACCATGGTTTCGTCTGACGCTACTCTCCGACTTAGCAGTAGTCTCTGTGGTTTATGCAGTCCACTGGCTTTGAGAAGCTAATAAATGCAACTGCCGCAAAACCAAAATGGAATTATCCAAGGCACTTTTCACTTTATCAAAACAGTGTTTTTCTACTCTTTTGCTAGTCGCAAAATTTTAAAAAAGTACACTGCATTGCTTCTGCAAAAATTTTGTTGTTGCGCTTCTTGTTTACTTCTTTATCACGTGTCCATCTAGGTTCCAACATTTTGTTGGTATTAAACCATAGAAGGCGTGAAGAAGATTTTTTGAAAGCAGATGTTTATTATATGCGAAAACATATAATTTTTATGATGTTTTCGTTGGTCGTGCTCGCACCAGTTTACGTGAGTTATAATTCCACTAACATAAGAATTCCCAAAGTTAGTGGACTACATAGAACACAGAGACTACTGATGAGTTGGAGAAGCGTCCGATAAAACCATGGTCTAGTCTGCTCGGCTCTTCTGCAAAAGAATTTTGTTGTTGTTGCAAACCTGTTACTGTGAATAACAAGCTCTGAAAAATCGTGTCCACAGCATATTCTCGGTCTATTAAATAATATTTCTTATCAACAAAATTAAAAAATTTTCTAAAATCAAAAATTACATAAAATAAACAGTCACCTTACAATAAAACTTTTAATTTAGTTTTTTTTTCGTTAAAAAAAACTTAAATGGGCCCTTAACCGAATAAAATAAGAACATGTCACTTATGTATATTTTTTGTATACATTTTTTTTATCATGGTGCCGGTACTAATGGCATCAGTATACCAATTTTTTTTACAAAAAAGTGCAAAATTCGAAAGTGATTTAAGGCAAAAAAACTAAAATTTCCTCTTTAAGTTTTTTATAAATTATTTGTGAAAGTTTGACAAATATTTTACAAGAAAGTTAATTTGAAGTAACTGCTAATCTTTTAAAAAAAATAATTATTAGTTTTATTATTATTTTTATAATAGCAAATTTTATATGGCTTTACCAAAGAATAAAACCATAACCAACTCATAGCTTGAGAAAAATTGCTCGGGGAACTACAAGGTAAGAAATAATAAAGTTAGAATAAAAATAAAAAAAAATTGGAAGGCTTTTAAAAAAATTTATTTTTTTAATTAATTTTATGTGTAAATTGGATAATTTTTAATTTTTGCCCGATTTGATTCCTTTTGACACTAGCTTGCTTTTTATAAAAGAATTAATTGGATATTTGAATTAATCTGGGATGAATTTTTGGGGAAATATAACAATTTAACTATTTCGGCAATGGGTATATTAGTAAATCGATTTTGTTCTTTTTTACACTAACTAGTTTCTTCTGTGAAAGAAGTAGGTGTACCAAATTTTATTACTCTGGGATGCTTTTTTGGGGAAATATTCCCCATGCTTGAGATACCTTAGTTTATCAATTTAGTTTTTTTTACATCAACTAGTTTTTTATATAAAAAAACCAGATGTCTAGAATTATATTGCTCTGGGATTTTGTTTTGGGAAAATACACCTGATAACCGATTTCGGTTATATGAAAGGTGGGTGTATAAATTGGCCGCTTTGATCACATTTTTGTGAGAACTCTTCTTATATCCACAAAATTTAATATATTTCCACAAAATTTCAGGATTCTAGGATTACTCCAGATATATTTGGCAGCTCGCTATATGGTCTTGTGGGACTGTGGGTCGTCCGTATGAGTCTTCAAATATTAGGTTGATGTTAAAACTCCATGTCAGTTGGATAGAGAAACCATTCCAGATATGGGGTTAATTTTTCTATTTGTTTTAATAATTCCATTGAAATGTTTTTTAAGTTCCACACTCAGAGTAGTCGCCAAGTTAACGGTTGCTAATTTTCGTTTCTTTGGGACACTACACATGAATAATTATGCCAATACATGCCAGGTTGAGGCAGTCGTTCTTCTTTTATGACATAAAGCAAAATTTTTCGCTGAATTTTCTACAGAGCTTGCACTTATTGGTATTTTAACGATATGACATTTTGTTTTTTTTTTTGTTTGAGTTGCTGTCTTCAAGATCTCATTATATGTCATAATATTATATTTTATTTTTGTTTTAGGGTCACGAAGTCAAACTAAATTTTAGTTTCATAACATTAACTGCAACTCACTTACTAACATTTCAAAAAAGCCATGTGCACATTTCTTCACATTAAAAATTATTAAAATCAGTTATTAAGTTTTTTAAAAAATTTTGCTCAAATCGAGTTGGAAATAAATTGCCAATTTATCAGAAAATATTGCAATTAATCTTCTAAAAAAATAGAAAAAAATCATTAATTTGCCTTATCCGCAGCTATAACAACCTAACATTTAGTGAAAAATGTGCACATTTTCGTCTTTGGCATGAAGGAAATTCACGATTCTGACAATTTTGTGCATTTGACTCTGCGACTCTGGGAAAATTTTGATAATGAAGATCATCGCAAAATTCTGTTTGCAGTTTGTGTGATATGAAAAGAATTGATAGTTTGGTTCCGATTTTTCAAATGTTTTTTTAAAAATTCTTTCAGTTTATTATTAAGTGAGTATTAAGAAATAAATGAAAATTTTATTTACACTGAAAAACATACACTTCAAAAAAATTGTGCACTTTTTGATTAAGGTCCTCCATTAGGTTTTTTAACGACCTTTCGTTGACTTTAGTGTATGCCAGACGCCATTTACGTTGAAATATTTCGATGTTTTTCGCAGTTTGTTTGGTCTTCTTAAGATTTATTTTCATTAAAGCCCAATATATTTCGATTGGACGAAGTTCGGGGCAATTCGGAGGATTGGCTTTTATTGGTACCACAGTGACATTATTGGCTTGGTACCAATCCATCGTTCTCTGAGCGTAGTGACATGTTGCTAGGTCAGGCCAAAATAGTACTGAACCTTGGTGCTGACGTATAAAAGGCAACAAAAGCTGCTCCTGACACTCTGTGATGTAAATTCGATCTATCACAAATTTCTTACATCGGTGGCCAATTTGCAAATGGCCTGCTACACCATGTATTTCTTTGGAAATTTGGTATGTTTTTCGGTGGTAAATTTTGAGGATGCTCCACCCCTTCTAACCGCAGTATAATATCCGTGTCCAGGTAACTGCTTGAAATCCGCTTTGCAGTACGTTTCATCGTCCATGATCACGCAATCAAATTTGGGCAGGTAATCGCGATACAGTTTTCGAGCCCTACTCTTGGCTTCGGCGTACTTTTCTTCTGACCTATCGTGTACTTTTTGCACTTTATAGCTCCTTAGGTTGTAAAATTTTTTAATCCGTTGAACACTTGACTTCGATGTTTCCGCTTTTGCTGCCATATCACGAACCGAAGTGCCTGGATTCTGAGTAAACAGCCACTTAACGTTCTGGGCCGCCGCTTGACCACTTTTTCTCCCTGAGCCTGGCGTTTTTGATAAAGGGGGGAAAGCTGTTTGCACCGTTTTATGATCCTTCCGACAGTTTTTACGCACACGCCAACCTCCTTAGCGATCTTTTTGTACGTGGTGTTTGGATTTTCCAGGTATTTGCAAATAATTGCTTTCCGCTTTTCTTCTTGTTCAGACGACATCTCTTCAGTATCTCTTTTATTTTACTAATGAGCATGTTTTTTTTAATCTGCAATATTTATATTTTATTTGAGTACCAAACAAAATAAAACTTTTTTATTCAAAAAAAAAACAAATTGGCCATTTCAGCCCTTGAAAGGACTTTTACCGAGCTTCTTATGATCAATTGTGTTGTGTGTGTTATTAAAAGCTTGCAGACAATTGACCGAGAACTGGACCTATATGTTTTATGCCAACTCCGAACGGCTAAAGTTCATGTTCTCAAGAAGCTTTACATGGCATTATTTACTCTCTGAGGTTTGCCATTGTCTGCAGAGAGGTGGTGACCTATCAGAAAAATTTTTTTATTGAAAAAACTTTTCGCCGCGACTGGGGATCGAACTCGGGCTCCGAGCATGCTAAGCCACAAACTTAACCTGCATGCCACGGTCACTACCACACACTTTTCATAAGTATGTTCGTATGGAAGCAAATAAGTAATATTATTTTATACTTGTATTATTTTAATTTTATCTAATCGTATATTTGAAGAAGAAATCGCATACCGTCAAATATATATATCCGCCATCATCACGGATTGAACCGTCAGAATTCTGAAATACTTAATTTAAGGTAAATAGAAATATGTTTGTTACAATCAACTAATTTAAATTTTCTGCGTGACATTATTATAGTTTTGTCATGAAAGAAAGAAAGAAACCAACTTAAATTGATGTACCTATACTAATGAATTACATTAAACAATGTTGATAATTGGTGACATGATGATGCTATTAATTTAATTAAAGTAAAATGAAATATCTTGTTGCTTACATAACCTAAGATAATTTGTAAATAATCTGAAGATTAGATTATAACTTATACTAATAATTTTCATTCCTTAAATTTCTTTATCAAATTTCTCATAGCTTCCCTTCTCATATTTTTTCTTACTTCTTTTCCAGATGGCTATCTTGAACAATCTTGTCATAAAAATTAATCTATGCAATCAAAATAATTTTATTCGATTTGATTTGATGACATTCACAGCAGAACAAAAGATTATGATAACAATATTAATGGTTGTTTATTGTGTTGGGGAAGCAACGAAGCGGAAAGTCGGAAAAGTATGGAAATTTATATGTGACTTATTTTTGCTAAAGAAATTGAATAGTTTTGAAGCTAAAAAGCTATAAAATATTAAAATACTACAAATGCTGCTCTATAAATTTCAATGAAAATAGTTAAATTATTGAATTAGCAAATTAGGTTATAACCTTATGATGAATTCAAGTTTTATAAGATTACGAAAAAATTAAATCGAATTTTGTTTTAATTGAAAGTGAACATTCAAACTTAAAAATTTTTTTTTAATTATATTTTTCCCGAAATTTTCATGTACAGAGTCGTGTCGGTATTCGTGTATTTATGACTATAAAAAAATCCTTAAAAAAACAACAGCAAGTCAAAACTAGGAAAAGGCAGGCATAGAATTCTACAAATTTGTTGTAGTTGTCATGGTGTTGATGTTGATGTTGATGTTGATGTTGATGTTTATATTGATATATGTTGTTGATGCTGTTGTTGCTGTTTTAGTTGTTGTTATATTGCTGCTCTATTTGACATGAGAAGCTGTTCAACTTGTTGTGCAACAAAACAACAAAACAAAAGAAAAGCAATATCACACAAAAACATACATAGTCCTTAACATATATATACAAACATATATTGACACACGTTGAACATGTATTCAATGTTTCAAACATTGAGATCCACTTGAATGACCAGCGTGATGAATGGATGGATGTTAAGCTAGGCTGGCTAGGCAAACAGCAGCAACATCCTGCCAACAACAAAAATAGTAACCTTGAAATGAGTAGAAAAAAATTACAACGATTATGTGTCAAAAACATAGATGAGGCATGTGTTTTGAAAAAATTGTTTACCTATTCTATGGTGCAGTTATTGTTGTTGTTGTTGTTGTTTTTTTTTTGTCATTGTCGTTCATTGTATCTGTTATTGACAGCAATTGTTGTGAATTAGTTACAACATAATGCTTACATATAACGGTAAAATATCTTTTTAGATAAATGCCAAGAATATGAAACAAATAAATAATAACTAAATGAAAAAAGCTTTCACAAACGTGCCAACAATTCAAGCTAAATTTATGAAATTCCTCATATTATCTACCCACACATACACACACACACATGACCTGATGCTGCAACGGTAGTATAAGAAAAATAATAAAGAATAAAAAACAATCTACTTCACTTCGCTGCCAATTACACTTCAAATAACAATTTCGCAAATAACACTCGAAAAATAAACGAATCTATTTATAAGCACGGCGCACACCTACAGCGCACAGTCCTTCAAGAAACTCACCACACCACCCAGTACAGCATCTAACACACCATTCCATCTAGCACCTATTCCATACAACAGCCATCAAAAGTCTAACTTTTAAATTTGATTTGATGTGTTGAAATTACTGACAACCGCCCAGCGACCGCCCAAAATAAAAACAACCAAACACACACACACACACCCAACGCGCACAGGCGAATGAATTTTTCCTAGTGTATAAAACAGGAGCTTAATATTTGACTACCACTCCACTGTCTGCAAAACAAAAAACAAAAAAAAAAAAAACAACAATAACAACAAAAGTAAAAAGATTTCGTTGTTTTATTCGTCTGAATTTTATTTGAATTGTAAACTGTCAAAAAAATGTCGTCGATAAATAGCGTCACATAAAATGTCAATAAAAATGATAAGCTGAGCGGTAACGTATAGCACGTAGCTGCCACAAAATTTATCGAAATGAAAATTAATACTGCTTTTGATAAAAACCAGCTATAATCATTTCAGTTTAGTTGAAAAGAGAAAGCAAATAAATATGAAAATTATTACCATTCCATTTAATAATGAATTTAATCTCATCTATCTTCCTCAGACTGTGAATGAAGTTAAAAAATTTAATTGAGAACCTAATTAATAATTTTCCATGAAAACAAACGTTAAAATTAAGATTAAAGTAAAAATTCGCATAAATATATTGTATGTCAGTAGGAGTTCGAAATAAAATCAAAAATAAAAAAAATTTTGTTAAAAAAAAATTCAAATGAAAAAAATAACAATATCAAAATTAATTAGAAAATAATTTTTATACGCCCACTCGTAATGCGTAAGGGGTATATTAATTTTGTCACGACGTATGTAACGCCCATAAGGAGGCGTGGTAAATATAGAAAAGTATATATATTCTTGCTCAACATCACCACCTGAGTTGATTTAGCCATGTCCGTCTGTCTGTCTGTGGACACGATTACAGCCGTAATTTTGAAGCTTTTGTGCTGAAATTCGATATTTAAGCTTTTTTTTACAAACTAAGATCAAGATCAAGAATGAGCTAAATCGGATGAAAACAATGCCTACCTCCCGTACAACCCCAATATTGAAAACTCCATAAAAAAGCAAATATTTAAGCTACAAAACTTAAATTCGTTACTTGTGTAGTATATGACAAAACTCAGGAGTGTGAGAAAAATGGGCGTCATCCACCCACTAATACGCCCACCTACCATACAACCCTAATATTGAAACCTATATAAATAGTCTTCTGTTGAAGCTACAAAAGTAATATTAGATATTTATTCTTTTTATACTAAAATTAAGATGTGTTAGAAAAATGGACGTCATACACCGATGAACACGCCCATCTCCCATACAACCAATAATATTGGAAACTCTATAAATAGGCTAATATTTAAGCTACAGACCTGAAATTAGGTATTTGTGTATATTATTTAAAAATTGAGGCGTGTTAGAAAAATTGGCATCAACCACTCAAGCACTGGCCCATCTCCCATACAACCCCTAATTGAAAACTTTATAAAGAGGCTTGTATTTACTTTGTAGGAAAACAATTTGATATGAATATATTTTAGACGTCATCAAAAAAAAAAAATTTTTTGAAATCTCATATAAAAAGAGCTGAAATTTAAAATTTTGTACCATTGTGAATCGCCCGTGTGGGTATTTTAACTTCGGCCAAGTCGAAGATATACCTTACTAGTTTTTTTTTAATTTAAAAAAAGTGAACTTTTTATTGTAACAAATTTACTCTGATTTTCTTCAAGATTTTTTACATCACATATGTTTAAATATGTCGGTAGTCTCAGAACGTTGATTAACTCTGACTCTTTGCTAGACCAAATTTGTGTGCGATTACATACAGCTAATGAATCTCTATACATCTGCGCTTTGTACATTCCTCCGAATAGTACTGACTAAATCTATGCGGCACATATTGACAATATAATGGATATCAACTCTTTCATGGATGAAAAATCTCACTTCTGTGTTTTGGGTGATTTTAATCTATCGCGAATAATCTGGACATATATTGCCGATGAATTGACTCCCACAAATATTCAACCAGGCTTGTGATATATATTTTATTGATAGTCTTTATAGTATTGATTTGCATCAATCTAATCACTTACTTACTTACTTACTTAGGTGGCCATGACAACCCGTTGACGTTACGGCCGACTTCATCAACTCTCGTCAGGCGTCTCTGCTTCGCGCGCGCCGTCGCCAATCTCTTTCACCAAGCGCGGTAAGAGCTTTCTCGGCCTGGTCAATCCATCGGAGGCATGGTCTCTCTCTTGGTCGTCGACCCTCGGCTTTCGCCTCAAACACCTTTTTCGCTGGAGCTTCTTCATCCATACGAAAGACATGACCCAGACATGACCCAGTAGTCGCTGAATTGTTATACGCTGGACTAGTCAATGTCATTGTAGAGCTCGTACAGTTCGTGGTTCATTCGAATGCGATAGTCGCCGCCAACTCGAACAGGACCAAAGATTATGCGAAGAACTTTCCTCTTGAACACCCCAAGGGCGGCTGCATTTGTTTGCGATACCACCCATGCTTCAGCGCCATAGAAAAGCACAGGTATGATGAGCGTCTTGTAGAGTGTTAGTTTTGTCGATCAAGCGAGGGCTCTTGAACCTAATTGCTTACTTAGCCCGTAGTAGCTCCTATTAGAATTGTTGTTCTTCGCTTTATCTCCAGGCTGACATTGTTGTTGCTGTTTACGGCTGTGCCAAGGTATGTAAACTCCTTGACAACTTCAAAGTTATATTTGCCTGCTGTAACATGGCATCAATCTAATCATATATATAATAATTTAAACAAATTGTTAGATCTTTTTTATTTATCTTCGAATATTAAACATGACATCTCTGAATGTTTTTTTCTTCAATTTCTAATCCGTGTATGCATCATAAGCCACTCATATTAGTTATTGAGTTTTTTTAATTTTTTGATAGTGAACCAGTTAATAAGAAGTTTAACTTTAATTGATGTGATTTCAACACATTCAATAGTTTATTTTTTAATTTAAATGCAAAGTCGTGTTTTAGTTTATTCAAAAATAATGTTTTGAAAATATGCGATTCCTCCATTCCGCGCGTACCTAAAATCGTTCATAAGCTTCCCTGGTACACAGAGGGACTGAAGAAAATTAAAAACCAGCGGAATAAGTCTTTAAAGCTTTACAAGGCTACAAATGAGGCCACAAGGCCACGCCATATGTGTGAATTTAATTTTTGGAATAAATTCTTATACAAACAATATATATTGCGATATGAATCAAATATTAAATCTAATCCTAAATCTTTTAAGAACTTCATCCAGTCTATGAGAGGAGGCTGTCGAATTCCCACCTCAATGTTTTTTAATGATAAGTTCTCAGTTAATATTGCTGATACTGTTGATATCTTTGCAGACAGACTTTTTCAAGTCCAACTTTGTTATTAATAATGACCTTCCTGATATTATGAGTCAATACTCTGTTGATGATTTTACTGATATTGGCTCTGTTACAGTCTCAGTTACTGATGTCATTGAATCTGTTAGAGATATTATGAAATTCTCATTTAAAGATGATATTGATGATTTTGCTTCACCTATTTTCATTAATTGTTCACACGCATAAGCTGTTCCTCTTTGTGAAATATTTAACAAATCTTTATCTGAAGGCAATTTTCTTAAATGTTGGAAGATCGCCTCCATCACCCCAGTATTTAAATCGGGTTCTAAAAACAAAGTTTGCTAATTACCGGCCAATATCAAAGCTATCAATCATGTCTAAGCTCTTTGAGAGTATTATTAAGATAAAATTGAGTTTTTGGATTAAACGCTTTATTTGTCCCGAACAACATGGTTTAGTTGTTGGGCGGTCTACAGTCACAAACCTTACTAGATTCTCTGAGTTCTGTGTATCTTCCTTTGAACTTGAACATCAAGTTGATGTGATTTACACAGACTTCTCTAAAGCGTTCGCCGGAGTTTCGCACAACTTGTTACTCCGAAAAAAATTTTTAAATGGGATTTCATTCTAATTTTTGGTTTTGGATTAAATCATATCTGTCTGATAGAATATGTTTTGTCTGTATAAATAATGACAAGTCTTATGAAATTGTTGCATCCTCAGGTGTTCCACAAGGTAGCATCCTCGGATCCTTGTTCTTTATTCTATTAATTAATGATCTTTCCAAACGTATGTGGTACTCTCGCTTTTTATTATATGCGGACCGATTTGCAATCTGATATCTCAATAGTTGTATCTTGGAGCGTATCTAATAGCCTTCATTTGAATTTATCCAAATGTTTTCACCTCACTTTTTCAAAGCGTTCTCTGTATACATTGTGCAATTCTTATTTTCTATCAGGCACACAGTTCTTACTGTTTCTACATATCGTGATTTAGGAGTTATTGTTGACACAAAACTTATATTTCTTGATTACATAAACTTTTTAATTCCGAAGGCCTACTCTCTTCTTGCTTTTATTCGAAGAAATAGTTCCGAGTTTTTGGATCCACACACCTTAAATATGTTATTTAATGCTTTTATGAGGTCGAGAATGGAGTATGCCTCCATTATTTGGAGTCCTTTCTACTCCTCAAATTCTCTTAGACTGGAAAGGGTTCAGAAAAATTTTACCAGTTACGCCTTGCGGTCGTTTAACTTTCATGACCCATTACCACCATACAATTCTCGGTTATTGCTCTTAGGACTAACATTACTTGAGTCTAGACGCAAAATCGCATCCCTACTTTTAGTTCATGATATCATCTCTAGTTCTATTGACTGTCAATCACTTCTTCAGCTCATTACTTTCAATTTTCTTTCAAGACATTAAAGAAAATCAAAATTTTTTTATATAAAATACTGTCGAACTTATTATTCATTAAATGAGCATATAACAAGGGCGTTGATACTCTTTTACGAATTGAATTTGTCTTATGACTTTGACTTATTTGTTCCTAAACACATTTTTAAAAACTTTGTTAATAGTTTTTTCTTAACATAGTTCTACGTTACTTTATTTAGTAAAATTAGTCCTAATAACTCTAAAAACGGTTGCGCTGTTTAGATATCGTAGAAAATATTCATTAGCATTGGTGTTTCTATTCAATTCCGTTGGATCAAAAAGTTATTTTTGGCAAACTAATTGAATGCAGTTAATATTTCACAACAAATTAATGCTATAAAACTAACATTTTTTGCAAAAAAAAAACTGAATTCTTGCACAACGATACGATAAAGCTGGTGGTATATGTTACCAACTGTTCATGAAGTTTAAGTTCATGGAGATGATTGTGGGATGCGTGCTAAGTGTTTGGATTACATGTCCGGAGCGCGAGATCGATTCCCACTAGCGGCAAAGTTTTTTTTCAATAAAAAATTTTCCAATCGGTCACCATCTCTCTGCAGGCAATGTTAAACCTCAGAGGGCAAAAAATGCCGTACAAAACTTCTTGGGAACATGTTTATTAGCCGTTCGGAGTGGGCATAAAAGACGTAGGTCCAGTTATCGTTCAATTGTGTGGAAACATTAAAAACACAAGTCCATTCAAGGGCTGAAATGACCAATTTGTTTAGTTTGCTCATGGAGGTGACATGATTCAACATGCAATTTTTTTTTTTATAAAAAATTTAACTATAGTGAATCTCCCGAACTCCAACTTCTCTAACTCGAAATTCTCCATAACTCAAGTGCTTTGTCCATGTATTGTTCTTAGTTTTTGATCTTTTGAACTCAAAATTTCCGTAACAAAAAACAAAACTCCGTCCTTTTAAGGAAATTTTCTCTGTAGTTTTGTACATTTTCAACACATTTCAATTCACAAGAAATTCTTTGTGATAACATGAACAACTTCCAAAGAAAAATACACTTAGGCGTATGAGTGTCATTAATTATATTTTATTGAAATATGTATTTATTATTAACAAATTATATTTACAGGAATGTTATCCGAAGAACCTCAGGAGACCACTTATATAAATTTTAAATAATTTTGGAGTAATTACTTGAGGAGAACCAATTGAACCGTTGATATGCCTGACATATTACATAGATTAATCAACACTTTGGATCAATTTATAATTTTAATTATATTAAGTTACTCAAACTAGCTTAGTTTCTTTATTTTTCTTATTTTCAGTCGTTATTAAAGATGGTTGAATACAAATTTTATTAAAATCATATTTCTATGTCTATTTTACAAATCATGTAAAATCATATGTCTATGTCTATTGTTCCTTGTTTTTCTGAATGAATGTTCTCTATCGTTTTTAAGTTTTTACGTATATTTCTAATTGGAAAATCAAATATGCATAAAACAAGAAACAAAAATTGTGTACAAATTATTGTTTCGTTGTCGAAAAGATTAGTAACTTTAATTTGTATATAAAATCGATGTTTTCGTAAAAGTTGTATTATGGCGATTTATATTACAGTACAATCTGGATTTTTTGCAATGTCTGATTTTTTTAAAAAATGTATTTATTTGCTTCCAAATTATTTATTTACTTTTAGTTGGCAACACTGGTGGCCATTTTAGCAGCCGTCTAGTAGTTTGTGTTTACTTTGATATTTGGCATTTCAACATGAGTAGATTGACGCCTGAACAATGCTTCAAAACTGTGCAAATTCATTTTGAAAATAATAGTTTTGTTCGGAATCTTTAGAAGAGAATTTTGTTTAGCGATGAAGCTCACTTTTGGTTGAATGGTTACGTCAATAAACAAAACTGCCATATTTGGAGTAAAGATAATCCTCAAGTGTAGGTTGAGACACCGTTTCATCCATAAACACTGACTGTATTGTGTGCTTTTTGGTCTGGTGGAATCATTGATCCGTACTTCTTTAAAAACGATGCTGGTCAGAACGTTACAGTCAATGGTGACCGCTATAGAGCCATGATAACTGACTTTTTCATTCCTAAGTTGAACAACCATGATGTGCAGGAACTGTGGTTTCAACATGACGGCGCAATATGTCATACAGCTCATGCCACAATTGATTTACTGAAGGAAGCGTTTGGTAATCGCATAATTTCACGTTCGGGACCCATGCATTGATCTCCAACTATAGCCGCTAGAGTATTTTCTTTGGGAATATGTGAAGTCACAAGTCTACGCCGATAAGCCAGAATCGATCGACCACTTGGAAACAACATTCGCAGCATTATTGCCGATATATGGCCACAAATGTTGGATTGAAGTGATTGAAAATTGGACCTCCAGATTAGATAACGTCCGAGCCAGCAAAGATTATCTTTTGAATAAAGTCAATTCCAAATCAATTTTAAAAATGCATTCTTATTTTATTCCATTTCATATTTCTATACATCTAAAAAAACACCTTTTATATAACACAAGTAAGGAAACTCTAAAGTCGGTCTAGCCCGACTATGGAATACCCTAAACCTTCAATAATACTTAAATAAACATCTCAAAATATTACAACATATTCAAATAACATTTAATTTCTATTCGAAAACAATGAATTTCTTTAAATAATTATAAAGGTTTTGTGGGTTAAATGGAAGGAAGGCGAGTTCGTAGGCGAATGTCGCCCAATTTTATTTACATCTTATTTTTAGCATAAAATATAAACATGTTAACTTTTATCCCTATAGCTTAAATATAAGCCTCTTTATAGAATTTTAAATTTTGGGGTTGTATGGGAGGTGGGTGTGTTCGTGGTCATTTTAAAGTAGCTACAACGAAATATGTTTAAACATTTTGTGTAAACTTAAAACTTCAAAATGAAAAACAAGTAAAGAAAGTCCAAAGTCAGTCTAGGCCGACTATGAAATACCCTAAACCTACTTTTCAAAAAAAAAAAATAATATTATTGAAAATGGGTGTGTCTGTGGGCGAATGAAGCCCTTATTTTATATGTATTTAAATGTTGATGAAAAATTTACACATACCAAGTTTTATTCTTGTAGCTCACAGTTAATGCTTTTATTGTGTTTCGCTATGGGAGGCGTGTTCATAGACGGATAACTCCCAATTTTTGAACACACCTTAGTTTTGGAATAAAATACATACACACCAAATTTCATCTCTCTATGATAAACATAACCTTAATTATTGAGTTTTAAACTTTTTGGGTTGTATGGGAGGTAGGCGTGTCTGTAAGCGGATGATGTCCATTTTTCAAAACCATATTTAGCTTGTCATAAAAAACATACCTGCCAAATTTTATCTCTGAAGGTTAGAAAGAGGCTTATTTATTCCGTTTTTAATGTTTGGGTTGTATGGGAGGTGGGTGCGTCGTAAGCGGATGACACCCATTTTTCGAAGAAAACTTTGTGTTGATATAAAACACATACTCACCAAATTTTGTTGTTGTAGGTTAATTATTAGCTTATATATCCAGTTTTAAATTTTTGCGTTGTATGGGAGGTAGGCGTGTCCGCAAGCAGATGATGTCCATTTTTCAAAACCATTGTTGTTTTGATATAAAAAGCATATGTGCCAAATTTTATCTCTGTGAGTTAGGCAGACGCTTATTAATTGTGTTTTCAATTTTTGGGTTGTATGGGAGGTGTGCGTGTCTGTAAGCGGACTATACCCATTTTTCGAAGACATCTTTGTGTTAATAAAAAACACATACATACCCAATTTTATTGTTGTAGGCTAATTATGAGCTGAGTTATGCAGTTTTCAATTTTTACGTTGCATGGGAGGTAGGCGTGTCCGTGGGCGGATGATGTTCATTTTTCAAAACCGTCTTTGTTTTGTTATAAAAAACATATGTGCCAAATTTTAGCTCTGTAGGTTAAATAGAGGCTTATGTAATGCGTTTTCAATTTTTGGGTTGTATGGGAGGTGGGCGTGTCCGTAAGCGGATGACGTTCATTTTTCGAAAACATCTTTGCGTTAATACAAAACACATACATACTCAATTTTATTGTTGTAGGCTAACTATGAGCTGAGTTATGCAGTTGTAAATTTTTGCGTTGCATGGGAGGTAGGCGTGTCCGTGGGCGGATTCCAAAAATATTCAATATTGTAGATCCTTGGGTTCATAAGATAATGTTTACCAAGTTTCATCCAATTATCTCAACTCCTTCTTCTCATCCTGTGTGTTGTCCTTGTGTTGTCCATAAACACAGTATAAGAAGAAGGAGTTAGTTAATTGGATAAAACTCGGCACACATTGTCAAATGAACCCAAGGATCTGCACTATTTAATATTTATGGAATCCACCCAAGATTAAAAAAATTCAATAAATTAGCTCATGTTAAGCAGATAAAATTTGGTACGTATGAATTTTATATCAAAACAAAGACGTTTTCGAAAAATGGTTGTCATCTGCCCACGGCCACGCCCACCTCCCATACAACCTCAAGCTCATGTTTAACCTACAGAGATAAAATTTGGTATGTTATATCAAAACTAAGAAACATTAAAAAATTGGTCGTAATCCGTCCACGAACACGCCCACCTCCCATTCAACCCACAAAAGCGAAAATACTATATAAGCATTAACATGTGAGAAACACGAATATAACTTTTATATATTCATTTTTATAAATTTTTGTAAATTTTTCATCAAAATTGAAAGGCATAAAATATAGGCTTCATCCACTCACGGACACGCCTATTTTCAATACTATTATTGTATTTTGAAAAAGTAGGTTTAGGGTATTTCATAGTCGGGCTAGACCGACTTTAGAATTTCTTAACTTGTGTTAATACGTCTTGTGTTGATATAAAATGAATAAATACCTAATTTAATTTGTGTAGCTTTGACAGAAGCCTGTTTATATAGTTTTCAAATTAAGGTTTATATGAGAGGTAGTCTTGTTAGTGTATGCAAGACGACCATCTTTTGAACAAACCTCAGTTCTGAAATAGAATTAGCAAATACCGTGTTTCAGTTAGTTGTTTAAATATTTACCTCTTTATAGAGTTTTCATCATTGGGGTTGTATTAGAGGTAAGGATGGTTTTCCATTTGCCATTTGCCCATTTTTGAAATTAACCTTTATTTTTTAAAAATAAGCTCAAATATCGAATTTCATAACGATAGCTTGAAAATTACGGTGTAATCGTTTTTTCAGACGGACAGACAAACAGACGGACATAACTAAATCAACTCAGGTGGTGATGCTGATCAAGAATATGTATACTTTTCTGTACCTACCACGCCTCCTTATGGGCGTTACACATGTGGTGACAAAATGAAAACACCTCTTATGCAGGCTCCGAGCATGCTAAGACACACAGTTTACCTGCATGCCACGGTCACCACTAAATAAATTTTCAATAAATTACAAAACAAAAAATGCCTAAAAGTATGCAGTTCTACGGAATTATGTGATAGTGTTAATAATAAATGAGAAGTTTACATTCAAATACAGATAAGTCACCGCAAAAAAAAATTAGTTCGAAATGCGATTGTAAAGCTAATGACAATACATTGCTCCATAAAGTCCTCTTTGATAAAAATGATAAAAATCCTAGAGAAAAATGCATTAAAAAAATCTCCTTTTCAATCAAAAGCAGATTTGTCACCTATAAGTTTTCAATCAAAACCAGAAAAATCCCAGTAAGTTTTGATTTGTGTAGTTTTCATTCTTAAAAAATTGTTTGTGCCAAAACCTTGGTATGAGTAATAAGTGTAAAATTTTTCCGAATTTGGATATGCGTTCTGAAAAAAAAAATATAAAGTTAAAAGCAAAAAACATTATTTTTTACTAAAAAAGAAGTTTACCTTCAGGAGGATCGAAATTGCTTTGGCAGGTTTCCTCCGATTTGAAAAAAAAGTATGCAGAAATCATTTTAATGAATTTCTCTAACTTTTGAGACCCTTATCGGCGGAATCTAAATTTTGATTCCTTTCTAACTTTCAAAACCAGACAAGTCCAAATTTGAAATTGAAAATACGATTTTTTTTGCACTATCAGACTATTTTTTTTCACATAATATATCTATTCCTGAGTAGCATAATTTTGCATAATTGGTTTGTTGTTTATAAAAAATTTCTGTCAAAATTAAGACTTTTTTTGATTTCCTAACAATTCGATCTGTGTGACTTATCTGGTTTTGAATGTTAACTCCTCAAATATAATAATTAGAATAGTTGCTAAATTATTTTATTTAAATAATAATTTTGTGTTTAACTTCTATTTGACAAAGAAAGAAAATAATTTACTGAATGAAAATAAAAAATTTAAAAATCATAAAAGTTTTTACTCATTATTAAACAACTACTTTTAAATTTGCAATAAGGCTTGGAGTGCAAATTAAGGTAAATATATACCAACACTGAAATGAATGTTGTTTTTATTGTTGTAAGTTTAACTGTTACTCCAATCGTTTTATTATGTACTAAATTATTTAATCTAATACTACCGTTGAACTAATTAAAGTCTACGCTTAATTTAATAATTTTCGTTTTAAGAGAGAGAGAAAGAGAGAGAGAGAGAGAGAGCAGCTTTTGTTAAGACTCTTTTGCAGCATCCAAAATGATTAAGAAAAAACAAGAAGCACATGAAAAACTCTGTTGAAAATGTACAACAACGTGCTGTTCAAGCGAAAACGAGAACAACCCAGAGAAGCAATGAAAAATGGCACAACAAAAATCACAAGGAAAATACAAAAACACAACAAACACCAATAACACAACAACAAAAAACAAAAACAACAAGGATAATACAAATATGAAAGCAAAACCTAAAGAGCGTCCCCAACTAACTAGAAAAGTCGGAGAGCAAATTTTACACAGCATGAGCGAAAGCTTTAACAAAGTTGCAGCATCCATGAAAAGCGTTCGTGCTGTCATTGCTCTGCTGTGTTGAGTGTTCTGATTTCGCATCGATTTTCAGTCAGGTAAAGCCAGTAGACGCGAGCGGTTGTTAAAAGTGGAAGCTAAAGAATATAGCTGCAAGACGTTTTGCACAAATAGAGAAATTTATATATATATGTATAGATTTTGAAGTCAAAGGAAAATTTTTATAAAGGATTTTTTAAAATATTAATTCTTTTTTACAAAAGTCTACATAAAACAAAGAATAATACGGAAATAAGTTTGTGTGAAGTTGTAAATCAAAAAAAGTGGTACAAAAAAGACACAAAAAAAGCTCAAAAATAATTACATATCAAGAAAAAAAAAGGATACCAAGTGAAGAATATATTAAAAAAAAACCAAATGCTTTGTTAAGCGAGAAGCAAGTAAAGGTAGTATTCGTTAGCAAGAAAAAAAGGTGAAGTGGAGCATTAGCAGAGGAGGTGTATGAGGAAAGTGAAAAAATCTGCTGCTGCAACTGGTACAGAAAATTATTCACCACACCCTGATCCTGTCTGCAGAAAAGCAGCAACAGAGACAGAGTTATAACGACACCAACAACAACAACAGTACCAATAAAAGTAACTACAACAACACGGCAAAAAGGGAGCAAGTGTATTCGTAGTTAGAAGCTACTAGCAAGCACAAAGAGCGTTAAATTCGGGAATTAAAAAACGAATCAACGAACAGCAGGCAGGCAACAAGAACGTTCAGAGGAAAACTTCGACGAGTTTTGTGTTTGTTGTTGCATACTTTTGTGCGTTGCTATATTTAAACTTTGAACAACACACCAAATCCTGCAGGGTACGCGTGTTGAGAGCGGCTGCTGTAAGATTTATTAAGCGTTGTGAGCTCAAATGGTAAAGTTCGAAGTAAGGATAAACGGAGAATCATAGAAAAAAAGGACTTGACTTTAAAAATCAAGCAATACAAAATATAGTGTTAAAAAAATAATATATGTGAAAAAGTGTTATTTATATCTTGATAATTATAAAAAAATAAGGTGAGTCTGGCATAGTTTTAGGCATCAGAAAAGTTGATAGAGTGTGATTTAAGACTCAAAATATGAAAACATCAAAACCAACATAAAAAGAATATTTAAAATGTATTGAAATTTGTGATACACATATAAAAGCAGAAATATTTAAAAATTAACATACTTTTAGGCTAAAAACTGTGAATTTTGACAAATGGTCAGACACTAAACTATGCCAACTCAAAATATAGCAGCATACTTCCAGGCATTAGTTTGAAAAAATATTCTGAAAATAAATAAACCATCAAATTTTAATAAAAAAAAAAAAATACATTTTGCAACGCCTAAAAGTATGCCATTACTTTTTATGTACATATCAAAAATAGGTCCAGCAACAACAACAAAAATTCTTACGAAACGTACGTAGTTCAACATGGCCACAGCCTAAAAAATCTCAACACAAATATGAACAAAAAAAAAATTCACAGCATACTTTAAGGATAAGAGCGAGTTTTAGAGCACAGTAACAGAGAGCAAATAAAACAAACAAAGGAAATCGTAAAAAAAAACTTTTCAAGAAGCAAAGAAGATAAACAAAAGAAAATAAATTTTGTGGGTAAGATACTCGAGCTTAAGATAAGACAGGACAAGACGGGGCAGGACCATAAAGATAATTATTAAGACACTTGAAATGCAAACTGCTTAGATTGTATACCAGTAATCAGCTGAGAAGAAGAAAAAATATGATGAGAAAAAGCCGTAGACATAAGCAAAAAGTAGTATCAACTTAAAGCTCAGTAGAATCTGCCTGCCATAAGTGGGTGGCAGAGTAGAGTAGAGAGTTTGGAAAGCCGAAGGGAAAAAAGTAAATTATTGAGAAAGTATGCCAAGTTATGTTGTCTTTGTTGTTGTTGTTGATCTAGAAGTTGCAGGATACACAGAATAATTGACCGGAAATGAATGTACTACATATTTTTAGGCGCTATGAAATTGAGTTTAATTAAATAAACTGATATTAAAACTGAACGCTGGATGTGTGCGTTTTTTTTTTTTTGTTTTTGGGAAATATTATGTATCTACATATTAAAATAACTAGAGTTTTAATTTAAAAGCACGTCACCAAAACGCTAGGGAGCAAATTATTAACACATTAACTGCAAAAACTGGTTAACTAAACAGTTGAAAAAAAACAATAACAAATCCAAACACGTATGCTTCCATTTTGAAAACTTCCAATGATAAATTTTTTAAAAAAATTTACAAAAGTCTAGAGTTTTAAAAATCATCCATTTATATAAAACAACATTAAAATGCTTGCCTACATAAACGAGTAGCTGCTATTCATATAACATACAACATTTATGTAACATTGTGTGTATTTTTGGCTCGTCAACATCAGAAACGCTGCGAAATAAAACCAAGTTAAACTTAAAACTACGTCACTCAGCTGCTATTTATGCAGTTTATGCAATAAATAATGCAAAAAACAGTTATAATTTAAAAATCTACGCAAACCTCATATAAAATTACACGCACATGTGCGCCCACAAATGCCAGCTATGACTTATTTTTTAATTACGGCTCAAAGCTTTTCACTGTTGGACTCACTGTTGTGAGTGTGGAAAAAAAAACACGAAATACAAAACAACTACAACAAAAATAATTAAAATTTCAACACATCAACAACTGCTTGGCTTGGCAACAACCAGCAGCAACAACAACTATAGGCACCAAGCAAACAAAAAAAAGGTCAAATTTTATGCTATTGTTAAGGCGCTGAAAGCAAAGGAAATCCACTAAATTACATTTAATTAAGGTAAGCTTTTGTTGCAGCTGCATTTCTCGTTTCTTTTGTAAATTTATAAAAAAAAAAAATATATATGAGAAATTCTCTGCTAAAAAGCGTTATTTACATACCATACAATACATACAGATATTTATTTAATATCGGTACAGTCAAAAGAGTTTCTTAAATGTTATTTTAAATTTTTAAATATTATTTTTCTATTTGAAAAAATTTGTATAATTTTGTCTATATAAAACACTAGTTGTAACCGGCGCTCTTCATTTCGCTATTATTTTTTTAAGCAATCTACCAAAACTCTCTTAAATATAAAAAAGTGTGGCCTTTTATGTACGTAGAATAGAATATATACATATATATATATATATATATATATGTAAATAATTATAAATATAGATGTGCTCCTGGTATTCAAGGTGGAACCTCGTAGCAGTGAGAAGTTGTTCTATTTGAAATGTCTTAAAATGTTATTTTAAAATAATATAAAAGAGAAGAGCAGGTTATGTAATTTGAAAAATTTTTAATTTGTTATGAGACATGCAACATGGTAAACTACTCGAGTAAAGGATATTTTATTTTATTTTACGAGGAATTCTTATTTATGTATTTGTTTGTTAGTGAGTTCTCAAAAATAATTCTACCCTGCATTTTTTACGCATAACATTTTTAATCGCCTGAGAATATCTAGCGAATCGCTTGGAAGATGAAACGATCGCCGGCGAGCTCTTCTGAGAGTCTTCCGGGAATCACCGAATGTAAGCAGCTGAGGCCATAAAAGCGATTCGCCTGGAAGATTCGCCGAGATGATTCTTAAGCAATTCGCCGGGAAGATTCGCCAACGAATCGCCGCGAAGAGTCTTAAGCGATTCGCCTGGAAGAGTCGCACACGAATAGGCAGAAGGGGCTTAAAGTGATTCGCCGATAAGAGTGGCAAAGAATCGCTTTAGACGTCCTCAGCGATTTGTTGTAGAGCAACGATGTTGAACGTTACAAGTTGTTGCAAGTTTGTACTAGCGGGCTCTTCAGACGTTGTTTTATCGCAGTTTCATGAAGTTTTTAAAGTAAAAATTTTTTGATTTATTTAAACGATTTTTCCGAGCCTGCTTCATATTACAGTGATAGATTTTGAAAGTTTGATCCAACGATCGCCGGAATGAGCTAAGGAAGATTTTAAAAATTTTTTGAATCGCGCATTAATCCCTTGGGCGATCAAAAAGCAATCCATCTTCCAACGATTGCCGGAATGAGTGAAGGAAGATTCTTAAATTTTTTGAGAATCGCGCATTCATCGCTTCGGCGATCGAAAAGTGATCCATCTTGCAAAGAAAAAATCGCTAGCGCGTCGCCAAATGAACTAATCTTCCAAATGTTTGCAGGGTAATGATTTCGAAAAAATTTGCAATAAAAACCTTAACCAAAATAAACGAAACGAGACGATTGCAACTCGACGAACGTGTACCGTAGAGTGGGTCGAAAAAAAAAGTTTGAAAAAACCGCCCCCTATTTTAAAGTTGACCTCGAGAGGATTCCGAAAACAAAAAAATTTTTTTTTTGGACCACCGGAAAACAGCCAAAATGGTCTTTTTTGCATAACTTAAGCATGAATCAATATATTCTCTCATGTCTGAGGGGTAATGGTAAGGCCTGAGTATTCAACACACCTTTTGATTTCCTTTTCCCATATAAATGTCATACTTAGTCTAGCGTTAACTCAGGCCTGAATATCCCTAAGAATATTCCTCCGAAAATTCAGGCCTGAGTGAATGCTTAAATATCAGGCCTTCTATCAGGTCGTCCCAAACCTGAAAATTTAAATGAGAAAACACTTAGCAGATATATCATTTACCTAAGCCGAGCAGTAGTTCGTCTTCGGTGTCATGAGCATTGTTTGAATTATTTTAATGAATTAAAGTTCTTAGAACTTTTTCACTAAATAATTCAAATTTTTGTTTTGTTTTGAGAATGAAAAATAACGCGTCGATTACTTTGAATTTTTGTATTTTTATTTTGAAAAAATTTCCCAAACTTGTTTGTTGGCATTACGACTTCGCTTCTAATCTCAGCTGTTGTTCAGGTGCGAACACGAAACAGAATCAAAAATACTTTTGAGGGATATTTGGGTTAACTGAAAAAACTCATAAACGTTTGATAGCATTACGCCTTCGCTTCTAAACTCAGGGATATCTTCAGGTCTGAGATCGACACAAAACAAATTATTCAGAGGTTAGACAATTTTAGGGAAGTTTTTAGAAAGCTTAAATGCAAATGCTTATTATGAAATCAGCTATGATCTCATGCCCGAATTTTCGAAGCAAAATAGAACTGATTTCATGCCAGATGTTATCAGGTATGACAATTGCTGACCGCTGGGTTAGGCATAGTACACTGTTCGGCTTCAAGTGAAATTCCACTTAAATTTGCATACAAAAAATCACAGCTGTGAAACAAGCGTGATCATTTCATAACTTTTTCATCAAAGCTGTACTATGTTTCTTTATTTTTACGGCACTTTAATTGAAAAAAGAAAAAAATTGACCATTTAAGCCTTGAAAGGACTTTTACTGAGCTTCTTATAATCAATTGTGTTGTGTGTGTTATTAAATGTTTGCACATAATTGACCGAGAACTGGACCTACGTGTTTTATGCCGAACGGCTAAAGTTCATGTTCTCAAGAAGCTTTACATGGCATTATTTAATCTCTGAGGTTTGTCATTGTCTGCTGAGAGGTGGTGACCGTCTAGGTGGTGACCATCTAGATCAAGCTAAAGATGTACAAATGGTTTTTGTTGGTTATGCTGACCAGTCAAAGGCGTACAGAATATAAAAAAAACAAACAAATTCTATTGCGATATCAAGATATCGATATTATTTGCCGACTTGTGGCCTGTAGGGGTTGTCACAAACGATTCCGATGTAGTTGTGCCCACCACAAATGAGCAAAACGTGCGCCAGTGTTCAGAAATGTGGAAATGTGGCAAGACCTCGAAAGCTGTATGTTATGGGTTCTCCAGAAACATTAAACTCAGTTTTTGCTTCATCTATTACTGTGACTGCAGCATTGCTATCACAGTCTGGTCATCATTGGAGAAATGCTATGCAGACGGAATATGACGTGTTGACGAGAAACCGTACTTTGGAGCTCGTGGAGTGTCCAGCTGGTAAAAATATAAAAGGTTGCAAATGGATTTTTAATACCAAGTATACAGCTTAAGGGACAATTGAAAAATATAAAGCTCGCCTAGTTGCTCAAGGGTGTTCGCAGAGGCAAAACGAAGACTATTTTGAAACATATGCCCCAGTTGTGCGACATTCTACCATCAGATTGATCTTGTCATTGGCAGTTCAGCATAAATTGCTCGTTCATCATATTGATGTTGAGGCAGCTTATTTACATGGAAATTTGGAGGAGGAAGTTTTTATGAGACAGCCGGAAGTGTTCATGGATAGTAAACAGTCTAGAAAGGTTAGAAAGTTGCGTAAGGCCGCGCTCATAGTGAACGCGATTCAGACAGGCAGGCTGACAGGCAGGCTAAAATCTGTGTGGAAAAACGAGATGCAAATAGCTATCTATCTCGCTTGTTCATATTGTCTGTCTGCCTGCCGTTATACGGGCTAAAGCAGGCTGGTAGAGAGTGGAACATAAAAATAACTACCATCTTATGGGACATCGGTTTTGAACAAAGCGAATTGTGTGTATACTATGTTACAAAACAATGAAATCAATATTATTAGTGTATACGTTGATGATATAATATTGGTATGTTCATCAGAACATACATTGCGCAGTATTATGCATGCACTTTAAAAGCATGTTGAAGCAGTAGATCGCGGGCCAATTAAATATTATTTGGGCATGGAAATAGAACGAGATGGCATACGCGGTGAAATTTCAATCCATCAAGGCCGCTACACATCTGAACTTTTAAAACTTTGGAATATACTAGAGTGCAAGCCAGCATCAACACCATTAGCAATTGGGGCTGTTTTAGAAAAATGCGAAGACAAGAATTGCTTAGGATACAACGTGAAGAACTATCAAGCGCTACTTGGAGGCCTTACGTATTTGGAAATAATATCGCGGCCAGATATATCACACACAGTATCAAAGTACAGTATCAATTCCATAGTCACCCCCACAAGGAGCATTTTGTTGCTGCTAAGCGCGTCCTTAGATACCTCAAAGGAAAACCGAAGCGTATGTTGTCGTACAATATTACTAATAGTTTCGATTGCTTTACAGATGTTGACTGGAGATCGGATTCCACCGATCGAAAATCTTACAGTGGTTTTGTTTTGTTTTTCGGCAGAGGCCCAATCGCTTGGGAGGCTAAAAAAAAATTTTGTCTCTCTAAGCTCAATGGAAGCTGAATACATAGCTATGTGCCAAGGAGCAAAAGAAGTTGCTTTTCATCGAAGCTTACTCATGGAAATGGGATTTAGTGATATTGTTCGACGACCAACTAGTATGTTCTGTGACAACCAAGGTGCTCAGTTTATGCTTAAAAATCCAATCGCACAAAAGAGAAGCAAGCACATGGATATAAGGTTTTACTTTATTCGAGAGAAATACATCACTAATAAACTCGATGTAAGTACTTTCCAACATCAGAAAATGTAGCTGATATATAAACAAAGTCTTTAGCAAAAGATAAGCATAACTATGTTTGCTTTATGTTAAAAATAGCATTTTGAAATTGAAATTTAAATTTAGCTTTCTTAATTTTAAAATTGTTTATTAATGATTTGTTTTTTCTTTAAATTTAATTATATTGTATACCGCATTTGAATTGAGGCGGAATTTGTTAGGTTCTACTACTACTTAACATCAGTAGTATGTCAGTACTACTATTTAATGTTTCCAATTAACTTTCGTGAACATATATAAATATATCCTTAGAAGAATTTGAAATTTTGTAAAATAAAGACATGTCAAAAATGACGATTCTCATGATTTTGAGCTGTTTTATTAATAATGCCCAGCAAAATTTTTTGTAAAGCCTTGAATTTCATTCAATTCTATAATGCATTACATAAATGCTGATTGACCAATAATGTATTATATTGTTTATTACTCGTAATGCAATTAGTAATGCCAGGCTTTTGTGCTTTTCAACTGATTGTTTTTTTTTTATTGTTTAAAATTTTTGTTTGACTTTTGCTTTTTGCTTCAAACGCGTCAAATTTTAAAAATTTTTGAAGATCCAAAACTAAAATTTCAGAAGAATATTTGAAAAATACAAAATTTGCCATTATATATAGAAAAAAGAATGAAAGGTAAGAATAACTAACCATAACTGAATACCCCTTAATAACTAAGCCACTTTTTCTCTATCTAGTAAAAGAAGCTTCAAGAACGATGCGGTTTTAACCTTGATTTGAAAAGTCTGCAACGAAATTATTTTTATTCCAAGCATAATTGCTTGCAGAAAAAGTCCGACGCCTTAAAATTTTGTGTAATGATTTTATAATTATAATTTATAAATTTTAATTTCTTAGTTTAAAATAAATGCATGTATCTTCAATAAAAGTATTTCCTCATTATAAGGATTGATATATATTCAATATGTAATTGGTTTCCTTATTTGTGGACAGCAACATATTATTAAACAACTTCCTAGTTGTTGATAAATAATTGATTACTGAGAAGTAGTTATTCGTGAGGCTAATAATAAGCGCTTACAAAAGTACTTGCACGTCAAGCGAAAGCGTCATCAATTACCTCCAATGACATGCCTGTATAAAAATAATGGGTTCTGTAAGCGAAAGGGTAATCGATGAACGAAATTTTCTGGATTACTTTCTCGATTACATGTAAGCGAAGATTTTGCTGGGTGTTTTTATTCTCTCTCCACTGAAAACACATTTCTTTTAATATTTGCTTGACTGTAACTATGATTTTTACTTAATTTATATTTATAACTTATCCATTCCGACGCTTAAAGGATCATTTCTCTGATCAGAAATATAAGTTTTCAAACTGAAGAAAAAACTTCTTACTTAAAGACCTTTCGGCAAAGTCGTTTCACGGAAAAAACAAAATTTGTTTTGAAAACTTTCCACTTCCTTAAAAATTATGTAAACTTCATTTTTAAAAAATTATCTTTGCTTCAAACCACAAAAAAAAATATTGGAAGAAAATATGTCTTGCTAAAAAAGTTGAAAAGACAACAATTTTTAATAGTTCACACTATTGGGATTATCAAAATTACATCTTTCAATATTTTTAACACAAACTTTTCCTACTTTTGTATTGAAATCTATGAATTGCTCTCAAGTCATAAATTCAGTTCAGTTAACAATTAAAACTTTTATAACTTTGTTTTTCATGCAATCCGTTGTTATTTTGGCCTTAAAGTTGACGACTCTATCCAGTGCTTTTTCTGCCTTTTGGTAGCTTTTCGTTCTATGATCGTTTTTTATTTTTTGTCTGCTTATCTGTTCTCATCAAACAATAAATTTTGTACAAAATTCTCAGGATCTAAAATTTCAATTAAGAAGAGCACTTTTTGGTTAAGATGATCCCAAATCAGAAAGAAGACGCTAGGCGCTGATACAGGGGAGCGGCAATGGGGACTAAGGCCCCCCCTCCCAGACGCTAAATTTTTTTAGGAATTTAAAAGGGAATTTAAAATAACTGTGTTTCTTAAAAAAAAATCGAAAAATCGCAATCAAATCACAACAAAATCGTTTATAAAGATTAAACTTTTACATACAGTGGCTCACAGCTTATTTCGTGCAGACGATGTGTTAAACTTTGAAATGCTATAACTTGGTAACTAGTACTGGTAATGAAAAAATTTAAACGACATTTGTTTGCTAGTAATTATACATTTAAATATAAACTTTAATTTCTTTATATAAAAGTCTACTAAAAAGATAATAAACAAAAAACTGAAAAAGCAGCAGAATTCAACGCCACAGCTTATTTCGTGCACACTGTTTTTACATGTAAGCTTTTGAACGTGATGCCGTTATTTTCTTTTTCTCGTTCGCTGTATTTATCTTGACTGATGTCCTGATTCTTCTGATCGGAGTTAACAGTTGTTTTTAGTCTGGACTTAAAACCTTAAGTGCACGAATTGATTTGTCTTAAAAATGGGCCGTCGCACAACAATATAACAGCACGAAATAGTTTTATTTCACTTTAAAAAATAAAAAATCCAACCGCAAATAGCTGAAATAGTAAAATTGAGACCCTCTACAGTGCAGTACATCATCCATCGCTTTTTGCAAGAAAATCGTGTGGCTGATAAGGCCAGAAATGCTCCAAATAAAATATGTACAGAAGCGGACGAGCGACTTATTCTGCGAAAAATCGTAGAAAATCTGAGGCTTTAGGCTCCCAAATTGGCCAAGGAGGTTGAGAAGGAGTTGGGCAAGAAATGCTGTGCCGAAACAATTCGTCATCTGCTGCGGGCCAACGAGTTTAATGGTCGAGTTACACACAACAAATCTTATATTAAAAAAAAAAAATCAGCTATGTCGACTGAACTTCGTCAAATAACACGTTTTATATTCTAGGACATTCTGGAATGACGTCATTTTCTCGGACGAGTTTAAGTTCAATATTTTTGGCTCTGAAGGAATGCAATATGTATGGCGTAAGGCTTATACTGAGCTGAACAATAATCATCTCAAGCACACAGTAAAACATGGTGGCGGCAGCGTAATTGTTTGGGCCTGTATGGCTGCATCGGGCGTTGGAAAATTATTTTTTATTGGAGGCATTATGGACAAGACAATGTACCTAGATTTTATAAAAGAAAATTTGCTTCAAAGTATCGACACCTTGGGCGTACGAGAGACATTTCGGTTCTACCAGGACAACGACCCAAAACATAAATCGAGAATCGTCCAGTCATGGTTGATTTGGAATTGCCCGCATCTTATGAATCCGCCTGCACAGTCACCCGACTTAAATGTAATAGAAATTTTGTGGGCAATTTTGGAGAGTGGCGTTCGCAAGCGGAATATTTCCAATAAAAATTAATTAAAAAATGCATTGATGGAGGAATGGCAACAAATACCCCCAGATATTACAAAAAATTAGTAGAGTAAATGGATAGCCAGTAAATGGATTAAAGATGGATTAAAGATGGATTTGGCGGCCACACAAAATATTAAAAAAGACAAACATATTACATTTTCTTAAGATTCAGTGGAGTGCACGAAATAAGCTGTGGCGTTGAATTTTGCTGCTTTTTCAGTTTTTTGATTATTATTTTTTTAGTAGACCATTATATAAAGAAATGAAAATTTATATATAAATATATAATTACTAGCAAACAAATGTCGTTTAAATTTTTTCATTACCAGTACTAGTTACCAAGTTATAGCATTTCAAAGTTTAACACATCGTCTGCACGAAATAAGCTGTGAGCCACTGTATAAAAAATTAAGTGTCGAGCAGAAAGTAGTTTTGAAAATACTGCAAAATTTTCAAATCAGTGTAACAGTAAAGAAAAGAGAAAGCATTTTGAACAGCAAAGAAAAATTTCTGTTCAGAGTTCAATCACCTACAGAGCCTTCCCGTTGCCATGCGATATTTTACGATATTAATGTAATATTTAAGATAGTAAAAATATTAATAAAACCAAACTTTCGAGTATGCACAATATCGTACAAGTCTTCAAGTCGATTATAGAACATCTAAGGAATATTGTGGGTAAATTTTAGTTAAGTTAATGTTTTAATATTTGTAAAATTCCTCCTTGAAATTTTAACTTAAGGTTAAGTTTGTGGAAATTTTGCCTTTGAAAAACTTAACTAATATTAGCAGCTTAATATATAATTAAAGTTTCATCATGTAAACAAAAACAAAGTTTAAAACCGAAATTGTGGCCTTAATTGATGAAATTGTGGCCATTAAATATATTAAAAACAAAGTAATTAAAAAAGCCCACAGGAAATCGAGAAACTTTTTTGTAAATTATAAAAAAAATCAACAAAAATCAAATAATTTTCAAAAGGCGTAAAATCAACGCCTTAATGAAAATTAAAAGAAGTACTGAAAATTAAAATGTTGAAGAAGCATAATAATTTGAATTTTAAAATAATTCTTTTCAACTTTTGATATACTTTTGAATAATGTTCGAAAAAAACTTCGGCACTCAAATTTTGAAATCTCAAGGTCTTAAATTTTTAAGGATTTCAAACCGCTTTTAATCTATTCCTATTTCTTAATCGGTTCCTATAAACCTATTTCTCAAGAGGTCTTAGAAAATGTTGCTGTTTTAATGAAGAGTTGATTTAAACTATTGATTTGAAGTGATTTTTTTATTTATGTACAAAACTATTTAGACACTATTTGCCGCAAGTTAGATTAGATCATATTGTGTGTATAAATTTTTGACTCTTTTACTAAAGTATTAAGTCCCAAAATTCCTCAAAAAACTTAAATACTCCACGGCCAACTGATTTTTACTGCTTTTTGTAAAATAACTATCTTAACTGAATAGAATAGCGATTTATAGCGCTTTTTGTGAATCCTACAAAAAAAAGTTCGTCATAAATTTGAACACAGTTCTTCTAAAAAAAATTTCCATTTCTAATAATATTTATATCTACAACTACAGTGCTCTGGAGACCTTTAATTTGCCCAGGTTTGGGCAGACAAAATACCGTGATTATTATGTAAATACCGTTAATATGCTGTTATTAAAATAACCATGATTATTTTTAACGAAAAACTGATTTCTTTTTAAATCAAAACCGATGCTTTTTGGACTTTTCCATTTAAAAATAAAAATAAATTTAATGTAAAATAAATAAATATTATAAATAAAAACAACTTATTTAGCTTTCGCTCCATGAGCAATGTCTAGATCTACCACTGGAAAATTCTGAAGTTTTATCATCTGATTATCATATGTCTCCATGGGGATAGCATGCCTTCATGTTTAAACTATAAATTTTTCTTTAATAAACATTAGGTTTGTTCATTAAAAAAAATTGATATCAATTAATACATGTTTTTACTTGAAAAGCGTACAAGAACTCAAAAAACTTGCAACAAAAGAGGATAAAGATAGAATAAAAAAAGTGAGAGAGAAAAAGTAGTTACAACACAGCAATACTTTTATTTAGGCCTTGTTATTTATTCCATTCTAAAATGCATTACATGTATGCTAATTCTAGAATTGAAATTAAATCTGTAATAAATTCACTGCAATTTAATGGCAACCTTCACCATTAATTTGAAAGTTGTTATTCAAGTATTATTTTCGTGAAATCAGTTATTAATAGTCTGCAGAATATATGCAATTGCATATATGTTGCATATCTTGCATATTGCATATATTTTGAATATTACATATATCTTGCATATGTTGCATACAACTTGCATATGTTGCATACAAGTTGCATACGTTGCTTATATCTTACATATGTTGCATACAACTTGCATATGTTGCATACAACTTGCATATGTTGCCTTCAATTGCATACAACTCGCATACTTTGCATAAAACTTGCAAATCATTCGATAAGATCGAAACTGCTTACTTGTCAGTCTCTACAAGTTTGCTGTTCACGTACTTTTCCTGATTTTTTTCTCTTTGTGATATTTTTTCTCAATTCTTCCTTTTCTTCATCTCTGCGAAATTTAACAAGTAAACACACCTATTATTTCAGCCAGCTTACAGCCACTACTACCAAATTTCTTTGAGTTAAACAAGTTTTTAAAATGTATTCGTATGGTTTGTTTCGGTCATTATTAATAATTTTCTGTAATAACTTACGTCAGATAACGTTGAAAAATAGTTTACAGCATACCATTCCATGTTTTCAAGGTCCATCAAATAAATATTAAAAGCTGATTTATAAACAATAAATTCAAATCTGCCTTTTAAATCTCCAAAATTCTTTTGCAAGAGAAAAAAGGTAGTGTTGATTTTCCGCTGCCTAACTATAACGAGGTTTATAACTTAAGATTGGTTTAAAATGGTACGAGCTTTTAAAGAACGCAGGCAAAGCACTGTTCTGTGGTTACTATCTGAAGTTTGTCATTTTCTGCAAAGAGGTGACGGCGGATAAGAAAAATGTATTTCTATTGAAAAAAACTGTCTGTGTTAGATGATGAGTCGAACGCGGGTTTACCGATGCTCGTTAGCTCACACACCACGCCATAACTCATGGCAACATCCGCCACATAACAAATCGACAAACACAATTCTTCAATTCTTTTCGATTATAAAGCCACCTTCGACAGTCCAATAAGGAGTTCCATAAACCAATATTTCAGCATGTCTGAATTTGGTATTCCTGCAAAGTTAATTCGTCTATGTTGGATGACTTTGAGCAACACCAGCAGCGCAGTGAAAATCAGAAAGAACCTCCCCCTTCCGTTCAATATCAAGTGATATAACAGACAGGGTGATTAGTTGTCATGTATGCGATCATCTGTTCTTCTGATCTGAGAAGTAGTGGCACGATATTCCATAAGAGTACTTTACTACTGGATATCAGCATTGTGATGAGGTGAAGAATAACTTTTCCAATAGGTGTTAATTTAGACTAAGCAGGGAATGAGAAGAAGAGCCCTCATTCGACGAACAAAACTCACGCTCTATAAGTCAATAATCATGTAGAAAAGTTAATTTATAGTTGATTTGTGCCTTTAGAATTATAATCAAAAATTACTTTGCTGTGTACTCATTATGTACCTCCAACACTTTCATGTGTTCCATCAAATCACGAATGAGCACTGTTGTGTTTGTTTCAGGCACTAGTTGCACAACCGTGTCATCCATGCTATCCTCCAGATCGCTTCGACTGTCGGAACTGCTGGAACCACATCACATGTCGACAAGGTATTCCTTGAATCGCTCTGGTAGTTTGGCTTTAGTGGAACCCTCGCTTATTTGCATAAGAATTCAAATAATTATTGTTCTCTAGCAGAAACGAGTGGTGTAAAGAGCCAGAAAAAATGAATTTGATTGATTCAAAAAACCTGGCTTGGGTGCGATTATTTTTCAATGAGTTAAATTTTGCCAAAATTAAGTTTTATTATAAAATGCAAAAAAATAAATGTATATTCTGTCAAGTTGCTTTCAAACAACAAAAGCTGTTTATAAGTTTGAATATTCATACTTTAGATATGACAATTATTATCAACGTTTTTGTTATCAATACAAAATATAATTGATTTAGTACCTTAATAAAATACGTTAATTAACAAAAAATCATTTATATTAAATATACGAGAATAATTTGAGAAGTAAGTGAATTTTTAAACTTCCCGCGTAGTAACTTTAAATGCAACACGGATTCTATCAACTACCGACTGTTAAAATTTCGGCTCGATGCGACGCTTAGTTTGTGTTTGGCAGCCATTGACAGCAGACGATTTTGTGAATTTTGGCGAAAATGAAAAAAAAAGGTGCGCAAAAAAACAATGAAGAAAACCTGAAGAAATGGCTCAGCGAATAAAGATTAACCACCAGAGAGGAACTCATTAACGAAAGTGAGGCGTATTTTGAGGACCATCTGAAAACATATTTTTCGGATTGGATCTAAGAATTAGAGGAACGTTGGATGAAATTTATCGACGTAATAGAAGACTATTTATTTATTTTTATTTATTTATTAAGAGTAATGCTCGCATATAAGACAGTCTTTTAAATGCACCATATAAAATATAAACATATTATCAACAAGAAAGTATAAATTATACAACTGACTAGATAAATATAAGTTAAAATATTGAAATAAATTAAGTTATCAGTAATCAAAAAATAAAAACAAACAATTTAACGAACTATGGATATGAATAGTAAACATCAGTAACATAACAATCAGACTTAAACATAAATAGATACTTAATTATAGTTAGACTTATAAGAAATTGAAAAATTAAGAAAAGAAAGAAAAAGTTATTAAGGACAGAGAAAATATTAGGAAAAGTATTCAAAAATTTTTTGCATGAAGGTTTGTTTATTGGAAATATTTTTAATTCCTGTAGGCAACGAATTCCACAATCTGATGAAGTTTACGAAGAATAAACTGTTAGAGTTCAAAAAATTATAAACAGGGATTTTGAGATTGAAATTTCTATTTGATCAAAATAGCTTCAAAATTGAAGCTTTTCAAAAAGATATGCAGGTGATTTAGAATATATCAGGTTATGTAAGAAAATACAATTTCTAGCATTTCTAGGTGATTTAGAATATATAAATATAATATATATTAAAAAAAAGAATATATAAAATCTAGGTGATTTAGAATATATCAGGTTATGTAAGAAAATACAATTTCTAGCATCAATATAGTTCATAATATTGCAACCCAGTATTCGATTACTCAGATGACTAACCCGATCAAACTTTCTAAGATCATAAACATACCTAACAGCATTATTAAAAGCACATTGCAACTTAATTTTCGATCTGGAATCAAGTTTACCATTACAACATCTGCGTAAGATATGATTGGAACTATGAGTTGCTGAACTAACTTTTTTCTAGTGTCCATAGGTACAAATGACGCAGTCCACCTTAAGTTCCGAAGTACATGGTAGACTTTACACACAACTGAATTAATATGATTTTCGTAGGAAAGAGAGGAGTTAATATGATACCCACGATTTTTAACTTTATCAACAATATTTAGCTCGACATCATTAAGATAGAGTGAGTGTATATTAGAAAAAAAGTAACTAGATTTATAAATAGGCAAGACATATGATTTGATGGGGTTGAGCCGAAGATTATTAGATTTAGCCCAATCTGTTATTATTATTAAGTCCTCATTCATCTTACTACATAAATCATCAACACAGTTAATAGGTCCGGACATGCATGCATGGATATATGTTGGCATTTGCTAAATATATCATTAATAATCATTGTAAAAAGAAGCGGACTAAGCACAGAGCCTTGTGGGACACCAGAGGTTAAGTAACGGAAAGCGGACAGCAGAGCTAGAAAAATTAAAGTTATCTAAAAGTTTCTGACATAAAATGCTATGGTCGACAGAGTCAAATGCCTTGGAAAAATCTAGAAGGTAGAGTAGATTTATGTGCCCTAAATCATATGTCACTCTGACATCATCCAAAGTCTTTAATATAGCTGTAGCGCAGCTGTGGCCAAGACCAAAACCGGATTGAAGAGGGGACATGAAGTCATATTTTTCATTGTGCTCCGAGATTTGCGCTGCCATGAGAGATTCAGGAACTTTAGACAAAGCAGATAGCAGACTAATGGGACGGAAGTGAGACGGATCACATGCATTGGTTTTTTTAGCAATTGTGATAATTATCGCTGCTTTCCAAATATTAGGGAAGCAGGAGCTTGTTAAGCAGTGATTCAGAATGTGCGTTAATGGGGAAATAATGTGAGGTAAAATTATTTTGATAAACTTTATAGAAATTCCATCTTCACCCAGGGCATTTGATTTTAATTTATAAACGTAGCAAGAAACTTCACTCTCACCAACAGCAACAAACTCAAAATAAGATAGAGTAACAGGAGATCAAGTATTTGAAAAATTGGAAAACAAATTTGAAAGAGAATCTGAGCTATCAATAAAATAATCATTTAAGATATCTGGATCGATGTAACAGTCATCAGGTTTAACATTACAGACCAAAGCCTGCCTTAAATTGTTCCATAATTTTTTAAAGGGTAGTGTTGTATTTAGTTTGCTCATAAAAAAGTGGCGTTTAGAAACTCTAACAGTTCAGTTAGCATCATTTCTTGCTTTTTTGTAATGATCCCAATTAGATGCAGTTGGATTTCTTTTCCAACGATTGTAGTATCTATTACGTGATTTAATTGCTAACATAACATTTCTTGTGAACCAAGGACAACTTCTGTTGGAAACTCGGCGAGTAATTAACGGACCATGCGCCTAAAACAGCGCATGTATTTTATTTATAAAGAAGTTAAGCTTGTCATCAACTGAACTCAGCATCCAACAATCAGACCAATCAACAGTGGACAAGTCATAAAACAGAGACCTATAATCAATAGATTTGTAGTCTCTGAAAGTGAAAGTTTCATGATTGACAGCAGGTCAATTGAGAAAAAGAATGTTTTTTTGCCGTAAAAATCATTCCTTGTTTAATTTTTCACGGAATTATCAAACGGCCCTCGTAATTTTGATGTTTTTGAAAATTATAACATCAAAATCAAACTCCTTTATTAAATTGTAAACAAATTCTAATACTAATTAACTTTTTACACTTAAATATTTGTGTATAAACTTTCAAATTAACATCAATTATGACTAGTACAACACGGCGTATGAGTGACTGTTATTTAAAAATCAATACAAATTAAGAAACTCAACTGAAATTATAGTTGCTATTTAGTTGTTTTGAACATTTTCATATGCTGCTTGGCAACTTTAAAACTTTGCTTAAATTTTTATATGATATATCTCAGGCAATATGAAAGTACTATAACAACAAAAACCACAACAACATCAACAGCTACAAAATGCATTTATAACTTTAGATTACTCTGCTGTTGAGTTCAGTTCAGTGCAGTTCAGTTCAACTCAACTCAGCTAGTTGACCCTATTTACGGCATTGCACGTAAAAAGTTGTACTTTATGTGTTTTCCCAACTAGTTCCCTGTTTCTTATGCAAACCCTGTGCAAGCCCAAAGCGACAAACCAACCATCCAACCAAGCAGCGAACCAACGAACCAACAACCGAACGAACTAAGAAACCAACCAGCAAGTTAGCTTTTGATGCCTTTTTGAGCACAAATCCTTTTTTTTATATTTTTTGTTTTCATTTTACTCTATAGAAATTTCGTTTTACTTTTGCTGAAAATATAATTTCACTAAATTTCACTGCACTCCGTTCGCTCTATGTCGGCCTACCCAGCTCAGTGTAGCATTTTACTGAGACGATACTTGCTTGGAGTACACGAAGTTTTAATTAAATTTGAAATGTGCTTTTAGTATTTTACCTTTCAAAGCTACTTTATGTGCTTGTATGTGCTGGACTTTGTGTATGTATGTTAGAAAGCAAGCAAGCATTGTGGATGCGTTTGAGCCCATTTGCTGGGATTCAACATGAATTTTTCTTTTGATGTGTTTGAAACTAATTTATTTTTTATTTAAATTTTTATTGCTCTCATTTCAGCGTGAATTAAGAGTGATTTATCAGCTTGAGCTTTTATGGTTTTTCCTTTTTTTTTTTTTTTTTGTTGGTTTGCTTTATAGTTTTTTAAGTACTCAGGAATAAGATGTGACATTAAATTCAAATTGAAAATGACATTAAATGCTTTTTCTCTATTCAAACTCAATTGGGTTTATTTTCAAACAATAACTACTCTTAAGTGGTTCAACTGACTTGAGAAAGTTTGCTTGAATTATCAAAGTACTGTTAGAATATTATAATGGCTCATAATAAATTCATTATAATAAAAGTTGATTAAGAAGGTCAAAAACAACAAAAAAAAAAATAAATAATGGTGACATTCATGCATTCAACATGTACTGTAAGAATGTTATGAATCATAATTATTAAAAATTTCATGCAACATTATGTCATTAAAATTCACAGAAATATTAATTTTTTTCTGAAATTAACGAAAAACTAAAGAATTTGTTTTGCTACACACTTAATTTTGTATTTAATCAAATTTCTTTTTATACAACCTTATTCTACGTAAAATTCTAATGAAAAGAAGTGCAATTTAGGTTTTATTTCTGTCAAGGCAAATGGATGTAAAAATTCAACTAAAGTTGGCGAAACAAAATTTGAACACTTTGATTTTAAAAATTAATAACAAAAAATTGTGACGACATTAGAAGTCTGACAAGGTGCGTTGGACTCGCAACATGTTCCTCTTTAAGAATTTTTATAATGTTTGCTGTGTTTTTTTTTTGTCAATTTCGTCACACAGTGTAATTCTTAAAAAACACGTTTTTTGAGAATAATTTTTTTCAGAGCTTTATGCCAAATAATTCATTGCTACAACAATAAAGTTCTTTGCGGAACAACCAAGCAGACTCCGTCCATGGTTTCGTCGCACGATACTCCGACTCATGTTCATGCTCTGTGGTTCATGCAGTGCTCTAACTTTGAAAAGCTAAGTACAACTGGCGCAAAACCAAAACGGAATTACCGAGGCACTTTTCATTTATCAAGGCAGTGCTTTTCTACTTTTTTGCTAGTCGCAAATTGAAAAAAATTGACTCCATTGATTCTGCAAAGATTTTGTTGTTGCGCTTTTTGTTTACTTCTTTATCACGTGTCCATCTAGGTTCCAACATTTTATTGGTATTAACCATAGAAGGCGTGAAAAAGGTTTTTTGAAAGCAGATGTTTATTATATGCGCAAACATATTATTCTTCATCATGTTTTCGTAGGTTTAGCTCACACAAGTTTACATGAGCTATAAAATTGTGGCATTTTAATTTTTTAGTCTTAGTTAATAATTCTTAAAAAACATATTTTTAGCCTTAACACACTTTAGGCTACTTGGTCAAAAGTGCAAAAACAAATTCACGAGGTCGGTAAGGTTAACAGAAGGGATAAATGGGTACCACATCGGCGTACAATTTACACATCTTTATTGTGCAGACAAAAAAGTTATCCGTTTTTAACAAAGATTGTTACAGACGATGAAAAGTGGGTCTTCTACAAGAACAATAAGCGTACAAGTCAATGTTTTTCTCCAAATCAACTGGCTGTACTCACTTCTATATAATCAAATAGAAAATCAATTCGTTTCTTTGGTTGCCACTAAATAATTGATGGGTACTCCTAAAATATCTTGGCCCAAAATATCTATGCCAACATGTTTTTCTTGGCATAGTATACCGATTGCGTTCCACATTGTTGTAAAGAATACACTTTTCCTTACCACTTTTCATCATTTGGTTCAAAATACAATAGTTTTCTTCATGTTTTGTGAGCACATTGTAGATGTTTTTAAGCACTTTCAAATTATCTTAATTCATTTCATGAGGAAACCAAATATCTGAATTGCTTACGTAGAGAGAAAAAAAGTGCCAATAAAATTTATAAGATTTCTTTTTGAAATGTATTTAAAACAAGGGGAATGAAAGACGAAAGACAAGAGGTATTTTTCATCTTCTTTTTTCATGTTTTTCAGCAAAAATCTTCTTAAATTTATTTAATAAGATGTCTTCTTAATTTCTCTTAAAATACATATTTTCAATACATTTTTCAATTCCTAGTCTCCTTAGAAACTCCTCCTAGATTCGTTATTTCATATTTATTTATTCCATCAAAAATTAAGCTTGTATTGGAAGGCACACCCACATGTCCCAATACCGGCCTAGTTTTCTAGTAGAAGAACATTACCAAATGGTAACTCCATTCTGAATTTCAATGCTCGGCGATTTTTACTTCCAAAGCTATTTGACATCAAAAATTTGGCTTGTATGGCCGGAGCTACACCCCTTTGTCTATTGACCGTCTCAGTTTTCAACAAGAAGAACATCACTAAGTAGTAACTCTATTCTGAGTTGGAATAACCTGTGAATTTTATTTTCGTAGCTATTCTGCAAGTAAAAGAAATTAACTTTTGTATGGGCGGAGTCACATCCCGTTTCCCAATGGCCGTGCTAATTTTCTGGTCGAAAGACATGGCCAAAAACTTACTTTATACTCAGTTTAAATGTGATGAGACACACAGTAACAAAGCTATTGGATATTAAATACTTGAATTGTATGAGTGGTGCCACACCTTCTTCTCCAATGCTTGCTCAATTTTTTTAGTCGAAGGACATGACTAATATATCTTTCGAGCTTCATAAATGTGTGACTTATATATTGAAAGTTATACTGAAAAGTTTGAATGCTTAAAAAGTGCCACGCCCTTTTTTGCAGTAAAACAGCACGTGGAAATTGAGCTCGAATACCGAATTTGAGACTTTGCACCATGTAGTTTCAAAGTTATTCGATTTTAAAAATTATGGTTGTATGGGTGGTGCCACGCCCCACGTTCTATCGGTATCAAACTTCACAGGAATACTCTCAAGACTTTGTTAGAATTTCCCTAAAAATTTCATAACAATTGGTTTAGTGTTTTCAGAGTCTACTTGCAACATACACACATTCATATATATATACTAGCTGATACCCGGCGCGTTACTGCCGTCCTAGTCCAATGCCTGCCCAGTTTGCCAATAGAAGGCCATCAACAAATAGTAACTCCACTCTGAGTTTCAATATTCTGGGATTATTATTTTCAAAGCTGTTAAATATAAAAAATTGTCTTTTATGGGTAGAGCCAAGCCCCTAGTTCAATACACGTTTTAGTTTGCGAGTACCTCCGAGTAGAAGTATACCGCCAAATAGATACTTCAAACCGAGTTTCTTTATTGTGTGACTATTATTTCCAAAGCTATTTAATTTTAAAAAAATGTGTCTTATATTTGTGGATCCGCACCCATTGTACAATGTCCGTTCCAGTAGCAGGACACCACCAAAAAGTAATTCCATTCTGTTTTCCAATGCCCGTGTCTGTTTTATAATTGAAAGACATGGCCAATTAGTTACTTCAATGTTATACGACATTTAGTTAAAAATTTATGCGATTTAAAAAAATTGAATTTTATGGGCGGTAGCATGCCACCCTTTACAAAAATCGCTAAAATTTTACTGTCGAAGGCCAAGACTCAATAGTAAGTTCGTACCGAGTTTCATTGATGTGTGATTTATAAACGAAAGTTAAGCCGAAAATTTGTGTTCTTGAAAAAGTGCCACGCCCCTCGCGGGTAGAAGGTTGAAAAATACCTTACGACCTATTCTCATACCTGCCAAATATACAAACAAAATTTCATTAAAATCGGTTCAGCCGTTTCGGAGGAGTTCGTACACTAACACCGTGACACGAGATTTTTATATATTAGATATATATAGAACAGTGATGGGCACACAGCGTCTACTTGCAGCATACACACATTCATTTTTATATTTATAGATCAGTAAATTCACATTATTTGCTTGTGTGTAGAGCAGAGAAAACCGAAGATAAAATTTACTTTTTTTTTCGCTATATAAAAGCAACAGCCGAATGCACACGATCGGAAGCCACACGAAGAAGCTCAAAGTGGACGTGTGTCGACGTCGCGCAAGCAACATTTTGTTTCCAAGCACGTGTGCTTGGGGATTGAAAATGCGCCCTTCCCTGATATAGATAGAAGACATGTATATGAGGAAAAAATAATTTTGTTAACTTTTATCGCATGTGGTGACCGTGGCGTGCAGGTTAAGTGTGTGGCTTAGCATGCTCGGAGCCCGAGTAGGATCCCCAGTCGCGGCGAAAAGTTTTTTTAATAAAAAAATTTTTCTGATCGGTCACCACCTCTCTGCAGACAGTGGCAAACCTCAGAGAGTAAAAAATGCCTTGTAAAGCTTCTTGAGAATATGAGCCGTTCGGAGTCGGCATAAAACATGTAGGTCCAGTCAGGGGCGGATCTGGAAAAAATCTTGGGGGGGGGGTAAATTACCAAAGACACACATTTTCAATTTGAGAAAATTTTGTCTCTTTACAAATAGACAAATTGCAGTTTTTTGAATTGAAATTCTAGAATTGTTTAAGAAGCATTTTTCCCAGACAAATACACGCACATTTCCGTATTTACCCAACAAACAAAATGATTCATTTATGATATCGTTTATGAATTGCTTTCTCGTTCATTTCATTTAATATCAATTATCATATACAATTCATTTATAATATCGTGAACGGTAGAAATTCCTCCTTCGTTAACGAATCGTTCAAACCGACAAAAACAATTCGTGGACTCGTTCAAATCTTAGATAATTATCTACTGTGCACAGTAGAATTATAATTAATTCATTAACGAATATCCTTATTTCAAATAAGCAATTCGTTAAGTAATCTTCCAATGTAATATAAGCAATTCTTAAACGAATCACCAAAGTTCAAAAAGCAAAAAAAAAAAAAAACAAATTAAAAAATCTGGAAGTTTTATATATATATTTGCCCGTCAACTCTTCTCAACTCATCAACCGTCAACTTATCTCGATTTTAAACACAATTTAATGCTAAAACCGTCATTCAGCATAATTTTATTGAAATTTTTTGCAATGTTTTGATGTTTTTTGTAACAAAACAAAAATAAATTTGTTTAAATGTTTTTGATATTCAAAGTTTTAGAAATTTTATTAAAGTGTCCTTCAAATAAGTCGCCTTTAATTTCAGTCTAAATTTTTAAACAAAGTATTTCTGCTATTTAACAAAGCAATTTTAAACGGTGCTTTCTTTAAGCATCCAGCCAACCTTTGATATAGACAAAACCAAACTATTCGAAAATAATACGAAAAAACTATTTACAAGCGATTCGTCAACGAATCACCCCTCACCACAATGTTTATTGGGTATTTACTTATTCCTTTTTTTTGGAATAATATCTTAGCGATAAGTAAATAAAAACTCTAAATTTAACTTATTTTAGAATTAAGGTTTATTTATTCAAATTTTTCACAATTATTCCATTATAAAAAAATTGCACAATTATATTTTCAAGCATATGCAATGAAAAAAATAGTTCTTTTCAATAAAAAAAAAATAAAGGAATTTTAAACTTATTGTTCTGATGTTACGACTATGATATGATACACTTTGAAAAATAAAGGAACAACACAAAATAAATACTGATTACACTGCGCGAAGGATGTTCTGGTGCCGGAGATTTTTCAGCTGGTTATAGACAAATTTAGTTTCCTGATTTCAAATATGGACTCCATTTTTCTCCATCAGCTCGAGTTTGTAAGTTATAGGCAAAAACATGAAAATCAGTTATTTTTCTCATAATTTTCTTATATCTTTTATATTGATCAATCGATTTGTATTACTATGACTGATTTCAATGAAGAAATACTATACCTTTCAATTTTTGCACATTCAATAACAATATATTCGACAGTTTCGAAGATATCGACGTTCAAAGTCGAAAAAATTTCACAATTTTACGTGGGCTGCTCTTTTGAAACCCTTGTGTCTTTAATATTTTTCAACGAGTTTCCAAACTTTTTTTTACTTCGTAGAAAATCTCTGGAATTTAGTATTTTCTTTTATTTTGCATATTTTCAAAGAAATTGAGAAAACCGAAAACCAACCCGCCTGGAGTCGAAAATCGACTAATTTTCTTGGGGGGGTAATTACCCCCTTTACCCCCCCTTGTATCCGCGCCTGGGTCCAGTTCTCGGTTAATTGTGTGCAAACATTTAATAACACACACAACACAATTGATCATAAGAAGCTCGGTCAAAGTCCTTTCAAGGGCCGAAATGGCCAATTTGTTTTTTGTTTTTTAACTTTTATCGCCGTTTTTGGTATTTTAGGCATAGCAAAGTATATAAAATAAATGAAGGACGTATTGGTACGTGCTAAGTGTGTGGCGTGCGAATCAACGGATCCTGAGTTCAAATCTCACCTCGAGACAAAGTTTTTTCAATAGAAATATATTTTTCTGTTCGGCCGTCACCTCTCTGCAGACAACGGCAAAGCTCAAAGAGTAAATAATGCAAGTTACAATACAAATACAAGTTTTTCAACACCGAAAGTTCTGCAAATATGTTCACAAAAGCATTTACAATTGTCTTTATGCAATTAATACTCAAGAGAAGGTTTAATTCGAGCGAAATTTGCATCCAGAAAACTACTGCCTCGATTTGATAGTGAACGAAATTCTGTGGCAAAAACATAATAAGGGTATTCACTTCACTGCTGAAATTTCTGAAATCGAAAATTTCCAAAAATTTCAGTGAAATTGTTGTTGGTTTGGTTTTCCGAAGTTTGCTTAAATTTAATCATCTTTTGAGTTGATGAAAAATAATCGACGGATATTGGCGAAGAAAAGAAATGTTCAGTAGTCGTAAATAGACCTGCTTGATAGATGTGAGTCATTAGGTCTGTTTCCGTACTCACACTGTGTATCTTGTGTGTTACTATTTTCTGTTTCCGTACTTTCTGTGCTTAAAATGTGAGAAGTAGAACAAGCATAAATCGCTCTCTCGAGCACAGAAGTTTACCAGATTGTGCTTGAACTCAAGACTGCGAGTAAATTAAGAAGAAGCATCAAGAAGAACAAGCAGATTTCAAATTGACGTTTGTTTATGTTTTGCGATTATTAAATTCAAAAGTTGTGCGACGATAAGTTGATTTTCAACTGAAAATTGTCAAAATTTACAAATTCAAAATAAATATTTTTGCTGTAAACAAACAAATTGACGACAATTTCAATTGGCGCTATTTACGTTTGACACGTCTGCTGTCAGCATCAGCTGTTTTGTGCTCGAAACTTACTAGAAGCTGTTTCCGTACTTTTGCCACTATTCTTAAATTTAATTTTACTCTCGCAGCCCGAACTTTACACAGAACTTACACAGTGTAGAGTACGGAAACACACCTATTGTGAATGTGTACAAATTCAAAATTCAAAATTTTTTGTCAAATCAAATCAGTTGTCAAATTTTTTCAAATAATTTTAATTTAATTTTTTATACAATGGAAGAAACATCTTTTAAGGTAATTTTCTTGTTGAATTCTAAACCAATTCAATAAATATTTCACGTTTAGAAACTTAAGCGGGAGGCCAACTGGTTTAGTGTTCAACTACCGGCAATAATAATTTCTTGCTTTTCTTTATTTTCAATGAATGTGAGTCATGGCAGTTTTCGGTTTGACAGAAAAAAAAAAAAATTTTAACAACGGTCGCTCACTTCAACTCTTCGGAAATTTCAGGTTTGGGAAATTTCAGCAGTGAAGTGAATACCCTTAATAATTTTTATTTTTTATTTTCATATTATTAATCACCCTTATCATTGAATCCGCGCTCGCTCTCAAAACAGCGTCGAAACAAATATTTTCTATTTTTGAACATTTAAATTTCGACGTCGAACGAACTGTTTTATCGATAGTGATAGTGATAGTGACTCTACTATTGAACAAACGTCGTCGAACAAAAACATAAAATTTTGGTCGACAAAAATTTGAGAGCGGATTCATTTCACCTCTCAAGCAAATATTAAGCAAGTAGAACTTTGCCATAAATTTCTCTTCAATTATCATAGGTATTAGGATTAACCTATGTAGGTGGATCATAGATTTATGTATTAGGCATTTGATGGTTCAAATAATGGCAAAATATTGGATGTTATTACAAAGAGCCAGTTAAAGCACAAATGTTTGTGTGAGAATCTCGTCCAAAATTCGATGAATGTTAATCTTTTAGTTGCCAAGAAATATTAGGATACACCAATTTAATGGACAATTATTAATTTAACCCATTAACGACGAATGGGTAGAAAAATACCCAAAAATAGACCTAACTTAAATAAATTGCAACTAGAGTTAGGTGAGAGCTATCTCAAAGCTTTTTGAACGAGCTGATAGAAGAAAGATGGAAGTAAACAAAAAAAATTGTTTAAGTCATATAGGGGAGGGCTGAGGACGGAAATAAACGGGTCAAAATTCCGAAATTTTACGAAGTCAAAAATTTTTAACATATATTGCTCTGAAAACTAAATGGGTTGTAATTTCCGAAAAATCTCTTGGCATCTTATAGCTTTAGATGTCTTCTAACCTAAAAATAAAAAAAATTCCAATATAGATCACTTTTCTGGGATATAGGTACGATTTTATTGCATGGGTATTAAAATACCCACTTAGGCATTAAAGGGTTCTCAAGCACACGAAATATGAATAGACTTTTTCAATTAAAAATGTGTATTTTTTGTGTTATAATTAGCATGATGCCAAAACAGCGTTTTTTAGAAAAAGTTTTTTTTTACTGTTGAAGATGGTGAAGATATATACTTGTAGCAATGTTTGTTCAGGGACTTGGCTGTCATTTTTGTTCGTGGTAATTTAGAAGCTTTTTAAAGGTTACTTCCGATAGAGCTCAATTTGGATATTTAAACTAACCAATTTGTATTAAAAACTTCTAAAAGTTGAAAATTGACTGTAAAGCCCATATTTTGGTAAGACATTTTAAATGTCAATTCTGACTTTTGGATGTCAAAACTGCTGATCCTTTTAAAAAAATAAGAAAAGCGACATCTTCTGAAGCTGTTTCTACTAAATTTATTTGCTGACCAAATAGAAGATTTCATCACCTTTTCAACAACGTTTTTTTTTGTTAAAAATGATTTTTAAACAAAAGAGTTATTTAAGAAAAAATGTTTAAGGTACGTGTTTTTTAAAAAAAAATCTATGTATAACAAAAAAAATTTACAAGTTTTTTTATAAGTCATTTTCTACGCTATGATTCCGCACATTAAAAGCTTTAAAAATAATTTCTTGCTTTCACACGTCTTTTTTAAGACCTGCATCTTCATTTTCAGCTAAACGTTTCATGCATTCCAGTTCATTCCATTTTGCATTGCAGTCAAAGTATTTTCTCACCAATTTTGTGCCCACGTTGAAATTAATGTTTTTTAGGTCATTTTCTACCAAATCGAAGATATTTTGTGTACATTTATTTGAACGCCACTTTGATTTGTTGACACCTAGCATATATTTCCTTGTAATGAGACATATCCTAATTTCTTTTTGTCATTGCAAAAATATCCTTTCAGTTTATGTTATTAAAAATTGAATAGACATCATGAAGTAGTCTACTTAAATATTTTTTTATTGTTGAATCTTAAGCCAAAATTAAAGCATCTTTATATAACAAACGTAACTGTATTTAATCGGTTTAAAAACTGAAGTTAAGAACATACAATATTAAAAATTTAAATTCCACATAAGATTTTATTTGATCACGTATACATAAATATACACATTGAGCGTTGTCCCCATGGGCCTAAAACAACATTTAATCCAACTTTGATTCTACGCTATGCCTAATGTTGGGCAAAAAACAATTGTTTTTCTAGTTGTTTTTAATTTTTTTTTTTCCAAACCTTACTTCATATTAAGGTTTATTTCTCAACAATGGTAAGGAAAAACTTAAAGCCACTCGGTGAATTTTTTAAAAATCCATCAATAAAAATTAATTTATGATTAATTTTTGTAGGCATGAAGCGGCTAGGTTGGCATTTGATGCAGAAAAAGGGTCAAAAACATACTTTTTTTGTACTGAACTTTTTTTTTAGCTCATTTTTCTGCAAAACCATTGCAAATATCGTAAAGCCACTCGGTGAAAATTTAGATATCCATTAGCTTAACAAATGTTGCTTAGACGACTCTTTCTGATTCCTTCTTATATTCATGGCATTTTAAATATAAAAGTGCAATTTTCTTGCATTTTTTAAAACAACTATTTTTATAATTTTTATTTTAAAACTTGCAGTATATAACATTATTCTGTAAAGAAGATATCCTTTTTAATAATACAAAATTATAAAATGTTTGATTTTCTACGAGGAAAATGGATAAAAAGATTAAAAACACAACACCTCCAAAAAAAAGAGATTTTTTCAAACATCTAGTTATCAGGCACCCTGTGTGCAAGGATATTTTGGAGTACTACGAAATGAAGCTTAATCTATACTCTCTTTAATGAGTATAGTTACACCTTTGTATCTCAAAGTTAAAAAAGTTACTTTTTTGGCATCATGCTAGTTATAATGTACAAAAAACAATTGTATTGTTTTTATATTGAAAAATACATGTCAGATTCAAAATTTATAGCTATTTAGATTTTTTAATCTTAGCAAGGTTTCTTGGTTCACCAGCATGAAACTGTGCAAAACATTCCTTTGCGTGTAGGTTAGCATTACATTTTGTGCACCCATACTCTGTTTTGCCTCCACATTGCCACAGCGGACGCGTTTGCCTATCTTTTCAATGTGATCAAATTTATCCATCCGCTTTGCCATTATTTGCGCATTAGTGACTACTTTTCTATGAACACGACAACGATTATCAGATATTGTTATCAATGCTTCGACAACACTAATGCGAAAATCAAGTTGACACTTGGCGCGCCTTCAACTTTTCTACAAATACAGTCCAGCTTCCAAGCATTCACCATAGCAGCATCCATAGCATTAGCGAGTAACAGCCAATACCATTTCTTTCCGCGAATCCGATAGTTGTTCATAGCATTATCAAACAAATCAACTCCTCCCATTCGCTGATTGTATTGATGTATAAAATGTGGTTGCTCAATCGTTATCATCTTCCTACTTTTCCGATCAAATCGTTTGGCTCGGCACATCGGCTCTTCTCCAAAGAATTTGGACATAACAGTGACCACCTAAAACAAATATTGTCAGTAATGGAGGAAAAAAGTGGTATATTTTGTCAAAACAAAAATCTGATGATCCTTGCGGCTTTTTTTCATCAATTTGAGATCATTCAATAGTGTATGTTATGTGCGATTCTCGCGAACGGTACCAGTTGCAAAATATCCTTTTTGAGTCAGTATGTACAATATCTTATGACTAGTAAAAAAGTTATCAAATGTAACATTGTGTTGCGTTGGATCTGATATATTTTCCAACAATCTTAAAACCACATTCTCTCTAAGACTGTAATCCATTATTTTTGGCAGAAGCACCAGAATACGGAATAAAAGAGTAGCAGTATCCTGCCGCTGAAGCTAAAACCCAATATTTGTAACCAAATCGTATTGGTTTGCCTCAAAAAAACATTTTCAAACAGTGCCGACCGTCGTATGCAATCATTTGTTCATCCACCGACAGGTTGAGAGCAAATACACCAAATTGCATGAATTTCTTCTTGAGGGTATCATTCATTGGCGTAACTTTGGCAAATTTATCACTTACATCAAGATTTTAATTGTCACAAACGTGTATGTTTGGTTTTATTTGTTGGAATCTCTCTCGACTGATTGCATCTTTTACAATCTGACATCCTAGAGATGCTTGATTTGACCAGTAAGATCTGGTGGTTGGCAAAGTACTATATGCTGTAAGACACAAGATTCCCAAAAATGTTTTCATTTCTGTAATTGAGCAAATGAAACAAGCGACATTCTTTTCTCCAGCACATTCATTTTTACTTTCATTGATCATATTTAAGACTTCTTCATCGAAATATATCGAATATGATAAAAGAGTGAACACTCCAGATATTCATAAAAATAAATAAAATACGTTTATTTCTACTGTATTTAGGTCATTACATTAACAAGTAAATTTTTATTTTAGAGCACGTAAATGCCTAAGTGGGTAGAAATATACCCAACAGCCATAGGCTCGATTTCGACAGAAAAAAAAAAAAAATTCCACGTCATTCTAAATGCCCTAAATACAAACTGTGTGAAATTTCGTAAGAATCTGACGACGGAATCGGGGGTCAGGCATTAATGGGTTAAAGAAATTTTGTTATGAAACATGTATCTTAACTATACTTGACTCTTTATGTTGCAACATTAACAGCAAGGTAACTGAGCTTTAGTCAAAGTAATAAAAAATAATTATACGGATTACAAAAAGAAAGAAATTCATTTAGACTTTCCACCTAACTCTGTAAAAGGACGTGTTGTGAATGTACTAAGTTTTACACTCTAAAATTACAACTTATTTTTTGTAAAAAACTGAAACAAACGAATACGGACTTATTGTTAATGACGTGTCAATGAGAGCAGATCTTTATTATGGTATAGCTGACATATTTTATGGTCATAATTGGCAAACTTGATGGCCGTAGCTGGCCCAATACAATCCAATAAATTTACAAGATGCAGTTGGTGACTAACATCTTTAGGTCAATCGATAGATGTGCTAATGCGAGCACAATGTGCCCAGCTACCATCCAATACTATAACTGGCCAGTTTGCGAATATTCAGTTATAAGTGCAGCAAGGAAGAAATCAAAGTACTAAGTGTTATCGCCAAATTTTCAATTAGCGGTTATTGTTCCTTAGTTTCGCGAAGACGTAGCTAGCTGTGGGACCGAAAACAGCAATGATGGCGATGTTCTCCTAGGCGCCACAGGCAACAACAATCTTGAAACGCTTGCAGGACCAGATACCAATGCAAGGTATTCAATGCAGCCTTGCCACTGAGACCTTGCCGCAGAAGGTGCAGTTGAATTTGCTGTGCTGGTTGTTTTGTTAGATTTATTCTTGAGGCAGCACGTTTTATTTCGAATTTCTCATTTACAATTTGTTTTAAATAAAAATTTATTTTGAAGTATAATTGACAAGCTTCATAAAATTGAGAGTACCGATAAAGCACTTTGGTCGCGCGTTTTCAATGATAGGGTGAAATTCTATTGTCCGAAGTGAAAAATATCGTCGACATGAGTTCCACGACGAGCTGCTGGTGAAAATGAGTTCTCGACGACGATATTTACTCGACGCGGGTTCAATGATAGGGGTGAATATTTTTTTTTTTGTAAAATTGTTTGGAACTACCTAAGTTGCTTTTTCTCGTATATTTTGTGATAGCTCTTCAATTTCTATGAATATAAAATAATTGTTTTTGAAAAATATATATACATAGGATTAACCATGGTACAAAATCACAGTTAGCATTGACAAGTGTTGATTTTCTCATTTACAAGTAAATGAATTCCTGTCAAAAACAGCTGTTCGATGTTATATGCGTTGGGTACATTCAGCTCTGTCAACTGTTGTGATAGCGACACATCGGGGAGCACTGTTATCGGTATTGAAAATTCAGAAAAGTTGATGAAATGTCAAGGTTTGCATCAAATGCCAATGGAAATTTTATCGACAAATAAAAAATTTTCTATTTTGAAATGCATTTTAATGCGCAACTTAATATTTATGTGCATCGAGATTTGACTCTGCAGTTGCCAATTGTTGAGTACGCGTGAATATTAATTGTATGCAATGGCGGATTGAGAGCCCTCTCTTCTTTGTTATATTTTTTGACAGATGGTAGTTTTCAACAAAAACGTCAACACTACCTTGTAGTTATTATATCTTGGGTTTCACCTAGCGTTGTTTTTGTTCAAAAATGACCAAAACTTTGAATTGCTTGCGCTAAAGACACTAGTTCTTTTTTTATCGGAAGTAAACAGTAAAGTAGTTTGCAATGCAGAGTTTGGTCTTCCATCTTAAATTTTTTTAAAATCTCCAAAATTCAAATAATTCTCTCAATTTTTACGCATAAGCCTTCAGCTGTTTACCGATCGTTATATATGACACCATTGCAGAGAGTCAGACTGTCAAAACTGCCAAAACGAATTTGACAGTCCATAGAAAATCTGAAAGCAATATTCACGTGATGACATCAAAAACATATCATTCTGATGCGATCCATGAGAAATGAGAAAAAGAGAGTAGTCCGAAATGCATCTACCTTCATTTATACTACCATGTGCCAAACATATTAAAATATCTTTTAAAAATATTGTTTGAAATATTTCATTTTGATAGCAGATTGAACAGATTGAGCAAAGCAAACACGCAGCGAGCTGCCAAAACCATTGGCAACAAAACGCTGTGCACAGATAAGAGTTTGTGTTGATAGCTTATCATATTTCTTATAACAAACTTTTTAATTTAATCAATTTATTTTTTTCATGAAAACTCATTTTCAATTTATTTCCGAATAAGTTTTTCTAATTTTGTGTTAGTTTTGTAATTTAAAATATGTTCATTTCATCGGTTGATATTTCTTCTGTTGGCTGCGTGTTGGTTATGTTCAATATGTTTGGGCTATAATTTACTTTGGACTAGATTTATTTACAGCTAACGTCTATGCAGAAAAATAATAAGCTTTACTTTTAACAGCTTACGTACTTTAAAAAGAAAGTTATCTGAAGAAAAACAATTGCTTAAAGTATGAAATAAATATTTTTTCATAGAAAGCATAATCAATTTTAATAAAAAATAAAAATTTAGCAGCCATTTGTCTCGCACAACATTATTGCTGATCTTTTGAAAATAATTTTTTAACTTTTGAAACTAATTTATTTGATCTCATAATTCGAATGTCATATAAATGCATGTCAATGAGCACATTTATCTTCTCCGACAAACTAAAAGTTTTTTCACATTACTTAAGTGGAGAAAAAATGGCACAAAAATTTGGCAAATTAACTAAAGATATCCATCCATAGCGCAATATAGACGTCTAAAGCTGTCAACAAAAGATTTGCAATCTTTGACTGAACAAAGATTTGGCACTTCTTGTCAAGACGGAGCAAAAAAAAAAAAAAAAAAAAAACAAATAATAAAAGATGCAACATTGTGTGCCAAGAAAAATGCTATAAATATGCTAAGAAAAACAAAAATACAAACTTTGTGAGCAAGTGTTACTTGTTGCTTGGCAAATGCAACAACAATAACAACAAATGCTAAACAAGCAACAAATGTCAATGTCTGCATATATTTTTATATTTTTTCATTTTATTTTTTTCTTATACTTTTTAATATTTTCTTATGATGTTTCCAGTTTATACTGTCACTTGAACGAATAACAAAATAAACAAACACTCAAAAAACACACACAGACAGGCAGTGAAGAAAGATAGCTACATTAATTATATAGCAAAAAATAAAACAAAAAAACAAAACAAAATATTCTATAAAATAAACACAGTTCAAATCAAATAAAGTTGTTGGCAGCATTTTACCGTCTGAAGCCATGTGTGCCAGCAACGTTATTTATGCAAAAACTTTATAAAAAATACCTAAATTAACTTGTATGAAACTAAACTAGAAGCAATTTGAATACAAGCATTGTAATTAAGCTCTGTTTTCTTATTATATTCGTTCTCTATCTAAAGTGTTTCTGTCTTAATAAAAAATAACACAGTCATTCATAGCTTAGCTAGCTGCATACAAACTTTTTATGACAACCTGTAAAAATCCCAACCAATTTCGTTTTGTACATAAATCATAATAAAAATGGTTTTGATTTGGTTTCTTTTTACATTTCTTTCTGTGACTCTGTTTTTATGCTTTTGAATAAACTGTAAATCAGCGAATTAAATGCTCAGCAGCGTTAAGCGCTTCAAATCCTAATACGTGAGCAAAGTAAAACTGATCTATACGCTATGAATGAGTTTAAGTGAGTTTGTTTGTGTGAGTGTATGTTTTATTTGTTAGCTTGGCTATGTGTGCATAAACGAAAAACGTGACTTTTTTACGTTACATTGTTTTGGGTGTGTTTTTATTATTATTATTTTTTTTTAACTGCATATAAAAGTACTTGGCTGCACGAAATATTGACTTATTTAGTCTGCATTTCAAACACTCTTACACACACGTGGTACACAGACAAAGTCATAAAAATTTATTGTTTTTAGTTTAACCAAAACAAAAAACTTTTTAAATGATAGCTCTGAGTTGCGTTTGTTTTTTTGTTGCATGTTAAGCAAAATTCAATTTTCATTTCCATTCCAACTATAGAATACGTTGTAATCAAATCCATTTGAATTGAATTGAATTATGCACAAGTTTTAATAATTCTATTGATTTGTTTTAAAATTAATTACAAAATTTAAATTGCAAATTTAAAATTGCGCACGTCGAAATATTTGCTCAACAAGGCGTATGAGTGATATTAAATAACATTTGCTTAAAATTAATTTGGAATCATGTTTTGTTGAAATGCCTGAAGGTAATATGAGGGAAAAATAAAATTTGCTAAATTTTATGACCGTTTTTGGTATTTTAAGTCTAGCCAAGTATGAAAAAGTGTTTTTAAGAATTTTTAAAAAGTGGGCGTGATTAGCTCCAATACAACAGCACATTTTGCACATTTTTCGAAATATCTGGGGACCCAGTTAAGCTATAAAAATAATGAGAATATGTCTTAAAAATATATATATATGTCACAGTATAAGATACTGTTAAGAAAGTTAACAACACAACAAACATTGCAAGTGCTTGGTTAGAATCATGGGTTGCATGCCTCATTTAGTCATTTTAAAATACTTTACATTAATTTACTTTATCTTGCTATCTTGAATTGATGAACAACTCAAGTAAAGTGACAAGAAAAGCAAAATCAATCAAGGGAAGAACAATTACTTATAGCCTAGACACATTGACTGCGGCTGCAGCATTGCGTCAAACGTCCAATTTTTTTTACATGGTTTTCTTATGGAGGTGAATGTGGTGAAAATGTTGCAACGACACTGCGTCATTGCAGCAATGTTGCTGTCGTCGATTTAGAACTTTTACTATTTTGACGTGCGACAAGAGTAAGAACATCGGCATTTGTTAATGTTTTCTTTTAATTTCATGCTTCTTTTGTGTTTTTTATTGTTCATTCTTTTTGTGTTTGTGTTAAATGTTTGTTTTTTAATGATAATTCGATGTTTAATAATAAAAATATATGAAAATACGGCTTATCGAGCTGCGTCCAAATTAATCAAGTCGTACCCAACATGCCAACATTTTCATTTTCACCTCGTGTTGTTATGTTGCAGCCGCAGTCAATGTGTCTAGGCTATTATGAATAGAAAAAATAATAATTTTCGAGTTAGTTAGAAAAAGATTTTGCACCCATTGGAACTATCTGTATTGTTGTGTTGCTGAATCAAATGGACAATTCAAAGAGTGCAGAGACTTCTCTTTCTATTGTTTACGTTTGTTTTTGAATAGTTGCGAAATCCTTTAAACTACAGCAATCGCAACAAATTTTTTTATTTAACTCTATATTTATCTTAAATTTAAATATATTAAAAAAAAATTCAAAATTAAGAGCATACAACTTTCATCATTATCCTTAATCCAATTGCAAATATTTGCAAATTTTTGATGTAGATTGGGCGAACGTTTTCAGGCCTTTAATTTGAGATACTTTATTTATTTACAACTATTTTACGGAAAACATGATTTTTAGAGGTTTTTGTAAAATGGTTTAGCTCACTGACGGATATATCGGTATATCCAAAATATTTTGGGAATCATCATAAAATACAATAAGGTTCATTTAAGGATGAGTACAAATAAAAGTTTTCTTCAAGGCACCTTAATATACAAATGTATTTTCGTATCACTAAATTTATTTAGTTTTATATATTAAAACATCCATTTTACCCCAAAAAGTTTTAACAATTCATTATTTTGGGGTAATGCAAAATAAGAAATGAACTTAAACTTGGTATTAAACGAGAGTTCACTTCATTAGCGCAAGTAAAGGACAGGAGTTTCCAAACATTCGATGTCACTTACTTTAAGGCAACAAGCACGAAAATAGTGTGTCTTAATTCAAAAATCTTTTTATATCTTTTAGCCTAAAAATAAATTTACCATTTCGATCACAAAAAATGTAAGCAGAGAGACGTATCTTCGTATTTTTGATCCAAAGTAACAGCGGAACATCTGGACATAAATAAAAGTTGATTTTTTAAATAAAATTTTACGATTTTTTTTAAAAACTATAAAAAAATTCACATGTTCATTCATATTCATAATTTTGGCCATATGGCAGTGTTTACTCTTTATGTATATTTAAACGAATATTGTTTTTAAATTAAAAATAAAAAATAAAAACAAAATGATGTTGCAAATATAATACAGTAATTTCATGCTTTGAATTTAATTCTATTCAAAAATGCTAAATAGGAAAAATGTTAAAAATATTAACTTAATTACGTTGGTAATTTCGGTCATTAATATTCATTATCTATTTTTTAAACATATTTAATCTTACATTATGTGACCTTACATCCGTTCGTTGTTGTTCTAAATATTTTGAGTTGTACATTAAACTAGCAAGAAATATCATAAAAATGCATTAAAAATTCTAGGTAAATGTTTACATTTAAAAATATCAGTCATATTCATTCATCTTTATTTGATAAACATTTCAAATAAATATTTGAAAAAATACTAAATCACGCTAATTTGACGTTAAAATGTTTTGGAACATTGCCAGGCGTAAATTAAATGAAATGCTCTCGATTTTATTAAGTGATTTCGTGCATTGCACCTCATTTAAAAAGATATGCGGACAATAATTAAATGGTAGAAAAAAAAACTTAAAACAAATCAAGAATTAATAACAAAAATTATTAAAGGTAACAAATTAAAACATATACAGGGTGCGAGCTTCAGTATCAAATGCAATTTATTTAGCTGATGGTGCGCTATTGTTATATTCTATAATTTATTGTTTGTGGAATTAAGAACCAAAAAATCTACTTAAATGTTTGCGGTACTTTGCAATGCTTTAGAATTATATGTCATTTTATAAATTACAGATTTTTTCTTTGGGTTGAATCTACTTAAATACTATAATAAAATCAAATAATAAGAACTTCGTGTTTGCGGTAAAATGTACAAATATTTACTCACTTGCAATCAATGAATTTGTTGGGGGTGGAACACAAAACATTAAAACAAATATACATCAAAGGGCGCAAACGGTACTTTCTCAAATTATAGCGTTTTGTGCAGTTGTGCTATAAATTTTGTAGTGAATGTTCAAAGCTATGGCCCATTGTTTAAGTGCGCTGGCACACGAAGGCATTTAAAATAAACACAGGACATACAATTTTATTGAAGCATTCAATTTTAAAGTCCAACATTCGATTTGGTTAGTGTTAATCGAGGTTTTTTTATAAGAACACTTTAGAACCTGAAAAACAGCCATATTTTGGAGATTTTTGCTAGCAGAACTATAAAATAAATCAAAGTTTTACAAAAAGTTGCAATTTCTATTTGAATGCTTATACTAGGCAAGAACTTAGTCTGACCGAAACCAAAATTTTTGCCGAAACCGAATTTTTTGCCGAAACCTAATATAACACAAATATTGTTATAACAGCGATAAAAATATTTGAGTGGATAAGAATCAAAACTCACAAGCTCCACTTTTTAAATTTTGAGTTGACGTTGGTTTGAAACCTATCAGTTTATCCACCTTTGAAAGTTTTAAGACCAAACTTAAAAAAGTCGTGGTTGTGAACGATGGAGATTCAAAGCCTTGCAATAATATTTTTTTGTTAGCCATCAATCAAGAAAAAATAACGAAACTGCATTATTAACTAAATTTTTTTTAAAGTGGAGGTGGTGAGTTTTGATTCTAAGTCACTCATTTATTAACTTTTATATTTGTTATACTTTTTAGGTAAACATTTTCAAGAAAAGAACACGATTAATTTCGAAATCAACATCAAAGAAAAAAAAAAAACATTTTAGAAAATAAAACAAAATAAGAATTCTGTTTCACTCAACAATAAAAACAAAATATTAATGTTCATAGCTGGAATTGAACATATGAACATAAGATTGATCGTTAGAAGCTCTAACAACTGAGCTATGAATACCATACTTGATTGAGCAAAATAAGCATGGCATATTTGGCAGGAAAGTAAAGATACTCTTCTTGTTATAAATCGTTAGAGCCGTTTTCCTGAACTAATGTGTCTTGCAAGTTAAATTGGGCAAAAGATATAGCGGGTGAGTTTGTAATTCACTCAAATGGCATAACATCATAAATAAAAATATATTTTTTGTGCCAGGATATGTTTTGTAGTGGCCCTGGTAAGACTTGACTTTACTTAATTTTCACAAAAAATATTGTTTAATTTGTTGATCAAATATTTATACAACAATAACAAATTTTAACGGTCTTATTCATAAGAATATCTTAAAATAGATTTAAAATGCTCAATAGGTAAAAAGCTTTTTAGAGATGAAATTCTTTTTAAAATTTTGTTATTCATAAAATTGTTGTCTCAGATTTTTTTGTTAAAATAGGAACACTTTCAATTTGAAGTGGGAACAGTGGTATAATTTTTTTATCAATGAGTGAAGTGGGACAAAATCAATAAATTTTTGTTTATTTGTCACAATTTTATTAATATTTTGACATTCTAACAGTCAAAAAATTTTGTTATTTATGTTTTGCTCTGAAAAAATTGTCACTTAATATTTTTATTTTCAATATTTTGAAATTTGGTGCCATGCTTTCATGTTTTTTGAAATAATTTGAAGTATTTTTGTCAATATTTGTGCTCAGATGAGAGTGAAAATTTAAAAAATGCTTTATCAAGGGTTTATTGAAGGTTTCTTATTTAAGAAGCCTTTATACGAGGCATGACTAAATAATTTATAAGTTTATCCCGATATTTGACATACCCTTATTTTTTGTAAACAAAAAAATATTCTCTCTCGAAAATGAATGACAAACAGGGTTTTGGGGTCTCCTCAAAAAAATTTATGTTTCAGTGTTGTGTTGTGTTTTTTTTTTTAATAAAAAAGTATGTGTTTTCAATATTTTACTGCTTAAAAAAAAAAATTAAATAAGTATGCATTGCTTTCATTGAATTTTTTAAGGCAATAAATTCGTGAAAATATTTCAAGCTGGAACTCTGTGAAGTCGCAGAACCTTTAGAAATCATCTGATGGATGCTGCAAAATACAAAAGTAGAAGAAAATGTATTGATTTGAAATTTTAAGATATATTGTACTAAAAAATAGTAAGATATTCAAGCAGCTGTGGGGTTTTTTTTTCATTAAAAATGCTCTCCTCTTCAAATAAGGGTATCTATCTCCATTTTCGTGAGAAGACGTCAAATATCGGGATAACTTTTTAAATTATTGAATCATGATACGAGGTTTTTGTCATTGTCTATGTCTATTTGTCTATTTTTCATGTGTCTATTTGTCACAATTTTAATAATCACCCCTATCACGAAGGTCGAGCGTCGACTTAAGTGACTGTCGACTTTTTTGTCGAGTCGACTTAAAAGAGCGATCAGCGAACTAGGTCGATGTGACTTTTGCAGTAATAGATTTTTTCTGATGGAAATTATTATTGTGAATGAAAAAAAAAAATATATATTTGAAGTGACAGTTTGTGAAAATTTTAAAAACAAATTTTTTCAAATTTGTAAAAACAATAAAAATGGACAGCATTGCGATATTTTTTGAAGAAGATGAAGAAAGTGTTTCTATTCAAGACGTTAAGCGGTTTAGGCAAAACATAAGAAACAGCTCAAATATTTGTTGTTTGCCAGATACGGAGTAAGTAAATGTGGAATGGGAATAATAGACAGAATTTAAATTCATTTTTTATATAATAAATTCTAGATTTATAGCATAAACACAATTGGAGACGCAGTCTACAAGCTTCACCACTGCAACTTGTCGTCGGCAGCCCGACTTCAAATTCTTGATTTTTTTAAGCGACAACAACGAGCAGCTTGTCTCATTTTCATTAATTTTAAGGGGGACATGACATTGGCCGTTTTTTTAAATCGTTTTTTTTATAATTTTGTATTTTAGTAAAAATTGCATTGTTCTTTGTTCACAAACTTTGAACGCGTTTATCTCGAAACAATGTTTTTCGTACTGGCTGCGGCACTAGCGGGTTGATTTTTGACGAAAATTTTTTTTTTGTATTTTTTTAAACTTGAGTTGCTGTCGTATGACACGACCTTTTTTACATTTTTTTCGAGTTTTTATGAATTTTTAAAGTCAATGTTTCAAAAAAAAAACACTTTCAAATTTGGAACATCACCAAAAATTTAAAAAAAAAATTTAAAAAAAAGCTCCTGTCATACAATAACCAATTTTGTTAAGATTTAAAAACGTCATTTTTTTCCGGATCAGACAATTTTTGCGACTCCCAGCGCTGCAACCACGAGGCCCCCGTTTTTTCTCTGCCGCCAGTTTGGAGCTCTATAAAAAATATTTATATACATATAAAAATATATTTTTTTGAATTTTTTTCTTGTAATTTGTTCAATTCTCTACAACAACAAAACAACAAAAATTTTGGAAAAATATTTGTTTTTGACTGAGTTATGAATTTTTAAAAAAGGTCTGTTTTCTCTCCCGCGAATGTTATGTCCCACCTTAAATTCGTTTATGTAAAACATAATTTTTTTTTGTTTTGAAATCATGTTGACAAATTTATACGGCCTACTACAAACAGAATTCAGATATTGTCGCCAGAAAAATAGAAATATGTAGATCTATGTTGGCGGCAATTGCTGCTGAAGCCCTGCTGTCGTGCTGCCTTGTTGCCATGAAATTGTTCAACTACATAAGAAAACATGCGTTCTATACAATGACATTTGCTGCCTGTCGACTGCGTCTCCAATTGTGTTTATGCTATTATTCGCAACTTTCGTTTGACAAAAGAAGCTTTTAAATACGTGCTAGGCGAAATTAAAAACAATTTAAAAATGCGCTGCCGGACATCAGCTGTATCGGTAGAATTAAAGTTGGCGGCAACTCTACGTTTCTTGGCTGAAGGAAGCTATCAGCGGGGCACTGGAAACGATTTTAATTTAGGACTTGCTCAATCTACCATGTCTGGAGTTTTGGAAGAAGTTCTTGAATGCCTACAAGACATAATTTGTCCAAAATGGGTATGCATGAATATGACCAGAGAAGGAAAAGCAGAAGCAAAGCAGTATTTTTTTGTAAAACTGGATTTCCTGGTGTCATTGAATGTGTGGATGGTACACACATCAGAATATTAACACCTTGCAAGAACCAGCAGCACCTTTACTATAACAGAAAAGGATTCTCTAGCCTTAACGTAATGATTGTGAGATAAACATAGTTATATTTAAACTAGATGAAAAATTATATGTAAGTTACTTTTAGGCCTGCGATCACAAAATGCGAATCCGCTTTATAGACGCAAGACACCCTGTTGCCAGTCACGATGCACTCATATGGAATATCAGTGAGCTAAGACATATCATGGAAACGAACTTTATTAGTGGAGATAGAAGTACTTGGCTCCTGGGTATGCAATCTAAATTATAGCATTTTTATGGTTTTTTTCATATAAAGATATATTTTATAAATAAGGCGATGCAGGATACCCTCTGGAACCCTTTTTGATGACGGCTTTTCGAGCGACTGCGGAAAATAGCCCCGAAAACAAATATAATTCAGTCCATTCGAAGGCTTGATATGTAGTGGAGAGAACCATTGGTGTATTGAAAAACAGATTTCGGTGTTTACTGTCTGCTGGGCAGTTACACTATTCTCCAGCAAAGGCAACAAAAATAGTGAATATTTGTGCTGTATTGCACAACATCTGCCTGTACTATAATGCCCCTGATGTCGTGGAAATTCAACTCGAGGAGGGTAAACCCATTTTTTCAAGTGTCGACGATGCAACCCGTTCTAACAGCAATACAGTGGCAGTTGATATAAGGAATCAAATAAAAAATGCAATACATTTTTAATAAAAAAGTTGTATTTACATAGATACATGTATTACAAAATAATTATTCAAGCACTTGTTCCATTAACTATGTAAAGTTAAAAATCAAAAATGAGTTTAAAAGAACTGGTTCTTAAAAACTTATGAAGAGAGAAAAAACAAATTAACAGAGCCTTATGCTGCCTATATGTCATAACAACTGGTCGAACAAAGTTTTTGATAAGCTCGTTCTTAAAACGATTTCGTGTTGTGTTAACCTTTAAGCTTTCTGGAATTTTTGTAAAATCTTCCCTTTTTTGGCAAAAAATCTCTTTTTGTGTGGGAAAGCTGTTTGTTTTTCAGAATTTTTAGGAGCTTAATTTTTGTCTGAGAAACGAAAAACGCCCATAGAAAAAGTGTTTTGTTTGAAAAACAGTGAATATTTTTACAAAAATTCCAGGCAGCTTAAGGGTTAACACATCACGAAATCGTTTTGTCGAGGGTTCTAAATGACCCAAGTAATATTTTAGACAGAGTTTATCGAAAACTTTTTTATGGAGACTGACCCGGCCTAATGTGTGTATGGCACATCGAGAGATCTTAATATGCAATTTTTTTCAGCTTGACGTCTCTTTTTCCACTCAAATTTTTCCCTGGCCAATTTTAGGTTTTCTTCTTCTAATTTGAAACGCTTTCGATTATAACGTTCTGACTCTTTCAAATGGTTTTCTATATTTTTAAGGCTCTGCCTGACTTCAGTATATAAATTCCTTTGAATGTCAATCTGCTCCACCAAAAGCTCAGCCTGATCCTTTGCCGGTCTTTTCTTGGCTTTTCCATTTGTCGCAACAGTTTCGTTGCCATTTTCAGATGCTTCCTCGGCTGTACATTTATGAAGTGCTTGTGCGGACGTTGATGGCGCTGGCTCAGGACAAGGAGATGTTTCTGCAGCTGAGGAAGAAATGCCAAGGACAACGCCGGGTGAGTTCATAGCATCATTGAAGCTCAAGATATTGGCGACAACTGCTTCCAACGCAGAAAGACTTTTTTGATTGAAAAGCCCTCCTCCAGTAGCATGCAACTCACGTTTATTATGGGCGATTTTTTTTTAACCTTTCCTTTTAAATCGATCCAAACCTATAATTAATCACTCTTAACTTACAGCAAAAGGCTTTTAAATATGTTTCATACCTTTTGCCAGCCATCACCGTCACGTATTGCGGGACCTAAGCTAACTATTGAGCTTCGTAGCAAGTGAGTTCAACTCTTTCTTTACATCCACTTTTGCTTATCCTTTATTGAAACTTCTTGCAAAAGCCACATTACGTTCCATGTGGTCTACCAAGGCTTCAAATTGATTTAAATTTGTTATTTTCATTTTTATTATATTTTCTTTTATTAATTATTGTATATATCTTTATTTTATTATTTATTATAAGTCTCGATGAAAAAAGGCGCTCGACAAAAAACAGTTAAAATTTTCGATATTCGACTTTCACATCGACTTCAACGATGTGACAATTGTAATAGATTGTCCACTCAAATGACAAGCTCGGCGAAGGTGATTCGACTTTGTCGCTGTCGAGTATTTTTTTGTCGACTTCGACAACAGTGATAGGGGTGATTATATTTATTTTCAATTTTTTGAAATGTCTTGCAATGTTTTCATATTTTTTAATTAGTTTGAAGCTTTATCAAGGGTTTATTGAAGGTTCCTCATTTATAAAGAAGTTTTTGTCGTTATTGGACTTTTATGAATACTGTTTTTGATATTTTTCTTGCAAAGGCTTTATAAGAGGCTCATAAATTTTTATGAACACAGCCGTAAATATTTTAATTTCATGCAATAATGTTCTAGGTTTTTCCGACTGTAACGATTTACATTTCATAGCTGTCTGGTCGTTTGTGGTGGAATAAGTGGTTGCATCTTAAAAGATACAATGGACATTCAAGTGTTAATATAAATATTAAAAACAGCAAACTGTTGTTTATAATGTATCACCACATGATAGAACAACAATAAAGTCGCATTGCTATTTGAAGTAAAATTCCGCCTCCCCGAATATAACACACCATTGGATAAACCTTGTTTTGAAGCAAACAGCTAACACATTTTTTTTTGTTTTTGATTTTAAAAAATTTCCGAAATGTGATTTAACTTAATTTGCAAGTTTGCTCTTCAATTAATGATATTGAATGATGTTAATGATGTTGATGAAACAAATTTTGAAAATTCTCATTTTCTCATGCATATGACTGTTCCTTACCCCTTAAATGGTATCGTAATAGACTCTTCGTGGCGGCCGTGGCCGTGCTTGCTAAGTGTGCGGCATGCCAACGCCTACGAATCTCGGCCGAACCGGGTTCGAATAACCATCCGACACAAACAATTTTTTTAATATAAAATAATTTTACTGATCGGCTGTCACGTCTCTGCAGATAACTGCAAACCTCAGAGAGTAAATAACGCCATGTAAAGCTTCTTGAGAACATGAACTTTATTACTTTACAGTCGGCATTAAACATGTAGGTCCAGTTCTCGGTCAATTGTGTGCAAACATTTAATAGCACACACAACTCTACTGATCATAAGAAGCTCGGTCAAAGTCCTTTTAAGGGCGGGAATGGCAAATTTGTTTTGTTTTAATGAACCCCCTATTGGTCTAAGCTTCTATTAAAATACTAAATATTGTTAAATCCATATATTAATCCATTGGGACCAATACCATTATGTAAAAAAATTAACCTGATTTTCACTTTTTCCAACCATACGTCAATGTGTTAAATTATTTTTATTCAATTTTTGTCATATCCAGCTGGTACGTATTTTGCATATTTCTTCCATACTGTTTAACACAAAACCCGCTTGCATATATAAAATAAAAATATAATTACTTATTTAATTGATGAATTTGAACTTTGCAAAACTGGAATTAATACAAAAACACATGCATAATGATTGCATCACCATTTGAATAACCGTTAATATCGTGCTTTTCCTTTTTACAGTAGAACAAATACGACCTAAAAATCCACGACAAAGGATTCTGTTTTTTAACAAAACCAACAAATAATCAATTTGCTACAATTACACCAACAACAAGCGCTGTGTTATCAGTAACAACAGCAGCAGCAGCAGCAGCTACTGCTCTATAGTTGCAACTTTTGAATGTTTGCTTGTTGCCAATTTGCAATTTTATTCATTTATGCTTTGGTGGAAAAGTAAACAAAAAAAAAAACAAAAACCAGCACGAATAACAAATAAATTCACAAGGATGCACAAGAAAGGCTGCTTGATGCGCCACATGCTGCAGCTGTTTTTTTGTGTTGCTGTTGCTGCGAATTCAAGTGGCTGCAGCTGATAAGCAGCAACATGGCAACAATAAAAAAAAAAAAATAGAAAGAAAAACTAAAGGATTTCACTTTTGCTTCACTCCCCATTTATGCCAGTTTGTTTGCATGCAATTGTGTGAGTGTGTTTATGTGTGTGCGACACTCATGCTGAGGCGACACAGTTTTACTGCCTCACAAATAGAGTTCGCTGTTGTAGCTCGTTATGTTGATTGGATTCTATCCTCAGCCCACAGCACAATCCCTCGATTTTTTTTTATCATGCCGATTTCATTCACCGTTTGAGTGTTTTTACCCCCATATAAGTGCATGTTCACGTTTGTATTTGTATATTTGTATATGTGTGTGTGGGTGCGAGAGTGCGTTGAAATAAAGTCAAGTGCTGTATGCGTGGCATAAAAACTTATATTATTTCAACTCATATTCAATAAATAGAAAAAAGTCCTTTTTAATGCAGTTATTTTAAATTTATTTATTGCACTACCTACACATACACAAAAATCACAAGAAAATCGAGTTGAAAAATAAATATTTCATAATTAAAATACGGCAATACTCAGGCTTAAATGTTTTACCCTCTGTGTTGCGCCCGTGTTCCATTAAACGTTTCATGCGTCACTTACCCGTTCATCGTAGTCACTCTCATCATCAGCATAATTAATTAAATGCTGACATTTTCACCTTCGCCGTCGTCTCGATACAAATCTGTGCATTCAACATCTTAATAATGTCAAAGTTTATGAAATCAATACCTCTCAGCAACGATTTATTCCATTAACTGGTGCATTGTAAAGGATATTTTGAACATACTTACGGCTCAATGCGATAATGAATGATGCTGATGAAATTCTTTGTTCGTTGTTTTCTTCATTTGCTTGGGTGTGAAAGTGTTGCCATACTTGAGAACTTTGACATTTCATTGAATAGCAGCTGGCTGTTCAGCAAGTGGAAAATTTTCGAAAGGTTACATGTTGAAAAAAAAAAAATAAATGAAATGAAATATTTCTAAGAAAAATATAAACATTTAGAGATTCTAAAACATCAACTAAATAATTTGTTCTGACATTTAATAGGATTAAATATAAGGACAGGATGAAGCCGTTTTCTAAGAATCTTAATATATAAAAGACAAGCGTCCTGCTCCGTGCTCTGTATCGATCAAACTGTTATAGTTGTTATTGTTATGTATAGGCTGAACATGCCTGGACTAGAACCTATTTCGATATTACAGTGCTATTTATATGAAAAAATTGTTAGCTTAAAAGTATGCACACAAAATTTATTTGATACAAGACTGTCCCAGAAATAACTGTCCTTTTGTTTTTAGGTTATTTATAAAAAAGTGTTACCTCTATAGCAACATATTTGGTACCTAAATAAAGTATAAATATTGCAGATTAAAAAAAAAATACTCATTTGTAAAATAAAAGAGCTACTGAAAAGATGTCGTCTCAACAAGAAGAAAAGCGGAAAGTAATTATTTGCAATTACCTGGAAAATCCTACCACCACGTACAAAAAGATCGCTAAGGAAGTTGGCGTGTGCGTAAACGATACAAACAGCCCATAAAACGATACAAACAGCTTACCCCTTTATCAAAAACGCCAGAATCCAGGCACTTCGGTTCGTGGTATGGCAGCAAAAGCGGGAAAATCGAAGTCAAGTGTTCAACGGATTAAAAAATTTTACAACCTAAGGAGCTATAAAGTACAAAAAGTTCCTGATAGGTCAGAAGAAAAGGACGACGAAGCCAAGAGCAGGGCTTGAAAACTGTATCGCGATTACCTGCTCAAATTTGATTGCGTGATCATGGAGGACGAAACGTACTGCTTGCGGATTTCAAGCAGTTACCTGGACACGGATATTATACTGCGTTTAGAAGGGGTGCAGCATCCTCAAAATTTACCACCGAAAAGCATACCAAATTTCAAAAGAAATACATAGTGTGGCAGGCCATTTGCAAATGTGGACTTCGATGTAAGGAATTTGTGACAGATCACACAATCAACACCGAAATTTAAATCAGAGAGTGTCTGGAGCGGCGTTTGCTGCCTTTTATACGTCAGCACCAAGGTTCAGTACTATTTTGGCCTGACCAGCAACATGTCGCTACGCCCAGAGAACGATGGATTGGTACCAAGTCAATAATGTCACTGTGGTACCAAGAGAAGCTAATATTCCGACTTGCCCCGAACTTCGTCCGAAAGATATTGGACGAAAGATATTGGGCTTTAATGAAAATAAATCTTAAGAAGACCAAACAAACTGCGAAAAACATCGAAATATTTCGACGTAAATGGCGTCGGGCATACACTAAGGTCAACGAAAGGTCGGTAAAACCTAATGGATGACCTTAATAAAAAAGTGCATAATTTTTTTTAAGTGTATTTTTTTCAGTGTAAACAAAATTTTCATTTATTTTGGAATGTTCATTTAATTATAAACTGAAAGAAATTTTAAAAAACATCATTGGTTTTTTTACAATAAAAAAAAAGGACAGTTATTTCTGGTACAGTCCTTATATCAGTAAGGATACATTGGCGACGACTGGAACAAAATAACATTTAAGGTGAATGAAAAATGTCATAACGTCTGCTACTTAATTATTTTGAATGCGATATGAATGGCTTTTATACTAGCATTTCTATAAAAGGCCGCCTGATTGGCTAGAATCCAAATTCGAAATTATAAAATTTTGCAATCATTTTTCGCGGCTAAAATAGGGTCCATTTTGAGACATCACAGCTGTGTCAATTTAAATCCGCTATCATTGGACAGGTTATTTTGTCTTTTTTAAGGGAAAAATAAAAACTTTTTGAAAAAACTGCCCATTTTCTATTTAAAATTTCAATGCCATGCCAGCTATAAATTTTCTTCATTTTTATAATCTGCATTTTTTTTACGTTTTATTATCTTTTCAATGATATAAAATTAAAGTATGCACTTAAAGGATTCAGAAGTAATAGCGAAAAACGAGGAATATTAATGAATTTTCAATACAAATTCTGCTTCGTTAATTCAGGTATAAACTTTATTTAATTTTTTTCTGTTAAAAAAAAAAATTTTTTGATGGATATTTAATGTATCATTTTATGCGTTATATAAAAAAGAACAAAAATTATGAAATAAAAACAAATTGTAACTTCTGTTTCTGGCGTGACATTAAACTTTGAAATTTAAAGTGAGTTGACTTACTGCAGTTATTTTAAAATTTGTAAATTTTCCCTTAAAGAAAACAAAATAACCTTGCCAAAAATGCCCTACTTACAAAAATCGAATTTAAATTGACAGAGCTACGTTGTCTCAAAATTTGACCTTATTTTGGGCATGGCTGTAAGTCAGCGAAAAAAATTCTTAAAATCTCAAACCCTGGATTTGAGGTTTTTTAATAATAAACCAATCCAAGAAAAAGTCAAATATGAAATGGATGATACATATTTAAAAGTGATATCAAATTAATTTTACGCATTGTTTATTGAATACACTGAAAATATTGATTATGTATACTGTCATAAAAAAACTATAGGAATGGTGCGCTCTCTTGATCATGTGTACTTGTTCATAAACTCCAAGTAATTATACATAGCTTGAGTGTATTCAAAAGAAAGACAAGAATACGTTTTGTAAACATATGAAAACGTTCACAAATACATCTATCGCACACAAAATTCCTGATATTATTCCAAAATTTTGGAACCATTGGCTTTTCTTTTTCATTTCAAACAATGAAGTGGGGCCCCCATCAAGAATGAACGTCTTAAAGCTTTTTCTACTTTTCTTCAAACCTTTTTCCAAAGCACCCCTAACGTTTATGTTAATTTTAAAAATGGATGTTTTAAAATCAGCTTCTTTAACGTTCCTTTGATTTTTATACCCCCACGCGTACTGCGTAAGGGGTATATTAATTTTTTCACGACGTGTGTAACGCCCATAAGGAGGTGTGGTAGGTATAGAAAAGTATATATATTCTTGCTCAGCATCAGCACCTGAGTTGATTTAGCCATGTCCGTCTGTCCGTCTGTCCGTCTGTCCGTCTGTCTGTCCGTCTGTGGACACGATTACAGCCGTAATTGTAAAGCTATCAAAGTGAAATTCGATATTTAAGCTTTTTTCTATAAAACAAAGATCAAGTTCGAGAATGGGCTAAATCGGATGAAAACCACGCCTACCTCCCATACAACCCCAATGATGAAAACTCCATAAAGAAACTTATATTTACGCTACAAAACTTAAATTCGGTATGTGTGTAGTCTGTGACAAAACTCAGGTATGTTAGAAAAATGGGCGTCATCCATCCACTAACACGCCCACCTCCCATACAACCCTAATATTGAAACCTTTATATAGAGGCTGGTGTCGAAGCTACAAAAATTAAATTAGATATTTACTATTTTTATATAAAAATTAAGACGTGAGAGAAAAATGGGCGTTAACCACGCACTAACACGCCCACCTCCCATACAACCCCAAAATTGAAAATTATATAAGTAGGCTTCTGTTGAAGCTACAAAAATAAAATTTGATATTTATTATTTTTATGTAAAAATTAAGACATGTTATAAAAATGGGCGTCATCCACCGATGAACACGCCCACTTCCCATACAACCCATAACATTGAAAACTCTATAAATAGGCTAATATTTAAGCTACAGAACTGAAATTGGGTATTTGTGTATATTATATCAAAATTGAAGCGTGTTATACAAATTGGTATTAACCACTCAAGAACACGCTTACCTCCCATACAACCCCTACTTGAAAAATTTATAAAGAGGCTTGTCTTTACTTTGCAGGAAAATAATTTTATATGAATATATTTAAGACGTCATCAAAATAGTAAAATTTTTGAAGTCTCATAAAAAAGAGCTGCAATTTAAAATGTTGTACCATTACGAATCGTCCGTGGGGGTATTTTAACTTCGGCCAGTCGAAGATATACCTTACTAGTTTATAATAAACATTTTAAAATGAACTTTGATATTACGTTCGTTTGATATTTTAAAATTAACATTTTAAAAATGGGTTCTAGTTCTTCTTAAATGTTTATAATAGAAAATCAAACGAAAGTTTAAGAAGCTTCTTTTAAAATATGCGTTTTTAAAATGAAAATAAATATTAAAAGTACAAGTTTTCTCTGTGTACACATCAAGGAAACTGCTATACAATTAAAATTTTTGGTATCGAACACAGGGGCGTACCGAGACCAACTTGGTAGGAGGGGTATTATGGTATTTTGGCCGTCTGAATACCCTTCAGTCCCGATTTTTTTAATACAACATAGTTAGATAAACCAAAATTACTCATTCTTTCGATCAATTTTATATAGTAGTACAGTCAAACCTGTTTTTGTGCGGTCCTTTTTTGTGCGATTTTATTTTTGTGCGATCTGTTTTATGCGACCTTTTTGTGTGCGATATTTTGTTATGCGGTTTCAGTTATGCTTGCATGCGATATTTTTTATGAAATTTTTTTCAAGCAACATATTAATGCCATGAAGTTATTCGCCCTAGTAAGGTCGCTGCGAAATAAAATCAAGTGCATATTGCGCAATTGATCCTGGAATCAATTATGATTAAGAATTATTCTTAACCTGGTGAAGGATTTACTATTTTCGACGAAAATGATCTTATCGAAATGATTGAGGATGATTCCTTTAATGATAAAAACGTTATCGATATCTTAACTGATCATGAAGATGAACAAGGAAAATCGACTTCTATGACAGCAGACAACATTTATGCAGGAAGCCAACTAAGCAGCAAATTAGAAATACATTTTCTTAGAATTGATAACAACTCCAAAATAAGTTTAAAATTTCAAAAAGAGCTTCGGTCGTGTTTATTTGCCTATCGCGATATTTATAATAAGCTAACCAAACGACCGTCGTCACAAAGACTTATTACCGACTATATGGTAGCAGATTAAAATTCCACAATGGTGGTAACAGATAATAATTCCCTATCAATATCTTCAAGTGATGAAAACGATTACAAACCAGATCAACATAAGAAAATTCGCGTTTTGGACTACGACGAGTATTGAAGTACGTTTGAATATATATTTTGTGAATTTTTCTTTACTTTGAATACAGAAACGAATACAATTTTTGAAACGTTTCCATGTGTTATTTATTTATTTATTTTGATTGGAGATAAATTTTTCACTTTTTCATAGAACTTGGACATATTTCCTAGGGTAAAATTTTTTCATGCGGTTCCTATCAACCGCATAAAAAATTTTTTTTCGTAATGGATTGGTCAAAGTTCAATATTATAGCTATTTGTGCAGTTTCAGAAAATTTTTTTTTGTGCGTTTTCTTTTCTGCGGTCCCTATCTACCGCTCAAAAACAGGTTTGACTGTATATGTAAACATTGTACTTTGTCATACGCTTTTGTTGTATGTATAAGAACTAAACCTCTTTCTCCCAACCTTCTAAGAAAGAAATTAACTTTTTAAGAAATAACTCACTCTTCGATCAAAATGCAATTTGGTTAGGAAAGAGCATTGAAGTTGGTTGAATTTGAGTTTTTTTTCAATAGTAAACATTTTCTTAAAAAAAATTAGGTTATATGCATTCATCAATTGTCAAATTTGTAAAAATTCTACTCTCCATGTCAATATCTTGGTCGAATTTTAACGGTTTTTAAATTTTTCTAATTATTTCTAAAAGTTTGTTAAATATTCCTTCAAATGTGATAAAAATCACTGTGAAGCTCTAACCAAAAGTAATTTTAATGAATTTTCTTAATATTTTCGTAAGTAACAAATGCTAAGAAAGAGAAAAAAAAACTGTCTCAAATTCTCTCAAATTGAATGTTCCAAATTGGGAAGCACATGTCTCTGCCATCTTTGAATAGATTTTATTTATTTTTTTTGAAGTGAAACTTCTTTGGAGGCGAGTGAAATTACAAGGTCCTTTTTCGTGACGCTAGGCCGATTAATTTTTTTAATTTTAATTTTTCGTGAAAATTAAAAAAAATTACTACCGCTGCCGAGAATTGAACCCCGAACACCGTTGCTTATGAGCCGGAATCTATACGTTTACGCCACGTAGGCACATGATAAATAGCCAAACAAAATGTAATTAAAACTGAACGCGTAACATACTAAAAATAACATAATTAACATTAACAATAGATTAACATTAACATTACATTATTAACATAACCGTAACATTAATTTTCATCCTACAAGTATGCACGAAAAAAAAATAGAAAAATAGCTAAAACAGGAGCAGAACGCGTACGTGAACATAGAGAGCGAATTAGAGATCTTAAGAATACAGCCGCAGCTGGGTGAACTAATGATGAAGGTAAGGTGATTGCAACAACGGCTGAGTTTCAAAATGCATTTTTACGAAACATCAGTGTATTTTGGTGAATCTACAAAGAACTAATCCCCAAAAAACACACTGATGCATCTCAACAAAATTTTAAAGCCAACCAAGTTGATGCACTCAACAATCAACGTTCGCTGCTTTATGAGGCCCTCTATCAACATAGAAATTATTATGATCAGGAAGCAGGAGGTAATAATGAACAAGATTTGCCTCTGCTTTCGGAGGCTCCTTCAAAGAGTACTATGCAAATGCAATCCAGCATTCAAAAAGTAACAATGTTGAGAAGACATTCGAAAGCAACTAAAGCACTAACTGAACTAAAACAAGTACCGAAAATAACTGTTATTTTACAATTTTCAAATGAAAAAAATTGTCGAAAGATTTCTTCAAATAAACCATTATGTTACAAATGTCCTCAGCCTCACGAATATTAAGTCGCTTTTAAATTTGAAACTGATTCTTTAAAAGTTAATTTCTTGCCTAGTATATTTCGAGGAAATATAAAGCTTACTTTTGACTTTTATTTTATTGGTCAAAAATAGCACTTATTTTGTGACTTTAATTTTTTCGATCAAAAATATCAAGCAATTTGTGTTTTCTTAAAGGCCGCTTGACAGATTGAACCATGTGTAAAATGTCTCACCGATGAGATGAAAATAAAAATATCAAAATTTTTTTTATCGGTAAAATGACTTGAACAAATATAAATTACCTGTAATTTTTGCCCAAAAAAACTATAAGGCACAAAAAAACTGTTGTTTTGACTTTCGTCAAAAACCATATTCGGTACGGTCCCTGGATGCAAATATTGAATCAACAAATTATTATCTATTTCACATAATATTTCACTAAAAATCTCTCTCTCTCTATTTCACACTAAAATCTCTCTTATTTCTTACTGTTAAAGAAGTTCCACTTCTGCCACGTGTACGTTGATCAGTTAACTTGATAAAAATTATAAAAGGTTTACTGTTCCTTTTTTATTTATATTTAAATTATACCTTTTTGAAAAGGATTACAAAATTAAATTTTTTTTCTGAAAATATAAGGTAAAATGTTTTTGTTGTAAAAAGGAGAAAAACTCAATTTTACATTTTTGATTTTCTTTCAAAGTCTAAAGCGCATTAGAGGTGAATGTAATAAACAGGGTCCGGATTTTGTTGCCATTTTTCTTGTTTGTCGTTATTTTAATTCAGTGATAAAAGAATCACACGTTTTGAGTGTTTCTGATTCCAAATACAAAATTTTGTTATGCCTTTTTTGAACTATTGAAATATTGTTAATATTTCACCTAAAGTTTTTTTATTTTTTAAGGAATTAATAACTCTTAATTTTTTTTTTGCGGCAACATTTCAATAAATATTTCAACAATCTGTTTTCTGAGAAAAAATAATTTTATTATTATTTATATTCAAGGCATGATTTCTTTGACGAAAATATTTTTTTTATACCCCAACGCGTACTGCGTAAGGGGTATATTAATTTTGTCACGACGTGTGTAACGCCCATAAGGAGGCGTGGTAGGTATAGAAAAGTATATATATTCTTGCTCAGCATATCCACCTGAGTTGATTTAGCCATGTCCGTCTGTCTGTCCGTCTGTCCGTCTGTCTGTCCGTCTGTCTGTCCGTCTGTCTGTCCGTCTGTCTGTCTGTGGACACGATAACAGCCGTAATATTCAAGCTATCGTAATGAAATTCGATTTTTAAGCTTTTTTTAAAAAAACTAAGATCAAGTTCGAGAATGGGCTAAATCGGATAAAAACCACGCCTACCTCCCATACAACCCCAATGATGAAAACTCCATAAAGAAACTTATATTTACGCTACAAAACTTGAATTCGGTATTTGTGTAGTCTATGACAAAACTCAGGTGTGCTAGAAAAATGGGCGTCATCCACCCACTAACACGCCCACCTCCCATACAATCCTATTATTGCAGCCTATGTATAGAGGCTTGTGTCGAAGCTATAAAAGTAAAATTAAATATTTATTATTTTTATATAAAAAGTAAGACGTGAGAGAAAAATGGGCGTAATCCATCCACGAACACACCCACCTCCCAAACAACCCCAAAACTGAAAACTATATATATAGGCTCCTGTCGAAGCTACAAAAGTAAAATTAGGTATTTATTCTTTTTAAAATAAAACCAAGATGTGATGGCAAAATGGGCGTCATCCATCGATGAACACGCCCACCTCCCATATATCTCATAATATTGGAAACTCTATAATCAGGCTGATATTTAAGCTACAGACCTGAAATTGGGTATTTGTGTATGTATATTATATCAAAATTGAGGCGTGTTAGAAAAATTGGCATCAACCACTCAAGAACACGCCCACCTCCCATACAACCAATAATTGAAAACTTTATAAAAAGGCTTGTCTTTATTTTTTAGGAAAACAATTTGATATGAATATATTTTAGACGTCATCAAAATAGTAAAATTCTTTGAAATCTCATATAAAAAGAGCTGCAATTTAAGATTTGTACCACTGCGAATCACCTGTATTTTAACTTCGGCCAAGTCGAGGATATACCTTACTAGTTTTAAATGATTTTTTTTTTTCAAAATTAATAAAATTCTAAAATAATTGATTTGAAGGAAATAACTTATATCTCAAATCAATTAATATACGAACGTTATAGATACGAACTTATTTCAAACATCGCACTAATTCTGCATATGTACGCAAAATACAAAGAGCTTTACTAATTCTGTAACTCTTTTTCTTTTAAATATTTAAATTAATAATAATGAAAATTTCTCATTTCCTGCATATGTAACTTTTGAGGGATTAGGGATTTTTTTATTGCTTTCTGAAACATTAGCTGCACCAGTCAGAGATACTTCGGCTTCGAATAGATGATAAAATACTTGTAAATCCGTTTTCATTGAAGTGAGTCCACCAAACAATTTTTTAGTAACAATTTTATTGATTCTAGTATTCACTTTTGGCTCAAGTTAGGTTAAGATAGAATTTGATTAAAGAGTTCATGCAAAGGCCTTATTGCTTCTAAAAAACTGCTTAAATTACCTGGATTCGTTCACAAATATCCAATGATATCGGCGTAATTCTAATACGACGTCAGTCAACATTTTGAAAATAGATGCTTTTAGAGAATTTTTCAAAGAGCGCAGCTATAAATAACTTTAAACGAGAGTGAACGAATAGTACTACTGAAATAATTTGGTATTGCTGAAGAAATTTCCGACTGAAAAAGAAAAGAAAATGGCATTTGGGATTTGGGATTAAATGCAGTTGGTTTTGCGCACGGCTAAATGCAAATTTGGCCGACTGAAGTTCATTTTAGGTACGACTGAAAGTGAATTGGCTGACTGAAGATTGTTTTGCATATGTCTTAAAATGAAATAGCCGTCTAAAGTTGGTTTTTGTTATGGCTGATGACGAACATGAAAACAAATGGTACGACTGATTTTGATTCATTCATAGTTATTGTAAATAAAAATCTGTGGCTGTGGAACTAAATGAAGTAACTTATTGGCCAGGTCTTTCTACTAGAAAACTTGCACGGCTTTTGGACAATCAGGCGTAGCTTCGCCAATACAAGCAAATTTTTCGAAACATAATAGCTATCGAAGTAAAATGTTTGAATATTGAAACCTGAAATGCAGCTACCACTTGGTGCTGAAATAGGTATGTCTCCACTCATACAAGCCAAATATTTGATATCGCATATATTGGAAATCATAGTCCCAAACTAAGTATCTGATAAAATGTTTGAATACACTTTCTTTCCAGTATAGTTGCCAGGTGAAGCAATTAATGGATATCACAAGTAATATATCTTCTTCTTCTTATATATAAAAAAAAATGCTTGTCCTCCTGTCTGTCTGTCTGTTCCGTATAAGCTCGCGCACCGCTTATCCGATTGAGCTGAAATTTAGACACCGAGTACCTTTCACAGGGAGAAAGAACTTGGGGGTGTAAAAAAATTGGACGGAAGTATGTGGGCGTGGCACTCTATAATAACTTCTAAACGCCTGAACTGATTTCAATGAAATTTGGCATGAAGGTTCAACTGCTCCCAAAATAAAACATAGGCTATACAAAACTCCAAAGACTTCCGCAAGAGGGCGCTTTAAGTAGTGCGTTTTTAAGACTCAATAACTCCTAAACTCCTGAACCGATTTCATTGAAATTTGGTATGAAGGTTCAACTGCACACAAGACAAAGCATAGGTAAAAAAGTGGGCGGAAGTAGGTGGGCGTGGCACTTTATAATTACTTCTTAACGCCTGAACCGATTTCCATGAAATTTGGTATGAAATTTCTGATCTGAAAATCTGATCTTAATAAGGTTGTTGATTGGAGTATTTGTAATGGACTTTTCTTAAATATTAGGAAATGTTCTAGTGCGACCTTTAGTAAATGTCATGATGTTATTTCAACTATTTACAGCATTTCTGGTTGTCCACTTCAAAAACTTGATACTGTCCGTGACTTGGGGGTAATATTTGATGCGAAGTTTACATTTATTGAACATTTAAATTTCATTTTGCCCAAGGTATATTCAATGCTTGCTTTTGTTCGGAGAAATAGTGTGGAATTTCGAGATCCTCATACTAGAAAAGCTCTTTATATTTCTTTGGTCAGCTCTAGATTAGAATATGCTTCTTTTATTTGGAACCCAGCTTATGCAATTCATTCTTTAAGATTAGAAAGAGTTCAAAAAATTGCGACTAAATATATGTTACGGTCCACTAGTTTTAATGTTATGATGCCATCGTATAATGCTCGTTGTTTGTTAATGGGACTGAAATCTCTTGAGTCGAGAAAAAAGGTTCATTCTTTGTTAGTTCTTTTTGATATAATTACAGGGAATATTGATGTTCCTTCCTTATTAGCTCTTATAAATTTTAACGTACCCACAAGGCATTTGCGGTTCGGTAAATTATTTTTTATTAAATGTCATCGAACTAATTATGCTCTATGTGAACCTTTAACTAGATCAATGATTTTATGTAACTCTTTGTCAATTAATAATCTTATTGATTTCTCAGTGTCTAAACTCAGCTTTAAAAATTTTATTGTTAACTTACTGTAATGAAGTCCTTAAATTGTTGTTAATTAAATTATTATGCACATTTTATGTTAATTTTTCATAATGTGTATTTATATCTATAAATTACTTTTAATTTTAATTCTAGTCTGTAAGGATATTTCTTGTCCATAGACTCAATAAACAATAAACAAAAAAAAAAAAAAAAAAAAAATTTCAACTGCAACCAATATTAAGCATAGGTAAAAAGTGGGCGGAAGTATGTGGGCGTGGCACTATATAATAACTCCTAAACGCCTGAGCCGATGTCAATGAAATTCGGTATGCACGTTCAACGGCACCCAAGATGAAACATAAAATATAAAAAATTATAAATACTTCCGTTAAAGGGCGCTTTAAGTAGTGCATTGTTAAGACTCAATAACTCCTAAATGACTTGACGGATTTTACTTAAATTTGGTACATGAAATAACCTGACCCTGCAACAAAATCTAGGCTATTTAAGTTTCAGAAAACTTCCATGACAGGGCGCTTTATTCAACCAACTATGTCTGGCTTATTCATGTCAAAACGGATGAACCGGTTTTGATGAAACTTGGTTAGCATTTGTATCTGTTACTGAAAAAGATCCTATGCTTTTAAAAATTTTTTCGACAAAAATCAAGGAATGAGCCGAAGGCAAACGAAATCAAAAACCAAAGACTAACGAGTAAAAAAAAGTTTAACGCATATGAGCAGAAGCTATGTAATGAACAAAAATCAACCGAACAGTATCGACCATAACCGAAGTTGAACGAAGACAATCCAAAAATCGAATCGATGAGAAAAGGATTTTTTAAAATTGGAAGTTTTTTGAGATAAATATGCATATTAAATGCATGCTAAGAAAAACTTTAAACACATTTTTCTCGAAATGGCTTTTTTCAAACTGGGTGACCATTTTTCTCAGAAACCAGACGTCAGATCGAAACATTGAAGATGTAATTTTTTGTTATCGTGACCGGCAGGTACAGTTTTAAGGAAATTTGACTTTCGACGGAATAAGGGGCAAAACCCCTAATAATAATTATAAAGAAAAATAAAATGGGAGCAGTTTTAAAAATTGTCCTTATCTGTGTTCGAGACACAACCCCGAGTAATACCGGGTAACATCCGCTAGTATATATATAAACTATAAAATTTGATCATTCATAAGAAAGAAATTTTAAATTATTGTTTGCTTCGAGTTATTTTTGAAGTCGGCTAACTTTATATCTTCAACAATAACTATGTTTCAAATCATAATTATTCTAAAAGTTTTGTGCTCTAAACAATAAAAAAAACCTAAAAAATAATTAACTGTGGCATTAGATCCGAAAATCCTCTTGTTTAAAAAAAAACATGACTGAAATTATCTAAAAACATTACGTTCAGTTTTGCTTTTAGAAAATAATTAACAATTTTAATCTATTTTAATGGCTGCTTAAACGCCTAATAACATCGCTCCCAAAGGCCTATTACACACATCATTTCTTCTAATGTGTGTGTGTGAGTGTATGTGTATTTATAAAACGCAAATCTTATTACTGTCAACAAAATATTGTTGCTTTTCCGATGCGACAACTAATTGACATGAATTAATCATTTGGCGCATGTAAACAAATCATTTGTGGCAACCTTTAAAATTTATACAACACAGATATAAGTTACACACACACACACATACACAGCTGCAATCAAATTAACATGATAGATACATACATACACATAAACGCCCAAGCAATACAATCGCCGCCAACAAAATATAATTAAGTATGGTCAGCAACATGTCGTCCATTGTTGCCAGCTACAATGTTTAATTATAAGCAATAAAATATAATTAGGAAGTTTCTATTCACAGTAGCGCTGCATTTGATATACAATTTGTGTATACAAATAAAACTGTGTATATAACTATTTAAGTATGTGTGCATGTATATATAAATATATACGTGGGTGTGTGAGTTATATCAAAAGATACCACCCGCACTGCAGCTGAGCCACCGAAGGCTGCTGAGCCAGCAATCGCTTTCTTAGTCTGAAAGCGATTGTTTATTTCATCTTTTATAAACAATTTTAAGTTTGTTTAGTTTAAAATCCGATCGTTGCTTCCATTCTATTTCACAATGAATGGAAGCATTTCATAAGCCGATTTATTGCAGAGCTTGCAATAATTCGACTTCCAGCTGGAACTCCTTCTGAGTTCCTGAAGTTATTGAGATACACAATTATTAATTTTAAGTTAGTTAAGATTTGAACGTGAAACAATAAAGTTATTAAAACTTAATATCAAATAGTTTTATTAAAACTGGCGACCGTGACAGGACACAAAGTTAAAAATTGTGTCACTGAAACTTGCTTAATATTAAACTCTTTTCACTTAAATAAAGTGACGTGAAAAAAAAAAAACACAAAGTATAAATTGTGGAACTTTCTTAGCAGTGAACTCTTTTCACCAAAATAAAGTAAAAGAAATAGCAGAATATCCGCCTGGAGATCTGAAGAAAAAAACCCCAAACCATCAAGACGCAAAAGAGAAGCAATAAACTTGAAGCTGATTCAAAATAAAGCAGAAGAATAGAGCAGACGGAAGAAACACCAACCACAATAGAGTAATTATAAATTTTACTTATGTGATATTTGTGTTGTGTTTATAAGTTTAAAAAAAAAAAAAAAAAAAAAAAAAAAAAAAAAAAAAAAAAATATTTGTATTGATGTAAAAACTCATGTAAACACGAAAAGCGCAAAATTGTAAAAATTACAAACAAGAAAAATTGTTGGCGTTCGTTTGATAAATAAAACAAATAATAATGGCTCAACTTGATTTCACGAACTGTTTAAGAGAAGCTAGAGGCTTACCGGTTTTTGATGGTGAATCCAAGTATTCACTTCAGAATTATTTGAGAGACGTATCAACAGTGCTCTCACTTACCGCAGAGGATAATAAAACCATAATCCAAACTATACTAGCTAATAGAATACAAGGTAGAGCCTTGCATGCCATTGAGAATCTTACAGATCCAACATGGCCAAATATTTTGAATAAATTAAGACAAGAGTTCGGTATTAAGGAATCGTATTTTTCAATTAGAGAAGAAGCAATGAATTTAAATGTTAACAATATTGAAGAGCTACACCATAAGTTAAATCAATGTTTGAACAAAATGAATACAAAATATAGCTTAGAATTGGTAAAAGACCATAACTTTACACCGGCACATAATATCAGATTGATATTTGATATTTACATAAACTACTTAAATTTAAATATTAAAACTCTGTTCATTCAAAACAATATACAAAGCTTAAGCGACGCTTGTAACTATTTAATTGAAAATAATTTAATGAGCGAAATTATTTTATCCCCAAAGTATTATAAAAAAAATAACTATTATCAACAAAATTATAAAAAATCTAAATGGCAAAATGGAAATCAAAATATTCAATCAAATCTGAATTTTAATCGAAATTTTTATCAACCAAACCGAAATTTAAACGGGAACCTAAATCAAACATATCCAAATAGGAATTTTGTGCAATCAAATCAAAATATCCGTGGAAATTTTCATCAATCACATCCAAATTTTAATCGAAATCCTTATCAATCAAATAGAAATTTTATTCAATCAAATAAAAATCAGAATACAAATAATTCAGGGCAGATCAGAAATCAGGTACCTATGGAGGTTGACCACGTACAATGCGAAAATTTTCCTCAACAGCCTCGGGATGTACATTACCAATAGTAACACTAACATTTGGGTCTTCTCAGGTAAAATGTTTAGTTGACACCGGTGCTGCAACGACTCTCGGAGATTTTAATACTTTTGGCAAAATTTCAAACCGAAGAAAATTAATAAGTCCCATCAAACTTAACACTCTCACAGGTTCGACAATTATATATGACGAAGTAATTGTATATTTACCAGCGGAATTTAACAGTCCTAATGAAACTATGTCCATAAAACTCGTTGATTTTAGAGATAAACCATTCAATTGCATAATTGGTAATAACATTTTGACGCCAATTGGTGCCCAAATAGATTTTCTTAATAATGAACTGATAGTAAAAAATTCAGTAATGTATTTCGATACAGGTGCCAATAGACTACAATTTAAGTATGAAGAAATATTTTGTTTAGAGAGACAGACCATTGATATAGATTTATTCTTGCATGACAGTTTAAATAACGAAGAAAAAACTCAATTATCTAAATTTTTAAAAATAAATACGCAAACATTTTATACTGAAGGACAAAATTTGACTAGCGCTAATAGTGTTAAACACAGAATAATAACGACATCAAACAAACCGATTTTTTCAAAAATATATCGCTATCCACAAATTCACGAGCAAGAAATAGAAAAGCAAATTACAGACATGCTAGACCAAAAAATAATAAGACCTAGTAAATCCCCATACAGCTCACCTCTTTGGATAGTACCAAAGAAATTGAATAATTCTGGTGAAAGGAAATGGCGGATAGTAGTAGACTATCGTAAGCTAAACGAAGTCACAATACAAGACAAATTTCCGATTCCAAACATGGAATCTTTATTCGACAAACTAGGCCGGTCACAATATTACAGCACATTAGATTTAGCAAAAGGGTTCCACCAAATTATGATGGACGAGAATGATATTGAGAAGACTGCGTTTTCAACCCCATTAGGCCACTTCGAGTATATTCGTATGCCCTTTGGCTTAAAAAATGCCCCCGCTACGTTTCAGCGGATGATGAATCATGTACTTAATGATTACATCAACAAAATATGCGTCATATATATGGACGACATTTTGGTTTTCTCGGTGACAATCAAAGAACATTTTGAGAGTCTAGATAAAATATTTAAGAGGTTAAACGAATATAATTTGAAAATCCAATTAAGTAAATGTAAGTTTCTTACAAAATATACCGAATTTCTTGGACATATAATTACCCCTGAAGGTATCACACCAAATCCAGACAAAGTCCAAACCATTAAAAGTTTAAGCTTACCTAAATCGGTAAAACAAATTAAATCATTTTTGGGACTATCAGGTTTTTACAGGAAATTTATACGAAATTACTCAATGATAGCTAACCCGATGATAAAATATCTCAAAAAGAATACTCACATAAATATAAACGACCAAGAATACAATGATTCTTTTAATAAATTAAAAACATTACTAACAACGTATCCTGTTTTGGCATACCCGGATTTCGATAAGAAATTCGTTTTAACAACTGATGCAAGTGACATTGCTGTTGGTGCTGTATTGAGTCAAAAAGGTAGACCTATTTGTTATGCCAGTCGTACCTTGAATAGTGCGGAAAGAAACTACCACACCTTAGAGAAGGAGCTGTTAGCTATTGTGTGGAGCGTGAAATATTTTAGGCCGTATTTATATGGACGAAAATTTTTGGTACAAACTGACCACCAACCATTAAAATGGCTATATTCACTAAAAGAACCGAATTCCAGAATAATCCGTTGGAGAATTATGCTAGGAGAGTTTGAATTTGAGGTCGAATATTTAAAGGGAAAGGATAATAAAGTGGCTGATTTTTTGAGCAGAATTCCAAAATCAATTATCGAAACTAATAAAAATGAGGATAATTTAGATATTAAATCATTATTCGAATTAACAAATGATGGTATGAGCACAATACATAGTGAACAGGAAAACCTAAATGAACATTTTTTCATAAGCGAGACTGCTGTTAATAAATATAGAAAACAAATAAGAATATTAAAAAATAAAGAAAAAGAAGTCGAAACATTATATAATAATAAATACAAAATTATTTATATTGAGGAAAACGATTTAATAAATGATCATTATTTGAATGACTTGTTTCGAAAGGAACTAAATAAGGGTACCATAGGAATATTTTCTGAATTGAATGATTCAAAATATAATATAATTCAAAATAAATTAATTCAACTTTTTTCAAATGATAATAATCTTAAATTCATCAAATGTACGGCATTAGCTCTAGATGTCGAAAACATAGAGCAATTGCTTCAGATAATTGAAAATAATCACATTGAAACGAATCATCGAGGAGTGGTCGAGAATTTTGAAGAATTAAAATTTAAATATTTTTATCCAAATTTCATCAAATTCATTAACAGATATATAAATAGTTGTAAACTATGCGCAGAAAACAAATACGACAGAAAACCGTTTAAGAAATATTTTAATTTTACTGAAACCCCAAATAAACCCAATCAAATTGTGCATGCAGATATATTTCATGTTCAGAAAAAGTTTTTTTTAACCACTATTGACAGATTTACCAAATTAGGAACCGCTCACAAAATCAACGATAAAAACATGTGTACTATAAAAACGAAATTAGAAGAAAGAATTGCTTACTTAGGAAAACCTGAAACATTAATATTGGATAATGAATTCAACAATGCTTTTATAAAAATGTTTTGTTCAGAAAAAAATATAAATACACACTTCACGATCCCAAATTCTCATACAGGCAATTCTGATATTGAAAGATTGCACTCTACGCTCTTAGAGCATATTAGAATTATAAAAAGAAGCAACGAAGATATAGACACAGAAGAGTTAGTAATAAGAGCGATAGGATACTATAATAATACAATTCATTCTACTACAAAAGTTAAGCCCATGGATTTCATTAATCGATCTGATTTGAATTTTTCAAAAATTGCTCTGGATATGAATACAAGAAAACAGAAAGCTATTAGAAGAATAAATTCAAAGAGAGAACCAATACCTATTTATAATCCTGATAATATATATATAAAAAACGCTCAAGCACAAAGACATAAGACCGCTAAAAAATATAATAAATATAACCCAGGCCGGATGAAACGGATTGATATAGCACAAATTAAAAGGCCCTTAAAAATGATAAATTAAAAAACATATTTATTTATTTTTTTTTTAGATGATCGGAATAATTTCTTTTCTTATGACGGCATCAACCGCCATGGCCATCGTAGAAATAACAAAAATAGAAACAGAAGCAGGATATGTGGTATTAGAGAGTGAGCCCGTATCCATAATTCGTGAATACAATAAAATAATACATGTGTTCGATTTGGACGATATTAGAGCGAACATTCAAAAGGTTAAAATTGAAATTTCAAGGAATTTTCAAGTACATCAGGGAGAACTTTTATTAAATCTACAAGAAAAAATTATAGACTTAGAACATTTAATGTCAACAATAACGATTCATACTAGAAATAGAAGAGGTTTGATAAATTTAGGCGGAAAGACCATAAAGTGGTTGTTCGGTAATATGGATGACGAAGACAAAGAAATAATTGATAATCACTTCAGAAAAATTGATATAAATCAACAAAATATAATAGGAAATTTGAATAAACAAATAAAAATCAATACTGACATACAAAAATTTATGGAAAACGTTCATTTAATGTTAGAATCAAACAAAGCTTTTTATAATGAAACCATTTCACAGGATATCGTTAAAAATTTACCGGTTATAAAATATAACAGCTATTGGTTGATAATAAATCAGATAAAAGACAGAATTGAAAAAATCCAAGAGAACATTTTAATGGCAAGATATAACATAATGAATCGATTTGTACTCACTAATAAGGAGATTGATTTTTATAATATCGATAGTTTAAAATTAAGATATTTAAAATGTAGTATTGGAATAATATCAAATAATGTAATTATATTTGTAGTTTTAGTTCCAGAATTTTTCGATAAAAAATATTTTACTAATTATATAATACCTATCCCAAATACAAAACATATGCAAATAGATGTAAACAGAACGAAAATTGTAAAAATAGAAAATGAAACTTTAATTGTAAACGAAGAAATTTACTTACCAAAAATGTTACGACCAAATAATTGTATTGTTAATTTGATGAAAAATAGTTATGAGCACTGCTCTAGGAAAGAATTTAAAGAAACCATAATTGAAGAAATGGATATAGGAAATTTAATGTTAATCAATGTAAAAACCAATTTAACGAATCTTTGTAACAATTTCACGTACTATTTGGCTGGAAACTATTTAATAAAATTCGAAAAATGCGAAATACAAATTAGTAATTACTCTTTAAAACGTTATGAAAGCAAATTGAATATTGTCATACCAAATTTTAATGTTTTACGAGAAAATGAAACCAAATTGTCAAAACTGCCAAAAATGGTTAATCTTGATACTATTAGTGATGTTTATGTAAAACAAGATACACAATATAATTTTTATATAATTTATTCGGTACTCATCTGCATTGTGGTCTTGTTAATAATTTACAAAAAAAATTATTTACTTACATTAATTCGACGAGACTCGAATTCTAAGGGGAGGCGAGTTATATCAAAAGATACCACCCGCACTGCAGCTGAGCCACCGAAGGCTGCTGAGCCAGCAATCGCTTTCTTAGTCTGAAAGCGATTGTTTATTTCATCTTTTATAAACAATTTTAAGTTTGTTTAGTTTAAAATCCGATCGTTGCTTCCATTCTATTTCACAATGAATGGAAGCATTTCATAAGCCGATTTATTGCAGAGCTTGCAATAATTCGACTTCCAGCTGGAACTCCTTCTGAGTTCCTGAAGTTATTGAGATACACAATTATTAATTTTAAGTTAGTTAAGATTTGAACGTGAAACAATAAAGTTATTAAAACTTAATATCAAATAGTTTTATTAAAACTTGTGTGTGTGAATAATTGTGTGAAAATATTGCGCTGGTTAAGTTGCTGAAAAAGTTTTGCTGCTCCATATTTCAGATTAAATGTGTTAATTATAAATGACTAATTTTTTGTTTGTGTGTGTATTTTTGCAATTTAATTGAGCTGATGTTGTATAAATGAAAAGTTTTTGACCCAGCAGAGTAGAGTAAAATTTATATAAAAATGATAAAAAATTTTAATAACTTTGAAACTTGAAATAAAAATTTGTACAATTAAACTTAATTGAAATTGAAGGGCTTGTTGAAAAACATGATATGCCACACTACTTTAAAAGTTCATATTGTATGTTCATTACGTTCCTTGATGCACTATCAATATCCGCTGAAAATATTGCGACCATTACCCGATAAATTTTGGCCGTATACGTAATAGTTCTTGTAAGCATTTTAATGATTTCATACAAGTATACATTTTTTAAAAACTTTAAGGTGGAATATTTTTTATGTGGCAAGTGATGTTTTTAAAATTAACATTTAAATTTATTTTTTTTGCTTTTTAATTGTAAAATTTTGTAAATATTTATGCTAAATAGGAATTTTAATATAATTTCAGATCAAATTGCCTGAGAAAAACGTTCCTGCTGAACGTAGTCAATATCATGGGCACCGGTCATTATTTCTGGGCGATTTTTTACTTTGCCAGCTTATGTAGTGCATCACTGTAAGTAGAACTGTTAAAGTGTGCAGAGTTGCCATTTCTATTTATTTTTTATTTTCATTTCATAAAAAAATTATCAAAAAAAAAAAACATTTAAACAAAAAGTAGTTTTCATATACAGTGGTGGCTACAAGTTTAGCACACTTCGCAGGTTTTGTTTTCAAGAGTAAATAATATTCTCTAATAATCCTAATTTAGCCAAAAATTTGTTTTTAAGTGCTGGTATGATATGATCAGTATGTACCGATCAAGGTATGATCAGTATGTACCGTTATTTGTTTTCTCTTTCTTTTGTGCACTGTATTACTTCTCTCGTTTAATTCCAAGTAATACGTAGAATGGGCTGGACACAAATTTAGCACATCTTATTTATTGTGTTATTTACTATATTTTTCTCCTGATTTAATTAATTGTTTGGTAAGTTTCAAAAATATTTTTATAACTTGAAGTTTATAAGTATGAAGACAAAATTTATAATCAGACATGGCTAAATGAAAATCGTGCACGGAGGCGCAGCGACAGATGATTCAGCAAGGAACACCACTGGAAAAATAGTTGTGAGCAGTGTGGCCACGACCTGAAAACAAAAGAAGCTAAATTGGTCAAAAAAAGAAGTCAAAAAAAGCTAAAAGTTTTGAAAAAAGAAGCTAAAAAATTCCAGATTTTTCATACAACTTCAAGTTTTATTTTCGTTTTAACGTTTTATTTATTTTTAATATAGGTACATCAGTACCTTAATATAGGTACATCAGTACCATAGGTACAAATTTGTAAAAAATCATATACATATTTATAAAGCAAAATTATATCAGCCTTTTTAATTCAGAATGACTAGCTTTTCATTAACTGCACCAACTTTTCATTACTTTAACTTTCATTTGATCATTTAAATATAAATGAAAATAATATGTATATCGAATTGATGTATAGTCCTTTTAAGAATAATTTGCTCATGGGAATCATAAAAGGGAGTTCTCATTTTTAGAACAGCAAGATACAGACATCACATGTTATATTAAAACACTTATGAATATTCACGGTTGATGAACGAATTTGTATTAAAAATTTTCCAAAATTTCTTGAGCCTTAAAAATGGAGAACTCCTTTTTCCAATTCCCGGGAGAAAATTTTAAATGAAATTGAAGGTTTGAAAAATTGATCACTATCGTGCTAGGAACTTATATTATTCAACATGGTTTATATCTCAGATATAGCTATTTCCTCTTCATCAGATGAATCGGAGGAACTGCAGTTTGTATAAGCACTACGTGTATCTAACAGACGTATGAGATCATCAGTTACCTCAAGGTCATGACAGCATTTTTGTAATCTTTTCAGTGAACATCGAATATGCAACAAGTTAAGCATGTTAATTTTAAATCTATTTCTTTACTTAGTTTTAACAATTTTCATTGCACTGAAAATTCTTTCAACCTCAGCGTTTCTAAGTAATAAAACTAAAAAACTGAAGACCGAATTGACGAGCTCAGAAAAAGGATTTTCATGCAACGAGTTTTTAAAGTGCTTTACTTCTACCCAAAACTCAATTGTAGAGGACAGGCTTGACCATTTGCGTGTCAATAGTTTTCGCCATTGAAGCTCAATCGTGGTTACTTCGTCTGCGGAATATTTGTACTTTTCATTTGCAAAATGAGAAAATATATTTGGCTTTACAACGTTATGAGAATTTTCAATAGAAAAAAAAAAATCGATCGTTTGCAGCTCATACGTTGTCGTAGCTGTTGAACTAGCTTAACTAGGAAGCTTTTACAATTTTCGCTGATTGTTTTCTCATCGTCTTCACTTATTTTTTCATAATTTTTACTTGCTTTAATGTGTTCTTCAAAAATATAAGAAAAATTCGGAACGTTTATTAAGAAAAGTTCGATTGGAGACGATAAAGGATCAAAGGTCTCGCAACGTAACACAATCTGATAAATTATCGAACAATGAATTAACATTTGACCAGTAGCCGTCATAATTTGAAATGAAAGTGAGAGAAAACAATTACGTATCATCTAAAACAATACAACTTCACCACTGATTGCTTGTCGAATGAGCGAGATAACATTAATTTACATGTGAAACGAGAGAAATCTTAAGGGCCCAGCGTTGCTGCCAGATGCAAATTTGCATGACTACTTATTTTTGCCTTACAGTGTTGCATTTAGTCAGCCAATTTTTTAATTGTTAATAAATTATAAAAAAGGCTGTTTTCAAAGTAAAAAAAGGCTAAAAAATCACGAAGCTAAATCGTAAATTTAGAGGCTAAACCGCAAAAAAAAAGACTAAATCTAGCCTCGAAAGGGCTAAAATGGCCACACTGGTTGTGAGTTAGCAAAACTTTTATATTGCTCCAGGAAGATGGTATGCAACGCATTCAGCCATATCGAAACCTAAGAGACCATCAAAAATATTAAACAGTGTCTTATATTAAGAAAAACAACAAAAAAAAATCTTTTTAAATTTATAGAGCCTCAGTAGCGGACCCATTAAAGAGCTAAAATACAATACAAAACATATGTTTCGGAAAAATTTGGCATAAATCATACTATTAGGAGAAGACTTAACGAAAAAAATTTGCATAGATGTCAAAAGGATGCACCTGTCAAAAGAAAAATTGAAGAGTCGAATTTCATTTGCCCGTGAGCATTTAGATAAACTAATGATTCTTTGGAAAATGTTCTCTGGAGTGAAGAATACAAATTTTGTAGGTTGGGATCTGACGGAAAACAATACTTTTGGCGTCCACCAAACATGCAGCACAACACAAAATACACTTATGAGACAGTTAATCATGGTGGTGGAAATGTGATCATGTGGGTTGCGTGTTCTGGGCACGGTGTTAGTCCCATACGCAAAATTGATACACGGATGGATCAGTATGTGTACAAAAACTTACTAAGGGTATTCATGCAACTGGGCAAAACCCTTATAAACGGTATAAACCGTATAAGTTTATTCTCCTTATAAATGAACTGTCAAAGTCTGTATGAAGAAGCTTTTGCACAAACCAGATATCTTTGCTCAACGATTTAGCTGGGCAAACGAACAGGCAAACTTATAACATCAATCAGCTGATTTATTTTATTAAAGCAAAAGAAAAAATTAGAAGCAGGAGAAGATAAAGTCAAAATTGTAAAACTTATTAAATAAAATGGAAGAGGTAAGAATGGAAATTTTGTGAATTGAAGGAATTAAAAAATATTTATATACTTCATTTGCAGAAAGCAAACCCTGAACTTGCAAACAGCTGATATATGATGCAAATGCTGAATCGACTTTTAAGGGATGCTCATGCAACCTGCCTGATAAAAATAACTAATTGCCCGAATTATATTCTTGCCTCTTTGCATGAATACCCTTACTGTTAAATGCAATAATTCCATATGAAGATAAAAACATGCCACTTATGTGGCGTTTTACGCACGACAACGATCCAAAACACACATAACGAACAGGGAAGAGTTGCTTTGACAAGAACAATCACCAGCTCAATCATCAGATCTCAATCCCATTCAGAATATTTGGAATGATGTAGAGCAACATATTACTACAGTAAAACCTAAAAAATTGGCTGATCTGTGGATCGATATTCAAAAAGCTTTTAACGCAATATTAAGGGAGCGTTGCATAAAACTGGTGGATGTGCAGCTGTTATATAAAATCATGGATATCCAATTAAATGTTAAGTTTTTGATAAAATGTTCTACTTAGTTTAGTATTTTCTTGTATTTAAATAAAGTTTTGTAATATGCGCTAAATTGCTGTCCAATCTTTTTCTGTATGAGTTGTATTTTAAAACGAATAAAATCGAAATGCAACAATATAACCTAATAAAAGTAAACTTACATTATTATTGAATCAATAGTACCACATTTGTAAAAACAGTTATAAAAATAATTGAAAACAAAAGGAAATATTTGCTTTAATAAGTTACATGCTCTTATTCTGCTTAACTCGTGTCCACCACTGTATATTAAATTGTATGTTTTCATTTTTATTTTTTTCACTTTAAAATGATAAAATTGTGATTTTCCAACGATAAAGATTACAAAGTAGTTTTAAAACAAAGCCAAAATAGCCAAACTTATACAGAGTTTTTTTTATGTATAAACTTAGATAAAATTTTATTATTCAACTGTTAACACTCTTGCGAGCAAAATATGTTTATTCCAAACAAAATCGGTTGAATTTTAAAATATTATGGCAAAGTTTATGAATAAAAACTATTAACTTCATGTTTAATTTCTTAGGCTGAGAAAAAAATTAAAAAAGCAGTTCTTTTTAACTAACATAATAAAATAATATTTTTTTAATTTTTGTCGGAGCATAAATTTTGGAATTATTTTTGCTTTTACAAGAAGGCATATCTACAAAAAGACAACTACAACAAAACCAAAAACATGATTATAATGCAAATACTAAAAACAACAACTGCAGATATGCTTTTGTTTATGATAAGTGCGGGCTGTATAATTTCAGCACTATAGATTTAAACTTTCAAAAACGAAAAAAAAATCCTCGTTCATAGTGCGCAGTTTAACTTAAATTTGACTGGAAAAACTACTTTTTCTTAGAAATAATTTAAAAAAAAAAATTGTTCAATTTGTTAAAAAATTCTCTTAAATTTTCATAAAGTTTTACAAAATTCAAAAATTGATTATGCGTTCGTACCTATCATAATTTCAGCGCTAATAATGCCAAAATAAATTTCCGAGAAAAGGAGAAAAAAGTCTTAGATCAAATTTTAGGTGCCGGAAAATATGATGCCAGAATACGTCCATCCGGAATCAATGGAACGGGTAAGAGTTGTTTGATTATTTAACAAAAGAAAAAAAAAAAAAAATAAATACAACACTTTTCTCAACTAAATCACTTGCAAAAATTTCTTTTATCATTTAATTTAATCAGTTAAAAAGTAAATAATCAGTTATAATTTTTAAGTTAAGTTATTTTATGATTTCGTATCTATTATAAATGAGTTTGTAGTATTTGCTAGTTTCTTTAGTATTAAAAAAGGTATTTTCAATAAGAATATCATCATCACTTTGTAAATATCGAATTGGCTATAGTTTTTTTTTTTTTCCAAGAACTAGTCTTTTAAATAAACAAAAATATTTTGTTCTTAAATTAAGTTAGCGTCAGTTGTATACAACATGGTTAAGGATTAAATGTTAAGCATTCCACTTCGATTCAATGAAACTGATAAATTTCTGAATATTTAACATAATTTTTGGTTAAAATAACTTGAATTGAAAAACTAGAAAATGATGCAAAAAAATCTTCTTTGAGGAATGTCTGGAAATTATTCTTTAAAGCGAATAAATCTGTTCATATCGATACATTTGAAATTTGGATATCCGTTGCTGCGCACTTCTTTATTATAAATATAGTAAATATTATTATTGGTTATGTAGAAAATACACTTTAAAAAAATAGACTCTAACACTAGCACTTCTTTAGATGTTTGGTTTGTTGTGAAAATTAAAAATTTATAAATTTCAGTTTATGCTGAAGGAAGTCTACAAGAAAAATGGTTAACTTCTGGTTTCTCTGCGAACCATATGTAACTTAAGTATTACACTTATTTTGATTACCTAAATCTTGTCTATAAGTTTTATTGCGGAAATGCTCGAATGAATGCTCCAGGCAGTACGCCATGTGCATCCCCAAACATAAGCCTAACAATATTGATTTATTTTTTTTTCTTATGAAGTATTAGGGTTGATTTTGAAAAAAGTAAAGACGTCCTCTGAAAAAATTTTTTCTCCGAAGTAAATCTCTCTTTTTGCGAAAAATCAATTGAACATAAAAATACAACAAAAAATGTTTTGTAGTAAAAATTTTGAGCTTTGAAATTTTGCTTATGAAAGTATATGTTCCAGGATGCAATTCAAATATTCTTAACCTATATTTAGCTATCAAAACCTACATTTCACCGACATAATAGCAAAAATAAAATAATACTTGTATCAAGCATTTACTACTTTATTCATACAACATAAAAATGTTCATAAAACGTGTGTGTATGCAAAAAAGATTACCTTTGAAAGTATTCCTGATGAACCGGAAATTCAATTCATGCAGGGACAGAATCCAACAGAACTTTATTCTACTTAATTCTACTGGCTCCATGACAAGGAGTCACGGTTTTGGAAACCAACTACTAATAGACGCGTTAACAGGACTCACTGCCATGAACAAATCATACTGATGTCCTTTTTAAGCAATCGGCAGTGTTGGATTCAATTGGACCGATATTTGTCCATTAGAAGTTGCTTTCTCAAATCCATTTGTAAGAATGTAATTTAATCTTTCGACCAGTTTCAAGGCACCCAATATTCTACTGAATGCCCATCGTTTTAATTGTTTCTAGTAGAATTCAATTGTCAATATCGTCATTTAACATTCATTATTTTCCAAGACATGACCAGTGCCCTAGGGCAGAGGCACATACAGGCATTTTTTTTTTTTTTTTTGTGGTGGTGGGGTGGTTTATCAAATGTGTGACTTTACGTTATTATAGCGGGTGACGTAGCGGTTAATGTGTCTGATTTTTGAACTAATGATTCCTTATTCAAACCTCAGCCAGGGCAAGCAACATCTTTAGCAAAGCCAAAAATACTTAGCTCAATGGGTACGTCAACAAACAGAGTTGTCAAATACGTCTGAAGAGCATTGTTGAAGAACTAATTTTTTGGTGCGGTTTGTGGCCCTGTGGCATTGTTGGACCGATCTTTTAAAAAAAAAAACGAAAATCACAACGTTACAGATAATGGAACAAGATGCCGTGCCATGAACGACGACTTTTTTCTTGCCCAAAATGAAAGAATTAGACTTGGTTGACATGTCGTTTCAACAAGACGGTGCCACATGTTACACGGCACACGATGGATCTATTGAGAGGCGAAATTGTTGAGGAATTAATCTTATGTTCTGAAGTCATCTAGCATTATCTAGTCGACTCCACTAGACTATTTTTTGTGGAGCAACGCGAATTCTCTCGTGAACGGAGACAATCCAGTCACAATTTTAGCAATAGAATACAACATTACAGCAACAATTTGTATGTCCAAAGTATGCCAAAACTAGAGCTTACACAGAGCAAACTGTGAAAACGTTTCGTAGCTCGAAAAGCAGGAAACGTGCTACTTTTGAAAACATTGAACCCAGATTTTGCTCCTCTAACGTTTATTTTCATTTTAAAAACGGACATTTTAAAATAAGCTTTAAAAATGTTGATTTGATATTTTAAAATGAAAATATTAGAAGAATTAAATGAATTGCTAGAAATTTTTAAAATGTTAATTTTAAAATATCAAACGAACGTTTTAAAAGCTCATGTTAAAATGTTTATTATAGAAAATCGAACGAGCGTTTCAGAAGCTCATATTTAAATGTCCGTTTTTAAAATGAAAATAAACGTTGGAGAAGCACAATTTTCTCAGTGTACGGAGGGCTACCTCAGACATAGCCGCGGACAACATTTGCATGAAATTATCTTTAAACAGTACATGGCAAGCATTCATGTTTCACTCCAAATAAATATTTCATTCCCTTTTGCAAATTTTCTGTTTGCTTTTTTCTTTAATTTTTAAAAACCAAACGCTTAAATAATCACCTTTTTTATCAACTGAAATTCTGAAAACAACAATAAAAAATAATTGTGAATTGTGCATTTTTTTCTCCAGTTTCTGAAGTCCTGACTTTACTATAAACCTTAATTCCTGCAGAGTTTGGGTTAGTTTGTGTTTAAATAAAAGGACTAATAACCATTTTAGAGAAAATTTCTTTAATTATTTCGGTGGCGAGGGACTCAACCGATTTTCCTTAAATGCAGGCTTTCTAGGTATGTCTTACTGTGACTTAATTTTTGAAGTGAAACTTGTTTGGCGGCGAGTGAAATTTCAAGGTCCCTTATTCGTGACGCTAGACTAACGTTTTCAATTCATATAAAAATTATGTCGCACGCTGGATTTGAACCCAGACTTCCCAGCTTACAATCTCTTAAGAGTCGGAAGTTTTACCACCACGCCATATAGTCACATGGCAAGAGAGTAAACATAATGAATTAATCTGGCCCGTATCTAGTATATTACGGACACAAGCTATGGTTTTGATTTGTAGTATATCAAAGACACACTTATCTTTTAATTTTCATCCAAAAAGTATGCACGGAAAATTTATTTCTTAAAGCTTCGAACGAAAATATTTAGGCATACAACTCTATAGCGTAAGATATAGCTTAGAGGTTAATTTGAAAAAGCATATAATAACGTTGGTTGCTATCAAAAACTTGAGAGATGATTGAATACATGCAAAACAGTTACTACAAATAAAATGAAAAAGAAAATGTTTTAAAATTATAATAATTAAGACTGGCAAATAGTTTTTGTCATGTCAAAAAACATCCCGAAGCTAAGAAAAGTAGCTACAACAGGAGCAAAGCGTGTTCGTGAACATAAATCGCGAATTAGAGCTCTTAAGAATGCAGTCGCAGCTAGGTCTGCAATGAATGATGAAGGTATGTTGAAAATAACTGTTATTTTACAATTTTCAATTGAAAAAGACAAAATGAAAAAATTTTCGAAAGACTTTTTCAATTATACCATGTTACAAATGTCTCTCAGCCTCACGAATATTAAGTGCCTTCTTAATTTTCGACTGATTTTTTTAAAAGTAAAAAGTTAACTGTTATTTTTTGACTTATATTTTTTCGAGGAAAAATAAAGGTTACTTTTGGCTTTAATTTTATCGATCAAAAATAGCAGTTATTTTGTGACTTTTATTTTTTCGGTCAAAAGTATCAGGCAATTTGTGTTTTTTTAAAAGCCGCTTGATAGATTGAACTATTGACACCATGTGTAAAATGTCTCACCGTTGAGATGAAAATAATGGTATCAACAGTTTTTTAGTTGGTAAAATGACCTTTGGAAAAATATGAATTGCTTGATATTTTTGACCGAAAAATAAACGTCAGAAAATAACTGTTATTTTTGACCGATAAAATATACTTCTAAAAGTAACTGTTATTTTTGCCCAAAAAATATGCGGCACAAAATAACTTTTATTTATGTCGGAAAAAATTAAAGTTAAAAGTAACAGTTAATATGCTATTTTTTCGATATAATCATAACCGGTACGGTCGCTGAATGTAAATATTGAATCCTCAGATTATTATTCCATTTCATATTAATTGAATTTCTTTTCAGATACTTTCTCTCTCTATTTCACGCTAAAATCTCTCTTATTTCTAACTGTTTAAGAAGTTTTACTTCTGCCACGTATACGTTGCTACACGCGAATTTTTTTTTTCCCAAATATTTCAAGTCGCCTTTTGTGGGTTCCATGCTACAAGTTGAAAAGACAACTCAAATCGAAATATTGGCAACTCTCTTTTATATTTTGATCGTTGGTAGGTCACATGGTGATCGTTTGATCGGCGATCAATTTTTGAAATTTCATAATTGCATTACTTGTTCTCGTAACTTTCTATTTCGTACTATTTATAAAGATATTTCTCTTACATTGAATTTGAAAGTATAGGTGAGCTTATGTTATTTTGTTATGCACAAATGAGATTTCATCCATATTAACGAGAGTATAACCATCTTAATATATAAAAGGCAAGCGTCCTGCTCCGTGCTCTATATCGTAAAACCTGTTCAGCCTGGACCAGAACCTATTGTAAAAGTATCTATTTGAAATCTTTGTACGTCCTGTACTTTTTAAAACCTGTTCATCCTGGACCAGAACCTCTTCTAAATTATCCATTTGAAATCTTTGAACGTACTGTACTTTTTAAAACCTGTTCATCCTGGACCAGAACCTGTTGTAAAATTATCTATTTAAAATCTTTGTACGTACTGTACCTTTTAAAACCTGTTCGACCTGGACCAGAACCTGTTGTAAAATTATCTATTTGAAATCTTTGTACGTACTATACTTTTTAGAAACTGTTCAGTCTGGACCAGCAACTATTCTTAAATTATGTATTGGAAATCTTTGTATTTGAAGACTATCGTCATTTTCCTCAACTACTATACATCAAACATCATGTCTTGCTATTACAGTACTTCTTAATTCAAAATCACAATGTTCGGTCTTCTGATCCAAGTTTTAGCGATTGGCTACTCAAGTTAGGAAATGGAGATGAAGATATCATAGAAATTCCAGATTATTTTGTTTGTAAAGGTTCGCTTATTAAATAGATTTCTGGCGATACTTTGAGTCCGAATAACATCAACCGTTATTCCAAAATTGCTATCCTGTGCACAAAAAATTCCGATGTGAACGAAGTCAACGAGCAAGTTCTAAATATTTTAGTTGGTAACACAGTGAGAGATCTGAGCACGGATTAAATTGAAGACAGTGATGATAACGATAAACAAAATTACCCTGCCGAGTTTTTGAATTAATTTTATCCTTCAGGAATGCCACTGCATAAGTTAAACCTCAAAATTGGAAGTATTATAATACTTCTTCGAAATTTCAATACCAAAAGAGATATCTGTAATGGAAGGTGGTTAGTTTTGAAAAACCTAAAAACTTAATTAATCATCGCACAGGTATTGACAGGCGTACTGGCGAACATTAAATAGTTTTCATACCTACAATTGATTTGGCCCCGACAAACACAGATTTGCCTTTCACTCTCCGGAGGCGACAATTTCCAGTTAAACTGACATTTTCAATGACCATAAATAAATTGCAAGGTTAAATATTGCAAAAAGTAGGAGTTTTTCTAAAAGAACTGGTATTTAGTCATGCGCAGTTTTAGCGGGCTGATGATGTAAAACTAAGCATTATAGATGGCAAGGGCAAGGTTAAAAATTCTAAGAATTTTTTACTAGAAATGTTGTATATAAAGAAGTTTTATCAAAATAATTTAATAAATATGTTTTCAAATAAAAACCTTTGTATATAAATCCAATAAATTTTTTGTCGCATTTTGTACTCTTAATGGTTCCTTCCCGTCGAAGAACGGGCTTTTACACTAGTCTCTAATAAAACGCTATTGTATTTTGAGTGAATAAGACAAAAAAGCGGAAAAAATTAATGACATAGATTAGAATCGTTGGCTCTACAATTAATTTGGACACAAATTTCTGTCAAAAGTTACCTACCTGTACCTGTATCGATAATAACCTACCTAAACTGTACTTGAAGTCTTGTTTATTAGCTCTTAATTTATTCACCCATTTTAGTGTTATATAATTGAATATGAATTTTCAATATCCTTAAAACTTATTTCTAACAAAAGCTCAAGTAATTCTAACATAAAAATGGAGATATGGCATTGCAAAAGCTCACAAAGCTTCTCCACTACTTACATTTTGACAACTCGTACCTGATTCAAAAAAGCTTCTATATTTTCAATATTTGGTGCAACTTCTTGGTGTGAGTCTTTTAACCCTACCACGAAATTCGTGAAGTAAAAAAAACATTCATAGTTGAGCAACAGCAGCTTCCAGAATTGTTATGAATGGTTTTAAACAATACAAAACGCAATTTTATAGTCTTGGGCAAAGCATTGTCTTAAAACTCATTTTTATTTTTTTTAGGAACTTGATGTTATTATGTTTCTGTCATTTATACTAATTTTTATTGGTTTCTTAATTATAATATTACTTAAATGAAGACTATTAAAATTCATTTTGTGGTTTTTCTTCATTCGAAATATATATGATGTGGCTCTTTAGAAAATGCTGATATAAATTTTCATGTGGCTCATGCCCATACCTGGAACAAGCTGTTCGAATTAACTTGATGGTTGCATTGTATATGTTTATGTTTTCTATTTCTGACACTGTCACAAAATAAGAAACAGTTTCACTGGGAAGAGAAAAATATTTTGATATGCGTACGACTGATACTGAAACCATACTTGTACTTGTACATTTTTTGTATTTTGAACTATCAGTACAAGCTCAGAAATTAGTTCTATAGAAGTCAGTAGGGAAAAATTATACAAAATGTAGTAATTAATAATTTCTTTTTCATGATATACTTACTTCCAATTAGCTACTTTGACGCTAAGAAATTAAATTTAAATGGAACTTGTGCTGATAACCTTGAGTCTCGCAGAACTGCTAGTTTGTAACTAATTACTTTTACATTTACAACTGAGAAGAAATAATATTTAAAATTAATTTTGCGAATATGCCCAAAAATATAGCTTCTAATTTCGAACATAATTTCGTTAAAAAAAATCATCATCAGTCTTTTATTGAATGAAGTGGAATGTATTATTTAATCTCATTTAACCATTAGTAGGGCAAGTTTTAGCACAAAAATATATATAAACACTCATTAAGCAGCTAATAGCTAGGATTGCAACATTTTTTGAGCAACAACGGTTAAGTGCTGATAACAAGGTACATCAGATAAGATTAATTTGCAAAAAAAAAAAATAAAAAACAAAAAAATGTATCCATAAAACTATCTTTTATGAAATTATTTTTATATTAAACAAACCTACTAAGCACAACAGTTTATAATTGATATCAATTTTATATCATTTCCTCCCATATTAATGTATATATTTTAACGTAAACGTATACAAAACAAAACAAATCAAATACAAATTTAACATATACCGAACAGATGGACCTGCTATAGTCAGAATCAATCTATTCGTACGAAGTATTATGACGATTAGTGACATTAAAATGGTAAGTTTTGTTCACTTAGTAGCAACAGAATGTAACTACGTAATGAGAAAAAAAAACCGAAAACAAAAAGATTTTAAAGAAAAATAAAAAAAAAATGAATAAAAATGTGATCAAAATTAAAATTTAATAAAGATCAATTGGTATCAAAATTATCCAAACATGAAACATGAACAAATTTTTTTTGTTTTATTTGTAAATCATTCACATCTCTTAAATCATCATTCTTTATACAAATAAAACATCACTGTTTATTTAAAATAAAAAAAAAACAAATTTACAAACTGTTTATAGAATGCTTATAAATAAATATTTAGATCATTTAATGCAAAATAAAAAAAAAAAAAACAAAAATATATTATATATAAACCTCTCATTAGAACCATTTAGAATAACATTGAAACTTAATTCAAGGTCATTATAACTTATTTATAAAAAAAACAAACATATTTACTGATAATTCGAAGGAAGTAATGGTAATGGTTCAGGAAAAGTTTTTATCTGCTGAATCGTACCAGTCTTAACTTTTTCTAAACTTCTGATTCCGATTTGGTATGCTAGCCACTTTGAGAATAGCATGATTTAAATTAATAAATTGTCAAATGTAATAAATGTTCATTCAACGTATACAAATTGTATTTTTATTTTACTAAATTTTGTGAGCTTCTGAGGGTAATGCTAGGAAAATAATGCTAGGAAAAGATGCAAAAATATTTTAAAAATCAATATTAATATGGAGGATATTATAAACGTACAATGAGAAAAAAACATACTATAAATTTAAACAAAAAATTTTAAAATAGAAATTTAAAGCACTTGCGTTTCTACAAAACAAAATTTAAAACAAAAGTGTTTAAATTTCAACTTTACACTCCTTTCCTTTTGTTTTTCTCTCATTATTTCTTTGAAACTTTTTTTGACACTTTTTGAATATTTCGAATTGGTTTGAAAAATATCGAACATACAATAACACAAAAAGTAATTCATTTTTTCAATATTGAAAATATTTAAAATGCAAACTTCATCGAATTGAATTAAGATTTGGTATTTGGAGGGTCCCTAGGGTCGCTGATTACGAATCTACCATAAAAAACTCGGAAAAACTTTAAAAGTGGTGTCGAAAAAATTTTGTTTTAAAATATTTGTTTTAAATATTAAAATTTTTGTTTTAAATTTGTTTTTATATTTCAAAACATTGTTTAAGAAAACAAAAACTTTTGCTTTAAATTTAACTTTTAAAACATTTGTGTTAAACTTAAATGAAATTGTTTCAAGCTCTATTTCAAACGTAAATTTAATTGATTAGAACACAATTTCATTTAATTTTTACACATATTTCTCTCAGTGTAATTATAATGACAGTAGTTACTGACAACAAACAATCGTTAAACTTAGAGATAAGTAGCAGTCTACTTACCAAAGATCCAGTTCAACGATGATAATCCCCATAGTAGATTCCAGCCATAGTCAAATTATATGCTTACAATTTTACCAAAGTCCAGATTACACATTGGTGGATTTTGAGCCACCACAAGAATTCAGGTGAATCAATTACGTCCATTATGGGAGACTTTATCTGGCTTATGAACATACATTTTTTATGTTATGTACTGTTCGTTTATATAGCTAGAATACTCAATTGGTTTCAGATTTAGGCTTATATCAAAATTACCATGCAAACCATTTGACTGTGGAATTGTTTGGATTTGCCAAAAAAATTAGAATATACCGACGACTATAAGCACCCGGTAGTTACCCTCCAGTTCGACTCACCAGTGACGAATGAGTGAGTTCACTAGCTATCGGTAATCACCACTGGTTATCCACCAAATTGCCTGCAATGCAATTCACTAATGAATTTAACACGGGGATGTCATTACCGGTAATGATTCCATTACTCTCTGCATTACCAAGGGCGTAGCCAGGTTTTCATGTAGGGTGGGGCCAAAATGTTTTTTTATGAAAATAACAGCCTTCTTGGATTTGCTGAAAACTCCTCCAAAATTATTTTCTCCAGATCAGCTATTTTCTCCTTTACTAAGGCCCTATGGGTGCTTAGCATACACAATCCTGGAAAAATATGTAGTATGTAATAAGATGCAATTTTGTTTTTTATTTTATTACCATTTAAACGATTTTCTCCCATAGATGTTCTCAGCCACGTCTTAACTCTTCTAAGAGTACTGAAAGATCGTTCCACCGTTGCATTTGTACAGGGCATTGCTAACAAAATGTCCAATGCTTCTCTAATCTTCGGATAAAAATCTGTTTTGTTATAAGCAAATATCAAATCTATGTCGCTTTCTTTTTCTTCATTCCAATATATATGCCAAGAGCTTTATAACAAGAGCTTGCACGCAAAACTTGATCCTGAAGTTGATCTGGGCTTATGGTTTTAAGATGCATTGGACTTAGGACTGCGAGATCGAAAGCTGCATTATTTTGTTTTGGAAATCGTTCACTTATGGATGTTATGAGTGAATCTAGATAGGGTATGAAAATAGCACGGCGTTAATATTCTTCTGTTGTCGTGAATGGAGGATCTGTTCTTCTAGTTTGCTTTTCAATAACTCTAGGCACGCAAATATTGAATGAATCATTCTCAGCCAACTTTTCACACTCTTTAAAAATCTTTTAAAATTCAACTTCAGATTTTGCGCTATGTTTTTCAAAAACATTTAAAATATGATTTAGGTGTTCTCTGCATTTAATTATATTGTTGTTTTGGCCTGCAATAAATTCACCACTGGTTGGAGAAGACTGTAGTATTTTGCAATTATGCACATACAAATTAGAAAAACGATTTAAGTAGCAGCACTGTGTAGCTGAAAGGCAACTTTTCTTGTGCCAGCATTGCCTTCTGTGCACAACTTTTCCAATCCATCTATTATATCGCAATAAAAGAATTTAAAATCGGTCTAGTTTTGTACTTCTCGGACCAACGTATTTCGCAAAACGAATGTACATTTGGAGCGTATTTTCTGCGAATGGGAGACTCTTTGAAAAAAAATTATAATATCGTTAATGGTAGAAATGGTATTTCGGATTTCGGGGACCGAATAAAGATCATTGACAACCAAATGGAGACGATGACTGGCGCAATGGATAAAAAAACTTTTTTGAAATGTGCCTTTTAATCTTTTTTGTACACCACTAGTCTTGCCTGCCTTTGTAGCGCAACCGTCGAAGCCAAGCCCGACACATTTTGCTGGTTCTAACTCTAATTCTGCAATAAAAGCTTTGATATTGTCGGCGATGGTTTCTGCATCCATTGTCATCAGTTCGACAAAACCAACAAATTCCTCACGAATAATCTGTTTGTTGTAGTAGAAAAATCTGATTACTATCGAAAGCTGCTCTTTTCCAGCCGCGTCTGCAGTCTCATCCGCCAAGATGCTGTAAGCAGAAGCTTTCTTTACATCTGTGCAGATGTAATTTCGGATTATTTTCCCCTAAATGTCCAAAATTTCATTCTGGATTTGTGGACTCGTTTACGTGGCGTTTTTTTTCCATTCACAAAATGTTTTTTTAGTGTCCCATCCCCAACTTAAATTTTCATCATTAAAAGATCATGCAAAACACCTTTAAAATAATGTAAAGATGAAAAATATTTTTTAAATTTTTTGTGAAATACTTGTGTGTATTACCTTCATAATTTAATTAACCACGCAGAGGAAGGTCATGGGTTCCACAAAACAATACTGTGTTAATAATAAATTTTAAAATATTTCTGTTTTTATTTTCATTATATTATATTTAAATTATATTATATTTATATTAATATTATATTTTTTATGATAATGTACCAACGCATAAAAAAAATTGCCGACAGTAGGTTAGGGCAGCTGCTCCATAAGCCCCCCCACCCCCTGAATACGCCCTTGTGCATTACCATTCACTAGCTGTTTCATGGGGTACACTCATCATTCCTTTTGTTAAACAGTTTATGTGGAAGAAAAAACAAATGAAATAAATGTATTTGCATTACCTGTTACATTACCTCGGGTAAAATAAGGCACTAGCAACTATTCATGCATGATAACATAACCGTTAAAAGACTAATTGTGATTGCCAGTACTGGAGGGCATTTTGTAGGCAATTGAAGAGTCACGCAAATTAAATTTTTTTGAGAAACGTGTTTTTCGAGCATTCACGTTATAATTATTCCACGAGGTGAATAAAAAATTAAATTAAAAAAGTGCATGTGCAGACAATTGAAAAGTATTTGATAGGTTCAGTCAGTGGAAAAATATTGAATGGAATTAAAAAATTAATAATAGTGAACAATCTAACTTGATCCTTAAATTGCCGCTTTCAACGTAATTCGTGTCGACTCTTCAATTGTTAAAATCAACTTTTTATTCCTAGTATACCCAAAACTAGGTTTTTTTGGGCTAGTACAAAAAATGCTCTGCGTGGAACATCTTGTCTTCATTTATATTTACCTATTAAGTTTTCTTCTCGAAATTTTGACATCAGGCAAACAAAAATTTCTGCATTTATTCAATACCAGCTGATAATCCCGGTGTTACTCGGAATTTTAGTTTTTAAACTTTCCATCCATGTTTATTTTTTTATTATTTCTTTTAAAATACAATATATTTGATAGAAGGTCTGTTAGAATAGATAGCAAATATTGCGCCTATTTATATTGAAGTGTATTATCTGTTGCTCAAATCAACTTAGATTTGGGTTCTATCGTATATTTTTCCGTCAAAATAAAGAAAATACTCTTTCCAATAATTTATCTATTTACAAAAATCGGATTTAAACTGACAGAGTTACGTGTCTCAAAATATACCTTATTTTGGCATACTTACGACTGTGGGTCCGAGAAAAATATCTTAGAATCCGAAACTCCAGATTTGATTTTTTTAACAATAAACCAATCCATGAAAAATGTAAACCGATATTAATAATTACTTATAACTTAGGTGGCCATGACAACCCGTGGTCGGGTTACGGCTGACTTCTTCGGTTTTCGCCAGGCACCTCTGCTCGCGCGATTAGGACTTCCTCGGCCTGGTCAATCCATCGGAGGCATGGTCTTCCTTTTCGTCGTCGACCCTCGGCTCTCGCCTCAAACACCTTTTTCGCTGAAGCTTCTTCATCCATACGAAAGATATGACCCAGCCATCGTAGTCACTGAATTGTTATACGCTGAACAAAGCGAAAGTTGTCGTAGAACTCGTACAGTTCGTGGTTCATTCGAATACGATAGTTGTCGCCAACTCGAATACTCCAAGAGCGGTTGCATCTGTTTGTGATAGAGTTCGGCCTTCAGTGCCATAATGCCGAAACACATAGAAGGCAAGCATGCTTCGAGACTTTTGAGGCATACTTTTTGAAACACTAACAACCATGCATGAACAATAAAAACACATGCTTCTGTCAAAGAGTAAATTGACATATTTTAACAACTTCCTAAAAAGCGCTGGAAATAAATGAAAAAAAAAGGATTTGGAAGAAATGTTTTGGCTTATGCTGATGATTTCGTGAATTAGCAGCTCGTCAAACATCTTCCTGCAAAAAAAATTTAAATCTAAATAAGAAGAAAAATGTCAAATGTTAACAAAATCAGCTGTTTCCTAGCTGCCCATGCCTTGATGCTTGAGATAAGTTCAAAGAACGCCAACTTCAAGCATGCATAAGATGCTTGATGCGTGCATGCTTTCTTTATGCGTTACCTCATAAGTTTACGTGTTTTCGAATTAAACGTCAGATGTTTTGATGCAAGCAAGCCTTCTATGTGTTTCGGCCTATAGAGATGCCAAAAGGCAATTAAACCAGTGCTCTTCATACGAAGGCCTGCATTGACTGCTACTTTTGAAGACCAAACACATCCTTTCTTCGCTGCTCTTATGAGCACTTTTTGAAAGCCTTCTTTTTCTGCACAAAAAGCAGCACAACAAATCTTTTTTCCCTTCAAAGACTGACTTTTCATATACTTCAGGGCAACTTTTTCGTTTAAAGTTAGAATATATATCAATTAAAAAATATGACGTAATAAAGGCCCTTCGTACTGCTATATCAAAGATTATAGATTTAAATAAGATTTAAATTAATCTGACTTAAAAACATAACACAGGACAGAAGATAAAATCATAGAAAATATAATAAACAGAAAAAGGTTTAAAAGAAAAAAATATTTTTTCAATAATTTTTGTTTAACACTTCTTTTAGCCATTCTTAAGAAGTGCTTCTTTCAAGCTTCTTTTGAGCAAGGAGAACGGTAGGCCTGAAAAATTTTCCCCACTTCATATAAAAAAGAAAGTGTCATTGTATATGAGCGCGGCAGTACTACAAAATTCACAGGAAGGCCTGCTAGCAGCGCTGTCATTGTCTACTGTGTATTATCAGCGTCTGAGTGTTACTTTTGTCGATCGAGAGAGGGCTCTGGAAGCACCTATAAGCAATTGCTATTCTTCGCTTTATCTCCAGGCTGACATTATTTTTGCTGTTTACGGCGGTGCCAAGGTTTGTAAACCCCTTGACAACTTTGAAGTTTTATTTGCCTGCTGTAACATGGGAGCCTAGACGCCGCGCTTCCCTATTTGCAGACAGCATTTACTTTTGTTTGCTAAGTTGTTTTGTGAGGACTCTAACAATATATTAATTTTTTATAATTTTTTTTTAGAAAACAGGGTTTCCCAAATTATTTTAGCTTATAATTTTTTTACTTCTTTATCACGTGTCCATCTAGATTCCAAAAAACCTTATTCACGCCTTCTATGGTTAAAAACCAACAAAATGTTGGAACCTAGATGGACACGTGAAAAGAAGTAAACAAAAAGCGGAACAACAAAATTTTTGCAGAATAAATGTTGTCAATTTATTGAAATTTTGCAACTAGCAAATGAGTAGAAAAACACTGCTTGAACAAATGAAAAGCTTTTTGGGTAATTCCTTTTTGGTTTTAATGCAGTTGAGCTTATTAACTTATCAAAGTTAGTGGACTGCATAAACCACAGAGGCTACTGATGAGTCGGAGTAGCGTCCGACGAAACCATGGTCTAGTCTGCTCGATTATTTCTGCAAAGAACATTGTTGTTGTAGCAACCTGTTTGGCTTCAATAAATTATTAAGCATCAAGCTCTAGAAATAATTCTTGAAAAAAATGTTTTTTAAGAATTATAAACAAATATAAACAATTAAAATGCTACAAATTTTTAAGTCTTGCATAATAATATTTATAGCGGTTGTGCGGGCGCCACAAAGAAGCATAGGAGCCCGTTGATTGTTTTACCACCAGCTAGCAGAACACGCGATTCGACGGGCGTAGCAAGGTACAAGATTATCACCTTCACGACCTCTACGGATTATCACACGTCGAGCTACTGAGCTCGGGTTCCAGTAGTAACTCTTGAGACCGCACATGAGTGCCCATGGACTGAATTAGAATGAATATTTTTTCACAAATTTTAGAAGTTCTCATTTAAGTATTTCAGTATCAATTATTTTAATGTTTGATTTTTTCAGTGTGATTTCAAACCAGGATCTCACTATTCCTAAATACTAGTTCCAACTAGTCCTTATTCAAAATAATTAAATAAATTACGTTTTTGTTTTTTTGAATAAATGCAAAACAATGTAATTTTCTTTGATTTATTTTTTGTGTTTGTGTCAGTTGTAAAATTTATGAGAAGATAATAAAACGAAGATAAACAGATCTACGCTTAACATCGTTTGTACTGCCTCATAACTTGCACTATTTATACTAGAAATAAACTTGTTAGTCTCCCCAATTGTCTTAATTATAGCTGCTGGGTATATTTCAAACTTGTAATATTTTTTGATTTTAATTTCAACATAAAATCTTCATCATTAGATGATGTTTTGAGACAACATACAATATACAAAAAATATTCAGATGATGTTCTGAGATCACTCAGAGCTTCAATAGAACTTAATATTAACCACTCAAAAGCAATTTCGACGTTAAGTGAACTTTCATTACATTAAAATAATATATATAAAAAATTGATTTTTTTTTTCAATTTCATATACATCCAAAAATATATGTTCTTTCATAGAAAAAGTTATATTTACCAAATGAATTTCATAGTTTAGAGTTGGAATTTATTATGAAAAATCTATAAAAGTTGTTTACTTAGTTATTGCAATACATTGAAAAACATTAAAGAAAAACAAATTTAAAAGCATATATTTGAAATTTGTTATTGTTTTGAGAGATGCTGCCATGAAATTGTTCAATTATTTAATTATTCAATTATAAAAAACTACTATCTATATTATATCTATATATATTTAAATCAAAAATTTAGCAAATTTTATGTTTAACACGTATTTAATTGAACTATATTTGTTTGCTTTAAAAAAAAAAACTTAAACTTATATAATTACTTCGATTTTAAAGTTTTAGTAGTAAATTTTTATTCAATTAAATATTGCTAACCAGTTTATCCCAAGCTAAGTGCTATTTTAAAGTATAGTTTTTTTCTTTCTTACCATCTTTTAAGTTTATATTTTTTGTTTTTTTAGGCAACTCAGCAAAATTGTTTTCATTTCTTTTTGAGTTAGCCTTTTTCAATATAGCTTAAGTTGAATTTTTATTATATACATATCTAATTCGTCTTTAGTTATTTGAATAATTTTTGAATATTTCAATTTTAAAATTACATAACACGTGAACTAGTTTTCAATTCTCTTTGGTTCTTATCACAATAATCTAATCGCAATAATCTTAATTATTTATTTTTAAATATTTCACTACATTTTCGATAAAATAAACTGATTCAATTTCAAAATACATAGCATGCGAAAATCGTTCTTAAATCCGTTTAGAATATGCAGAAAACTCTTTCACGAACTCTTTTGAGAACACGTTACTGAGCTTAGATTTAGTTATGAGATATTTTTTTTTCTTATTTGTTTTATATAATTTTTCTGGTTTAATACTTTTTGCTGTAAAATACAAATTTACTTTTATTTACTTTAACTTACTTTTGTTATCATGTTAAATCATGTTCGTTCTTCATATCATTTTAATACGCATATTTTTTAAGCTTAAGTCCATAGCTGGTAGTTCAAATTCAAACTGTTTAATTATAAGGAATTTTTTTCAGTGCTGCAGCATTAATATTTTGACTGTGATAGAATGTAAAAAGAGAAAGAAGAAGAAGTGAATTTTATTTTAAAAATTGCCTGAAACTGTCTGTAATAATGAGGTTTTAATGAAATCGCTTAGACTGGAATTGAGAGTGATTGCTTTGAGAGCTACTAAGGGGCTACCTACTATAACGAATGAATAAGCATTAGGTTTTAAAACTAAAAAAATTTAAAAAAAGCCGTGAGAATTTGGGGTATATCGAGATGTATATGTATATTCCTAGATTGGTTCTAATAAAAACAGTGGTTTCAAACACCAGAAATGAGACTATCATTAGCCGTCGAAATAAAAAGACATGAAGAGAACATAACGTTGGTTAACGAATGAAGAATGAAAGTCTAAAGATAATATTGATTCTGGTAACAACTATAGCTCTGATTCTTTTGGGTTGTTCAGTGATCCTGGACTAATTTTTTCCCAAGTATTCAGCCAGTTCACTTTTAATATTATTTTTTGCATAGAGCATTGACATAAGTGGAATTCCTGACCCTTAACTACCTAACCTGTTAACTCGTATCCCTAACATCTTTGCTAGCAATGTTTATTCCTAACTTTGACAGTTCGTTAATAAAAACCGTTGCTTGCTTAACTACTCGATAACTGAAATAATAATAAAGTTTATAATTTTTTATTTCAATTGAGCGAATTTACTGTTACATTCGATATTTTAACACTATTCTACTCGCGGCAATAATGAACGCGATTCAGAGAGGCAGGCAGGTAGGCAGGCAGGCTGAAATCTGTGTAAAAAAACGAGATGCAAATAGCTATCTATTTCGCTTGTTCACATTGCCTGTCTGCCTGCCTGTCTGAATCGGCGTTCACTATAATCGCCGCCTTACAAATACGAACTAAATATATATTGAATATTTGTTTGAATAATGATGGTCTTTCGAGTTCTTAAATAGTTTAAATATTCATTAGGTCTTTAATAATACCATATCCTATTTAGATTTGAAAGTTAAATAATCAACCCTTATAAAAAACAAAAAAACAAATTGGCCATTTCAGCCCTTGAAAGGACTTTGACCGAGCTTCTTATGATCAATTGTGTGGTGTGTGTTATTAAATTTTTGCACACAATTGACCGAGAACTGGACCTACATGTTTTATGCCGACTCCGAACGGCTCATGTTCTCAAGAAGTTTTACATGGCATTATTTACTCTCTGAGGTTTGCCATTGTCTGCAGAGAGGTGGTGACCGATCAGAAAAATTTTTATTGAAAAAACTTTTCGCCGCGGCTGGGGATCGAACCCGGGCTCCGAGCATGCTAAGCCACACACTTAACCTGCATGCCACGGCACCAATCAACCCTTATAGGGATTTAAAAAGTCTTAGAATAAGTCATCAATTTTTGAAGCACTTTGAACACTTTGAGAAAAATGTGTCAAATCTACCCCAGCTTACAGTACTTTTTGTAGGGGTTACCACCTTTTCTAAAAGTGAGCAATAATTTAATTGATAAGCAATTAAAACAAAGTAAATTAAAATTAAGTAAAAAGTAAGGAGAAAAAAAAAACATCCAAAATTATTGTACGAAGTACTTAATTGAAATTAAGGGAGCTTGCAGTTGTCAAAAGTACTCAATCTACTCAGACCCAACTACCTAAGTCAGTGTGAATACTCCTATTTTAATTGGCTACTCGAATTAAAATGTCCTCAAAAGCAGGATAACTAAAGCATAGATCTTCTGCGCATGGATGAGAGGTTCTTTCAATACCTACAAAATACGCATTTAATTTTGTTACTTATTATATATTAGACCGGATCATTTTTATATGGATAACAAAAATTTGAACCGGTCGGAGTCTCAAAAGTTAGAGGAACTCATTAAAAGGATTTCTGCATACTTTTTTTTCAAATCGGAGAAAAACCGCCGAAGCAATTTTGATTCTCCTGAAGGTCCTTTTTGGTAACAAAAACATGTTTTTTGCTTGTAACTTTTTATTTTGCACAGAACGCATACCCACATCTTCTTAAATGTTTTCATGTCCCAACCGTAACGTCCCGCCCGTAACGCTGAATATAGGTTTGCTTTAATTAAAATTAATAAAAAAAAATTTGATTTAAAAAACAAGAGCAATGAAGATGGTTTATTTATTATTCTTAAATAAATAACATTTTGTGCGGTCCCACACGGAACACTATAAAATAGTGTAAGGAACAAATTTTGTTGTATAATAAGTTCCTGCAATGGTATATATCTGTGTAATTTCATATCAAAATGGTTCAAATTAATTTTAGTTAAAAAGTTATTTACATTTTTAGTGTTCAATTGTCCCACCCAAATTAATTTTTGTTTTAGCTTTGAAGCAAGGATTTCAGGTGTCAAACCTATTCAGTCAATCAAGTCTGCCTTGTTTTGGAAATGGGGAGATAGATAAGCAGGAGAGAAACGGAAATCAAGAAAAACAAATGTTTAATATTGCATGTGTGGCTGAGCGCTATATTAACATGCGAATTTGATTCTGAGGCAAGTGTTATGCCTTACCTCAGTAAATTCGAGTTATAGTCAAATCTCATTCCACTTATAGCTCTACCACCAACTATAACTTCCAGAGTCGTATATATTGATGAATTTTTAATTTCAATCTATTGGAAATGAGGAAAGAATTAAGGAAAGGTAAAAGCGAAGGACCAAGCCAAGGACGGGATTCGAACCCGGAACCTCTGGGTTGGCAGTAAAGCATGGTAACCACCTGACTACCGAGGCCCAAACCAACCAGCAAAATGAGTCGAAATATACTTATGAATTCCTTTTAAAGCTGTTTAAAGAAGCAAAATAACAGCTTTATCCTAATTTATCCCTTATTTATTTATTGGCCAAACAAGGCAATTTACTTATTGATAAATTTAGATAGGGTAAGCTTGAAAGAGAATTTGGGCATGGAAGGTGAGTAGCATGAGGATATTTGATTAAACTCCCTGCAGCATCGACTGATGGATTCATTATTTGCGTACGAAGTATGATGCTATTCAGTTAGCAGTCGAGTATGCCCAGAACATCTTATTGGGTTGTTGAAGGAGATCAAACTAGAAATAAATTCGCTGTCAGAAGCTCCATTAATAACAACGAATGTGAAGCACGAGCCCAATAATGATATCCTTGATGATAATGTCATCAAATTTAAAAGGCTGAGTCTATAAACATATGATGGAAGGCTACAATAATCCCGGGGATTATACATGTCTCTCAGTGCGTATAGTAAGAATTGCCTTTGAATATATTCAATTCTTTCACTATGAGAATCGAAAGATGGATTCCAAATTATGCAGGCATATTTAATATTTTTTACCGCCCCGGGTGCACGCCAAAATGGGGTAGAAAATTTGGCAAAAGAACTTTTTACCACATAATTTTTGATTTTTTTTATAAAAAGAACACACCTCAATAACTTCGGTTTTATATTCGAATATCAAAAGGGTGCAAAAGTGAATGAAAATATTTTTTACCATCACCAGGACTTCGTTTTTATTGAAACAAACTTGAACTTAATATTAAATTTTGTTCAATATTAACGCTCACATTAAAACCGAAGTCAATTCCATATGTAATTTTTCATTGGTTAGGGGACAATTTCCAAACAAATTATGTTAAAATTTTCATAATATTGTTAAAACAAAAGGAAAAATGTTAAAACATTTTTTTTATATACCATTAAGTTTTATAAAAAAGCACTTTTTTGCTTCTTATATTCAGGTTAAGAAGTGTTCAAACTTGCTAGCATAGTAGACATTTCTAAAACCGTTAAGATTCGAAAACCTGCATGATTTTCAGAGTATGATGAATGGAGGCGTCAGTTGTTTTGTAAGCAATTCTCCAGAACTTTTCAGAAAAACTTGTTCATGTCATAAATGTCAAAAATAAAAATATACTTTATGATTTTATGATTACTAAGTTCTGAGACTATATCTCATGAAACAAACCTCATTTACATCTTTTAACCTGCTAGAACATAATTTTGAATAGTAATATGTTTTGGGTATACTATTACATAAAACTACTAGTTTAAAAATCATTAATAAACTTTTTACTTGCTTAAAAAGTTTTTAAAGAATTAAATTGATTTAAGTTCATTACATTTTTTATTTAAATAAAATAAATGGCGTTCTATGAAAATTTATGGCGGTCTGACTTTTTTTATTTTATTTTGAAGATGTCTATTAACAACTCTAAGATAATTTTCTGACTCCTTTATTTTACTAAAATAACTATTATTATGTTCAAACCAACCAACAAAAACTATCAAAAATACATTTTTACAGAGATGATAACATGCACAGTTCCTTAAAAATTATTCTAATTATTAAAATTAAATTTTGTTCTCAATCACCGAATGTGAAGAATCAACTGATTTATTGGAATTGTCAGTTCTTTTTGAGCCATTCATGACTCTTGACCTTGTCCAATCTGGGCAAGTTTGCTTTGGAAATTATGTAGATCATGTGAATGAAAACAATTTCTGATATCAATTTGGTATCACTGTAATATTGTGATACTGAGATTTATGGTGGTATTTATGGTGATATTTATAAATCAGTCAAAAATTACAGACCTCAATTTTGTCTTTAAAAGTCTAAGCGGAGATTAATAAAGATACTATAAAGAAATTGATAAAAATTATGAAAAATGTTTATAAATGAATTTTAATATTCCAGGTTCTATTTTTCTTCAATTATGCAAAATTTTTCGTAAATTTTTCAAAGTTTTCTATATTAAACTAACTTAAGTTTTTAAAACTTCATACTGTCAATTCTTCAGTTATTTAAAACAGATATTGTGTGGTTTACTGATAGTAAATTTTTCTCTCACAACTTGTTAGCCCGGTAGACAAAAATATTGGAAAAATTCTTTATGTTTTTGAAAATTTTAGATTCTTACTTCTTTTATCAAATATTCATGGATAGCATAGTTTTGTTTATTTTTGAATCTCTTCTAAAACATGTCATTTTTGTAGAGGTTGATTCGAAAATGTGTAGTAAGATTCATCGATTTATTTTATAAAAAAAATCTTCTAAAGGAGTGCACAATTTAGATTCCGCCCCGGGTGGAACCAACCCTAGGTACGCCACTGCCCCTTATGCATCCACTAAAAAATAAAAACAAAATAAAATTCTTAGTAGTGGAAGAAATGTAATCAGAAAGTATATAAAATATACTACTTAGTACTGACAAATATTTTATTAACACAACCGTTCCATGAAAAAAAAAATTCAATGCATTAAACATTGCTTGATATGGAAGTCTCTTAATCGTAGACAGTATTTTTTCAAGCTCAAAACACTCACATATCAAACAGTCAAAATATTAATGTTCTGCATATTTTCAATAAAATCTACATCAACACAAATAATTTCTAGAAAAAGTTGAAACTTATAAGTATATTATGTTTATGTATATATATATATTTATGGAAAAATCAGAAATATATAATTTTATTGCAGCAGCATTGCATAAAATACTAAAAAGGAAAATAGCCTGATAAAAAGCGCCATTTAAACCGAGTACTTCATCTGTATAGCAAACAGCGTTATGGTAAACTTTATAGCGAGTTATGTTTAAGTAAACTCAATATAAATCATATATTTTTTTTTAAGTTTATTTCTGTAAACGTATAAAACTTTAAACTACACACATACACACACACTTAAAACCAGAGAAAACACCAAATTTTGTTCTGTACTCCTATTTTTATCACGTATATTATACAGATGGCCCTGCGGTCGTGCGCGTCAACATATTCGTAAGAAGTATATCTAAGATCGACGATGTAACCATGGTAAGTTTAGGTCAAACAATAGCAGATATATTCACAAAATGAATATATAACAAATTGATAAAATACAATAAATAGGAAAACGCGAAATTAAGTAAAAATTCTGTCCAAAATACTTAAGCAGTTATAGGTTTTTCAAAAACTGTTAAGCTTTAAGAGTTATTTGATTTTAATAACTTGATAAAATAAGTTTATAATAGAGGTCGTTATGGCTAGAGTAGCTCAAACTCAAACTAATCTCAAACAGAATAATCAACACTCTATGAACGATGTATAGTCAACAAATAAGCACTACTACCCCAATAAAAAAAAAAACAACATCAACACACTTCTGTAAAAAAACTTTGCATAGCAAGCTAGTATATATTTTACAACACTGACTGACTCCATTTTGTGAGATATACAATTTCAAATTACTTCAAATACTTTTTATTCAGCGTATTTCTTAAATATAAAAAGCAAAATTTTCTATAAAATATGATTAGCTGTTGTTAAATTTTCTTTAAATTTTCATTTTTCAATAACATTGCTTGTGAATGCTGTAAATAAATTAGTTGAATCTACACAGACAGCTAAGGTACCCCTTTTTTTTAATTGTATGATGTTAAGGCAATATATTCTCTATAGAATAAATGTCGAATTCGATGATGATGATGATGATGATAATAATAAGCAGATTGTTTAGGTGTTCAATAACATTTACACAAATATATTTATAATATTTTTACGAATCACTTAAATAAAATAAAACTTTTTGACTCCGTTATAGACGTGTATTAATAAAAAACTGTCTTGTTTGAAAATTGTTGATGTGTTTAATTGACGTCATGTTAAGAGTAACAAAAATTATATTATATAAATTTTAAGTTAAATTTTTATTTCACTTTAATTTTTATTTTTATTTTGGCTGTATTGACAAATTTATATCTCTTTAAAGCAATTTGGTTTAACCAGAGGTAAGACATTCTACTAAACCAAAGCAGAATAAGATCAAGAGCGAGATATTAAGGGTAGTAAAGTTATAGATTATCGAAAATTTATCCAGCTCGAGCACTACATTTTCTTAAGATTGCTATTGTGAATAGGCCAAGTTATAAAGGTTGCGTTAGGTATTTTAGTAAAATCTGACTTTTTTTTTGGGGTGAAAAGGATTAGGATTTATGCAGAGTCTACAATGCACATCTGCTAAGAGGTTTATTTTTATTAATTTTGTTTTTCAAATAACACTTATCAGCCACTAAATCAAGTAAGGTATTTTAATTTCAAGCTGACAACTTCAGTATTTATATTGATGGTTAGTTCTTAGCTTCAAGCTGCTTGTGAAATGGTTGCAGCGATTGTTTATTCGATCTCGTTTACTTAAGCAGTCTTGGTTTTTTGGTTGTATTTTTGTAATATTGGTGCTTTACTAATGATAACACTTTCGTTTCTTAAAAGAAAAATGTTTCCATTAATTTCAAAAATGTTCTGACACCAGAATTAAAATAAAATAAAAAAGTTTTAAAAAATCAGGTGGCGGAAATCAAAACCAATGCTCTTTCCATTGGTAGCATTTTTTCACTTAAAAACTCAACTCAAACTTGAAATTCTGCAAAAAATCATATCTCCATTTATTACATTGGTCACCAGTCCAGAGCTGTGATGGGCTAAAACTGGTAGTAGCTTGCTATGAGGTCTGACCAAGGACTTTAAAACTGGTACCACGGGTAGTCAGCGGCCCCTGGCTTTCACCAGGCTGACTTACTGGGCTGGCCCTTCGGGGAGCTTCGTGGTAGTTGTGGTTTACTACCCATTTCGCGGGAAGAGCTACCTAGCTCGGTGTGTGAGTTGCATTCTCAACTCGGGCGCCGTATTCCGCAGTACGGAAGAGGTGTTAGATAGGCCTCCACCCAAACCAAGGGTTGCGATATGTCATCATAAGATTAAGCTAATTTGGTACCTTTGAACCCTCGAAGGGGCATTGGCCGATGCAATGTTTCGGTCCCATACTATGGAGCAACGTAGACTTAAGCCTACACGGCAGGTGTCTACGCAAAACACTTTGGATTCATCTCCATTTATTAAATGTGATTTCAGGGCTGATATCTACAGGTATATGTTCAGTGAGAGTCAAAAATTAGTATACAGAGCATAACCACTGAGTATATAATAGTAATAATAATAATCTATTATATGCTCAGTGGCATAACTTTAAGTTTAGATGGACGATTTCCATATATTTTAAGTATTTAAAAAAAAATTAGGTGCACAAATCAGGGTCATAACATAGCGTTCATTTATTCATAAAGTTAAATTAGAAATTCAAATTTACTTTTAAAATATTCGGCAGTAATGAAAAAATCATCTGAGAAATGCAGTCAAAAGTAAGTATACAATTTAAGTATTTAAAAAAAATTAGGTGCACAAATCAGGGTCATAACATAGCGTTCATTTGTTCATAAAGTTAAATTAGAAATTCAAATTTACTTTTAAAATATTCGGCAGTAATGAAAAAATCATCTGAAAAATGCAGTAGTAAGTAAGTATACAATTGACTACACCGCAGCACTTTTTGTGAAATACCGCTACGTCTGCAGATGTTGTTTTTTTTTTTGTGAAGATAGTTTCATACTCATTTTTTCAGTTTGTATTAGTTTTAACTTAGTTTAATTTACAATGGTGTGAGGAAAAGTCCTTCCACAAGAAATTCGAAAAATATTTGTGCAGCATCGTAAAGAAGGCAAATCTCTTGGAAAACTAACTTCTATTGTTAAAAAAAGGCGTGCAACAGTGCAAATGGTCATTGAAAAATATTATGATCGTGGAAATATCGAAAATGCCTTGCGATGCGGACGTCCTAGTTTAATGACAGAATTAGAAGCTCGAAAAGTTGTAAGAGAGGTGAAGAAAAAACGGTCCAAGGTCCAGTGCGGTACAAATCCTCTCCAATGAACGTGGTTATAAAGTAAATGCCTCAACTATTCGTAGAGTCTTAAATGCTAGCGGATTGCATGGAAGAATACTCCGGAAAAACCTTGCATTTCAGCCGCAAACCACCTTAAACGCCTTAACTTGCAAAGTCCCATAAAACTACCGTTCAGTCCTTTTAGAACAACTTTATTTTAAGTGACTAGAGCAAATATGAGATATTTGGAGCTAACAGAAAAAGTAAGATCTGGAGATCAGCTAACAACGAGCTACTTCCACAAAACCACGGCGGAGGCTCAGTTATGGTTTGGGGATGTATGAAAACTTGGCTCATATGCACGTCTATGTAAAAATAAATGGAGTTTTATATGAATGTATACTAACTTTCGACTTCATTTTTCAGGTGATTTTTCATAAATGCCGGATATTTTAAATGTAAATTAAAATTTTTTATTTAACGTAATGAATAATAAAACACTATGTTATTTTTTTGGAGTACTTAAAATATATGGGTAACGTCCAACTGAACTAAAAAATGATGCCTTGTATACAAATTTTTAACTCTCACTGTATATAAAAGACATTTTTTTTGTGTTGTAATATAGTTATGCTTGAATTCGATAAGCTTTGGCACTCGTGAACAAATTTTGATGCAGTTTTTACTGTCGTGTAGAGTAGACATGGGTAACGCAGTAAAAATTGCAGCGCTGACACACTAACTCAAGCGCAGTTAACTGTATCAGCGAAATACGTTAACGCAATTGTGTCATGCCGCTGTTCAAAATGTGTTCTGTGCGCGTATCAGCACAGAAAGTCTCACAGTAAAATATTGTATAGTGCGTTGAGTCATGTGGTAAAGAGCTCATGCATAGAAAGTAAAAAATATCAAAATTCATCAAATGGTTGTGTTTTTTTTATCATTAAATTAAGCTTTCAAACAGATACATACACATTTCTGGTGGACAAAATAAGTTTGAAGTTGGATTTAAGTTTGCTTATACTTTTTAAATCGAACATGTTCAATTTGAAATAAACTCACATATGTTTGCTCAAGCATCATCCAATCAGACATGCTCCAAAAATTTATGCTTAAGAGCATCTTCCCCGCAACCTCTTTTCTATATAATACAAGCGTATTTTATTTTGTTTGATTCAACTTTCTGCAAAAACCATATATTATGAAGACATTTCATCAAACCAAGTTCGTCTAGAACCAAATTCTGTCAAGGCGCCGAGATGGGTCCGGACCAAGTGGAAATGAAACCTTTGATAACATGAGCTGCAAATGTTAAATTCTGGCAGCTGTTCGCTTACTTTCTGATGTTTGGTGAGTCTCTAAACCAGTTTGTTTGTCTCTACCCATGCCCCTTGCCATCCCTCATCCACACAATCGGCAGCCTGTGAGCGCAGAACTCAGAGCGCAGTTGTTGTTGGTATAGCAAAAACCATATATTATGAAGACATTTCATCAAACCAAGTTCGTCTAGAACCAAATTCTGTCAAGGCGCCGAGATGGGTCCGGACCAAGTGGAAATGAAACCTTTGATAACATGAGCTGCAAATGTTAAATTCTGGCAGCTGTTCGCTTATTTTCTGATGTTTGGTGAGTCTCTAAACCAGTTTGTTTGTCTCTACCCATGCCCCTTGCCATCCCTCATCCACACAATCGGCAGCCTGTGAGCGCAGAACTCAGAGCGCAGTTGTTGTTGGTATAGTCAACACGATCGTTGTTGTTGTTCTTATTAGAGGACGTCGTTGTTGTTGTGGTTCTTATAAGATTTTGTAGCTGTGTGTGTGTGTGTAGGATATATTTGGTTATTTTGTTTATATTTTGGGTTTTTCATATTTTTGCAATTTTCGTCCAACTGAAAATATCTGAAGTTGATGTAGTAAAAACGTTGTAACTATTGTGTTTTAAATCGGATTAAGGTATATCCAAGGACAAAATTAAATAAAATTGATCGTGTATTAATATTGCATCAAAAATAAATTTTGACAAAAATTAATTCAAATATACGATATAAAATATGCAATATAAAAAATAAAAAATATAGCATATAAAATATAAAATTAAAATTAAAATTAAAACTAAAATTAAAATTAAAATTAAAATTAAAATTAAAATTAAAATTAAAATTAAAATTAAAATTAAAATTAAAATTAAAATTAAAATTAAAATTAAAATTAAAATTAAAATTAAAATTAAAATTAAAATTAAAATTAAAATTAAAATTAAAATTAAAATTAAAATTAAAATTAAAATTAAAATTAAAATTAAAATTAAAATTAAAATTAAAATTAAAATTAAAATTAAAATTAAAATTAAAATTAAAATTAAAATTAAAATTAAAATTAAAATTAAAATTAAAATTAAAATTAAAATTAAAATTAAAATTAAAATTAAAATTAAAATTAAAATAAAAATTAAAATTAAAATTAAAATTAAAATTAAAATTAAAATTAAAATTAAAATTAAAATTAAAATTAAAATTAAAATTAAAATTAAAATTAAAATTAAAATTAAAATTAAAATTAAAATTAAAATTAAAATTAAAATTAAAATTAAAATTAAAATTAAAATTAAAATTAAAATTAAAATTAAAATTAAAATTAAAATTAAAATTAAAATTAAAATTAAAATTAAAATTAAAATTAAAATTAAAATTAAAATTAAAATTAAAATTAAAATTAAAATTAAAATTAAAATTAAAATTAAAATTAAAATTAAAATTAAAATTAAAATTAAAATTAAAATTAAAATTAAAATTAAAATTAAAATTAAAATTAAAATTAAAATTAAAATTAAAATTAAAATTAAAATTAAAATTAAAATTAAAATTAAAATTAAAATTAAAATTAAAATTAAAATTAAAATTAAAATTAAAATTAAAATTAAAATTAAAATTAAAATTAAAATTAAAATTAAAATTAAAATTAAAATTAAAATTAAAATTAAAATTAAAATTAAAATTAAAATTAAAATTAAAATTAAAATTAAAATTAAAATTAAAATTAAAATTAAAATTAAAATTAAAATTAAAATTAAAATTAAAATTAAAATTAAAATTAAAATTAAAATTAAAATTAAAATTAAAATTAAAATTAAAATTAAAATTAAAATTAAAATTAAAATTAAAATTAAAATTAAAATTAAAATTAAAATTAAAATTAAAATTAAAATTAAAATTAAAATTAAAATTAAAATTAAAATTAAAATTAAAATTAAAATTAAAATTAAAATTAAAATTAAAATTAAAATTAAAATTAAAATTAAAATTAAAATTAAAATTAAAATTAAAATTAAAATTAAAATTAAAATTAAAATTAAAATTAAAATTAAAATTAAAATTAAAATTAAAATTAAAATTAAAATTAAAATTAAAATTAAAATTAAAATTAAAATTAAAATTAAAATTAAAATTAAAATTAAAATTAAAATTAAAATTAAAATTAAAATTAAAATTAAAATTAAAATTAAAATTAAAATTAAAATTAAAATTAAAATTAAAATTAAAATTAAAATATATATATGTATATATATATGTATAAATATATATATATATGTATATTTATTTTTTTGTCAAAATTTATTTTTGATGCAATATTAATACACGATCAATTTTATTTAATTTTGTCTTTGAATATACCTTAATCCGATTTAAAACACAATAGTTACAACGTTTTTACTACATCAACTTCAGATATTTTCAGTTGGACGAAAATTGCAAAAATATGAAAAACCCAAAATATAAACAAAATATATCCTACACACACACACAGCTACAAAATCTTATAAGAACCACAACAACAACGACGTCCTCTAATAAGAACAACAACAACGATCGTGTTGACTATACCAACAACAACTGCGCTCTGAGTTCTGCGCTCACAGGCTGCCGATTGTGTGGATGAGGGATGGCAAGGGGCATGGGTAGAGACAAACAAACTGGTTTAGAGCATAGTACAACAAGGAAGGTAGTATTATTACTGACTGCGCTGCCGAGCTGTGGGCATAAAGTGTCAAAAACAAGTGATGTACACTGAAATAAAAACATAAAGGGAATTTTTTCTTTAAACAAATCAAAATTTGTATAGTTTTGTCTTCCCATCATTGCGCTAAATTATATTATTCTGTTGTCAATTTTTCATAAGTTCCGCGTGCCTTTATCAAGCCCTAACCACTTTTGAGAGATTGAACGCATTCCTGATCCAAATTAACAATACAAGTGTTTGCAAATCAAACTCTTCTTTTTTAAAATCTTCCACTTCAATTTGTGTTTTTTAAAACAATGCAAAATTAACTTATTTTAATTAACAAAATTTAAAAATTTTGCCATTTTTAAAAATTTTGTTTTCCCCTTCTCACAAAAATCATCTTTTTTGTAAACAAAAACAACACCGTCAATTGCCATTACAGCATTTTGACACTATATGCCTACGCTAAACAGCTGTTTCAGTCTGATTAATACTACCTTCCTTGTTGTACTATGGTTTAGAGACTCACCAAACATCAGAAAATAAGCGAACAGCTGCCAGAATTTAACATTTGCAGCTCATGTTATCAAAGGTTTCATTTCCACTTGGTCCGGACCCATCTCGGCGCCTTGACAGAATTTGGTTCTAGACGAACTTGGTTTGATGAAATGTCTTCATAATATATGGTTTTTGCATAATATATGGTTTTTGCTTTCTGTCTTTTTCAACTGTGCTCGATGAACTGTACAACTTGTACATTTGCTTTCAATGTTTTTCTTGCTGTTTGCTCTGCTTTGAGTGTTGCATTTGTATTAATGTGCTATTGCGTTTATTTTTTTAAAAGAAGTGTATCAACTAGGGTTGCCAACTCTGAAAAGTAGAAAATCGGGACGGAGCCATCAAAAATGCGGGACTTGGGTGAAAAATGCGGGACAACATTAGAATTTTTTATTTTATTAAATATTTCCTTGTATTCCTTGAGAAATAAAGGGTATCAACGATGCCTTTACACCATCGCTTGGTTCCTTGATATTATTTAGATCTCTTTCCAACTCTTGCCCAATTCACGAAAAAACCAAAAAATAAATCCAAATCGTTTTGATAAATAAAATGTCTGAAAAATAAATGATATAGCGCATTTAAATATTAAGAAAAACAGTAAAAAACATTAAAAAACAGCATAAAATTCAGCGAACAGTACAAAAAGAGCAAGAAACTACGCTCTAAAAAATTTTCTGCATCAAAAAATAAAACTAAAAAATGTTCTTCTCTTTTGAAACGAGCTATAAATTTATTTTGATAATAAAATTAAACGGTTTAGGAAACTGTGTTTCATATCGAATTGGAAATTTTAATACAAACAATCTTAAGTTCCCAAATGCGGGACAAACGGTGTCCCGCAAGGGGTCGTCGCCGGATGCTAAAAAATTAGCTGAAATGCGGGACGTCCCGCCAAATCCAGGACAGTTGGGAACCCTAGTATCAACGCAGTAACGCATTTAAATGCTTCAACTCAAGAACGCAACGCAACGCTGCGTTACCCATGTCTAGTGTAGAGTTTCCTCCAGTTGTGTCTATGGGTGCATATTTTTTCTTTTGCTTAATGACACGTGATACCTCCCATACAATTTTTATATTTAAAATGGGTAATGTGTTTCGGTAGCTCTCATACAGTTCAAAAACTTTACAATTAAAAGTGAGAGTTTTTAATACCAGGCGCAACAAACACAAGAAATATGGCTAAGATAAACAACGGGTGGTTGCCTTTTAGCAACCAGCCAGACCTTAAAGCTGATTATAACGTTGAGATCTAAAAAAAAGACGTTTGTTCTTTTGAACGATAAAGTCTTATCACTCTGCGAAAATACAATTAAGGAATTCAAACTTTTCGAACCGCAACAAATTGAGACAAAACTAATTTGAAAAAAAAATTGCGAGACATCATATAATGCTGCCGATTTGGTTCAATTTAGCACAGAAAACAAACCCAAATTAACGACAGATCAAAAAAGAATATTTTTGTAGATTTTTCTTGGATGCTCCCCCGGAGGTACAGGAAAAGCATTACTGCCAAAAATGTTACTGGCAAAAATACGATCGATGGAAAATGGTTATATCGCTGTAGCATCTTCTGGTATCGCAGCAACTCTTTTGCAAAGAAGAAAAACTGCTCATGTTGAATTCAAGCTGCCACTCGACATGCACTATAATAACTCGAACCGATCTCTGCAAGATATTCGTTCAAACAATATGCTTACGGTTGGGTTAACAGCTGTGTTTTCTAGCGATTTCCGACAAACTCTCCCGGCAGTTCCGAGAGATACTCGAGCTGATGACGTAAACGCGTGACTGAATATATCAGTTTTATGAAGTGAAATAGAAACACTGGCTATGTTTCAAAACACGCGAGTGAATCCATTTGCAGATTAGCTTGCGGGTGAGCTTGCAACTATTTTGCAACCTTTTTTTTTTGGAAATGGATTATATCCGTCCAAAACTGAAAAAATCAGTATTGAATCAATTTTGTAACGTTGTAACCATTCTAAATCAGTTAGTGGAAAAAGTTGACGCAAATATGTAAAATTGTCAATTGGTGTCAAAAACTGACAGTGCAGCTTTATTAAACGTAATCATACTTCAAAAAGTAAATGGTGAGCAACGACTTTTCAACTCGGTAATACTGTTGTTGAAATGGACGATGCTGTTCAATACCTTGCAGAGTTCTTAAACTCTTTGAATCCATCAGAGATGCCAAGCCATTAATTAGCACTTAAAGTCAGCGACCCTATCATGCTCCTGATAAATATTTACCCTCCAGTTCTTTGCAACAACACGCGTCTACGAGTGGTATCGTTAAAAGCAAGTGTTATCGAAGCTGTTGTCATCACCGGAAGTGCTGCACATTATATTGTTTATATACCCGGAATACCAATGATACCATCCGATTACCCATTCTGCTTCCGAAGGTTGCAGTTTTTGAACTGACTGAAAGTGTCAGCAGCAGAAATAACCTATTTATATAGTCACCTGAATGTAGAATATCGTAACATTTCTTTGCGAAGAGAAAATTTTTCTAAAATTTACTTGAGAACGATATTGTAAAACGGTTCCATACCATTAAAATTTTGGTGAAATGTTTTATGTCTTTAGGTAGTCTTGAGAAAAGATTTTTTTAAGTTAAACAGCAGCGAATAATTTTACAAGCGTATTCTTAAAAAATAAAATACGGTCACTTCAGCCAGTGAATACATAATTTAGGCTTGTTCAGTCTGCAATTCTATCCTGAAATTATATAAAAAAGAAGGCTTATGTTTTTCAGCTTGGATTTCAATAGTGAATTCTGAAAAGTAAAATTAAATTTTAGGACTTTAAGACGGACCTTTGAACACAAAATAAAGATCTGTTCTCAAAGGCCTGTCAGGCATCGATCAAGTCTAAATTCTACTCCAAACAGCCATTATATTTTGTGCTGGATTTTTTCTACTATTTCAATTCTATAAATAATTCTGTGCCCCGAAGAATTGAGACAGAATAGCTTATATTGACTTGAGTCAAAATTTATTTATTTATAGTCTAAACTCTGGTTGACAATAATTATTTTTCCAGAATTGGTATTTCATGCCTTTTATCAAAAATGCATCAAATTGAATTTAAAAGTATGTCATTTTAATTAAAGAGTTTTAAGTGTCTCAAAATGTTTCAATTACTTAGAAAGACGGATAGAGATCATTTGGCTCTATTAGAAAAAAATGATTATTAAGTTTTTTTAATGTACAAATTATAAATTTGTTGTTACTAAAACGAGTGTAAAAGTAGTAGAGACTATACGTCTCTGAAGGTATGTCTAGTTTTAATGTACCTGTGTTCTACAACATATAGCTCTTTAAAAACAGAAAGTTACTATCATGATTCTAGTCAAAGTTATGACACAAAAACAGAAGATAATTTCTTACAGATTTTATGGCGATTGAAAACGTAAAATTTATGTTTCTCGAAACATTGAAATTAGACTTGAGCTTCTAATTTAGTTTTCTTTATATCTGGGATATATTTTGTGCTTAAGTTTTAACCGTTTTTGTGGGGTGCGTTTTCAAGTTTGTCGTTGCGTTTTGAAGAATTGGCATTCTTACAAAAATACTGATACTATAAGGCTTGAAATAGAGGCTGCGAATCGCTCTTATATAGATTTAGAACGCTAAAAGTTTCTTCACAAAACTAACGTAAGATAACTGGATCCTCCCTTCTCCAAAATAAAAACTTTGGTCATTCATTAAAAGAGTAAAGAATCATAAGTTTTCTTTTATTCAATCTCTTTTAAAAGCTGATTAAATAATATTAGTTGGATTTGATTGGAATGGATTGGAATGTTTACTCGGAATGATTGTTTATATCAATCAGCCACTGCCTTTTATTTAAAGTAAATCTTCTGGTATTCAGGAGTTATACTTTCAAACGAGAGCAGTTAAATGGACCATCGCAACAAAAACTCTGGACCTTATGTGATACCAACACATGTGCTAATAGCGTGTGCTTCTTTTCTGATTCGGCCTTTGCGCACGACAAGATTATTTCCATCTTTTTTGAAGGTCGCAAATGTCAAGCTATTACAAAAACAGGGCGGTGCCACGAACCTTGCAAACTACGGACCGATTGCGATACCCTCTACATTCTTCAAAGTTATGGAGATTATACTAAACTTTCAACTCATGAACTATATTGAGCAAAACGAATTGGTCAGTGACCATCAATATGGTACCAGTATGGCCCAAAAACGTCCCAAAAATAGAAATAATGCGTTATTTTGTAGGCAATCGCATTTATTTCGTTTTTATTCGTTCAAAAGTCGCACAAGCTCTTTGGAGGTTCAGAGAAAGGGGCAAAATACGAATAACACACTCTTTAACGACCTCAAAAATTTCATTTCACGGGGGTTCTGCTAATAGAATGAAATGCAAGTTAGAGATAGTGTTTTTTGTTTTGTTACAAGGTAATGTATTATCCCTTCGCTACCTTTAATATGAATGGCGTGTATTTTGCGGAGTCAGTTTCTCTAGTTTTTTCAGGCATATCGATCTAATCTAATCTTTGGTGAAGTAATCATATATTAAATATGACGAAATAAGCAACCAAGTGACTTGGTGTCTTAAAAAGGTGTAAAAATTACCTACGCCGCATATACACGGCGGAAAATGGAGTACAACTTACTCATTTGGGCTAGAACTTTAAGATCTCATTTGAAGCTTCTGATAGGGCATGAGTTGGTTTATTCTCTCTTAATTCTCTTAGGCATCTTAGACACAATATTGGGTGCTTAAACCTTTTATACAGATTCTACCATGGGAAGTATTCCAGGCAATTACATGACCTGACTCCACTAACTCCACTTGGGCTGCTCACCAATTAGATAAATCTCACAGTGAGGAGAGCAGACTACTCTGAATCACTAAACAACAATCTTGCCTTCTTTTCAAGAGGCTTAAATTGGAGGTTTAAGTGGAGGATAATATAGTAGCAAAGAAATAAAGAAGGAAGAGCTCATTCTTAAAAGTGAAAATTTCTAAAGTTTATATAAAAATTAAAAGTTTAATTACTGTACCAGTGCACTGTACCACAGTCCTTGGATAGTATATCTCTGACTTTATATTTAAAGAATAAAAAACTTTTTTAATTCAAATTTAAAGTAGTTGTTTAGCAAATTGATTTGAAAAATTAATTTCAATTCTTTTCAAAATAGAAATAATTCCCGTTACTTTAATTAATATAGTCATAAAACAACGACTCTTTAACCGCTTTTCGAAGATTTAAGGAATTTTTTATCAGAAACGTTCCAGAAAAAAACTGAATATAAGAGAAAAACTACATATGAGAGTAAATAAAAAACGAGCAAAATTTTTCTGAAATTAGGTCAAGGATATTATTACTTTGGAATACCGTTAAACTCAAGATAAGAGGAAAAATTTGTCGAAACAGTCAAAACTTCTTCTAAATTCAATTTATTTTGTCTAAATATTAATTTTAAATTTATATTTTGAAAAATTTTTCCTTGCTTTCGTTTTGAATATTGATAGCTGCAACAGTTTATTAAATTATTTTAGAAAATTGGTATTTAAATTTTAAAATTTATTTCGTTACATGACAAAATTTCTTTATTTATTTTTCTATACTTACAATCAAGTTTAAGATATTGTTTTGAATTTATAAAATGTTACTAAAATGTCTTTTTGGATCTCTCTCTCTCTGTCTCTCTTTTTGCTGTTAATTTAAGCTATATCTATCTCTTTCCAACTAACACTCTCTCCAAATCAACTACTAACTTAGTTATATAAATTTGTTAAAGAAATTTTTTCCAATTTTTTTCTTATAAAATAAGCCACTTCAAGAATAAAGTTAAAAAAAATATTAAAAACAAATTTTTATTTATGGTGTTAACAAAAATATTTTGACATATGATTAATGCAATAAATGTGAAACAAATAATTTTTTTATAAATTTTTATAATTTAATGTTATGTTCGAATTAGTTGACTTTTTTTTCGAAATAACAATAGCTATATTTTGTGTGCTTTAGACGTTATTGATATATATATATATATATAAATAAAAAAAATATTTTCAATTGGAAAATACAAATCGTTGTTACCTTAGATATATTCTGTATAATTTTTCTTTTTTTTAAGTTTTGAGTTAAAATTACTTTTTTAAATGGGTTTCTTATTAAATTAATTTCTAGTATATAATTTTCAATTAACAAAATTAAAACACAACTTTATTAATTGATAAATAAATGAATTTGAAACTGAAAAAGAAGCTGGAAACAGGTAAATCGAAATGGCCGTTTTCCAGGCCTTAATTATAAAAAAACAAAAAAGTGTGGCATGCATTTTTCTTTAATAAAATTTAAAGAAAATGGCATTTATTTTTTATTTTTATCCAAATCACATGTATTTATATATTATTTTATTCTTCAACTTGGATTTCTTTATGTTAAATGAGATCCATGCAGACATTTTTGACTTAGTTTAAAATTTAATTTCATATATTTTTAGTTAATTTTTTTTCGTTTAAATTTGTTTTACTTCACCTTCATTTCGTTCACTAATCATCTGTTCATATATATAAGACAATCCTTCGGATTGTATATTATAAGTAAAACAGTTATAAGATATTGTTTTCTACAATAAATATATAAGTTTTAAGCAAGTTAATTTGTAAGTTATATGAAATAATTTGTATGCTTTGTTGTACACTGAAAAAATTAAAAACTTTTTCATTCATGTATAAAAAGTAGCAGATATCATTTACACTGTCTTACAAAATAACACTTTTTAACTTCAACCAATATTTTATCAGTTAATTTTTTATCTCTTGTTCAAACATTATTTTAAAAGGCTTTAAAGAACTTATTTAACTAAATTGAAAACAATCCACTATATAATATTTTAGAAAATTTGCCAACCTATGTCTATGTCAACATGTTTCTACGGTCAATATCAAAAATTGACGATTACAAAATGGTGAGTTTCGTAATATTACGAAAGTTAATTTTTTTTTATTTTTTGCTTTATGAACCGCGACTAACACAAAAAACAAAAACATGTATAAAAAATTAAACGAAACTTTTGGCACAAACGGGATAAATGTTTTTCTTAATATTTCTTAAATATATTGTATACATCTTAATATATTGATACATAAACTGTATAAATGTTAACATATAAATGTATATAGAATATGGAAATTACGGCTTATTTGAATAACTGTCAAACATACCGCAGTAAAAAAGGCGTATACAAAGTTTTTATTTTTATTTATGTACAAGCTTCAGGTCTTTAAAATCCTTAACCGCACGCAGGGTAACACAGTTTTTGGTTCAACGTATTAATTTTTATTTTGCTGTACAATTATTGCGTAACAACTAACAACCGAATATAAATGTGTAAAAATTTCTTAAAATAATTTGAATTTTATAAAATAAGTTATTTTTTTTTTCTTGTGATACCTTAAACATTGGCACAGTTAAATCGCAATTCAAAGAAAAACACTTATATTAAAATATTTCAATTTTGACGGTACAGTTAAAGCAGGTCTAGATATCTTTGTCTTTTGTGAAAATGGGTCATGTTCGAACAATTTAAGCGGTCAAAATTTTATTGTGAAATTTGATTTATTTCTGATAATTTATTGTTTGACACATTTTGCGTCTCGTATTTCCACAAATCGGAGGAAGAATTGTTAGTAGACCTAAAATATTATTTTTTAACAAAACTAGGATTTACTAATTAAGCCATACCTAGACCTTCCTTACCCACGTAAGGCCTTACTATAGGACCAGAGTAGCAAATTAATGAATGGATTTTTTAACTTCGTTACTTTGAAAGTGTTAATTTTGACATGATTCAGATTAATAAATTCTGTGCTTTTATCGGATATCTTAGATATGATGGCTAAGAGATGGAAAAATGGTCCAAATCTTCACAAAATTCCTACTTAAAAATAATTACAAAGAAATACTTTAAAAACATTCATAAATAAATCTTAGGCTACTCAGATAATATCTCAGAGAATACCTCAGAGAATACCTGAAAGTACTGTTAGAGTTGGTGGCAAAATTATTTAACGCTGTTAACCATGTTAGAAATAAATATTTTAGAAATAAGGAAACTCAATTCCATTAATTTGATATTGCTGCGGGTATAACAAATTTTGTTTTTGGTTAAAGGCGATGTTGGTGAGTAACAAAAGGGCTATCACCAAGCAAGTAATCACCACCAAGCTCTAGTTGTTTGAAACTCAATTGATGAAGAAATGGCACACGACACGTAACTCCAACAAATTGCAAAAAATTGTTGGAAAGCATGCCCCGACGGAAAGAAGCTATAACTACAGCAAAAGATGGCATTGTTTAATGCTAAGATCTCTTATATTAGGTTTCTATTAATGCCCGCCCATATTTCCTCCAAAAAAATATTTTTTTGTACATATAAATTATTGATTTTATAATTATTATAACATAATACTCTAAGAAACACCTTTGAGACCCGAAAACAAAAATTTGACCAGACACTACAGTTCCTATAAAAAAGGGTATTTTTTGTCAAAATAACTGACATTTTTGAAATATTGTGTTACCGGCAATGTAGTGTCCGATTCGGAAAGAACATAGACAAGTTGGAATAATTGGAGAGATCTTTATAGAAGAAAAATAGAAAGATAATTAAAATTACATTTTCAACATCGACTAAAGGTCTTCAATCAATTCTTTCCATGATATAATTATGTTTTTGAAACATTTTATTTATCTGTGCCACTAATGTTTTTCTTTTTAAACCTGGGAAGATGTTTAACAATCTATATTATTTTACTACATTGATACATATTTATATATGAAATTCTTAATGTATGTATTTGTATTAACCATATATCTATACAAACGTAAAAATGTATATGTATATAAATATATTTAATGTCAAATGCGCGTATGTTTGTTTTTTGTCATACTTAATATAAAATTGTTAAGTTTTTTATTGTTTCTTAAAACTAATTTTGGGTTTTTTTTTTTAAAAAACAGCTTAAGTAAAAACATAAAACATAACACTTTTAGTTTCTTGAACAGGTCGTTATTATTTGGTTGCAAACTCATTTCTTTTATTATTAAAACAGCGGTTTTTTGATTTTGTTTGAATTTTATTTTTAAAATAATTGCTTATTCTTAATAATTTAAAAACAATATTTAGCCAATTCCCACTATTGAATTAGCCTCGTCACTGCTGGCTTAAAGCTTAACACTACACTACTAATGTGCCAAATATAAAACAACTTTAGTCTATTCTATATCGACAAAAGGGTTTTTCGAAAAGAAAACAAAAAATATTCAAAGAGTAAATTTATAATTATTGCAAGTTTTTAGTTATTAAAAGTATATTTCTACTCTCTTTTTGGAAGATAGTATTTTATGTTAGTATATTATATGTATCTAAAGCTTTATCTATTTTATAAATAGATAATTAAACGCTGTTTCGAACAGTGTATCGCAATAGAAGAGGTTTTTATTTTTCATTAATTTTAATAAATAAAATGTTCGAAATTACTTTCTTATTAATAATCTACTTTATCAAATAATTAATATGTATTATATATATATTTATGTATATCTGTCTATATGCAGTTGTTGGGAATTTTACGGCTATGTATTTTCTTACTATTAGAAGCATACATAAGGTAGTGATATGAAAAATTCGCAATAAATAAACAATCGAAAAACAAAAAAAATATCTACACCAAACAAAAAAAAAAGTGTCGCAAATTGTCTTTTTGGAACATTATACAACGTTATAAAGAAAGTAATTTTTAAGGTTAATAACGATTAGCTAAAAAGTTGAATTTGATTTTCAAGTATAACTTGTAACTTTTGGAACTATAAGGTATATTGCCTGAAATTGACACCGTAAAGCAGCTTTAGGTGTGGCAAGTAAAGTGCCATGGAACTTATTTTGCGTCTTAAAACAGCTTTAAAGGAAACTCATACGTAAACTTTTACTCATTTTGCTGGTTGGGCGGGATATATCGACAATGTTTTGATGTTAGACCTAGGATGCAAAGCTTACAAAACTTAAAAAAAAGTTAATGTCAAGGAGTCTTGCGTTGTGTAAAAAAGACAAGAAAGAGTTTCTAACTTATTTGCCGAAATGCTGGTAATGAATTTGTTTTTTTTTCTGTTGAGAATATTATCGTCCTGCAGCAATCACACAACACTAAAAATGTTCGGATATGATCTGTTTCGAAAGCTGACATTCCTTTCAACTAGAAAAATGTACCAAGGTTTCAAAGTACCGCTTCGGTTTTGATGTGCCATGAGCCATTTGCAGTCGTAGTAAACTTCCGTTCGTGTAGAAACAATTTGACTGATTTTCTTGCAATGCATTGCTCCACAGCTCTCTTGATTCGAATACTTTAGATTTTTGTTTGGATGCCAAATATCAACAATTATAAAATCACAAGGACGAAATGCCAATGAATTTTGTGCGTTCCGCATGTTTTACAAACAACTAAAGCTGGTAAAGCGTCTTAAGGGAGAGGTTTTTTCAATACATTTGTTGTAAATAATTCTAATTAATGTTTTATATAACAAGAAAAATTAATATTATAAAAACAGCTAGTAAAACTGTTACCCGAATTCAAGCAATTCTATAAAAATTAAATGTTAGAAACATAATAAACGTTTAATATATGATATTCTATTCAAGAAACTTTTTCCTCAATAACGATATATTCAGTTTCAATAATGATATAAAAGATGATTATCCGAATGCTTTGACTTAAAGCGTATGATCTGACACTAAACTTTTAAATGTAACTGTCAAAATACGAAGACGAACTTACACTAATATTACTATTGAGACAAACATTATTAGTATTCGAAAACATCGCAGCTTAACTTTTCAAGCTATAAAACATAACTAATTTAATAAAAAAAGAAGTATAAAATATATTTAAAACAAAAAATAAAACTGAGATATAATTTAGAAATTAATAAAAAATACTTACAAAAACCTACAACATCGATTTATAGCACATTTCGATGAAAAAACGACAAAAAAAACCATAACAAGTTTTTTGAAAACCGTTAAAATTTCACTGAGTTGGTTGCTAGGAAAATGGAATTTTTGATTTTGGAACAGCATTTTTCGGACAATTGACATTTGAGGAATGCATAAAAGGTAATTTTGGTTAAAAAATTCGATCAATTCATAAGCTCTTCTCAAACTAAATTTCAGATCGATTAAATAGCGGATTTTTGTACAAAAATTTTATTTCTAATTTAATGACAACTGAATCGATAAAATCGGTCCATTGGTCTAGGAGGAGTTGAACTCACAAAATAACCTTAGCCTATATAGAATTATATAGATGTATGGTTAATAGCGTATGTTTAAAATTGACGCGGTGCATGACGTAATCTGAGAATGCCCTATAAAATATTAACTAGTGTCCGACTGAATGTGAATTTTTGCCGAAGCCGATTCTTCGGCAAAATGTACATAATCGGCCGAAGGCCGAAGCCGGATAACAAACAAATGTTTTAAAGTCAAAAAAATTATAAAAATTTATTCTTTACCTTTGTTATATATTCATTTACAAGTACAAAAAAACGTAATGAAATCATTAAATTCGAATTAAATGTAAGAGTTTTTCTATAAAATTCGGATGTTTTTGTAATTGATTTATTGACGTCAGGATAACGTAGAACAAAAATGTTATCAATTTTTGGCCCAGTCGAGAAAAGCTACTAACTGATACTAACTGGGTCATTCCGCCGAGGTAATGATCACATCTCAGCTCCTATTCAACATACAGTAATAAATGAATAAACATAATATTAATTAAACCTTAGGCTTTTATCTTGCATATCAGAAAAATTAATTGGGATGCTACTTAACTTAAAAAAAAAAGTTAAAGTTTCCGAAAATAATCGTAATTTCTGGTAACTTTAAAAAAAATTTTAATGTAAAGAAATTAGTGGCAGACCTATTTTTTTGGTATTAGGTACGTCTAAGTAAAAACTTAAAATATAAATTTTTAAAAGTGACTAGATCATAAACTTTTTGGGTTACATCGCTTTGAAAAATAAGAAATCTCAAGTTTGCCCCAACTTTGGGGTCAAATATCTCCAATGGGCAATGGGTGAAAAAATTTGAAATTAATGTTAAATAGACTACGTAATAAAAGGATTCTGATGATTTAAAATTTAAAGTGATTTTTATGGTTCATTAAAAAGATATAGCATTTTAAAATTCGTGCATTTTATTACATGAGGTATGAGTATATAGGTGGGTCACCCCATATGGGAAAAAAAGTTTGCATTTACCGCCCCTAATATGAAAGCTTATGTTGAGAGGATTTCAGAACAATAAAAATTTTTTTTGTGAACCCGAAATCTGCCCCAAATGGTCTTTTTTGTATAACTTCACCAGTTTTAACCCGATCGTGAAAAGAAGTATATCTTTGTATAGGTCGCAATTAGTAAACAAGCACCCCAAAACTTTACATTTTTTTAGACTTCTATTTAAGAAACTATTTAATTTCATTCGTAGGAAAAAAGTTTCAGCGAATCAAAATTTTAGTGAAGTTCGTTTTCGCTTTTGGACTTTAGCCTTCGGTTCATCTTCGTTTGGGTTCGTTTTTCATACCAAATTTCCTAACATTCGGGCCAGTCGTTCAGGCGTTATGGAGCCATATATATTTTATTACTTTAAGGGCCCTCTATTACTTAATTCTATCTTGAATTACTAGGTCAGAAGAATCTTCGTACAATTTTATCAAAATCGCTCAAGTCGTTTAGCCAGTCGACCGTTTAGCCAAATTATTACATAAAAAAAATAATCTAACAAGCAAAGCAGCAACTAAAAGAAGAGGCACACAAGCGAACAAAATATTTTCATTACTAAAAACAAACTATCTGCTATTCATTAAAAATGCGTTTCGTGAAAATTAACACAAACTTAACAAAGCTAACGTCTAATCGCGATGTTATTGAGTATCTTCTGTTTCTTCAGCATGAAGGTACCGAAAGTGTCGCCAAGCATAGAAAACTTTCATATTAAAAACTTTCGATAGAGGGCGCTTAAAGTAATCTATACTATTATATAAAAATGAAACTCCAAGATTCGCTTTTTTCATGTATGTAATTCAGGATCTCCGGAACCACTGTACTGATTTGAATGAAATTTTCACTAATCGAACAATAAATTATTCAAGACGGTCTTTGTATACTCAGAATTTTAAGTTATAAAAAAGCTAAAAAGTTATAGGCCAATAATCTTACTTAAGTCAATATTTTTCATCAAATTAATCGCTTATTTTTCATATGCTGCCTACACCTTAACAGTTAGGTGGGTATGATGTATGAGCAAATGAAAGATCTTGCCGTTTCCAACAAAAAAGTCAGTGGTGACATGTATCTCAGATCAATAGTTTTTCCGTAAAATTGATATTTTAGTTAAAAATTTATTAATTTTCCTACAAATTTCTTGCAAGCAGGTAGATTGTTGATAGCTTCGATGGCTATCGTTGTTTGCAGCGCACACATTGTTGTTTTCGCTGCAAAATGCTGCAACATGCTTCGTGCAGAAATTTAAGCCAAGTCGATGAACGAGAAGGAGACAATTTAGTTGCGACTGCGAAATCGACTGGTTATGTTGTGTAGATTTGCGGCTGCGCGCTGTTGTAAAAATAAATAGAGCAACATGGTTATGTGTTAAACATTAATATTTGCTTTATTTAGGTATTTGCATTTGTGTCTTCGCTTTATTTTTGTCAATTGGAATTTCTTATTTTAGAAATTCTTATGAGTTTTTCGTTTGTTGCTGTCACAACGTAATCATTAAGGGTATTCCTGCAACTGGGCAAAACCCTTATAAGCGGTATAAACCGTATAAGTTTATTCTCCTTATAAATGAACTGTCAAAGTTTGTATGAAGAAGCTTTTGCACAAACCAGATATCTTTGCTCAACGATTTAGCTGGGCAAACGAACAGGCAAACTTATAACATCAATCAGCTGATTTATTTTATTAAAGCAAAAGAAAAAATTAAAAGCAGGAGAAGATATAGTCAAAATTGTAAAATTAATTAAATAAAATGGAAGATGTAAGAATGAAAATTTTGTGAATTCAAGGAATTAAAAAATATTTATATACTTCATTTGCAGAAAGCAACCCCTGAACTTGCAAACAGCTGATATATGATGCAAATGCTCAATCGACTTTTAAGGAATGCTCATGCAATCTGCCTGATAAAAATAACTAATTGCCCAAATTATATTCTTGCCTCTTTGCATGAATACCCTTATTATTTGCAGTGGGATTTTTTTCTGTACAAATAAAAACAGTAGAATTGTTACTCGCTCTCTACTGTGTGCAGAATAGTAAAGCTACAAGAAAAGGGGAATCGAAATTTTTGTTAAAATTTAAGGCTAAAATTAAAGAGCATGACGTGTTGAAGACCATTTGCCTTAAAAGGATACAATACAAAGATTCACTTAGGTTTTTTGTACTATGTATATTCACAAGCATTTCATGGGTTTTTTATATGTTTATTTGTATGCATTTTAAGGGATAAAGAATTATTTTTGTATTCATTTCCCAAAAGTTTAATATTTTAAAAAGGTATGAGTTTATTCGTATTACACACATTATTTTTAACACATCTTAGTTTTGATATAAAATATAAACCAAATTGTGTTTTCTTTGGCCAAACATAAGCTTATGTATGGAGTTTTAAATATTTGGGTTGTAGTGGATGTAAGCGTATCCATGGGTGAATTCCAAAAATATTCAAAAGTGCAGATCTTGGATCCATTTCAATATGTCTACCAAAATGGAGTTATCTCAACTTGCAGTATAAAAGAGCTTGAATATATCTATGGAATTACATAATACATAGTTTTTTTTTTTGTTTGTTTAATAACTCATGAACTATATCATTGATTTAAATAAAATTTTCATTTTGAATTTAAAATTATTAAAAAGTGAAAATATCTTCTATCTACGATTTTAAACAATCGTTGAACATTTAACATGATATATCATAAATTGCTTTATTTTTCATTAGGATTCACTTTATTTGAATTGATATATAGGTAGTCAATACAATATATATGAACAAACTGAAGATCTCTTCGTGCTATAAAAAGAAGTCAGAAGTAAAGTCATACTTCTTAAATAAATGATTCGATACTTATCAAAGTCGACTTAGTCTAACGGTTAAAATTTTGTACGGTTTTTGCTAAATCAGAAACGATTAAGAAATAATTATTATTGAAAGAAGTAAATTATCGATATTATCATTCATTTTGTAAAAAACCACTACAACGATTTTTATTTCAAAGGCTGAGGTATAAAATAAAAAAGAGTAAAGTTTTTCAAAGTTGCTCTATTTGGTTTTCAGTAATATTTAAAAATAAAACAGAGTCCCTTAAATTTTTCGCGGCTATTTCATGATAAAATAAAATATGTTTTCATAGAAGTGGGGTTAGAAGAGTATAAAAGTTATAATTAATCAAAGACACGCGGATTTTATGAGCATATTTCTAATCGCAAACACACAATAACTTTTTTTACACACAGCTATGTAGGTTATTTTTAAGGTTTCTACAGTAACATAACTTACATATGTAAATCGAGAATAATAAGAACGAATTAATGTCCTTAACGAACGAGATATTCATTCATTTCATGAAGCTCGGATAATTTTGTTTTTTTCCGGTGATTTCGGGCGATTTTAAAGAAGCTTCTTTAAAAGTCATTATTTTGGCATAAAGAGCAAGTTGTACAATTGTGCACGAATATTCGAGTGCAACTTCGCGGTAACTTAAAACTGGTACGTTTGCTTCAACAGTTCTGACAGTTGGATACTGGCATAAAGTTTACTTCATGCTTGAGCAATGCACTGAAAACAAAAGATGACTTACTTTCGAATTTGTATCCAATGGAGTTCGGTTACGTGTTAAGGGTATTATTCTGACTGGTCCAGCAGAGGAGAAAATATTTTAATGCCTCGAATCCCTTTGATTCCCTCACATTTAAGGGGATATAATAAGTTTATAATTCTGTACCAACGAGTTTTACTTTGACAAAAAACCAAGCAAAAGGTCCATCCTTTTAAATGTCCGTGATTATCTAATGCAGAACTGTTTTTCCGTAATATTTTGGTATTTTTAGGATAGGAAATCCATGCAATAGATTTATTCTACCTGATATCAGAAAACAACCGAAAATATTGAATTTATATAAGATTTAAAATAATTTTAATTTTGAATACATATGACAATACTTAAACAATAATACAATTATATACATTATTTTTTAATTTAAAACATATCGCGAGCAAGGCCGCGGAGGGTTGCTAGTAAAATATATATGGCTCACTAACGCCTGAACGGCTAGACCGAATGTAAAGAAATTTGGTATGAAAAAAGAATCAATTCATAAGAAATGATTTTTCATTTGAATAAAATTTTAAACGAGTGAACACCAACTCATGAAAGAACAGAAAAGGAGAGACAAACAAAACAAACAATGAAAAATGTTCCAAATGTGGAATTATGAACGGAGTTCACTAAATAATTCAAAAAAATGCTAAAAACTTATAAAAAAAACTGTTTAGCAAGGCAAAAATAATCGGCTATTTCGACCGAAGCCGAAGTCGATGCCGAAGGTCCAAATATCGGTCGATTATGCCGATTACCGAAGCCGAAGCCGAATAATCGGTCGGACACTAATATTAACGTTTACCGTTAAATTTAATTTCAAAAAGTTTATTCTAAATAAACAAAATTGTTGATACCCACATTGAACACTTTATTCAAAATAATAAGCATACCTTAATTATCAATAATTACGCAATTATGCATTTTTTAAAAATTATTTTTTAATTAAAAAATTTAAAAATAAAAAAAAAAAACAAAAAAGGTATCTAACTTAATTAAATGAGAATTCACATATGCAAGCAGCGCCGTAGCCAGGCTTGAATTTCCAACCAATTTTTACCGTTGCTAACTTTTTCATAAAAAAAGTAATTTAAACGCTTAAGTTTTATTCATAATTAAATTTTTTTTTTATTATTTATTAGAACAGCTAAAAGCTTATTTTTTTTTTAATCGAAGAAACGAAAGGTTATGCAAGCTTTGGATAGTCATTGACATATAGCTACGTCATAGTATCAATTTGCACAAATCAGTCTTCTGACTTTATTTTTGCACGAATTACTTAAATATATACAAGTATATTTGAAAAAAGTGAAAAAACTTAAAAAAAACGTATCCATAAAAATGTTGTTTTGTGATTTTCGTTTCGGAGGAAGTTCAAAGTACTTTCAGCATCAATATTTATTTTCGCTTCGGCACACAAATGTAAAATCAACAATTACTTTCCACCGCTGTATGTATGCATTTGATAGCAAATACAGTTTTTTTTAAAGAAATATAATTTTGCAGGTAATTTTGCCCTATTGTAAACTCTTTATATATCTTACAATTTTGTAGAAAGAACCCATCCAGCAAAATGAGTAGAAATTTACTAAAGAGTTCTAATGCTAATGCGAATCAGGCTAACAAGGACTAGTTTTGCGTCTGTGGAAATTTTTCTAAAACCGCAACAGACTATGAGTGCGCCAAGATTGTACACCGACTCGACGCCTAGGCGGTAGGACTTTGTTTTCATTGCTGTGGCCCATGCTGTCGAACCGTACATTATGATGGATCCCACTACGTTAAAGAGCAGTATCCTATGCGCCTATTTGATGCTGCATGAATGACAGTCGGGAGCCGATCATCACACCAAGGTATTTGATGAAGGGCTTCGATTCTATCACCGTTTCGCGAATACTGATGAAAGAGGTTTCCAGATTTTTCCTGCTACTACTATACTGCCTCGGCCTTGTATTCGGCTAGAGAAAACCCTACTGTTCTGAGCCAATAGTGGATAATGTCGGTCGTTACTGCACTGAAGGCTTCAACTTCCTCAAGGTGCTTTGCTGTCACCACAACCGCTAGGTCGTTGCAAAATTCATTGTACCTGACGTTCCACAAAAGAGGTCCCAAGACCGAATAGTTAGTTAGTTGTTAGTTGTTATTTACTGTTAGCTATAAAATAAAACGCAAAAATTATATTAATTTTTCAATGTAAGAATAGAAATAGGATTAAAAATTTTAAAAATAAAAATTTGGTTTTTTTATGTATTTTGTATTTGTCCTTGCTAAGGTCTGCCGTTTGGAATCTCAGTAAATACTTTTTCACTTCAACAGCTACACTACAACAGCATTTTAATCAATTTTAGCCTTATTTAATGTAAGGTTACAGTCAACGGCTTTAGAGTAGCCGAATCTGACGAAGCTTTATCTTACAAATCTTTCTGCATTTTATAAAAGTTTTATACAAGTAGTAATAAGTTTTAGTTTGGAACTGAATATATGTTATTTTATAGTAAAAAAAAAAATAAATTTTATATAATTTTTATCTATTTGTTATAATTACTTCAAGCTGGTTCTAGCTAGTCCTATAATAATATATTTTTGTATACAACAATGCATAATAAGACTAAACTATAAGTTTTTAAGTATATACTTTATTTAATAAGAGTAGAACGCCGATACTTGAGGTATTTATGTACAAAACTATAATTTTAAGTATTTATTTATAAAAGCGTTTGTTGAAGCTACATAAATTATTTACTACTTAACTAAAAAATTAAGCTATTAAATATATTTTTTTAAATCATGCACTAAATATAACGTAATCATTTCATTTAGAAATCATGTTTGAGTTTCCTCAAACATTCTTTAATTTAAACGTTTCGTAAATCTTCACGATTGTTTTTAGATATCTATTTTATGTTTTTAAATTTGTCATATACTATGCTATAATAATTTGTTTTAAAATTTTCACAATACACACACCCACACATACACACACACACACACACCTTTAGCAGCAGCAGCGTCAAATTTGACATCCTGTACAACAAAAATGCAACGCTGGTCAAGTACAACAACTAAGCTTAATAATTTAGCACTTTAAATAGGTGAACTTTTAACTGATATATAAAAAAAACTTAAAGCTATTACAAATAATTTTTAGCTCTTTTGTTTTTTTTAGTTAAAATTATTTATATCAAATATTTTTAAGTAAAATAAACCAGGTGAAAAAGGCTAACAATTTATTTCATAAAAATATTTATAAATATTGTATTGTACGCAGGTGCACAAATTTCATCCATTAAAAATTATGCGTTTCTTTAAAATTCATTTAAAATAATTTTATTATTAATCATTATGTTGTACAAAAAAACATGAGCAAAGTATAACATTGCTGAGGTAACGCGTTCATACATGCCACCCTGTAGAAATATCTTTGTTTCGATTTTATAAGTATTCTTTTTTATATACATTTTTTATTGTGTTTTTTTTGTAATGAATTTTTATGTTTTTGAATAATTTTTTGTTGATAAGTTGTTTAAATTAACCCCATAGGTACCACAATTCGGAGATACATACATAATATAATTCTACTTCCTCAATTAAAATTTCATAAAAATCTCTAAAATATGTGAAGCTATAACCATATCGGTGAAAAGTGTTCTTATTTAGAAACGTAAGATCTGAATCTTCAGTTCTCGTTTCAATTATCATTTATTATAATTTTTCATATTGTTTCATTAAGAATATATTTTTTACAACTACTTCAGCTATAGTCTTATGTAATATTTTTTAATTTGTTCTAATATTTTTTGATATTTTATTGTTAAATAAGGTTAAAGTTATTACTTTGAAAATTTTTTAATTGTTAACTTTACTCTTGTTTTATCAAAGGATTCATATTTTTTTTTAATTTTAAACCACCCTAAGTTTTTTCTCTTAAGCTTAACATATTATTTTTAAGTCTGTCACTTTTATATTCCCTTGCATGTGGCAACGCTGCGCATGCATGCGTTATTGCTGTGTTATAGCAATGCATTTGGGAATGTTTTTTGACATCTGATATGTTTATATTTAAGTAGCTTTTCATTCAACAGCTTTTCGATCTACTAAATTTATTACTAAACAGAAGCAAGTTGAAATTTGAAAAAAATATGATTTATCATAATTATTTGAAGTGTCCACTCATACGTAATCAATAAAAACTTCATATTCTATACTATTATTTATATCATTAACTTAAATCTTAATACATAAAATACATTCAATCTTAAATGCAGTGAAATAACGTTTAAGCAGTAGAAAAAGGTTACAAGTCGAAACAATTTCCTTGATTAAATCATTGGAAAAATCAAAACCAGTGCCCATTATATAGCATTATACCAAAGTAATCATAATAAAGGATCATATATCACTAATAACACCATACTTTTCCTTAAATACCCATCACAACATTACTATTATATCATACCCAGCATGCCAAAGCCTTCATAACGTACTCAATAGACTAAAGTCATGATGAAAAGCCATTCGTATCTTATCAATCATACCGCAGTCCATGACATCACATCATTTCCATCATACCAAAGCCATTATTAAAATATTAAAATCCAATCATAACATAACCATTATTCCATTCCCATTTTATCATTCCAAATCATACAAAACACATCATATAATATTGACTTTAGTATATCCATCACAACAAACCCAATATATCATATCCATCAAAACACAACCATCTTACTTAGTGTACTAAGGCGGCCATTATATCTCGTGGTCAGGTTACGTCCGGCTTTTAAGCTCGCGCCTCTGCTCCATGAGGGACTTCTCCTCTATATTATGCCAAGGCGGGACTAGGGCTTTCTCGGCCTGGCCAATCCATTGGAGGCATGGTCTTCCTCTTCGTCATCGACCCTAGGTTTTGCCTCAAACACCTTCTTCGCTGGAGCTTCTTCATCCATACGAAAGACATGACCCAGCCAGCTGAGTTGTTAGTCGCTGAGTGGTTAGAGCTCGTACAGCTCACGGTTCATTCGAATTCGATAGTCGTCGCCAACTTGAACACACACAGAAAAATCACCACATAAAAACCTAGTAATGTAGAACAAAGATAAGAAGATGTCACTATGTTTTTTACCCAAGAAGATATTCTTCTGAAAGTTATTGGCTAGTCTTCTTAAATTAATTTTAGAAGAAATTTCATTCCGCTACTAGATTTTCTTCTTGATTTTTTCAGAAGGAATCTCATGAAGCTACAAAGTTTTCTACATGATTTTGTTTTCTTCTCAATATGGAATATATAATAAAGAAATAACGAATACGCGAAGTGTTAGCGTCATCGAGGATTTGATAAAAGTCTTGAAAAACGATACGCGAAGTGTTGGCGTCATCTAGGACTTGATAAATGTCTTGAAAATATGGATTTTTAAAGAAATTAAGAAGATAAATATCTAATGAAATAAATTTTTGTTGAAAGAATATTTCTTCTCAAAAAATACCTCTCCTCTTTTGTCTTTCATACTCCTTAATTAACTAATGTGGTACTTGTGTTAGTTTTTTTGATCGAGAGAGGGCTCTATAACCAACTGCTTATGACTGTTTGCAGCGCTGCCACAGTTTTATTTTTATGCTGTAACATGAAAGCCGTGAAGCCACGCTTTCTTATTTGCAGACAGCATATTCTTTATTTTACCCTCGTTCACCGTCAAACCCACTTTGGCTGTTTCCTTTTATTGGAGGAAGAACGAATGCAGCAATTACAGCTGCGGTCAAAAAAATAGTAGTGATAATAAAAAATTAAACAAAAATAGAAAAATAACAAAAAATATGGTAATTAACTTCGCAGTCTATATAAATTGTAATTTTTTCTTATAATTAATACTTAGTTGTATGTTTTTTGTTAGCAATTACTGCTTTACAACGACGAGGCATTGAGTTCACAAGATCCTGAGATGTCTTGATAGGTATGGCATAAAAATTGGCTCAACCTATTCCCAAAGCTGATGTTTGTTTGAAGGTTAAGAGTCAGCAAAGCCTCTTATCAACATCACACCACAAATTTTCAATCGGATTTAGATACGATGACTTATCGGGCCACTCCAAGAGCGCGCTACGATTGTCCAAGAACTTCTTCTTCGCAAGTTTACTCGAATGTTTCGGGTCATTATCTTGTTGACAAACCCAATTTAGCTGCATATCCTCTTGGGCATACGGAAACATATTTTTCTTTAATATTTTGAAGTAAAGATGTTGATCCATTCAATATATTGAACCAACACTATAGAAAAAAACGCATGTTCAAACCATGATACTGCAACCAACGTGTTGAATGGATTTTGTGGTATACTTCGAGTTTTGCTGACTACTTGGAGGATGTCGAACATATTGACGAGTCCCTTTACCACCGTACATTACAAAAAGGTTTTTCCATTTTTCATTTGACAGCGTTGAATGATCTCTTGTGAACTGAATCCTTTTTGGACATGCTTATTGGCTAAAAGAAGCACTTTCAGAGGACTAGCGCGCATAAATATTGATCCTTAAGAAGTCTACGTAAAGTAAGAAAACTTGTTTCCACATTAAGCTCTTTTTTATTTGTACTGCAGAGTCAAATGGATTGGCCATATAGTACTGTACCATTCGTTTGATCAATTTTGCCGTCATAACTGCCTTGTTTCCAGGTGTCTTTTATTTTTAGGTGTATTTTAAAGCATTGCAAATCGTGGTAGAAGAACATTTGAGGAGATTTTAAACCTCTTTGTATGTTTTGCCCTCGGAAATGATTTTTTTTATGAATGCTGCTTTTCAGCAGAACAATGCTTTCCTGATCCAATTTCTGGAAACAAAAGGCACAATACATTTTTTTTTTTTATACTAGCTAATGGAAAATAGCTTAATACTTACTTTTTTATGTATTTATAGTATAATTTTGCGAAATTTTTCAATTCTTTTTATGTATTAATAAAACGCTACTATTTTTTTGATTGCACAAATTTGCTTCAATTCTCAATAAAAGTGAATTTACAAAAACAACAAAGAGTTGTTGTTTACAATATCAGGTTACCAGATTGTAAACTCGTCATATAACAGTATAAAACAGGCGTGGCGAGAAAAATGGATTGTTTAAAAAAGAATATGCTTGATCACTTTTCATATTTCGCACTACTATTATTTTGACCGCAACTGTACATGTCTCTTGCTTTGAGCGATAATATCATTACCATTAGGAAACGCTAGGAGCTGGACACCTTTGTAGAATATGCTGCCATTGCGATGTACACCTGCCTTTCAAGGGATGGGATCCCCTCCATTAAATTAAATTAATTGAAGAGATCGCGATTACTTTTTCTGTTCTGTTTTCATACCTGTGCGTACATTCTTCTCATTGTAATTTCATGTTATCGCATGCGAAGACTGTGATATTGATCCCACGAAATGCGCGCACACCCAGGACGCTTGAAGCGTGTTTTCCTTTGATTAAAACATGGTCAATATTGTTTTGTTATTTTGATCCGCGGATAGCCAGGTGACATTCTGCTTACTACTTACTACCATGTTTTGCGCTGCGGGCAAGTCGATAAGTCTTAGACAGTTATTCGAAGTGGTCTCGTGGAGGCTGAACTTACCGATAGTGGAGTCAAAGATGCCTTCTTTCCGACCTTGGCGTTGTAATTGCCAAGGACTATTTTCACGTCATACACTGAGAAAAAAACACATACCTTGCTCCGGTAAAAAATTTCTCTATTTTTGATAATAGCAATTTTCTCTTTTTCAAATAAAATTTTCTTCAATTAGAATAAATTTTCTCATTTTCGTAGAAATATTTCTTTACTTCTAGGAAATGGAAACATTTCAATGTCTCTAATAATGATAAGTATTTTTCTCGCACAAAAATTTCTCATTTATAGAGAAATTTTATTGAAAATGAAAAACTTTTCTTGTATTTTGATAAAAAATTCACTATGAGAAGTATTTTCTTCAATAAAAACAAATATTTTCTCAAAAAAAAAAAAATTTTTCTCTAAAAACGATATATTTTTCTATTTCATGGAAGCTTTTTATCATTTTTAGAGAATTTTTAGTATCGCAATTAGAGAATAGCATTCTCTGGAGCAAAGTCTATACCATTTTTCTCTATATATGATGCCTTTTTTATCATATTCCGAGACACTTTTTTCTGAGTGTGAGCTGGACAGTAATCATACACGTCCAACACTTCGTTTACAGATGAGAACCGGGAAAAAAGTGCCGTAGTTTCCGACTTACGACGAATTCTCATACAAATTCACGCTTCTCTACATGGCAGCTGAAGTAGATATCGCAGCCTCATGGAGCAGGCTTGTCCTTTTCATTCCATCTCCTGAATACCGGTGATATTTGCCTTCATTTTTACAGAGGCTTCCGCCAATTGGACAGTGGCACCTTCTCTTTTAAGAATCTGGACGTTTCAGGTGCATATTCGTAAATCATTGTTCATTTTTCGTGTGCAGTGGTCGTCAACGTAGCACGGGTTCATATCCTTCTCTTTTAAGAATCTGGACGTTTCAGGTGCATATTCGTAAATCATTGTTCATTTTTCGTGTGCAGTGGTCGGCAACGTAGCACGGTTTGAATGTGGTAGGTTTCAAATTCTGAACTATATGTACATTCCATTTTTTTAGTCTTGGAGAGACCCCTTAAGTTAAGAGCCCAGAGGACATACGAAGTTTCGGACACGGAGCTTATAAGCCGGCTCCAACTCGCCTTGACAATGCCAGTTGCGGGCTTTGTGGATTAATCGTTCAAGATGCAGCCCTTGTCCGACACTACGCCCTTCCACACCATAGCTGATCACCCACTACTTGTCCGAGACCACTTAGACGCGTCTAAGCTCTTTAACTAGGGGCCGTCCACTATCCGCAATATGTTATTTTTTTTTTTTTTTTAGCTTTGAAATAAGTTTTTTTTTTTAGCTTTGAACAAAGGGTTCAGGTGTCAAACCTATTCAGTCAAGTCTGCCTTGGTTCGGAAATATGGTGATAGATAAGTAGGAGAGAAAGGGAAATCAAGAGAAACAAGTGAAGAGTGTTGTATGTGTGGCGGAGTGCTATATCAACGTGCGAATTTAAATCTGAGGCAAATGTTATGCCTTTACCTCAGTCAATTCGAGTTATTAAGCAATCTCATTCCACAAACATCTCTACCATCAACTACAACTTTTAAAGTCGTATATATTTATGAATTATTAATTCCAGTTGATTAGAAATGAGGAAAGAATTAAAGAAAGGTTAAAGCGTAGGACCATGGCTAGACCGGGATTCGAACCCGGAACCTCTGGGTTGGCAGTCAAGCACGCTAACCACTCGAGTACCGAGGCCCTTCATTGAGTTATATAAAGTGTAAAATGGATTCCGTTTTGATTCCCGCACCAAGATCTTGTTTAAAGAAGTTAAAGTTTTGTGATTTCTGGCCTTTAATCTGACCTAATAATAATAATCCTTTCTAGATTTCGTCATTTTTCTTGCCGATACTTTCAGAATATTTTTATCACTATTATATTAACCCTCATCGGTTCCTCCAGAACTAAATCGAATTGGTTTTTTTTTATGCGTGCACTTACACAAATTTTTCACACCTGTATAAAAATGCACTAAAAAAAACTAACAATTTTTGTTATTTTTTTTTGTTCATTTTGCTATTTATTGAAAAAAATGGAATGCGTGTCCAAAACTCTAAAAATTGTGTAGTAAAAATGGCAATCTTTTTGCCATCTTTTGGTGAGATATTTCGATTCTATGACCAAAATAAATCTACTTTGGTGACATTCAGACCATTTCATCTAACCGTTTTTATATAATTAAATATTTATGAAAGAAATTGTATGTGCGCACATATAAAGAACTGATTAGGGTTAAAGCAAAAAGCCTGCAGTTATTTCTACTGGTTCAGATGTTTCTATTTTTCCGCCACTGACCGGAATTTCAAGCTTTTCTTGATTATTTAATTGAAGAATTTTTTATAGTTAAGATTTTGAAATTATTTTTAAACTATTTTTCCTTCGTCCTTCACTCTATATGGCTTATTTAAACGTAATATATTTTACAACTTGCTTCTGTTTAGCTGAAATTCAGTTCAAAATTTATGTTAAACACATCATAAAATTCTATTACTTTAACTGCAAAAATGTATTTTAAACGCTTTACTTGATATGCTTGTTTTCTGAATTTATACATTCGCTTTTTTTTTTGTTTTTTTTTGTGATTTTTTTACGCATTTTAATGCAGAGAAATGTTTTGTTATTTTTGTTTTAGGTGTAGTTGCTGTTGATTTTTTTTTTTTTTTTTTTGAAAAGGAGCGGAAGAATAAAAGAAATGCTTTGTTAACATTATTTTAGAGACGCAATGCAGCATGTCGCATTTTCTGTTTTTATTGTTGATTTATGAACAACAACAAATGCTTTTGTTACTTATTTGCTATGGTAGGGTCAAAAACCCGCCTAAAACTATGCAATGCTTATAACCTGCTTTAAATATGCTTATTGTGTTGAAATATTTAAAATATCTATACAAATAAATATATAACTAGAATTTTTAAGTGTCTTGCTGCATGTGCAACATGTTGCTGCATTTAACTATCTGTGAATGTGCTCTTTGAATTTTATTAAAATTACTTACAGTTATATTTATAAAATAAACTATACGCTTACATACAACCATTGATACTGCTTTTTTTACCGAAACAATTACTAAAGTTCAAAATTGCATAAGATTGAACATAAAAATGCATATTTTAACCAACCAACACCACCAACCCAAAATAAAATGAAATATATAAAAATATCATAAATTCGAGCACAAAATTTTTTGCTAAAGTTACAATCAAGATCAGATTTTTTCCCCATTTGAAAATGAAAAATTATGAAAAAAGTAAAGAACAATTTGCCAAATCCTACACCAAAATAATCGAACTCAAACTTAGTTGCGCATAAAAAAATTCGACAAAAAAATATTTAGTAGTTATATAGTTGATTACAAATGAATGAATTGTTTTTCAAAATCATTTTGACTAAAATGCATTCTCATTAACATCGGCAGGAGTACAGCGTGCAGTTGACATTCCGTGAACAATGGACGGATGAACGTCTTAAGTTTGATGATATACAAGGTGAGTTTGGTGTGAGTAGGTTTTTGCATTTTGAGAGGAGATAATTTGGAATTTTCATCAAAAGGTCGCCTCAAATACCTGACCTTAACTGAGGCAAATCGCGTCTGGATGCCTGATCTATTCTTCTCTAATGAAAAAGAAGGACATTTTCACAATATCATCATGCCAAATGTTTACATACGTATCTTTCCGAATGGGTCAGTGCTGTACAGTATTCGTATCTCATTAACACTGGCCTGTCCCATGAATCTGAAGTTGTATCCACTGGATAGACAGATATGCTCACTGCGTATGGCCAGTTGTAAGTATTGATGTTACTTAACAAGTTTTTTAGAGACGCTTTAATTGTTTTCAGTGTAGAATCTTTTTAACAAAGATCTAAAATAAACTTTTTTCTTTCTAATAGATGGCTGGACTACAAATGATCTGGTCTTCCTTTGGAAAGAAGGCGATCCAGTACAAGTGGTTAAAAACTTACACCTACCTCGCTTTACACTGGAAAAATTCTTAACTGACTACTGTAATAGTAAAACCAATACTGGTACGTAAAGAACTAGTTTAGGTTTTAGTTGTAGTTCAAGTGCGTTTAATTAATTTTAGTTGTTTCCATATCCAAAACCTTTGGAGCATTATTTTACTGCTATTTTTTAATGCTTCACTTCCAAATTTATTTGTTTAATCTTTTTTAATAAAAATTATCTTTTTTTTTCAATCAATCTGTTAAGTCTGTTTCATTAAAATATTATTTTTTTTTATATATTCGGAACTTTTGTCTTATATTATTTTTCTTATAAGCAGTTATAAAAAGTTGCTTATAGATACGTACCAATCTTTTCATAAGAATAAAATTTCTCATTCATAGCTAATCATTTCCTTTAGTTTTGAAACCAAGTCGCATGCTAGGCCTTACGCATTGTTAACTTTTGAAATGTAACCAAGTTAATAGCAGCTAAATTGCAGATATTTATTACTCTTATTTTGAATATATATGAAGATAGTATTTTATTGTTTAAATATGTTATTTAATAAATAGCTTATTTATTATTTTTGTACTTGAAGTTTTTGCTTTTACCTTCAATACCTTTGTCATATTTTTGAATGCATATAAATATGTTATATTATGTTTAATTTGATCCATATGCTATTTTTTAAGCTTTCACATCTAGGCTTTGTTTGAAATTTAACACTGTTTTTGGTTTGATTTTGTTAACCTTTAATGTCGGCATAAATATCGCACAAATATAGAGAAGTCTAAGTTTTTAGATTGCCAACATTTCAAAAAGAATGTGTTGTTCCCCTCGCAGAGTCTGCAGACATCTGGTCAACAGGACCTACATGATTTATGCCGACTCCGAATGGCTAAAGTTCATGTTCTCAAGAAGCTTTACACGGCATTATTTACTCTCTGAGGTTTGCCATTGTCTGCAGAGAGGTGGTGACCGATCTGAAAATTTTTTATTGAAAAAACTTTTCGCTGCGACTGGGGATCGAACTCGGTCTCCGAGCATGCTAAGCCGCACACTTAACCTGCATGACACGGTCACTTGCCTCTCTTCATTATACATAATTTGTCGAGTGACACATTGAAATATCTCTTCCCTGAAATCTGGGACCAAGCACCTCTATCGCTGCTTTTCTATTTTCTAGTTTGGACAGGTATGAATTATGTATGTATGATTATGTATGATTATGTATGTATGGCTACAATTTCTCTACATTTGTCTGTTAGGTTAAACTACCTTGTAACATTTCGAAAAATGTAGGATTGGTAACATTCTGTTCAACAGATGAATGTAGTCATTGAAGAACACATGGAAGAAAAAAATTGTATTGAGGAATTCGTCGACGAATAAGGACGATGAACTCGGGCAAATTGTTGCTATTGGGGAAATGTGAAAAGATAAGTATGTACATATTTAGAAAACTCAATTATTAGAATACATTAAAGAACCCAAACCACAAATAAATTAAACGATATAAAAGTTAAAAATCTTTATGAAAAAATATATTTTCAAACTTGTCAAATAATTGTTCATAAAAAAGATGGCACACAAATGCAATACAGAAATTGTAAAAAATTTATTACTGTCTAGTTTTCTTTTAACATATGGGCATTTCCATAGTCGCGAACGCGACATTCGTACGCCTTTGAGGAGCAAAATAATAAAGAAAACTCAAAACAAATTTTCTTTTTTTTCAAGTTTTAGATAGCATTTTATTTGCACTATATTTAGAAAAAAAAGTTAGGTTCTCTAGATTTTATGTTTCCAAAATATTAGCAATAAACATGGCATCGCAAACGCGACAAAAAATGGAACTCGTTTTCGACTGCATCTAGAAAAATGCAGATATCTGCGAAACGCAACATAATATTTTACAGCGGTTAATTGTAAATTAAAACAGATTAATGTGGCTTTCAAGAAATAGTTGTCACTTTGAAATATTTCCATTAGCTTTTTTTTATTGAGCTTAAGCCTGATCGCGAACGCGACATCTAGCACGCGACATTTTTTCTCAGCACGTTTTTTATAAGAATTAGTTAAAGTAATTTCATCTAAATATTGCATTACCTACCAAAAACATCGTATATATTATTTGGGAGTTTTATTTTAGTAATATTAATAAAAAAAAAAAATACATATGAGACTTGTGAGAAAAATTATGATATATTGTTTTAACCCCACCCGTACTACAGATGTTGTTATTTACTTTATGACGAGGTTTTTTACGCCCATAAGGAGGCGTGGCAGATATATAAAAGTGCATACATTATCCTGCAGTATCACAATCTAAGTTGACTTAACCATGTATGTCCCTGCTTTTGTATGCCCCCTGTCTGTTGACATGATTACAGCCGTTATTATTATGTTATCGTAATGAAATTCGATATTTAAGTTTATATCGTAAAAATAAAGATCATGTTCGAAAATAAGCCAAATAGGATGAAAACCACGTATACCTCCCATACAAATTGACGTTCTCAAAATGGAAAATTTCTTAAAAATCTATTAAAAATCAATCCAATGACTTGAGAATTAGCTCATGAGCTTTAATTATAACTATTAACACTTAATAAAAAATTCAGCAAAATCGAATGAAACCTTTCCATAGTTCCCATACAAAGTATATTTAAAAAAACGGCGCATGATCGCGAACGCGACACACTTTCATAATCAATATTAAATGTTTAGTATGATTTTTACCTGCAGTAACTTTTTTTTTATAGTGAGGCGACCAAATGTGATTTAAGTTACAATTTTCAGACACTTGCTTAAAACGATCACGAAGTTCTGATAACAAATGATGATTTAGGTACAAGAACGCGACATTCGAATAGTAATTAAAACAATATAAAAAATATTCCGTAAATCGTGCTTTGTTTGGTATTTTTTTATTTTTTATTTTTTATTTGTAGTTTATAGATGGATTTTATAGGAAGTGTGCAAACAAAACGTTAATAAATAAACCAAAAATACTAAAGAGAAAAAGTCCTTAAAAGCAGCTAAAAGCAAGAAAAACATATTTCTCAGATATCAGGCCAATTTTCTCAGAATAAAAACTGAAATAAGTTCTTATTGCAGTAAATTCTAAAATTCAAGCATTTTTTTTAAATAACAACAAAAAAAATATTTGTTTATTTAATATTTTTTTTTTGGTCCTGGTAGACTTTTCTATGGAAATGCCCATATACATTAGACCGGATCGAAATTTAGATTCCGCCGGTCGGGGTCTCAAAAGTTAAAGGAACTCATTAAAATGATTTCTGCATACTTTTTTTTCAAATCGCAGAAAAACCGCCGAAACAATTTTGATTCTCCTGAAGCTCCTTTTTGGTAAAAAAAACATGTGTTTTGCTTGTAACTTTTTATTTTTCACAGAACGTAACCCAAATCTTCTTAAATGTTAAATTTCTTACTCATACTAACATTTTGACATAAAAAAATTGTTAAAATTTTGTTTCATTATAACTCTTATTGACCATCAAAAACTGAATTTTTTGCTATTTTTAAAAAGGCATTTTTTTAAAACCACTGTAAAAACTCATTTTTTATTATATTAACGCGGAATTGTTATTGTTGGAAAGGTATTTAGTTCTTCTTTCTTTCTGTGTATCGCTTTAATCAAAGCTGTGTGCGAAAGTTGACAGAATGTGAGAAATCGACTTTTGAAATCTGATAAAATGAAACATTTCTTATTCATACAAACAATTAATTTAATTTGTTCACTGCTTTATCGTCCAGGTTTCGATAATTTTTTTTCTTTAATGACATAGCTTTGATAAAAACGATACACAGAACGAAAGAAGAACTTAATACCTTTCTTACAATAACAATTCCACGTAAATCTAATAAAAAATGTGTCTATTACAGCGGTTTTAAAAAATTGCCTTCTTAAAAATAGCAAAAAATTCAATTTTTGATGTTCAATAAGAGTTATAATGAAACAAAATTTTAACAATTTTTTTATGTCAAAATGTTAGCATGAGTAAGAAATTTAACATTAAAGAAGATTTAGGTATGCGTTCTGTGCAAAATAAAAAGTTATAAGCAAAAAACATGTTTTTTTTACTAAAAAGGACCTTCAGGAGAATCAAAATTGCTTCGGCGGTTTTTCTCCGATTTGAAAAAAAAGTATGCAAAAATCATTTTCATGAGTTCCTCTAACTTTTGAGACCCCGACCGGTTGAAATTTTTTGTATCCATATAAGAATGATCCGGTCTAATATACATAGTTGAAAATAAGCTATTTTAATATTTCAAAATGTTTCAAAAGTTTTTAAAATGTTCAAATTATAAATTGTTATGTGCTTCAATAAATATGCGCTTTCAATAAATATTGTTATGTCCTTTGGCGCTATGCGCCAAAATCAAAAATAAAATTCTGTACATGGCATCTCACTATTTTTGTTTCATACATTTACACGAGAATCGCAAAAAAAATTTTTATGTGTACGTTTGTTTTTAAAAAAAAGTTTTAAAGTTTTTCTCACTTTTTTTCAAATATAGTCGCATATATTGAACTATATCTTGTATACTACTTATTCAATTTTTACAATCAACTCTACCAAATTAAGCCCAATAAAGTTTTCTTAATGTTTGTTGTACCAATTACCAATTACCGTTTGGTTATTCCATTACAGGCTTAGAATCTAAAATTTTGACACCCCATTAGAAAAAAATCTCTATTAAACATCAATAATATGACGAGATAACAAATTTACAATTTTTGTTAATTTATGATGAAGTGTCACAGCCCTTGGTTAGAAGTGAGAAAAAAAACCAATTTTACACTTCTTTCATAGTATTTTGTTCTTTTAAGTGCTATCTCAATTTGTACCCCAAATTTTTGAGAACATTTTGAAAGTTGCTTACTTTCTTCACGCAAAGATTAATTCAACTTAATTTGACTGATGAAGTTTGTGTAGGGTGAAAAGTGATCACATTTTGTTTTTAATATTTTTGATTTTTTAACTCATCTTTGGATTTGTAGATAATTATTTCTCAGTTAACTTACATTTCAGCTTCCAAGAAACTATTGCAAGGATCACTTTCATTCCAAACTCATTTGGAGCACTTTAGAGGTTCGCGTCCATTGAAATAGCATCGATCATGCTGACTTAGCTTCGACAAGGCATTTCAATGTTGCTTTTAGTAGCACCCTAGTTAGGACCCACTCTCCAATAAATAGCCTCGTTCTTACATGTTATATATAAATTAGTTAAATGCTGTCTTATAATTAGTGTCCGACCGAATATTCGGTTTCGGTTTCGGTTTCGGCCAGTTTCGGCCCTTTTAATCAGTTTCGGCTATTCGGCATCAATATGGCCGAAACCGAAACCGAAACCGAAACCGAATATTTGATCGGACACTACTAATTCGGTTCTTACATATGTATATTTCAATGGTAGATGTGAGTTCGCTTTCATCAAAATTTTTAATGGTGTTAAGTAGAACAAAAACGTGAAATTCAGTCATTTGATTGACCGTGTGAGTTGAGTCCAGCACACAACGATAAATGTAGTTTTTTTTTAGATTCTAATATTAAGTTATTAACTTTAAATACTAAAAAGTTCCTTAAAGTGGTATTAAAATTATCTCCATATTTATTATTTTAAAGTTGAACATTAATATTCAAACGGTCATATTCATAAAAATATCTTGAAATAGATTTAAAGTGCTCAATAGTCAAAAAGCTTTTTAGAGATAAAATGTTTTTTAAAATTTTGTTATTCATAAAAATATTGTCTCAGCTTATTTGTTAAAATAGGAACACTCTCAATTTGAAATGGGAACAGTGTAAAGAATAGTTCGTGAATTTGATAAATTCAATAATTTTTTGTTTATTTGTCACAATTTTATCAATACTTTGACATGCAAACAGTCAAAAAATTGTTTATTCTATGTTCTTCTGTGAAAAAATTGTCACTTATAATTTTTATTTTCAATATTTTGAAATGTTTTGCCATGTTTTCATATTTTTTGAAAGAGTTTGAAGTATTTTTGACAATATTTGTGCTCACATTAGAGTACAAATTTTAAAAAGTCTTTATCAAGGGTTTATTGAAGGTTACTCATTTAAGAAGCCTTTATAAGAGATTTCGTTATTCGTTTTATTTCGTCGTTATTGGACGTTTATGGATACTGTTTTTGAATTTTTTTTTTTGTAAAGGCTTCATAAGAGGTTCGTAAATTTTTATGAATAAAGCCAAAAGAATATTTATCGTATATAAACGTTATTTTAATCTGTTTCAATTGTTATGTTTTTGAAAGCTTTTAACTAAAAAATTAAAAAATTAATTGTTTTTAAAACAATTTTCATATAGACATTCAGTTTCGGTTTCGGTTTCGGTTTCGGCCGAATATTACAAAAATGGCCGAAATTCGGTTTCGGTTTCGGTTTCGGCCAAAATTTTGGTTTCGGTCGGACACTACTTATAATATGTTAACACCGAAGCTTAAAAACGTTTTATAGGAATTGTGTTTTATCACAAAATATACTTGGGTAGTTCACGAACGAACTGCACTCAAAAAAAAAAACACATATCTTTCTCCGATAAAAAATTTCCCTATTTTCGATAATAGCAATTATCTCTTTTTCAAAAAAAATTTTTTGCGATTAGAATAAATTTACACATTTTCGAAAAAATATTTCTACACTTCTGGGAAATGGAAATATTTCCATGTCTCTAATAAGTATTTTCTTCCACAAAAAAAATTCTCATTTATAGAGAAAAATTTATTGAAAATAAAAAATTTTTAACAAAAAAAACCTACTTCAAAATCACTACAAAGTAAAAAATAATTTTAAATTACTTTTCCTATTGATCGTGGTAAAATCTGATAATTTATTTATATACATTATTAAATTGGAAATCTTATAATTTAAATTTTTCTTGATTTGTTTCATTTTTATCATAAATAATTAATTTTTTTATGATAATAAAAGCTTCAAAGTCGGCGCTAATAAAATCTTTTTTTTGGGAAGCTGCACATTAGCATATTCAATGTCAGTTTTCAATCTCACTCAAACAGTAGATTAAAAATGTTTATGTATGCAAAGCTTTTAAAATTACTTTTAAAATAAATTTAATAAAAAACAGTTGAAGTTAGGGCAGGGATGGCAAAAATATTATGATTTAATGACAAAGATTTGCGCTTAATTTATACTTATTAGCGATTTAATGATATATTCTTTTATAAACGGGAACCTCCGCGTTGATATTTTCTATATGTGGACAAAAAATTACGGCAATCGGGCTAGTACTTTAATAGTAATCGATGTACATTAGAGTGTATCGAAAATCTGACCCCCAATTCCGGTACCAAAATTAAATAGTACATGGAAAATCCTTTCGATTGGTGTACTTTTTATACCCTAAACCTGAAAGGTCAGGGTATATTAACTTTGTGCAAACGTTTGTAACACATAGAACGAAGCGAGTCCGGTATAGAAAAGTATATATATTCTTGATCAGCGTCACCATGTGAGTCGAGCTATCCAGTAGCGTAGCAAGGGGAAGCGGGGGGGGCGGTCCGCCCCGGGTACACGCTAAAATGGGGTGCAAAATTTGAAAAAATAACTTTTCAACACACAATTTTTGATTTTTTTAATTATAAGAACACTTTAATGACTGCGGTTTTATTTTTTGAATATAAAGAGGGTGCAAAAGTGAATGCAAATATTGTTACCTTCCGTTTTATTAAAACTTTAACTTTATATGACATTTTTTTCAATATAAACAAACGCTCTTACTAAAACCTAACTCAATTCGGAATTCAATTTGTCATTGGTTAGGGGTGAAATTGCCAAACAAATCCAATTAAAATTTTCATAACAGTAAGATGGAGTACAAAAAGAAAAATGTTAAAACTTTTTTTTTATCTTCTTATATATAAAAATCTCGTGTCACGGTGTTAGTGTTTGAACTCCTCCGAAACGGCTGGACCGATTTTCATGAAATTTTTTTTGTATATTTGGTAGTTATGAGAATAGGTTTTAAAGTATTTTTCACGCTCCTACCCACGAGGGGCGTGGCAATTTTTCAAGAACACAAATTTTCGGCTTTATTTTCATCTATAAATCACACATCAATGAAACTTGGTATAAACTGACAATTGAGTCTTGACCTTCGACTGTCAAATTTGAGCGATTTTTAGAAAGGGTGGCATGGTACCGCCCATAAAATTAAATTTTTTATATCGCATAGATTTGGAACTAAATGTCGTATGACAATGAAACTCAGTATGAAGTAACAAATTGGCCAGGTCTTTCAATTATAAAATAGACACGGGCATTGGAAAACGGGGCGTGGTTCCACCCATACAATTAACATTTTCGATACAGAAAAGCTATAGAAGTAAAAGCTGCAGAACATTTAAACTCAGAATGGAGTTACTATTTGGTGGTGTCCTGCTTTTATAACGGGCATTGTACAATGGGAATGTATCCGCCAATATAAGACACATTTTTTTTAAATTGAATCTCTTTGGAAATATTAGTCAAGATATTCAAGAAACTCGGTTTGGAGTAACAATTTGGTGATATTCTACTACTCGGAAGTGTGTGGCTTAGCATGCTCGGAGCCCGGGTTCGATCCCCAGCCGCGGCGAAAAAAGTTTTTAAATAAAAATTTTTCTGATCGGTCACAACTTCTCTGCAGACAATGGCAAACCTCAGAGAGTAAATAATGCCATGTAAAGCTTCTTGAGAACATGAACTTTAGCCGTTCGGAGTCGGCATAAAGCATGTAGGTCCAGTTCTCGGTCAATTGTGTGCAAACATTTAATAACACACACAACACAATTGACCATTAGAAGCTCGGTCAAAGTCCTTTCAAGGGCTGAAATGGCCAATTTGTTTTTTTTTGTTTTTTTTTTAACAAGGGGTGTAATTTTAACAATTTTAACAATTGTGTAAAGACAATTTGTTTATATTTAATAGCTTTGGAAATAATGGTCACAGAATATTGAAACTCAGAGTGGAGTTACTATTTGTTGATGGCCTTCTATTGGAAAACTAGACAGACATTGCACAAAGACGGCAGCAACGCGCTGGGTACCAGCTAGTATTCCATAAAATTTTATAAAAAATCGATTGTTTGCTTCTTATATTCAGGTTAAGAAGTTTTCAAACTTACTGGCATAGTATACATTTCTATTACCTTTATTTTCGCAGATCTGCATGATTTTCAGAGTATGATGAATGGAGGCGTCAGTGATTTTGTAAGCAATACATTTCTCCAGAACTTTTCAGAAAAACGTGCTCATGTCATAAATGTCAAGAATAAAAATATACTCTATGATTTTGTGATTACTAACTTCTGAGACTATACATCATAAAACAAACCTTATTTGCAGCTCTTTATCTCTGCTAGTACATTATTATTAATAGTCATATGTTTTTGGATATCCTGTTACATGAAAAATTTTAAAAATCAATACTCAACTAATTACATGCTTAAAAAATTTCTAAAAAAATTAAATTAATTTTAATGCATTAAATTTTTTATTTAAATTAAATAAATGGCGTTTTAAAACAATTTTAAGACGTCCTGACTTCTTTTTTATTTTATTTTGAAAATGTCTATTAAAAGCTCAAGATGGTTTTCTGACTCCTTAACTTTACTAAAATAATTATAATTATGATTAAATCAACCAACAAAAACTGTCAAAAATACATTTTTTAACAGAAGGTGCACAGTTCCTTGAAAAGTATTATAATTATTTAAATTAAATTTTGTTCTCAGTCACCGAATGGGAAGCATGAAGAGATTTCTTATACTTGTCACCTTGTCCAGCCAGGGCAAGTTTGCTTTGGGAATTATGTTCATAATGAGTATGAAACAAATTTCTGATAACAATTTGATATCACTGTAATATAGTGATACTGTGATATTAAAAGTCGAGGATAGGGCACTCAAATCTTACAGATCTCAGTTTTGTCTATCAAAGTCGAAGCTGAGATCAATACATAAAACTATACAGATGTTGATAAAATTATGGAAAAAAGTTTATAAATGAATTTTAATATTTTATTTTAATTTTCACTTAACTTTTGTATAGAAGACATGGATTGATTTCGAAAAAATATTTAAATTTATAGTAATTCAGGGTTGCTGTGGGAAAATTTGCCAACGTTTTACTTCCAGGTCCTGTTTTTTCTTCAATTATGCACAATTTTTCGTTAAATTTTCACAATTTTCTATAAAAAACTAGCTTAAGTTTTTATAACTTCATAAAGTCAGTTCTCCAATTTTTTAAAACTGATAGTAAATTTACTGATAGTAAATTGTTCTCGCATAACTTTTAAGCCCGGTTGAAATATCCATGGTTGAAATATCCATATCAATATCCCCAGCCGTGGCGAAAAGTTTTTTCAATAAAAAATTTTTCTGATCATGAAAAGCTTCTTGAGAACATGAGCCGTTCGGAGTCGGCATAAAACATGTAGGTCCAGTTCTCGGTCAATTGTGTGCAAAAATTTAATAACACACACAACACAATCGATCCTAAGAAGCTCGGTCAAAGTCCTTTCAAGGGCTGAAATGGCCAATTTGTTTTTTTTTTTAAATATCCATGGATACCATAGTTTTGCTTTTTTTTCAAATCTTTTTTAAAATATGTCATTTTTGTAGAGGTTGATTCAAAATATGTAGTCAGATTCATCGACAATTATTGTAAAATTAAATACGGAAATAGTGAAACATTTTATTCAAAATAGATCTTTGGGGATTTACGCACTGTTGCAAATCCAAATTTTGCATAAATAAAACTTTTTTGAAAAATTCCTTGATTGCGGAAAATTCTGCTTTAAAAAATGTATTTATAATATTTACACTTTTACAAACAAATCATTACAGTTAACTATTATTTTAAAAAAATTATATTAATTTCGTAGTACTTTTAAACATTACTCTTTTGAGATTTACTATAACCTCTTAAGGGGTGCACAATTTAGTTTCCGCCCCGGGTGCCACCAACCCTAGCTACGCCACTGGAGCTATCCATGTCCGTCCGTCCGTCTGTGTGTTGTCCGTATACACAGGATAAGAAGAAGGAGTTGAGATAATTGGATGAAACTTGGTACACATGGTCACATGCACCCAAGGATTTGCACTATTGAATATTTTTGGAATCCGCCCACGGACACGCCTACCTCCCGTACAACGCGAAAATTGAAAACTGCATAACTCAGCTTATAATTAGCCTACAACAATAAAATTTGGTATGTATGTGTTCTATATTAACACAAAGATGTCTTTGAAAAATGGACGTCATCCGCTTACGGAAACGCCCACCTCCCATACAACCCAAAAATTGAAAACGCAATAAATAAGCCTCTGTTTAACCTACAGAGCTAAAGTTTGGCACATGTGTTTGTTATGACAAAACAAAGATGGTTTTGAAAAGTGGACATCATCCGCTCACGGACACGCTTACCTCCCATACAACGCGAAAATTGAAAACTGCATAACTCAGCTCATAATAAGCTTACAACAATAAAATTTGATATGTATGTGTTTTATACAAACAAAAAGATTTCTTCGAAAAATGGACGTCATCCGCTCACGGACACGCCCACCTCCCATACAACCCAAAAATTGAAAACGCAATAAATAAGCCTCTGTTTAACCTACAGAGCTAAAATTTGGCACGTATCTTTTTTATGACAAGACAAAGATGGTTTTGAAAAATGGACGTCATCCACCTACGGACACGCCTTTTTCCCATACAACCCAAAAAGTTTTAAACTCAATAAATACGGTTATGTTTGTCATAGAGAAATTCAATTTCGTATGCATGTATTTTATACCAAAACTAAGGTGTGTTCAAAAATTGGAAGTAATCCGTCCATGAACACGCCCACTTCCCATAGCGAAAGCACAATAAAGGCATTAACTGTGAGCTACAGGAATAAAACTTGGTATGTGTAAATTTTTCATCAATATTTAAATGCATTTAAAATATAGGCTTCATCCGCCCTTGGAGACGCCCATTTACAATAAAAATTTTTTGTTTTTGAAAAGTGGGTTTAGGGTATTTCATAGTCGGCCTAGACCGACTTTAGACTTTCTTTACTTGTTTTTTATTTGAACCAATTTTGGCGTCCGCCGAAATGCATTTTTTTGCATTTTTTATCAACTTTTGTACTGGAGACCCATTCGTGGATGATTTAAAAAGAAAATCAAGCTTATCAATCAATTCCTTTCATATAAAATCACAGAACTGCCAAATTTCATTCCTGTTGACAAATCCTCTGACGAGATAAAACAGTTTTTCCAACGTGAATCTACTTGTTATTTAATATTTGATATGTTTTTATTTTTTCTATGAAAGTATTTTTAAACTTTTAGCAAGTCTTAGCATATTAAGCTTGTCACAGAGGCTTCAGTGGCTGCTGCTTCTGCAGAACGAAGAAAAAGAATAATGTTTTCTATGTTGGAGGGCCGTTCAAAAAGGCCGAAATTCGAAACAAAACGGGATTTTTAGTCCTTTACAGGATCTAAAAAAAATTGTAGTTATTATTTGGTTAACTGTAATAGTTTAAAAAATACGTTACTTTTGCATTAAGCAATAAAAAAAAAACAGAAGTTAAAAAATACTTTCATACAATAAATAAAAACATATCAAATAAAAAATAACAAGAGATTCACTTTGAAAAAAACTGTTATATCTCGTCAGATCATTTGTCAACAGAGATGAAAATTTGCAGTTCTTTGTTTTTATATGAAAGGAATTGATTGATAAGTTTGATTTTCGTTTTAAATCAACCATTAATGGGTCTCCATTACAAAACTTGATAAAAAATGCATTTCGGGGGATGCCGAAATTGGTTCAAATAAAAATAAAGTACACCAATCGAAAGGATTTTCCATGTACTATTTAATTTTGGTACCGGAATTGGGGGTCAGATTTTTCCCATACAAGTCGATACACTCTAATGTACATACATTCACAAAAAAAAAAAAAAAAACAACAGAGAAACCAACCAGCTTGAGAATCTCCTCCTTTTTGAAGTCGGTTAATAAATAATTTTTCCTATATTTTGATAACAAATTCACTATGAGAAGTATTTTCTTCAATAAAAACCAATCTTTTCACAAAAATGAAAAGTATTTTTCTCTAAAAACGATATATTTTTATATGTTTCTTTTTTTCAAAGAAGCTTTTTCATCGGTTTTGGAGAATTTTTAAGATCACATTTAGAGAAAAGCATTCTCTGTTGCAAAAACTATACCATATTCCGATAAACTTTTTTCTGAGTGTAGTTTAATTCTGCCCAAAAATATAAAAAACCATTTAATGGATGTTAGAAGATTTTGCTCTGTACGTTTTTTAAATTCTCTATGCTTTGTTTTGTAATAATACTCATGTCTCTTTTTAATTACGTGTTTGTGTGCGTAATTTAAACGTATTACATTTACACTTACCCAGCGGTTAAAATATGCCTGAATCAATACATTCTCTCAGGCCTGAGGGGTAATGGTAAGGCCTGAGTATTTAACACACCTCTTGATTTCCTTTTCTCATATAAATGTCATACTTACAGAATACCTGCTATATTATAGCGTTAACTCAGGCCTGAATATCCCTAAGGTTGCGGTTATAGTGAATGCGATTCAGACAGGCAGGCAGGCAGGCTGAAATCTGTGTGAAAAAAAGAGATGCAAATAGCTATCTCTATCGCTTGTTCACATTGCCTGTCTGCCTGCCTGTCTGACTCGGCGTTCACTATAATCGCAACCTAAGATATGTCTGCCTGTCTGAATCGCGTTCACTATAAACGCAACCTTAGTCTTCGCTACTGTATTGAAATCTTGTGAAAGATATAACGAGTTAACGAACTAAAACACTTAACGAACTTATTACATGAACGAGTGCACGAAACGAACTTAATGAACAAATGAACTAAATTAACTAAAAGAACTTTATGAAACAACTTGTACATTAAACACAACTGAACTAAATAGACCGATCTTTGTAATGAACTAGAATGCCCAAGTCTATCATAAAAAGCGACTGCTTACATAGCCTTTTTCACTTTTTAGATTGACGTTGTTGCTTTAACTTCATCTAAATTTTTTTCATATTTCAAAATCCATTTCATGCATATTTAAGCTCAAGCCGCCAAACAAAAAAATTTTAAGAAACTTGTTGTAAAATGGCTATGCAACGGGCGCTTGCAAGACATTTTTACCATTCAGAGGCTGAACAGCTTAAAAATGAGTGTGTTTTTTCTTGTTAGCCAGCTGCACGAACGGCTTGAGTTGAATAATTTTATTTTTACTCGGGAGAGATCTAATTATTATCCTCGGACTGCATTTCCTTCTGAATGGGAAGATTCTTTATTCCATTTTGGCTGAAATATTTAATTTCATAGAAAGAGTGTGGGTGGCTGCTCTTGAGAATGCTGTTTGTTGCAGGGACCGTAATAATTATGAGCAATATCGAAAAAATTAAGAAATTATGATTATTTTATGATTTTTATTTTTTTGCTCCGATATAAAAATCGTTTTCTGATTTTTATTTTTTACTCAAGCATAAAAATCATTTTTGATTTTTATTTTTTTTACTCAAACATAAAAATCATTTTTGATTTTAATTTTTTTCCTCAAACAAAAAAATCATTTTTGATTTTTATTTTTTTTTACTTAAGCAAAAAAATCATTTTTGATTTTTATTTTTTTTACTCAAGCAAAAAAATCATTTTTGATTTTTATCTTTTTAACTCAAACAAAAAAATCATTTTTGATTTATATTTTTTTTGCTCAAGCAAAAAAATCATTTTTGATTTTTATTTTTGAGACAAAAAATAAAAATCGAAAAATGATTTTTATGGGTTTCTTTGATATTTTTTTTTTTGGTCAGAAATAGAAAGAATTTTTGATTTGTATTATTTCTCTAAATAAATTTAAAGACTTAAGGATTTTTGTTTTTTCTCGTAAATTGAAAATAGATTTCAAGAGCTTTCTTCTTGTTAGACATTCTTAATAGTTATGTTTTTTTCAAAACTTGAAAAGAAACTATGATGATATTAAATTTGATATATATATTGTTGAGAATTTTTAAAATGACAGGCATTAATTTTTAAGAATAAAAATTTGTCCATTTGTTCGTTGCTCTTCAGTGTATTATAAATATACTTATATACATAAATTATATTTAAAGGTGAAAATGGCAGAGATTTACCTTTGCGTTCAAATTAAAAATTGGCGAATTATTTGTCTTAAGTGCGATTTGGCATACATTATTTTGATTGGATTTTTAATAATTAATCGACCTATTCGACCTATTGAACAAAATAAATAAAAATCAAAATAATTTTTATTTCTGAGCCAAAAAAATAAAAATCAATAATAATTTTTATTTCAGAGCAAAATAAATGAAAATTGAAAATAATTTTTATGTCTGAGCAAAAAAATAAAATTCAAAAATACTCTTTATTTCTGAGCAAAATAAATAAAAATCAAAAATAATTTTTAATTCTGAGCAAAAAAAATAAAAATCAAAAATAATTTTTATTCCTGAACAAAAAAATAAAAATCAGTATATAATAATTATTTTTAATTTTTATGCTTAACGCTTAAAAAATTAAAATCATTATTTATTCTAAGAGGCAAAACAAATTCCAACATTTCGGTATACTCAAAAGTTTTTTCCGACGCTTAGAACATGCTGATTTTTTTTCATTAAAATTTGAAAAATAATCATTATTTTCGGTCCCTGGTTTGTTGACGTACCCATTGAGCTAAATATTTTTGGCTATGCTAAAGATGTTGCTTGCCCTGACTGAGGTTTGAGCAAGGAATCATTAGTGCAAAAATCGGACGCATTAACCGCTACATCAGCTACAAGCCCCCCACTCCCCACCAAAAAACAAAATTCCTGGTTGCGACCCTGTTGCCACCCTTCATTTTCTATGATTTTTCTATGTTTTGGAGATTCGGTGTAAGTATGCTATTACCTACAAAAAGGTGCTTCGTCACAATCTTTACGAATCACCTCAACGAAGATTTGCCTTCCTATGGATCAGCTTTTACGAGTTCTTCTGAAGTTCGAGGGAAAATATTTTAAACCCATTTTATAAGTTTCTTAGTAGTGATATTGAGGTGGAAACCTCTAATAATCTCAAAAATGGAACATGTTGGAAGTACAGTTTCTTTGTAATCTATACTATTATATAAAAATGAAACTCCAAGATTCGCTTTTTTCATGTATGTAATTCAGGATCTCCGGAACCACTGTACTGATTTGAATGAAATTTTCACTAATCGAACAATAAATTATTCAAGACGGTCTTTGTATACTCAGAATTTTAAGTTATAAAAAAGCTAAAAAGTTATAGGCCAATAATCTTACTTAAGTCAATATTTTTCATCAAATTAATCGCTTATTTTCCATATGCTGCCTACACCTTAACAGTTAGGTGGGTATGATGTATGAGCAAATGAAAGATCTTGCCGTTTCCAACAAAAAAGTCAGTGGTGACATGTATCTCAGATCAATAGTTTTTCCGTAAAATTGATATTTTAGTTAAAAATTTATTAATTTTCCTACAAATTTCTTGCAAGCAGGTAGATTGTTGATAGCTTCGATGGCTATCGTTGTTTGCAGCGCACACATTGTTGTTTTCGCTGCAAAATGCTGCAACATGCTTCGTGCAGAAATTTAAGCCAAGTCGATGAACGAGAAAAGTTTTTTCCGACGCTTAGAACATGCTGATTTTTTTTCATTAAAATTTGAAAAATAATCATTATTTTCGGTCCCTGGTTTGTTGACGTACCCATTGAGCTAAATATTTTTGGCTATGCTAAAGATGTTGCTTGCCCTGACTGAGGTTTGAGCAAGGAATCATTAGTGCAAAAATCGGACGCATTAACCGCTACATCAGCTACAAGCCCCCCACTCCCCACCAAAAAACAAAATTCCTGGTTGCGACCCTGTTGCCACCCTTCATTTTCTATGATTTTTCTATGTTTTGGAGATTCGGTGTAAGTATGCTATTACCTACAAAAAGGTGCTTCGTCACAATCTTTACGAATCACCTCAACGAAGATTTGCCTTCCTATGGATCAGCTTTTACGAGTTCTTCTGAAGTTCGAGGGAAAATATTTTAAACCCATTTTATAAGTTTCTTAGTAGTGATATTGAGGTGGAAACCTCTAATAATCTCAAAAATGGAACATGTTGGAAGTACAGTTTCTTTGTAATCTATACTATTATATAAAAATGAAACTCCAAGATTCGCTTTTTTCATGTATGTAATTCAGGATCTCCGGAACCACTGTACTGATTTGAATGAAATTTTCACTAATCGAACAATAAATTATTCAAGACGGTCTTTGTATACTCAGAATTTTAAGTTATAAAAAAGCTAAAAAGTTATAGGCCAATAATCTTACTTAAGTCAATATTTTTCATCAAATTAATCGCTTATTTTTCATATGCTGCCTACACCTTAACAGTTAGGTGGGTATGATGTATGAGCAAATGAAAGATCTTGCCGTTTCCAACAAAAAAGTCAGTGGTGACATGTATCTCAGATCAATAGTTTTTCCGTAAAATTGATATTTTAGTTAAAAATTTATTAATTTTCCTACAAATTTCTTGCAAGCAGGTAGATTGTTGATAGCTTCGATGGCTATCGTTGTTTGCAGCGCACACATTGTTGTTTTCGCTGCAAAATGCTGCAACATGCTTCGTGCAGAAATTTAAGCCAAGTCGATGAACGAGAAGGAGACAATTTAGTTGCGACTGCGAAATCGACTGGTTATGTTGTGTAGATTTGCGGCTGCGCGCTGTTGTAAAAATAAATAGAGCAACATGGTTATGTGTTAAACATTAATATTTGCTTTATTTAGGTATTTGCATTTGTGTCTTCGCTTTATTTTTGTCAATTGGAATTTCTTATTTTAGAAATTCTTATGAGTTTTTCGTTTGTTGCTGTCACAACGTAATCATTAAGGGTATTCCTGCAACTGGGCAAAACCCTTATAAGCGGTATAAACCGTATAAGTTTATTCTCCTTATAAATGAACTGTCAAAGTTTGTATGAAGAAGCTTTTGCACAAACCAGATATCTTTGCTCAACGATTTAGCTGGGCAAACGAACAGGCAAACTTATAACATCAATCAGCTGATTTATTTTATTAAAGCAAAAGAAAAAATTAAAAGCAGGAGAAGATATAGTCAAAATTGTAAAATTAATTAAATAAAATGGAAGATGTAAGAATGAAAATTTTGTGAATTCAAGGAATTAAAAAATATTTATATACTTCATTTGCAGAAAGCAACCCCTGAACTTGCAAACAGCTGATATATGATGCAAATGCTCAATCGACTTTTAAGGAATGCTCATGCAATCTGCCTGATAAAAATAACTAATTGCCCAAATTATATTCTTGCCTCTTTGCATGAATACCCTTATTATTTGCAGTGGGATTTTTTTCTGTACAAATAAAAACAGTAGAATTGTTACTCGCTCTCTACTGTGTGCAGAATAGTAAAGCTACAAGAAAAGGGGAATCGAAATTTTTGTTAAAATTTAAGGCTAAAATTAAAGAGCATGACGTGTTGAAGACCATTTGCCTTAAAAGGATACAATACAAAGATTCACTTAGGTTTTTTGTACTATGTATATTCACAAGCATTTCATGGGTTTTTTATATGTTTATTTGTATGCATTTTAAGGGATAAAGAATTATTTTTGTATTCATTTCCCAAAAGTTTAATATTTTAAAAAGGTATGAGTTTATTCGTATTACACACATTATTTTTAACACATCTTAGTTTTGATATAAAATATAAACCAAATTGTGTTTTCTTTGGCCAAACATAAGCTTATGTATGGAGTTTTAAATATTTGGGTTGTAGTGGATGTAAGCGTATCCATGGGTGAATTCCAAAAATATTCAAAAGTGCAGATCTTGGATCCATTTCAATATGTCTACCAAAATGGAGTTATCTCAACTTGCAGTATAAAAGAGCTTGAATATATCTATGGAATTACATAATACATAGTTTTTTTTTTTGTTTGTTTAATAACTCATGAACTATATCATTGATTTAAATAAAATTTTCATTTTGAATTTAAAATTATTAAAAAGTGAAAATATCTTCTATCTACGATTTTAAACAATCGTTGAACATTTAACATGATATATCATAAATTGCTTTATTTTTCATTAGGATTCACTTTATTTGAATTGATATATAGGTAGTCAATACAATATATATGAACAAACTGAAGATCTCTTCGTGCTATAAAAAGAAGTCAGAAGTAAAGTCATACTTCTTAAATAAATGATTCGATACTTATCAAAGTCGACTTAGTCTAACGGTTAAAATTTTGTACGGTTTTTGCTAAATCAGAAACGATTAAGAAATAATTATTATTGAAAGAAGTAAATTATCGATATTATCATTCATTTTGTAAAAAACCACTACAACGATTTTTATTTCAAAGGCTGAGGTATAAAATAAAAAAGAGTAAAGTTTTTCAAAGTTGCTCTATTTGGTTTTCAGTAATATTTAAAAATAAAACAGAGTCCCTTAAATTTTTCGCGGCTATTTCATGATAAAATAAAATATGTTTTCATAGAAGTGGGGTTAGAAGAGTATAAAAGTTATAATTAATCAAAGACACGCGGATTTTATGAGCATATTTCTAATCGCAAACACACAATAACTTTTTTTACACACAGCTATGTAGGTTATTTTTAAGGTTTCTACAGTAACATAACTTACATATGTAAATCGAGAATAATAAGAACGAATTAATGTCCTTAACGAACGAGATATTCATTCATTTCATGAAGCTCGGATAATTTTGTTTTTTTCCGGTGATTTCGGGCGATTTTAAAGAAGCTTCTTTAAAAGTCATTATTTTGGCATAAAGAGCAAGTTGTACAATTGTGCACGAATATTCGAGTGCAACTTCGCGGTAACTTAAAACTGGTACGTTTGCTTCAACAGTTCTGACAGTTGGATACTGGCATAAAGTTTACTTCATGCTTGAGCAATGCACTGAAAACAAAAGATGACTTACTTTCGAATTTGTATCCAATGGAGTTCGGTTACGTGTTAAGGGTATTATTCTGACTGGTCCAGCAGAGGAGAAAATATTTTAATGCCTCGAATCCCTTTGATTCCCTCACATTTAAGGGGATATAATAAGTTTATAATTCTGTACCAACGAGTTTTACTTTGACAAAAAACCAAGCAAAAGGTCCATCCTTTTAAATGTCCGTGATTATCTAATGCAGAACTGTTTTTCCGTAATATTTTGGTATTTTTAGGATAGGAAATCCATGCAATAGATTTATTCTACCTGATATCAGAAAACAACCGAAAATATTGAATTTATATAAGATTTAAAATAATTTTAATTTTGAATACATATGACAATACTTAAACAATAATACAATTATATACATTATTTTTTAATTTAAAACATATCGCGAGCAAGGCCGCGGAGGGTTGCTAGTATTTTATATATTTTAAATTTTATGTTTTTTTTTTGTGTTATGAATTTTTTTTAATTTTCATATAAGCATGTATAAGCAATTTCATTGAATAATTTTAAGTTTGTTTCATAAAGTCATCAATTTATTTTGTTCCGCAAATTAAATTTATTTTATTTATTTATTCCTTTATAAACCTATTTAGCTGCTTTTAACAACTTAGATTAGTACATTACATACTTGCTCCATAATAACAGAATTTTCAGCTTATTAATATAAAATTTAAATATAAATAATAATTTTCAACACCATCAAGAAGCAAAATAATATTCAGCAGATTGCAAAACAACACAAATTGCTGAAATCAATTTGCCAGATGCATTTGTGAGATGACATAATCTAATTAAATAAGTGAAAACTTTTTCCCTCATATATATTATTTATTTATAAGAAATATATAGAACAACATTTAATTGAAGTACGAATAATATTAAAATAACAAAAATAAAGTGAAATTGAATATGAGAATAAATAATGAACAACTTTGTCTTGAAGAGTATGGAACGCCATGGGCAAAAAGTTAATGGAAATGAAAATGACGATGTTGCCACTCATTTCCATTAATTGTTTTGTTGCCAAACCGAGAAATGATGTTGATTCTACTTGCCTATGAAGAGCAAACTACTTTATTATTAATTTCTTTTAATTTTGGATTTTCTCTATTCTCTATATTTATAATTTATCTATTATCTTGAAATATTTTGAGTTTTATTCGATTACTAACTGTTGTGTCCTTTACGTTTTGCTTGATTTTGAAATGTTTTTTTTTTTTTAAGTCTCCTGAAGGGGCTTCAGTTGAAATTGATTATCATTATTATTGTTGTTATTATTATTATAATTATTATTATTTTTTTATTATTATTATTATTATTATTATTATTATTATTATTATTATTATTATTATTATTATTATTATTATTATTATTATTATTATTATTATTATTATTATTATTATTATTATTATTATTATTATTATTATTATTATTATTATTATTATTATTATAATTATTATTATTATTATGATTATTATTATTATTATCATTATGATTTGTTTGAACTTTTTGTATACTCATAGGTGAATACAGTTGCCTCAAAGTCGATCTACTATTCAAGCGAGAATTCTCATATTACTTAATCCAAATTTATATCCCATGCTGTATGTTGGTCATTGTCTCATGGGTGTCATTCTGGCTTGATCAAGGAGCGGTTCCAGCGCGTGTGTCATTGGGTAAGTAATGGCCAGACAGCACGAACTACACTACATGAAAGAAATATGAAGTAGCTGAATAAGCTAAAAAAAGTATTTGTGCACAAGTATATATTCGTTCCTTAAATTATATATGGGTTGTATTCAATCTAACAAATTTTGTCTGCTCTTTGAAAAGTGTCCTTGGTGGTCGATTTTTTTCTCAGTATCCTTCATAAAACCTTCTGTTTGGCATTTCAATTTGAACCGTTCAATTCAACTACGAGCTTTGAAAGAGCCTTATTCTAAAAAACTACGTTCCTGCGTAAAATACTTTGTAACGTTAGCGTCACTGTGCGTTCATTTTTAGTATTTATTATTTAGTTGAAGTCAAATTTTCTACTTTCGTCTTTATAAAGTATTTTTTGGGAAAGTTTTACTCTTTAACTTCAGTATGAAGAAAAGTTCTGCCGAAAGTTATAGAGAAGTCGCTTGCACGGCTCAAAAGTGGTCATTTTAACTGCAAAGACAAAAAGTTTGAGAACACTGATTCATTAGCAGCTTCAACATAACGAATGAATCACAGCATCTATCTGCAGAACAATATTAATGTATTGGAACCATACACTGAAAGAAAAATGGGGTTAATGCGATATGCCGAAAATAAAAAACATAATTCTTCTAGTTAAATTCACAGTCAATTATATATATATATCAGCGTTTTTTTTACTGAAATTATTAGAAATCTCGTTCAAGATATTTAATATAAAAAGCGTTAATTTAAAAATATTTTTTAGGAAGAAGATAATTTCATTTATTTTTAGACTCATATTTTTAGACCAATATTCGGTCCAAAAGGACATCAAAAATTTGAATTTTTCAGCCGCTTTGTTTTTTGAAAAAATTATTTAATCCTGATTAAACTACACATCCTGCAGTATTGTTTTTTTTTTTAAATTCTAGCAGGCTAATTTTTAAATGTTTTATCAAAATTATCGCATTTGCACTCTAACCTGTTTATGCATAGGTTTTTAGGGTCACTGATTTCGAATAAATAAGAAATTAACAATGACGGTCCGCCATATTGAATTCAGTATTATCTACGAAACAGCTTTTTCGAAACAACAAATTTCGTCAGTATCAACAGTCATCTCGTGTGAAAAGTAAAAAAAATGCTTAACATATTTTTAAATACATTTAATACTTTTAACCAATTTTAATCAAATGTATTGGTCTTGCAAGACTTTGCGAGGCCTCTGCAATCCCTTATCATTGCCTGGTACGGCGTTAGTTTTTATAAGTTAATTGCACAATAGCACTGAAATAAAGAAGCACTCATAGAGATATTGCACAATATCGCTATAATAAAGAGGCATTCATTTTAATAAATAATTAATTAATAAAGTCGTAACCTATGTGCAGAGATCATCAATTCCCCAACGCTTGAAATAGGCACAATATTAAGGCATCAATATTGAACATCTTGTTTTGGATAACTCTGCAACACTTATTGCAAAACTAATTACAGCTGATTTGCAAAAGAACTTACTTACTTACTTAGATGGCGCTTACAACCGTTGGCCGATTTTGGCCTGGTCTAAGAATTTGCGCCAGCCTTTTTGGCGTGCGCTTGCTGGCGCCAGTTGGAAACTCCAAGCGTTGTCAGGTTATCCAATGCCTGATCTTTCCAACGGAGATGCGGTTTTCCTCCTCTGCGTTGGCCACAGCTGGGTACCGAATCCAATATCTTTTTCGCTGGAGCTTCATCGTCGATTCTCTCGACATGACCTATCCAGCGAAGCCGCTCTATTTTAATACGCTTGACTATATCGATGTCGGCATAAAGCTCATACAGCTGGTGGTTCCATTGTATTTGGTACTCGCCATTGACGCAGATTGGACCATAGATCTTGCGAAGGATTTTTCTCTCGAACGCTCCCGAAGTCCTTTCATCAGAGCTGCTCAACGTCCAGGTTTGTGATGCGTATAGTAGAACGGGCATGATTATTGACGTATAGAGCATCAGTTTTATTCGTCAAGAGAGAGCTCTGCTTCTCAATTGCCTACTGAGCCCAAAGTAACACTTGTTGGCAAGAGTTATCCTTCGTTTAATCTCTATACTGATATCGATGGAGGAGTTAATGCTAGATCCCAGCTAAACAAAGTCCTTCGCTACCTCAAAGGAGGTGTTGCCAACAGTGACGTGGTTTCCAAGACGCTGGGACTGTTTGTTTGTTGACACAAGATACTTCGTTTTATCTGCGTTCACTGCAAGACCCATTCGACTCGACTCTTTTTCTAGCCTGGAGAATGCTGCACTGACTTCGCGCATATGTTAGCCAATGATGTCAATATCATCAGCATACGCCAGCAGCATAACACTCTTATAGAAAATTGTGCCGCTGCACATAGGGGTATTTGGCTCGAAAAACCGCTCAAAAATATTTGTTCGTCCTAAGTAAATGATACTTGTCTAAATGAACTTTAAAAGGGCTATAAAGCTTGTTTCGACCAAATAAAGGTGTAAATAAAGTTTCTTAAGGAGGGACATAACATTCGCGGCAGAGAAAACAAACCTTTTTTTGAAAAATTCATAACTCAGTCAAAAACAAACATTTTCCAAATTTTTTTTTTATTATTGTAGAGAATTGAACAAATTACAAAAAAAAGAAACAGTTTCGATAGTATCGTAGGTGTAGACGTAGAATTCCGTTTAAGTTGTAACCTCTTGTACTTTATCTTTTTGGTCCGATAGTTTTGTTCATTTTGCACGTATTTTTATTGATCTTCCAAAAATTAAAAAATAAATGAATAACACTCAATTATGGACTACTTATCTAGGCCAAACAAAGAAAAAGTTAAAAGTAAGTATGATTAAATGAGCAAGCAAAAAGAAACAAGCAAAATTTCAAATTTTTTCGATCATTTTGTTAAGTTTGACAGGTTGAGTTCATTGACTTAGTTGAAAAGAAGGCGAAGCAAATGCACTTTCCATTGGTGCCACTTTCGTCTCTGCCAGATATATAGTTTGCGAGCTACAGTCAGTTTAGCTACTTATTTCAAAATAAAATTAAGACTTCGATTTTTAAAAAATCGTATGGTTACTATATTCCCCGCTGAGCACATGTCCTTTCCTCTCGTCTCTGTCTGATATTTAGTTTGCTAGCTACACTTTCTGTTCGATGCATAGTTTGCAAACTACACTAGCTAGTGCTAGTGGGATGTGGAATCCAAATTAATTTGTATTATAAGCAAAAATTAAAATTTTACGCCATCTATTGGGTAAAAGCATAAAAAGAAATATGATCCAACTCGTTTTTTTCATAAGAGTTAAATCTAACCGAATCACAGAACCATTTCGTTAAATTTGACAGATTGAGTTCATTGACTGAGTTTAAAAGAGGTTCATGACCTCTGGTTTCAAAATAGAGCACTTAGTATACTAGAACAGTACTGCATACATAAACCCAATGCGAACTAATGCTTACAATGCTGCCAAAGCGAACCAATCAGTTCGTGCAAAACCAAAGCATACAAGCATAAACAACGAAAGAAAAACAAGAAAGCAGCAGGCACATAAGCAGCTGATGATTGATTTTCTTATATAAAAACATGCAGTTTTCTTCTTATATTTTACTATTTTGTGACTTTAATATAATAGTGACAAAATCCAAAGTTAGATATTTATTCAGCGCAGGATATATCTGATATTTAAGTATATATATTATCTTTGAACGAAGAGTATTAAAGGCCGTAGGTATACCCCAAAGTATTCGCCAAAAACGTTGCCTAATGACCTTGAAAAAATCTGTTAAAATGACCCCATTCAAACCGCGCTGTAAGACGTAATTCTACGTCAAAAAATATTCAAAAAAATATATTTTTCACTCCAACATGATTTTGTAGAGCTCCAAACTGGCGGCAGAGAAAAAAACGGCGCCTCGCGGTTGCAGCGCTGGGAGTCGCAAAAATTGTCCGATCTGGAAAAAAAAGAACTTTTTTAAATTTTAAAAAAATTTGTTATCGTATGACAGGAGTGTATGACTTTTTTTACATTTTTTTCACTTTTTGGTGATGTTCCAAATTTGAAAGTGTGTTTTTCGAAAAAAATATTGACTTTAAAATTCATAAAAAATCGAAAAAAAATTAAAAAGCTCGTGTCATACGAAAGCGAATCAAGTTTAAAAAAAAACAAAAAAAAAATCGTAAAAAAAATGAACCCGCTAGTGCTGCAGCCAGTACGAAAAACAGGGTTTCGAGATAAACGCGTTCAAAGTTTATGAACAAAGAAAAATGCAAGGAAAAATAAAAATGCGCTCTCACCAATCCGGCTGTAACTTTTGAGCTCGTAAAAATTTTTCCATGAAATTTTTTTCTTTAAATTTTAAGAATATTTACTAAAATACAAAATTATAAAAAAAAACGACCAATGTCATGTCCCTTTTCTCTTTCATTTCAAATTTTCTCTTTCATCAAACTAGACACCTATCAGGGACAATAAAATCTGGGGGAGGGGGGCGGTTTCGGGCAGCATTTTTTTCGGATTTTGCTTTTTGACATCTTTCTTCATTAGCCTATACCAAAAATGTTACCCAATAACACCAAATAATGTAACAAAAGGTACATACTAAAAAAAAAAATATTAAAAAAAATTCCCATTTTCATACTTTCATAACAAATTATATATCTATATAAATAAATCTTCAATATCCATAAAAAATTTGTATTTTAAGGTACATACCTGCAGCAAAATCTTCCATAGCAACAAACTTATTTCACAATATTAATAACAAAAAATAAATATTTGTTTAGGTGTGATCTTTTTCACTCAAATTAACTCAATAACAATGCAAGCTTACGATCGATGACTTTCAACTGATGCTGCGACGAAGTGTGTGCATAAAAATTAAAAAAACAAACGGTAACTTATTAAATGAGTATTAACAAAAGCTAGAAAAGAATTTTACTTCTCAACTTTACATTTTGAGAAATTGATTAATGAGCGGTTTTTCGAGCCAAATACCCCTATGTGCGCTGCGTCTCAGGTCAGCAGCTCGGATGATCTTCTCCATTACTATATTAAAGAAGTCGCATGATAAGGAATCACCTTGTCTGAAACCTCGCTTGGTATCGAACGGAAGGGAGAGGTTCTTCCCAATTTTCACTGCGCTGCTGGTGTTGTACAGTGTCATCCTGCAAAGACGTATTAGCTGCGCAGGAATACCAAATTCAGACATGATGGAGTATAGGTGTCTCCTTATTGGACTGTCGAAGGCGCCTTTGAAATCGACAAAAAAATGGTGTGTGTCGATTTGTTTTTCGAGGGTCTTTTCTAAGATTTGTCGGAGGGTGAAGATCTGGTCGATGGTGGACTTTCCAGGTCAGAAGCCACACTGATAAGGTCCAATCAGTTGGTTAACGATGGGCTTTAGTCTTTCACACAATACGCTCAACAGGACCTTATATGCGATATTAAGAAGGCTAATCCCACGTTAGTTGGCGCAAATGGTGGGATCGCCTTTCTTGTGGATTGGGCAGAGCAAACTGAGGTTCCAATCATCTGGAATGCATTCTTCCGACCATATTCTGCATAGAAGTCTGTGAATGCATTTTAACAGAGCTTCGCCACCGGTCTTAAACAGCTCAGCTGGTAGGCCAGTTTTTAAGCCGAGCTATAGCTGTTAAGACCTCATTATAGTCGGGCAGCGGAACTTCAACGCTTTCATCCATAATTGGGGTTTCCGGGATATCATCTCCACTAGCGGGGTTGTTGTCAGCGTCGCCATTTAAAAGACTAGAGAAGTGTTCCCTCCATAACACCAGTGTACTCTGGATATCTGTCACTAGATTTCCATTCTCGTTCTTGCAGAAAGAAGCTTCGGTCTTAAAACCATCGGCCAGGCTTCTTATTTTTTCGAGTCCCAATTCAACCGCGTTTCAACCGACTGCAGGGTGGCTTTGTAGGCGGTGTCCTGCTCTGCAGTGGCGTCGCGACACTCCTGGTAGTGCCACTGGTTTCGGCGAGGACGATGGTAGCCTATCACCTCTTCGGCAGCCGTACGCATAGAGTGGGATATGTGCGTCCACTGTCCGCATATATCGTCGATTGGAGGAGTGCTTTCTTGAAGCAGAAATGAGAGTCAAGCGAAGGCTTCGGCCGTCCGTTTTGACTGCAGCTTTTCGACGTCTAGATTTCTTTGTGTAGGATTGCTAGCATTCTTAGCTGCGCACAGACGTGTGCGGATCTTGGCTGCGACAAGATAATGATCTGAGTCTATGTTAGCCCCACGGATCGTGTGTATGTCAAGTACACTGGAAGAGTGCCTTCCGTCAATCAAAACGTGATCAATTTGGTTGCATGTTTTTTGATCAGGGGACAACCAGGTGGCCTAATGAATATTGAGATGCTTGAATCTAGTGCTACTAACGACCATGTTTCGTGCTGCGGCGAAGTCAATCAACCTCATTCCGTTATCGGATGTGTTGTCGTGGAGGCTGAACTTTCCGACTGATGGACCAAATATGTTTTCGTTACCCACCTTGGCGTTGAAGTCACCAAGCACGATTTTAATGTCATGACGGGGGCAGCGCTCGTATGCGTCTTAAAGGCACTCGTAAAAACTTTCTTTGGTCTCGTCGTCTTTTTCTTCTGTCGGAGCGTGCGCACATATTAAGCTTATGTTAAAAAATTTAGCCTTGAAGCGGATTATGGCAAGTCGTTCGTTCACAGGAGTGAATCGCAGGACATGATGCCGTATTCTCTTGCCAACTACAAATCCGCATCCACACTCGTGCTTCTCCACATGGCCGCTGTAGTAGATATCACAGGATGCTTGCCGTAAGCAACCCTGTCCCTTCCATCGCATTTCTTGGATTGCAGTGATATCAGCATTATATCTTTCCAAGATATCAATCAGTTGGATAGAGGCACCATCCCAATTTAGGGTTCGGAAATTCCAGATGCATATCCGTAAATCATTATCAGTTTTTCGTTTGCGGTAGTCGTCATCAGATTTGGGGATCATTCTTTTATTAATTCTTGTAGTTTTCATTGAAATAGTTTTATTACATGGTGGGCTTCAAACCCAACGCCCAACCTTTGCTTGATGGCCAAAGGAAGCCCACCGCTCAGATTCGCCGCCAAAGTATATCGTGTAATAGTTTTTTGACGTTTCTAGGAGACACTACGCGGAGGTTTGAGTCGACTTGAGACGATTTCAACATGGATAATGCTGGCCTCACCAAGTTGAGGCAGTCAGACACGTTGCTATGTGAAGAAAGCCGCCTTATCTCCCTGTGGTATTACAGTTATTACTGATGGTATTACTGGTATTACTGTGTTAGGCAAAAAATTACTGTTTTTGATCAGGAACATTGCATGTTTGCGGTAGTCGTCATCAGATTTGGGGATCATTCTTTTATTAATTCTTGTACTTTTTATTGAAATAGTTTTATTACATGGTGGGCTTCAAACCCAACGCACAACCTTTGCTTGATGGCCAAAGGAAGCCCGCCGCTCAGATTTGCCACCAAAGTATATCGGGTGATAGTTTTTTGACGTTTCTAGGAGACACCACGCGGAGGTTTCAGTTGACTTGAGACGATTTCAACATGGATAATGCTGGCCTCGCCAAGTTGAGGCAGGCAGACACGTTGCCATGTGAAGATCGCCCCCTTATTTGCAAAAAAAATAAAAACAAAAAATCTAATCTTTATTCTAATCTGCCAATTAACATCTAAGCGATCTTCTATTGTGTGCCGTCTTGCGATGCCCGGATGTTTTTCCATGAATTGCAACATTGTACAATATTCTTAACTATTCTTGTGGTTACCCTTATATTATATAATATTTTGAATAGTTTTGAATTTTATAATGCGTCAAAATAAAAGTGCGAAATCAAATCTACAGCCAAAAAAAGTTGATACGATAAAAACTGATAAATATTCCGATTCATCGGTTTATAGAACAGCTTAATTCCGTTTGAGCAGAAACAACTATTTTCCGTTCGATGAGCGGAAACAAATCCGAATTCGACTAAAATGGAATTGTAGAACAGGGCTTTATACATTGATTTCAGTCTAAAATTGATCATATATTAAAATTGCGTCCACCATATTAAGTTTATCAACTTGAATTTTTAAAATCTGATTCCAAATTCGTAGTCAGCGACACCGAAAATCTGTAAATCTGTGCATACAAAGTTTCTAGGCCAAATTCGATCAAATTATAAAATTTCGTCCCCAATATTGAATTCGCCATAAATAAATCTCGTTACTGATTCATTATGTAGACTATGCCATGCGGATGAAGAAACCTCCAGACATATTCTCATTGAATGTCAAGCTCTTCCCCATATAAGGAAGAGAAACCTAGGCAGCAAAATAGGCACACCAAGACATGAAAAATACTGTAGGATATGAAGTTTAAGCATGATTGAATACTTTTTTCTCAAACAATAAAGCGGTTGAAAAATTAAAATATATCACGTTTTCTAGTTCCAAAAGGTTAAAATCGCATCATATTTTTCTCTCAGTAAGCAATTTAATTTTTGAAATTTATGGACTTCAATTAATCTAAATAACCTATAAATCTTAAGAAAATTTTTGAGATAAATCTCTATTGTGTTGAGAAGTTGTTAGACCACTGAATAAGTGAATTAAAATTTAACGAAAAAATTCTTAGTGAAACGAGCTGCATACCCTTAGCTTTATGCATACCATTTTGAGAATTTTCGCACCGAAAGCTCACATGCCGATCCATGAGATTTTAGTTATAAGGAAATGGCTTTTGATGCATCCCAGAAGGAAAGTGTGGAATGTACAGTTGCGGTCAAAATAATAGTAGTCCCAATTATGAAAAGTGATCAAGCACGTTATTTTGTACTCAAGCCTTTTTTACTCGCCACGGCTGTTTTATACCGTTATATGGTGAGTATACAATCTGGTGACCTGATCCTGTAAACGACAACTTTTTTGTTGTTTATGTAAATTCACTTTTATTGAGAATTGAAGCAAATTTGTGCGGTCAAAAAAATGGAAGTGTTTTATTAATACATACAAAGCATTCAAAAATTTCGCAAAATTATATTAGAAATACACAAAAAAAAAAAAAAATTAGTTTTGCGGTATTTTTCCAGAAATGGGAAGAAGAAAACATTATTCCATTGAAAAGTGGAAATTGATGAAAAAATTAATTTATGAGAGCAAAACATACAAAGAGGTTGTAAATCTGCTCAAATGTTCACCAACCACCATTTGCAATGCCATAAAATATAATAAAAAACCAGAGACAGTTGGACGCAAGAAAGTATGACGGTGAAATTGATTAAACGAGTGGTACGGTACTATAAGGCCAATCCATTTGTCTCTGTAGTACAAATATAAGAAAAGCTTAATGTAGCGCAAGTATTCGGAATTTACGTAGACTTCTTAAGGAACAATATTTGAGTGCGCATGATCCTCGTAAAGTTCCATTCTTAACCAAGAAGCATGTTCAAAAAAAGATTCAGTTCGCTAGAGATCATTCTTCGTAGCCAAATGAAAAATTAAGGAACATTTGATGGTCGGACGAGTCCAAAATTGTAACATATTCATAAAGAGATACGTCAAAATGTTCGACGTCCCAAAAATGGTGAGTTCAACCCGAAGTATACCACAAAAACCATTAAGCATTAAGGGGTTTCAAAATTATGGATTCGGCATGCTTTTGTTTTAATGGTGTTGGTCCAATTTATTGTATAGAAGTATTAGTAGATCAACATCTTTACGTCAAAATGTTACAAGAAACTATGCATGGACTTATAAATAAGATAACGACATGAAACAAATGACAAAACTTGCGAAGAAGTAGTTTTGGGACAATTAGTATTCCTTACCTATCAAGACATGTCAGGAGCTTGTGAACTCAATGATTCATCGTTGTATAACTGTATTTGCTTACAAAGGTCATACAACTAAGTATTAATTACAAGAAAGAATTAAAATTTATCTGAACTGCGAAGTCAATGACCTAATTTTTTGTTATTTTTCTATTTTTGTTGAAATTTTTATAGTCACTACTATATTTTTGACCGCTGAAATATGACGTAAGTGGCAAATATTTAAAGTTATTTTGAGCTACTAGCTTGTTTTAGTTTAAAGTTTTTGTTAAATAAATTATAAGAAGTGGAGAATACTGTATGTGATTTAAAAAAAAAGGATTCATTTTTCGTCGAAAAAAGACAGAAAAAAGATGCATAGCCGTTAAACAAAAGTTTGTTTTTACTTATTGCAAATCAAGTGTCATGGAAACAACTCGGAAGTAACTCGGTGTAATTTGTATTGGCTGGTGTAAATTTTGCGAGTATAAATAATTATTTTTGTTAGTACGAATAAGTGTTTAACAAAAATGTATAAGAAACATCTGGATCACTTAAAAGAGGAACGTTTGTCTCATTAATTTATCATTAATTTTTTAATCTTAAAATAGTAGAAAAAATTTACTTAAAATAAAAAAAATTAGAAAAAAAATCTACTCGAAAAACAACCACTTTTTCAACATGCTTTAGTCATGTAAGAAAAGGTATATATTTTTTGAACAAGAATTTAATTCATGATAGAAACATGTGATATTTCTTAAATTTTTTTAGCAAAGCAAAATAGATACATGATTTTCTTATGACATCCCTGCGTAAAACATCATATATGACCATTTCCTTCTGGGATATTACATTGAATTATTTCCAAAGAAAGTGTGTAAAGAGGAAATTCTTACTTTTATACATGATAGCCATTCGATATCCACTTTTTTAGTTTCAGTGAAATAACGCCCAATGAAATAACGCCCAAAATAAAAAATGAAATAACGCTAAAAATATTTTGGGCTTTAAAAAATGAAATAACGCCCAAAATAAAAAATGAAATAAAGCCCAAAATAAATGAAATAACGCCCAAATCAAAAATGAAATAATGCCCAAAATATTTTCAAAGCAAATTAATTAAAATGTTTTGGGCCTTATTTCATAATGAAATAACGCCCAAAATTTGTATGGAAATTCCTTGGGCGTTATTTCATTTTTTATTTGGGCGTTATTTCATTGGGCGTTATTTCACTGAACCACTTTTTTAGATTAAAAAAATAAATACAATGATTTGTATTTCTAAAAAAAATCATATCTTCTACGTATATTTTTAAATATTTTGTCTGCGTGAATCTAAAAATTTTATCGAACAAAAAAGAATTAATTTTTCGCTGCTCTTCCACCACAATATTTATTTTTTATTTGGATGTATGAAAATGGAATTTTGACTTTGTCCACCAAAAGACCCTACAAAAAAAAAAAAAAACGAATAACTCATTGTTTTGATTGAGTTTTTTTTTAGACATATCTATTCAAGATATGAAACTTTGTAAGATTGTCCTAAATTGCTTCTGGTTAGGACGTTACTGGGTCAAGATAAATTCTTATAAAAAATTCATAGCTTCCTTAATTCCGAGTAAAGCACCTGTTCGAAATTTTCGAATTTGAACTTTCAACAAACTGAAGGAAAAGTTTTTTAGAAACTAAAGCAAATTTTTATTTACTACGATTAACTCTATTTTCACTTCACCTATAAATATTTTACTAATATCTTTCACATTTTATACAAACTAACTTTATAGGTGTAACAACACTGCTAACTATGGCCACGCAAACATCCGGTATAAACGCATCACTGCCGCCCGTTTCCTACACCAAAGCCATCGACGTCTGGACGGGTGTGTGTCTGACGTTCGTATTCGGGGCGTTGCTTGAATTTGCGCTTGTGAACTATGCCTCCCGTTCAGGTTTGAATAAAGCTAGTAATTGAAATTTTTCTCATGCTTTTTATGAATATTAATATTTATTAATTAATGGTGTTTTTTGTAATTAGAAAAAAAAAAGCTTTCTAAACTGTGAATGCAAGCAAACCTAAAACTAACAAAGAATACTAACAAAAATATATAAACGCACAAAGACTGACCACAGACTGACGAACTTTAAATTGATAAATTGACAAAAAAGAACAAGACTAACTTTAAAGCAAACCTTTAACCAACACTGGTTTGCTACACTGTAAAAATTAATTTGATTTTGCACATTACCACAACTGGTAACAAAAAAAAAACGATTAAAACACACACACACACACTGCGTATTTAAATGCACTACACAACACATAACAGCAACAAAAACAACAACAACAACAACACTGCATAATACCTACACTGTTAAAATGTGAGCGCCCGCAGACACAACTTTGGCACACTGGAAGAAAACTAAGCATAATAATAATAATATTTGAAAATGTTATATAAAAAACAACAAACAACAAAAACAAAAAAATACTTTTAATTAATAATTAATTGTAATATATTTCCAATGAACGAAATGAATTTTTATACTAATGCAATTTTTTCTCTTATCTCATTTTTTCATCAATATTTTCATCAACAACAACACAAAACTAAAAAAAAAAAAACAAAAAAAAAAATATGAAACAAACAAACAACAACAACGCCACTTTTAATGTAAATATTTTTCAATATTATCAACTCATATCAAATATCAATCGAATATTCGCGCACCCTACACTACATAAAATCGACACTGTGACCAAAACATCAACTACTTAAAAAAAAACGCTGCTATCTATCACCCTCTCTCTGTCTCTCTGTCTATCTCTTTCTATCACTATTTCTTGTTTTTATTTTATAACTTGCTCTTTTTTATTTATTTTTCTTTTATTATAATAAAATTCAATACAAATTCGGCTTGTAAAATTATTTAAAATTCTTTGTTTTTTCTTGTAATTTTTTTTTTATCAACTGTTTTTTGTTTTCTTTTTGCCATTTTTCACTGTTGTGACTAACAATTTGTTGTTGTCTTTTTATCTTAATTTGCGCCTTAATTTTGTACGTGCGTGCGTGTGTGTGCGTGTGTGTGTGCGTATGCTATTGTGTATATAACAATTATGCTGTTCAACTAACAACTTTAACAACAATAAAATGAACATAAAATACTTTGTTGCATTTTTATTTGTCTCCAAATAATACTATTTTCTTCTTTTCTTTTCTTTTTTTTCTTTTTTACTTTCTCTACCACCTCTCTATTTCTACTACAAAAACAAAACTTATTTTTGCTGTAAATCAATGTAATCTCATGTGTATGTATATGTATGTCTGCCTATATGTGTGTGTGTGTGTATGTATAAAAAACAACAACATGTTATGTAATCATGCACCTGCAATACCAAAAACCAAAAAAAAAAAAAAACCAAAACAAACAAAAATGTATCCTTATTTTACTTTAAATGTATGTTAAACGTCTACTACTACTACCACTACCAAAACTACTACTACTACTACTACTACTTCTACAACACTGCTATCTGCAACTTTGTATTGGTTGTCGAACAAATAAATTCTTGTCCAACATTTTCTACTACATGCAACATATACGGATCGGGCCGCAGACATGCATAAGGAAAACATGAAAAAGAAACGTCGTGATTTGGAGCAAGCAAGCATAGATGCTGCTTCAGATCTTCTAGATACTGATAGTAATGCAACATTCGCCATGGTATTGAAAAAAATTTTCGAACCTAAGAACACTACTTTTTGATTTTTACGTTATGTCTAAGTTATATTTTACAAGCAGTTATGTTTTTAAGTTAATCCTACTTAAGTCGGAGTTAAGTTTTTTTTTTTGTTAGTTTTTTATTTTATTGTAGACGTCGAAACCGTTGTTATTGAGTCAATTTATTAAATAGACATTTTTTTTTCGATTGCATAGTTCCCTTCAAGCTAGGTCAGGATTATATTTTATCAAATCAATTATGGTGGTTTCAATATTTGCAACGTATTTTCTGAAAATTTTGATGAACGGAAAATATTTTAAATATTAAAATATACTTAGACCAATACATCAATGCTTCAGTATTTTCTCAAAAACTTACATCGTAAAAAAACTGTCTTCTTAACCAAATAAATGTAAAGTTATGAAAGTTTTTATGTTTCTCTTATTCAGATATACCTTCTTCCATCTATTATACAGAAGAGGGTATTAAAAGTATTAATACTGCAAAAAGAAAAAAGAAAACATAAGTTTAGTGATGGTCAAAATATATGCAACAAATTTTACATTTTTAGTTAAGTGCTCCTGATAAGACCTTAATAACCGAGGTGTCATTACTTTTTTTATCAACTTAGGTATCCTTAAGATATGAATATATTTATTAACATTTTTAAAACAAATTCAAACTCAAGTACTAAATTAAGACAAAAACATAACAAAGTGGCCTTTCCGCCCTTGAAGGATTTTTAATGAACTTCTTATGGGCAATTTTGTGTGTCGCGAGTGGGAATCGATCTCGCGCTACTGGCTTGCAAGCCACGCATGCTTAACACGCATGCCACGGTCACCACTATAAAGACACGCTGATTTATTTAAGATATTTTTTACATTTCGTGGATCCAAACAGTAAATGTCAATATTTGATAAGAATCAAATTAATTTTCTTCAAAAAAAGCGGAGGTTTTGTGATGTGAAACGGGTTTTTCTTACAAAAGCATTTAGAAAAAGAAATGGCTTGGAAACAGGTTTAGAAATTCGCTAAGAAACCGCATAATAAGTAACTACAGAAAGACAAATTCTTAAAATAGAATATTACTAAATAACAACTCAGAAAAATAAAGCGATTTGTGGTGACTGGAAATACTAGGGGTATTCTCGCTGTCTTGCAAAACCCTTGCAAGGTGTAAGAAATGCAAAAGTTGCAGAATCTTGCAATCCGTGCAACGACACAACAACAAAATACAAGCGATAAAAGTTTTGCAATTCGTACAATCTGTGCAACAGTGATACCCAAGTTTTGAGTGGACGTGCAACCGTGCACTCTGATTGAGACAAATTTGTTAATTTTAGTTCGTGTGCGTTAGAGTAAGTAATTAAATTTTTTGTTTTCGCCTGTTCGCGGCATTTCTTTTAATATTCACAATATTTGTGATTTTTTGCGCTCCCGCAGTGTTGCATGTTTCAGTATTGCAAGGTTGCATTTTCACAAATTTTGCATCTTTGCTATACTGCGAGAATACCCCTACTGAAATATTTCATAAAGGCGGAAGGAAATGTAGAGTCAGTGCTAGAGAAAACTCAAACTTGGCTTATGTTCAAATTCAAACCCCTTTAATGTCATCTAAAAATCTCGCACAAGCCAAAAGCACCACTACCAAAAGCACCACTCGGATTTTATCTCGTTGGCCCACAAGTTATTAAAACCTCTAATAGCTAAACGAAGCCATAAAAAATGATTTTGCCAGAGAGCATCTAAGTTGGAGATTGGAAAAGTGAACGATTTAGTGATGATCCAAATATGTACAACATTGTTGCTTCCTTTGAAATGCTGAATGAAAAAGGCTCGATAGTCGTTGTTTCGAAGAACTGTTTTATGGTGAGTGTATGCTTTTTGCCATGTGTAGGTGGATTAATTTACCGTATGTAAGCTAATATGTATGGTGCAGCGTATAACGACATACTAGCTAAAATCATGTTGCTATATGCCGTGTGAAAACTGCCGTTACTTTGGACATTCAGCAAGACAACCATCCAAAACATATTTCGAGGTTCGTAAAATAATGAATTAGAGCAAACTACGTTGATGTCATGAATTAGCCAGTTCAGCCACTAAATCTCAGTCCTATTGAGAACTTCTGAGAGATTGTTGAGCAGAGAGTTGAAAGAAAAAAAAACCTAAAAACCAAGTATCTGCTGTTAGTGCACATTCTTAGCAGGTTGCTCTTTCAGCTTTATAACTTATATTTAAGTTAAGGGTGGTCTAGGTAGTCAAGTGGTTGGATGGCTTTACTGTGAACCCAGAGATTATGGTTTGATATCCCGACCAGGTTATTGTTCTACGCTTTTTCATTTCTTTAATTATTTCCTCATTCTAATCAACTGAAATTAAAAGTTCATCATTTCATATAAATACGACTTTGGAAGATGTAGGGGGTGGTAGTGCCTCAGATTCAAATTCACATGCTGATATAGCGCTCTGTCACTTATTTTGCTTGATTTCACTTTCTCTCCTACTTATCAATCACCTCATTTCCGAAGCAAGGCATACTTGACTGAATAGGTTTGACACCTGAAATTTTTTAATCAAATCTGAAAAACAAAATTTCAAGCATATGTTTTGGCCACCACTGTATATTATTTAAATAAAATCCAGACGGGATTCAATATTGCTCTGAGGCGTCGTGTGCGAGTATATGTGTTGTACCGCATGGCGTGAACGAACGATGGTTAAAAAAAAGGTGCAAAATGAAAAAAGGTGCAAATTATTTGAAGCCACTTTACCTGCATCGTTCTGGTCAATATAAATAAGTACATATTTTAAATTTTATCTTATTTAAAAATATAGTTTTATTATTAAACCTTCAAACGCATTTAATTTTGTGTCTATTAGAAAAAATGATTTATATTCAGTCACTTTAGTATGATTGAAAATAATTTTTTAATGTAATGAATTAATATCATATTACGTATCATATTCATAAAAATTTCTACAATTAGGTTTGTTCCCGGACTCTAAGTATTATTACAATTGACCAGTTTTACAGGATTTAGTTCGAGAAGCGTTCCCGAACTCGAAAAAATTATAACAGAGAATGCAATCGAGGGAGTAAAAAACTGTCCCTTGTTGTCAAAAGTTGCAAGTTTTAGACCGAGAAATTTCTTCGGGTAAAAATGGTTAAAGTGGTCAAACAGCTTAAAATCAGCTGTTTACAAGTTTCCAAAGAAATTGCGATACATCAAAACTTCTTCGAAACTAATAAAATTGAAACCAAAAACATGGGAAAATGCGTACAAACTAATATAAATGCTCAACTTGAGAATTCATTTTAATATTATTAAAAATCTTAAGCATTTCGTCTACAATGCCGATGCTCCATATTAAGTTAACGCCAGATAAACAATCTTATTTAACAGTTTTTAAAAGTTTTTAAAAGTCGGTGAAGAGTTCTCGTACTTTTTTGTGTTTTTCTGTATTTTCGAGAGGTTTTTCTTAATCTCAGACTTTTGACAGTTTTACTATTGTTAGTCCAAAACGTACGGGAACAGACCTTTTATAGAAATTAGAAAAGAAATAGTCAGAAGCAAACATTTCAAAACAAAAATATAACCAGAGAAATAATTTTATAATTTTGATAACCAATTGATAATAAGGATGAATTTTTAAACGGTTGGTTTTTAAAAATTGAAAAAAAAAAAACAGAAAATTTCTAATAGTGAACCATGATATCGCACACTAAATACAAAACAGTCACAACTCAAAATTTTTTTATATCGACTTTTTGCTATAAATCAATTCACAAAACATATATCACACTATATTTTTCATTATTTTCTTCATTAACTGGAAGAATGAAGTTTGTGTGTTTATATGAAAATTGCTTTTCTTCTGCAGTTTCAATCAAAGGGTTTTATTTTTCGCTTCTCCTGAAAAGTCATGTTTTTTGAGTTGTGACTGTTTTGTATTTAGTGTGCGATATAATAACTTTACCAGTTAATATTGACAAGTGTTGATTCTCTCAGCTACAAGTAAACGAACTCTTGTCAAAAACAGCTGTTCGTTGTTATATGCGTTGACCATATTTAGCTGTGTCAACTGTTGTGATGAAAGCTGTTGTCTGTATTGAAGTGTCAGAAAAATTGTCAAGTTGATGAAATGTCAAGCTTTGTATCAAATACCAATGGAAATTTTACCGAAAAATAAAAAAATTTCTATTTTTAATTTTGCATCAAGTTTTGACTTAACAGTTGTCAAATGTTGAGTACGCTGAATTTGACCAGCGGAAATTAATTGTATGTAATGGCGGATTGTGAGTGCTCTCTTCTTTGTTATATTTTTTGACAGATGGTAGTTTCCAACAGAAACGTCAACACTACCTTGTAGTTATTATATCATGATAGTGAACTAAATATTTATTTGGAGCGATACGTCAAAGCCTTTCATTTAATTTTTAAAGATTATTTCATATAAATGAAATGAATTGAATTGCTCATTAAACTCGCCTCTCAATAGGTCCATGTTATCGTGCGCCGCGTGGCATATGGCATGTGAGACCGTCTTGTTTAAATCACATGTCGACCTCGACACCTTGTTCCATTGATTGCAATGTTGCGATTTACATTATTTTTGATGCCGCCGGCCCACAAACCGCACCAAACATACATTTTTCAGGGTGCATTGACAGCTCTTGAACTGCCTCTGGTTACTTTTCAGACCAAATTCGACAATTCTTTTTGTTGACTTATTCATTGAGCCAAAAATGAGCTTCGTCATTACAACAATTGTCCGATAAAAAAATGGATCTTCGTTTAACTTTTCTAAAGCCAAACAATTGACTTTAAGTCAACTGACTTTCAGTTCTTGTACCAGCTGTATATTGTATGGTTTCATGCCTTACGCAAAATGTTCCAGGTGGTCGAATTGTGGAGCCAAATTGTTGAGAATGGCCGCGTATGGGTTTTATGGCAAATAAAGTGAACCCTAAAGTTCAAAAATAATCAGTTTTCGTTTTATGAGAGGTGAAGTAATGGAGACGTTGCTCTGATAGAAAATTTCCAGCTAAAAAAAACCCAAAGTTGTTACATACGTATCTACATAAAATTAAATTTTCTTTTCAAATTAATTGAAAATTGTATTTTGCTGAACCACTTTTCCATTTCCATAATGTATTTTTTTAAAAAATAAGCAAAGTGAAACTACAGTTATAATAGTTTGAATAATGTTAAAATCTTCAGGGAGAGCTTTTTATTTTAAATAATATAATTAAGAAAAATTTTGTTTGTGGGTTGGATCACTTTGCTTCTGACTGGCTCATGTCATCTCATAGTCATTCTTTTTAATTTAATCCCATTACTCCATGCTATTTGATTAACGTAAACTGCCATGCAGTGACATAGAGACATTAGTACAAATAATTTAGGAATAAATTTATTTTATTGAAAAAATTAAATTATTTTTAGTTAAATATTAATTAACAAATAATGTGGAAGTTATAATTGAATTATTTATACATGATATACTACCTCACATATTTATGCATGTGAATGCTTGAAACACACAAGTTCCTCGCAAATATCACAGCTTTGTTTAAAAGGTATTACTTTTTTATAAGGGCAGCTGTGACATCGTTCTTCAAAAATTAATAGTGACCCACAGTCCAAGTATGACAGTAATAGGGTTAAAGGCTAATTCGGCCTCTATACTTTTTTTTATCGAATTAATTTTTAGTTGAAAATTTTATTTCGCATGGTTTTCTTGTCATTTCTAATATAAAAAAAAATGTGAGCATGACTGAAGATATCCTTTTATCTCCTGCAAAATGTAAATATGATTATTTTTGACCTAAGATCCATTGTTACAAAAGTTGACAGATGAAAAGTTTTTAAAAACTATTATTTTTTTATAGTAGTTAAGAAAAGCATTACATTTTTATTTATTTAGGCAATTTTAACATAAATTCATTAACAGTGACGATGAAATTGACTAAAAGTTTGCACACATGCAGTATTTTTCTTTTAATAAGTTTTATTCTTATATATTCCTTGTATCATTTTCATTTAAAACACTTAATATATGATAACAGTTGCTCCACAGAATCACTCTTACAACATAAATAATAAAGCAACATAAATTAAATTTTGTTCTTTAATTACTACATAAACTTCAAATACATTAATTACAAATTATTACCCAATTTAATTATAATAGAAAAAGAATGTACCGATTGAAATATCACGTATCTACTCAAATTCTGATAACAAAAGGAAAAGTCCAAAATATATTTGAATCAAACAAAATACGTTAAGGGTATTCACGATGTGGTGTTTTTGGCCTTGCATTGTGTATCTTTGATAAATTTGATATTTTAAGTAAAATTACAAACAAAAAATGTACAGTGTTCAAAAAACAACCCTGTAGCAAAAATACAATGACGTAACCCTATTGTATTCTTTGTAAATTTCGATGTATATTTGATCAACTGATAACAAAAGCTTTTTAACACAGCATGAAGGAAGTTACTGACTGTGTTCTGTGATTTATTAATAAAATTTTATTAAATTCAGTGATTCGTTTTCTTTTATTTTATCGTACTGCTAAATAATGAACTGTCCAGACTTTGTTGAAGGTTTGTTCACAATCAAGAATACACCTCATCGTGAACACCGTATTGAACATCGTATTGTAAAATAACACGTCCAAATTACTTTCGTTATTATAAAAGAAAACAAAAGTGTTCGTTGCTATAAAACAGTAATTTCAGTTCTGTTCTTCATTCTGAACTTGAAATATGTTACATAGATTTTAATAAACAGTATTCCAATAAACTCAACTCAAAAATCCCACATTTTTAGTTGTGACAGCCTGTACATGTACTCTACAAACATGCTACTAAAAATCACGTATTTAATAAATCAAAATTATAGTTTCAGAGTAAAAGTACGTATTTTAAGCCTAATGACAGCCTCTGACCTAACAGTGACAGCTTTTGTTTATTGGTTGCTTGATTAATTAAATATAAAAGTATATCATTTAAAAAATTATGTTAACATGACACTAATTGCGTTTGAAGGTTAATTTAAGTATTATTTCTTATTATTAGTCACTATATAAATATCGTAAGCAAATAAGACTTTATAAATCATTCCAATCCTCCTTATTATATTGACATATTTCGATATGTTGATATTACGAATTTTTTCTAATCGATCTTGTTTGGGTACTCCATTTTAATAACCGGAAGTATTCAGCCAAAATTTAAGAACGTTTAAATTATTTTGATTATGCCTACTTAAGGGCATTGTATCTGTTTGAATCTATGAATCACTGGCAGCCAACTTTGCACATATCTATTCATGAACAAAATGATTTGCCTTAACACATGAATCTTAACAAATCGAGCTGAAGCTTTGATTACAGCGTTGTACCGTAGAAACATAAAATAGTACCTACTCTGAAATAAATTTTTGATACTATGAAATAAAAAATTTCGGGGAAAAATAAAATGTTTTTGCTATATTTACAATACTTTTTTCAAATGATTGAAATAAAGTTTTTTATTAAAAACTTTTTTATGTCGGGGAAAAATGAAATAGTAGTTTTATTTGAAAAAGTAATCATCTGAAATAAATTTAACAACTTCCGCAAATTGTCGTCTAAAACTCATCCAACTCCTGTCGCTAACAAAATGCCAAGCAAATTCCGCCTTTAAAATACAATATTAATATTAACTTCACATCTTGTCCTCCAATACCCGTCGCTTTCAAAGTGGTAACCAACAAAAAATGATAAAACTATATTCCACCTGAAAATAATAAATATATCAAACCAAAAGTACCTTTATTTTAAAAAAAAAATAATAAGGGAGAATTGTCTACAGTGCGACCTTTTCTAATATGGGACTCGATGGTTCCTTCAACTTTTTGTGTAGGAAGTACCAATGTTTTGACATTGACAGTGTAGTTTCGATGCATCATCACTTCACATGTAGTTTTGGAGCGAAAGCACTGATTTTAAGTAACATTATAAAAAAAAAGTTTTTTTGTCATGTTTGCCAGTGACAATTTTGTGATGAGTTTTTGTGCGATAAATATACTCACCATTTACTCACTCACTATATATTCATATACTCACATATGCATAGTTTTTCGTTCCTCTTAATAGCCTAGACACTTTGACTGCGGCTGCAACATAACAACACGAGGTGAAAACGAAAATGGTATGTTGTCTACGACTTGATTATTTTGGATGCAGCACGACAAGCCGTATTTTCATATCTTTTTATTATTAAACATCGAATTATCATTAAAAAACAAACACTTAACACAAATACAATGAGACCGAACAATAAAAACACAAAAGAAGCACGAAATCAAACAAAAACATTAAGAAATGCCGATGTTCTTACTCTTGTCGCACGTCAAAATAGAAAAAGTTCTAAATCGACGATAGCAACATTGCTGCAATGACGCATTTTCGTTGCAACATTTTCACCACATTCACCTTCATAAGAAAAGCATGTAAAAAAAATTTGACGTTTAACGCAATGCTGCAGCCGCAGTCAATGTGTCTAGGCTATAAGGCTAGCAACTCACTGCGACAAAACAGCTTCGAAACAGTTTTGTTTGAACAAAAAATTTTGCTTTACAACACAGTGAGCTCACTCTCATTTGAACCAGTGTGCAGAAAACTGTTTTGTCGCAGTGAGTTACTAATCCAAAGGTTTCCAAAGTTATTTCTGTTCATATATAGTGAAACTTCCCTTCACCGGAGACCGACGGTCGGAGTAGTTTTGAAAGAAATAAAAAAGAGCACATATTTCCGTTAATTTATTTTTATAAAATATACATGCATATTTTACAAAATCAATTTTAAACTAGTTCTTTCCCGTCAAAAATGACGGGCCCGTTTCCACTTATTCGATTTTAAATTATTCCAATAATAACGTTAAGTTCTAAATACTTATAAAATATCTCAAACTAAAAACGGAAACCATAGTAGGTTCGACGAAAAATGTTTACAAATGTTTTTAAAACTGAAACTTAGAAAATGAAAAAAAAAAATAAAAAGTTTTTGAAGTTTCAATAAATCACAAAACAGAAAATGCCTAAAAATATGCTCTGAAATTTTTCAAATAATCAAGCGTTCCACACTCACATTTTACCGAATTATGTTATAGTAATAATTAATTATTACGCCTTGTATTTCTTCAGAAATAGTGATGTTCTGACTTGTAGCCTTTGCCTTTGTAGCCAAGCAGAGTTGGTCTATTTGAAAAGCGGTGGGCTTAAGAAAGCTTTCCTTTTTGTAAAATTTATATCAGAAGATTTAGAGTGAATAAATGTATTCTTCCTTTTTAAAAAATTCTCCTGCCTGGGTTTTTTCTGATAATGAAACTTGGCACAAATAAATGCTTAAACAATTGTTTTTTCACTACCATGTGAAAAACAATTAACTTCTTAGCCATTTCAGTATTTGTTAGAGTTTTTCAAAATATTCACAGTTATCATTTTTTTTTTCTAAAAAAGTTTTTTTTCGAGGTGCCATTTTCGTAAAACATAAGGAAAATACATGCTTTGTGATACAATTACCGATTTCGGAGCGAAAGACACACACGAAGAATTTACATCTTTTAAAAGGGGAATCCAAAGGAGTATTCTCAAAGTGCAACATTGCAATACTGAAATATGCAACATTGCGGGAGCGCACAAAAGCACAAATATTGTGAATATTAAAAAAAATGCTGCAAACAGGCTAAATCAAAAAAATTTAACTTTTCTTACACTACGCACAGGAACTAAAATGAACAAATTTGTCTCATTCAGAGTGCACGGTTGCACGTCCACCCAAAACATGGGTGTCAGTGTTGCACAAATTGCACGAATTGCTAAACTTTTATCGCATGTATTTTGTTGTTGTGTCGTTGCACGGGTTGCAAGATTCTGCAACTTTTGCAATTCTTACACCTTGAAAGGGTGTATAAAATAATACACCCAAAATAGAATTACACCTTGAAAGGGTGAAAGAATACAGCGAGAATACCCCTCATGATTTCATTGCAATTTGCGTTCGAGTATTTTTTGTTAAAAGAGTTACGTGGCAGCTTGTGAGAGTTTGAAAACACGAAAAGTATATAAATATATTGTCCACGTCCATTTGTTGAAGTGACCTTTCATCGGAGGGTATTTTGTTTCGAAAATGTAACGAATAGTTTGTGTCAATTTGTCCGGTTTGAAGAGGTATCCGTGAGCGGATGTTGTACTGCACATATATGCAGTAAAAACAAAATTTCCGTAAATTTATCATGTAGGGCTTCATGTGTCTTTTAAGCACTTGAATGAATATTTTGTATCATGTCAGTCCAAAAAGCATAACAAAATTAAGGATTCTTTGAAATTTGCATTGCTTCAAAAAAAGGTTAAGCCCAACAAGAAAGCCCACAGCATGTGCAAACAACATACGAAAGACCAGTTTTCACCAGTATCTGTAGAAGGTAAATGTGAATATTCTTAACTGGAAAAGGCAAGCGATGAAGAATTAAGAATTGAATTCGTGGAATCACTTCAAAGAACGTAACAAAACGGTATCAATATTTTATATACTAAGCATCAGTCCTCATCTTCCGATGAAAATTTCTGCATGAATAACATGCCGTTTATAGTACCCAGAATAATTCAACCCATAGCAATAAGTACCAAACAGCCGTTCACTTAAAATATATCAACGTGAGCCATATTTTTTTTACTACTCAAAACTCAGATTTAGACGTAGAATAAAGAGAATATGACGAAAAATTTTCTTTTAAATCAAAAACGTCAACTAGACAAATTAAAACTCATAATTTTGAGGTTTCTCTTCAATTATTTTTCGCATTCATTAGTTTTATTTCATACATTAAAAGGACTGTATCGAAAAGTATGTGCCCACTTGAACAATTTAATACATTTGGAACAGTTCTTTTATTATAGATTTATTATTCAGTCACTGAACAATATATCGCACACTTACAGCCCTATAAAGCCCTACTCAAAAATTGTGATTATTTTGATCCATCTCTATTGATTCCTATTCCATATGGAAAGTCACAAGAAAAAACTTCACACAAAATTCACCACATAATGTTGTAAAGTTTTTTATACCCCCACGCGTACTGCGTAAGGGGTATATTAATTTTGTCACGACGTGTGTAACACCCAAAAGGAGGCGTGGTAGGTATGGAAAAGTATATATATTCTTGCTCAGCATCACCACCTGAGTTGATTTAGCCATGTCCGTCTGTCTGTCCGTCTGTCCGTCTGTCCGTCTGTCGACACGATTACAGCCGTAATTTTGAAGATATCGTAATGAAATTCGATATTTAAGCTTTTTTTTAAAAAACTAAGGTCAAGTTCGAGAATGGACTAAATCGGATGAAAACCACGCCTACCTCCCATACAACCCCAAAATTTAAAACTCAACAAAGAAGCTAATATTGAAGCTACAATACTGAAATTTGATATATGTGTGTTCTATGTCAAAACTAAGATGTCTTAGAAAAATGGGCGTCATCCACTCACTAACACGCCCACCTCCCATACAACCCCAAAATTGAAAAATCTATAAAGAGGCTAATATTAAAGTTACAAGACGGAAACTCGGTATTTGTGTATTCAATGTCAAAACTAAGGTGTGTTAGAAAAAGGGGCGTCATCCACTCATTAACACGCCCACCTCCCATACAACCCCATAATTGAAAAATCTATAAAGAGGCTAATATTAAAGTTACAAGACGGAAACTCGGTATTTGTGTATTCAATGTCAAAACTGAGGTGTGTTATAAAAATGGGCGTCATCCACCTATTAACACGCCCACCTCCCATACAACCCCAAAATTGAAAAATCTATAAAGAGGCTAATATTAAAGTTACAAGACAGAAACTCGGTATTTGTGTATTCTATGTCGAAACTGAGGTATGCTAGAAAAATGGGCGTCATACACAATCTAACACGCCCACCTCCCATACAACCCCAAAATTTAAAACTTTATAAAAAGGCTTATATTTAAGCTGCAGGAAAACAATTTGATATGTATGTATTTTAGACACATAAAAATAATAATATCTCTCAAAAGCTCATACAAAAAGCTCTCCAATTTAAGATTCTTCCACCCTTAAGAATCGGCCGTGGGGGTATTTTTACTTCGGCCAAGTCGAAGATATACCTTACTAGTTTCAATCTAACGTTATTTTTTAACGAAATTTGACTGAAATATAATAATATTTAAATAAAATTGAAACGTGGAGGAATTGTTGCCGTCGAATAAAAATAAAATAAAGCGCATGAAATAAAGCGTTGCCAAGAAAACTCGTATTTAGGTGGAATGTTTTGACGAATTCGTTTGGTAGCAGTTCCTTATATAAACTCCAACGCACTGACTTTGGCAACCGAGAGGCTTTCAGCTGAGTTAATATATAAATCATTGCTGTCAAGCAGATAGCTGAGAAGTCATTTTCTAACAACAGGTTTCCTTGTTTTAAAAACAGTGAATCGAAAAAGTTTAGGCGCAAGCAATGTTTCTGAAACAAAGTGTTGCTTAAGTATCTAATAATAACGAATTTGACCAACTTTTTAATGAAGTAACTACCATTAGAAATAGTTTTGTCTTAATATCAAAAAAAATGTCCCGGTTCTTTAAACAAAAATCGAAATTTAAGAGAAGAAGAAAAAATCCTTGTCAAAAAAGTTTAGGCAAACTTTGTGTGTGTCTCATATTGTTTCTTATTTAGCAACATTTCTTGGTTTTTCGTCTTAAATTTTCGGCTTAATTTATTTGTTAAAAGTTTTCTTGATCTTGGTGGAACCGTGGATCTTGGTTTCGGTAAAGATTGAGCAAAATAAGCAGTGGAACAGAAAATTCGGTTGACATTCGTAAAATAATAATAAATGATTACGTACAGAAAAACCTTATCGCGACACCGATAAAATAGTAAAGAGATCATATTCAAGTGTAAGTGATATCATAAACAATTATATAAATACCGGTAAAGTAAAGCGTAAGAGCCGTTCTGGTCGTGCCAAAACATTAACGCTACACCAGGAGTAGATTGTAGTGCCTGCAGTTTCTCAAAACCCTAAAATTTAGCTGCTAAATTGGGCCACGAAATACAGCAACGGTTTGAAAAAACTTTGATGCTCGACCACTTCGCAATACACTTAATAAAGCTGAATATACGGTACGAGTTTCTTCACGCAAGCTATAAATTGAAGCTTCAAATAAAACAAAGAGGTTGGAGTTCTCAAAACCCTACGAAAATGAGCCGGATTCATTTTGGGATTGTATTACATCTAATGATGGAACATCTTTGCTAAAATATTTTAAACAGGGACCGTAATAATTATGAGCAATATCGAAAAAATTAAGAAATAATGATTATTTTATGATTTTTATTTTTTTGCTCCGATATAAAAATCGTTTTCTGATTTTTATTTTTTAATTCAAAAATAAAAATTATTTTTAAGTTTTATTTTTTTACTCAAGCATAAAAATCATTTTTGATTTTTATTTTTTTTACTCAAACATAAAAATCATTTTCATTTTTTTTTTTTCCTCAAACAAAAAAATCATTTTTGATTTTTATTTTTTTTACTTAAGCAAAAAAATCATTTTTGATTTTTATTTTTTTTACTCAAGCCAAAAAATCATTTTTGAAATTTATCTTTTTAACTCAAACAAAAAAATCATTTTTGATTTTTATTTTTTTTGCTCAAGCAAAAAAATCATTTTTGATTTTTATTTTTGAGACAAAAAATAAAAATCGAAAAATGATGTTTATGGGTTTTTTTGATTTTTTTTTTGGTCAGAAATAGAAAGAATTTTTTGTTTTTTATTATTTCGCTAAATAAATTTAAAGACTTAAGGATTTTTGTTTTTTCTCGTAAATTAAAAATAGATTTCACGAGCTTTCTTCTTGTTAGACATTCTTAATAGTTATGTTTTTTTATCTCTTCAAAATTTGAAAAGAAACTATGATGATATTAAATTTGATATTTATATTATTGAGAATTTTTAAAATGACAGTTATTAATTTTTAAGAATAAAAATTTGTCCACTTGTTCATTGCTCTTCAGTGTATTATAAATATACTTATATACATAAATTATATTTAAAGGTGAAAATGGCAGAGATTTACCTTTGCGCTCAAATTAAATATTGGCGAATTATTTGTCTTAAGTGCGATTTGGCATACATTATTTTGATTGGATTTTTAATAATTAATCGACCTTTTCGAGGGTCCAGATAAATTGAGGAAATAACGGAAGGATTTTCCAATATTTGTTCTTCCCTTTTATCCAAAAATTTGAACAGCAACCGGCTGTTTTCGCTATTGTTCGATTGAACTTCAAGTTAAAGTTGCATTCATAATATAAAAACATCACCTAAAAACAGCTGACTCGACTGTAGTCTCAACATTGTTGTATTAACTGGTTTAAGCGTAAGCCCATATTTTCTTTGAATTTCAATTTTTATGAAAAATTTACACATGCCCAAGTTTTATTCCTTTTAAATAATGAATTTTAATTTTGGGCAAAAATATAAAAATCAACAAATAATTTTTATTTTTGAACAAAATAAATAAAAATCAAAAATAATTTTTATTTCTGAGCCAAAAAAATATAAATCAATAATAATTTTTATTTCAGAGCAAAATAAATAAAAATTAAAAATAATTTTTATGTCTGAGCGAAAAAAATAATATTAAAAAATACTCTTTATTTCTGAGCAAAAAAAATAAAATTCAAAAATAATTTTTATTTCTGAGCAAAATAAATAAAAATCAAAAATAATTTTTAACTCTGAGCAAAAAAAATAAAAATCAAAAATAATTTTTATTCCTGAACAAAAAAATAAAAATCATTATATAATAATTATTTTTAATTTTTATGCTTAGCGCTTAAAAAATAAAAATCTTTATTTATTCTGAGAGGCAACACAAATTCCAACATTTCGGTATACTCAAAAGTTTTTTCCGACGCTTAGAACATGCTGATTTTTTTCATTAAAATTTGAAAAATAATCATTATTTTCGGTCCCTGACAAAAAGGAATGCAAAAAGCAAGCATGCTTCGCCAAGGTTCTGCTCTTTTAATAAAACGAACAACATCGTGTTCTGTTAAAGCAAGCAACGAACGTGGTTATGTTTGAAGCCGATGGATGCTCTGCAGTATTCGTTTGTTGTCATTAAATGAATTGGATAGCCTCTGCTTGATTAACAGAGTTCTGTTAAGCTCTGAAATCTGCACTGTTGACTCTACTGTTGTAGAACAAACGAGTGCATTCCTGCAGAGGTTTAATATATATGGGCATCTCCCAAAAAAAGTCCACCAAAAGTGAAGAAAAACATTCAAATAAAGCACTCTTACATCTTTTAACTTTATTATTTTTTTTATTTTGATTAGTTATTTTGATCACTGCTATGTAACTTGACTTCAACTTATTATGATGTATTTTTATTAAAATTTATAATTAACATCTTTACTGTATTTTACTACTGTGAAAAAATTTGTCGCGTCCGTATTCGTGCTATATCTATTTAAAAAAAGTGAAGAGATAATTCTAATATTTCATAAGTCTACGAAGAATAGTTATCCTTTAACCTCCATTTACACGTATATAATATATAAGAAAAAGTTCTCATAATTAGCAAAATTTTGCATATTTCTATACGAGCTCAAAAAAACTTCTGTTTTTTGTCGCGTCCGTTCCTAATTTGAACTAAATCTCGCCAATATTTTTATAAAATGTAGCACTCTTTCATCGCGTTTGAACACTTTAAATACATATCGGTTGTTTTTGTTTCTTTCTTGTTTTTCGAGTAATTAAAACCGTGCGAATATGTTTTATATGTTCTATTGAAAAACGTCCTATTTTCGATTTAAAAATTCAGCCCAATCATGAAACATTTTCTCCCGGGAGTTGTAAGTGGGAGTTGTTGTTTTTAAGATACAGTTAAAATACTTTTTGAAAATTTTTAATGCAATTTTATTCATCAACCGCCAATATTCATGAGTGTAAAATAAAAAAATGAGATGTCATTATCTGCTATCATAAAACCGAAAACTCCCATTTACAACTCCCGGGAGAAAATGTTTCATGATTGGGCTGATTATAAAAAAAGCGTTTTTTGAGCAAACGATTGTTTTTAACAACTGAAATAATGCTCTACGACAGAGCTGTTGAACAAACGTTTGCGAAAAAAATACACTAGAAAAAACTAACATGCAATGTGGGGACATACTTTTCGATACATTTCTTAGAGTTTCATATAGAAAACAAAAACTTTTCCGTCGGTTGTAAGCCTTTCAGATTTTTTTAAAAGTAAACTAGAATTTCTTATCAAAACTAAGAATGTTAATCGGATATGCTTTATTTGAAACTAATATATTCTCATTGTTAAAAAATAAAGAGAAGAATAAAAGACCGGCCCCACTGTAGACAACCCTTACTTCCCCGAAAAATAGTACTCCGCTTTTAACTTCCTACACTAAAAATAAAAATGTTTTCCAAATATGTAGTACGAAAGTACATAAATATATTGCCAAGTGCGCAAAGCTGGCTGTCAGTGGTGCTGTCAGTTAAGAACATCATGTTTTTGTTTTTTTACTTTCAGTATTTTTACTTCAAATTTCCCTCAACTTTTCAATGTTAAGACATTTTATTTTGAATATTGTTTTTATTTAATTCCGATATATTTGAGTTAAAACTTAACATTAACTCAAGATGCAAAACCAAAGATAATCTCGCTCTACTTAACTCCTTCTAAGTTTACACTTGAATATTTTTTACACGAATTTTAATTTTTCTTTAAAATTAAGAGCTAAGTTTATTTATATTTCGAATACTGTCATTAATATTTAATCTATCTCTTTTATTATTAATATTATTATTATTATTGTTATTATTTGTACAATTGGCCACAAAATTCTACATAATAATTAATAATTCCATTTTATTATTTTATTTTTTCTCGTTTCTTTTATGAAATTTATATAAATATATATAAAACCCAACACCTCTATCCAACATATAACATCAACATCTTCTTAATTCATACAAAACAATTTTATATCATTCAACAAAAAAAAAAAAAAAAAAAAAAAAAAAAAAAAACAACAATAAAAACCGTTATCCTCCTTGCTCCTCCTCATTAATTCACCATATGACACACAAACAGAAACCTTTGGTACGTCATCCAGGCGATCCAATGGCATTGGAAAAGCTTCGCCAATGCGAGGTGCACATGCAGGCACCTAAACGTCCAAACTGCTGTAAGACATGGCTATCGAAGTTCCCAACAAGGTAACATTATTTTTTAGACCAATTTTGCATATTTGGTTGCGTAATAAGGATTTCCTTTTTGATGTTGTGATCTTCTATCTCTCTATCGTTTTTTGAGTACTACTCATTATTATATGATTATGAATAATTTTATGGTTGTTGTTAATGTATTGTTTTTCTGTCATTTTTAACTACTAATTGGTTATTAACTAAAGTTTGTAAAACAAAAAAAAAAAAAAAAACGAAAAGCAAAAGTTTGTGTTTTCAACTAACTTAAATGCTTTTATTTTAAAAAATATCAATTTATTTTGAATTGTTTGTAATTATCAAAAAAAAAAAAAAAAAAAAAGAAATTATTTAAAATTTTTCAATATAATTTTCAGTTTTGAAACTGTAACTATGTAAAAAATTTTGTTTTTCAAAATAATTTATTTAATTTGTTTGTTTTGATGATGATTTCGAATTGCGGGAAATGAATTTGGTTACCAAAACATAAAATTTGAGGGAAGGCGATAAAAAGTGTGTTTCATTACAACAAACAGATTTTTTGACAACATGTCCACTTGGAAAAAAATTTTGATAATTCATTGTATCAATGATACATCAATTCAAAATTCAGAACTGAGGCCTCAATAATGTTTTAAAAAGTATTTTTGTTTATATTTTTCAAGTTAAATCACATTTGCTTTCTCAAGACTTGTTCATTGAATTTGAAATCGTTTTATTTTCACTGAGAAATAATTCAAACATTTTGTATTTAAAAAAAAAATTATTCAAGATTACTCTTTCTTTGGTTTGAAGTTCTGAAAATTAATTTTCCAAAAAGTTTCTTCGAGTTAAAAATGCTCAACTTAAATTTTGATTTCAAGCGAGAAATCTGAGTTGGCTTAGAAAAGCTTTCAGAATTTAGCTTCCAAAACTATAAGCTTCAAATTTTAATTTGTGAAGCTTAACTTCTGTTGAGACTCAATTCTCTCAACTTAATAAAACATCAATGAAAACCTTTGACGCGTACCCTCAACCACATCTTCAATTCCAATTACTTTTTTGTATTTAATTTTTTTTTTCTCTTCCTTTTATTTCTTGCTTAATTATTGGTTTGCCTGGTTTAGTTGAACAAAATTTTGCAAGAATCACAACTTTCACAAAGTTTCGAATAGAATTCCAAAACTAACACTACAATATTTGCCAATATTGCGTACTTTTTGTGTACTAATTGTCAGTCAATTTCATGTTGATCACCTTAAGACTCTTTTCCAAATTTAAATTTAGAAAAAATAAAAAAATTAAATTTTTAAATCTTAAAACCATTGAGTAGCAACTTCAATTTGCTTGCATTTGTTTGCATTTGATATCTTACCAAATAATTTAAAACAAAAACAGAAAAATTATATAAAATAAAATTACTTTGTTCGTGTAATTTGCGTTACGATTTTTGTACTTGCAGCGAGTTTGAAATGTTTCACCTTTACAAAAAAAAAAAAAAAAAAAAAAAAAAAAAATACAAAAACATTTTTTTTCTTTTTCAACATTTTCTTTTCGCTTTTATTCGTGTGTACAAATAAAAACTTAAAATTAATGTTTTAAAGCTTTCACACATCTTGCTGTAGTTGCTTTGAAGTTCATGCAAAAGCTTTAATACATTAGTGTACAGTTTGACAAGCAGTGTAGTTTTTAAGACTCTTCTAAGTGAGTGCTAAAAACTTGCTGTTGCTGCTTTCATTTATTTGTGTTTTTTGTTGTCTATTTTGTTTTTATTTTTCTCTCAATTATATAGCATCTAATCGAATCACAAATATATACACAATTATTTTCATACATCAAAATCGGTTTAAAAAAAGCAGAAGATGATGACGAAGAAGTTATCGGTTGAAACCAAAAAAATTTTATCATATTTATGCAAAAACAAAAAAACAAAAAAAACGAAGAAGAAAAAGTATCTAACAACAGTATATATATATATATATTTATACAAATCAAATATATAACATATAATATATACGCACATTTTTATATAAAAGCATCTGGAGTTTAGAGCTTTGATTTGACGACAACTCGTAGTTTTTTTTTTACGAGCTTTCAATATATAATTGAGATTAATATTCGTGATATAATTCTTAAAAATGAAATGTAATTAAACATATTTGACATGAATTGAAAATGATTGTTTTTATAAAATGTGATATCGTTTGTGATATAAAGTCAGTTTTAATTAATAATTCAATCTAATTCAATTTTCGATGGTATAACTGGAATTTATAAGTTCTATGTATCTTTAATAAATTCAAATATTATTTTCTTAAGAATATTCATTTGAATTTTCATTTTAGTTTTGATTATGTTTAGTTAGAAAGAAAAATAAAGTTATTGAAGTTTGATGTTGCGATATATTTTAATAAGTGAGGTTAACTTGGTGAGTGATATATTGTGTCAAAATAAATAAATAAAATAAAAAGTGTAACGAGGCCGGCGTAGATTGTACGGCATTAAATAAACACAAGAATTAAGGTTGGTCGTGGTTACAGCTTTTATTCGAAAATAACGTTAGGAAATATTAAATAACAATTATACATTAAGCGCGTATGAATTAAGAATCATAGATTCCTCTAAAAGCTTACAAATTATCAAATTAATATCAGTCGCAATGCTCAGCATTTCGGGCCCTTCTATACATTTTGAAATTTGTTAAATTCACATAATGATTTAATTATTATATGTTATAAAGGCTTCTCAGTAAACTATGAAATCTGTGTCGACAAGGAAAAACCGTCTAAGTCGAGTTAGAACAAAGTAAGATTTTTACTTTCATTGCGTTTTTTCGCAACGAAATACACAAGTACGCAAATTTTTATGGTTATACCTTGAAAATTAAAGGTTTTAGGCCATCAAATCTTAACAGTAAAAGTCAGGGTACCCTGATATAAGAAAGTGATTTTAATCTTAAAAATGCTCTTCTGAAATTTTGAAAATGAGTTAAGCTGTTATTACTTGTCGACACAGAAATAAACTTTGACAATATCAATGATTTCTTAAAATAAATCAAAAATGTGCGAAGAAAATGTTCAAATACACTGTAATATAAAGCTTGTTACACGGTTGAAAATCATGAACTAAATTTAAGTCATTCTTGTACAGTATAAATATATGACGACACCGAAATTGTATTAAAATTTAAACCACACTAAATACTAAAACTAAGTTTAAGTTCCGCATGGGTTTAAATAAGGCATGCGCAAAAGGACGCCCATAGGGCGGATAGCTTTCACATGCATATGACAGCTTTCAATAAAAAAAGCTTTTCAGACGAGTCTTGGTCCTGTAACACTGAATAAAAAATATTTATTCGCATTCGTACTTTCACAGCACACAATCAGTCGCTGTACGAACTTCATGCTGTCAGGTTGCGGTCGTTTGCTCCTGCGTTGCCTTATTGAACACGGCAAGCTATTTAAATAAAAGGGATTCACTTTATTCGTAGAATTTTACTAAATTTTTAAGCGAAGCTTGTTCAGTACGCCAACACAGGAGCAAGCGACCACAACCTTTCAGCATGAAGTTCAAACAGCGACTGAACGTATGCTGTGATTGTAACAATGAACAAACTCGTGCTTTTCGTTCAGTGTTAACTTGAAAAACAAAAGCTTTGCAATACAAACACAAAACTTTGTTTGTATTAGTTTGCGCATCCCTGATTTAAACTTTAAATTGTACGCATGCGTAAAAAACTTTATTTCACTGTTCAATTGGTTAAGCGGTTGTCGATTTGATTTGATGAATCCATTTTTATTTTTTTGTACGTAAAAACTTATATTATTGATTATTTAATGTAAAAATTGTATTGTGTAATATTTTAATTATTTTCCACATTCTAGAATCAAACTACAGAATGCGGCAACTATTGCATAAAAATCGCGCGTTCTTATCTTGGGTTAAGCTGTTGCTTGCTAGAGCATGAACAAAATACAAAATTCTATTACCTTATAGTTATCTTGTATGAAATTGGAACCTTAAGTACTAAATTCGAAAGTTAGAAGGACTCTTAAATACTATTTCTGCATAATTATTTTTTTTGATTGGAGAAATCCCCATGGAGTGGTTTTGGTTTGGTTTGGTTCTCCTGAACTTCATTTTTGGCCAAAAAATTAAGTTTTTTTACATATTACTTCTTTTTTTTCAGAGTGCATACAAGTTCAATAAAAAAGTAGAGACCTTGATGGTGCACAAATATTGGCAAACAAAAATTTTGAATTATTTTGTTTTTATTAACTTAAAAAAAAATCGATATTTTGCCATTTTTAAATATGTTTCTTTTAAAACACCTATACAAATGTATTTGTCATGGCATTTATGTATATTTAACATTATTGCAAAAGTATTGAACTGTTCTTTCTATCCTATGGTGTGGTTTAATTAAAACTGAATATCATGCAAAATACGTTTCGAAAATTATGAATTTTGTACTAGAGGGCCATCTGGCGTACACTTTACTAAAAAACGGTTGGCAGAAATCGAATTTGCATACCTAAAAACCCATATATACCAAGATTTGTCAAAATCAATCGAACAGTAGTTGTGGTAAGTAATTAATAACACATGTGCCATGATTAGAAAAAATTTCTCTACACAACATTTCACAATTTTTTCTGACAGATTCGGGGTCTCTTAACACGAATATCTAAAAAAACAATTGTTTATAGTAACGTTTTCTAAAAAAAATTCGCGCTTTCCTCAAATATATTGAAATTTATTTTGTGTACTGCTAGTTCGATTTTTAAAATAATTTTTATAAGGAACCCTATCAAATTAAACCCAATAAAATTCTCTACATGTTCGTTGAACATGTTGAACATGTTTTTTGAACCCAAGCGATGAATGCGCGATTCACGAAAAAAAATACAAATCTTCTTTGGCTCATTCCGGCGATCGTTAGAAGATTGATAGGGCTTTTTGATCGCACAAGCGATGAATGCTAATCCACGAAACATTTTTGTTGGAAGAAGGATCGCTTTTTGTTTGCACGTAAAGTTTTCAAATTATCTTTCACTAATTTTGTTGATCATTGAAAAAAGAATCGATTTTAAATAACCCAAGGGCTTACTGCACGACTCAAAAAAATTTTCTAAATCCTCCTTCGCTCATTCTGACGATAGTTGGAAGATGGTTTTTTGAAAAGTATGCAATATTTATCGTTGGAGTATGGAGCAAGCTCTGAAAAATTGTTAAAATAAATTAAAAAATTAAACTAGTAAAAAGTCTTTGAATTAAGACTGGACAACTTCTGCCGAGACCGCTTTTATAAACTTTAAGACCACTTGTAACGTTCAAAAATTATGCTTAGCAACAAAAAGTTAAGGATTCCTAGAAGTGATTTGCTTGCCACGCTTGTCGGCAAATCGCTTAAGACCGTTTCGTGTGCGAGTCTTTCTGGCGAATCGCTTAAGACTTCTCTCGGCGAATATTCTCGGCAAATCGCTTAAGACCTCTGTCGGCGATTCGTACGCGACTCTACCCAGCAAATAGCTTAAGACCTCACTCGGCGATTCGTTGGACAATATTCCCCGGCAAATCGCTCATATGGCCTCAGCTGCTTGCATTCAACGTTATCCAGATAATTCAAAAAAGCTCTTTGGTGATATTCACATCTTCCAAACGATTCGCAGGCGATTCTCCGGCGATTGAAAACGTTTACAGTTTGGGTTAACTTGAAGCTCACAATTGTAAGTAATTACTTAAAAACGATTAAGAAATTACAAGAGATTTTTTATATGTGAAAAAGGAGGACATTTTATATCAAAAGGAGGATATTTAATTTTTAAAGAAAAAGGAGGACATGTCTCCTTTAAGGATACCATCTGGTAACCTTTGACCACACCATGCAAAACATCAGTGGAAAGAAGAGCTCAATAATTTAATAATACGAAAAATACATATTTTATATGTGTTTAAAAAAATAACCTTTCGAAAATGATTAAATATAGATTTTTTGGGGTCTCAAAAGAGTTTGTAAGGACAAAAAAATTCCAATGTTTGTGTATCATCAAAGTCTTTAATTGTTTGCTTAGCTTGGATATGCATTCGAAAGAGAACAAAAAAGTTATAAGCAAAAACTTGTTATTTTGCCAAAAAAGGGGTTAATGATAGCCAAAGAGCTCCATGGCGGGATTTCTCCTATCCAAACAAAAATTATACTGGAATAGTTTTATAGAGTACCTCTAACTTTTTAGTCAGTGTCCGGTGAAATCCAAATTTTTGTATGGGAAAAATCTGACCCCCAATTCCGGTACAAAATGTAAATAGTACATGAAAAATCCTTTCCATTGGTGTACTTTTTTTTAATGTTAACCAATTTTAGCGTCCCCCGAAATGCATTTTTGTGCATTTTTAATCAACTTTTGTACTGGAGACCCATTAATGGCTGATTTAAAAAGAAAATCAAGCTTATCAATCAATTCCTTTCATATAAAAACACAGAATTGCAAATTTTCATCCCTGTTGACAAATGCTATGACGAGATATAACAGTTTATTTCAAAGTAAATCTACTTCTTATTAAATATTTCGTCGCCTTAATAAAACAATAGTGTATAATTTTTTTGCCGTTTCGAGATAATAGAGTTCAAAGTTTTTGTGCTATTAGACATCTGGGAAACCAGTCAATTTTTGAGAAAATAATCGACCCACTTTGTGGAAGTAAAATTTCACCAAATTTTGACCACATATAGAATCAGTTATGTAGATTCTTATTATGCAATAAAAAAATAATGGTGTACATGCGTATACACTATTGTTTTATTAAGGCGACGATTTGATATGTTTTAAGTTATTGTATGAAAGTGTTTTTAAACTTTTGTTTTTTTTATTGCTTAATGCAAAAGTAACGTATTTTTACAGTTAACCAAATAATAACAAACTTTTTTTTAAGATCATGTAAATGACTAAAAATCCCTTTTTGTTTCGAATTTCGGCCTTTTTGAACGGCCCTCCAACATAGAAAACATTATTCTTTTTCTTCGTTCTGCAGAAGCAGCAGCCACTGAAGCCTCTGTAACAAGCTTAATATGCTAAAACTTGCTAAAAGTTTAAAAATACTTTCATACAAAAAATAAAAACATATCATATATTAAATAACAAGTAGATTCACGTTGAAAAAACTGTTATATCTCGTCAGAGCACTTCCAACAGGGATGAAAATTTGCAGTTCTTCAACCATTAATGGGTCTCCAGTACAAAAGTTGATATAAAATGCACAAAAATGCATTTCGGGGGACGCCAAAATTGGTTCAAATCAAAAAAAAAAAATTACACCAATGGAAAGGATTTTTCATGTACTATTTAAAGTTGGTACCGGAATTGGGGGTCAGATTTTCGATACACTCTAGTATATATACACATCAATATATACACTACCAAAATACAAAATAACAATTGAACCCTCAAATGAAACAGAACAATGAGTACTTAAATAAAGCAGCATTGCTTCAGCAGTAATTTTTGAAAACTTGCTTAATGTCGAAACGAGTTTTTTAAATACATAATTTTATGGTTTTTTGATGCCAAGCATTCAAGATTATTTTTAATATTTTATTTTCATATATCTTCAAGTAAACTCGAAAATATCTGCAACAATCTGCAAAATATGTATAACTATTTATTAGACCCTAAACCTGAAAGGTCAGGGTACATTAACTTTGTGGAAACGTTTGTAACGCATAGAAATAAGCGAGTCCAGTATAGAAAAATATATATATTCTTGATCGGAGTCACCTCGAAAGTCGATTTAGCCCTGTCCGTCTGTCCGTCCGTCCGTCCGTCCGTCCGTCTGTGTGTTCTCCGTACACACAGGATAAGAAGAAGGAGTTGAGATAATTGCATGCAACTTGATATACATGTGAACATGTACCTAAGGATCTGCACTATTGAATACACGCCTTTCTCCCATTCAAACAAAAAATTTAAATCACTGTTAAAAAATTTAAATTTCGGTATCTCCCATACCACCAACAATATTGAAAATATCATAAAAAGGTTTATACATGGCCTTCATCACCGTAAGCTTGGTATGGTAAGATCTTATTTCAAAACTGAGGTGTGCACACATCATGGGCGTCACCCGCCCACGAACACGCCCACCTCCCATACGATCATAAAATAAAAATCGCTGTATAGAGGGTTTTGTATAAGGTACACAAATAAAATTTGACACATGTATAGTATCTATCAAAATGCAGATGTACACGCAAAATTGGCGTGGTCTGCTCTTTAACACGCCCATCTTCCATACAACCCATAATATTGAAAACACTATTTAAAAGTTCATATTTGACTTAGAGAGATAAAACTTAGTATGGGTGGATTTCATATCAAAACTGAGGTGTGTACAAAAAATGGGTGCCATCTGCCCACCAACACGCCCACCTACCATACAACCCACTTTGACAAAAACTCTATAAAGAATTTTATATATGAGCTACGAAGATAAAACTTGGTGTGTTAGATTAACAACAACAACAAATTGGCCATTTCAGCCCTTGAAAGGACTTTGACCGAGCTTCTTATGATCAATTGTGTTGTGTGTGTTATTAAATGTTTGCACACAATTGACCGAGAACTGGACCTACATGTTTTATGCCGACTCCGAACGGCTAAAGTACATGTTCTCAAGAAGCTTTACATGGCATTTTTTACTCTCTGAGGTTTGCCATTGTCTGCAGAGAGGTGGTGACCGATCAGAAAAATTTTTTATTGAAAAAACTTTTCGCCACGGCTGGGGATCGAACCCGGGCTCCGAGCATGCTAGGCCACACACTTAACCTGCATGCCACGGTCACCAGATTATTGTGTTCAAAATAAGATGTGTTCACAAAATGGGCGTCATCCGCCCATTAACACGTCCACCTCCAATACAACCCACAATATTAAAAACACTGTTAAAAGGTTCATATTTGACCTAGAGCAATGATGGGCACAAACATAATATCACATTCTTTGATTGTGTGTAAAGCAGAGAAAAACGAAGATAAATTTTACGTATTTTCTCGCTATACTTTAAAAAATTTCGCAAAGAGATGTTAATTCAACAAATGCTGAAAAGTAACTGACTTGATTTGCTGTCAAAATAAAAACAAAGCAACAGCCGAATGTACACGATCGTAAGCCACCCGAAGTACCTTACACTGTTCATGTGTCGACGTGGCGCAAGCAGCATTTTGCTTCCTATCCCATGGGATAGGAAATTTAATTTGTGCCCTTCTCTGATCTAGATCAGTCATGCACAACGTTGGCAGAGCTTCCAACACAAGCGCACCATTTTTGTCTTAGTGTGTGTGTATTATACAAAAATTCAATATATCAATTTGGGCATGAGATGTTTACTGCGTGAAGATCAAACGCAAACTGATTCAAAGCAAGCGTCGCAAAAGTTCGGTAGAACGTATAGATGAAACTTCATATGGGAGCATTTTATATCAAAACTGAGGTGTGCGCAAAATGGGCGTCATCTGCCCACCAACACGCCCACCTACCATGTAAACCAGATTAGTTAATCCTGTATTAATTCTATAGGTAGATGGAATGCACGGACTTTGATAGGAAGTTATGTCTATTTGTTTTAGAATTTTAATATATACCTTAATATTATGGGAGGTTTAGGGTTAGTCGGGCTAGACCGACTTTAGACTTTCTTTACTTATTTTAAAGTATTTTTTTGAAAATCTTAAAGCAAAAAGTAAGTCGAATACGAATACGACTACGATGCTTTTTTTAGTTTTGAGAAGGATTTAATAATAGATCGCATTGAAATAGAATGTTCACTTGCAGGTACAAAAAGCCCAGCAAACAAATCATCCATTGTAAATGTCTTGAGGAGTGTAAAACAGAGTTTGAATATGAAATGTCGATTTTTGTGCTTCAGAAAATCATTGCTTTAAACAACTTAATGAATGAATGAATTATTATGATGAAAAAATAATGAAGTTTTGGTTTTTTTCATATTCTGGTTGGTTTTTTCTTAATGCACCATTCAATGTTATTTGTTGTTTAATCAGTTTTTTAGCAATTCAAAGCACACTTTCTGGTCCCAGCAAATATTAAATGCAAGTTAACATTTGTCATCGCAGTTACAATTCAATGCGAAAATCTTTTATTTTGTAACAATAAAACAAAATTTCAAAATGGTTTTTCTCTTCAAAGTGTTTTTTCTTTCAATTGAATTCATTTTCTTTTCTTTTACATCATTGAATCCGGGCTATTAAATAACTTTCAAAGTTTCTTAATATGAGCTGCACTTTTGTTTGAGTCAGCAAGTTTGCAAAACTTGAAATTCCAAAAATTTTCCGCTGGCTTGTGGTTTGTTCTTTGAAAAAATAAAAATGATAAATTGGTTATCGTTGATACAAACCATATCTAGTAGTTCTGCCAACAGTTAGTCAAATCGTCATTTCATATTCACACATCATTAATTTCTGAAGACCTGAAAGAGAGATAAAAATAACATAAAATTTAACTTGAATAGTTTAAATTACAAGGCAGAATCCGCATATTTTTAGAACAATTTAACAATTTTAGGACGTTGTTTGGTATTCGATATTGATAAATGGCATTAACTACACAACAACCTGTTTGGATGACATGAGCCGAAATTGACAACTCTCATTTTGATGTTTTCAAATATTTAAGTATCAAAATTAATACATATTTGAACCTTTGCAGGCCTTAATTGATAACGATCTATTTTCGAATAATAAAGAAACCACCCCTAATTTCCGTTACAAATTTGTTTTAGAATCACTTATCCTTTACTTTATGGGCATGAAACCTTAAAATTAATTATTTTTATGTTTAAAATGTGTATAAGTTGAATGAAATATAAGATATTATTTTGAAAAATAATACAGGGCAACACTGATTCTGCGGCATGGAATTTGGTAGTCAATTTTAGAAAAAACATTGATGAACATCTTAGCCTATTATTTAGAACATTTGAATCTGGCTCTCGCAATAAACTGCTACTTTATAAATTAAGGACAGATACATAACAATCCAGACGAGTAAGTCTGTAAAATAAAAAATCCAAATTTTTTGAAGGTGCCATCCCTTAAAGTTAGTTTTAATTCATTCTTCGAAAGAAATGTAATAACCGAAAAATTCTGAAATTTTTGCTTTATTATATTGTCCCACCAATTTAGCTTTTTGGATCTGACCGTTTATAAAATTAAAAAAAAATTTCCGGTCCAACTTAATGTATAATTAATCCAGATATACCCTCCGTACTACATGAAGTATATCTGTTGTTTTCAGCGTACAGCGTTAACAGTGTTTTCAATTTGCTAACCCACCTTATGTAGTCGTTTTGAGTGTTTTCTGTATCATACAATATTTTAATTTTGTGAAATTAGCAAAATTACATGAATATGTCACGTGATCAGTGAGGACTAGTTTTATAATCATATTTTATTGTTGTGGTGTTTCTGTGTTTTTTTATTGAAAATAGTTGTTAAAAAAAAACAAATAACAGAAGTGCATGTGGAAAAATAAGTAATAAGCATATGATTTTCGTTGATGTACTTTTACGCTGGCGTACTACATGAAGTAAGTTGGGCATAAATGTGCACAATATGGTAAAAAAATTAAACCTTATAAATATGGATGTTATCACTGTATGGGGTGGTGTTGATCAAGCATATGTAAATATTGGCTTTTACCGTATGCCTATTGGGTAAAAAAGTGGTGTTTTTATATATTCACATACTGCATTGATTTTGCAGAGCACAAAGTGTGATAACTTCATTGAGATATGGAAAGTAAAATGGACCACCTAGCTTTTCGTTGACGCATTGCTTATTGCTAAAATCAACTTATGCTAAACCACTAGATAGATGAACTTTTATTCATCATCCGATATCAGATTTGATCGAAAGGATATTTTCTTGGTGAGATCACATGTCAAGCAGCAGAGAAATCTTAATAGCGACGTTGCAGTAATTGCCACAAAAAACGACTGCAAAACGTAAAGTGAAGTACCACACAACCAAAAAAATTTTTTTTGTATTACTTAGTTATAATTTTTTCTTTTAAGGTTTTTGTTTTTACTTAAGCTAATAGAAGTTGCCGAATAACGATTACACTTAAACTATAAGAACTTTTTAGTTTATGCTTTCATATAAGCCCAGCGTACCACATGTAGTGCGGCTTCAACATCCAAGTAAAAATATGTTTTTTTTATTGATCCTCAGTTTAGCAATAACTAATGCCAGTAAAAAACTAGTAAGGTATATCTTCGACTTGGCCGAAGTTAAAATACCCCCACGGCCGATTCTTAAGGGTGGAAGAATATTAAATTGGAGAGCTTTTTGTATGAGATTCTGAGAGATTTTATTATTTTCTATGTGTCAAATTGTTTTCCTGCAGCTTAATTATAAGCCTTTTTATAATGTTTTAAATTTTGGGGTTGTATGGGAGGTGGGCGTGTTAGATTTTGTATGACGCCCATTTTTCTAGCATATCTCAGTTTCGACATAGAATACACAAATACCGAGTTTCTGTCTTGTAGCTTTAATATTAACCTCTTTATAGATTTTTCAATTTTAGGGTTGTATGGGAGGTGGGCGTGTTAAAAGGTGGATGACGCCCAATTTTATAACACACCTCAGTTTTGACATAAATTACACAAAAACCGAGTTTCCATCTTGTAACTTTAATATTAGCCTCTTTATAGATTGTTAAATTTTGGGGTTGTATGGGAGGTGGGCGTGTTAGTGGGTGGATGACGCCCATTTTTCTAACACACCTCAGTTTTGACATTGAATACTCAAATACCGAGTTTCCGTCTTGTAACTTTAATATTAGCCTTTTTATAGATTTTTCAATTTTGGGGTTGTATGGGAGGTGGGCGTGTTAGTGGGTGGATTACGCCCATTTTTCTAAAACATATCAGTTTTGACATAGAATACACATATACCCAATTTCAGTATTGTAGCTTAAATATTAGCTTCTCTGTGGAGTTTTCAATTTTTGGGTTGTATGGGAGGTAGGTTTGGTTTTCATCCGATTTAGCCCATTCTCGAACTTGACCTTAGTTTTTTTAAAAAAAGCTTAAATATCGAATTTCATTACGATAGCTTCAAAATTGCGGCTGTAATCGTGTCGACAGACAGACGGACAGACGGACCGACGGACAGACGGACAGACAGACGGACATGGCTAAATCAACTCAGGTGGTGATGCTGAGCAAGAATATATATACTTTTCCATACCTACCACGCCTCCTTTTGGATGTTACACACGTCGTGACAAAATTAATATACCCCTTACGCAGTACGCGTGGGGGTATAAAAAAAAGAAGATGAGCTTGGGCTAAAGAGCATTTAAATTGGAAGCAAGAACATTGGAACTCGGTTTTATTCAGCGATGAATCTAAATTTGATCTTTCAGTAGGAGATCAAAGAGGTCGTGTGATTTGAAACAAAAGAGAAGCATATCATTCGGATTGCTTAAAGCGGACAGTCAAATTTCCTGTTGGACTAATGGTATGGGGATGCATGTCTAACAAAAGCGTGGGAGAGTTATCTTTTATTAATGGCTTAGTTAACGCTGAAAAATACGAGCATATATTAAAAATATATCTGTTACCATCAATGCAAAAGTTTTAATTTGAAGGAGAAGTCACATTCCAACAGGACAGTGCCAGATGCCACACAGCAAAAAGTACAAAAAAATGGTTAAATGATCATCAAATTAACTTTATGGAGTGGCCATCTTCAAGTCCGGATCTTTACTCCATTGAAAATCTGTGGAGGAAAATTAAACAAACATTTAGATGCATACGTCCCAGGACAAAAGATTGTTGTCAACAGTGACGTGGTTTCCAAGACGTTGATACACATTATTTATTGACACATCGTGTTTCGTCTTCTCTGCATTCATTGCAAGACTCACTCGGCTGAACTCTTTCTGTAACTTGTATAATGCTGAAGTGACTTAATGCGTGTTATGGTCAATGATTTGGATATCATCGGCATATGCCATACGCCATACTTTTCAGATGAGAACCTCGAATGATATTCTCCATGATTAAATTGTAAAAGTCACCTGATAAGGAATCGCCTTGTCTGAAACTGCATTTGGTATCGAATGAGGAAGAGAGGTCGAAACGAGTTAATACGCTCCACAGGACCTCAAATGCAATAAAAGAAGGCTTATCCCATGGTAGTTGGCGGAAATGGTGGCATCGCCTTTTTTGTGAATTGGGAAGAGCACAATAAGGGTCCAATAGTCTGGAATCAGCCAGTAGGCCATTGGCTCCCCGGCTTTGTTGTTTTGAGCTGTTAAGCCCTCGTTATAGTCGGGCAGTGGAAATTCAAAGCTGAAAACACCATTCTTGGTTTTTCCGGGATATCATCTTTATTGTTGGAATTGTTGTCAGCATCTGCATTCGAAAGCCTAGAGAAGTGTTCCACAACATCAGTGTTTTCTGGATATCTGTCACTAGATTCTCATTTTCAGCCTTGCAGGGGTCTCTTCCATCGGCCAGGTCACTTATTTCCTGATCATGCCACTGGTTTCGGCGTGGGCGGTAATAGTCTATAACATCTTCGGAAGCCGTATGCAGAGAGCTAGATACATATGTGCTTTCACTGCGGGCATATATCGTAGGTCAGAAGAGTGCTTTCTTGAAACAGGAGTGAATGTCACGTAGTAAAGGTTTCGGCTGTCCATTTTGATTGCAGCTTGTCGAAGTTTAGCTTTCTTGTGTAGTATTCTTAGCTGAGCACAGACGTGTGCGAATCTTGGCTGTGACAAGATACTCATCCAAATCTATGTTAGTACTACGGATAGTGCGTACGCTTTAAACACAAGAAGAGTGCCTTGCATCAATCATTACATGAGCAATTTGATTCACGTTTTCTGATCAGGGGAGTTTTGTGTTGCAGCGAAGTCAGTCAGCCTCATTCTGTTATCAAAAGTGTTGTCGTGAAAGCTGAACTTTCCGGCTGTTTGACCAAATATGTTTTCTTTACTCTCCATAACGTTGAAGTTACCAAGCACGATTTGTATGTCATGTTAGGAGCAACGCTCGTATGTGTCTTCAAAGCACTCGTAAACACCTCTTTTGGTCTCGTCGTCTTTATTTTCTGTTCCTGTCCCTTTCATCGCATTTCTTAAACTTCAGTGATATCAGCCTAATATCTTTCCAATATATTAATCAGTTGTATAGAGCCACCATTCCAATTTAGGGTCCAGACATACCAGGTTCATATCCGAAAATCTTTATCTAGGTATATTAGAGTGGGTCGAAAAAAAAAGTTTGGAAAAACCAACCTCTATTTTAAAGTTGACCTCGAGAGGATTCCGAAAACAAAAAAAATTTTTTTTGGACCACCGGAAAAACAGCCAAAATGGTCTTTTTTGCATAACTTAAGCATTACATGTCAGATCTTAAAAAATTATATGTCGTCGAAAAGGGCTTTACGAGCACTACAATGTATTTTTAAACCATTTTTACTTCTGAGGTCATATTCAACTAGTAAGCCCCATTAGCCCGATTTATCCCCCTTAATTTTTTTTTTTTTATACCCTAAACCTGAAAGGTCAGGGTATATTAACTTTGTGCAAACGTTTGTAACGCATAGAACGAAGCGAGTCCGGTATAGAAAAGTATATATATTCTTGATCAGCGTCACCACGTGAGTCGAGCTATCCATGTCCGTCCGTCCGTCCGTCCGTCCGTCCGTCCGTCCGTCCGTCCGTCTGTCCGTCTGTCCGTCTGTGTGTTGTCCGTATACACAGGATAAGAAGAAGGAGTTGAGATAATTGGATGAAACTTAGTACACATGGTCACATGGACCCAAGGATTTGCACTATTGCATATTTTTGGAATCCGCCCACGGACACGCCTACCTCCCGTACAACGCGAAAATTGAAAACTGCATAACTCAGCTCATAATTAGCCTACAACAATAAAATTTGGTATGTATGTGTTTTATATTAACACAAAGATGTCTTTGAAAAATGGACGTCATCCGCTTACGGACACGCCCACCTCCCATACAACCCAAAAATTGAAAACGCAATAAATAAGCCTCTGTTTAACCTACAGAGCTAAAATTTGGCACATATGTTTTTTGTGACAAAAAAAAGATGGTTTTGAAAAGTGGACATCATCCGCCCACGGACACGCCTACCTCCCATACAACGCAAAAATTGAAAACTGCATAACCCAACTCGTAATAAGCCTACAACAATAAAATTTGATATGTATGTTCTTTATACAAACACAAAGATGTCTTCGAAAAATGGACGTCATCCGCTTACGGACACGCCCACCTCCCATACAACCCAAAAATTGAAAACGCAATAAATAAGCCTCTGTTTAACCTACAGAGCTAAAATTTGGCACATATGTTTTTTGTGACAAAAAAAAGATGGTTTTGAAAAGTGGACATCATCCGCCCACGGACACGCCTACCTCCCATACAACGCAAAAATTGAAAACTGCATAACCCAACTCGTAATAAGCCTACAACAATAAAATTTGATATGTATGTTCTTTATACAAACACAAAGATGTCTTCGAAAAATGGACGTCATCCGCTTACGGACACGCCCACCTCCCATACAACCCAAAAATTGAAAACGCAATAAATAAGCCTCTGTTTAACCTACAGAGCTAAAATTTGGCACAAATGTTTTTTGTGACAAAAAAAAAGATGGTTTTGAAAAGTGGACATCATCCGCCCACGGACACGCCTACCTCCCATACAACGCAAAAATTTAAAACTGCATAACCCAACTCGTAATAAGCCTACAACAATAAAATTTGATATGTATGTTCTTTATACAAACACAAAGATGTCTTCGAAAAATGGACGTCATCCGCTCACGGACACGCCCACCTCCCATACAACCCAAAAATTGAAAACGCAATAAATAAGCTTCTGTTTGACCTACAGAGCTAAAATTTGGCAAGTATGTTTTTTATGACAAGACAAAGATGGTTTTGAAAAATGGACGTCATCCGCCTACGGACACGCCTTTTTTCCATACAACCCAAAAAGTTTTAAACTCAATAAATAAGGTTATGTTTGTCATAGAGAAATTTAATTTGGTATGGATGTATTTTATACCAAAACTAAGGTGTGTCCAAAAATTGGAAGTAATCCGTCCATGAACACGCCCAACTCCCATAGCGAAAGCACAATAAAGGCATTAACTGTGAGCTACAGGAATAAAACTTGGTATGTGTAAATTTTTCATCAACATATAAATGCATATAAAATATAGGCTTCATCCGCCCTTGGAAACGCCCATTTACAATAAAAATTTTTTGTTTTTGAAAAGTGGGTTTAGGGTATTTCATAGTCGGCCTAGACCGACTTTAGATTTTCTTTACTTGTTTTTTTCTCATAAGATTCAACTCCTTGAAATTTGTTTAATTTGTGTTCAAAAAATTATTTTTTTTTAAATAATTAAAAATAAAGATTTACAAAAGTGATATTTCATATTTATTTGTTTCATATTTATAGTACGATAAGAACTTCGTTCTTTTAATGTACAAGCTTGGGATAAAATCTTCTGGATTATACAAAATAAAATGTTAACTTAACCTAAAGTCGTCGTAGAAAAGGACAATAAAATTTTCTACAACCTAAAATATTGATTTTAAACCTTCGCCTGGGTGAAAAGTAAAAAATTAAGTCAGTTTAAACTTTATACAAATTTAAAATTTTTTTTTTTTGTTTTTGATAAGAAAACATAAAAAAAGTGAATTATTTTTGTTATGAAACCTTTAATTTGTATTTCATCAATCGATTGAAATACTCAAAAAACACATTAAAAAATGTAAACGTACTGCTAAAGTATACAAAATTTATGACTTAATTTAATTTCAAACAATTTTTGGAAATTATATTTTTTATAATTTAAAATTACATTAAAATCCGCTTAAGTTTTTCCTCACCCAAAAATGTCAACATTTTGAATTACTTAAGCGGGTTGAAATACTTAAAAACCACTGCTCAAGTACCTCAATCTGGGTACTTAAAAAACTCGGTTAAGTACCTGGAGCTGAGTACTTAAACTTATCTGCTTGAGTAACTCGAGGTAATTCACATTCAGTGAATAGCGGCGTTAGGTTATTAAGTGAATAGGAGGTTTTGACATGTTGAACCATAAGTTCTGTAGAAAAATTTATTTGTGCGTTTGAACGATCAAATTGTGAAACAACATCATTGCAAGCTCTTCAATGATATAAAAAAATATCGTTTTTTCAGAGTTATCTAGTACTTAAAAACAATTATTTTGTGAGGTACTTATGAGGGGGAAATACAAAGTAAAATGATAATTTAAGTAAAAAGATTAAGGGATGCTCAAGCGTAATGATGCTTGGGTAATTAAGCGGGGAGGTGCTTAAAAGGCGAGGCACTTAAACGGGTTACACTGTACCTCAAAAGTTGAACGTTTGGAGGGAGAAGTCCCAGTTTTGTAATTTTTAATGATATTATTTTGTAAATCTTATTTTTTGAGGGGATCAAAAATCGGAGATATGTTTGCAAATATAAATATAGCTATTAACACGCCTAGTGTACAGTATAAATAAGTTTCGTTTAAATATTAAAGAAAAATATAATCGCAACTAAAGGAGCCCTTTATGTAAATTAACAAAATGAATAAACTTTGCATGAAAGCGGAAACAACTATAATTTAAGTTGTATTAAATTACTGTGTGTCAAAACAATTTCTACTTTGTGCCAAGCATTTGTCCTTTATACCTTTTGTTATTAACAAATGACAAAATATCATTTTTAAACGACCTGAAGGATGTGCATTGGAATTTTACCAAACAGAAAAACAAGATGAGAAATTCAAATATTTGGTTTACATTTTCGTTTTCAACAAATTGTGATTGATTACTTTTTAAATATAAATTTTGCGATTTATGAACAAAGTCGGTATTTTTTAATAATTATATATTTGTGAATGTTGAAAAGTAATTTTCGACTTGGAAAAAGGTTCATAAGTTACTAAAAAAAAGGACTTTTCCTTTACTGGGAACCAAAATACTCATGCCAGTCATAGTCAACAGGAATGATATCGTTCGCTGGTTCTTGAAAAATAAATTTGAAAGGTAACAGATAAAAGAAGTTGATGGGGCTTGAGACAGTGCATTGCTTGGGATGGAATTACAATTTAACCAACCTGATGGACACACAACAGAGCTGAATTCTTGTTTCAACTAATTCAAAATAATTGAAGAAAATCATCACTGGTTGGAAAACACCGAATATAAATCGAACATAGAATCTTGGCTGGCACATTTTTTTTTAACCTTCACCAACGCTGCTCAGCACCAGAATTTTATTTCCTCACTTATCTTAACAATCACCAACATATATCAACTTCAATAACTTTAAATTATTTTGACATGTTTTTTAATACGTTTTAGTTATTTTGTGTGTCTTTTTCACTCTCGATTTTTTCTCTTTGTTTTGACAAAATTTAACTTTTCTTTACATTCGAGAATTATTATATTTTTGAAAGTTATTTGCTTGACTGAAATGTATTTTTGTTTTTTTTTTAATTTGTTCTCTTTTGTTTTTATAATTTCAATTAAATCTTAACAGTGTACAATTTTTGCGTTACTTACAAATTTTCGAATGAAATTTTAATAAATTTAAAACTGTTTCAACAAACAGACAAAAAGCAAGAAAATTTAAAAAAAAAACAAACAAATTAATTAAAACAAAATTTTTTATTCACAAATCAAAAAGCTAATCTCTAGATTTCCAATTAATTAATAATCGTAAATATTTATCCAAGACAATGTTCTAGATCGAAGAGGATCGACGTTATCTCGCGAATAACGTTCCCGCTGGTCTTTGCGCTGTTCAACCTGGTCTACTGGAGCACCTATCTCTTCCGGGAAGAGGAGGATGAGTAAATGTCATAAAAATAGCTGAATTGTCAAAATACTAAAGAAAAAACTAACAAATTATTTTTCTTCTATTTCTTTTGTACTTTTTTAATTGTGTTTCTTTATTATGGTTTTTTGTTTAACATTTTTATATATTTTGTTTTTCTTTTTGGTTGTATTGTTTTGTGTCGTTTTGTTTTTGTATTTTAATTTTAAAGGGCCTTTTAAAGGAAGATACACTTGCGCTTTCAAAAGATATATATGTGTATATATATATATATATATATGTGTATGGCTTAAAACTACATATATATGTTTGTATATATATATATATATACATGAGGCATATATAAAGAAATATATGCGTAGATGGCTATGTAGAATCCAGAAACGAATAATAAAAATTACTCAGATACATAAGGAAAACATGGAAAACCATAACTATGAATGAATGAAAGAAAGAAAGAAACTTGAACCAAGTGAGCAGCAGATGTTATATATTAATATTTGAACTATATACATATGCGTTTATATGTTTGAACATATATGTATGTATATAGTAGGTATATGAAAATGAATTAATATTCATAAGTCTTAGATAAGCAGTTAAAACTTGACTTAAGTTAGTTAAGATTATGTATAATTCTAACAGTTATATGATGAAATATCATTTAAAAAAAAAAAACACTCAAACAAACACACACACACAAATACATTTTATATGTTTCAAACATAATACTTATTTATATCTTAGACTTGAGTAACACAGCAAAAATTGCTGCGCTAACTCAATGAAGCGCACTTAAGAGATTTATAGAGTAGCTTTAATTTTTCAAAATCGAACTCGAACAACACAAAAGAATTATACTAATGCAGTTAATTATAAAGTAAGTTCAGTGCTTCAACTCAATAAAGCCATGTAACGCAACGTTATCCAAGTCTTTAACACATAATTCTATCATTCAAAGCATTAACGTTAAGTGAGCTCATTATCAGAGACAACAACCACTTCATTTTTATAAATTGAAAATTAAGCAAATTCATAGAAATATGGCTTCAATAATAAGTTATCTCACATCTATAAACTTCTTATCTCACATCTATAAACTTCTTCTTTCAAGCTTACGAACTTGAACTTTGTATGAAATTGCCAAGTTTTTTTTACACAGTCCAAGCTATAGAAATTTTTAAGGTTAAAACATAGTCCTCAAAACAGAGAAAAAAAATTACAAGGACTATTAATTCAATATTGAAGAATGCGTCAACCTATGTTAAATCCTATAGAATATACCGATAGAACTAATATTGAAGACATATACCAAAACGTACTTAACTAAGAATCATATATATACAGATACAAAAACAGACATATATAATTCGAAAATTGTTTTGAAGTAACTGAGTTGAAGTATTTAATTAAAATTTAACATAGCGAATAAATTGATATCACAGTCAAACAAATTGAGCATTTTAAAAAGCAACAGAGTAAACATTGTGAATTTCTAAAAGCTTATGTCATGAAAGGCATTTTTGCGGAACAAAATTACTGTCCAGCACTCTGACATTTTCTTTATTTGTAAATTTGGAATATAATCTTCAAAGTGTTGGCCTCAAAACAGGTTTGACTGTACATCTTAACTCTTTTCTTATCTCGTATTTTAACGAAATAATTTGGTATATTTCTTAAAATAAATAAATTTTGGTTGTTAGTAACTTTATGATAAAAAAGAATTTTCTAAAAAACAAACAACGTAGTCAAGCAACAAAATATTCACTGAGGCTTGCCTGGAAAAATGAAGAAAACGAAAAAAAAATTCACAAAAAGTGTGCTTAAGTAACATTCTTTTTACAAATTTTTTAAGAGCATTTTCACTAATTTGCCGTTTTTCTTGAAAAACAATGTGTATTACTTTTGTCTTGACGAAGGTCAAGCGCTGTCATTCTATATCGTATGCAACATATACAGTTACAGACAGATAAATACCACAAATCGCAGATATTTTCTACCTACAGATGCTTGTGCTTGCCCTTAGCACAACAATAAATTTCATAAAATTTTACTTCAGAAATTATTAAGATAATGCTTAAAAGTACATGAACTGCACTAAAGTTGAATATAAATTGTTGGTAATCGCAAATTTATATGAGCTGCAATTTTTGCCTGAATATGAAAAGCACACTTTATACTGCAAGAATCATATATGGGTATTTTTACGAAAACAGAGACATGAGTGTATGATATTCAAGTCAAGTTAATATATGAGCTTTGTACAAGCAATGCAAGGTGAGGCTCTGAAATTTATGAATATGAAATAAAACATGATGGGAAAATTCCAAGGTAACAGTTATAAACGTTAATGTTCAGTGAGGTCATCAAGTGAAAAATTTTTTTTTTAAACAACTTGTTTTGAAATACATTTCAATCTAAGGTTTGGTGAGTAATTTGAAAACTAAAAATGAGAATTTATGTAGAAATTCCTTGGTTATATTCTTCTATTGCTTTATTACCTGTAACCCTGCATCGGAGTAACATGAAAATTCATAAGCTTAGCCTTTCAACTTTTTGAACTGAAGATTTATGGTTCTAGCAATTTTTTTTTTTTGATTAGACACACAGAACCAATCTTAGAGCCGTGACGCACGGACAAACCTTGTATATATATTTCATATGACCTGTTTTCAGTTGATCAACCAATATGAAACAATGAATAAATACAAACATATTTTGCATATCCTCCATCTTTCTTGTGACGTGGGTGTTGAATTACATGCAATAACAATAGAGTTAAGCTATCACTGGTTTTTCGCGCTTTCTCAAAGTCATGATCCATTTCATCAACAAAATTTAATGTTATGGATACCAGTGACTCAAACCAAGTTAATGAGGGGAAAAATTAACTCACCAAATTTGAGTTGGATTATATGCAAATCTCCTTGGCTCATTTTACAATTTTATTCTTATTAATTTTAAAAGATACTTATAAGGAGGAAGATCTAACAAAACATTAATGGATCCTCCTTTTCATTCAACATGCACATTGTAACTTGGAGACCAAACTTGACTTGTTGCGTATTCCAAGTGAGGACGTACTATTACTTAATATAACGTTGTAGCTATACTAATGTTGTTAAATTTGTTTGTTCATCGTTTCATAAATCCAAGCATAGAAGATGCTTTTTTATAAATTTACCGTCAAAGGAGCGGTGTTGTGGAAAATAAGAACAGAAAATAAGAACTGCCAACGACTTAAGTCATATTACTAAACTGTTCAAACGTAAATGTTATTTTCATTGTAACTATTACTAAAGACAACAGTATCGATCAGCTACTTAAACGCTGAAGCCATGTTAAATGCAGTACTTTTCTGCAAAAGATGCATGATTACCGTGTTAAGAATTGGTGCTCTATTGTTATTCGGAAGCATGCCGGTTCAAACCCACAAATCAATTTCTAATTTTTAAAATGCTGTAAAAGATTTTCATAATCTCCAAACAGAATATAAAATTAAAATTATTTGTCGACTTCACCATAAATCCAAAAAACCAAACCCCTAAGCAGAAAAAAGATTGCAGACCATAAAGCTCCCTTAAATAGCTTTTTGCTCAAACGATAGAAAATTATATTGAAATATTAATTATTCGCTGAAAATAGTATAAATGTCCTCCTATAGTCAGAAATTATAATACAGGTAAAGTGAAAGTAAGCATCCTCTCTGTTGGCACTTTTTTATAAATAATTAAAAATTTCAGTTCTATTGATATATAACTGAAAAAGCCATGCTCTTCAAATGAAGCTTAAAAGATGTCTTACGTGCTTGAAGACATTTGCTTTTGAAATAACATGGTCGGTTTTGAGTCAGAAGAAACTAAAGCTTCTGCTATAGAGCTACATTACATGGTAGACATTTGTATCTCGATAGAATATAATTAACTCTAGATTTCAATTAGTCTCAAGTAGTTGTTGTCATCGTAAAAGACAAGAGCCGGTGATGCAAAATTTGATATTTCTGTTTCCATCAGGTTCATATTTTTGAACTTAGTCCCGTATAAATCTTAAATAGTGTCCAGGTTAAAATGGGACAAAACAATTTCACTTTAAATGTATGTGGATGAACTTTACTCTAGTCCCTATATCTAAAAGATGATCCTTACATACCTCTAAAAATATACTGAGCTTTTGTGGAATATAATCTATTTATTCAAGGTTAAGATTAAGTGGAAAAAGTGATTAAATAATTTTATAGTATAACATATAAATATTTCTTTAAAATTTTGAAAGAAGCTAGCTAATTCTGAGCTGAATATTTTCAATAACTTAGAGAGGCTATTTATTTGCCATAGCTGTGCGTTCTTTGGTTGTTTTAGAAAAACAAAAACATATTTCATTAATTAAAAAAAATATACCTCGAATACGAACAAATAATCATTTCGAAAAATGAAAAATATATCGAATTTCCTGTATGTTTCCGATCTGCTACAAGACCCTTTCTTGCTTAAACCTGAATATGAGAAATAAGATTTGGCTGGCCATTTCGCATAAAGAAGAATCTTTACTACGTGTGGTGAAAAGTTCCCGAAGACAGTAGAATTCAAAAGTATTTCCATCAAAACATGACGATTTGTGCAAAATCATATTGATAACGCAAACTACATAGTTTGATTATCCTTTAGTATAAAGTGGCATGGGAAATGACGGTGGCATGAACTTATAACCATTTCACTATCTAAATAAGACCATGTTTTCTAAAACTGCAAATCTCTGAATTTGTTTCCAAGTAAAAGAAGAAGTTTTGAAATCAAAATAAGTCAAGCCTGTGTGACATTCACTTGTAAAAACTAAAGCTGCATTAGTTTTTCAATGTATCCAGTGAATATTCTAAAGTTTTTTCATACACGATTTCAAATTTTATCAACTCAAATGCTTCAAAATGATTTTCGCTCTGAATTCTACTACAAGTTTATAACTAAAAACAGAATGTTTTAAATTTTTTGTTTCGTTTCTAAATTAGATTCAAAGTTCTTAGATTTATTTATACTTTTATGTTGATAATAATATTTATTAATATGTTTTTTCCAATGTCTACATTTAGCAGTAATAAATTTAAACAAAAATAATTGTTTTTAAAATTAATAACTTTTGATAAATGCCTAAAAAGAGTTTTCAATACAATTATTGACTTTGTATTTATATTTAATTTAAGTAACATTTTTAATGTTGTAGATATTAATAATAAAAAAGTAGTTATGTTTTTAAGATATAAAAAAAGTTTTTAAATCAAAAATCATAAATATTTTAATTACAATTAAGTTTTATATATAGTATATATATAAATAAATTAAAGAATTAAGAGATTTATTAATGCTCCAGCTAAGGCTACAATTTTTATGAATTAATCTTACTTTTAGGCGTTTTTAGTTTTAACAAAAAAAAAAAAAAAAAAGAATGCATATAAATAAAATGACTAACAATTGAATTTTGTAAAAAAACAAACAAAACAAAGTATTTTTTTTTAAAACATTTGTGTTGAATTGCATTTTAGTTGGCTTAAAAATTCGATTTCTACTAACGATTTTACTACAAAAACTATGTGGCAACACGGTGGGTACTAAAACTACTACTTTTTCTACTACTATTTATTTTTATGATTTGCGTTCACTTAAGTTAGCTTCTGTTCTGCCTAAATAAACGTTTTATTCTTTGCATTAATAAAAATAATTATCTCGACTTACAGTTCCTTAAAAATAAACTAAATTATTTTTAGCACGTTTAGTAAAACTAGTTTTACTTAGTATAATTTTAGCATTAAAATTTATAACGATTGCATAAATATTTACTAGTTTACTTTAGTTAAATGATACAAGAATGTTTTTTACTTAACTTACTTAATAAAAAAAATCAGTTCAAAGAACCATAAAACAACCAAACAAAAAAACACTCTTGTACAATTTTTATATAAATAACTTGAAAACCAAAATAAATTCTTATTACTATAGCAAATTTTTTCAATATAAATATTTAGTTAGTTGAATTTTGTATGCTAAACTTAAGACTTTACCAACTAACCACTAACCACTAACCATTACTTAAACACACTCAACACTAATGCAACATTTATTAATAACTAACATATATTATATATTGTAAAAATAATGCCACATCCAAGCAAACATCACGAATACCCATAAATAAATAAAAAATATGAAATATCTAGCATCTCGCTCTCACTGTGTAAACATCAACTAAATTTAAATGAAAAATTTAAACACAAACTATTTAAAACTTAACCCAAAAGCCAATCAAAATAATATATTAAGAATACATTACTTTAACGTAGTATACAACTATAGATATACAGTCCAAAAACAAAAACAAAAAAAAAAACAACAACTGAAATTAAATTGGTTTCACGCACACTTTGACAACCAACCAATACAAATCACTTTAAATGTTTAGTGTTATAAAAAAGTCGTATAACTCCGCGTAGTATTGGTAAAATTATTACTAAAAAAGAATCATTAGAAAACAGCCTAAGAAAAAAATAGTAGTTGAAGAAACAAAAACCAAAAATATGATGAAATACAACACGTTTTATACGCACTGGCGTTTTTTAATGAAAATAATACAACAAATACCAACATTTATGTACAGCTGAATTCTACATAGCAAGCTTTTTTAAAAAAAACAAAATTCTTTTTTCAAATTTTGATATTATTGCATTGCTTCAAATATAATTTTCACAAATAATTTTTATACGAAATTTAAAAAAAAAAAATAGTAGTCGTTTTACAATGAACTAGCAATACTTATTGTATGCGAGGAATGAGTATCAACAGAAACTGAAAAACCAAAAAACCAAAGTGCGAAAATGCATTTTTATTAAAATCTGTGCATCAGAGGAGTCAACGGCAGTGAGTTAAACACAATAGATCTAGCCAGTATCTATCTATATATATTGTTGACAAATATTTAAATAAATTGGATCCTCGTTATATTTTAAAAAGTCTTAGTAAAATGTTACAAATGTTACTCATACTTTTCCACATGTTACTCATGCAATTTAATTTTCCTCATCTCTTTCCTGCTCCTTCAAAATATAAATTCCTTTCTTTTCCTATTGATCCATACTTTTTTCTATAGAAAATATAGTATTCAGCTAGAAAAGCAGTATTAGTGATAAGACATAATTAGTCCGTCCCTATGTATGTAGCGCCTAGAAGAAGCTAATTAATGCGCTCTTTAATGAGAAACAGAAATATTTTTTTTCTATTGTTTAAAATTTTCTTTTTTTGTAGCTATAGTTGGATGACGAAACATCCTAGAATTGCGATTTTGAAATAACTACAAATTTAATATGCAATCTTCACCTTCAATACGCCACCTTCAATACATATTCCCACAAATCTTAGTATTGGTACTTATTATTATATAGTTATAGTGGAGCCGTGTGTACCTCGATCCATAGGACTTTTGTGCATCTGTCCTAAAGTAGTTCTCCTGACTTAGACTTCTTCTTAAATAAATCAGTAATTTCGATACTTAATTTTTGAGATCATATCTTACAACACACTGACCAGTAAAACTACTTGTAGTTTAAAGTTACGATTGGTAAGCTTGATTGGTTTTTTTTTTTGTTTAACTGAGAGTTAAAGTGTTCTTTGTTTGTCTCTTTTCATTGCATTAGTGTCACAGAAATTTCTTATATTTCCATATCTAAATTTCTATGGCAATTTTTATAACAATAGTTTTATAAATTTGTTTTAATTTAAATTTTAAATACTAAATGGGATAAATTATATATTAAATAAAAATACAAAGAATCAAATTGGCCATTTCAGTCCTTAAAAGTGTTTAGACCGAACTTCTAATGATCTTCTTATGTGTTGTGTATGCTATAAAATGTTTAAAAATAATTGATCGAGAACTGAACCTACATTTTTTTTAAAGCGGCTCCAAACGGCTGATATTAATTTTCTCAATATGTTTTACATGGCACTGTTTACTCTCTGAGGTTAACCATTGTTTGCAGAGAGATAACGGCCGATCAGAAAAATGTATTTCTATTGAAAAAAATTCTCTGTTAGATTTGCGGATTGAACTCTGCCTGCCGAGGTTCATTGGATCGCACGCCATACACTTAGCACGCATTGCTACGGTCGCCACAACTGATCAAAATACACACACACAGTGGAACCATGTAATTCTCTCGTGAGCGGTAAACTTAATTGTCATTTCTGTTTTGATTTTTTTTACTTCAGCTCTTAACTCTCATGCAGACTCCACGAAATCCCGGTATAGAAAATGAAGTTTCTCTCAAAACCATTTCGAGAAACAAATCTTGACAATTGAGCGAATTCACATTTTAATATTTTCAATGTTAAGTTACTATTTATGTAAAATGTAAATATTAGCTCATCGGGAAAATATAAATTCTTACTTTTATTACGGGTAGTAATAAAAAGTAACTGCAGGAAACTTTTTAATGAAAACCTTCAGAGTACCTTCTTAAATCTCATCAGATTTATTATGAGGTACAGGTGTTTGTTTTCAGCCACTTGCAATTTTAAAGCTTTAAACCAGACATGCGCTTCCAGTAGCTCAATTAGCTCAGCTGGCTCAGCTACAAATTTGTTTTGTTTTTTCAACTTTGTGTTTGCACATTAAAACATGTAGGTCCACTTCTCGGTCAATTGTGTGGAAACATTTAAAAACACACACAGAACACAATTGATCATGCGAAGCTCAGCCGAAGTCCTTTCAAGGGGCTGAAATGGCCAAGTTTTTTTTTTAAATCATAAGAAAAACAAAATAGTTATTATGAGATAGAATAAGGTTAGGTTTAACGGACAGTGCACCGTTAGAGTGCATCTGTAGTGGCTTTAGGTTCATTGAGAAGCTGGTTTTTTTTAACCTTTTTATAAGTTTTTTTTTAATGTTTATATTGTTATATAAGTATCACCAAACCATTTGAATATGAAGATATTCTCTAAGGACACGCACATTAAGAATATTCGAAGGTCCCCTTCACACAACTACATTTAAATAAATAAAATGTGTATTTTATGCATATAATATAAGTATTAGCGCTTTTGTCGAGACTGAAAGCCCCAATTTGTAATTTAACCAGCGCTCTTCATACGAAGGCCTGCATTGACTGCTACTTTGAAGACTAAACATATCCGTTCCTCGCTGCTCTTATGAGCACTTCTTGAAGGCCTTCCTTTTCTGCACAAAAAGCAGCACAACAAATTTGTTTTCCTTACAAAGACTGACTTTTCATATACTTCAGGGCAACTTTTTCGTTGAAAGTAAGAATATATATTAGTTTAAAAATATGCCGCAATAATGGCCCTTCTTACTGCTATATCAAAGATTATAGATTGAAATTAATCTAATTTAAAAAAACATAGGAAAAAAGAAGATGAAATCATAGAATATATAAATAAATAGAAAAAGGTGTAAAAGAAAAAAAAATATTTTTTCAACACTTTTTGTTTAATCCTACTTTTAGCCATTCTAAAGAAGTGCTTCTGTCAGGCCTCTTTTGAGCTATCGGAGCGGAAGGCCTGCAAAATTTTCCCACTTCATATAAAAAAGAAAGTGTAATTGTATATGAGTGCGGCAGTACTACAAAATCCACAGGAAGGCCTGCTAGCAGCGATGTCATTGTCTACTGGGGCGGTAGTACGCATTAACCTTATTATGCCAATAAGTTGAAAGATCCCTTGATCTCTCTAATGGTAGGCATAGAGTCTTTTAAGTCTGGATCTGGATCATAATTGTTGAAGAGTAAAAATGGTGTTGTCCTCAAAATATCAATTTGTGTTAATAGCCTGATCGTTTATTTTTACTACCTCTAGTGCTGAATAGTCTGTTTTTAATTTTCTTATGAGGATATTTTTTTGTCTTCGAATCTCAAAAAACATTTATTAATTCAATTCATACTTCAATTCATTCACATCATATTAAGTTCACTTCAAGCATTCGAGAACTGGGATTCGAATTTTCCGACGAAAACAGACGAATATCGCAGATGAAGCAAACAAAACTTTTCCTCAAGCGTCGCAGATACTTCAGATACTACTTTTGCTGCTCATATTGATATTTGGAGTAAAAAACAAAGCTGTTGGCGTCATTTAACTATTATAAGTAGCACATTCATTTGAAGTGGATGTCTGATAAAAATTTTGTAAATTAGTAAAACGACTATTATTTGAACGGAGATATTTTTTCATATTGCAACATAAGTCAATGTTATTGTTCTAAAATGTATACTAAAGTTGAGCTTAAATTGAATAAATAATTTTATTTTAATAAATGCGCAAGGTAAGTTTACTTTTTGTGTTCTTCCCTTCTTTGTCTTTATCTCTTTATAAAGCACTTTTTGTTAATTTACTTTTTACTTTTTTTTTTTAAGCAAAATAAACTAAGTTTTCTATAATATAAGAAAAATAAATCATAGCTCATAAAGTGCTGATGTAAAAAAACAAAAAAACAAAAAAAAAAAAACAAAAATAATAAAAGTACGATACAGAAAGATATTGACATATATTTGTGTATATATACAACTATATAGATATATGTGAAAATAAATAGATATTATGCATACAGGGTTATATATAAAATTTGTGTAACAAAAACTAATAAAAAAAAAAAAACAAAACAAGAATAGTTTAAATCACTAAAGCTCTAAGTGTTAAGCCAACAATTTTTAAGGCAAGAATTTATGTATAGGCAGAAAATTTGCAAACACAATAACATAGATTATATTTTGAAATGCCTGAATGAAATGTTTTAAATAAAAAAAAAAAAAAAATATAAGGGTTGTGTCAGCAAAACGTTGTATCTTTGATTTACGTGAACTATAACTCTAATTTACGAAACACTGCTTAGACATAATTTTGTTATATATTCATTTTTTTTGTGCAAAAATTAATGTAAATAAGTTGTTAGACGAAAAAGAAACAGCAAAAAGCTTATTAATACAAAAAAACAAAAAAAAAAACATAGAACGAACAAAGTTTTTCATGTGCTTAAAATAGTGACTATCAGTAGAATACTTCTTTGTGGTTTCACGTAATTATTTTAATTTCACAAATACAAAACATATCCTTTGTCAGCACAAAAAATCAGCATTTCTTTAAAAAAAAAAATTCTTCCTTTCTTTTTATGCCTTAATTCTGGACAACTTTTGTAAATATTTTTAAAAGCTTTGAACTAAAGCACATAAATGCTGATGGTCACAACTACTACGACATATACGAAAACTCACACACATAAACATACTGACACTTAAAACGAATGACTTATTCATAGAACAGTGAATATTTTAGAATTACTATTAAAAATATTACAAAAAAAAAAAAACAAAATAATAGCAAATTTTTAGGCTCATTGCACTGGCACCTCAAACACACACACACACATCCACTGACATACTCATACTAACATGGACAAACATTTGTATATGAGTAACAAACATAAAAACATCTTCAATGTCATACACAACCTTTTTAAAAAAAAAAACAGCTAGAGAAGCCGTCTCATACCAAAACGTTAATGAAAGTAAGCCCAAAACGGAACAATTAAATCAAAATATATAGAATAAACTGTGTTTTTTAATTGTAACATGACTTAAGTGCAACAATTTGAAAGAGCAAAAACAAGAAATGAAAAATGTTTAAATGTATTTATATAGATATTTAGTGTTAGTTTCTTTTAATTTTGTTTTTATTTTCTTTACATTTAAGATTGAAAATAGTGCGAGCAGTTATAGTTGTATTCACTAGCTGAAACTTATTTAATAATAAGAACAATAAATATTCAAATAAATAACTCCATGAAAATGAAATAAAATTTATGTAATATCAATGGAAATGTTTGTATTTATATTTTGTGAAAAAAAAAATAAATAAAAACTTAAAGGATCCATAAAATTGCACAATATTTGATCACATGAACTAACTTTCTGTGGTTTTTAATAAAATTTTTAATAAAACTTATGAGGAAGAAAGAGTTGGCTTGAGGATTTTATTCAAAAAAGGTAAGTTTTAATGGTTTGGTAATTTTAAATGTGTGGTTTGTCCTTTGACAGTTTGGATGAGGCGCATAAGTAGTCAGTTACAATATTTTAATAACGTAGATATTTGCGCAATGATCGATCCACAAGAAGAAACAAAAATGGATATTTTCTGCCTTAATCTGTCTACCAATCTATTTATCTTAAAAGTACACTCAACTTTTTGTTAACACGGTAGATACGTTCCTTAGTAAATCGTGCAAAAAAATACAAGGGACATTTGATAAATCAAGGGATGTGTTCCAAAACTGTGAAAAACTGTGTAAGTTGAAAAACTGTTAAATTTATACCTAAACAACCGTGAAAAAAAGGAATGAATTCAAATGAAATACAATAATATTAAACATGAACAAATAACACAGTGCAACACACATCTTCGGGGGTGAACCAAACCTACCACAAACGATTCTATTTGACACCAGTAACAAAAGTTCATATTCTTTTTTGCTCCACTGTATCACAACTTTTTTCATGGTTTTTGATTTTGAAAATTAAGCTCAAAAATCAAATTAAGAAATATAAAAATGATGAGTAAAACTTAATTCAAGATGATTCTTATCTTCGGGAACGTATTATAAAATTTTCCGTGGAATATGTTCTCGGAACATACACGCAAAGAAATTTTTCGTTTACCGCAACTGAACAATTCACCAACTATACTTCGTTTGCGAACTGTATTTGCCGCAAACGAATATTCAGTTGTCATCAACTTAAAAATCTTCATGCTTGAAACGAAAAAACATCGAAGTTAATGAAATTTTATCATTGTTTTGGAAGCTCAAGTTTAGCCGAGTGTGCTGGCGTTCCAGTCTTGAAACTCGATGGACCTGGGTTCAATCCCCAACAGGAACACCAAATATTTTTTTTTTTTGTTTTTTTATCAATGTTTTTTAAGTAAAACTTATTTTGACGGTTCCTTTTGACCAAGCAGTTAATGAAACAGAATTACAATTTCAATAATTAAATTAAAATTTTTGATACTTACACAGCCAACAATCGAACCCACGTCTCCCGCGTGCCAGTCTAGCATGCTTCCATTGAGCTATTCTGAGATATTGTCTAGAATGAATTTTTAAACATCAACGAAAGCGAGCTGTGTAGCAGTTGTGATTCACAGTTGTGTGTCTGTTTGTTCACACTCTTAAAATACTTCCTTTTCGTTGATGTTTAATATTAAATCTTTTCATCAACGAAATCAAGCAACTTTTCTTGTCAGTTGAGAACTATTCGCTTGTAACAAATTAATTTTTTTCCTGCAAACGAAGTTTTCAGTTAGAAAAAACAAATTTTTCGGTTGCTGCCATTTAAAAATCACTGCCGGTTATGATAAACAAAATTAATTTCTTGCAACTTAATAACGTGTTTCCCGCAACTAACCATTATTATGCCAACTGTTCAAACGTTTACAAAAAATGATTTGAAACACGACAAACGAAGTTCCTTTGCAGCAAACTGGCGATAAACTTTTTTTTTTCTCTGCCTGTATTAAACTTCTTACCCATATAGGTCATTTTGGGCAATTTTTTTTTAAATCCCTAAAGTTCAACCTTGAAGTTAAAATCTTCCACAAAAATGTTCTCTGGAAAATTTCATGAAGGGTCACCGAAGACAAGTAACCTCTACGAGTTAACCCTATATCGAGCAATATTTCAATATTTTTCCCAAAAATCCTAAAAATTAAACATTCGTTTAATATATGGAAACATATTTTGTTTCGAAATTCATATCTTATTTATTGAAATATTTTGAAAAAAAAACCAAGTGTTGCAGATATGCAACATTGTGCAATTACTTACGAAATTCATGAACATTTTTTCATTCTATACCGTGTTTAAACTTTTATTTAGATATTTTGCATTTTTCGCAAATTGTTTAAACGTAACCTGTAGAGCCAAGAGACTCGATTTTCTCAATCTGAGCATTTTATAAATGTTGCAGATCTGCAACACCGTACGGTATAGGGTTAAAGGTTGTATGTATAAAACGAAATGAAATGAGAAGAAATGTATTATGACATAACTATTGCGTTGTACGATATTGCAATTGATAATACATTTTTATTGCAAAATAATTTTTGTATCATGTTAATATCATTACACTGGTTTACAAATAACGAAAAGTTGTTTGTACTTTGAATGCCACTATCCTTTTCTCATGTAAAATCGGTCGCTAATTCCGAAAAAAAATTATTTTTTTTTTTCTGTCACTCCGTTTTCGAGATATTGCCCACTGTAGGGTTTTCAACGAAAAAAAAAGTTGGTTCCACTTAATTGCATATATCTCCAGAACCAACAACAGTAATCAAACAAATGATATATCAAATAAAAGCTAATAAAATTTCTTACAAACAATGCAGCCACCATTTTTTGGTCGAGTTGTTAGTTTTGGCGGAATAAATTCAAATTTCGGGGATTTTTTTATTTCACAATGAAAAATTTCCAAAAAAAGACAAAATAGTTGCAAATTTCGTTAAGAAATCAAAATATTTTGTTACTTTTGATATTTTTTACTAAAAGCCTTTATTTTTCCAAAAAAAAATAAGCTATTGTTGAAGAAAATCTATTGAGAAATGAAAAAGTTGTGTTCAATGGAACGAAATCACCCAAATTGTGTGATTATCAATTTATGCATTTGGACTTATTTTATTGCCATAAAAAAAAATGAGAACTAAAGGTTGTTGTAATAAAATCATATATTCTTCATTTTGATTGTTCTTTTAATAATTTTCATTATTTAAAATGGTATATAATTATTATTTATAATTTTTATTGTTCCCTTAAATCATTTTTATTGTTATTTACATTGTAAATAATTTTTATTTATCATTCAGAAATTCAAAATGATTAGAATTCTTGTTTCGTCGTTAATTTAATTCGGGATCGGTTTCTCTGATGAGAAACCAACAATAGTCACTCATCATTCCTTCGTCCCAAAATCCTTGGTACCGATTCTCAATTGCTTTCATCTGTTGTTGGAATCTTTCCCCATGTTCATCGCTCTCGTCACCGAGATTCTTCGGAAAAAAATTCAAATGGGAGTGCAGAAAGTGACTTTTCAGAGACATATTTACGCCCATTTTTTTATAGTTCTTGAGCAACTCGTTGACTATTTTCTCGTAAGATTCACTTTTATTGTTCCCGAGGAAGCTAGAAACAGTCGTCCTAAAAGAATTGTCAACTGGTGACAATAGTTCTGCGAATTGAAGATCGTTTAACACCTTTTTTATTTGCGGTCCAACGAAGACACCTTCTTTTATCTTGGCATCAGAAAGATTTGGAAAAATCGTTTTCAAATATGTGAATGCTTCGCTTTCTTTGTCTAACGCCTTGACAAAGTTTTTCATAAGTCCAAGTTTGATGTGCAGCGGTGGGAGAATTATGTTTTCTTTTTGATGAGTGGAACGTTTTTGACGTTGCTCTCTCCAACTTTCGACTCAATTCTTTCTGGCCAGTCCTTATTGTAATAGTGGTGTTCACGTGCTCAACTATCCCACTTGCATAGAAAACAGCAGTACTTTGTGTAGCCACTCTGTAAACCACAAAGCATACCAACGACTTTGAGATCAGAACATATTTTCCAGTCGTGTTGTTCATATTTAATACATGTCAATAGCTTCGCCATTGTTTCGTACGTTTCCTTTTTGTTGACTGCATGTGCGATCGGAATCGATGACTTTTTGTTTCCTATATGAAGTAATACCGCCTTCAAGCTCACTTTGCTGCCATCAATAAAAAAACGCCACTCTTTGGGAATGTACGGCTGACCAAAGGTATTAAATAAGCCAGGAATGTCTACGCAATAGCAGATATTGTCATTCTTAGTAATGTGTATAGCAAACGGTTTTTCACGATTTCTGTAGTATGACACCTTAACATCGGGTCTCAAAAAGTTGAATTGTTGCAAACGAGAACCATGCAATTCCGATTTTTCCTTTGACAGTTCCAAATCTCTTATCCAATCATTCAGCTGCGCTTGCAATAAAAGGTGAGTTGTGCTTTCAGTTGTAATAGTACTACCACCTGTGGTTCCTTGCGACTCCACTGAATCTACGGATTTTCTATTGTTTTCACATGTTGAATCGGGACAAGAAGGATATGGAATATCGTCAGAATGAGATACTGGCAATGAAACAGTCGGGACAGTGGCGTATATCACTCGTTTGTGTTTTCCAACACCAGTCACTTTGGCCGGACAAAAATAGCAATCGTTTAGGTGGCAAAACAGTTGTCACCAGATCATCGGGACATCGAATTTCATGTATCGTTTTTTAACCCGAGCTCCATTCAGACAATATTAATTTGCACGATTGACACAAAATACTTGGCTTACTGTATTAACTGTAAATAACTGTCAAAAAAACACAAAATACGTATTCACATGGTATAATAAAAACAGGTAGGCTCTCTTTCGTATAGCCATAAGTGTCGAAATCAGGTGTTTTGCTGTGACGGTTTCGACGGTTGCACTCTCAGTCGTGAGCCTACCTGTTTTTATTGTAGCCTGTTTGTTCTTATCTTTTCTTTCGCAAAACCCTTGACTTGTTTCCTATGAACAATAAAAATGAAAAATAAAAAATTATAGTACAATAACCCAATTTATTTATATGACAATAAAATTTTTAAAAATAACATAACTTGGGTGCTTTCGTTCCATTGAACACAAGTTTTTCATTTCTCAATAGATTTTCTTCAACAATAGCTTATTTTTTTTGGAAAAATAAAGGCTTTTAGTAAAAAATATCAAAAGTAACAAAATATTTTGATTTCTTAACGAAATTTGCAACCATTTTGTCTTTTTTTGGAAATTTTTCTGAAAAATAAAAAAAAATCACCGAAATTTGAATTTATTCCGCCAAAACTAACAGCTCGACCAAAAAATGATGTTTGCATTGTTTGTAAGAAATTTTATTAGCTTTTATTTGATATATCATTTGTTTGATTACTGTTGTTGGTTCTGGAGATATATGCAATTAAGTGGAACCAACTTTTTTTTTCGTTGAAAACCCTATAGTGGACAATATCTCGAAAACGGAGTGACAGAAAAAAAAAATTTTTTTCGGAATTAGTGACCGATTTTACATGAGAAAAGAGTAGTGGCATTCAAAGTACATATTGGCTGTAAACCAGTGTTATCAATAAGTAAATAAGATCTGATATTTCAACATCGCCATCTATTTCAATTATATTTTTAAAAAATTTGTTCATGTCATATGTTTCCTTTGTTTCGGTGGAAAAAGTAATCCGGATGGAAGGCAGTAAATTAGACTTATGAAGAAGAACAGGGCTTTAAGACTTGTTGGGGAACTGTCTTTAAATAATCTTCACTCTTCTGGCTTGTAATGCATTTTCATTGAAGCCATTAAAGAATTTACATCTTCGCAGTACGAGAAACATCTTTTGTAATTTCGCTTGAAGCTTTGTAAAAATTAACTAAGTTTCTCTGATTTAAAAAAAACAAAAAAAAAAAAAACAAATTGGCCATTTCAGCCCTTGAAAGGACTTTGACCGAGCTTCTTATGATTAATTGTGTTGTGTGTGTTATTAAATGTTTGCACACAATGGACCGAGAACTGGACCTACATGTTTTATGCCGACTCCGAACGGCTCATGTTCTCAAGAAGCTGTACATGGCATTATTTACTCTCTGAGGTTTGCCATTGTCTGCAGAGAGGTGGTGACCGATCAGAAAAATTTTTTTTTAAAACTTTTCGCCGCGGCTGGGGATAGAACCCGGGCTCCGAGCATACTAAGCCACACACTTAACCTGCATCCCACGGTCACAACAAGTTTCTCTGATTTTCGTTTTATAAATTGGAGTTTAGCATTAATTAAATCCATTTTAGTAGTATTTGTTATCAGAACTGGTAAATTAACATGTGACACAATAGGATCGTTCATAACATGTACTTCTGTTTCAGGTAGAAGTCATTGACATGACTTTGTTAGAAGAAAATGCATCAAGCTGGGACATCTTGAAGGAATGCCATCAGAATACACATAGACACAGAATAAACAGAAGACACATATGGGCACATATGGGTGAAACCTAGAGAGTTAATATGTTCCGAGAGAATATTGCTGTGAAAATTTTATTAAAGGTTTTCAATGGCAAGAATCACCTTTAATTTAGTTTTACATATGATTTTCCATATTTTTTAATTTGATTTGATCATATTTCTTAAAATTAAAACTACTTAAAAAAAATTGTGACGTAGTGGAGCAAAAAATGACATGGGCTTTTTTTACTGATGTTAAATAGAATCAATTGTTTGGTTTACCGCCAAGACCATGACCCTCAATTTCTGTCACATTGTAATTTTTATTCAAAAACCAAAGGCAAAAATAATTAAGTAGGGAAATTAAGTAAGGAAAGTGCCCACCTACTGGCATCTTAAGGGTTTGAAGTTATAACTTTCATTCGAAACATTATTTCGTGGAGTCTTTGTTTTCATTGAAAGATAAATTCAATATCTAACACAAATTTTAGATAGACGGGACTTTTGGAAAATACGATTTTGGCAGTCGACGCAGCAAAAGTTTTGAAAATCTACTCTCCCAAAAAAGTGGCCAGCTACTGGCACTCATGAATTCTATGAACACTTCAACCCAAAATATTGTACTATACAACAAAATCCTACTTCCAAGTAGAAAATACAACAAGAGAAATATAGCATAGAAATCGTGTGTTCCCCAAAATTTGTTAACGTAAACCAGTGCGCGGCACATATTTCAAAATTTGAAAGTCACTTACTCACATGTGTGGGCATAAACCGATAATATTTGAACATAGCATTAATATTATTAATGAAAAAAAATTTCTGATAATCGTGCAAAACCGAATAATCGTGTAATAAAACTGTTGTTGAACCGTGTTAAGGTTGATGCTCGCTTACGACACAAAACGTACGTCCTTACATTTGTTTTAATATTTTAATATATTTTTAAATATTATGGGAGGTTAAGGGTATTCCATAGTCGGGCTGGACCGACTTTAGACTTTCTTTACTTGTTAGTTTTGAAAATGATCTTTCTCTACTTGCAATTACTACTGGCTACATTAAAGACAATCTGATTGCTATTGCCAAATTAGGAAATAAGTAAACTTGTATATATACTATAATATAATATAAGTATATGAGTATATATACTTATCTTTAAATTAACTTATAAGCTTCAGAATCAAATACTGCCTTGAACAATTTACAGTCGGTAGCTCTTCTTTATGATCTTTATGTTTTGAAATTTATATGATAACATGCACTTGCAATGCAATATCTAAATCAGAGCAATGCTTCGTCATTCAAATCGAAAAAGTGATTAAAAAATTAAAAATATCGCTGCAATTGGTTGCATCTTTCTGAGATCAGTTCTTTTGCTGTATTCAATATATAAAAATAGAAATCAACTTTGAATTTGAGTATTGCATCGATTATTTGATTATCTTGTCCTTCGCAATTGAAAACAAGAGACAAAGAAAGTCTAAAGTCTGACTAGCCCGACTATGATATTACCTACTTTTTCAAAATATAATAATAGTATTGAAAATGGGCGTGTCCGTGGGTGGTCGAAGCACATATTTTATATACATTTAAATTTTTATGAACAATTTACACATACTAAGTTTTATTCCAGTAGCTCATATGTTAGTGCTGTTATAGTGTTTTCGCTATTATAGATTGTATGGGAGGTGGGCGTGTTTAATGACGGATTACGCCCAATTTGAACACATCTCAGTTTTGGAATACATTGCATGCATACAAAATTGTATCTCTGAAGGTTAAACATAGGCTTATTTATGGATTTTTTAATTTTTTGTGTAGTATCGGAGGTAGGCGTGTCCATGTGTGTATGACGCTCATTTTTCAAAAACATCTTATTATTGTTATAAAATACATATGTACCAAATTTTATCTCTGTAAGACAGTTTTAAATTTTGGCGTTGTATGGGAGGTAGGCGTGTCCGTGAGCTGATGACGTCCATTTTTAAATTACATCTTTGGTTTATACCATGGTTTATACCATATTTTATATAAAATATACATACCATATTTTATTTCTGTTGGCTGGAGGGGGGGCGTGTCTTTGTTTTGATATGAAATACATTCGTACCAAGCTTTATATTTGTAGGTTAGTTATTAGCTTATTTATGCAGTTTTAAATTTTTGCGATGTATGGGAGGTAGGCGTGTCCGTGGGCGGATGACGTATATTTTTCAAAAACATCTTTGTTTTGATATAAAACACATGCGTACCAAATTTTATTTTTATTTTTTAATTTTATTTTAATTATGAGCTCATTTATGCAGTTTTCAATTTTTGCGTTGTATGGGAGGTAGGCGTGTCCGTAGGCAGATTCCAAAAATATTCAATAGTGCAGATCCTTGTGTCTATGGGACCATGTATACCTAGCTTCATCCTGCTTCTTATCCTGTGTTTACGGACAACACACAGACGGACGGACGGACGGACATGGATAGCTCGACTCACGAGGTGACGCTGATCAAGAATATATATACTTTTTATACCGGACTCGCTTATTTCTATGCGTTAAAAACATTTGCAAAAAGTTATTTTACCCTGACCTTTCAGGTTTAGGGTATAAAAGGCCTTATTTTGTGTCGTTTCCTTGGCACTGGAAATTCTGGATCAGTTTCAGGCTGAAGTGCAAATATGGTTGCTTCATAAAAGAATTTCTTAAATTTATCTTCAGTTCTACATTGGTTAATAAATTTGTTTAAATTGCTAAAAATCATTAATTGATTCTGAAACATAAATATCACTCTGCTATATCAGGCTTATACAGCGAAATCTTTGAGCTGTTTTGCAGTCCAAGCAGCCCAAAACTTAAGTAATATTTCGTACTTGTAGGTAAAAACTAGTCAGTTGTATAGACTGCTAGGCAGCTTTCTAACTTGTTTTGTTTCAAATTTTTCTTGAAGTGAAACTTCTTTAGCCACGTATACAACATACGGCGAAAGGAACTGGTAGTAAAACCGATGAAACGAATGAAACTGCGGCGAATTGAGGTGAATTTAGGCCAATTAGGTGAATTTAGTTGAAACTAGGTGTTCGCAAAACTTAATAAATTAGAATTCATAAGGTGTTCGGAAGGAAAAAAATTATCAAACAATGGCTTGAGCCCGAACTAACAGATGAATTAATCAACAAAGTTTTAGACCGTTACGCTGGAATTTTCAACCTGTATGATTCAATGACCAATCGGATGCAATAAGATTATCTGAAATAAGATTAAAGAGGTCACAAGAGGGTCATTTGCACTTTTATGGATTCCATGGAGCAGTTAGGCATATGTATATGGATGATTATATGGCCAATCGGATGCAATGGGATTATCTGAGGTCACAGACGGGTCATTGGCAATTTCATGGATTCCATGGATGATTTTGACCAAAATGGATGATTTTATGGCCAATTGGATGCAATGGGATTATCTGAGGTTACATTTTTGTGGATTTCATGGATGATTTTGACCAAAATGGATGATTTTATGGCCAATCGGATGCAATGGGGTCATGCGGAGGTGGTCACTGAAACATTAATGGATTCCATTTTTAAGTACATTTTTTTACAAGACGAACTCAATTTACAATGATGATGATGAGAAATGGGTTCATACGGGCTGGGCTGCCCGGCCATACACAAAACTGACGCCAAAGTCCAATATTCACTGTGACAAGGTCTTTCTCTGTGTTTGGTCTAGGTATTTGGTGGGGCCGTGATGTACTATAGGCTGCTACAACTAGGTAAAACTATCACAGAGCAACTCTACCGAACTCAATTGATGCGTTTGAACCGAGCATTGAAACAAAAACGTCCGGAGTGCCATCAAAGGCACAACAAGGTAATTTTGCAACATGCCAACGCTCAGCCACATGTTACGCAGCCGGTCAAAACATATCTTGAAACGCTGAAATGGGAAGTCTTACCGTAGGGCAAATAGTAGTATATGCTTTCTTTGATGACGCATGACCTTGAAGATCAGCACTTTCGCTCTTTTAAAATAAACTGAATCTTCTCATGACTTTATATGAAAGGAGAATTTTTTAGTAAGACTAAATTAAAAACTCTCTAAAATTTTGGGTTACACACATATTTTTTTTTTTCAGTTCATATAGCTATTTTGTTCTTTTCTTCTTCCATGATGGCTATGTTCTCAACTGGGGGTCATTAGGGGTGGGATAGTGCAAACATTTTCGCTTTTGATACCCAGGAACCCTAAATTTTGTGAGGATGTACAAAACGTTGCTTTTGGAAAAAAAAAATTGGGGGTGGCGAGGGGTTAAGTTGTGCCGCATCGGGGTTATAGGTTGGTGAAAAGTAGAAAAATTAGACGAAAACATCCATAACTACCCAAGTGTTCTCCCTAGAGGGGTTGAATGTTCCACCGACCCCTATTCAATTTTCTTCCCCAACATTTTTTGTGAACATACCTACCCTCTACTCCACCCCCTAAGGGGGCTCCCATACAAAATTCTTTTACAAAAATCTTTTTTAATAAATGGATCCACCGGTCCCAGGGTGCCCATAGAAGGGTGAATGTGAGTCTGACCCCCACTTTTTTTTTCTTTGCAACATTATATCCCAACATACTTACCCTATACTTTCAACCCTTAAGGGGGCTCCTATACAAATATTTGATTTTTGAAAAAAAAATTTTATAAAATCGGCATCCATCGCTCCCAGGGTGCCTTCCAAAAAAACTGAAATGAGACCCCCCCTTAATTTTGCATATCCAAATTTTTCCCGAACATACCTACCCCGTATCTTCACCGTAAACAAGAAACAAGAAATATTGTTATTGTAAAATAGGAATCAAATCAATTTATTTTTTTCATGGGATGGATATTTTTTCGATTTTCGGCGACGATTTGTAGCAAAAATATTTTTTCCTCCTCATTTCGGCATAACAAATTATTGTATTCCTCTATCAATCTTACGCCTCTTTCGTCGGCGTCGTTGACTACGTGTAGATAACTTAACATTTCTTGAGCTAATTGGTAATCTTCGCGCTCAGTCCAGGTTTCTGGATCGGTAGCAAGGAAATTGGTTGAAAATCCGAAACGTGCGAAAAATCTAGATGTCTCAAGTGTGACGTAATGGCTCAAATCTTTTTTCAATTCTTCACTGACTTTCTTCGATGCCAGTTGAATCCTTTTTACTCCTTTGAAGCCAACAACGTTTACTGGACAAGCACGTACTTGATTTACGTTGCCGCCGCTATTCTCGCTATTATCTTCCTCGTCTTCTTCCTCGATATCTATTCTCTGTTCTTCGTTAGACGATTCGTTCATCTCATCGTCAGATAACTCATCCACTTTTTCTTTTTCGAACATACGGATCGCATTCGCCATTTTTCGTTTAATTTCGCAAGGGACCTCTGAATCGAATAGGGCAAGAGCTACGGCTTCACCACTGAGGTACCAGAGATGCCCACAGAATCTTTTAACTAATTTTTGGGACACAATCGGGTCAAGCATAACCAGCAGCCGCGTTCAGAAATGCAAAATCTTGATTTGGGGCTTCGATTGCTTTGGTGCTCCTAAGCCAAGCTTTAAGATATAGTGTCACTATGAAAATGCAAACATCTCGAAGTCCATGCAATTCTTCCTTGCTCAAATCGAAATATTTTCAGAATAAGAACATTTTTGTGCAGTATATGCCTTTGGCCATCTGACTTAATTTCCATTTGGACTTGAACTTGTACTTTGGCAGCGACTTTATCGTCATTTATGCCAGGAGTGAACGGTTTGTATTTAATATTGTCCCATTGGTCTTTGAAGCGAGCAAACATAGGCACTCCTGGCCCAGAAGTTTTACCGAATTTGGCTTCGAACACTTCTTTCAATTGCAGTTCGTATATATGATGTCTGCATGGCAAATAAAAAAGATCTCGTTGCAATATTTGCTCAAGCAATATTGTTGCACCTTGGAATTGGCCAGTGTTTGTTGACGTGGTGTCGAATGAAATAGCCGCCGAAAGAGGCGTAAGATTGATAGAGGAATACAATAATTTGTTATGCCGAAATGAGGAGGAAAAAATATTTTTGCTACAAATCGTCGCCGAAAATCGAAAAAAATATCCATCCCATGAAAAAAATAAATTGATTTGATTCCTATTTTACAATAACAATATTTCTTGTTTCTTGTTTACGGTGAAGATACGGGGTAGGTATGTTCGGGAAAAATTTGGAGATGCAAAATTAAGGGGGGTCTCATTTCAGTTTTTTTGGAAGGCACCCTGGGAGCGATGGATGCCGATTTTATAAAATTTTTTTTTCAAAAATCAAATATTTGTATAGGAGCCCCCTTAAGGGTTGAAAGTATAGGGTAAGTATGTTGGGATAAAATGTTGCAAAGAAAAAAAAGTGGGGGTCAGACTCACATTTCACCCTTCTATGGGCACCCTGGGACCGGTGGATCCATTTATTATAAAAGATTTTTGTAAAATAATTTTGTATGGGAGCCCCCTTAGGGGGTGGAGATAGAGGGTAGGTATGTTCACAAAAAATGTTGGGGAAGAAAATTAAATAGGGGTCGGTGGAACATTTAACCCCTCTAGGGGCAACACTTGGGTAGTTACGGATGTGTTCGTCTAATTTTTCTACTTTTCACCAACCTTTAACCCAGATGCGGCACAACTTAACCCCTCGCCACCCCGAATTTTTTTTTTTCAAAAGCATTTTTTTGTCAAACCTAACGATATTAAGGGTTCCTGGGTATCAAAATCCGGTTACTAAAGATCTCTATACATCACTATCCCACCCCTAGGGGTCATACAAACTGATTTACAGTTATAACACATATTTATTGAAATTTTTTCTCGATACCTTGTCTCTTATTTCAAAACGAAAATTTTTTAATTTATATATCTATTACAGTCGTAGGTACCACTAAGCAGCTTTAAGTGGAAATTAGGTGCAATCGAACCATAAAACAGCTTTAATTTCAAAATAAATGTGAAGTAGATGAACAAGCGGTACTTTAGTACTCGTTTTGAACTTAATTATCTTAAGGCTGCCTAGGGACAAAAATTTTAACTTTTGGAACTATAAAGTCGATTGCCTGAAATTGGCACCATAAAGCAGGCAATTCCATTTAAAGACAATTCCAAGTAGATTTTAATTCAGTTTGCTCTTTAGGATTTTTCATAATAAATTAATAAAAACATTGACATTTTTAAAAAGTTACTTTTTATATAGAAATAATGACATCTTAAATATTGTAAACAAGCTTCAAAGTTTCGAAATGGTATCTGCAGTGATGCTTTAATAGTGGTAAGTGTTGTAACCCTTTTTGACTTTCATGTCTTCAACGCTACACATTCATACATACATTAGACAATTTATGAAAATTTAAAAATAAATTTGTTTTTTGCATTAAGATAATATCATGCTTTGTAAAATAAATCCTTTGTCGCGAAATGTAATTAAGAAGCTAAGAAAAACATTCTTACAACATGTGCTTTAAAAATTCTTTATAAGTTTCTTATAACAAACTACTCAAACTTCAAAAAAAGCACTGAAAATCACACGAATCGAAACATATTGAAAAATATGTACCTAAGGGCAGTGGTTGGTTTCGGCCCCCTTAGGCCACTTAAAAAAATTTGCGGTTCTCTTAATAAAAATTTCTAAAACATATTAAAAATAAAGTAATGTTATCTTTGTTCAAACGTCTGTGGCCCCCTCTGGAACTCCCTCGCGGCTCCCCAGGGTGCCGCGGACCATCATTTGACGACTACTGCTTTAGGGAACCCACGATTACCATAAAGTTACGCCTTGAATTGAGCATAAAAATATTATAAGAAACAGTTTTATATGATACTTTTTCCTTATATTATATTATTTATCGACATAGCTTAGTTCGCTTTTCATAGTTTATTTAATAAGCTATCTATTGGTATGATTATTATTAAAATCGCTCTAAAAAAGCCCTATATGAGTTTACCTACCTACGTCCCTTATCGGAAAACGAGTTTTATGATCTTTTGTTTTTGTCACCTCATTTCGAATACAAACTTACAAACTTACAGCTTTATTCTGGTGATTGACAACTGTAAGTTTATTGACACACCCAAAAATGAAAGCTCATTATTTGATAATAATGCTCAACATCGAATATGGTATTCATAACAAAAAATCAAATAAAAAATTGTTTAAATTTTTAACTTCATGTGCCAAAAAAAGCACATAAAATATTACCTTGTCCATTAATTTAAATTCTCGATCAATTGTAGAATAGGGCTGTTATTGGCTTCATATGTTACGCTTGAAACAACGTTTTTCGTTTCGCTTTGTAGCTTTTAAAAAAGTTATTTCATGCTTTCACACTATTTATTAATTTATTCACCAATTCACTATTTTTTATATGTTTTTGCACCAACCATGCAATGATTTTGTAAATATTCACAATAAATTTTTTAGTATGTACACGAACCCCATGCAATGAATGCTATAAAACGCAGCATATGCAGCGCTACCTATTGGCAGATAGGTACGTTGTTGTCAAAATGTGGCATTAAAGTAATGCATACTTTTAGGCTGTAATGCAGTGGTCGATGACGTCAGGTAATAATCTTAACTTTTTAGTTTATTTCAGTTATTGCTCATTACAAAACTTTATTCTTATTATCTTAAACTTACTAATTGTTGTATTTGTAATCAATCGACCAAGAATTTTTTATTTGATCAGAAAAAATTTGTTAAGGCTTCTGTCCATTTTTCTTGAATGTTGTTATACAAAATTAGTTTTAAAAATCGATGTTGAATATGAAATTTCTAGAAATCCAGCAGATTATATATAGAATTGGTAGGATGTATGGATTAAATATCATTATCCAATCTTTTAATTCTACTTATTTTTTATTACCATAAACTAGCTATAAGTAAATTTTTCAGATTCTGCCGCAAGTACGAAATGATACTTCGTTCCCAAGAAATGATTTGTAGACAAAAAATCTTGAGGTTAATTCGATATCAAATTAAATTATTTAATGTTGATACATTCCTTCATGTGCAACTTTTGGTGGCTTCAATGTCACTTTTTTCATTAAAAAAAAAATAACAAAAATCCTTAAGTGCTACACATTTTCATCTCTCTTGAGTTGTTTTGAGCTATTTTACCTTCATTGAATTTTGTCAATATAGCTATATCTCAGAATTAAAAACAACACTTCAGCAAAAACTTGCTAACCTTACAAAGTTAACTAACACTATTTTATCCAAGAGTAAACCTAAGCTGGGTGAAAAGTAAGCCAATTGTAAAGTGTTTAAACAGCGCTTTTCACGCATAAAATTCATTAAACACCAATTTGAATACCTCTTGATAAAATCAAGAGGAAGAAGACTTGGATGATTATCACAAGAACAGTTTTTTAACTAGCGTTGCTCACTAAGTAGCAATTCGTGTTATATTCTATCTATTGATCAGATTGCAAAACGGCAACCACAAACAGACAAATAGAGCATCCACTGAATCATATTCTTAACCAGAAGATGAAGACGCTTAATTTGCATTGACTTGCATACATACATACATAGATGCCAATTGAAATGTTAAATGCCTTAGTAGGAACAGCTATCTGTAACTGTTATCCTTTGAAGATTCAATTCCAGCTCTTAAAAGATTAAGTGGGTCTTACTAAATTTTTTCTAATAAAACATAATTCATTCAAAAAATAACACATGCCAATGTAGGGGAACGGGGGCTAGTTGTAACAGGGGTAAGTTACATCTAGTTTCATTCTATATTACGCGCTCTTTCAAACGAGACCCGTTAGTGTCTCATCGGACTTAACATCGAAATCAGAGCATATTTTATTACAGTTTACTAATATATATTTTTTTTCTTCAAATGAAGTTCATTTTTAAATATTAAAATGTTTGTCAAAAATTATACTGCGGGGCAAGTTGTAACAATTTTGTGGAGTAAGTTGTAACATGTAACAACTTACTGCACACATTTGAACTGGATATTCGGTGTTTGTTTATTTTATTGTTATGTCTTAATTATTTTTGCAGAATGAGAAATTATAAACGAAAGTCCAATCGGCATGTATCTTTAAATAGATACATAAAAAAACGAGTTATTGAGAGTGAAGAGCACAAAACCAATGTACTATTCACTAAATATACCAGCCTCATGTCATTAAAAAAAAACTCACAACTTTCTCTAAGGACACCTGAAACCACGTCTTTAAGACGGGCCGGTTCAACAATCAAGCATTTTTCAAAAAATATGGAACTAGTAGTTGGTGAAACTAGGACTTAATGTTGTTAAATACTTGAATTTTTTTTAGTTGTATCAACTGAAATAAATGATTAAAGCAAAAATTTCAGTTTTATTGCTTGTGACAACATGCCCCAAGGCTGTTACAACTAGTCCCATATACGGGGTGAGATGTAACACTAGCAATTTTTTTTTAAATGTCCCTCAGTAACAAAATACTTCCTATTCCAAAATTGTTTTTTTTTTATTGTAAGGATAGTCAGACATTAAACCTTTCAACTCATGTTTTTAAAACCAGGATATATTGTGTATTTTCATTTTCCCATCATATTTTCCAAAAAGTGTTACAACTAGCCCCCCGCTCCCCTAACATATTTGACAAGTACTTTGTGATATTTTCATTTAAATAATTTGAAAATTTCAGCTATTGGCACCTATAACTCTTAATTCCTCATATTAAAGATCTATCGACGTTGCCATGATAACTCATGACAAATTCATATGTCATCAGAAATTTAAGTTTTTGGCGGAGTTGTGAACAAAAAATCAAATTTTTTGGTAAAATTTACATTATGTATTCAAGGTAAATAATATTCTTTAGAAAAAATATATACAATTTTCAGACCAACCGTATGGTAACAGAAGCAAAAAATTCGTTTTATAAAATATTTTCTGAAAACTTAAGTTTCGACAAAAAAAAAAAAATATTTGCAGTACATCTTTAAAATTTTTTTCTTATTTCAGGTAAAATATACCGTAACACTTTTTGAATTTATTGATTATTGGTTGAGTTTTAAATATTTTTATAATAACTTAATTTAACTTTAATTTGTTAAATCCAAAAAATGTTAAAGTTCAAACTTACTTTAAAGGTATAAATGTTTAGTCAAATTAATATTTCAAATCAAATTAATATTTAAGTATCAAATAAATGTATATATCGAATTAATATTTTAAAAATGTTAGCCGCCAAGCAAAACATAAAGCGTTTATTTTAAAATACAAAACAAAAATCAAACTACAAAACAAAATACAAAATACAAAACAAAAAATGCATTCCATGCATCGACAAGTGTAAAACGACATATTAAAACTTCAGTACGATCAGTCGAGTGGTTTTTGGTTTATTACGCCCGCCAAGATATTTTTAATGATTTTTAAAAAAAAATTCCAGTAGCAACATATGTGAATAAAATAATAAAATAAATTTTTTTACGTAATTTTTTTTCGAAAAATATATTTGTAATTTTTGAAAATGATATCTTATTTTTTATTCAACTTATACGCATTTTAAAACATTAAAGTTAACAAGTTTTTGAAGGCGTCACGTCCTCTGTGAAATGAGAACGCCTCTCTTTTTAACCGCGTTTTTCTCGAAATGACATTTTTTGAAACGGCTCTAATTCGAAAAATATTCGTCCAATTAACTCAAATCTTGCTTTATTTTTTTAATAACCAAATAAATCATGCACTACGTAAACCAAAATCAAATATGAAACATTTTTTGCTATTTCTTTTTAATTTATAAGATCCGTTTCTTGCACGAAAAAGTATGTTTTTTTTTTCATTTATTATACCCTAAACCTGAAAGGTCAGGGTATATTACCTTTTTGCAAACGTTTGTAATGCATAGAACGAAGCGAGTACGGTATAGAGAAGTATATATATATACTTGATCAGCGTCACCTCGTGAGTCGAGCTATTCATGTCCGTCCGTCCGTCCGTCCGTCTGTCCGACCGTCTGTGCAGGGTTGCCAGAGACTCTTCGCCAGAGCTGCCAGGTGGCGGGATTTTCCGATGGCGGGGAAAACATTGATAAAAACGGGGAAAATAAAAATAAACCGTAAAGTACCTTGCTTTATATTTTAGAGCTACCCTGTCGAAGCAAAATATGTAATTTCTTATGCCATCTTGTAGACAATTCCTTATTGCCGCTTGCGAAGAAATTTTTAAAAAGTTTGACTTAACGAATGATAGTTTTGAAGCTATTTGATTTAAACATCATTTTCATCATCGGTCCCATGTCCTCTTATTTTCCACACGTTTCCATGTTTAAAAAAAAATTAACTTCGTTTAGTTTTTGCATTCACCAAAGCGGCATGTGCTGAAAGGGCTTTTTCGCTGTTAATTCCCAGCAGTTATTTTGGAGACAATTAGAAAAATCAATTAGTGTATTTCTAGTGAAATTGGAGTTAGCTTGGAACAAGTGCAAAAGACGCTCAGCATAGAACAGTTTGATTTTCTTTTTATATTCTTAGTTTTTCTTGTCAGCAGGCACTAACTAACAAAATCAAAAACCAAACACGCTCAAAACGTGTCGTGGCCCGTTTTTTTTTATTTAGATTCCGTACTTCTTTTAACTTTCGCAAACATATTCGATGAAAATAGTAAAGTGGTAAATGGTAAATATACAGTTAAAAGTATACAATAATTAAATAAGTTATACTGTACGAACACGGGTTCCAAATAAGGCTGATAATAGGGCTTACAAATTACCACTTCTGGACTGTATTAAAACGGACCGGTTTAAAACCATTGATAATGGAACTAGCACAGATATAGGGAAAAAGGAATGTTTATAGGGACAATTGTCCCATGACATCAACCCGTAAAAATCATCAGTTCGTTCAATGCAAAACGGTATTGTAGTGGGACCAGTACTATCCCTTTTTGGAACTAGTTCAGAACTATTCTAAATCTGGTCCATTTTTCTGCAGGGTTTAAATAAAACAAAAATAAAGAACTCTCTTGATAATAGCTCTCTATCCGGAACTCTCCACACCAAATCTTTGATGAAATTTCAAAAATGTTTTGAAATTTAAATAAATACTGAATGCTTAAGTCTTCATAATAATAATGTATATATTTAAAATAAATTTAAACAATTTTTGTAATGATTGTTAGGTTGATCTCAGACTCTTAAGGTTCTATCCCGAATATCGATAATATATCTCTTATAATTACTGTATGTTTTTATGGATACGTACGTATTTGATCTATGTATTTATTTTTGTTATAATGAAAATCATACTTTTTTTTTAAATATAAAAACGGGGAAAAAACGGGAAAACTCAAAGTAAAAAACGGGGAAAATTTTTTTTGTGTATGCAAAAATGGGGATTTATTTTTGCTGACACCTGGCAGCACTGCTCTTCGCTTAAAAACGTCAAAAAGCTTTTAAAAAATCGTCATTTAGGTATAATTAAATAAGGGATGTTTTACGTACAAGAGCAGACGCAGGAAGTTGTCTCATTCAGTTGGCGCTGAGACTTCAAGTGATTAAGTCTTTGTTGCTTAATTTTTAGGTATGATATCGCACACTAAATACAAAACAGTCACAACTCAAAATTTATTAAATCGAATTTTTGTTATAAATCAATTTACAAAATACATATCTGACTATATTTTTCGTTTTTTCTTCATTAACTGGAAGAATGAAGTTTTTGTGTTAAATGAAAATTGTTTTTCTTCTGCAATTTCAACCAAAGAGTTTTATTTTTCGCTTTTCCTGAAAAGTCATGTTTTTTGAGTTGTGACTGTTTTTTATTTAGTGTGCGATATGTTTATGCTTCGTAAATGTTTATCTATATTGTTTTTTATGCTGCGTAAATTTTTGCTGAGACAAAGAGCGCTACAAGCGTAAGTATAAAATCGTGTTATAAATGAATTACAGTGCGGAAGTAATTGAAAATTGTACTGCTTTTAACATTTTTGGTCATTAATACTTAAAAAGGTCGATCCAAAATGTGAATAAAAAATTTATAAACCAGTAAAATGTCCTATTTTAGTACCTTCATTCAAATGTGTTTCCTGACGTTATTTTTGATTATAGCCTTGATTATAAAAATTGGATATGTAGAATAAAAGATAGACTTGAAAAAAGCGAGAAAAAAATTTTAAAATATTGGGGCATAGTGTAATCAATGTGTGAAATGGTGTGTTCGCATTTGTTAACAGGTATTAATACGATACTGAAAGGTGTGGTGAAATTTATTTTCAAAATCCTTAAATTAAGTTGAATGGAACAATTTTCATCAAGATGCTGCTTGCTTTAAAACAAGATGTTAAAAGTTACAGATCTTCATTAAGTTTTAGTTCGTGTTAAAGAATTAAAATGTCGTTTTTGGAAAACGAAAATAGATTTCTGAGCTAAAAAAAGGTTAAAAACTATTTATTTAGACTTTTCAAGCAATTATATACAATTCATACATAATGAAAATATATAAGAATCGCGACATTGGTCAATCAGTTTTATTGGATCAAATCAAAAAATTTTAAATTGAGTGTACATGAGACCGAACCCTAATTTTAAGACCAATTAATTTTTCCTCAAGCAACGAAATTAGCTTCGGTTACACCTAAGAACATTTCGAACAAAATTTGGTCCTTATTGGATCACGGTCAGTAGACACGGCGTCTCCTTGGATTCTAAGGGACTGTGTATGCAAATGAACTGTTTATTAAAAAAATATTTTTAAAAAAGTAAAAAAAAAAAAAATTTAGATACTCGAAACCATTTTATTGAAAATTAAAAATTATACGTTCTTAGGCCTTACCGAATATTATTTCGTTTTTGGAGCGAATTTAATTTATTGTAGCGAAATTTATTGTACTTGAAAACCAAAGGAAAACATAGAAATCTGCAGTAAGTCAACCAATTTTTAATTTAAAAGTTTAATGCCATGCAGCATCAGACGCTATAATTTTCATTTTTATAATTTTTATAATTTTCACGTTCTAGATGGATTAAGAAGATTGAAAACCGTGAAATGTTAATGAATTTTCAATAAAAATTCAACTAGCTGTCATTACATTTCTTACATTAAATTTTCATAAAATATTTTTTCTCATTTGTTTTTGTATTAAAAATTTGATGAATTTGTATTGAAAATTCAATAACACTTCACGTTGTATCGCTAAAACTTCGGAACTCTTTAAGAGTACACCTTAATTTTATATCGCTAGAAAGGTAATGAAACCTTAAAACAGCTTATATTATGAAAGTTAAAAAAAATTATAGCGTCTGGTGATGGCATTATACTTTGAAATTAAAAATGGGTTGACTTACTGCAATATTTCCAAAAGTTTTATATTTTTCCTTTAAAGTAGACAAAAACTTTTCCAATGATACCCTATTTACGAAAATCGTATTTAAATTGACTGAGCTACGTTGTCTCAAAGTAGACCCTATTTTGGCCGCGAAAAATGATTGCAAAAATGTATAACTTCGGATTTGGTTTCTAATCATTAAACCAATTCAAGAAAAAAATTTCAGCCAATTCGGAGATGGTAAGTGCAACTAATAAAACACTTCAATATAAAATGGTCAGTATATTTTCTATCAACAAAAAAAAAACCCCCGATTTAACCTGAAAAGGCATTGATGTCATCAGATTTTCTGCATTGTTCTGGCAAAATTATCAGTTACCATATCATAAATATGGACAAAGGATTAAAAATGTAAGAATTCTAAAAATATGATCCGCAAGCAATGCGTCTAGCTAGATTTTTTTAACATTTCGAAACGTTGCTGAAAATTGTGGTGACGTTAAAAGTAATACCAGTTTGTACATTCCAATGCATTGGAAACTTATTTATAGGATCAATTTATCTCAAAATTAACAGTGGTGTTTTCTTGAACGTTGACATCACTGCTAAACTGAACGATAAAAGATTTTTTGAGCAGACGAAACGGGGATTTTTTTGGTCAATAACGTCCTTTGTTTGGGATGCACACAAAAAATCACTTCACTTTGTGATCCTATCTGAAAGCATATATAATAAACACGCTGTCTACAAAAATTACAAATACTATTATAAAAACCAAAATAAAAGACTCAAATGTTAATGCCCTTATAGTGCTTTCACTATTGTGGGTTGTATGGGAGGTGGGCGTGTTAGTCGACGGACTACGCCCAATTTTTGAACACACATTAGCTTTAGTATAAAATACATACATACCAAATTTTATCTCTGTTAGACAAACATAAGCATATTTATACAGTTTTCAATTTTTTGGTTTGTATGGGAGGTAGGCGTGTCCATGGGCGGATCACGTCCATTTTTCAAAAACATCTTTGGTTTGTTAAACAAAACATACGTACCAAATTTTATCTCTGTAGGTTGAACAGAAGCTTACATATTGAGTTTTCAATTTTTTGGTTGAATGGGAGATGGGCGTGTTTTGATATAAAGTATATACATACCAAATTTTATTGTTGGAATGAGCTTAGTTTTGCAGTTTTTGATTTTTGCGTTGTATGGGAGGTATTCAGGTTTAGGGTATAACAAACTTGCAAACAGGTAAAAACATCAAGTGTTGTATTCGCTTTTAAACCTAAATCACCCCAATTGGCTATGGGTGTTTTTTTTTGGTATTTTAAGTGCTTTTATTTAAGTGTAATATGTGGATTTTTTTTATTTAATGATGTCTTGATGTGCCATAAGTTCATATGTTTAGTCTGTAAATATCAAAGAATTCACTCTTACAAGGTAAGCAAATATGTAAAAAAAGTGTTGTAGAACAGGGTGCGGAGAACTCTATTTGCAAACGATTACAGTATGAGTCACTGTTTTTGTACATGGCATCCCACTATATATCCCTTATAAATTTGGGCTCTCTTAACACGAAAATAGCAAACATTTTTTTTTATGGATACGTTTTTTTAAAAAATTGTTTTAAAAAATTGTTGTTACTTTATTTTACCGACCTTTGACTTTGTTTGTGGTTTTTTTTTGACGCCTGAACAACGTTTTAAAAAATTTAAGTTTTTTGTGTGGCTTTTTTCAAAATTTTGCTGTATAAAACCTCGGTATATGTGGTACTCCGAGGCCTTAAAATATATTTTTTAACGATATTTTCCAGTTTGATCCTCTTACAACCTTACCCACTGCATCTGTTGCGCAGTGTACCTTTTTATATAACTATATTTTAATATAATAAAAATTAAAAATTTTGTTTTTAGCTTAATGAGGAAATTCTTTTTAACTTTCCTTTTTTAATTTAAATCGGGGCTTTTTATTGTTAGTTATTCATTGCTCAGATACGATACGTTCACCAATGCGAAAGTGCTCTTTCAACCATCAAGACTGTATCCATTTCAACATCATATAACATTTTAACATTTCTTAAATTTATCAAAATTTACAAAATTATGAATTTTTGGTTTCTTTGTAGCTACTTAAAGGTTCATCGGACAGACATAAAACCCTAATTCTACACAGAGAAAATTTTGTTCCTCTAACATTTATTTTCATTTACAAAACGGACATTTTAAAATGAGCGAATGAATATTAAACGTTCGTTAAATATTTTAAAATGAAAATTTCAGAATTGAAGAATAATTAGAAGCAATTTTTTAAAATTTTTATTTTAAACGTACGTTTTAGAAGCTAATTTAAAAATGTCCGTTTTTAGAATGAAAATAAACTTTATAAACTTGCTCCTCTACAAAACTATTAATGCTTTAATGACACTAATGATGTTATAACACAATATTTGTAAATAAAAAACAAGTAAAGAAACTCTAAAGATGGTCTTGCCCGACTATGGACTACCCGAAAACCACCTACTCCGAAAACAAACACAATGATATATACATATTGAAGTTTGGACAGGACAACGTCTGTCGGGTCAGCTAGTTTTTATATAAAAAGTAAGACGAAAGAGAAAAATGTGCGTAATCCATCCACGAACACACCCACCTCCCAAACAACCCCAAAACTGAAAAATATATATATAGGCTCTTGTCGAAGCTACAAAAGTAAAATTAGGTATTTATTCTTTTTATAATAAAATCCATCGATGAACACGCTAACCTCCCATACAACTCATAATATTGGAAACTCTATAATCAGGCTGATATTTAAGCTACAGACCTGAAATTGGGTATTCGTGTATGTATATTATATCAAAATTGAGGCGTGTTAGAAAAATTGGCATCAACCACTCAAGAACACGCCCACCTCCCATACAACCAATAATTGAAAACTTTATAAAAAGGCTTGTCTTTATTTTGTAGGAAAACAATTTAATATGAATGTATTTTAGACGTCATCAAAATAGTAAAATTCTTTGAAATCTCATATAAAAAGAGCTGCAATTTAAGATTTGTACCACTGCGAATCACCTGTGGGGGTATTTTAACTTCGGCCAAGTCGAAGATATACCTTACTAATTTTCTAATAAAATGAAAAACTAAAAACGCAGTTATTATATTTCTGCCATTTCTCATCATGTACGGCCATGCATATTTTTTTTTTTTTCAAAAAATGCAAAAAGTCATATACCTAATGAACATATAATGTTGTATACAATCATTTTGTATGTTTCTGACAAATACGATATGTTCGAGGCAAAAAAATTACTCTTTTTGTTGCAAACATGTTTCTATCTATGTTTTCAACAAAACATGTTGCAAACATGTTTCTATCTATGTTTTCAACAAAACTATTTTCTTATCACATCTATCAAGATATGTTTACTGGCATAAGAAGCAAATATTGAAATGATTGTCACGAGAATAGCAACATGAATAACGAATAAAGTATGATCAGAATTGTAATTTTTATTTACAGTAAAGGCAAATATGTTTGCTACCATAAAAGTCATTTTTCTACGTGTAATATGTAATAAGTAACTAGCATAAAAGTTATACTATTACTTGATGATATTACTTTCGCTGACGGTAATAAGTTAAATTACCGCTTTTAGGGAAAAGTAATAATATTAGGTAATATCTATACTATATTACTTTGCGTTACAGTCACAACTCTGGGTTAAGGGTATAAAAATAAAAAGCCTAAATAACATTGATTAAAGCCTCAAGACAGCCTTGTCAGTTAAAGGGTCACTTGTCACTATTCATCCAAACATCTAAACATCAAAACAGTTGGAATATGTGTGTATTACGAGATAATGATAACGTTTTTTACTTATCAATATAATAATGCGTATTTTAAGCGAGTGTGAAAAGCAACAGATTTTTATGGGCTACACCACTCAACATTTTTCTTATTTAAGAGATACAAAACCATACGGATTAATTTCATCTACGCTACACTTCATTCAGCTACTGAGGCTGTTAAAACAAATAAATATTATATATCAGTCCATGGAAGATAAATTGACTGTTATCTCATTTAAACCATTTCAGCCAACTCATTTTATTAAAATAAAAACTTTACAAAAAAACAAGCAAAAGTATTCTTTAAAATGTTATAAATTAAAAACAATATTGTAATCTAAATCCTGCACATAAGATTTATATGAAACATAAAGAATCTAAGAAAAAGAGTCATAAGAAGCGTTATGGTTTTTAAGAATTCAGTTCGATTGTGAAACTAAAACGGTTAGGTAGCAACAACGAAGAAATATGCCAACACAAACCAAATCAAGTTATAAAGGACTCTACGATCCTGTTACAAAAATATGGAGTGGTGTGAAGTGGCACAGGCATTATGATAGAGAAAGTTCTATGGGGCATATACTGTTTGAGGAAATGCGTCGAAGACCGAAAGAAATTTGTCTGGTGATAAAATTGAAGCTCAAAACTAACAGATTATTTGAGATATTTTTAAATGATTACAGATTTCAGACTCCGAACAAATTCAGCTTACCAATGAGGAGGTTCTTCAACAGGCCTTTCGTATAGCAAAATATTTTAAATATCTAGAGTTGAAGCAAAGCGACATCATTGGACTAGTCTGTCGGAATACAACTTACCTTATTAGCGTGATATTAGCATGTTTCTTCAGTGGTATTGCACCTCACGCCGTGAGTCCTAATCATGATGAGAGTGAGTTTATCAAAATTGTTTTAATATACAAGTAATACTTTGGTCTGAAACAAAAATTATTTATATCAACTCAAAACAATATCGAGTTATGTTCGTAGTTATGTTACTGAAGTTTATATCTGCATATACACTCTTCTCTAGCTTCAAGCCAATTCCTAACAGAGTTGGGGTAGTACACTAAATGGTGAGTATACTAAACAATTCACTAGCATTAAATATATTGAAAGAAATTATATTTTTTACCAACTTAGTGATAGTGAAATATCTCTTCACTATCACTAGAGACTTATGAGTGATAGTGTTTTTCTGTTGCATCTTAACTAAATTTAGTGGTAGTGACTAAATCTTCACTACACTGAAATAGTGGTAAATTTTGGCAATCACTCCATGAAAGCTGCCATTAAAAATGTTTCCACTCAACTTTCAAATTTTTTTTTTTTAGCTATGAACCAAGGATTTCAGGTGTCAAACCTATTTAGTCAAGTCTGCCTTGGTTTGGAAATGTGGAGATAGATAAGTAGGAGAGAAAGGAGAATCAAGAGAAAGAAGTGGAGAATGTTGTATCTGTAGCGGAGTGCTATATTAACATGCTAATTATCTGAGGCAAGTGTTATGCCTTTACCTCAGTCAATTAGAGTTATTAAGCAATCTCATTCCAAACGTCTCTACCACCAACTACAACTTCCAAAGCCGTATATATTGATGCATTATTAATTCCAGTTGATTAGAAATGAGAAAAGAATTAAAGAAAGGTAAAAGCGAAGGACCATTGCTATAACGGGATTCGAACCCGGGACCTCTGGGTTGGCAGTCAAGCACGCTTACCACTCGACTGCCGAAGCCCCAAAATATTCCTGTAAAATATTCCTGTAAAATAGCACCATTTTGGTGTTGCAAGTGTTCAATATAAAAATTAAAGTCTAAACATAGTTTGAAGGAAAACGATTGAAAAACCTTTGAATACAAATCTGTGTTCACTACCATTAGTGTAGGACTTTTTTTATGCACTATGAATTTTAGTGCAAAAAAAAAGTTGCACTAAGCTGTATACATTTTTTTGCCACTATCACTATACATATGAATTTAAGTGAACATTTTATCACTTTCACTGCCACGTAATGTATAGTGGACTTACATTTTTAAATTCATCACTTAAAACCAAAAGTGAAGTAGTGAATACCTTTGCTCTAGCACTACATGTAAGCTGAAAGTAAAATTTAGTGCGCTACCTCCATTTCTGATTCCTAGCCAAAGCTATGTCACATAATCTAAAGACAAAACTTTGCACAACTTTTGACTTCAGATAAAACTCGAACTCAAAGATAATATTGCTTATTGACATATAATTTTTATAGTTTTTTTTTAATTTTTTTGTTTACTTCAGAAACTACCAGACATCTTTTTCAAATAACAAAACCGAAATTGATGTTTTGCGATGGTGAGGATTATAACAAGATTAAATCAGCCACAAGTAATATAAATTGCAAAATTATAACATTGAAGCAACGTGTTCCCGAGGTACTTGCGATAGTGGATATACTCGTTACTGTAACTGTAGATGAAAATGAGTTTGAGTAAGCATGAAATAATTTTGTTTTAAATTTTATGCGTCTTTACATAAGTTTAATATTGCTGTAAAAACTTCTTAATTTTAATTTTTTTATTTTTAAGATCTTGCCAATGATTCATATCTTTTATCTGTTAGTCAATTCAAAAAAATTGAAAACCAGGCATGCACGTTAATATTAATTTTAACGATAACTAAAATAGTTTTTTGTTTCGTTGAAGTGAAATCAGAAAATATAAACAAGTAACGATAAAGAAAAAACAAAAATTTTTATTTCGTTTCGGAGAAAACGATATAAAATTTGTTCGATTTCAATCGTTGAAAATAACGTTAATTTCAACAAAAAAATTTCGGTTTTTATTATATAAGAAGGAATGTATTTAGTATTGTAGAAAATAATAGTATATATAATATTATATAATAATATTAATAATATATTTATATAAAATATAATAATATTTAAGATAATTCATTCTCAAAATTATCAAATCCTTGATGGCTTGCTTGATGCATATTTGATTCAAAAACAATATTAGATAAAGAATGCATTCCACAAATCTACCTAATGCGTTTGCATCAATTGGATATTTTTGTGAAACCACCAGTACCAAAATAAATCTGGTATACTGGTGGATAACGGCATCCGCATGTTTTACCGCTAGATAACCTAATTGAAGCTAACTGTTCCTATTGGCTAAAAAATCCTTCTTGTTGTCTGCAGTTATTAATTAATTGCATTTTCTATTAATATTTATTTATATTAGTTTTGCTTATGATGAAAATACTCTTAAACTTTTACATAAAAAAAATATGATTTTTTTTCAATAAACTTGGAAAAAATTGTTATTTTGTGATACAGATTTTTACTTTCAAATTCAAGATTTTCAATTTCAAATAAAACTTTTACCAAATCAAATAAAACTTTTTGCAAGTCAAAAAAAAAATTTTTCCATTTCAAATTAGGGCAGAGCGAGGATGATTTGACGAAAGGAGGTTTTGTCATTTTGAAATTTAACGAAAACCATAACGTTTTTTCGCTTAACTGTGAGAAAATAAACAAAGTTGAACATGTTGCGATAGATACACACAAATGTGTCAGTACTATTACGTTCTTTCTTGCCGTCGCACATACTTTTTGGTTTTTCTAAGTATTTTTCTTATATTTTTGATTCTTGAAAAGTGCATAAAGTGGTATTAAGCCAGTAAAAAAAAAGTCTTTTAAAATAATTTATCTTCTATGTCTCTTCTATGTCTTGATCTCAATAAGCAGTGAAAGATTTTGTGAAAAGTTGTGTTCTTTTTTTGTGAAATTTGATAACATTTTTTTGACACCGAAAGGATGATTTGACGGTGCAACAATAGGAAGGTTTGACAATTTGTCAAATCCTCCTACCATTTTCTTAGAGCTGTTTTTCGAATTTTTCGTTTTTACTTTGCTTTTATTTATTATCATTTGTAGAATAATATGCCTAATATATACAAAAGAAAGCACCATGAAAGGGTTGTTGATGAAGATGGTATTCAAAAAACACTACTCGACATTAAAAAACAAGATTGAAACGCCTACAAGTACTGCACTAATATATAACTTATGGCGTTTTCGTTTCTACCAAAAAATGTTGCCCTGTCGCAGTGCAAAATGTTTTCAATGTTGCCCGCAACCCTGTAAAAGTGCATGTTTTTGCCTACTCGAAAAATGTCAACTTAAATAAACGAATATAACCATCCTTGTCTAACGCACGCATGTCATAATATTATCGTTTTAAAAACAGCTGATATGCAGGGCAATCATCTACCCTGAGAAAGTTTGCAAGGCAGAAAATGCGCCTTTTTTGCCCTCTGTGAGTGTGACATTTTAAGAAACGAACACAGAATTTACTCACCCGTTTGCACTTATTTTAGAATCGAACACGAAAAAAGGCAAGGGCAATGAAAAGGCAACATTTTTTGGTAGAAACGAAAACGCCATTAAACAGAACAACAATTATTTATCGGTTAAAGCTTCTTTCTGAAAACCGCGTGGCAAACGAATTACAAGGCAAGGCCAGCACAAAATATTCTGTTAGACAAGTCCTATCCACTTGGCAGGAACATCTACACGCACAGGAAATATTCAATTTAAAGTCAATTTTGCAGGTCTTGACGTTCGTTTTTATATTACCTATAATCAGTTATGTGTAGAAAAGTATTTCAATCCCACTTAAAATAAACTTTTTCAATAAAAATTTAAAATATATTTGTAGTTTATTTGAAATAATATCTATATCAAATCCTCCTTCATGCTCTCAAATCCTCATAAGTAGGAGGATTTGACGAACATTTATACTCTGACAAAAACACAATTATTTTGAAAAGTACAATAAATACAATATTGAATTAGATTCAGATTTATTGTCAAATAATGATGCAATACCACTTACTACGGTTTAGATATATTTTTAAGTTTGCCTAATAATTGAGAAAATGGATTTTTTTGTCAAATTATCCTCGCTCTATCCTAAACCTTTTCCATTTCAAATTAAACTTTTCCATTTCAAATTCAACTTTTACTAATATTTGTTTTTTAATCAAATTAAAACCAATATAATAATATGAATGAAGATTATACTTAGCCCTGATTTGATTTTAAGTAGATTAATAATGATATTGCAGTGATAGTTGTTTAAAACTCGAAAAGTTTAAAAATACGGAAAATCGGCACCATCAATTTTTTGGGGATGGTGCCGATTTTTTGGGGCCAGTCTACAATAATTAATAAAGCAAATTGGAATAGACCTAAACGCCTTTTATCCATCTTTTACCGAATGTAACTTTAAATCGGAAAATCTACGTTGTGTCTATTATCCTGGATAAAGAAGGAGTTACTTTGGTGAAACAAATAGCTAAGCAACATTTATAATTTCATTGTATGGCTTTTACACACCCACTTTAATCCGTGGGTTTACTTAAAACAAGAACAAAGGAATGTTGTGTAGGCCCAGATGACCGATTGACAAAAAATAAGTTTTTCAGACTTCTAAGTTATAGCAAAGAAAAAAAATTTCAGAAAAAAGTGTTTATCAATACCACAGTTTTTTTTGAAAAAAAATCAAACTTGCTTTTATCTCAAAAACCCAATGAGACAAAGCTAAGTTTTATTAAGAGTTATTGACATTAAGTTAGTGATTTATGTTTTCATTTATTGTAATTTTAATAAATTTATACAATGAGGTATACACACAAGAACTAAAAATTTATATAATAACAATTAATGCTAAACCATTACATGTGGAAGTATTACAAACATAAACTAAATTTTTTTCGTAAATAAGGTTGAATTTAAATTTTAAAAAGTTTAATTTGAACTTGAAAAGTTTTAATTTGAAATGAAAAATGGAAAACGTTGAATTTGAAATTAAAAACCTGTAATTTCGTTTTTCAACGAAACGAAATTTAATTTTATAAATTTTTAACGTTATTTAATAAACGAAATAATTTTTATAATTTATTTTTCTGCCTCAACGAAATAAAAAAATTTTGTTGATTTCGTTGTGCATGTCTGATAAAAACGCTTGTATATCGATGGTTAAGCGCACTAAAGTGATAAGTGACCTTTTGACGAAAATAGGTTAACTGCATTTTTCAATCCATCAATAAAATATCTACTTTGTGTAAATTTATTGAAAATGCATAGACAGTGAATGCGTGTCAGTACACAGTTAAAATTAGTGTTTTGTATTGAGATGTATTGAAATTTAAAAACAAAATCGACCTTCCTGAACATTTGACATTTTTCACTTATCACTTTAGTGAGCTTAACCATCGATATTAAACTTTAATTGTCACTTATTGCCGTTTCAGACCCGTTGATTTAGAATATGGGCCCGATCAGACTCTTGCTGTAATGTGTTCTTCTGGTACAACAGGCATGCCAAAAGCGGTAACAATTTCGAATAAAACTCGTGTCTATGAATTCGGAAGGTATGTGAAGAAAGCATTTCGTATGTGATAAATATTTCATCTTAATTCATTATGATTTAGTTTCTTGAACTCGACAGATATACGAGCCCTGCGTCATTGAACCTCGTACGACTACTAAAATACACAGGAGCCTCATATAAAAATTGTTGTAGCAGCAAACTTTATGAAATTTTTTAAATACATCTATTTTGATAAAAAAGGTAACACAATTGTGCATATAAAATGGAACAAAAAAACAAATTTATTTCAAACAGTAATTACTTAAAATATAATATTCGTTAACAAAATCAATTCAACTGAGTTCGTACGATTTAATCTGACGTCAACACAGTTCGAACCATGTGCCTTAATACTGTGTGACATCACCTTTAGCTCTTATAACACATTGCATTCTCTTGTGCATGGAGTCATAAAGCTTTTGGCATTCTTCTGATGTTATTTGCGACCAAATTTCAGCAAGCTTACATTTCAATTCCTCTTTTGTCCTGGGACGGATGCATCTCAATTTTTTTTAATTTTCCCCCACAAATTTTCAATGGGGTTAAGATACGGACTTGAAGATGGCCACTCCATAACATTAATTTGATGATCATTTAACCATTTTTACGTACTTTTTGCTGTGTGGCAGCTGGCACCGTCCTGTTGGAATGTGACTTCTCCTTCAAATTCAAACTTTTGCATTGATGGTAACAGATATTCTGTTAAAATATGCTGGTATTGTCGGCGTTAACTAAACCATTAATGAAAGATAACTCTCCCACGCCTTTGTTAGACATGCATCCCCATACCATTAGTCCAGCAGGAAATTTGACTGTCCGTTTTAAGCAATCCGAATGATATGCTTCTCTTTTGTTTCGAATCACACGACCTCTTTGATCTCCTACTGAAACAAATTTAGATTCATCGCTGAATAAAACCGAGTTCCATTGCTCTTGTTTTCCAATTTAAATGCTCTTTAGCCCAAGCTAGTCTTCTTTTCTTTTGCTTTAATGTCAGCAATGGTTTTGCTTTGGCCTGAAGGCGATACGGTTCTTAGATCTGTTAACTTTTTAATGTATGTACTTACCTTATAAAAACCATATCCCAAAGACTTCATTCGCCTGAGACAAGTAGAAGTCGATAAAGGTTTTTTATTCTTTCCGTCCATAGAGTCCTAATTTCGGAAGTTGTTGCCCGTCTATTTTCCACTACAAGTCTTCGTAAACATCGGTCATCAGCTCCAGAAGTTTTCTTTTTGCCACCGGAGCACTTCTTTTTTCTTATTTGATTTGTTTCTTTGTAATTTTTAATAACGTATTGCACGGAACTTTTAGCCATTTTAAATTGCTTCGCTATTTCATTATATGATTTTGAGTTCTTAAATTCGTTAATAATTTTTTCTCGCAAATCATTGCTAATTGCTTTACCACGAGGCATACTGAAAAACAACCGAAAATAAAATGAAGCCACAAGAAATGCAAGACAAAAAATGTGGTTCTCAAAATAACGGTAAAAATTGGGAAGATCAACTCTGAACTCAGAATCGATAAATTCAATGCGTTATTAAAGCTAAAGGTGACAACACACGGTACTTAGGCACATCGTACGAACTGTGTTGACGTTAGATTAAATCGTACGAACTCAGTTGAATTGATTCTGTTAATGAAAATTATTTTTTTAGTAATTACTGCTTGAAATAAATTATTTTTTTGTTCCATTTTATATGCACAAGCGTGTTACCTTTTTTATCAAAATAGATATATTTCAAAAATTTCATAAAGTTTGCTGCTACAACAATTTTTATATGAGGCTTCTGTGTATTTTAGTAGTCGTACGAGGTTCAATGACGCAGGGCTCGTAGTCTATATGAGCAGCACTTTTGACTGGCTAACCGGACTGATTTTACTTTTATCGGGCATTACTCATGGATCAAAAATAATTATCACTGATAAGTCATACTCACCAGAGTATTTTATGGAGATTATCGAAAAATATAGCGTGACATTTACGATTCTTTCACGATCAAACATGGTTATGCTAGTCAAAAGCCACAAAATCTCGGCAGATAAGCTTAGCAGTCTCAAGTATTTATTTTATGGTGGTGGAAAGCTATCTCCAACAACGCTGATCGAACTCCAAAGATTTTTGCGCAATGGAAATGTTATAACAGCGTATTCGTTCACCGAATTTGGAAATCCCATCACGGTCAATCCAAACGTTAACAATCCCACCTCGGCAGGACGTCTTGTTCCAGGATTCCAGTTAAAAATATTAGATGATGATGGCCAAAATTTGGGTCCTGGTGAAATAGGCGAAATTTGTTGCAGTCATGGTGAACATTGGCAGGGTTATGTCAACAATGAAGAGGCCAGTGAAGCTCTATGTGACTCTGAAGGTTGGTTCCATAGCGGTGATATTGGTTATATAGATGAGCATATGAATCTGTATGTTGTGGATCGTAAGAAGGATATACTTAAGTATCGTTCCATGCAATACTGGCCAAGTGAGATTGAAAACGTTATTGCAGAGTTATCCGATGTGGTGGATGTGTGTGTTTTTGGTGTTGAAAATGAACTTGATGGTGATGCAGCTGCAGCAGCAATTGTCATAAAAGAAGTTAGTTCACTGACCAAGCAGGATATCGTGGACTATGTAGCGGAAAAATTTGAAGTGAAATATAAGCATCTAAATGCTGGAGCGATTATTTTGAAAGATTTACCCAAAAACAATAATGGGAAAATTGATCGTAAGGCTCTGTTAGCATTATACTGGAACTGAAAGTATGTAAACTCGTTTGATTTTTAAATTCTAAATGAGCATATTTGAATTTCAATTATTTTAATAAAATTAGTATTTATCCTGAAGGGAAAACTCAAAACTCGAATATGAAGTGTGGCCATTTTATTTCACTTGATATTTTTATAACTTTGTGAACTGCAAAAGCCACACTCAGAAAAAAGTTTCTCGGAATATGATAAAAAAGGCATCATATTTAGAGAAAAATGGTATAGACTTTGCTCTTGAGAATGCTGTTCTCTAAATGTGATCCTAAAAATTCTCTAAAAATGATAAAAAGCTTAAAAAAAATTGAGCACATAATTTTTTTAATTTAAAAAAATATATATATACCTGCATATCTTGCCGGTATTTAAACCTAGGACAGTTAAGTTCTAAACTCACACGTCAGCACACTCGGCTAAAAATGAATTTCCAAAACAGTGATAAAATTCCAATAAGTACGTTTTTATGTGTTTTATGAAAAAAAGAAATACATAAAAATATATCGTTTTTAGAGCAAAGACCGTTTTATTTTTGAGAAAAGATTTGTTTTAATTGAAGAAAATACTTCTCATAGTGAATTTTTTTATCAAAATATTAGAAACTTTTTTCATTTTCAATTAATTTTCTCTGTAAACGAGAATTTTTTGTGCGAGAAAATACTTTTCATTATTAGAGACATGGAAATATTTCCATTTCCCACAAGTAAAGAAATTTTTCTTCGAAAATGTGAAAATTTATTTTAATTGAAGAATATTTTATTTGAAAAAGAGAAAATTGCTATTATCGAAAATAGAGAAATTTTCTATCGGAAAAAGATATGTGTGTTTTTCTGAGTGCATAGAAGTGTTCTGATTTTTATTTTCGATTGAGCCAGACCAAGGCAGAATTATAAGTATATTTTGCAACAAAAAAGAAAACCCACAAAAACAAGGAAACAGTTTCGACAGTATCGTTAATGTAGGCGTATAATTCCGTTTCTACTTTGTCTATTTAGACCGGTTGTTTTGTCCATTTTGCACATATTTTTGATCTATTTTCCGAAAATTTACAAATAAATTAATAACCAAAATAAACAATAATTAACAAACACAGAAATAGACCAAAACACAGAAAAAGATAAATGCAAGCGTGATAAATAGAGCAAGAAAAAATAAACAAGCAAAATGTCAAATTCTTTCTATCCTTACGTTAAGTTTCCAAAGGTTGAGTTCAATTGCTGAGTCGAAAAGAAGGCTAAGCAAATGTCCTTTGCATTGGTGCCACTTTCGTCTCTGTCCGATGTATAGTTTGCGGGCTATCCTCAATTTTACTTCTAATTTTAAAATAAAGTGAAGACCCCAATTTTTAAAAAATCGGGTGGAGTCTAGCGAATGTCTTTTCCATTTGTGCAGCTTTCTTCTATGATCGATGTTCGTTTGCGAGCTAAATTCAAACGAGTAGAGTATGTAGGATGTATGTATATGGTTCATCATCCAAATTAATTTGAATTGAAAACAAAAATAACAATTGATCCAGAAGGAAACCTAGATCATTTCTGAAATCCAAAATAGATGTGTTCATTTCACATGTGAAGAGCTAACCTGCAAATCAAGTTAAATCACATTCCGGAAATTTTTGAGTTAGCAATTTCAATATCTACATAAGAGCATAATATGTATATGTTCTATAGTACATTTTTGTGTTAAATACAGCATGTGTTTTTTTTAAAAAGCAAAGAAAAAGTGTGTTTCATGCAAATTGAGTTAAATCCCTGCTGTTGTTAGCTTCAAAACAAGGTATTTCCAATGGCGTGTTATATTCGGTATGGTGGAATTTTGCTTAAGATAAAAATGAGATTTTATTATTCTAAAAAAAAAAATGAGGTGATAGATTCTAAACAAAAGCTTGCTGTTTTTAATATTAAATTTAACCCTTAACTAGAAAGAATCTCGTTCCGCAACTAACGAAATATTAGTTTTTAAAATTTTTTACAGTTGAATGAATATTTTATCAACAAACAAAATAATATTTTTTGGTAAAAATCAAATGAAGTCAAATTCTAGCAAGGCGAAATTTCGTTTCATGTGGGTCTCTTAAGCTACTGCAAAATATATCCTCCTGCTGAAATATATTTTTATTTACGATAATATGCCATTTGAACCGATAACAACTTTACCAGCTGTATTTTTTGCCCAGTGTAACTTTTAGTATATAATCAATTTTTTAATAACCAAATAACTTCTCAAAAATTATTTTTTAAAACTTTTTGAGGAAACCGTGTTAAGACTCGAGATACAAAAGGGCGATCTTCACATGGCAACATGTCTGACTGCCTCAACTTTACGAGGCCAGCATTATCCATGTCGAAATCGTCTCAAGTCGACTCAAAACCTCCAAGTGGTGTCTCCTGGAAACAGCAAACTAACACCCGTCAGTTGACGGCTAATTTTAATTTTAGCGGCCTGCATCTTTGGTCTTCAAGCAAAGGTTGTGCGTTGGGCTTGAAGCTCACCACGTAAAAAACAATTTCAATAAAACAACTAAGTTCCCCAAATCTGATGACGACTACCACAAACGAAAAACTGGTAATGATTTACGGTTATGAAATGTCCGGACACTAAATTGGGATGGTGATCTGATATCACTGCTGTGATTGACAAGAGAATACGGCATCATGTGAACGAACGACTTGCCATAATGTGCGCACGCTCCAACAGAAGAAAAAGATGGCGAGACCAAAGGAAGTTTTTACGAGCGTCTTGAGAACGCATACGAGCGCTGCCTCCGTCATGACAGGAAAATCATGCTTGGTGACTTCATCGCTAAGGTAGGTAATGAAAACATATTTGTTCTAACAGTCTGAAAGTTCAGCATCCATGACAACATATCCGATAACGGAATGAGGTTGATTGACTTCACCGCAGCACAAAACATGGTCGTTAGTAGCACTAGATTCAAGCTTCTCAATGTTCTTAAGGCAACCTGGAAGTCCCCTGATCAAAAAACATCCATCCAACTAAATTGATCACGTTTTGATTGACGGAAGGTACTCTTACAGTGTACTAGACGTACGCACGATCCGTGTTGGTAATATATACTCGGATAATTATCTTGTCGCAGCCAAGATCCGCAAACGTCTGTGCGCAGCTAAGAATGCTCTCAATCCATCACAAAGAAAGCTAAATGTCGACAAACTGCAGTCAAAACGGACACTCCTCCGATCGACGATATATGCGCACAGTGGACGCACATATCCCACTCTATGCGTACGGAGTCTCTTCCTGCAAGGATAAAAAAGGGAATCTATTGACAGATATCCAGAGTACGCTGATGTTATGGAAGGAACACTTCTCTAGTCTTCTTAATGGCGACGCTGACAACAATCCCACCAATAGAGATGATATCCCGGAAACCCCAATTATGGATGACAGCGTTGAAGTTCCGCTGCCCGACTATAACGAGGTCTTAACAGCTATAGCTCGGCTTAAAAACAACAAAGCCGCAGGAGCCGATGGCCTACCGGCTGAGCTGTTTAAGACCGGTGGCGAAGCTCTGTTTAAATGCATTCACAGACTTCTATGCAGAATATGGTCGCAAAACTGCATTCCAGATGATTGGAACCTCAGTGTGCTCTGCCCAATCCACAAGAAAGGCGATCCCACCAATTGCGGCTGTGGGATTAGCCGTCTTAATATTGCATATGAGGTCCTGTCGAGCGTATTGTGTGAAAGACTAAAGCCCATCGTCAACCAACTGATTGGACCTTATCAGTGTGGCTTCAGACCTGTAAAGTCCACCATCGACCAGATCTTCATGCTCCGACAAATCTTGGAAAAGACCGTCGAAAAACAAATCGACACACACCATCTTTTTGTCGATTTCAAAGCCGTCTTTGACAGTCCAATAAAAAGTCACTTATAATCAATCATGTCTGAACTTGGTATTCTGCGAAGCTAATACGTCTTTGCAGGATGACACTGAAGAACACCAACAGTGCAGTGAAAATCGGGAAGGACCTCTCTCTTCCGTTCAATACCAAGCGAGGTTTCAGACAAGGTGATTCCTTATCGTGCTACTTCTTTAATATAGTCATGGAGAAGATCATCCGAGCTGCTGACCTGAGACGCAGCGGCACAATTTTCTATAAGAGTGTTATGCTGCTGGCGTATGCTGATGATATTGACATCATTGGCCAAAATACGCGCGAAGTCAGTGCAGCATTCTCCAGGCTAGAAAAAGAGTCGAGTCGAATGGGTCTTGCAGTGAACGCAGATAAAACGAAGTATCTTGTATCAACAAACAAACAGTCCCAGCCTCTTGGAAATCACGTCACTGTTGACAACACCTCCTTTGAGGTAGTGAAGGACTTTGTTTACCTGGGATCCAGTATTAACTCCTCCAACGATATCAGTATTGAGATTAAACGAAGGATAACTCTTGCCAACAGATGTTACTTTGGGCTCAGTAGGCAATTGAGAAGCAGAGCTCTCTCTCGACGAACAAAAATGACTCTCTATAAGTCAATAATCATGCCCGTCCTACTATACGCATCACAAACCTGGACGTTGAGCAGTTCTGATGAAAGGACTTTGGGAGCGTTCGAGAGAAAAATTCTTCGCAAGATCTATGGTCCAATCAACGAAAAAATTATTCAATTCGGTCCCAAGCGGTGGCCAACGCAGACAAGAAAGATCGCATTTCCGTTAGAAAGACCAGGCATTGGAAAACCTGACAACGCTTGGAGTTTCCAACTTCCACCAGCAACGGCACGACAAAAGAGGCTGGCGAAAATTCTTAGACGAGGCCAAAACTGACCAATGGTTGTAAGCGCCATCTAAGTAAGTTAGTAAGTAATCAAGCCGTTAGTTTTATCGTTTGTATTTAAATAGAAATCTCAAATTTTGAAAGACATTCATTTGATAAATCCTTTGATATTGGTAAAAAATATATTTTTATACTTAGTATATATACTTGGAAATTAATAAAATATATAATATTGATAACATGTTGTTACGCATAATATTGGTATAAAACATTTGTAACGCATACATATTACTAATATAGAGGGGAGGATGCCGCTCACCTGCTGAACAGGCTCACCCACTGAACACTATCAGTTCTGAAGCTATAGATACTTCTAGCTCCTGATAACAATGATGGGTATAACATTTCATGAATGATCACTTTTGACAAACCATTGAGTTTACGTTGGTGTTGCTTCAACAAAACGGCCTTCGCACAGAGGGTTGAAATCGAAAAAAATTGAGATAAATTCAAAAATGAAAATTTGTTTTTTGAAAATGTTTACTACTCGATTTAAGAGTACAAATTTGTACATCTCTAATGAAATTTTCAATGTTATATTATGTTTACTTGTTCTGCTGCATAGCCTTAAAGTTGATAAATTTTTGGTTTTTTCGCGAACAGTTGAACAAATTGAAATTAGGAGGAGTTCAAAAAATAATTTTTCTTTTTGTACGTCAAATACAAATTTGTTTTTGTTATATATGATATTTTTATTATGGAACCTACAACTTTAGGTATTGAAGAGTGATTTGAAAAAAAAGATGGTTAAAAATAATTTGGTAGAAATATTTAAAAAGATATTTGTAAAATATGTCAAAATTTGCACTCTCTTAAACCGACTTCATAAAGGAAGAGGTTCTCGAGTTGGTTGGTTTCTCTGTTTTTTTTTTCTTAAGATATGTGGAGTTTTAAATAACAAACGAAAATTTTATTTTAAACTTGAATATCCAAGCTTCCCTCCTGTTCAGCAATAAAAAGTTATGCATTGCGCGCGAATAATTTGTATTACTTAAATTGTGATAATTGTCACTCTTAAAAAAACGAAGAAAATTACGAGGTCGATGGAGAGGAGTGTGACGAGTTTGGGCATCAGGAGGAATATTAAGGCCACCTTTGCCTCACTGAAAATTAAATTTTTCAAAAGTTATTAAAGATATCGACAAACAGTCTATTATATTGACTAGGAAAAATATTAAACTTAATTTTAAAATTAATCTTGTTGTTGTTGTTTTTGTATGTCATGTCAAAGTAGGCCAACAAAAAAAGGTAACCCGCTGGTTGTAATCAAAAAATGTTTGTACTTCATTTGAATATAAAAACCGAAACGGGAATATGTTAAGAACTAATGGCGTTATCGTCGGTACCAAAATAAAGACGTTCGTTCAAAAAATAACGAAACTATAGCATCCAAAAGTCAAAATTTACAAAAACAGGTATTTTTTAGGGCTTATAATAGGTTAATTCCGTTGTATTAATTTCTGTTGCTACCTTCAAGATTCTGGTAGCGAAGAGAATGACTGCTGTTCTAAATATGTGGTGAATAAATTCTTTAAATCAGAAAATTTTTTCAATAACTTTTTATTACAACCAATCGCGAAAAAGTGGTTTTGAGATAATCGCATTTAAAGTTGTGATAAAATAAAATAAAATAAAAAAAACGATCGATTTTTCCGAAGCATTCGGGTGTTGACTATCAAAAACAAAAAGGTTCATTTCAAAGAAAGTGCCCGAAGACATGGTATTCAAAAAAGTATTAAAATAATTGTATGGTAAGATTTGTTTAATAAAAGCAAAATTTATTGGTCAATAAAATATATATCTTTAATTCTTTTTTATTGTTTTTTCTTGCAAATAGGGTGGTAGTAGGTTTTTTGAACTTTTGTTAAATAATATCTTCTGAGAAATGCATTCTAAGAGTAAAAATAACGATAGATAACACAGGGCAACACTGATTCTGCGGCATGGGGTTTGGTAGTCAATTTTAGTATATACATTGATGAAGATCTTAGCCTCTTATTTAGATTATTTGAATTGGCTCTGGTTCTCGCGATAAACCGCTATTTTTAAAATTAACGAGATTTCATCAGAGATTTGAACATAACTCCAGAACAGTTAGTCTGATTTAGTAAAATTAAAAATTCAAAAATCCGCAGCAAAATTGCCTCAAAGTTATATCTACACTGTTTTTTAATTAGCTGAATAGTTTCGGAAATATTCATAAAGTTCTTCCGAAAAAAACATTTTTTTATACAAAATTTAAACTTTTTTGATATTTCATAATTCATAAAAAATCGAAAACGTCAAGTAGCTCTTTTTTAACATAAAGCTATAAGAACACATATGTTACAAAGAAAATAAGCCATATTTCATTTAAATCCATTGGCATGTTTTGGTTTAATTCACATTCAATGCTGTTATCTCATGATAAAAAATTTAAAAAAAAAAAATTTCCAAATAAATACACAGGGGAACAGCAAGATTTTTTTTTGCGGCATATATTTTTGCATAAAATTCGGATTCACTTACTATTAGGTAACCAGAGTATTAATGGTAACGAGAGGGCTGACGGACTAGCAAAGAAGGGCGTCGGGCTGGGATCTGAATTCATAAAATATGTGCGAATCCCGCTACAAGAAGCCGTATCGAAAACTCGCGATTAAATCATCATAAACAGTGAGATGGTATATGTGAGTCTGCTCTGAGAGACAGCCGAATCAACCTAATCAAAGATTAAAAAATGTACTTACTACCGCTCCACATGGGAAATTTTACCCTGTGTTGTGGCCAAACTTCGAAAAGTTGATGTATCAACTTCAAACTTGGTTCAGTTGGTTTAACTATTCAGCGCTTAAGTTAGAAGTAGTGAGCTTGCCAAACTTAAATAAACTTGCCACGCCTACTTTTTCTACAGGTGAAAGGTTTAGAGTTGAGTTATCAACTTGAATCTTGGGTTAAAAGTAGTAAGCTTATAATACAAATACTGAACTGAAGGTAAAGAGTTCAATAAAATTTGTTATATTAACATTAGAAAAATACATTTTCTTCAATATATTAAACATTTAACAGTTAATTCGTTTTGATTTATATTATTAGAGACCTAAGCACTTGAAGCTCAATAGCATGACGAAATTACTTCTCATCCATATAGCCACATATTGAACTCTCTTATACCATTACTTTTACTTTCTTAAATTTAATCCAATACTTAATACTCTTTACATTAATCTCTTTTATCTCTTGTTAATCTCTTTTATTATAGTTGTTATTCTTATTATCTGTAGTTATCTCTAAGTTATCTTTACTTATTCTTAATCCTAATTCTCTTTTCTGTTAGCTTTTAACTGTAACCTTTAATCTTAAGTTTCTAGCAATGTAAGTTCATTTGCAAGTTTTAGTTTAAATACTGCTTTGACGTGTTTTTAAGCTTTATAACTATAGAATTTTTACGTTTTCGATACGGCTCTTGTAGCGGGATTCGTACATGTTTTATACACTCAGATCCCAGCCCTTCTTTGCTAGTCCGTCAGCCCTCTCGTAACCTTTAATACTCTAGTGGCCTAATAGTGAGTGAATCCGAATTTTATGCAAAAATATATGCCGCAAAAAAAAATCTTGTTGTTCCCCTGTGTATTTATTTGGAAATTTTTTTTTTTTTAATTTTTTATCAAAATGAGATAACAGCATTGAATGTGAATTAAACCAAAACATGCCAATGGATTTAAATGAAATATGGCTTATTTTCTTTGTAACATATGTGTTCTTATAGCTTTATGTTAAAAAAGAGCTACTTGACGTTTTCGATTTTATATGAATTATGAAATATCAAAAAAGTTTAAATTTTGTATAAAAAAAATGTTTTTTTCGGAAGAACTTTATGAATATTTCCGAAACTATTCAGCTAATAAAAAAACAGTGTAGGTGTAACTTAGAGGCAATTTTGCTGCGGATTTTTGAATTTTTTATTTTACTAAATCAGACTAACTGTTCTGAAGTTATGTTAAAATCTCTGATGAAACCTCCTTAATTTTTAAAATAGCGGTTTATCGCGAGAACCAGAGTCAATTCAAACAAAGTGAATTAAAGGATTAAAACTTCATTAACCCATGTATATTAATTGACTCCAAAAACTAACGCCGCAGAAAAAAATTTCTGTTTTGTTCCCCTGTGTAATTACTATTACTATAACATAATTCCGTAAAATGTGAGTGCGGAACGCTTGATTTTTTGAAAAATTTCATAGCATATTTTTAGGCATTTTTTATTTTGTGATTTATTTAAACTTCAAAAACTTTTTATATATATTTTTATTTTGAAATTTTCAGTTTTACAAACAATTTTTAAACTAATTTCGTCGTACCTACTGTAGTTTCCGTTTTTAATTTGAGGTATTTTATAAATATTTGGAACTAAAAATTGTTATTTGCACAATGCAAAATAGAACATGTGACCATCGCTGATTTCTAATTCAGCTTTAAGAAAAGAAATATTTCATGTTTTTTTTCTTTATTAAAACCGGGCCCGTAATTTTTGACGGGAAAGAACTAGTAAGTTATAATAACTCCCAACAGTATGTATATTTGAAAAACAAAAAAAAAATTTTGGGAAAAAACACAAAAACAACATTGAATTAGTACTTTGCATGCAAGAATTCATAACAATGTATGAAAAAAGGTAGATCACCAAATGTGCACATCAATCAAATTCCATGTCAGAAGGCACACTTTTCTGACATCACTATTTTTAAAACTTTTGAAACTTTTTTGGTGGATAGTTCTTCTGAAAAATATAATAACTGCGTACTTTGTTTTTGCAAATTAATTTTTTGTTTGCAAAGTTTAACACTGTAAAACTATATTTAAAACTATATTTAAAACTATATTATTTGTATTTGAACAGCTCTATCTTCTTAAGTGTAAGTTGTACAGTAAAGAAACTGAGGTATAGTTTATATATAGTACTCATTTGAAAAAAACATTTTTTTCTTAAACCGAATTTTACCATCATACTTTTGACAGTCGGCGCTAGAACTTTTTCACATTTTTAATATAATGTCATATTAAGGCATTTATTCTGAAGGTTAACACAAAATTTAAGGCCCTATTCTCGTTCAGCAAAAAATTTTTTAGACTTTTTTTTTTGCATTTTTTTATAGCTTGGACATTTAAGAATATAACCTATCTATCTATCGAAATACTTTAGAAGATATGGCCATTTTTGTGGGGTCATGTCTTCGCTAAAATGAGTAGTTTTTATGTTGCTTAGTTTTTGAACGCGTTTATCTCGAAACCACATTTTTCGAGCTGGCGGCCACGATTCCGCCAGTTCTACTGAACCGATTTGGATGAAACAAAGTTTAATCGACGTAGAATTGTCACCATTCTGGCCCGTAGTAAAATAAAAGTTTTGCGATTTTTTTTACTATTTTTTTTTAAACTAAACTACAAAAAAATGGGTCCAAATTCGATTTGTCAATTTCAAGTGGCCGCCATTTTGTGAAAAAAAATTTTATTTTACTACGGGCCAGAATTACATCTATGCTGATCATAACCCTATATTTTTTTCAGACGCTCCTGAGGGCCGGAATCGTGGCCGCCAGCACCATGCCTTTTTTTTTGAGGGCCAACTTTGACGGTGCCATCATCTATGCCCCTATATCGCGGCGAAAAAAATTTTTTTATTTTCTTTCATTCATTAATAATTCAATAAAAAAAACAAAATTCAAATATCTTTTTGCGTTTTCAAATGAGAATTTTTTCAAAAAGGGTCCAAAAACAGCAAGCTGAAGGAGAATAGGGCCTTAAAGTTGGATCTTCAATGATTACTATTTTTTTTAGAATTTTTTTAAAAAGTGCCTGTCAAAGTTTTCCAATTTTTGTGTACCGAAAAATTTATTTTGATATAAAAAAAAACACATTGTTCCTTACTTGAAAATTTGCATCCAAAAATCTTCTGAAAATATTTTTCATGTGCACTAAGGTGGGTCAAAAAATTTGGTTTTCTCAAAACCATTTATAATAGTGAATATATGCTGTAGTTTCAGGTCAAAAACGGACGTTTCTGGTATTTTATGAAAAGCAAAGTATAAAAAAAGGTTTAAACGAATTTTGGAAATGTGGACGTGGCAGCGCTCCCATACAAATTTTTCAACACATTTTTCGAAATATCTGGAGAACCAGTAAAGCTAAACAAAACCTTAGGTAATCATCAAGTACGACATTTAAAGTAAGGCCATTAAATTGTAATCTATATTAAAAGTATGCAGCTTTAGGACAAAAATAGTAGTACAATTAATAAAAAATACAAGTATGGAAGATTACATGTGCACAGAGGCGTATTCAATTGATCCTTTAAGTCATAACACACATGGCCACCAATTTGGGAACACATATTTGGGATTTGAAGGATTTCATTTTTGATGCACAAAAACAAAGGAACACTTTGATAGATATTTTTTAAAAAATATAAATAAAAATAGCAATCGTTGAAGATCCAAGTTAAAATTTTGTGTAATTTTGTGAAATTATATTAAAAAGTTGAAAAAGTTGTAGTGCCGACTTCAAAAAATATGATGGCATATTTCAGGATGAGAAAAATAACTTTTTTCAATTAAGTACTATAAAAAATTACATCACCAGAAAGGTGCATTTAGGTACTTAAACAATACCTGAGATTATTTTCTGTTCGACTTACAGTTAAGAAGATAGAGCTCTATACACTCATAAAAATATCAATTGTAATATTAACAGTCGGTCACTGTTATTTCAAAACACTGTTCGATTGAATGATTTGCGTTTAAGTAAACAATTTTCTTTGTTGAATGAACGTTTCAAAGTATTTTGTACTGTTAAAATCATCTGTTGATATATTTTTGTGTTTTTGTTGCATTGTCTATTTTTCCTTGGCAATAGTTTTTAGATGTGTTTTGCTATATTTATATTATCGTTGCCAATAGCTCAGTGGAAGTGCACTAGACTGTCATGCGGGGAGACGTGGGTTCGAACCCTAGCTGTGTAAGTATCTAAAATTGTAATTTAATAATTGAAATAATAATAATTCTGTTTCCTTAATAGTTTGGTCAAAAATAACCTTCAAAATAAAATGCTTACAATCTTGCAAAAAAAAAGGCAAAATTAATTTTTTTTTAAAAAAAATATATAAAATAAAAAAAAATTTTTTGTTGACCTTGCCGGATTTGAACCGTGGACACTTGAGTACTAAACGCACACGTCAGCACATTCGGCCATACATGAACTTTCAAACCAGTAATAAAATTTCAATAAATAAGTTTTTATACGGGTTTTGTGTTCTATAGACCAACAGCCAACCGACTGTTGATTTGAAAGTTTCATTTGTTGGATGGTATTCAACAGTGAAATCTGTTATTTCAACCCATGATTTGTTTGATAAAACAGCATTTTTTCCCTAAGTGTAAATACATGTACTTATTTAATTTTTTTATAGTTTTTAATGTTTTTGACAGTGTATTACTTTGCAAAAAAAAACATTTCGCAATAATAAAAAACACAGAAAATGTTTTTTCAATATGAACTACTAACTTACAAAATTAAAAAAAAATCGGAAGCACTAAGGTCACATTTTGCTAAAAATTTGTCGAAATGATATGGAATCACCGATATGAGGTGATATTGTGTTTGACTTGCCTACAGACAAAAATTCGCAATAAAAAAACTTTTTGGATTTGCTTGAAATTTCCACAGTATGTTCCCAATATTATGTTGGTTCATATAAGCAAAAAAAAAAAAAACATTTCGAAAAAAATTTTCAAAGGTAAAAGCTTTTTACTACTAGTATGTTGAATTTTTATGAATTTTGTAACAAATTCAAGAAAAAGTAATAAGGAGTGATTTGCGACTAGACCGAAGTTTTGAACTTTTTATGATATTGATGACGACTCTTTGTATGGTTGATAGGGGTGGTTTTCATCCAACTTCTCCGAATTTTAAATGCAGAATCCTTTTTTATTATTTTTATTATTTATATTATGCAATGAATTATTTTTGAGGACTTTTTGAATGTTTTACAATTTAGATGACGTCATTTTGTATGAGTAGTAAGCGTGGTTTTCATTTGATTTTGCCAAATTTCATAGTAAAAATTTATGTAAAACAGGAAAACTTACGTCTAAAATTTCGCATTTCCTTCATTTTTGTAAGTTTTAAAAAGATTTTACGTTTAAAAAAAAGTCACTCTGTATGGGAGGTAGGCGTAGTTTTAATAAGGCTCATTTTTGGACTCAATATTTATATTTTAGATACTAGATTAAATGTCAATTTCATGACGATAGCTGCAAAATTAGGACTTTAATCAGTCGTCGAAAGACGGACAGACGGGCGATTGTACCCAATCTAACTAAAGCAAAAGCCAAAAACTCCCTCCTCTGTGCGTCGCGAAACAAAATATTCGAAAATTTTCTGAGTTTTCTCAGTGTACGATTATTAATTACGGGAAAACATACTTTTAAAATAAGTATTTATGAATTATTGACATTTTTGCAACAATTTGCATACAATTTATACTTAATTGTAGTCACAACCTAAAATTTCAAAAATAGCAAAACAAAAAATTCAAAACTGAATTTTTGAATGAAAATGACGAATTTAATTTTCACGTTTGAGCAAAATTTTAAACACATCAAAAGTTACAGTTTTATAACCAAAATTCACAAGAACTAATGTTTTCTAAATCTATTTGGGAAATAGCTCTAAATTTGAGTATGTCCGATTGCTCCTCTGGAAGTTAGTGGTGATAGCGTTTTCAGAGAAGAGAAGCAGAAGAGCGGACAACTGCCTATTTTTTATACCTTTTCTCAAATTCTACACTTATTTTTTTTTGTATTTTGTCAACAGAGATTTACTAAAATTGAACTGACCGTTGACTTACTGATTTTTTCTGGTATTGATAGATTTCATGAGATTCAATTTTCAAAATTAGCTATTAAGTCCATCTATTTGTATGTCCTTCTAAGTATTTACTGCTGGGTTTGTTATTTTTGAACTTCTTCAAAATTGTTCTCTTTAAAAAATATTCCGAGACTAGTTATCATTATAATAACTAGCTCTCCAAAACTAGCTTATCTTGCTGAAATATACTCCAGTCCTCTAATCTCTCAATCATTGCAGAATTTCATAAAAATAACAAACCTTATCGATTAACTTCGACTGATATCAGTGACGTTGCGTGTACAATTTGAAAAAATATATATTTATATACAGTGAATCAAAAAAGTTTAGGCACAAGCAATGTTTCTGAAAAAAAGTGTTGCTTAAGTATCTAATAATAACGAATTTGACCAAAGTTTTAATGAAGAAAGTACCATTAGAAATAGTTCTTTCTTAATATCCAAAAAATGTCCCGTTACTTCAAACTACCAATCAAAATTTAAGCGGATGAAGGAAAAATCCTTATCAAAAAAGTTTAGGCACACTTTGTATGTGTCTCATGTTGTTTCTTATTTAGCAATATCTCTTGGTTTTTTGTCTTTACTTTTGCGCTTAAGTTATTTGTTAAAAGTTTTTACTGAGTGTTGATGTTGGTTTCGGTAAAGATTGAGCGCAGAAGTAAGCAATGGAACAGAAATTTCGGTTGACGTTCGTAAAATAATAATAAATGTTTATGTATAGAAAAAAACCGTATCGCGAAACCGGTAAATTGGTAAAGAGATCATATTCAAGTGTCAGTAACATCATAAATCATTATAAAATACCAGTAAAGTAAAGCGTAAGAGCCGATCTGGTCGTGCCAAAATATGAACGCTACACCAGGATTAGATTGTAGTGCCTGCAGTTACTCAAAACCCTAAAATTTAGCTGTTAAATTGTGCCACGAAATACAGCAACGATTTGAGAAAACTTTGATGCTCGACCACTTCGCGATACACTTAATGAAGCTGGATATTAGGTACGAGTTTATCGGCGCAAGCTACAAATTTAACTTCAAATAAAAAAAAAAGTTCGGAGTTCTCAAAACCCTACGTAAATGAGCCGGATTCATTTTGGGATTGTATTATTTTTAGTGATGGACCTAAATACAATTTGTTTGCATCATATGGCGCTCAAAATCGTTTGAGAAAACTGAAAAAAGAGCTGTAGGAAAATAGCATAAAAAAACAGTGAAATACAGTGGCGGAAATCGAATGATTAAGGGCTATTTGGCGGTGTCTGGAGTTAGGAATCTCATTTTTATTGATGATAAAATGGATAAACACCTTTGCTTGAATATTTTAAATGAGCATTTGACACCCAGTGTTGAAAAATTGGGGCTAACTGGGATACAATATAAATTTCAACAAGATAACGACCCAAAAAATTGGTCTTATCTTTTGCTGGAATGGCTTATCTAGCTCTGAAATCAGCTAAAAACACCTTTGCAAGCACCCGATATGAACCCCATTCAGCATATTTGGTACTTACTAGAAAAAATACGAAATATCAAATAAAATACTTCTAAAATGCGCTCAAGGAAGCTTCAAGGAAGCCATACGCACCGAATGGTCAATAATATCACCAGAAAAGACATCAAAATCTGTAAGAATGCGAGGACGTTAAGAGGCGATAATTTAGGCCAAAGGAGGTCTAGCCAAATATTCAAGGACTTGAAATTTACTCACTTTAATAAAAACATAATCACTTGTGCCTAAACTTTTTTGATGTCAAAATCATGTTTTTTTTAGTATTGTAACATTTAATATGAATTAAAATTGAAATTAAATTTTTATTTTGGTGTAAATACAAAATGATATGTTTATTTTTTAAATGCTTATACTTTTCTTTTCTGCAAGTGTACTGGAAAAAGTTGTACTAACAAATTTAAACTCATAACTGCTTTGTGCCTAAACTTTTTTGATTCACTGTATATATATTTTGTTATTTTTGATATCATATCTCTCAGAGCTTTAGTTTAATTTTGGCTTTCAACTTGGCCGGACGAGTGTTACCACCAGCACCAACATGAATATTCTGAACACACAGTTTGATAAATATACCAAAATATGGAGCGGTCCAAAAGAAATGAAATTCTTTGATGCCGATTGTTCGATTGGCAAGATATTATTTGCATTTATGCGTAATAATCCAACAAAAATATGCCAAGTAGGTTGTAAGATTGGAAAAAATTTGCTCACTAGATAGATTTATTTTGTAAGTATTGTTTTCTTCTAGATTTCCGATGTCGAAGGCACAACCATGATTTATGGTGAAGCCTTAACATGTGGCATGCGTATAGCTCAGCAATTAAAGGGATTTGGTTTAAAACATGACGATGTGGTCGGTATTATTGGCACCAATACAACTTATATAATGCCACTAGTTTTGGGCTGTATGTTGAATTGTACGCCGTTTCATGCCATCAGTCCACATAATAATGAAGGTATTTTTATTGTTGATAACTAAGATAAGCTCTTTTTATTTCAATATTATCAATTTCTTTAAATATGTATTTTTTATCTAGAAACAATAAAGCAGCTGTTTTGTATAACTAGACCCAAAGTTATATTCTGTGATGGTAATATTTATGAACTGGTACGGGCTATAAGTAAAATACTCAAAGCTAAAGTGTATACTTTGAAGCAACATCGAGCCGAATTAGCCAAAATTGAGGATTTATTGGCTCCAACACAGACCGAGCTCTATTATATGTAAGCTGAAAATGGATTTATGAATAAGATATGTGGTTTCGGTTGTTTTCAAAACAGGTTTCTCTTTTGGAGTATTTAATTTATTTGAAAAAATTATAAAGGTTTAATATTAGCACTTTGCAAAAAGTTACTCTATTCACGACCTTCATGGACGGATGTTAAATGAAGATTGGCATTGAAACCGGAGTATAATGCCAGTCACTGCAAATATCTCTGTCATAGCGATTACAAGACTACTGTACTGTCCTTCAAGCAGAAATATACGGGATTGAGAAAGCAGCTGTGACTATTTCGCAGAGTTAAGATTTTTGCAGAAAGCCTAGCTGTATTTCGCTGGAATTTCAAATCGAAATCTGTTTCGAAAAGTTTTTCTTAACATTAGTCATCCCATAGTGTATATATAAATTGAGTCCCCAAACAATTACAATAAGTTTCTGTAATGGACAATAAAGTTTCTGACAGATTGGTTCATATAAGCTCTAACTATGAGTCGATTTTGGTCTCTATTAAGGCAGCCAAGAAAAATATTGACGATAAAGTTAGGATAATATATAAAAACTCTTTTTCCCATAGAGGCGACTAATAGTTTGACTTACCACCATTTATCGGGTTTTCTGAAACTATTTCAATAGGTAGTTCTGGCATACCTTTTTTTCTGTCTCAAGCAAGTCAGTTCTTCTGAACTGTTCTAGTTCTGTTTCGTTCTGTTCTTAAGTCGTTGGGTCTCGGTAGTCAAGTGGTTAGCGTGCTTGACTGCCAACCCAGAGGTTGCGGATTCGAATCCCGGTCTAGCCATGGTCCTAAGCTTTAAGCTTTCTTTTATTCTTTCTTCATTTATAATCAACTGATATTAAATATTTATCAAAATATACGGCTTTGGAAGTTGTAGTTGGTGGCAGAGATTTTCGCTTGTTGATATAGAGATCCACCACACAAGCAACATTCTATACTTGGGTCTTCTTGATTTCACTTTTTCTCCTACTTATCTATCTTCCATTTCCGAACTAAGGAAATTGAATAGAAACTAATAGAAATAGGAACTAAGAAAACTTAACTGAATAGATTTGACACCTGAAATCATTCGTTCAAACCAAAAAAAAAAAAATATAATATCCACTGAATCTCCATTTATAGTCCACAGTTTCATTGAGCTAAATAGGTTGTGTTAAGTAGAATCAATCACATTGCAGATCTTGAGGTTATCCTTGTATTATATTTAGCCCTTTGACGACGAATGGGTGAACAATAACCCATTTGCATTTTTAAGTTGTCAAAGGATAAGAAATCAATGTGACTTTTAACGCGTGTCACATTTTTCGAACTTGTTTTAATTTAAGCAGAAAGAACAGACTAGGAAGTCAAAAAATACTGTTTTTCTATAATAGAGATTTCTCAGAGACTACAGATATAGGTACCACAAAGGATTCTCAAATACGAGCGGATATATTTTCTCATCCCAATTATGTCAAAACCTGTATGAATGAGCTACTCCAAGAAAGTATAAAATAAATTTACTGGATGGGTTAAAAATAGTCCAACCGTCTTCAATGGCAAAAAACACATCAAAAGTCTTTTAAAGTAATTTTCGTTTTTGCAGAAGTTTGAACAATAAAAACGTATTCATAGAGTGCGAATATCGAAAAATGAAAAATTTCAAAACGATGTTTATCATTTGTTAAACAAAAAGACCTATTACAGGCGACACAATAATGATTTTCTTTGCTATCAAGGTCATTTTTCGTGCATACAATTCAACGCTTTCTGGTGGTATCTGTACATGTCGTTAAGTAGTGTTCAGACAGATCATCTTCAAATGTCTTTTGATATCATGTTGTAGGAGGGCCATATCGATCTCATCAAATTTTTAAAAATTGACAGCAAATTAGAGAAAATTAGCTGCTAGGATTCATTAAAAAGCATGCACACGAATTCAATTACCTCTGGGGAACCTAAACCTTATATTGCACTTAGTGCCACCAATTATTAAATATTATTGCACACTTTGGAATTTCAGTTTTGAAGTGTAAAGTGAAATGCTAGAATCTATTAACCTTCGCCTTATCCACCCGGGTGACCTTTTTGTATTTAATTTCTAAACATCTCCCCCAGTTTCAATCCAATCTAAATACGATTTGAAGTCACTGAACAAATTCTCGAATTAATTAAAAATAATATACAAAAAATTATTTTTTCATGTTTCTTCATGTCTGTTTTTTTTAAATTGTGGTTTGATCTACGTGGTTACCGATACCCACCTTGGTGACCCCATTAAAATATTTAAGTTTTCTAGCTTTTCTTTGAAAACGGATAGAAAAGGTAATTTTTTATATGTAAGAATTTGTTTAGTCCATATTTGTATTATTAATTATGTACATATATTTATGTTTTTGAATTTCTTAAGTAATAAGTTTTGGATTGAACGAGATAGCAATTTTCGCTCTTTGTTTGGGTGGCGCTAAACTCTGCGCAAATGGGTTTTTTGCAACTGACACCCAACAGAATCTTTTAAAAATATATACCTAATATACATTCAATAGCCTTTCTTATTGGAAACCTTCCAAAAATATTATTGCTCTTCGACCTCTCCAAAAAAAGAGGATTGCAGAGATCCTCGCCAAGACATTCAAGAAAATATCTGCATTCGGATCGCTTCATAGACCCATGCGAGTTGTTTTCCTTAAATATTATAAAAGCGACAAGGCCTGCCGTGTCCAAAATGTTAAAGAACATCGGCAGAGGCCAGCGCAGTGTAGCTCTTTTGGTGGTGTATTGAGATAGCATATTGTCCATGGTGTCTACACCGCCCTTCGTTTTGTTAAAATGCAAAATTATTTAAGGTTTCTTTTCTGGCCCAAATATTTTTAGAGAAGTCGAATAAGCTTGATGTCACTTTTCGGGCTCGTGATGGCTTAAACTCATTGGGCACATAGCTATATTTTATTTTTCTTTAAGGTGCGAACAATTGACATGCTCCAATTTGCCAGCTCCTTGGCCAATTGCAGTGCTATGAAGAAGTTGTCAATGGTTACGTTTCTTCCTGACCCTTTATAGGTACTGACCAAATCTTTTACAACCTGCTCACTTTAGTTTACGTCCCTCATGTTATTAACTTTTCCTGTACATATTTGCCCACGTAGTGGATAATATGTCGCAGAATCGCATGCCCATCAGATTTTAATGCCGTACTTGGAAGGTTTCGATGGGATGTTCTGGGTGAATCTAGTACAATCCCTCTAATCGATTAATCTCTGATTACACACAGCAATTGGCAAGCAGCAAAATATTGCAAATACAGTTACTTTCCTAATAAAAAAGTTTTGAGTGCTTTTTTATTTGCAGCGAATTCTTCGCTTTATTTTGTAGCATGACAAACGCAAATATTATTATTCGGTACAATTGTCAGTGGTGTAGACATAGTTTTAGAATAGGGGAGACATGTTGTAACTATTCACGCCATAATTTTTTAACAAATTTCAACCTTAAATCTCTACGTAGCTCATGGTATTTTGTTTCAATACTTTCTCCATTACCCTTATGTGCAAGTGGGATATATCCCCCTAATCAAATCCCAATATTTATCAAGCATTAGTATAGCAAGGTGAAAATAAGAATTAATTTTTGATATATGCCTTTACTAAAATCAACTGGGTCACCCGGGTGGGTATTGGTAAACGACGTATGTAAAAACCTCTGGTACGGCGAAGGTTAAAAAGAATTCTAACTTTTTGACTTAATAAACATTATAACTCTTCGGACTTAACAAACCTGTCACCATATGAACACAGACTGAGAGCCATTAATACACTGCCGTTGTCATGAAGAAGAACGCTACTTTTTTCATGTTTAATATTTGAAATCATTGTCAGAAACATTGACAGCGAATATATTTCTAAGAAATTAAAACTAATGCTATGTCTACACAGAGAGTTAAATTAATTTTAACTAACATTTAACATAAGTTGTTCACACAGAGATACCATAGCAGAATTGCGTTAAATTTGCCGACAATTCTACTGGTATCTCTGCGTACACTTGCGTTTTTTCTTGCTGTGCGAAACCTCTGCTTTTTTTTCATCCCCTATTTGGATGAATACTTCATTCCCTACTATTGCCTAATACCTTTTCGAAGTTCTTTTGCTCAATTTTAAAGAAAATAACAACATATAATTAAAAACATAAATTGTATAATTTACGAATCAGCTGTTCTATTTTGGCAGTTCTTATAAAAAAAGTTTCTCTCATCAAAATTTCCACGGAATATATATACTTTTATATTACTTTGTGCATACTTTTAGGCACTTGTTACATTAAGTCATAAAAAACTTTGAGTATATAATGAGTTAAGCTATGTTAAATCGTAAATTTTTGTACTGGTAACGCAAGAGTTTATTTCTCGTTAAATGGGAAAACTCGGCTTTGAACTGGTAGATCAAACTTAACTCTCTGTGAAGACGTAGCATTATGTCCCAATAAGGAGAACTAGGCCTGCAAGATTTCTCAGTGAATCACAGTACCACTTCCGGTTGCAATGAGCCAATAAATAGATGTTGTAAGATATTTAACACTGTTACCAAGCATTTCTTGCACCTATCTTTCCAAGCCGATTTCACAACAGAATAATTTCCTAAAAATAAGTTATTAAGGGATTCTCATAGGAATTTGATTTATCCTTTCAGTCATGGTTCCAAATTAAAACTTCTGCCTCTTTGATTTTTATAACAAATAAACTTTTGTTCTCCACAGTTCTTATTTTATTTACCTTGTAATAAAAATACTAGTATAGAAGCCCGTCATACCACGGGTCGTATTCAAAATAATTAAGTAGCAGACGATATGACATTTTTCATTACTGACGACACCTTACCTTACTAACAATTTTTTCATTAAAAAAGCACTGTAATTGCGAAACAGGTTCTGGTCCAGGCTAACATGTTCAGCCTGTACATAGCAGTAACAACTATAACAGTTCGAGCGATATCGAGCTAGGAGCAGGACTCTTGTCTTTTATATATTAAGATTATGATTAGATTAAAGGAGAAAGAACAGAAATAGCATAATTTATATCTTATCCCACAGCCCAGAGACTCTGATGTTGGGTGGTGATCAAACCGTAGCTATACTTTGTACATCTGGCACCACAGGAACGCCGCGAGGGGTGTGTATCTCTAACACTGCCTGCCAATTTGACTATGGGTTAGTATAACCTGAAAACCCCTTTATAAATACATATTTATTTTAACATATTTCCTCCATTCCCCAGCTTTGTCACCAGTCAAGATGTGCTGCTAGCCTTCAACACCATTGATTCTTCTTCTGGTCTCTTTAACATGCTCTTTAGCTGTGGTCACAGTGCCACGCGTATTATAACCGACAAACCATACACTCCAGAATTGTTGCTCGAATTAGTCGTTAAGTTCAAAGTAACCATTCTAACCCTAACACCACAACAAGTAACTTTGTTAATTAGCTCAGCTGCCATCAGCAAAGAAAAACTGTACAGCGTACGCTTTCTGAGTATAAGTGGTGGTAGCTGTTATGTGCCGGCTTTATTGAAGATTCAAGAATATCTCAGTGCTGGTTTTGTTTCATACGGTTACGCTTTGACGGAATGCGGTGCAGTGGCTGTAAATGTTGGTGTCGACAAGCCCAGTTCAGTGGGCACAATTGTTTCTGGTGTTAAGCTGAAAATACTCGATGAGGCTGGGCGTAATTTGGGTCCTAATGAACCAGGTGAGATTCTCGTACAAAATGGCAAAGTTTGGAATGGCTACTATGGCAACCCAAACGAGTCGAAACGAATGCGTGACTATCAGGGCTGGTTTCATACAGGCGATATTGGCTATATGGATAATGAAAACTTTTTATATGTTGTGGATCGTAGCAAGGATATGTTGAAATTTCATGGCATGCAGTATTGGCCGCATGAAATCGAACAGGTTGTTGCCGAACTGCCAGCTGTCATCGAGGTGTGTGTATTCGGTTTGTGGAATGAGGTTGATGGTGATGCGGCAGCCGCTGCGGTAGTGAAGTTAGAGGACAGTAAATTAAGCGAACAACAAGTAGTGGAATATGTGGCCAAGCGTTTGATTGTGGAGCACAAGCAACTGCATTGCGGTGTTTTCTTTATGGACGAGTTGCCGAAAACATGTAGCGGGAAAGTCCTGCGAAATCAGGCGCGTGACTTGGCGCTTGGTAAAAAGTGGGTGGAATATAGGAACGGAGTGAATTAATGATAGTGATCGAATGGCTCTGCTATTATAGTTAATATTTATACGATATTTAGTCAGTGTATGTACATACCAAAAGGTATTTTCTAATAAGTGTTGGTTAAATTAAAAAAAAAAAAAATAGAATGTTAAAAACCAAAAAAGAATGAGTTAATGATAATTGTGAAAGTTTATGTTTTTCAATGCTTTGAGCGTTTGACACAAAAATGAATAATTGATTGTCCAAAAATTTTAATATTTTGCCCGTGTGACCCAAAAAATTTTATAAATATCTTTTGAGAATTTTCTTTTATGGATTATTTTTATTTATGTGTCTCAAACAAATTTCAAATGTAACTGTCCTATAAGATGGCAAAAATCGACGTTTAAATGCTTGATAAGAAATCCATGTGTTCAAAGTAAAAGTTCTAAAAAAAACAAATTGAAAATCTCTTCTAAGTTGAATTGGAATACCGTCATAAACATAACGTCATTACTTAAGTTACTTAACATTACTTAAGTTAAATCTGCTCATTCCACAATAAAGTATTAAATTGTCATGACTTAAAAACAAGAGTAGTAGTTGTTCACATAAAACAGTAATACACAATGTACATAGTAGCGTAGTTAGGATTTGCCAAAGGGGGGATACAAAAAATTTGAAATTAGGTTAAAAAAAAAACAAATGTGCTGGTTGACACACTTACATGAAATAATAAATGTTTTCAAAGTTTTTTGAACGGTTATTCGTTTTCCCTAGTACCAACTAACAAATAATAATAAAAACACTGTAAACATTTCTTGTATAACTAATTTAAAACAACAACAACAAAAACAATGAAAAAAACAAAAATGAAGATGAACTCTGATTAAAACAGCAATAAGAACAATTCCATAAACAAAATAACAAAAAAAAAAAAAAACTACAAGTGTTATATTGTGTGTACTTAAAACCATAATTTGAAGCTGCAAAATCAAAAGAAACTTAAATATTTAGCTTTATGCAAATATCTACAAATGTTTTTTTTTAAAAAACAAAAGATAAAATCTTATATATTTTTATTGTTTGAACATTTTTGTCCACTATCACCCACTTACCATTTGAATTATAACAAATATATGAAAACACTATTTTTTTAACAATTTTTAAAAATTTCTTTACAATATTTGGACGACATTTTTCTAAACAATAGTTATTCAAGAATAAAGTCTAAGATTAATTGCTGAAGTGCTATCATTAAAAAGTGCCTGAAATCCAGTTAGTATTTTTCAATGGTTTTGAATGTTTCCTTCAACTACATTATATAAAAATCTAGAAATTCATTAAACAATTTTACACGGAAATATTTTTCTATTGGCAGGTCGTCATGATTTTGAGGGAAGAGGCTCAAAATCCCATAATTCAAAATCCTCAAAAAATGCCCGAATATCCCCAAAGTAACCACGAATTCTTATAATTTCTACATTTTCATTGCATTTATATTAAAAATTTTCTAGTATTCATTGTTGTTTTTTAATTATAAAAAACTTCATGACTTACTAAAACAGCCAACAATAAAAATTTTATTGTATCACTCCTAAAATCTTCATGAAGAGTATGGATTATATTAATCTATTAATTGTAATTTTTTTTTTTTTTGCTTTAAAAATTATTATTTCTTTATGTTCTATAAAATCATTTTAAAGTTTAAAATTTTACTTCAAAAAAATTCGTTTAAATTCATTATATAATATATTTTAAGCACTTCACAGCTAAATTTAGTTTAACAAGCTTGGGTTAGGTTAAATATCGCCGCGATTTTGAGTTTGGGGATTTTGTGTTTGGGGATTTTGTATTTGGGAATTTTGTGCTTGGGGATATCGAGTCGAACCCAATTTAATCTATTCAACGTTTAAGGTCTTTCGCAGGAATCTGTTTCAATACTGCTTTTTGAACCAGCGCTTCGTTTTTGCGTGTTTAAAAATTAGTATATTTTCTTAATAAGGACATTGCAACTTTTAATAGCTGGCCAATTGCTCGCTATACGAATTGATAAGTTGAGACAGTGTGCTGCGAAGTTTGAGTGAATTACCACCTGAACACCTTTAAAAACTGAATTCCTGTTCTTTTACCCCTTTTACATTAGTCAAGAATTGAAATCAATTTTCTGAGCTTGTAGGCCAATTCGCCGCAAATAGGAAGCGACGAAAGAGGAAAAAGTTGACGGTACACAGTCAAGTGTACTGGCAAGTTTTTCGAACTCGAAAAATTGCTTCCATTTCTTGACTAGTGTAAAAGGGGACTTTGCACCGTTGTAACCTTGACCAACTAAAAACTTAAGTTTGGAACTAAGCGATTGGTTAAGCGGGGATATATCCTTTATAATGTGTATTAATGGGTATTACACTTCGCACATATTGAACCTAAAAAGCTGAATAAGGTTCTGAGCAAGTTTACGTTTAGAGCAAATTTATCACAGCTTTACTTATGGAATTATATATCAGCAATTGGCTGGTCAGTTTTTGCTCCAAAGTTGTTGTCTCGACTGGTTTTTAGCAAACTTGAATCTTTTAATTTAATAACATTTGAAATCAGAAAACGATGAATTTTAAAAATGTTCTTACTTCGGTAAGTCTATTTCGACTATGTTCTTCTCAAACACTTAGCTAGAGATATCTTGATTATTCCAAATGTAAAGAACATATAAAACACTCTGAAATTTCAAAAACTTATTTGCGAAAGTTGTGTGACTATCTCACTTTATTGCCCTTTTCCTTAATAAATTAGGTTGTTTCGCTTTCTACTTGTCGGATGTCAGTGATATCTATGTCTCTCAGATGTATACTTTGTGGTTTTAAACATGTTATAACTCAATAGCGATTAAAATTAAATTCAAAATGTACATTATATCAAGCATGCTTGTACCGTTTGTTAACAAATTAACATCATATTTAGCTCACAATTGTAACCTGTGTTTATATAAAGGGTAGTTAAATTTTAAGGGCCGTTGTTGATACTTCTCAATTGCAGACTAACTCAATTTGAACCATGGAAAGATACATAATCGAGCAATGCGTTTAAGTTATTCAGGCTTATTATGAAAATGGGCGTTCAAATTAAAATACATATCTTGCACTTTGTGATTTTTTCGGTCAATGTAATCGCCCAAATGTGCGTACAATCAATTACAATATTGCCACATTTGAGCGAATGATAATCCAAGAGTGATTATCGAAAAACCAATGCACCCACAAAGAGTGACTGTTTGATGCGGTTTATGGGCTGGTGGTATACTCGGGCCATATTTTGGCCAAAATGACGCCGGCCAGGCAGTTACTGTGAATGGTGTTCACTATCGTAAGATGATAAAGAACTTTTTATGGCATTAAATAAAAAAAATTATTTTGAGTGATTGAAATCTATATTTGAACAATTACAATTTCTTGTGTTATGTGGAGAAGGTTATATCCATGAAGTTACTGCTTTCCGAAAGATTTCCGGTGATAACTGTTTGTATAAAAAAAAAAAAAAAAAAAAAAAAATTGGCCATTTCAGCCCTTGAAAGGACTTTGACCGAGCTTCTTATGATCAATTGTGTTGTGTGTGTTATTAAATGTTTGCACACAATTGACCGAGAACTGGACCTACATGTTTTATGCCGACTCCGAACGGCTCATGTTCTCAAGAAGCTTTACATGGCATTATTTACTCTCTGAGGTTTGCCATTGTCTGCAGAGAGGTGGTGACCGATCAGAAAAATTTTATATTGAAAAAACTTTTCGCCGCGGCTGGGGATCGAACCCGGGCTCCGAGCATGCTAAGCCACACACTTAACCTGCATGCCACGGTCACAACTGTTTGTATTCTGTCGAATATTTTCCTTAAGTCTTGCGATTGTCTCAAGCTTGCGAATGGGCATAAGCCCGAAATTTCAAGTAGCCCCAAAGCAAGAAGTCTGGAATGAATAAATCGGTCGATTTTGTTGTTCATGCCAAATCCATTGTGGCTCTTGTTATGTGTACGTTTGCACCGTCCTGTTGAAACTACTTGTTTACCAAGCACCGGCAGTAAGAATTCGTTAATCATGACCCTGTAGCATTTGACAGTAACAGTGACTGTGTTGCCGATGGCCTCCTACCATTAACCGCAGCTGAAATAAAATATTTTTTTTTATTTTTGATAGCTGACCCGACAGACGTTGTCCTGTCCTAATAAAAAAAAATTTGTGTATGTTTTGTGAATTTGTGAAAAGCTGTTGCAAATGTGTAAAAATAGTTAAAAAGGGGGAAAATACGTTTTTTGAATGATAATTTTTATTCATACACTCTCAAAACAGATTAGCTGTAGGTCCAAAATTTTTGGTTGGGTGTTTCGAAAAATAGTTGCTATAAACATTTTTCGGTTGTTATAAACTGAATTCGTTATTCAAAATCAATATTTTGTAGAAACCAGAAATATTCGTTCATCCATATAAGAATATGTTTGATGTAACAGAATCGACTCATTTTTCAAGTCGTCCTTGAAAATACTGGAAATAAATGACCAAATAATTGATTCCCTCAATTGAATATTGAATTTAACAACCGAATAATTTTTTGCACAACTAATTGTTGATAAAAAATACCATCAGTATTAAAAATTTGATTCAAGTTCAACTTCATTAAATGTCAATGCAAAATATCTGCAAACCTTGCTTTTATTTTTCTACCATATTGAACTGCGCTATATAAACGAAGAATTGAATAGGGGCTTTCGCATGGTCTAACATATTGGACGACAAAGTCGGATGGAAAACTAACGGAACAATTTGACAGACGAATTCAAATTTATGTTCAGTATGTGGCAAATTCAGATTTATGTTGTACCAATCAACTATCTATCATATCAAGAGAATGGTATATTGTAAGATTCGATTTTAAGTTATGAGTAGGGCATGATTTGGTTCTGATTTTCAATAGTTAGTTCATACAACATCAAAAGCATTCATCGCTGACAAAATGTATGCTGCAATAACTTCAGATTTCAGGTTGCAGCAACTTCGAAAATGCGGTTGGGCATTTTTTTTGTTGCCCCAACCAATTCGTTTCCTCAGTGTATAGGTTTGGTATTTTAATTGAAAGATGTCTGGTCAGGTAACCAATTATAAATTATGATAACATAATTTCGTTCATTGCAATGCTCTATGATAAACGAAATTTTTTGTTTTGTTATCTGGAGCGAAAACAAATAACGCTGATGGTGTTTAAGGTGGCAATTGAACATGCGAGAAGCATGGATTTTCAAGGTTAATGCCTCAAACACTCAATGACTGCCCTTGAAACTTGTTAATTGTCATTGCAAATGCAAGCCTTACCATAAACTGCAAGCGTTTTAAATCGAATGGCATGTCGGTCGGAATCATTGGGATCCGTGGTATCAAAACGTCTTCACCTTTGTACTTTCCTTTAAGTATTGTTACTTCGATGACGTAATTCATCAGGTTTTTTACCGCAAGCCGGGTGCCATTAGACGTGGTTGGTTTATGTTTCGTAAGATTATGATAACCGACCCGACTTTCAGTTGGAGATTGTGAGGCGGTAATCCGGGTAATTCCTGTGAATTTAAAAACTCCGTTGGATAGTTGACAACATCATCTTGGGAAGTAACGGAATCCACCGATTTGTACGTCATCAATTCGACAGCTATTTCAGATTGAATCTTAAGATTCAATTCGTCGACATCAATGTTTTTCGCAGCCAATATAGCACGTTCGCTCAACCAATAATGATTTTTGTAATTTTGTGCAATGTTTGGAAAAATCTTTCGGATGAGTTCGGATTTTGATTCGGTGAACTGGCAGAAAGCGACAGGAAATTCAAAACAGTCGGTTGAAATGTCAACCGGGATTTCGGCGTTGCCAATGTTCAGCAATTGTTTTATAAATACTTCTCTAGATTGATAGTTCTGTAGCTCGACACGCATATTTTGTGTTTCCACAAAACGGACGACTTCAAACAGGCATTAAGTTCATCGGCTGGAGTTGATCGTGGAATCACTGGCAATGTTTGACGAAAATCACCTGCCAACAGAATCATCGCACCACTAAATTGGTTTTGATTCTTTCGTAAATCTTGCATCGTTTTGTCTAATGCCTCCAAAGACTTTTTATGCGCCATTGTACACTCATCCCAAACGATCAGTTAGTTTTGTTGCAAAACTTTGGCCATCGCACTGTTCTTGGAAATGTTGAATTTTCATTAATTTACATATTCAATGGCGACTTGAGTGCTGAATGAGCAGTTCGACCGCCTTCCAACAATGTAGCTGCAATTCCCAATGAAGCAAGTGCAACTGCAATATCATTCTGCGAGCGTATCGTCGGGAGCGTCCAAAAAAAATCCCTCCAGTTCTATCGGTCTGGCATGTTCAATGTGATGACCGTGGCATGCAGGTTAAGTGTGTGGCTTAGCATGCTCGGAGCCCGGGTTCGATCCCCAGCCGCGGCGAAAAGTTTTTTTCAATAAAAAATTTTTCTGATCGGTCACCACCACTCGGCAGACAATGGCAAACCTCAGAGAGTAAATAATGCCATGTAAAGCTTCTTGAGAACATAAACTTTAGCCGTTCGGAGTCGGCATAAAACATGTAAGTCCAGTTCTCGGTCAATTGTGTGCAAACATTTAATAACACACACAACATAATTGACCATAAGAAGCTCGGTCAAAGTCCTTTCAAGGGCTGAAATAGCCAATTTGTTTTTTTTTTTTTTTTTTTTTTTTTTAGTTCTATCGGTCACAAATTTCATAAGAGTGTTGTACGCATATTTTTGTTGTCGATTCAACAGTGGAACGATCGTTCAAACTAATTCCCTCAAGGCTTCGCAATCATATTGCTTTTCGCGTCACAACTCTTGATTGAACGCGTCGTGCATCGGACGATTGGGAGCTGTCATGCCTAAGTCACATAATGACTTGTTCGACATCATCAAGCACATGTCCTCAATTAATATCAAAGCCTCGTTGTAAATTTCCTCGCTCAGTTGCAAATTTGGATTTAATGTTCTAATACGCACCTGATGCAAAATGTCATCACTCATGGCATCTTTGTACTTGCTCCACAAATCAGTTGGTTTGGATGAGAAGAATGTCGAGATAATTATCGAAAATAGTGTTCGTATTTAATGAGAAGATGAAGAAAGCCCAGCATCTCCGAGGTATATCCAATGAGTGTCATTTTCTTACAATCGCAAACGTTGACACGCTTCTCTATACGTGTCACACAGTTTACCGTTTATAGTTCGCAAATCTTGGAATGATGTTGGGCCACGAACGTTGACTAACAGCAAACGTAATTAGAAGCACTCATCATTTCTTGGATGGACTGTGTAAATGCGACCTAATGAGTCGGTGAAAATGAGTCGGTTCTCAACTGATGCAACTACCAACGAACGACATTTGATTTTTATCTATTCTACTTAATTTTTTGTTCATAAAATCAGTACTAAAGGGTCCGCCATCTAATTTTTTTTTCAACTAGTGCTTATTTCGTGAATGGTAACACTTAGCACATGTCTGATTTGACAGATAATTAGTTTTATCCTTCCTCTGAACGAATATGGTTGTGTTAACGCTTGAAAAACGCTGGGAAATATTGCGACATTACTTTGAAAATCATGGTTATGTTGCAGAATGTGTGCGAAAATTGCGTACAGATTTTGGAAGAGCAGAAGCACCGTCAGCTCCGTATGTTTGTTATCTTGTGAAAAAAAGTGAAAGAAACTGGCATCCTCATCGATAAACCAAAGCGTGAAAAGCCAAAAACAGTGCGTACACCCGAGAATATTGCTGCTGTGGCAGAAAGTGTGCGTGAAGCGGCATCAACATCAATTCACCGTCGTTCTCAACAATTGAACATTTCGGAGACATCATTGAGACGAATTTTGCACAAAGACCTTGGTATGACGCCATACAAAGTTCAATTGGTTCAGGAGTTGAAGCCAACTGACTATCCAATGCGTTTTCGCTTCGTACAGAAGATGCCGATTTTGCCAAAAAAATCATCTTTTCAGATGAAGGAGCATTCCATGAAAAAGGGGAACTCTGAACTGTTTTACAAATATGAATTTTTTTATATTATTGCACGTACATAGTGAGATTATGTTCTCTTCTAAAATAATTTACAAAAGTTGTAGTGAGTATGTCTCATTTTTTGTAAATACCGTTATTTATTGAGAGTAACAACAAGTTGGATTTTTTCATTAGTCTTTACACAACTTTTTGCGAGGTCGCTGCCGCTATTGTTTATCAGATAGAAACTAGATTTCTGTTCTAAGTTATAGTGTATGGTCCGCTGTATTTAACTGCATACTCATTTTTTTGGTTAAGTGTTTTTTGATAAGAAATTAATCATAACGGAAAGGTAAGTTTCGATGTCCCATACGTGACGCTTAATTCCTTTTTCTATTAATAATTGTAAAACAAGTCGACTTTACAAATTGAATTTTTCTGTTAACAGCTAACTTTTAGCGGTCTAAAAACTGGTGAAACAATTTTGTTTGAAATCGCTTTGCTTACAATATATTCTTGGTGATAATAAAGTGTCTGTACGTGACGCCGAAGAATAAGTTATCTGACATCTTCAACTTTTACTGGCGTTTGTAATAAACAAAGCCCTTTTTTGTACTGCAAATCTCAATAACGCAAAAATGAGCGACCAGCAACCATCAACCAGTGCTAGCCGCATGCGAAAATTTCGAGCAAAGCAAAAAGAGGAAGATCCTAATTTTACCGCTTATGAGGCTAAAAGATTGCGTGAGCTTCGTAAACGAAAAGCAGAAAATCTTTCTGAAGGTGAGTTAAAAGCAATTTTACTTAAGGAAAGGGATAAGAAGAGATTGCACAGGGCAAAAAAGTGGGTGGAACTTAAAAATCCTACTGATTCTCCTGTAAGTACTGAATCTCCGTACAAGTCGAAACAGACTTTATCTAAAGCTGTTCAAAAGGCTCTAAAAGCACTGCCTTAATCACCAAGAAAGAAAAAAGCGGTTGTTACAGAACTAGCGCGTAAAATGAACATTGCTCTAGCAGAAAGCCCAAACATTAGCACATCAGGTGACGATACACGTTATGACGATGTGAATCCTACCTGCCCATGCGCAAATGATTTCATCGTTGTTTGGGAAAACGGCATTAAGAATAAGTGTCAAAAGCATTATTTGACTTTGTACCTACGAGAAGCCTTTTGCATTTTTAAAGAATTTTTTCCTAATATCGAAATTGCATTTTCAAAATTTTGTAGTCTAAGACCGAAAAATGTTTTGCTAATGAAAGACACACCTTCAGACCAGTGCAAATGTTTAACTCATGAAAATTTTATGTTCAAATTGAATGGTTTGAAACAAAATTATTGTAACGACTGGTGGACTATGATATTATGTGATCCTTCTTTGGATTCGAAGTGCTGGAAAAATGAATGTGATACTTGTTCTGATGGCAAAAAAATATTGATTTCTATGGATTTAAGTACAATCTGTGTATGGAAAGAATAGGAAAAAAAATCCGAAAATAAACTACGTTTAGTAAACCACGAAACAAGTTCAGGTGAACTTAAAGAAAAATTAATTGTTTCTATCCATATTATGATGAAGCATGTTAATTTAAAACGAGTTCAAGCCGGTGAATTTCAAAAAGACCAACGCAATGAAAATGTGCGAATCCTTCAAGTTGATTTTGCGATGTCTTTTGGCTGTGAATACCAGAATGAAGTTCAAAGCGCACTCTGGTCACGAACAAGTGTTCTTTTATTTACTGCTGCAAGTTTTTACAAAAGCAATTGCCAAACATATCTTATATGCTCAGATGCAAATTCGAAAGACAAGGATACAGTTTTTGTTTTCATCAATAAGTTGTTTGACTTGATGCATAAAGAAAATGAAGTCTTACCGTCAGCGGAAATTATTTGGAGTGACGGCCCATCATCGGAATTTAAGAACCGTTATATGGTTAAACTTACATCAATGTTGAGTGAAAAGTACAAAAGGCCCTTTTATTGGAAATATTTTGCTACATCGCATGGAAAAAGTGTGATAGACGGAGTTGGCGGAAATATCAAAAGACTGGTAAGAGAGAAAATGATGACCCAAAATGAACATGTTGTTGTCCAATCAGCCAAGGACTTTTCTGATTTAGCTTCTCAATAAGTCACAAAAACCCGTGTGATTTATGTGCCATCCTCTGAAATTTATGAAAGGATTAAAAGTGCATCGCCGTGGGACAATGCCAAAGCGATAACTGGAATTTCCAACTTCCATTTTATTAAAACTGAGGAGAAAGTTGTGGAGTGCAGAAAACATTGCCTTTCCCAAGACAAAACTGTATTTATCTATTGATTTTTACATATATTATAGATTTAAGTTGAACTATGTCCCGTACGTGACGACTTATCTGTACGTGACAAATATAAAAAAATGTTTTTGAATTATAAATAGGTGTTTAAATTAATGTTTTTTTTTCACTGTTTGGTGCAGATTTTTTTCCAGAGGTAGGCATAATTGGGCCATTTTTCTTCGAAAATGAGCAAGGATTGTCCGTTACAGTCAATGGCCATCATAATCGGGCCATGTTGAACGAATTTTTGTTTACAAAAATTGAAGAGGAGGATATTGGCAACATTTGGTTACAACAGGACGGCGCTACGTGCCACACAGCCGAAGTTATACTCAATGTTTTGCGCCCTGTTTTTGAAGATCGCATTATCAGCCGCAGAGCTGATGTCGTTTGGCCACCTCGCAGCTGCGATTTGACAACGTTGGACTATTATTTGTGGGGTGCCCTCAAAGATATGTGTTACGTCGACAAGCCAGAGACAATTGACGCTTTAAAGAACAATATTCGTGAAGCAATTGGTGAAATACAGCATCGATAATGTGCTTAAAAATTGGACCGATCGTGTAGGCACAACCAAAAGTTTTGTGCTATCTAAAGTATAACATTTTCTTCGAATATCCTTCATATAGGATCCTTCACTGTTGCTAAAAATCGTGAATCATGTTTGGCAAGAAATTGTTAGTTAAGCTGCATTCTTACTTGTGCTTGAAGACATATGTATGTAGTTTTTCTTACAAAAATCTAAGCATTTTAAGATCGTTATTTTTTACTCTTTGTCTCAAAAAACAACTTGTTCTTGCGGGAGAGGAAGATATCCTTTATTTTTCTTAAACATTTTGTTGGTGTTCCTGATAAGTCCAGCTTAGATGATTTTAGCTTAAAAATCATTTTAAAAAAATTGTTTTTTATTTAAAGAGATTCTACAAATACTTCTAAATGAACTTAGTTAAGCAAAAGTACAATATACTTATGTAATAGTTATGTGTACACTTCTTATGCATTTATTAAAATAGTCGAAAATACGGACATATATTGACATTTAAAATATCAAGCAAAATACGGGATGCCCTGTTATATACGGAACATATGGGATGTAGTAGTATGTGGCCATATTTGGTAGCCATAACATTTATATGGATATTGTGGATATTGACAATTATGTGAATATTTGCATCAAATTGCTGAAAAGTGCGGAAAAAGACAAAAATTAATACAAAATACGGCACAATTCAACTATCTTGGAATTTAATCAAGAGGCAAGTGCGCATAAAATTAATGAATAAGAGTAACTACCTCCCAGGCCACAACCGACCAACGGTTGTAAGCGCCATCTAAGTAAGAAAGTAAGTACTAAGTAACTACCTTTACACTTAATGAGAATCTAAGATTAGATGCAAACTTTTAACTAAACTTTCTTTTCAATTCCTCGATTATGTTAATAAATATCCTTAACATATACTTTCTTTCTTCTGCTAAAAAGTGAATCTGCTTAATTTACATATTAAACACATTATTTTATTGTTGTTCTACAACTATCTTCACAAGATCGATGATTGCATTAAGCAAAACTACTGCGGGACACGTTCCAAAAACAAGCTCAACGGCTTAAATAGAAGAAAATAAAATTAAAACTTAAACCAACGAAGAAGATCAGGAAGTGTCTTGGCAGCCAATAAACATAAAATTAGCATAATTATCACAAGATATACTCACTCGCATACAAACTCACACACACAAACACACACAAAAAGATCGCATATCGAGGCAACGGTGTCAGGCTGATAAGCATAGCGCGATTACCGCGTAAATTATAGACCGCTGGCATAAATCTGGACCCAACAACAACTACAACGCACTGAGTGTTAAACTGAAACAAAAAGGAACTTAAAGAATGCGACAACATAAAAAAGTATGTAGCAACAAGCTTGACGCATGCGCCATAAAAATTATGTCTTCATAAAAGGGAATCCACGGCATAAACGCACATATAAGGGTCCTCTATAAGTTATTTAGTTATTTTAATAACACTCAATTTATGACAGACTCAAAGTCAAATAAATGAAGTTGCTGCAAGATCCACAGCCTGCAACAGGCGCAGATCGATGTGCAAAATTTTTAATTTTATTATTTATTACCAGTTAATCAAGGTGGCGGTTACGGCGGCTGCGCTTGTGCCAAGTAGAGCACGTAGGATGTATTGGCTCAAGACATTCGTAAAGTATTGAAGAAGAGGAGGAGGAGGATGAGGAGGAGGAGGAGGAGAGGGAGGAGGTGAAGCTTACCACAAAAAGGTGTTACCAAAGTCATGCCTATTAGATCCTTGATAGATGTGCTGCTTAGCCACGTTAACATGGAACGATGTGGCCGAAATAAAAACAACGCTGGCAGCACTCGTTGTTTGCATTTAACAAGCTAGTTTGGCAGCCACTAGCCATGATCTTTGTGGCTTTTATCTGGCATATTCATCAAAGTCTTTAGTGATCGACATATTGCAGCGATTATGCTTCGTGAAAATGTGCGGTTTCGTTATGAAGGCGTCTGTTCGTGTTGATGTTGTTGTTGAGCTGCTTACAACTGACAAACGGCATGCTATAAAAAAGTGCGAAAACCGCCTTTCGAGCTTAACACCTTGTTGTGGGTTCAGGCCAGTAGAACTTCAATAAATCAATAAATTAAACAACAAAATTGACTTGCAGAAACAATTTCACAGATACTCTTTTTTAACATTTTTCTTTTTTTTAATTTTAGCAATATTTTTACTTGCTAACAATGACGTCATTTAATTGTTGCTGACTGAGCAGGACAAGGTATTTAAATCAACCTTGAATGAATGTCAGCCAAGGCGCATTGAAACGCATGCGCCACGCATCAATTGCGTCAACAGCAATTGTGGAGCATGAAGCCGCTCATAAATTTTCGTGTAAAATTCCGATAAATCGACAGGGCATGAAAACGTGCCGCATGTTTTGACACTTTACATCCGGCCATGAGCAACAAACAAAGACAAGAACAGGGTATGCGTTGTAAGTAATAACAACAACAACTATGAGTGATCATTGCATGAATTATTGATCGCGCAAGGATCAATTTTATTATATGCGGGAAACTGCCGCGCCATGAGGATGGCATTAGAACAAAACAAGAAAAAAAAAAACATGTTACCCTTTGAGAGACACAGACGTTAGAGGCAGCAAAGTGATGTGTTACAAGTTGAGCGGCAGACCTTGTGTGGGGCTAAAACATGCATCTAATAAAGGGATTGTGCACTGATAACTTAATAACGACATTGACTGGCACAGTCAGAGCTAATTATAAGCCGAACGGCTCCAGCATGATTTGTAGCAACGCTTTGGTGACTCTGACGTTAATGCTCTAATGGAGCTTGTCATGAGTGTGGTGTCGAGGTCGCCAAAGGGTTCGCTAGGATCGTGATCTTGTTATTTTTCATTAAATTCTTATGAGTTTGTTTTGAAGTGGATTTGATATTTGATCCTGCTTAATTTTAATTCCATTTTATTTTCGGGTTTTGTTATTTCGGTTGTCATTAGGAGCATGCATGACACTGTGTAGCGCCTGGCTACTGTAGCAAGCGATTCCATTTCAAGTGCTTTACTGCAGAGACGAGCTCATGTTCACATTTTGCTTTCAATTTAAATCCATTTAAGTGGCAGACAAAACGATTTCTTGTTTTGTTTAGAGTTTTAATTGCTTCCATTTCGTTTTATCGCCTGAGAATCAGTGATCTTGACATTGACATTGACATTGATTTTCTTGTTAGACGCTTAATTTTGATTTGGTGAAGATGAAGAACATTTTCAATTTCAATGTCAATGTCAAAGGCTTTGCAATATGATACATTTAGGTAAGCTTTGTTGCTAATTGTGAGAGAGAGATTTTATTGGAATTCAAAATTGTTTGAATGTTTAAGTAAACAGCATAATTTTTGAAGCAATAAGGATTAGAGATACGTGGGGCATGTGAAATCGTTGAAAAGATTTAAAATTTAAGAAAGGTCTTTTTTTGAATTAACAAGATATACATAAGTGGAAATATTCCGGCACTGCTTGAAAATATTCCGGCTCATGTGAACATAATGATCCCCAAATAATTTGGAACAAATTAGAAAATTAAACAAAAACAAAACTAAGCATCAAACTCTCATCTGTTTACTTTAGGAAACACGTTAAGAATAACAAGAATCGAGATTATTTTGTGTTTAGGAAAATTAAATTTTAATAAAACAAGTAAATAAACTCTAAAGTCGGTCGAGCCCAACTATGGAATACCCTAAACCTTCAATCATATTAAAATATATATTGATATATATTGACACTTAAACAAACATAAATAAATTCTTATTTTTTCAAAGTCCATGTATTCCTTTACAGTCTTAAACAGTTTTCACTAATGTACGTTGTATGCGAGTAGAAAGTGTTCGTGGGCGGGTGGCGCCCATTTTTTTGTGAGCACCTTAGTTTTGAAATAAGATCCTCCCATACCAAGTTTAATCCCTGTAGGCCATGTATAAACCTTTTTATGGTATTTTCAATATTGTGAGTTTTATGGGAGGTGGGCGTGTTTGTGAGCGAATCACGCCCATTTTTTGTACATGCCTTAGATTTTGTACAAAATACATACATACCAAATTTGATCTTTGTAAGACAAACATAAGCTTATTAATGCAGTTTTTAATTTTTTTGGTTTGTATAAGAGGTAGGCGTGTCCGTGGGCGGATGTCTTCCATTTTTCAAAAACATCTTTGTTTTGTTAAAACAATAATACAAAAACATTTTTGTGTTGATACGAAATATATATGCATAAAATTTTATTATTGTAGGTGAGTTATGAGCTTAGTTATGCAGGATAAGAAGAAGGAGTCGAGATAATTGTATGAAACTTTGTACACATGGTCACATGCACCCAAGGATCTGCACTATTGAATATTTTTGGGATCCGCCCTCGGACACGCCCACCTCCCATACAACCCACAAATTGAAAACGCAATAAATAAGCCTCTGTTTAACCTACAAAGCTAAAATTTGACATATATGTTTTTTATAATAAAAAAAGATGGTTTTGAAAAATGGACATCATCCGCTTAAGGACATAAACTTTTACATCTATCTTTTGAAAATATATTTTAGTGCAATCACTCAAAATAAAAAATAACCAGTAGTTTATTGAAATATTTTAAAAACTTAATTTGTATTAATAATTTATTGATTAAAAGAACTTAAGATCAGAATTTCCGATACATATTTGATATGAAATAAATAGAACCAAACCCTTTAGATGTAAATTTGTTCGAAATTGCTCTCGCCTCACACTTTTCAGCACTACTTTCTACCGTAGATACCGTATCATCTATTTTTCTACGCAAACATAAGTTCAGCAGGTCATGAAAACGAGTCGCATTCATATCATAGCAACACACGACATATTTGTACAACCTAAAGCAGACTATCAATAAAACAACAACATACAACTTCCTGCATCATTTTCCACTGGAGCACACGCTGAACCACATCCAACAACATCTTCCTCTACACTCCGAATATCATGCAGAATAAATTAGTTTTTCATGTCGAATTGTCATTTATCGCCAAAGACTTGCTTGTTTTCTAACCAGGCATATCTATTGCCAGACATTCTAACAATTCTAGCGGCTTCTTCTATTAGTGGTCTGGACCACTCCAGTTCACTGATTCCCGCACGCCGACGAAGCAAACAAAATTCTCGTTGACACTTTTTCCGCTACGTCTTCAACGATGTCGCACTCAATGCGTTTGCGACTCAATGCGACTCAGTGCGATTGCGCAAACGCAAGCCAATTGCAGGCACGCGCATCCTCTTAGTTATTATCGTCTGCTGTTACTGTCGGTCACGTGAGTCAATTTTGTAATCTACAACTATTTCCGAAAGTAATTGCAACGCTGCATAAACTTATGCTAATTTTTATATAAATATGCAATAAATGGTTTTTCTTTTAATATTGTTTTAATCTGATGCCGCACACGAAATTCCCAGCCTAGTCTTTATGAATATAATAGCGTTGATAGAATTTAATAGTTAAATTTTTTTTATTGACAAATTTGCTGTGAGGACGTGTAGTAATGAATGTATCATTACTTAATTGATTCTTGCATATAACGCATTCTAACAGACTGAGATTTTTTATGAAATCAGATCTACTATTGTAAACGTCCAACAGAGGATGAGAGACAGAATAATTTTGTTGAAAAAAAGCTTTAAGTTCGGCACTTTTGATATTTGTTTTTGCACGGAGAGTTAATTTGGGTCTTGATTAGCTTTTAACATGAAAATCCATTTTCTTCTTCAATCCACTGTTTTCAATGATTTTTGGAAAGTTTTTTCTTAAATTCACCAATAATGTACAAACTTAATAAAGTATTGAATGATTTTCCCAATAAATATATTCCACATTAAAAATTTAAAGTGAATTACATAATAATAAAAAACCTCAGTTTCATTTATGCCAAAAAAGGAAAAATAAAGAAAAAAATGTTATACGAAAAACTTTTTAAAATGTATCCTTTATGATACCACGGTGTGCCTGAACAAGTTTTTATTCGAAAGTCAGACTACCTCTTTTTGATGACGGAATATGATTCTTGAAACATTTAACAATTAAAATTAATGATTTTTAATGACCCTAAACCTGAAAGGTCAGGGTATATTAACTTTGTGCAAACGTTTGTAACGCATAGAACGAAGCGAGTCCGGTATAGAAAAGTATATATATTCTTGATCAGCGTCACCACGTGAGTCGAGCTATTCATGTACGTCCGTCCGTCTGTCCGTCCGTGTGTTGTCCGTATGCACAGGATAAGAAGAAGAAGTTGAGATAGTTAGATGAAGCTTGGTACACATGGTCACATAAACCCAAGTATCTGCACTATTGAATATTTTTGGAATCTGCCTATGGGCACGCCTACCTCCCATACAACGCAAAATTGAAAACTGCAAAAATAAGCTCATAATAAACCTACAACAATAAAATTTGGTGTGCATGTGTTTTGTATTAACACAAAGATGTCTTCGTAAAATGGGTGTCATCCGAACATGGACACGCCCACCTCCCATACAACCCAAAAATTTAAAACGGACTAAATAAGCCTCTCTTTAACCTACAGAGATAAAATTTGGGACGTATGTTTTTTATGACAAAACAAAGATGGTTTTGAAAAATGGACTACATCCGCTCACGGACACGCCTACCTATCATACAACGAAAAAATTGAAAACGCAATAAATACGCCTATGTTTAACCAACGAAGATAAAATTTTGCACGTATTTTTTTTATGACAAAACAGATATGGTTTTGGAAAATGGACGTCATCCGCCCAAAGGCACGCCTACCTCCCACACAACCCAAAAAGTTTAAAACTGAATAAATATGATTATGTTTGTCATAGAGGGATCAAATTAGGTATTTATGTATTTTATACTGAAACTAAGGTGTGTTTAAAAATTGGGAGTAATCCGTCCATGAACACGCCCACCTCTCATAGCGAAAGCATAATAAAGACATTAACTGTGAGCTACAGGAATAAAACTTGGTATCTGTAAATTTTTATTCAACATTTAAATGCATATAAAATATAGGATGAAGCCCACGGACACGCCCATTTTCAATAATAATATTTTTTTTTTTTTGGAAAAGTAGGTTTAGGGTTTTTCATAGTCGGCCTAGACCGACTTTAGACTTTCTTTACTTGTTTAAATTTAATACATTCTGCAATGCTGGAATGATTTGCATGTAGAAAAAAAATGTTATCCGGACACCTACTTAAAAGTTAGTAGGACTCTTAAAAACTATTTGTTATAATTTTTTTGTGGATTGAAGAAATCCCCATTGAGCAGTTTTGGGTCTCCCAAACCCCTTTTTTGGCCAAAAAATCAGCTTCTTTCCATATAACTTTGTTTTTCTTCAGAATGCATCCAAAATAAGCTTCAAAGTAAAGATTATGATAGTTCACAAATAATGACTAAAAAAACAATTTTTGCCTTTTCAAACTCTTCTGAGAGCCCGAAAATCGATATATCGTCTTTTTCGAATATATATTTTTTAAACACCTATAAAATATTTATTTTGATATTCAGGTCTTATTTCCGAAATGTTCCCAGAATCATATTTCCTCAAAAAAAGATTTGGTCTGACCTTTGCATAAACACTTGTTTAGGGACATCGTTACACATAAATCATCAAGTTTTTTAAAAAAAATTGGCTATATATCTCAAACAGTACTTGACCAATAGTTTTAATATTTGGTATAGCTTTTACTCATATCATTAATTAGTAATAAGAAGAAGGAAATGTTTTATGAACAAGCCTTAGCAACTCTATTGAACTGTACAATTGTGGTTTGCTTTTGCCATACAATTAAAAAAAAAATCATCCAATGTTTATCTAAAAATACGAAATTAAACCTAATTAGAAAAGATAACAGTTTCCTTCAAAATGCTCACAAAAGTCATTGACCTTCACAAATACACTAAGCCAACAGTTTGTCCCTTCGATTTCTTAAATGCATTAAATGCGAATTATATTGGTTTAATATATGTTGACATTGAAAAGCTACATTGAATGTCAAATCAGGGCTACATACGAGAGACTCCGCAGCATGATGTGTCGCCCAAATTCAGCAAAATTCCAAGTGCACTTGCCTGTTTCATGCTCAAATGCATTTTTCTGAGATATCAAAGCGATAATTGGATTGACAAACTTTATCACTAACGCCATCAGAGTCAACCGAAATCAGAGTCGACCGCCATCATTGTCATCAGACTCCAACACATCGATCTTAAGTCTGATGTGTGGCCAATATTTTGACGCATGCTACTAAGTATGGAAGTGCCTGTGGTTGGATGATGGTTTTGCACATCATGACCATCGATCGCACAGTGTAGAATAATGCGCGTTAATCAGATTTAGCAATCGTCGTTAGAGTCTGAAAGGGACGCTTTATTTTGTATTGTGGATGAAGTTGCTTCTGACTGAACTGCCCTGTAGCGGCTCTCAATATCATATTCTTAATTGAGTTACTTATCAGATCTTGGCCTATTGGCGGTTGGTCTGATGAAGTCATTGACATTGTTGGATACGTGTATCCTTTAGCTTGAACAATAAATTATGAATTACTTTAATATTGTAAATGTAAATTTCTTGTTGACGAGCATAAATGTTTTGTGTCAGTATTCAAGTCTGGAAGTTCTTAAAAATATTTAATATAACAACGGAAAACTTAAATCGATACATTAATTTTGTTGACCAAATCTATATTCCTATGAATAAAATTTCGTAAATTACTTCAAAGAATTTATCAGATAATGGTATTTGCCTTGATTCATTTCGAAGGGTTTCTTTTCTTAAAGCGAAAGAGTTCATGACAGAAATATTTCTACAAAACAGATGACCAAGACATTTACTCCCAATTTTTGAACACACCTTAGTTTTGGTTTTAAAAACATACATACATACCACATTTAATTTCTCTATGACAAACATTACCTTATTTATTGAGTTTTAAACTTTTTGGGTTGTATGGGAAGTAGGCGTGTCAGTAGGCGGATGACGTCCATTTTTCAAAACCATCTTTGCGTTGATATAAAACATATACATACCAAATTTTATTGTTGTAGGCTTATTATGAGCTGAGTTATGCAGTTTTAAATTTTTGCGTTGTATGGGAGGTAGGCGTGTCCGTGGGCAGATTCCAAAAATATTCAATAGTGCAGATCCTTGGGTTCATGTGACCATATGTACTAAGTTTCATCCAATTATCTCGACTCCTTCTTCTTATCCTGTGTATACGGACAACACACAGACGGACAGACGGACGGACGGACGTACGTAGATAGCTCGACTCACTTAGTGATGCTGATCAAGAATATATATACTTTTCTATACACTCAGAAAAAAGTGTCTCGGAATATGATAAAAAAGGCATCATATTTAGAGAAAAATGGTATAGACTTTGCTCCAGAGAAAGCTATTCTCTAATTGCGATACTAAAAATTCTCTAAAAATGATAAAAAGCTACCATGAAATAGAAAAATATATCGTTTTTAGAGAAAAATACTTTTTTTTTAGAAAATATTTGTTTTTATTGAAGAAAATACTTCTCATAGTGAATTTTTTATCAAAATATAAAAAAAGTTTTTCATTTTCAATAAAATTTCTCTATAAATGAGAAATTTTTTTTTGCGAGAAAAATACTTATCATTATTAGAGACATTGAAATGTTTTCATTTCCTAGAAGTAAAGAAATATTTCTACGAAAATGTGAAAATTTATTCTAATTGAAGAAAATTTTATTTGAAAAATAACACATACCTTGCTCCTTACCGGAGCAAGGTATGTGTTTTTTTCTCAGTGTACCGGACTCACTTCGTTCTATGCGTTACAAACGTTTGCACAAAGTAAATATACCCTGACAATTCAGGTTTAGGGTATAAAAGGGTAACACCATTTTTGAGAAAAAATTTTATATTTAGAGTCCGTTTTAAGGCATGAACTATATAAAATAAGGGTTAATTTCTTATATTTTGTACTAAGGTAATTTATTGAAATTTAACAGATTAAATTTTTAAAAAAATAGCAGAGGGAAAATTCCATAGTAACTCGCGTTACATTCCGAAAGTTTTAAAAAATTCAAATGAACCTGTTCTGAAAAGAATGGGCTTTGTGTGTTAAAAAATTCAGTGGTACATTTAAACCATAATTTACCCAGTGAAATAATAATTTAGGTTAGTAGCTCGCGTTACCGTTTTAAGACAACATTCTCAGAGAGTAAATTTCTTTCAAATTTTTCCCAGAAATTTGTGGATTGATCTTTTTACGATTTGTATAAAAAAATCAGAAGGTTTCAATAAGTTTATCTTTATAAAAAGATAATTTCAATCAATTTATTCAAAAGAATCCAAAAATTATGCGGTGCCACGCGTTACGTAAAAATGGTAACTCGCACTACTTTCGGTTTTCATATTAAATAAAGGAGGTCTAGTGCACCTCTTCTAGCTCTTATACTCAAAAATTCAAATAGTAAAAGAACCACGGTAGGTACTAAATCAAATTTTTATTTTAATAAGGACCTACTTCAGGCTATAATGCACAATAACTTAAATAATTATTTAACCCATATCTATATCTATACCAGAGGTGCACATAAGAGCTTCGGAGAGCCCTCGGCTTTCACAGACAAGTCGTGTGTGCGAAGCTGCCGAACTTCTTCGACGTTAGCATTGAATCAGTTTGCGTTTGATCTTCACGGAGTAAGCATCTTATGCGCAAATTTAATGTTGAATTTCTGTCTTGTACACACATACTTAGACAGAAATGTTGCGTTTGTGTTGGAAGCTCTGCCAACGCTGTGCATCACTGATCTATACTATTATATAAAAGGCTTCTCACGTATCTACGTAGACGTATAACTCAAGAACTACTCAACCGATTTTTGTAACTCTTTCACTAACATAACGCAACATGTTTAACTTGGTGATTGGCGTAGTTTTTTCTTTAAAACTGCTCTTAAAAGTTATTAAAACTTGAGTTTAAAAAGTAGCCAAAAAAATCAAATCCAAAAAACATTGCTGCATTGAATCGTTAGATACACAACCAGCGCGCTGTAGCGAAAAGCTTTCTCGCTCTTTTCCTCTCCGATTTTGTTTGTTGTTATTGTTTCTTTTACTTAAAGTACTTTAAATAAGGGATGTTTTACGTACAAGAGCAGACGCAAGAAGTTGTCTCATTCAGTTGGCGCTGAGACTTCAAGCAGTCTTTGATGCTTAATTTTTAGCTATGCTATATTTATGCTAAATATGTAATAGTTTTGCTCATTAATACAGTCAAACCTGTTTTTATGCGGTCTGTTTCTGCGCGATTTCTTTTTAGTGATATTTGTTTTAAGCGATTTTTTAATTAACGCACATTCTTTAATGCAATTTCTTTAATGGTGCACAAGAGTGAACAAGTGAATTTGTTCGCCCGTTTTTTTTCTAGGTACATTACTACTGCACAAAAACAGGTTCGACTGTACTTAAAAAGGTTGATCCAAAATTTGAATCAAAAATTTAAAAACCAGTAAAATATCCAATTTTAGTTCCTTCATTCATATACGTTTCCTAACGTTATTTTTCATTATAAAATTATATTTTAATTATAGCCTTGATTATAAAAATCGGATAAGTAGTATCCAAGATAGACTTGAAAAGAGCGAGAAAAAATTTAAAATATTGGCGCATAGTGTTATCAATGTGTGGAAAGGTGTGTTCGCATTAGTTAACAGGTGTAAGTGTATTGATACGATACTGAAAGGTGTGGTAAAATTAATTTACAAAATCCTTAAATTACTTTTAATGAAAAAGTTTTCATCCCGATGCTGCTTACTTTAAAACAAGATGTTAAAAGTTACAGATAGATAGAAGATAGAAAGATTAAGATTTAGTTCGTGTTAAAGAATTAAAATGTCGTTTTTGGGAAACGAAAACAGATTCCTGAGCTGAAAAAAGGTAAAAAGCTCTTTATTTAGACTTCTCAGACCTTACCGAATGTAATTTCGTTTTTGGAGCGAATATTTAGTCTACTTGAAAATCTCCTATACAAATAAAGGACGGTCATGTAAAAAATAAAAAGTAAAAAGTTAATGCAACTAAACCAAAAGCCTTCATATATTTTCATAAAAATATGTATCGCCCAATTCATATTGAAGTATAATATAATTTGCACTCACCATTTCCGATTTGGCTCAAATTTTTTTCTTGGATTGGTTTAGTGTTTTAAAAGAAAATTCCGAGTTTGAGATTTAAAGAGTTTTTTCGCGGACCCACAGCCATGCGTATGCCTAAAAAGGGTATATTTTGAGACAACATTGCTCTGTCAATTTAAATTCGATTTTTGTAAATTTTATTTTTTAATTTTTTTAAATATTTAATTTAAAAGTTTAATGCCATGCCAGCATCAGACGTTATATTTTTTTTTTGTAACTTTCATAATTTAAGCTATTTTAACGTTTCATTACCTTAAAATGAAAATAAACTTTATAAACTTTTTAAAATGAACTTCTAAAACGTACGTTTGATTTTCTATAATAAACATTTTAAATTGAGTTTTTAAAACGTTCGTTTGATAGTTTAAAATGAACATTTTACAAAATAACTTCTAATTATTCTTCAATTCTAAAATGTAAATTTTAAAATATCAAATGAACGTTAAAAAAACTCATATCAAAATGTTTTTTATAGAAAATCAAACGAACGTTTAGAAGCTCATTTTAAAATGTCCGTTTTTAAAATGAAAATAAATTTTAGAGGAGCAAAATCTGGGTCAAACGTTTTTAAAAGTAGCACGTTTCTGCTTTACTGGAACGTTACGTAATACGAAAGGTTTTCACATTTTTCTCAGTGTAAGTAGAAGTGAATAACGACATAAAAATGCATTCAATTAATACAAAATTGATCCATGAATAAAATTTTGAATTCATATCCAATTTTAAAAAGTGTATTTATCATAAATTTTTCGTATTCCGAATGTTGAATTAGATTTTTTATTAAAATGAATGCTTTTAATAAGGAATGCAGTTCAGTTTCGTTATTCATTTAGCATTAATTGTTTTTCATGAATTTATTTTTTATTCATTATTTCGTTTTGTATTGTTTTGATTTTTTTATTTATAATTCAAGTTTTATTCATAATCCCTTACCGACAGTATACGTACAATTGCGACTTAATTTGACTTAACTTTTTATTATTTCAACAAAATGCTGCCATTGTGTGATTAGACCTGAAGCACATAATTGTATATGATGTTTTTTTTTTTTTAAAGAAAACCAAAATATGCCCTTATGTGTATTTAAGAAAATGAGTCGGAACAGTAAGTATTAACATGTATTTAAATTATTTAAAGTTTGATAGATACCATCTAATAAGTGTTTTAACGATCAAGGCACTACAACTTTTAATTAGAAAATGATATTCGATTTTGAATTTGTAATTTCATTTATTTTTTAGCCACTTTCATACAAGTGCGTATCCTGAATTTAAAGGATTATCGAGCAATTTGATATAACAGTTTATTTCTTTGATTGTTATGAATTTAAAAACGGCAGGTTCTAAAATTGTATCAAATTTTAACCAACAGTTCTTGCGTAGATCGGAAAGGGTACTTAATTTTTAAACAAATTTTTTTTTCATTTATTATTAATTTTTATTCGATAAGTAGTTTTTATTCATGCGTTTGGTTTGTATAAATTTTTTAACCAAAGTAATATATTTTAAATTTGGTTACTAACCAAATTCGATAGGGCTAAGACGGTTTTTTTAGTTGAAACTTAATTTATAAGTAGTAATTTAATCAGGGACCGTACCGGTTATGGCTTTTTTCGAAAAATTTACATATTAGCTGTTATATTTTAACTTTTATTTTTTCAGACAAAAGTACAAGTTATTTTGTGCCTTTTTTTTTCGGGCTAATATAACAGTTACTTTTGACTTTTATTTTATCAGTAAAAAATAACAGTTATTTTCTGCCTTTTATTTTTTCGGTCAAAACTATCAGACAATTTGTATTTTTTCAAAGGCCATTTTACCGTCTAAAAAACTATTGATAGCATGTGTAAAATATGCGCACCGATAACATGAAAAGAAAATAATGAATCCTAATATTTTTGACCGAAAAAATAAGTTACAAAATAACTGTTATTTTTGACAAATAAAAAAGAAGTAAAAAGTAACCGTTATTTTTGCCCGAAAAAATAAAAGGCACTAAATATCAGTTATCTTTTAACTTTTATAGATTCAGTCGAACATTTTAAAGGCACATTCTTACTGGGCCTGCAATGGGTGCAATAACTTTTATTCCCAGGATTCCAATGATATCTTCAGATTTACCATTTCAATTTAAAAGGGTAAATTTTACTGTAAGAGTATGTTTTGCCATGACTATAAACAAAGCACAGGGACAGTTATTCAATGTTGTTGGTGTTGACTGGCGTAATAATGTGTTCTCGCATGGGTAATTGTACGTTGGACTTTCACGTATTGGAAATTCTTCAAACCAATTCATATTACATACTTCCAAACTTTGAATGTTTTACCAAAAACGTAGCTTATTCAGAAGTTTTTAGCAACTTAAAATTATGTCTTAACTAAGTTCTTTTATTATTCTCTTCTTTTCATACCAAAAGGTCCTTTTAGATTTGTTATTAACATTTCAAAAGTGGGCGTGTTAGTTCATTAATCTTTTAAACTTCGTTTCTGCGCTTAATAATTGTATTTTATATATGCTCCAATGTTTGATATTTAATGTTGTCATGTACAAGTCTTATTCAAGTAATATTATAAAATAATTTTAGGAGCGATAATTGGAGGACCTCCACCAGGTGTATTTAGTGGATTGAAGTGCCACACTATTGCATGGGATGTCTTTCGATGATTTTCACCTAGCTTCACGCAAAAAAATAAAACTATTAATGCTGTTATAACACTAATGCTATTATAACACACTATTTGTAAATAAAAAAGTAAAGAACAACACTAAAGTTGGTCTAGCCCGATTATCCTAAAACCTCCTTCTCCGAAAACGAACACAATAATATTTATTGAAGTTTGGACAGGACAACGTCTGTCGGGTCTGCTAGTATAATCATTGAATAATTACAAATAGAAGGTGACACTACCGACGATGAAGCGACATTAGAGCTATGTGGCAGATATGTGCAATTCACATAATTATCCAGTTCTATAACCCAAATAAATTGTCTTCGCTTATGTGTCAAAAATTTCCCTTGGTTTTTTTTTCACTTGTTTTGTTATTGTTATAGTCCTTTTCTGATTACCAGTTACTTTCTGCAGTATTGTTTTGTGTCTTTTGTCAATTGCTAGCTTTTTGACCACTTTGTTAACTTTTTTATTGGCGCTATGCATTTATTTAAATAATTTGAAAGATCTTTTATTAACTTAAGTGTGTTGAAGTTTTATGATTACGTCGGGTGTGAAATTAAAAAAAAAAAATGGAATTTCTAGATTTCTTATGCAAAAAGAAAGCTTTTCTTCGAAGTTGATAGAAGATGAAAAATTGTATATATGCGCTGAACACTTTGAAAAGAAGTTCGTAAATATTAGTGGCTTTAAAGAGGGAATAACATTCACGGCAGATAAAACAGACCTTTTTTAAAAAATTCATAGCTTAATCAAAAACAAACATTTTTCCAAAATTTTATTATTGTAGAAAATTGAACAACTTACAAGAAAAAAATTCAAAAAAATGTATATTTCAATTCAACATGGTTTTATAGAGCTCCAAACTGGCGGCAAAGTAAAACAAAAACGGGGCCTCATGGTTGCAGCGCTGGGAGTCGCAAAAATTGTCCGATCTGAAAAAAATGACTTTTTTAAATTTTAACAAAAGTGGTTATCGTATGACAGGAGTTTTTTTTTAAATTTTAAAAAATTGTATAGAATGTATATATTCTATCGATAGCAAATCAAGTATAAAGAAATACAAAAAAAAATTTTGTCAAAAAATGAACCCGCTAGTGCCGCAACCAGTACGAGAAACATGGTTTCGAGATAAACGCGTTCAAAGTTTGTGAACAAAGAAAAAAAAGGCGAAAATTAAAAATGCGCTCTCACTAATACGGCTGTATTTTTTGAACCCGTAAGAATTTTTTAGAATCTTAAGAATATATACTAAAATACAAAATTATAAAAACGTCGATTTAAAAAACGGCCAGTGTCATGTCCCTCCTTAAATCAAGACTTTCAAAAATTGCAGTGCCAATTTTTTATAGTGACAAAAACGAAGAAAATAAGTAATGAAACAAATATAGAAAAAAGACCAGTGTTAGCAAAAATAAATTAAGAACTAAATAATATAGAAATTGAAAAGAATGTTCACAGGGTCGAACGCAGGGGGGGTTTTGGGGGTTAATCCCCCCAAATGAATGAAAATAAAATGAACATGGCAAAACTAATAAAAATTTAAAGATTTGAGTAAAAATACTTATAGTTAAAATCCTCCGTATGAAAACTAAAAAAACAAAAAAACAAAAACAAATTGGCCATTTCAGCCCTTGAAAGGACTTTGACCGAGCTTCTTATGATCAATTGTGTTGTGTGTGTTATTAAATGTTTGCACACAATTGACCGAGAACTGGACCTACATGTTTTATGCCGAATCCGAACGGCTCATGTTCTCAAGAAGCTTTACATGGCATTATTTACTCTCTGAGGTTTGCCATTGTCTGCAGAGAGGTGGTGACCGATCAGAAAAATTTTTTATTGAAAAAAACTTTTCGCCGCGGCTGGGGATCGAACCCGGGCTCCAAGCATGCTAAGCCACACACTTAACCTGCATGCCACGGTCACCGTATGAAAACTATTAACAAAAATAAAGGGATCTTAAAACACAGGATTCAATACTTGGCGTATTATATTCTTCAGAAAAAATTCCAGTCTAAAATCAAATGAAAGATAAATAAAATTTGTAAAGCAAAACGATTAAAATTATGAAGTATTTTATATTAGTTGTATTATTTTAAGCTATTTTTTGTTATGTTTTTTTTAAAAATTTTGATAAACGTTTGCTAAAATTGAAGAATGCATTCGGTAAAATTTTTTATTACAAAAACTGCTTGTTCTGACATTACAACAGTGTGCTGACATTTACTTATTAATGTGTTAAAAAGTAAATGTAATAAGTACTTTATTTATGTAAATAAAGTGGCACCTACAATTATACCGCGTACCCTAGGATATTACGATTGAATTAATTTTTTTATTTTGTCTATTATTTATTACTTTAATGTACATAACAATATTATAAATACACAAACAATAAACATATATAAATAAACGTTCATTTTGAATATGATTTTTATATATCGACATTATTTTGCTTATTAAAGAGATTATTTTACTGAAGAATTATTTTAAGCCTCAAAACTCATTCTTATAAATTTTCATTTTACACAATTGGCTTAAAAACCAAATAACACAAAGAAAACGAAAACACTTGTCAGCAGAGCAGCAGCTACTGACCTTGAACAAGGAGGGAAATTATTTATCTCTATTTTGGGATCAATTTAGGATTTTATTAGCTTGTGCACAAAGTAGGTGAAAATCTTTGGTGAAATGAAAAACGATACTAGAGACATGTGAACGGCGTAGCGGCGAATGTTGGCGGTGTCCATTCTATATTATAATTATTTAATGGTATAATATAACCCGCTTGCAATTAGTTGACGTTACAATTAGTGTCCGACCGAAACCGAAATTCGGCCATTTTTGTAACATTCTACCGAAACCGAGACTGATTTTTTGTTAAAAGCTTACAAAACTAGTAAGGTATATCTTCGACTGGCCGAAGTTAAAATACCCCCACGGACGATTCGTAATGGTACAACATTTTAAATTGCAGCTCTTTTTTTATGAGACTTCAAAAATTTTACTATTTTGATGACGTCTAAAATATATTCATATAAAATTATTTTCCTGCAAAGTAAAGACAAGCCTCTTTATAAATTTTTCAAGTAGGGGTTGTACGGGAGGTAAGCATGTTCTTGAGTGGTTAATACCAATTTTTATAACACGCTTCAATTTTGATATAATATACACAAATACCCAATTTCAGGTCTGTAGCTTAAATATTAGCCTATTTATAGAGTTTTCAATGTTATGGGTTGTATGGGAAGTGGGCGTGTTCGTCGGTGGATGACGCCCATTTTTATAACATGTCTTAATTTTTACATACAAATAATAAATATCAAATTTTATTTTTGTAGCTTCAACAGAAGCCTACTTATATAATTTTCAATTTTGGGGTTGTATGGGAGGTGGGCGTGTTAGTGCGTGGTTAACGCCCATTTTTCTCTCACGTCTTAATTTTTATATAAAAATAGTAAATATCTAATTTAATTTTTGTAGCTTCGACACCAGCCTCTATATAAAGGTTTCAATATTAGGGTTGTATGGGAGGTGGGCGTGTTAGTGGGTGGATGACGCCCATTTTTCTAACATACCTGAGTTTTGTCACAGACTACACACATACCGAATTTAAGTTTTGTAGCTTCAAGATTTGCTTCTTTATGGAGTTTTCAATTTTGGGGTTGTATGGGAGGTAGGCGTGGTTTTCATCCGATTTAGCCCATTCTCGAACTTGATCTTTGTTTTATAGAAAAAAGCTTAAATATCGAATTTCACTTTAATAGCTTTACAATTACGGCTGTAATCGTGTCCACAGACGGACAGACAGACGGACAGACGGACAGACAGACGGACATGGCTAAATCAACTCAGGTGGTGATGCTGAGCAAGAATATATATACTTTTCTATACCTACCACACCTCCTTATGGGCGTTACACACGTCGTGACAAAATTAATATACCCCTTACGCAGTACGCGTGGGGGTATAAACATAAAAATTCAAAGAGATTATAATAACGTATATATATACGAGAAATATTCCTTGCATATAAATGTTCAACTTTAGAATAATATTATCATTGCGTGTAAAATTATCATTGACAGAAGCCGTGCTGAAATATTTTGCCTCATTTTTCCCTGGATGTAGGATACAGTTTAAAATACATTTCTGATAAGTGTTTTCTTCTTTAATATTGATTTTTTAATCTATTCCTTTTAATGTCATGTGCGTATTGAAAAATTTTTTTCCAACGTCCTTAACAGGCTTTAGGTCCTCGTTTGGATACTTTCTTTGAAATGTGAAAATAAATGTCATTTCCAATCATTTTTCGATACATAATAAGTTTGTTTATCTTATTCGCATACTAACATTTTTACTGTAGGTATATGAATAATTAAGAAAGTAATCGCAGCACTCCTTATGACTGTGTTTCCTCAGCTTATTTATCTTCGTTAGGAATCTTCATATCGTCTGGCACAATTTGACACACACTAATTTGCATTCATTGTCAAGTTCAAATCGTTGACTTGAGATTTTAATCGCATCCTGTAAAGCAGTGTAAATGATGTCACTTAAATGATTGTCATATTAATGTGATTGATCGATTCCATATCTCCAGCAATATATTCGTCTCATGAGTAACGATTATGTTAAAATTTAAAATTTAAGGTGTAGCAATGTGGGAACAGCTGTTTTTTTAACTCTTTAAGATATCTGATTTTATTGTAGTTGTTGTACTTCAATAAAGTGTTTGATTTATTTATGAACTTGATTGTAAATGTTTTCCCATAGAAAAGAGTTGTGGAAATAACATTGATTTTTTGCCAAAGAATCACCGAACACAGCAGGCTGCTTTTGGAGTCTAGTTATAGATGGGCGTTCTAGATGACGACTAGATGATCGTGTGAACATCATCTTCAGATTTGTGTGCAACACGCACAGCTTGAGCTAACGATGTGCCAAGAGCTTCAAGTAAACAAGTAGAAAACAGATAGAATTTTCTTAGAAATGCTTCAATGTGGGCGTTAATAAATGAGGTGCGAGAATACAAGATGTCTGGTGAAAATTATGACAACACTTTTTGGCAAGTTGAAAAATGTCAAAAATTAGCCAAAGACATTTTGCTCTTCTTATGTTAAAGAACTTGAAATATACTCAATTATAACAAATGAAACATATATATTGTTAGTACAATAGTATAGTACATACAATAGTTAGTAATAATACAATATATATAGATATAATGGCTGACATTTATCCATTTGACACAAAATTGCATGATTTGATTTTGAAAAATTCATTACCTTGATTTTGAAAGGCATTGTTGTATGCTAATGAAACAAAAGGTTAACTGAAATGGAGAGGGCATAGTTTTCATATCCACACTGTTCACCCGTTGAATCAATTATGGCTTACAAACTCCCACTAATTAAGCTTGCTTTAAGTATTACATAGTATTTTTGCACTCGAACAAGGAAGTCTGCATCACATCGGATCGCATTTATTTACAACAACATTTCAAAACTTAACCATTTAAAAGACAAATGGCGCCATCTCTGAGCCGATCTCCAACTTGAAATTAAATACAATTGACATTTGTTTCGAGCTAAATTCCATGACCAAACATCACACTGTCTCTATTGGCGCCTTCAGCAACCACACCAGACGCCAGCGATGACAACCTTAACGTTAACTATGTAGTTGGATATGTAAAATTCTTTTGCTAATAAATCAAGCCACCAGCTATTTAATTACTGGTTATTTTGTTTAAATTATAATTTATTAACAAACACTGCTAATCACTGCAATTAAGTTCAAACTAATTCTGTAGGTTTTAGTTTTGACAGCTCTCGGGGCTGTCAAGAAAATGTCTTATTCTATTTTATGTGAAGGTTGTCGATAGATGGGTGTGAGAATTAAGTGGTAGCATGACGCCATAAAATAAAATTATTGTTAATTACAAGGGAAACTATTAACCGCCTGTCCGTATCATAACTTGTAAAATACTTAATCCAACTGATTACTTAATATAATATTATTGTTTACTATTTTAGATAAGTTGGATTTTAATGATGCGTTTCTGAATTTCTGATAAAATTTTTAGATTTCTTAATACTTTTGAAAATAAAATTAAAAACGGGAATTTTAGCATATAAATAAAACTATCAGATGCACTATTGCCAGATTGAGGTAAATTTCCCTAAATGAGGTAATTTTTGACGCATTTTTTGGGCAGAGGCAAAAAAGGTAATTTTTGACTAAAAGTGGTAAATTTTTGCAATATAGTTATTTTTTAGATTTCCAAATATTTTCAGTTTTTTGCACTTTTGTGACCTCTCTGAACGTACTCACAAGCAGTCCTTAATTATTGGGAGTCCCCTTGTGTACCAAAAAATAAAAAATGTGGGATTGTTTTAATTTTTGAAATTGTTGAAACACGCCAAGACATAAGAATGTTTTGAAATTGCACTGGATATTGTTTAAAAGAATATGGGTTATAGAAAAGGACCAGTTCCTACAAAAAACTTAATGGAAAAGTGGATAAAAGAAGTCCCTTAGGAAGGCAATAGGAAGAAACGACTTCTTTAAGGCTAGCAAAGAAATGTTTTATTGTATTGAGTTGTGAAGTGAGTATATAACGACTGTTAATCATTTAAAATTTTGTAAATTTTTTTTAAAAAAAGTTTAAAATTTTCTCAGAAAGTGGTAATTTTTTCCCAAATAGTGGTAAATTTCAGTTCGGCTCTCTGGCAACACTGATTTAGATGACAACTGTTGCAGACAGTGGCGTAACTCCATAGGTGCAAGACGGTGCAGAGCACCGGGGCACTTACACGATAGAGGCCCTTCACTGACACTAAAAATAGCAAATGGTAACGAATCTGATATAATTAAAAATGCAACTTTCAAACAAAATACTTTGATATAGTAGCCCAAAATTTTACTCAACAATTCATCAGTATTTACAAGCTGGTCAATTGGATACCCTTAAGTAATTGTGTAAAAAAAATCATACAAATTTTGAAGGAATTGAATGTGACAATACAGAAGTTTGCACAGCTATCCAACCCAGCATTTGGAAGAATGTTTTGTTTTCTACAGTAGTAGAAAGTAGAAAGTAGTACCTAAAGTAGTCTTTTTCGACTCGTTTTATGGATCAAAAACTAATTGATCTCTTAAATGATCAAAAAGGGACTCGAATATGAGACGTACTTATGCTTGAAAAGTGATTGTTAAAAATAAAACAACAAAAAATATATATAAAACTATCGTTTTTTGATCTTCTGAACGTTTCAAAAATGCTTATATCATTTTTTTTCATATGTTTTAAAAAAAATATTTCAGTTAAAGCGTAGTCAAGAATGATAAATCACTTTCTATCGTTCTTGAAGCGTAGTGTGCAAAAAAACAAAACGGTTCACTAATAAAGTAAAATTAAAATAAAAAAAAAACAAAATCTTTTTTAATTTATAAAAAATATTGCTTAAATCCAACTAAAAAGTCACTGGAAAACTTGTTTAAAAGCAGACTCAAAAGGAACTATAAAGGGACTAAAAAAAAAACTTCAAAGCGATTCCAGTTCGATTAAAAAAGGCTCGAAATATGTTTAAAAACGACTCAAAAGTGACTTTTAAATATACTTAAAAAAGGACTCTAAAGTGACTAAATAAAGACTTCAAAGCGATAAAAATTTTATTTGAAAACGACTCGAAAAGTAGAAAATTAATCGAAAATTTGATCAAAATTTATTTAAAACCTCAGTTAAAAAATACTCTTCAAAAAAAACTTGCTACTCAGAAAAAGCGCTCGTTTTCGATTGTTTAAATCGCGTAGAAGAGTCAAAATAGAGTCGAATTTGTTCATAAATTTCATGAAATGCTAACTGGTATGCTGTTGTTCTTCATAATCCCAGTGATCGCCGCAAGAGCAGACCGGTCATTTAGTTAGTAGACAATTTTTATTCAAAACCAGCTAAGCCACACAGATCGAATTGTTGGGAAATCGAAAAAAAGTCTTAATTTTGACAGACATTTTTTATAAAAAAACCAATTATGCAAAATTATTCTCCACAGGAATAGATATATTATGAGAAAAAAAATAGTCTCATTGTGCAAAAAAACTCGTTTTTTTAATTTCAAATTTGGACTTGTCTGGTTTTGAATTTAAAAATGAATCAATATTTAGATTCCACCGTTCTGGATCTAAAAAGTTAGAGGAACTGATTAAAATGACATCTGCGTACTTTTTTTTCAAATCGGAAGAAATCTGCCGAAATAATTTTGATTCTACTGAAAGTCCTTTTTAGTAAAAAAAAATTTTTTGCTTTAAACTTTTTATTTTTTACAGAACACATACCCAAATACGCAAAAATGTTAAATTAATTACTCATAGCAACGTTTTGACAAAAAAGTTTTTAAAATTTGAATGAAAATTTGATTGGACTTATCTGCTTTTGAAAATTTACAGTGAACATGTCTGCTTTTGATTGAAAAGGACATATTTTTAATGCATTTTCTCTAGGAATTTTATCATATTTATCAAAATGCATTTTATGGATCGATGTATTTTATTTATTATTAGCTTTACAATGGCATTTCTAAATTAAATTTTTTTTCCTGTCACTTATCTGGATTTGAATGTAAACTCCTCAATTATGAAAAATTATTTAAGAAATAAAAACTTTTTAACAAAAAAAACCTACTTCAAAATCACTACAAAGTAAAAAATAATTTTAAATTACTTTTCCTATTAATCGCGGTAAAATCTGATAATTTTTTTGATAAACATTATTATATTGGAAATCTTATAATTTTAACTTTTTATAATTTGTTTTTTTTTTATCACAAATGTTTTATTTTTTTTTTATGATTTTAAATGCTTTGTAGTCGGCGCTACAAATCTGGATTTAGAATCTGGACCTTAAGGAACCAGATTCTAAAAAAAAAACCAAAATTATTTTTCATTTTTTACACACTGTAATATTTAGTACCTTAAGCAAATTATTAGAAACTTTTTCTAATGATAAAGCAAGACAAAAAGTATAGTAAAATAAAATAAAAACAATAATGTTTCTGCACTTCTTTTGTTTTGAAAATTTTGTTTTTATTAATTTTTCTGTTAGGGGGCTTTTTTAAATTTTGCACATGGGCTCTTGATCATCCAGTTACGCCACTGGTTGCAGACCTCCATATATTGTGATGACTTACCATAACTTATTTATGGTGTCTTCGTAATTAAAATTTGGAAATGAAAAACATTCAATTTTAATAAAAATATTCAGAAGAAACGTACTTTCGAAGTTATTTGACAGATCAAAATTTATAAATCATTCAAATTGTTCCACTATTATGCTTGGTTTCCACTTAGTCATTTTTTGTTTGACATGAAATTTAAAAGTTTAAAAAATCACATAAATAACATTTTTTTTGCAATTTTTGCTACAAACATGTAAAGAGATCAGTTTTTCCTTTTTTCGCCATTGTCAAACAGAAAAAAAATGACAACGTGTGGGCATTTTTCATGTGACTGACAACAACTGACCATTAAAATTGACATAGTGAAAACCAGGCTTTAGAAATATGACCAGTAAATTTTATAACTTAAATTTTTTTTGGATCTAATATGTCCTATTGAGAAACAAGGGGGACGATCTTCACATGGCAACGTGCCTGACTGCCACAACTTGGCGAGGCCAGCATTATCTATGTCGAAATCGTCTCAAGTCGACTTAAAACCTGCAAGTGCTGTCTCCTGGAAACGGCAAACTAACACCCGTCAGTTGACGGCAAATTTTAGCGGCCTGCACCTTTGGTCTTCAAACAAAGATTGTGCGTAGGGTTTGAAGCCCACCACTTAAATTAACATTTCAATGAAAAAAATAAGAATAATGAGAAAAATTATCCCCAAATCTGATGACGACTACCGTAAACGAAATCCGAAATAATGTTTACGGATATGCACCTATAGCAGCCATGCGGAGAAGCACGAGTTTTAATGCGGATTTGTAGTTGGTAAGAGATAACGGCATCATGTCCTGTGATTCACTCCTGTCCGCTTGAAGGCTAAATTTTTCAACATCAGCCTAATATGTCCACATGCTCGGACAGGAGTAAAAGATGACGAGACCAAAGAGAGTTTCTACGAGCGCCTTGAAAATGCATATGAGCGCTGCCCCCGTCATGACATTAAAATCGTGCTTGGTGACTTCAAAGCCAAGGTGGGCAAGGAAAACATATTTGGTCCAACAGTCGGAAGGTTCAGCCTCCACGACAACACATCCGATAACGGAATGAGATTGATTGACTTCACCGCAGCACGAAACATGGTCATTAGAAGCACTAGAATCAAGCATCTCAATATTCATAAGGCCAAATGGCTTTCCCCTAAAAAAAGCTAGAGGTCGAAAAGCTGCAGTCAAAGCGGACAGCCAAAGCCTTCGCTTTATCTCACTCCTGTTTCAAGAAAACACTCCTCCGATCAATGATATAGTCGCACAGACAGGTGATCGATTACCTCTACCCTTGCCGAAACCAGTGGCACGACCAGGTTTTTCACAACGCCACTCCAGAGATAAATATCGCCTACACAGCTACCCTGCAGTCGGTTGTAACACGTGTTATTATGGGGCGATACCGAGAGAAGAGAGACGCCTTTTTAGGCAAAAAAACGAGAGGCGGAAATAAGTGATAGAAATACGATGCATGGCGACGGGAATGAGACTCGAAAATTTATCGAAAAAATAAGACGCCTGCCCGATGGTTGCAAGACCGGAGTCTGTTTTTGCAAGGATGAAAAAGGGAATCAAGTGATGTTATACAGGGACACTTTTCTAGTCTTCTAAATGGCGACGCTGAAAACAATCCCGCTATTGAAGATGAGGGGTCCCGGAAACCCCAATTATGAATGGTAGTTTTGAAGTGACGCTGCCCGAATATAACGAGGTCTTAACAGCTATAGCGCGGCTTAAAAACAACAAAGCTGCAGGAGCCGATGGACCTACTGGCTGAGCTGTATAAGACCGGTGACGAAGCTCTGTTTAATGCAGAATATGGTCGGAAGAATCCATTCCAGATAATTGGAACCTCTTTGAATGCTCTGCCCAATCCACAAGAAAGGCTAAGGAGTACACTATCATGTCTGAATTTGGAATTCCTGCGAAGCTAATACGTCTTTGCAGGATGACACTGAAGAACACCAGAAGCGCAGTGAAAATCAGGAAGGACCTCTCCCTTCCGTTCGATACCAACCGAGGTTTCAGACAAGGTTATTCCTGTGGATCCAGCATAAATTCCTCAAATGATATCAGTATTGAGATTAAACGAATGATAACTCATGCCAACAGGTGTTACTTTGGGCTCATTATGCAAATGAGAAGCAGAGCTCTCTCTCGACCAACAAAACTACCGCTCTATGAGTCAATAATCATGCCATCCTGATGAAAGGACTTTGGGAACGTTAGAGAGAAACATAGTTCGCAAGAATTATGATCCAATCTGCGTCAATGCCGAGTACCGCATACGATGAAACCATGAGCTGTATGAGCTCATTGCAAAGCTTTAAGTCCGATACTACTCATCGTTAAATTTATTATTTTGAAATGTCTGTAATTCACTGTGAAATTTGTGTTAGGTCGATCTGACGCAATTTACGAGTCTAAGGTTAAAGTAAAAATGTCTTGGGTTTTGGTTGTTTAAATACGAATTCCTGTATTAAATTATTCTTAGTAACAAAACTGAAATATTATATTTTGTAAAAATTATTATGTAAAAAGAAGCCCATTTTTCGAAAAAGTAATCAGTTCTTGAACTTAAAAAAATTTTTCAGAATTTTGGAAAAATTTTCAGAATTTTATTATCTAGTTTTGGATTTGTACAGTTTTGGAAAACAAGAATAAATTAACTTTAATTCACACGTTTTCTGTGACTTATTCTAACAACTTTTTGTGAAGCAAATGCTTTTTCTAAAATTTACATTTTTTGAATTAAAAAATAATACTTATATAAAGTATTTTTTTTTTTAAAAATTAAAAATTAAAGTTTTATTTTTTACTTTTAGGGCCGTTTTCACAATGTCCGGTTAGTCTAGCTCTTAACCAGCAGATAGTTAACTGTACGATAGCTAAAAAAGCACTTTCGTTTCCAGCAAGTGTCGGTTAAGTTACGGCCGGTTAAATCATTAATTGTGAAGTTTTTCAATTGTGAATACTCGAAAACTGCATATCAGCTGCTTTGTGTTTACTTTTTGTGATCTTGTGCCCTGAAAAGTGTTAATTTATATGAACAAGAACTAAAACGCACAAACTGACTGTCCAATTAATTAATAAATTTAATTAGAAATGAATAATAATTATATACATCTTTAAAAACTTTTAAAATTTTTTCCGATTTTATGTTTTATTTTTTTCGGAATTAAAAAATAAAATGCTTTTGAACAGACGAAATCTTCTGACGAACATTTCGTCATACTCCTCAGCGTTATCACATCTATTTGCATGTGTCTTTTATTTTATTTTGTGTAATAAATATTTAATTGCTTACTCCACTCAGCTGTTCTTCCGATTAGCAGCTAACCGGGACTACAACTTGCCGTTAACTTAACCGACAGATAAGTTCTAACCGAACATTGAAAAATGCTTTTTTGCTAACCGCTGGTTAAAGTTCCGATTAGCGCTTAACCGGACATTCTGAAAACGGGCCTTAAATTAATATTTTACTTTTTTAACGTGGAACAAGATTCAGAACATAAGTTTTAACTTTAAAAATTTTTTCAAAAAACTTATTTATTTTGGTCCAACATCGAAACAACAAATACCAACGAAAATTTTGCACCTTGCTGACTCTTTTCGATTTATTGCATTCTGGGCTCAGAGGTGTCCCGGTTGACGTGGAATGTTCCATACCCGAGAAACAACTTCATATTTTGTGTCAATAAAGTAGCTGATAAATGTCAGGTACCCTTGTCGATGAATGTCCGACCTCTGCACCGATATCAATGTGCGATTCTTTTTTTCGTTAGCTTCGCAGTGTTCGTTGCTGCTCGTGGCTTTAAACAATAAAATTGTGCCCGATACTCCGTACTTTTGTACCTCAGCACTATCGTACGGGCACAAATTGTTTCTCGGAATATGTTCTTTATCAGCATCGCCACCAGAGTAGATATAGTTATGTCCGTCCGCCTGTGTATCCATCTGTCGACACGATTACGATATCGTTATGAAATTCGATATTTGAACTTTTTTCTAAAAAATTAAGATCAAGTTCGAAAATGGGCCCAATTGGGTGAAAACCACATCTTACTCCCGTTCAAAGTGAATTTTACAAAACGGTAAAATCACTTTTAATTTCACAAAAACTAATTTAATGACTTGAAATATTTCACAAAAGCTTTGAAGTTACTTTGTATGGTAGGTAGGCGTGTTTTTCATCCGATATGCATTTCCGAACTTGGTAGTTTCAAAATCACGGCTATATTCATGAAGACAGACACCTGCCACGCTCACTTATTGGCGTTTAAAACTTCGTGTCAAAACTAATACATGTACCTCTTCAGCAGTATAAAATGTGTTTTGTTTCATATAAGTTAGACGGAGAAAATTAGTTTGTGAATTTTTAGTAGTTTTCGATGTTAAAAGTCGACATTTTTTTTTAAAGTGGGCGTAGACAGTAGCCATTTTTATTGATTTATGAGCGGTAAAAAGGGGCTATAGAAACTTTTTTATTCTTCTTAAAACAGATTAGAGTCCAAAAATCTATTGGAGGTCAATAGGTTCATAAGCAGTATATAAACCATTTAAAACATTTTTTCTGTCAATGACTCGGTTAACGAGCAAAATGTTTTTGTCAAAACAAAATTTATTGTATACTTCATAGTTGTTCTTACTTACTATGGTAAATTGTAATATAATAGACGCATGACATGCAGAACAAACCAGTTCAACATGCAATTTTCATAGAGGTTACAATTTCGTAAAGCACGAAAAAAATTATAATGATGTGAAGACATGAGAAGCCAATTCTTTTTTTATTATGAAAAAAAGACAGTCACTATATTAATATTAAAATTTGGAGGAAAAGACAAAGCTAGATTTTTCAAAATATGAAAAAATTTAATTTTAAAATATATATATATTTTTTAAATTTAAAGAAAGCACATATAAATAATAGATTAAATAAAAATTAGTAGTAAAAATAGAACATGTAGCTCTTCGTAACGCATAACCCTTGAACTCAGTTAAGAAATCAAGAAAATCGTGATGTTTTGAAGCGAAAAGGCTCATTTTCCCCACAAAATTTGTATTACTTTGGTTCCACACAGACTATCAGAGTGCAATTTTTATGTTAGTAAGATATGCTAATCAATAGCTCAAATCCAAAATCCTTCAGTGCCCTTTAACCCGATTTATAGATTTATCTCGGATTAATTTTCATGGACCAAATTTTGCTACTTAAAGACTCAAACTTATTCTGATTCTGCATTTATTCTTAGCAAATAAAGTACAGTATACCATAGGCGTAGATCGCCCATTTCTAATTTAAGGAAGTATGTACAAAAATTTTTAGTTTAACTTTCACTGGACAAATACAATCTTACACCAAAAATGGGGTGCCTCTAAGTTATCGTACCCAAATGTTTTACTGGATTGTTTTGCTAAGAATTTAACGTAGAATAAAAAAAAGTGTACTTAGTGGCAAAATAATGAATGCGCTCTTACAAAGATACAAACATTTTGAAATATGTTAATATTTTGATTTCAAGGATTTTAACCCTTTCGACCCCGCTCCTGAACTAGCTGTCTGAAAATTTTGTTTTCAAAACTCATGTGCTTACGTGTCACTAGATATTAAATGTTGCACATATCGTACACTAAATAGAAAACAGTCACAACTCAAAAAACATGACTTTTCAGGAGAAGTGAAAAATAAAACTCTTTGGTTGAAACTGCAAAATAAAAGCAATTTTCATTTAAAAACACAAACTTCATTCTTCCATTTGATGAAGAAAATAATGAAAAAGATAGTAAGATAAGTGTTTTGTGACTTGATTTATGACAAAAAGTCGATATGAAAAAATTTTGAGTTGTGACTGTTTTGTATTTAGTGTGCGATATGTATGCAAGTTTGCAATAATGTACGTTTTTTAAATATTTTATTTTTGTAGTTTTTGCGCATTTTATGGCTTTAACAGCGTTTTTTTTTTTTAAATTTGTGATTTAAATATATATCTTTTTAATTTATATTTTCTGCGCTAATTGTACTTTTTGCTCAATTTGTTAAAACTTAACTGTGAATGCGTCGTAGTTACGTTGATCGCAACAAAATTCTTACTTTTTTGTTAGTTTTTTATAATAAAAACTGCTATTATTCAATTCGATGTCTTCTTTGATGGGTTAGTACCGTTTTTTTTCAAATTAAACGGTGCTAAGAAATCAAAGTTGCTTGTAAGCAACGTTGGGCCGATAGGGTTAAGAAATAAGTAGGGGAGAGTGGGGTGTTGTGAGACATGGGGTGTTGTGAGACAGGTCAATATGTGACATAGTGGTAATGTTATGAATGCTCACATCAACTGTAAGATATTTTCTCAATGGGATCTCACTTATTATGTGCACTCATCGCATTGACACGTGTTCCTAGTGTCTGTAACAATTTTTAGTTTTGATCGCGCTCTTAGAAGTTTTTTGTATAGTTTGTCTGTGTTCAATTTCCAGAAAAATTGCCAACTCAAAGTAAAGGTAAATATTTATTAAAATTATCTATATTCCATTGCCTTTAAGCCCACCGAAGTGATTTTGCAAAAAATATTGTATGTGATAGTGGCGCAGTGGCCATTTGAAAATGTCGAATATGGGGTGTCGTGAGACAGTAAATATGGAGTGTTGTGAGACAGTTAATTTTTGTTTTTATTTCATTATTTTTATAGCCATCATGGCACGAAATGCATATAAAATATCGACAAAGCCAAAAGGAAATGTGGCATCCATCCATCTAGTGGCAGCTATCAAAAAAATTGCCACAAAAAATTATTGTTTTCGGGCTGTCTGCAAATCATATAATCTTGATAAATCGAGAGTGTATAGAACCCGTTATATGGAAAAGTAGAAGTCAAAATTTCTTCCACATCGACTTCAAATGATAAATTCGTCGATTTTTTTGCATAACAAAGTGGCCAAGCTGGCAGGAGACAAGTTTTTCCAATATTTTACAAATTAAATTGGTTTTTCATGGCGTCTGAGCTGAGCAGTACACTAAAGAAGGTAAATCCTTTGAAGTTTGATCCCCTATTTCAAAAATCAAAAAGCAGCTGGAAGCTTATGTATGCAACCGTATTTACAACTTCCAAGAATGTGGTATTATTGAGGAAAAAATCCGACCAAAAGAAGGAAAAAAAGAAAACAAAAACAAATCGGTGAAGGAACCAGCACAGCGTACTCGTCATACAAATTACGTACCGCACAGAAAGAAAAAACGATAGGTATTTTTAACAATCTTTGCAGTTAATTGACCACCAATGCAAATTGTTGTTGTAATATTTTGAGTTTGACCTCTCTTTACAGTTAAATTTGCAGAATTAAATTGTTAGTTTTACTATCAATGTTAATTGTTGTTGGTTTGTAACTATTATTGTAGTTAGCTCAACCAAAAGAAGAGTAGTTTTTTTTTGCACTTGCTTTTTGTTGTTATTTTTCCAACTATTTAAATAGTTAAGGATGCCAACAATAAATGGTTACTTTATATGCATAGAATTTGTTGGTTTTTATTAACAATTTTGCAAGGTAATTTAAACAATTCAAAATTGTTACTTTTTTTGCCATTTAAATGTCTATTTTCTCTTAGCAATAGTTTTAAAATGTTTTTTGCTATATTTATTTTATCGTTATAAATATCTCGGTGAAAGTGTGCTAGACTGTCATGCAGAGGACGTGGGTTCGAACCCCAGCTGTGTAAGTATCAAAAAGTTTAATTTAATAATTGAAATAATTTAAATTGTAATTATGTTTAATTAGCAGTTTGGTCAAAAAAAATCTTCAAAATAAGTTCGTTTACAGTCTTGAAAAAAATAAAATAAATTATTAAATAAAAAAGAAAAAATTGATGGTCTTGCTGGTATTTGAACCTAGGACAGTCGAGTTCTAGACGCACACGTCAGCACACTCGGCTAAACATGAACTTTAAAAAAAGTGATCAAATTTCAATAAATACGTTTTTTTAAGATTTACCAATAAAACTTTTTTCATTGGCAAATTACTATTTTCGGGGTTAGTTTTACTTTTTGTGCAGTCAAAGAAATTAACAATTTTTTTCCGTAAAATTAATCACTTTTCCTAGGTTGGTGCAATTTTAATATACTTTTTGGTTAGATCTACCAATCAAAATTTTTTCTGTGTGGCAAGAGTTTTGTCATCAGGTGGGGAAGATGTTGACTATTGCATCATTTGCAGGTCAAACGTGCCAAAAAGTTTGGACGAAAACAAAACTGTTCATCTGCATTGTGCCAAAATGAAAACTGGTTATTCTCACTGTACTCGCAGCGAATTAGCCGAATCAGATGAAAGCAAATAATTTGTATGTCTGTATTTTTATTTAATCCCATTTCAATACAGACTTTTAAACAAAAAATGCTATTTTTTTATATTTATAGTAGTGTCTCACAACACCCCATAATTTTTTAAAATCCGAAAATTCCATCTTTTTCAGGCTTCAAGAAAATTATTAAAATTTTTAAATTTAAAAAAAATGTGATCGCAGGATGTTAGGCAATTGAATAAGCTAAATAAAAAATTTCCAGAAAAAAAAAGATTTACTTTTAAAGAACTTATCGTTCAAAAACAAAACCTGTCTCACAACACCCCACTCTCCCCTGCATGTTTTCTTCAAACAATATTCCGAAAACATGATTAATGTTAGTATTATTACTTAAAAATTAAAAATTAAAAAAATTTCTCACCGTTATGACATTCGAGCTCGTATATCCTTTTTCTATACACTCTCCAGGGCTGTAGAGAAAGATAAAATTAATAATTAGGTACATTTCAAATCTTAAAAATCAACATTAAGGCCCTTCTGTACACTCAGAAAAAAGTGTCTCAGAATATGATAAAAAAGGCATCATATTTAGAGAAAAATGTTATAGACTTTGCTCAAGAGAATGCTATTCTCTAATTGCGATACTTAAAATTCTCTAAAAATGATAAAAAGGTTCCATTAAATAGAAAAATATATCGTTATTAGAGAAAAATACTTTTTTTTTGAGAAAATATTTGTTTTTATTGAAGAAAATACTTCTCATAGTGAATTTTTTTATCAAAATATAAGAAAAGTTTTTCATTTTCAATAAAATTTCTCTTTAAATGAGATATTTTTTGTGCGAGAAAAATACTTATCATTATTAGAGACATTGAAATATTTCCATTTCCTAGAAAGAAATATTTCTTCGAAAATGTGAAAATTTATTCTAATTGAAGGAAATTTTATTTGAAAAAGAGAAAATTGCTATTATCAAAAATAGAGAAATTTTTTACCGGAGCAAGTTATGTGTTTTTTTCTCAGTGTATGTTTGCTTCTATACTAAGAACTGAAGTTTTTCAATTAAGTCAATAAATTTTGTATATGTTACTCATATAACCCATGTATTCAATATCCTAATATAATCTGTAAGTGCGAAATACATAAAAATAAAAATAAGTTGAATACAGCAACTACTAAAACTTAAAATCTCAGGTTCGAATTTTTAATACATAGAGATCAAGTAATTCCTTAAATTTTCAGTGCATGTCACATGTGCCGTGTTCTTCTTAACGTTTCTTATTTTTGTCCCCCCCAGTAAGGGTTGAGTTGAGTGCAGCAATAATACATGAAAATATTTTTATATGTTTAACACACCATGTTGATGCAATGCAAATCGGTCTTAACAATGACAACACTTTTGACAGCTTCTCTTATCGTAGTGTACGTTTCGCATGTGCACGCTCCACTTTTAAACGTTTTCCACAAAATTTACTAAACTTCACAACTATTAGTTTTGTTGAATCTCCCTCCACCAAATGCTGCAAGCTAGCTGTCTGGATTAATGATACATGTATTTCAACGCCTGCTCGCTTCATTCACTCATTCATGGAGTTCGATTTAATGCTTTTCGTCAAATTATGTCCTCGTTCCAGGAGGTTTTTTTGTAAAGCAAATGTTTGGGAAATTTAAATGGATTAAAGAATAACGAACGAGTTTCTGAAGAGTTGTACTCATATATTGTTGGTTCACGCTGTAATATTTAAGAATTGGAGATTATTTTCATTTTTTAGTGAATGTGAAAATAGTTTCAAGATAGTTATACCCTAAACCTGAAAGGTCAGGGTATATTAACTTTGTGCAAACGTTTGTAACGCATAGAACGAAGCGAGTCCGGTATAGAAAAGTATATATATTCTTGATCAGCGTCACCACGTGAGTCGAGCTATCCATGTCCGTCCGTCCGTCCGTCCGTCCGTCCGTCTGTGCGTTGTCCGTATACACAGGATAAGAAGAAGGAGTTGATATAATTGGATGAAACTTGGTACACATGGTCACATGCACCCAAGGATCTGCACTATTGAATATTTTTGGAATCCGCCCACGGACACGCCTACCTCCCATACAACGCAAAAATGTAAAACTGCATAACTCAGCTCATAATAAGCGTACAATAATAAAATTTGGTGTGTATGTTTTTTATATTAACACAAAGATGTCTTTGAAAAATGGACGTCATACGCTTACGGACACGCCCACCTCCCATACTACCCAAAAATATAAAACGCAATAAATAAGCCTCTGTTTAACTTACAGAGCTAAAATTTGGCACATATGTTTTTTGTAACAAAACAAAGATGGTTCTGAAAAGTGGACATCATCCGCCCACGGACACGCCTACCTCCCATACAACGCGAAAATTGAAAACTGCATAACTCAGCTCATAATCAGCCTACAACAGTTAAATGTTATATGGATGTGTTTTATACAAACACAAAGATGTCTTCGAAAAATGGACATCATCCGCTCATGGACACGCCCACCTCCCATACAGCCCAAAAATTGAAAACGCAATAAATAAGCCTCTGTTTTACCTACAGAGCTAAAATTTGGCATGTATGTTTTTTATGACAAGACAAAGATGGTTTTGAAAAATGGACGTTATGCGCCAACGGACACGCCTATTTCCCATACAACCCAAAAAGTTTTAAACTCAATAAATAAGGTTATGTTTGTCACAGAGAAATTAAATTTGGTATGCATGTATTTTATACCAAAACTAAGGTGTGTTCAAAAATTGGAAGTAATCCGTCCATGAACACGCCCACCTCCCATAGGGAAAGCACAATAAAGGCATTAACTGTGAGCTACAGGAATAAAACTTGGTATGTGTAAATTTTTCATCAACATTTAAATGCATATAAAATAAAGGCTTCATCCACCCTTGCAGACGCCCATTTACAATAAAAAATTTTTGTTTTTGAAAAGTGGGTTTAGGGTATTTCATAGTCGGCCTAGACCGACTTTAGTCTTTCTTTACTTGTTTTAATTAAATATATTTTTGTAATATTAAGATAACAATATTTAAATTAATTTAAGATTAATATTAATATAATTAATAAATATAAAGTTATTGCAAGAGTTTAAGTTTTTTCTGTTTGCTTTCAGATTAAAAAATAGATAAGTTAAAAATGAACGAAGCGATATAATTTTATAACAATTGTTTAATATAAAGCACTACGCATTACACTATACTATGCAAATAGTTAAGAGTTTCCGTAGTGTAGTGGTTATCACGTGTGCTTCACACGCACAAGGTCCCCGGTTCGAACCCGGGCGGAAACAAATGCAATTTCTTTTTTTTAGAGTTAACAACTTTTTAAATGCATAAATAATAAAATTATTTTGTTAAATATTTTTAAAAAAACATAAATTAAAAAAATTAACAAGGCACATAATTTATGCTCTACAAATGCCATAAACAAATACAAATCTCAACATTTCTACCGATTTATCATGTCCGCAGACAATACATAAAATTAAGATAAACTTATTATTTATTGTAACAATCTATGACCATGTGATTGACCAACAAATGCGCGTGTGCTCACTTTGAATGAAAATTATTCATTGAATGAGCGATAAACTCTGTAGAGATAAAATTTCCATTTTTTACATTTTATAAGACAATTTAGTGATTTTTTTTAATTAAGTTAAGTTAATTAATGACTTGACTAGATATAAGTTAATTGAAACAATGATTTATTATACAAAAAAAAAACCTAATTCTAAAGGCGCATTTAGGAACTCATTATTTTTTAAAGAAATTAAAATATTCTCATAATATAGCGCTTATGTAGCTACTCGTGTAGCTTTCAAAGCAAGCTTGAAGTATTTTTCTTTCAAACACTTCAAGACTGACAGCAACAAGTTGACAGTTGATGTGAAATGTTTTAAAAAATTAATTAAATTATAATGGTTGACATAAAGTTGCGTTAATTTATCATTTTATCATCATTTAAATGATGAGAATTTTTTGAAAATGTTATTACAAATGCATGACATCACGTTGTAGAAACATGCTACACTTCTTCATTTATATTGATCACGAATACATCATAAACGAAACATTTAAGCATTTTGTAAACATCAATACAGTTTTCGGTTGACAAAATTTCTGCAACATGTGGTTTATTGTGTAATTGATTTCTTTTTATGACTGTGACCATTAGGGCGGTCCTACGTTGTATGGAAATTATCATTTAATGATGGCAACAATTTTCCATCCCAATGCAAAGCAGCTGCAACTCTTTTCCTTGGAATAAATTTTGAAAATTTTGGCCCATTTTTTTCGTTATTGTATACGACAACGTCGTAGACTTGATCTGTTGACCATCAAATTGCTTAAATCATGATCAAGAGCTTCTTCAGTTGCAGAAGAATTCGCACGGCATCTCTATCGCTTATTGTGCATTTATCCAGAGGGGCAACTAATTAAGGCTTAATGAAATGTTTTTTTAGCTCGGAATCTGTAGAATTTGCTTGAACCGGCGTTATTCCCTGAATCTCCAGCCTCAACTGAAAAATTCTGTGCATTGCATTGTACTTCTTTACTGTCCGGAGTCTTTGGTCACCAAACTTTCTATAAGTAAACATATCTGTTTATACTTTGACCCAATCGACTAGGATATAAAAATGTTTACGTAGTAAGCAGTTTTTGTGTTTTTCTTGTCGAATCTGTCCCTTTCCTTCACAGTTATTTTTCCTAGTTTCTTTTTGGTGCAAGAACTTCCACCCATCATACAGCCAGTTGTACCAAGTGCTTCTTTTGATTGTCAAGAACATTTTCATATTCATCAATCAAATCTAGTGCATCACCATGAGCAATATCAAAGTCCATCATTATGATAAATTAAGAAAATGATCTTCCCGCTGGATCTGAAGCTGACTTACCTTGCCAAGCTTTCTTATACAAATATAGCTCTCCCATTTGCGTACAAAAATGCGTGCTTCCTCCCAAAACATCTCTATTTCTTTTATCACAAGATGAGCACTAGATCTTAGATTCATTTTCACCTTTCTCATGTTGTAAAACAATTCACGTAAAGTTTGACCATTCGATGGCAATTTAGCTCCTTAGAAGGCTTTCACAAAAATCTAATAAATAGATTTTCAGGCATGTCGTGGAATCCGATTGTTGTCAGAATAGGATTTAACACTGAAATTTCACTTTGCTATAGTGCCATTCGATCTTATCGATTTTATGTTCGAATTGGGTTTATTCGTTTTGGATTGTGTCGGTTTTAAATGTCGCATAAACCGGGTTATCAGATTGTTTATCGGAAACAAACTGACCAGCTGATTGCTAACGATGTTATGAACTTAGAACATAACATTTTATTTTTATTAATATTGCAAAATTTATTTTCAGGAATTATACAAATGTTCTTGTATCTGTTAGATAGTTTGTCCTTACTTCGCATCCGGTAACTCCAAAGGGATTGCTGTGATTTTTTGAATTCGACGTTGCATTCTTTTAGCGAGTTCTTCTTGCAGTAAGAAAAAAGCCAAAACGTTTCATTTTTTTGACCAACTTTTTAAAAGTTTTATTCAAATTTGTGTAAATTTTAAGCAAAAATTGTTTTCAGAACTTTTGTTTATTTTTGTACAGCTGATTCTACAATGAGTTTTATTTATGATAAAAAGGCGCTTAAATCGATTGGAATGGGTGGCACCATTTTTAAACGGAATCGATTTAGCAATTCCGATTCAAGCAAAAACAAGTCGGATTCCATGACATACCTGATTGACTTGCTTTCTTGTATTTATTCTAACGCTTTAATTCTTTCACAACACTTAATAAACTCACAATCAATAGAGAACGAACTTGCTTTACAATTTATGTTGGATATGTTTTTTGTGTTTTGTTGTTTTGTCTTGGCTAATCGATATCTCCAAGGCTTGCATTGGAAATTCTCAGATGCTCAATCAAGTTGGAAAAATAATAAAAAGTTGTTTTTATTATGTCAGATTTTTATTTGTTTTTTTTTTAACTAGATTTTAAATTTTTTCGAGAAATAAGCTAGCTATTCGAACTTTGTCCTGCATGCGCCTCGCCTTCCACTTATTCGTTCTCCCTGAAATTTTGCAAACCTTTCTTTTTTGTCAAAAGGAACAATTTAAGGGGGTCAAAAGGACCAGTCAAGTGACCATATTGCAATTTTCATCAAAACGTGACCTATAAATTGTTTTTTGAAAAATAATATTTATATTCCATAGTTTTGCTTTAAATTTTTTAACTCATTTGCAAAAAATTGTTAAGATGGGGCAAGTTTAGGCAAAATATTCTGTCATATGATCCATAATATTCGTAAAAAAAAATCTCTCAAAGACAGAAAACATATATTTGGATAAAATTTTCTATTCAGAGTACGGAAAAACTCGCTCATTAACGATTAAATATTCAATGTTCTCATTTGGTGATTCTATTTTATCATGATAAGAGAAAAAGCAATAATTATTTGCTCACACGCTCTACCTACGAACGTTCGGCTTGTCAAGTGCCCCCGTGAGAAATGTATATTTATGAAATCACTGCATCTTAACTCTGTCTAAAATATTTATTTACGTGGAAGTTAAATTGTCTTTCGTTTTCACTCCTTTTTATATCATTCAAATTTAATTCGAAATTCAACATAAAACTTGAAGTTATATAATATGGTCTTATGACGAAATTAATTACAACTAAAATCATCTTAAAGAGGACGCACCAAACAATACAAAAAGGCTATATTCTCCAAATATAGAACAAATGGTCTCGATGCCACACATTCTTAAATGCACTTTTTGAGGACATTTTTCAGAACAAATTTTATGAGAATCTTTATAAAAAAGTATTCAGTTGTGGAATATCCTAAACATCCTATAATATTTAAATATATATAAAAATATCATCTATCAAATTTCTTCTATTCTTTATACCTTTAGAATTGAAGCAGGAGAAACTAATCTGGTTTATATGGTGGGTGGGCATGTTGATGTGCAGATTACGCCCATTTTGTTTTTTGGGCACACCTCCCATACGAAGTTTCATCTATCTAAGTTAAATATGAACATTTCAATAGTGATTTTAATATTGTGGGTTGTGTTGGAGGTAGGCGTGTTCATGGACGGATGACGCCCATTTTGTGAACACATCTTATTTTTGATACATTATTCTCATATTCACATACCAAGTTTTATCCTTTTAGCTCATACATAAACGCCTTTATAGAGTTTTTACCATAGTGGGTTGTATGGGAGGTGGGCGTGCGTCTGAGCAAATTGCGCACATCTCAGTTGTTGTATGAAATGCACCCATACCAAGTTTTATCACTAGGTCAAATATGAAAACTTTTATATAATAATATAATATATATAATACATAGCCTGTTTCAAAAGAGAAGAACATTTTCGCGCATGTTTGAGAATAAGAAAATAATTTTGAGAGCGTTCTTCATTCTAATTGGTCGACATTAAAAAAACAATTGAATATTCTCTGAGCAGAAAAATAAATGAAAAAAAATTAATGTATATTCCTGAATTTTATTTTTCGAAATTAACCAATCAAAATTGAAAAATAGGGGCGTCAAAAAATAATTTGTTAGCCGAAATTTCACTTCCCAATTTTTTCCTGAGAAAATAATTTATTTTTTATGTAATATGTATTTGATTTCTCTCTCAAGATGCAGGTTGCTTCAGGCCGTCGGTGCAATACCATACTTGTGTGATCATTTGTTCTGAATGTTTGCGCATTTAAATATATTGAAAAATAGTAAAAAACATTAAAAAAAAGCATAAAGTTCAGCGAACAGTACAAAAAGAGCAAGCAATTACGCTCTAAAAAAATCTTCTAGCTTTAAAAATAATTTCTCACTCCGCATCGAAAAATGAAACCAAAAAAATGTTCTTCTCTTTTGAAAAGGGCTATACATTAATTTTTTTTCATTTATTTTTCCGCTCAGAGAATATTCAATTTTTTCTTAAATGTCGACCAATCAGAATGAAGAACGCTCTTAAAAATTTTTTTCTTTTTCTCAAACATGCGTGAAAATGTTCTTCTCTTTTGAAACAGGCTATAAAAAAAATTTTGAAACTTATTTCGTCGTACCTACTACAGTTTCCGTTTTTACTTTAAGGTATTTTATATATATTTGGAACTAAAAATTGTTATTTGCTCAATTTCAAATTGAATATGTGACCATCGCTGATTTTACTTCAGCTGAAAAAATCAATATTTCATGCTTTTTCTTTTTTAGAACCGGGCCCATCATTTTTGCGGGAAAGAACTAGTTTATATATAATGCACGAAAATAAAATTTGGTACGAAAGTATTTTATATCAAAACTAAAAAGTTTACGAAAAATAGACATCATCAACCCACGAACACGCCCACCTTCCATGCAACCCTCTATGTATATTGAAAACACTAACGAGGTTTATGTTTCACCTCCAGAGATAAAACTTGGTATGGGTGCATGTTATAAAAAAACTTTGGTGTTCACAAAATATAAGCATCATTCGCCCAAGAATACGAACCACCTCCCATACAACCTACTTTAGTTATACCTGAGTAATTCTATGAAGAATACATGGATTATGAGGAAAAAATAAGAATGAATTTCTTTTTTTTTTTTATTTTAATATGTATATATTTATTTATTATAAGAGGTTAAGGGGATTACATAGGCGGGCTTGATTGACCAAAGACTTCTTTACTTGTTTTATTTAAATGACGTTTGACTTTAGGTGCTCGTAACTTTTTTAGTTGTGACTTAATAGAAACACTTTCTGTAATTTCTTTCAGATACTTTAATTTACTTTTTAAAAAGTTATTATGCTTGGTAATTGTTGTAGAAGTATGTAAGGTAATGATAAAAACGTAAAGACACCTTAGTTTTTTGTTTTTCCTTGCTAGCTTCCTAGGGAACGTTCGCGACCACCCCCTCCCATAAAATTTTTTACTGGCATCATGACGGGGAATCACCCCCGCATAAATGTACCCTAGGTCTGGGACAACCTGTATATTGATATGAAACCACCTAATACAATTTAATTTGTTTAATTCATTGACCGAAAATAACTGTTATTTTAAAAATTTTTAAGAAAAAAATCATAATGGTAAAGTCACTGGAGAAAAATGACAAGTATACCAAATTGATCCTTTTGATGCTGTTCAAAAATATTAGAATTTTTATGTTTTTAAGTTTTATATTAAAAACCATAAAATAACTGTTACTGTTAAGTTTTATTTTTCGCTCTTTAATAACACTTATTTTTTGAGTTTAATTTTTTAATCAGAAAAAATGCTAATTTTTGAGTTTTATTTTTTCGCTCATGTATAATACTGATTTTTTGAGTTTAATTTTATTAATCAGAAAATAACATTAATTTTTCAGTTTTATTATTTCACTCTGAAATTAAACTTATTTGATGAGTTTTATGTTTTTAATCAGAAAATAACTTATTTTTGAGTTTTATTTTTTTTGCTCTGATATAAAAATTATTTTTTGAGTTTTATATTTTTACTCAGAAAAAACACTTATTTTTGAGTATTATTTTTACGCTCTGAATAAACACTTATTTTTTAAGTTTTATATTTTTTTCTTACAAAAAAAAAAAATTATATTTGAGTTTTATTTTTTAACTCTAAAATAACACTTTTTTAAGTTTTATTTTTTTTCGCTCTAAAACAAAACTTAGTTTTTGAGTTTTATTTAGTTACTCAGAACATAAAAATGTTTTTGACTGATATTTTTTTACTCAGAAAATAAAACTTTTTTTTAGTTTTATATTTTAACTCGAAAAATTTAACTTATATTTTGAAAATATGGCATACAAGAAGAGCCATAATTAAAAAATAATCCAATTTAAGAGTTTATATAAAACTAACAAGAGTCTTATTTTGTGAATAAAAAAATAAGATAAAAAAAATAAATTTTATTTTCCGAGTTAAACAATAAAACTCAAGAAATAAGTTTTATGCTTGTTTAAGCAATCGCTTTAGAAAGCCTTAGCAAGCTTAATAAAAGTTCAAGAACCTCTAACAACACAATAACAAGTTCTACAGTCTGCCCTTATAAAATTTAATTTGTATGTGAACTTTGAGAAGAAGTTACTATAAAGCTTACCGCAATCTTTAGAAGTTTATATAGAGGATGAAGTGTAAAGAAGTTGTGCTAAAAGCTATTGTCTTTAGAAAAACTTTTTTTTCATCAACTTATACTTACAATTAACGTAATATATGTAAGACGGTGAGAAAGTTTATTTAAGTCACATTCATAATAGCAAAAAAAATTAATTTTTTTTTTAGGTGACGATGTATACATTATTAGCTGACGAAATTTCAGAGTAACTGAAAATTACTAATATTGTAAATTAAATGTTTTCATCGCACGATACTTTATTTAAACCCGAAAAAATTTAAATTTAATTTAATATTTCATCTATATTGAAATTACTGATTACTTCAAATCAGCTCAAAATATGTTCCATCATCATTGTTTCAACTAACTAATTCTCAAATATGTTAACAACAAAAGTCACAAGCACCCACTCACACCTATTTTTAACTAATTACCGATTCTAATCAGATTGAATGCATCGATTTATTTAGAACAACGATGTTAACCAGCAATAAAACTTCTCAAATAATCCCCTAATAAATCTGATAGAACATCGAGATAATAAGATACAGGATTTATGGATCAAATGAACTCGGTTCAATTCAACTTCGGAGATGCAACACCGAAAACTTGTGATGCATTGTTGAAGTCACAAGAATTTCCGGCGGCACAATAAGTCAAAAGCTAACAACAACCAAATCTCAAATAATAACTTGAAATTCTTTATGGCAAGCAAGCGTTGCCACAATTATAATTTTTTTTCTTTTTTTCGATTTTATTAATGCTGATGCGGTGTCTGCCCCGAAATCATGTTGGTGGTGGTACTTGACTTTGATTTGGTGTGGTTTGGTGTGGCCCGAGGTGCTGCTGTTGATGCATTGATTTATTTTTATGATCACATCACATCGACTGATCGTCTATGAATTTCAATGAGGCTAAAAGCAAAGAAGTCAAAGTCAAGGCGTTGCTTATCTGCGATGTGGTAATGCGTCTGCGCCACTGTTGGGCCAAAAACATGTGTGATCAACTTTAACAACAACAACAAAAACAAGTGAGAACAAGCAGAATGCGGCGCTTTTCTTCTGGTCACGTTCATTTCGGAGCGGTGAGCCAGCTTTTGACTTGAGTCTTTGAATATTTGACGTTAATAGACGTTAATGAAACATGTATTCATTGATAAGTTATGCGACACAAATGCTTTTTTGTGACTTCAAAAAGGTTTGGGAAGTTTTTTAAATTTATAAAAAAAAAAAATCTTAAAATAGTCTACATCCTGGCAAATTTTATTCTGAGAAAGTAATGAAGAAGTTCTAAGTTTTATGTAACTTTTTGGTTCTTTGCAAAATAATAAAATTTTTTTGTAAGTTATGACCTCCATTTTGCAGTTATTCAAAAACAGGCATCGCCTGAAAAATATTCGCAAATAATTTTCTCACATTTATTGATGTCCATCACATTGCTTAATAAATCAATAAATTCGTCAATCGTGCCGATAATTTACAGCCAAAACAGCATTATTTGTATTTTATTACCTTTAATTCACAATCGAATAATGAATTTACAAAAATATGTATTTCCATTAATTATGCCAAAGTATTCCATAAATAAACGCATTCGTGTTCAATATATATGATATGCTTTATGACTGTTTTATGCGGTTTGCATGTGGCGCGTTATTTTAAAAAATTACGTATTTTACAGCTTAAAAACTACATGACTTTCATGAATCTTGTTAAAAAAATCTTAAATTTTAAATTAAAATTTGCGATTTAGGAATTCATATCTAAAGATAAGCATGTTCATATTTTGAGAAATGTAAACTTTAAAAATATACTTTTTCCGCTCATAAACCACCTTGTGATGTGATGTTATGATAAGTGGTTAAGACATTTTTAAAAAATGATTCATGATATCTACAAATTATCTTAAAATCTTTTTTCCACATAATAGTAACTTTATCTTTTCCTCGAAATCCTAGCAAAGAATAAGTTATAAAGTACCTCTACCAACTCTCACTGAAAGTGACATTACTTGTTCGTATTTTTTTTTTTTGGCTTCTTTTTTATTACATCTCATTTCTGTAGCCAACATCTTTGCATGTTTCCCAAATGCATTTTAATTAGATTAGAATTTGCATATTAATTTTATGATATCATTTTTTTTTTATAGCTACGTGTTGTCCAGGCTTTTATAACGCTAAGCCACGCCGACGCGTTACGACATTACAATTGTGCAAACATGTGTGCATTTGTCTTACAGTGTCAGTCTGTCTACAAGCTTCCTTCTGGCTGCCTTTTATGCCTGGATTCACTTTTCAGCCAACATTGCGTTGAATTCGAAGAAATAAGATTTTTTATTTGCAACGTTCAATTTCAATGTTACGAACACGTTTTTGCAGTTTATGAACCAACTTCTAAACTTCTAATGGCAGATGCTTGGTGTGCTCCCAGCAATATTTTATGTTACGCTGACTGGAACTTACATGATTTTCACTAGAGACATGAAGTAGGGCTTAACAGTGCTTGTCCAGTAGCGAAGCATGCTCACTGCCAAGGACATAAAACAGTTTTAAGTAATTGAAAGTTGAATCGTGTTGGAGTAATTTTATTTAAATTTTCAAGTTTAGTTTGCTATGAAATTAAAAAAAAAATAATTTTAATCTGTACATCCTATAAAGAACAGTTTCCGTAGTGTAGTGGTTATCACGTGTGCTTCACACGCACAAGGTCTCCGATTCGAACCCGGGCGGAAACAGCAATTTTTTACGACATTTTATAAAAATTATTTATTTACTTTCATGACCAACTGTAATCAGTTCGTCAATTGGAAATTCCAAATTTTGGTTGGTTGAGTCAAGAATGGGAGTGGATTGTGTCTCATTGAGTCGAGAATGAGTGGCAGATTTTCATACACTTTTCTACAAAACAATTTTCAATAACTGATCACTGGACTGATGAGACAGATGCAGAGTCGAAGTAATTTATCTTGGACTTGAATCTGGGCAATGTTTACGGCATTGAAACTAGTGTTAAACAAGTAAGGAAACTCTAAAGTCGGTCTAGATCGGCTATGGAATACCCTTAACCTCCAATCATATTTAAATAAAATGGGCATTTCCATTGTTAGCTCACGCGACAGCGTACATCATTAAGCTTCATTTTCTTGGAAGTTGATGTTATATGAATTTATGAATTATGAATTATGAATTATATGTTTATGCATTTTCCCAAATAACTTTTTTTTTGCTTTTGATTTTTAAATAAAGGAAAAATAGTGAAGTTTCATAATAAAACCCACTTTACTGATGAACTTTGCCTAATTAAAAAATATTTAAAGTTTCCAAAAAATCTATGCCGTAACTCACGCGACAAAATTTCCGTTAAGAAAATGAGTAATTAAGACAGGCACATAGCCAGAAAATTGTGGGTCTAATTTTTTTCGAAATTAGAAAACCATAAAACTAGAAGAAATTAAAAGAAAAAATGGGAGGTGTTTTGAACTAAATTTTTTTTTTTAAATTAATTTTATGGGTAAAATTTAATATTTTTAAAAATGTCAACAAAATTTTAGTTGCGAAATTTATTAAATTATTATAAATTAGCTATTTGAGACCTTAAATTTAATAAATCATTAATAAAATACTATTTTTTAATAAATTTTTTGACATAAACTATTTTGATATTTCAAAAATTAGATCATTTTACACTTTAAAATAAATTTAAAGAAAAATTATTCAAAACACCCCCCATTTTTTATTTTAAATTCTTCTAGTTTTATGGTTTTCTAATTTCGAAAAAAATTTGGTTGCCCTCTGACCCACAATTTTCTGGCTTCGGGCCTGAATTAAGAAGATCAACTTAGGCTTTTAAAAATAGTTTTATATTATTAAATTTGAAAAAAAATATGTATTCTATTTCAACAAATAAATTCTGATTCCAAAGATTTCAAGAAAAAATTAAAAAAAAGCATAAAATTAAAGGTGAAACGTCTACACTGTAATTGTATGCATTTTCGATAAATTCGTTTAGCGACTTTAATACAAGTTTTATCGAAAAATGAAAGGAATTGATACTTTTTTACACCCACAATATTGCGAGTATTCGACCATTAACAACAGTATTTTACTAGATTAAAAAATTGCAGCTTGGATATGCAGCCATGGATATGCAGCCATGGATTCATAAATATCACAAATGTTAACTTGTTTTTTTTAACTTTTCGTTTGAAAATGATGCATTCATCAACTAAAGTTATTATTTTTTGAGGCTCTAGGAGTGACATTGTGTAAAACTCCGAGAGAGATGTTCCATTTCTCAGGCCAACTTTTTTGTATAGCATTTACGATCTGCAGTGGTCATATAAATAGCACACATGTTAGTTCGGGAATAGGAGTTAGCAGCCGAAGAAAGTCACTCTTAGCAAAAAAAATTTGAAGGATCGCTTAGCGGTTGCTAGAGACGATCAATGTTGGAAAAATGTGCTCTGAACTGACGAAACTAAATTTAATAGGTTTGGATCAGATGGAAAAATATTTCCTAAGCGCCCAAATGACGAGACTGCAATCCAAAGTATAAAAAAAAATCATTAAAGCATGGAGAAGGTAACGTAATGATGTGGGGAGCTTTTTGCTGGCATGGCGTTAAGCCAATTTTTCTTATACCAGGAATAATGGATAAAAATATTTATTAAGATATACTAAAGAACGAGATGGAACCATTTGAATTTGAGAAGATGCCTATAAGGTGGACTTTAATGCACGATAATGCGCCGAAACACACAGAAAATATTGTGAAGGATTGGCTTAAAAAGCAAAAAATTAATATTTGGATTGACCGGGTCCAAAGTCAAAAGTCTAAAGTTCAGACCTGAAACCTATAGAGAATTTATGGAATGATGTATAGGTCAGCATACACAGAGGGAAAAACCTATGGACTCAATACATAAATTTATGTACTCATCGCTTAGTTTTCTGCACACAAAAATTTTACATTTTTCATGTATTGAGTACATGTTGAAATCTTTATTGACTACATAATGCTTTCAAGCGGTTATGTAGTCAATAAAGAATTTTATGTACTCAACGCATAAATATGTGTCGTGAATTCATGGATGTATGTGGTGAGTACATGCTCACTGTACTCATCGCAAACTGTTACAAATAATTTTATGTAATGAGTAAAGATCTTATGTACGTATTACATAAATTATTGACTCAGTACATACATAATTTACTCATTACATATTTGGAGTACATAATTTTATGCAATGAGTACATACATTATTTACTCATTACATATTTTAAATGCATAATTTTATGTAATGAGTACATACATCATTTACTCATTACATATTTTAAAAACATAATTTTATGCAATGAGTACATGCATAATGTATTCATTATATATTTTTTGTTCATAATTCCATGTATTGAATATATACACAATTCATGCCTGTGCCTAAAGCACCCTCTCAACAAATGCAATAAATAATTTTATAAAGAAATGACTAGATTTCATAAAATAATTGGCAATTACTTATAGAAACCCAGCCATTTAATTCTTATCCAATCATCGCTTTTGTTATAGAGTACAGTGGATAAACTCATTCCCGCCCTGATGTTCTACAGGCTTTAGAGGTGTTGCTTATTTGAAAATCAAGAAACGAATGACATAAAACAGCAAAATCGTGTGCCGATGTGCAAGAGATACGTGTACTGAGTCCATATGTTATGTACTGAATAAATGTGTCACTTCAATCGTATAAGAAGGACGTGTACTGAGTCTATATTTTATGTATTGAGTAAAGTTTTTGTAAAAAATTACATAACACGTTTATTGAGTACACGTTGCTTGTATCTATTGAAGTCTGCTATGTACTCAACACATAACATGATGTATTGAATACATTTTTTATTAATTTTAAAAAGTGAATAAATTGATATGTAGTCAGTACACGCTCCCTTTACTCAGTAAATACTGCTCTTGTTGCGTTCTCATACAAGTTGCAGTGCATAGATTTTACATAGCTGTCTCTGTACTGACTACATAACTTTTTCCCTTAGTGTAAGAAACAAACATTTTGAGTTGTCGAGCGGCATTGAGAAGGATTGGTACTCTATTAAGGGTAGAGTACAAAAGCTTGTGTGGAGTATAGAACAAAGAGATCGGCCTGTTTTGAACAATTCAGGATACAGTACCAATTTGTAGTAAGCCATATTCGTAAGCACGGATTATCACATTCGCACCTAACGTGGTCTGGCCAGACCCCTATATATTTTCATATATTTGTATGGACCGTTTGTATTAGGCTTATATGATGGTTTATATTTTAGGCTATTAGATAAAAGTATAAAAAACTGGGTTTTTTGGTGCGTGAATTTTGTTTTGCCAATATATGGAAATAGCTGTTCATCAACAGTGAAATTTTCATGCGTTTTATTATTATTATTATTATTATTATTATTATTATTATTATTATTATTATTATTATTATTATTATTATTATTATTATTATTATTATTATTATTATTATTATTATTATTATTATTATTATTATTATTATTATTATTATTATAATTATTATTTTTACTATTATTTATATTATTATTATTATAATTATTATTATTATTATAATTATTATTATTTTTATTATTATTATTATTATTATTATTATAATTATTATTATTACTATTATTATTATTATTATTATTATTATTATTATTATTATTATCATTATTATTATAATTATTATTATTATTATTATTATTATTATTATTATTATTATTATTATTATTATTATTATTATTATTATTATTATTATTATTATTATTTTTATTATTTTTATTATTATTATTATTATTATTATTATTATTATTATTATTATTATTATAATTACTATTATAATTATTATTATTATTATTATTATTATTATTATAATTATTATTATTATTATTATTATTATTATTATTATTATTATTATTATTATTATTATTATTATTATTATTATTATTATTATTATTATTATTATTATTATTATTATTATTATTATTATTATTATTATTATTATTATTATTATTATTATTATTATTATTATTATTATTATTATTATTATTATTATTATTATTATTATTATTATTATTATTATTATTATTATTATTATTATTATTATTATTATTATTATTATTATTATTATTATTATTATTATTATTATTATTATTATTATTATTATTATTATTATTATTATTATAATAATTATTATTATTATTACTATTATAATAATGAAATCATTGGTACAGTAAAAACTTAGTTCTTTTTAGTACTACATGAAGCATAGGTTTTATCATTATAATTATCATTAGCGTATTCATATACATGAAGCATACGCTTAATCATTAAAATAAACTATATCATATTACATTTCATAAATAATAACAACAATTAGAATAAAGAAAATAAAAAAACAAACAAAATAAAGTATTTAGAATAAAACACAAAAATATAATTATTTATAAGATAAGGAGTAATATTTATATTAATCTATTTGATTCTATGATATGAGAAAAGAAACTTAAGAGACTAAAAAGACTAATAATCTATTTGATTCTATGATATGAGCAAAGAAACTTAAGAGACTAAAAATACTAGTGCTAGAGAAGAAAGGTAAGAATAAGAAAAAGATAAGCAAGACTAAGGATTAGAAAAATTAGATAAGATAGATTGTTTAAAAGTATCTCTCCTATTGATTTCTTTTATCCTACGATGCAGACTATTCCAAAGCTTAATCATTTTTAATGAAAAACAGACGAGAAGAATTTAACGAAATATATGTACCTAGGAACTATAAGAACATGACTCCTTCTAGATAATGAAAAGTGAAGTTTGTCATACAGGTAGAAAGGAGTTTTCACATGAATGAGCTTATGAAGATAAATACAGTTACGTGCGTTAAGATATTCTGTTAGCTCACATCCTAGTATTGCATTTCTCAAAATAGACAGGTGATCAAGTTTTCATAAGCCAAAAGAGTAGTTGTAAAGTTAAAAGAGAGGATGAGTCAAGTTTACTATAAACTATTTCTGCGTATGATATTATAGGTAAGATCAGTTGCATTACCAGTCTACGTTTAATTTCTATAGGAGTAACACAAGCGGACATTCTTAAATTGCGTAGGACATAATAATCTTTTTGTACAACAATATTAACATGATTGACACAAGCCTAAATTTACTATTTTCGATACAACAGTTAGTTTACTATTTCCAATAAAGAGATCAGGGACATTATTAATACAAGTTTTACTCTTACAAATAAATAGGACATGTGATTTGGCAGCATTTAGTTGCAGACCATTACTTTTAGACCACTCATTAATACCATTGAGGGCTTCATTTAATCGGCAACATAGGTCATCAAGTAGTCCTGTTCGTCTAGAAAGATAGAGCTGGACATCCTCGGCGTAAGCATGAACAGATGCATGTTTGCAGACGCTGAATATGACATTGATGAAAATGGTGAACAGCAGAGGACCAAGTATGGAACCCTGAGGAACACCACATGAAACATTTTATAAGCAGAAAACTCTTGGTTAACTTTAACTCTTTGCATTCGATTACTTAAATAACTAGACATAAGATTAACAGCACTATCACAGAATCCATAGATCAACTTAAGCTTCTAGCACAAATATTTATAGTTAACTTTATCAAAGGCTTTTGAAAAGTCAAGTAAACAGAGTAAATATTTTAGCCAGGTTTTCGTTCATAAAATTCCAGATATCTCGAATAGATGCGGCTTTGTTAGACTGTTGACGAAAGGCACGCGTACGTCCATTATACAAACGGATATATCTAGTCAATGCAAAGAAATTTTTTATGAGACATTGCTGCTTTGATTATAGGTAGAGCATCTGAACGCCATACAACTTCTGATTTTTGCATGTTGTTGTGTGAAACACCAGCGGCAAAAAGAATCCCAATAAAATTATCTAATTCACTGCTAGTAAATCCTTTCCAAATTCGTTGCTTTTTATCTGGATTTCTAAATAGCATCTTTAGCATAACGATTCGTTACGTTGATAATGATAATTGAAATATTTGGTGGGAACAATTGCTTGAATACTTCAATTAGTATCGAACTATGTCCCTTAAGATCAGATCGAAAACGCATAATATTGTGTTGACGTAAACGACCAACAGCAACAGATTCTTTTTTGGAGTTTACTCCTTTGGAATCGATTTGTATGAATCGAAATTAGATTTGGGGGTAAATTCAGATTTTCAACCGTAACACCTTCAATTTTCAACCATTTCTTCGTTACGCTTGAATTTTCAACTTTTATTCTATGATTACATGGCCATTCGGATGCAATGTGATTAACTGAGGTCACAGGCAGTCATTGGCACTTTAATGGATTCCATGGAGGTGACAGGTGGGTCATTGGAACTTTTATGGGTTCCAAGCAACATTTGGACAAAAATGAATGATACTATGACCAATCGGATGCAATGGGATTTTCTGAGGTTCTTGTCTTTTTTAATGGATTCTATGAACCACTTTCACATAAATGGATGATTCTGTGGTCAAGCAGATGTAACGGGACTATCTGAGGTCTAAGGTGAGTCATCGAAACTTTAATGGATTTCATATTAAAATGAAATTTTTGAGAGATTAACTTAATTGAGAGTTAGTTTTTAGATGAACACTGGGGACGTCTAGATATGGTACAATCATTACTATTTGTAATAAATTCTTCAAAATTTCAATTTTATTGCCTCAGTTTTTGGTAAGGACATAACATATTGGTAATGAAATTAATAATGTACTTATCCTTTTAAAATACCAAACTTCTTGTAGGAAGGTCTTCAAAGTTATGTAGGAAGATCCATTTTTTTTTTATTTTAAAAATCTTGGATGAAAAACATTTGATTCCAAAGAGAGTTGCTCAAATTGTATTCTAACAATTTAGCAAGGTTTTTTATGTAAATAAAGGTCTACAGAAAAAGCGTTGTCATAAATGAAGTGATTACAGGGTCCAATAATTCTAGTTTGCCCAAAATATTGCGAATAAATGACGTGGATTCATTCAATTGGTTGCTACAAGTGTCGGCGGATGTTGAACTCTAGTTTAGCACATTCATTTCACACTTTAAGCCTGGTTTTCACTATGTCATTTTCAATGGTCAGTTATTGCCAGTCTTATGAAAAATGTCAACACGTTCTCAATTTTGGCGAAAAATAGAAAAAAATTATCTCTTCACATGTTTTTAGCAAAAATTGAATAAAAGTTGTTATTTATGGGATATTTTACACGTTAAACACTTATGTCAAATCAAAAATGCGAAAGTGACCAATCATTAGGGATAATCGTGTGAGTTTGAAACCTTAACATTTTGAAATATATTTTGTTGTACAAATTTGTGAATTAAAATAATTTTTATTTTATATACAAATAAAATAAAAATGCATTTTATGGACAGTTCGAAAAAAAATTAATATTTAATTTATAATATTAATTTAATAAAAATTAAATTAACCTTTTTTCATTTTTTAGTGCCACAAAAATCTGGCCGTGTTTTATATATTAGTTAATAAATATTGTTGTTTCAAACTTATTACTCTTGGGGCTAGAAAGTCTGTTCAATGCCGTGAAGTATGCAAACATTTTCATTGTAGTGTTAATGATTATTGCAATTCATAGTCGTATTATATACCCTGACACTTAAATATCTGACTAGAGGTAATTAATTTTTGACAGCGAACACATATTTATGGATCCACTAACAACAAGAACGAAGAATATTTAACTTTCAGATTCAAGTAATAAGTTGAATGTAAATGTTAAACAAGAAAGAAATGTCGATCAGTTTGATCACCACTCAAGGGTAGACATGTGTCGCAAAACTCTGGACTATGAATCCGCTCTCGGTTTATTCGAGTTTAATGCTTATTTGTTTTACAATAAGGCGTGGTGTGGGTGCGCTACACAAAATCACAAAGAAAACATTGATATATGATATTATTGAGTGTGATTTTTATGTTTATTTAATGTATTGCATAACATTGGGCGCACTTTAATTGCACTATTAAAAAAGTAGACCTTTTTATTGTGTTCGACGACTTGCAGGATGCCACCCATAAAGGTTCGTTTGTTATGAACAAGTGTTGCTGACGGCATTGATTTGATGTTTTGTGTTTGTTTTTGTTGTTATTTTTATTGCCCTCATATTAGTAGCTATTCAAAAACAAAGTTAATAAAGGAAACAATAGCTTTTGTTTATTTTTAAAAAATATTTTGACAGTTTTATGACGATCGTTCGTTGTACACATCGAACACACAACTGACCAAACTGTGAAATTCGATGACAACAATTTATGTTGATACTGATGATGAAGGCTGCTGCTCTGACATCGGAATTTTGATAGATTTTAATGACCACAAAATTGTTGCACTGGTCACCATTATGATGTTGATACCTATTTATGCTCTGTGAGAAGGACATTTTAATGTTCTCTTTACACAAGAAACCGAACACCTGCGGTGCGCAGGGCTCTGTACTTCTGCTACACTTGAGAGGTTAAAAAATTGTGGCGCACCTGAAATACCTGAATCACAGTGTCACAAATATTTATTTTTTTTTTTTCATAACAAAATCAATATGTACAAAAGGAAAAGAACAGTCCAGTTCATTAGTCTAGTCTATTTTTTAGTTATTAAAAATTTGATTGAATAAATATGTTCAAAAAAATACAAAATGTCATAATTAATAAAAAATACTAAACTAATAATTTTTTAAATTAAAAGTTTTTAACTTTAATATAAACCCATGTGAGGTCAAATGAAAACTGGCTTTAATTTTTAATATTAACTTTTATTTATTGACTGAAATAGGTATAAAAAAACATATAATTGGGAACACAATTTTGTTTTAAACCGATATGTTAACCGTGTAAACTAATAATTTTGCACGCAAAATACAAACTACTTACAAATTTTCTTTCAGAAGCTTTTGGTATTTTGTTGTGAAACTTTGCACTTTGATTACAAATTATTTGATCAGATCAGCTTTACTCATTTGAGTACAGTAACTTCTAATGGGTTAAGTTAAGTTTTTAAATTCTTTGATAAAACATACGTGTTGAAGACATATGTGGGGAAGAACCCTCCTAAATCTTTAAAAAACACCACCTAGAAAGATTTTTTTAGAAATTAAATTATTTTGGCTGATATCACTGTGCGAAAATTAAAGCGTCAATTGGAATAACCTCAAATATTGCAATGGTTTATAATAGTGCATGGTCTATATATTATGCCCTCATACTCAGTTTTATCTGATTAGGTCAAATAAGAGAAAAATTTGAGGTCAAATTTCACCTTAAAGTCACAAACTATCTTCTTTTAACTCTTTAACTAAATTCAAATCCTATCTAGTAACTGCATCAATATATTTGCAATGGATGGTTTTTTACATTTTGAGACCATTTTTTGCTCAAAGAGTTACGTAAGAGAGTCAATAGTTCAGTTACTTTGTATTTGTATTCAAAAACAATCAGATTTTGCTGAATTTTTGCACACACCTTAAGTAAAATAAAACAACCCACCTCTGAAAAGATCACAACAATTACATGTGCGCATCCAAAGATATTCGGATTCAAAAATCATTCAGAGAGTAAAATCATTCAGATGAAAATTGTAGATCCAACAATTTTCTTCAAAACTGTCCTTAACATCTTTACTGAAAGAGTTAAAATCAATGTTGTAAATTATATTATTACATAACCAACTATTTATTATTATATGTTTTTTGTGTTGCATAATTTATTATTCAATTATTCTTTAATAAAATGTTGTATAAAATTGTATTTTTCGATATTTCAATTGTGTCAGTCAAGCACGAAATGATCGATGTGTTCAAAGAGCGTCTTTCTTAAAGAGCGTCTTAAAAGTTTGTAAGAATATGCAAACCAAAATATATTTGTAAAGCTTTCTGTTACCATGAATTATTAAAATTTTAATTTTTTGTTTAAAATTTGAAAAAATTACATTTTCAAAATTATTCATAAAACCAATACAACTTTTTAGTTGAAATTTGTGTATATCTAACTGTCTAATTTCTTTATAGGAACTCACTGAAAAATTTCAAAAATATTTAATAAGTAAAGTTAAAAACTTGAACTTGAAAAGTATATTTTAAATCGCTAATGCTAAATAAATTGGAAAATTAAATTTTTATATTATTTCAATTTTATATAATATCTCAAGATTCTATCTGAATAAAAAATATTTTAATGGTCGAGGTCCCTTGAAGCAACTCCTCTCGTTCTTGAGAAAAACTGAATATGCAACCTTAATGGGGGAGACACCTTTAAACAGGATGAAATTCGTCATGTTTAATGAATTTTTCAAGTTGATAACATAATTTGAACATTTTTTATTTCCTATTTTTTTAGTGCACTGTAAAAATTAGTGTACGGTACTGTAAAAAATATTTTTTTTTTTTTACAAAATTTATTCCTGTATCTGAAACCCCTTATTTTATGAACACTTTTTTTTTCTTCTTATCTGAAACAAAAGAGATTTATTCTTTGATTACTGATATGTTTAACGTAAGGATAATTCTGTTAAATAATAAAAGAATCAAAAATTTTTATTTATTATAGCTGTTTAATTGTAGGAAACGAGAAACCGCAAACGAAAAACTGATAATGATTTACGGATATGCACCTGGAATGTCCGAACCCTAAATTGGGATGGTGCCTCTATCCAACTGATTGATATCTTGGAAAGATATAATTCTGATATCACTGCAATCCAAGAAATGCGATGGAAGGGATAGGGTTGCTTACGGCAAGCATCCTATGATATCTACTACAGCGGCCATGCGGAGAAGCACGAGTTTGGATGCGGATTTGTAGTTGGCAAGAGAATACGGCATCATGTCCTGCGATTCACTCCTGTGAACGAACGACTTGCCATAATCCGCTTCAAGGCAAAATTTTTTAACATAAGCCTAATATGTGCGCACGCTCCGACAGAAGAAAAATATGACGAGACCAAAGAAAGTTTTTACGAGCGCCTTGAAGACGCATACGAGCGCTGCCCCCGTCATGACATAAAAATCGTGCTTGGTGACTTCAACGCCAAGGTGGGTAAGGAAAACATATTTGGTCCAACAGTCGGAAAGTTCAGCCTCCACGACAACACATCCGATAACGGAATGAGGTTGATTGACTTCGCCGCAGCACGAAACATGGTCGTTAGTAGCACTAGATTCAAGCATCTCAATATTCATAAGGCCACTTGGCTGTCCCCTGATCAAAAAACATGCAACCAAATTGATCACGTTTTGATTGACGGAAGGCACTCTTCCAGTGTACTAGACGTACGCACGATCCGTGGTGCTAACATAGACTCGGATCATTATCTTGTCGCAGCCAAGATCCGCACACGTCTGTGCGCAGCTAAGAATGCTCGCAATCCTACACAAAGAAAGCTAGACGTCGATAAGCTGCAGTCAAAACGGACGGCCGAAGCCTTCGCTAATCGACTCTCACTCCTGCTTCAAGAAAGCACTCCTCCGATCGACGATATATGCGGACAGTGGACGCACATATCCCACTCTATGCGTACGGCTGCCGAAGAGGTGATAGGCTACCACCGCCCTCGCCGAAACCAGTGGCACGACCAGGAGTGTCGCGACGCCACTGCAGAGAAGGACATCGCCTGCAAAGCCACCCTGCAGTCGGTTGTAATGCGTGCTGTTATGGAGCGATACCGAGAGAAGAGGAGGGAAGAGAGACGCATTTTCAGGCGAAAAAAACGAGAGGCGGAAATGCGTGAGTGCGAGAAAATTCAGATGCATGGCGACAGGAATGAGACTCGAAAATTTTTCGAAAAAATAAGACACCTGGCCGATGGTTTTAAGACCGGAGCCTCTTCCTGCAAGGATGAGAATGGGAATCTAGTGACAGATATCCAGAGTACACTGATGCTATGGAAGGAACACTTCTCTAGTCTTTTAAATGGCGACGTTGACAACAATCCCGCCAGTGGAGATGATATCCCGGAAACCCCAATCATGGATGACAGCGTTGAAGTTCCGCTGCCCGACTATAACGAGGTCTTAACAGCTATAGCTCGGCTTAAAAACAACAAAGCCGCAGGAGCCGATGGTCTACCGGCTGAGCTGTTTAAGACTGGTGGCGAAGCTCTGTTTAAATGCATTCACAGACTTCTATGCAGAATATGGTCGGAAGAATGCATTCCAGATGATTGGAACCTCAGTGTGCTCTGCCCAATCCACAAGAAAGGCGATCCCACCATTTGCGCCAACTACCGTGGGATTAGCCTTCTAAATATCGCATATAAGGTCCTGTCGAGCGTATTGTGTGAAAGACTGAAGCCCATCGTCAACCAACTGATTGGACCTTATCAGTGTGGCTTCAGACCTGGAAAGTCCACCATTGACCAGATCTTCACGCTCCGACAAATCTTGGAAAAGACCCTCGAACAACAAATCGACACGCACCATCTCTTTGTCGATTTCAAAGCCGCCTTCGACAGTCCAATAAGGAGTCACCTATACTCCATCATGTCTGAATTTGGTATTCCTGCCAAGCTAATACGTCTTTGCAGGATGACACTGTACAACACCAGCAGCGCAGTGAAAATCGGGAAGGACCTCTCCCTTCCGTTCGATACCAAGCGAGGTTTCAGACAAGGTGATTCCTTATCGTGCGACTTCTTTAATATAGTAATGGAGAAGATCATCCGAGCTGCTGACCTGAGACGCAGCGGCACAATTTTCTATAAGAGCTTTATGCTGCTGGCGTATGCTGATGATATTGACATCATTGGCCAAAATACGCGCGAAGTCAGTGCAGCATTCTCTAGGCTAGAAAAAGAGTCGAGTCGAATGGGTCTTGCAGTGAACGCAGATAAAACGAAGTATCTCGTGTCAACAAACAAATAGTCCCAGCGTCTTGGAAACCACGTCACTGTTGACAACACCTCCTTTGAGGTAGTGAAGGACTTTGTTTACCTGGGATCCAGTATTAACTCCTCCAACGATATCAGTATTGAGATTAAACGAAGGATAACTCTTGCCAACAGGTGTTACTTTGGGCTCAGTAGGCAATTGAGAAGCAGAGCTCTCTCTCGACGAACAAAATTGACGCTCTATAAGTCAATAATCATGCCCGTCCTACTATACGCATCACAAACCTGGACGTTGAGCAGCTCTGATGAAAGGACTTTGGGAGCGTTCGAGAGAAAAATCCTTCGCAAGATCTATGGTCCAATCTGCGTCAATGGCGAGTACCGAATACGATGGAACCACGAGTTGTATGAGCTATATGCCGACATCGATATAGTCAAGCGTATTAAAATAGAGCGGCTTCGCTGGCTAGGTCATGTCGAGAGAATGAACGACGAAGCTCCAGCGAAAAAAATATTGGATTCGGTACCCAGCGGTGGCCAACGCAGACGAGGAAGACCGCATCTCCGTTGGAAAGACCAGGCATTGGATAACCTGACGACGCTTGGAATTTCCAACTGGAGCCAGCAAGCGCACGACAAAAGAGGCTGGCGCAAATTCTTAGACCAGGCCAAAACCGACCAACGGTTGTAAGCGCCATCTAAGTAAGTAAGTAAGTAAGTTTAATTGTAGGTCCTCATTGTCGACTAGTTTTGACTGCAAAAAATTATTTATTCACACGATATCTTTGAACTTGTCAGAGCATACTTCCGGTACTGTTATAGAGAGAAACCTGGTAAAATTTCAGCCTGATCAGTCATCAACATCTTGAGTCAGTACCAGCATTTTTTGAAAAAGTTGTTTTGAGACAATCACGTTTAAAGTTTCGACACGGTATAATTAAGTTTAAGTGACTAACGGGTCCATCTATAATCCCAGGTCCATACAATAACCTTTCGGTCTTCTCGAAAAGCTTTTTATCTCGATCGGTGTTTTCGGCGAAAACTTTGCAATAGGTGCAAATAATTATACCCATTTCAATCATAAGATACAGAATGGAGTGTAACAGCATAGTTAGCTGAAACTTCAACAACTTTTAGCCCGGCATTGAGAGAGATGCTACGGACATATGATGCTTCGCCCAACTGTCTCATTGAAACTTTCGTTGGCATTCTAGGCAGTGCTGCCGTTTTGGTAGAATTCTACCAAAAATGGTATATTTTTTTGGGTTTGGAAGGTTGGAAGACATATTTTTATTTTTGTAACTTTTGAAATACATTAATAGATTGTAATTTCTTATAAAAATTTACAATGCAAACATTATATTTTGTATATGTAAAGTTCATAACACTCTGTGCAGTGGCGTAGCTAGGGTTGGTCACACCCGGGGCGGAAACTAAATTGTGCACCCTTTTAGAAGATTTTTTTTTTATAAAATAAGTCAATGAATCTTATTACATATTTTCGAATTCACCTCTACAAAAATGACATATTTAAAAGAGATTAAAAAAATAAACAAAACTATGCTATCCATGAATATTTGATAAAAGAAGTAAGAATCTTAAATTTTCAGAAACTTAAAGAATTTTCTCTGAATTGTTCCAATATTATTGTCTACCGGGCTTATAAGTTGTGAGAGAAAAATTTACTATCAGTTAAGCACACAATATCAGTTTTAATATAAAAACTTAAGTTAGTTCAATATAGAAAACATTGAAAAATTTACGAAAAATTTTGCAGAATTGAAAAAAATAGGACCTGGAAGCAAAACGTTGACAAATTTTCCCTCAGTGACCCTGAATAACTATTAATATAAATATTTTTTCGAAATCAACCCCCATTTTCTACATAAAATTTAAATGAAAAATTAATATGAAATATTAAAATTCATTTATAAACAATTTTCATAATTTTTATCAATTTCTTTATAGTACACTGAGGAAAAAATGTGTTAAGCCTGGTTTTCACTATGTCAATTTCAATGGTCAGTTGTTGTCAGTCACATAAAAAATGCCAATACATTGTCATTTTTTTCTGTTTGACAGTGGCGAAAAATAGGAAAAACTGATCTCTTCACATGTTTATAGCAAAAATTGGAAAAAAATGTCATTTACGTGATTTTTTAAACTTTTAAATTTCATGTCAAACAAAAAATGACTAAGTGAAAACCAAACACTAAAATTAAATGAAATAGTGTTCGTATCTAACGAATTTGTTTTTGAAATAGAGCTTGAAACAAATTCATTAAAATTAAACAGAGCTATTTTTAAATTTAAATTCAAAACAAAAGTTTTTGTTTTTAAAAGAATGTTTTTGCTATGAAAACTAAATTTAAAACAAAAAATTTAAAATTCAAAACACATGTTTTAAAGCATATTTTTGCGATGCCATTTTTTTAACTTTTCCGAGTTTTAGCACCAGATTCTCAACCAGCTACCCCCGAGACCTTCCGAATACCAAATGTTAACTCCATTCGATGAAGTTTGCATTTGAAATATTTTAATATTTAATGAATTAGTTTTTACTATATCATATGTTCGATATTTGACAAACCAATACAAAAAATTCAAAAATTGTCATTGAATTCAAATTTTTGTTTGTTTTTTCAAAGAAATAATAAGAGAAAATAAAAAAGAAAGGAGTTTATAGGTAGGTGAAAATTAAACACAAAAAAAACACAAATTGGCCATTTCAGCCCTTGAAAGGACTTTGACCGAGCTTCTTATGATCAATTGTGTTGTGTGTGTTATTAAATGTTTGCACACAATTGACCGAGAACTGGACCTACATGTTTTATGCCGACTCCGAACGGTTAAAGTTCTTGTTCTCAAGAAGCTTTACATGGCATAATTTACTCTCTGAGGTTTGCCATTGTCTGCAGAGAGGTGGTGACCGATCAGAAAAATTTTTTATTGAAAAAAACTTTTCGCAGTTATCTAAGAGAAAATATTTCAAAGCAATCATTAATGATTTTTTTTTTCTTGTAAATACTCATATACAGTTAAACAAGAGCTCAACAAAGTTGTGCTTTCTGAGAAGAATTTTGAATGATAAACGTTTCTTTTGAAGCTATTGAAACATAATTCTTGCTAAAAATAAACAAAGTTAAAAAAACTTATATATGCAAAATAAAGGTGATATTAAGTACTTTCATTTTTAAATACTTAACTTTTTAAAATAAGATCTGGAGCAGTGAAAAAAATCAGTTGTGTAATGTAACCTATAAAATAATTGTTTTTCTTTATTTCTAAAGTTTGTGTTGGCTTGCAAAATTTTGCCCAAGTTTGCCCAGCCTAAAACTAACAGAAAATAATAATTTGTGATGTAATGAATCTGTTTTATTATGTTTTGTGTTGCGATTTTTAAGAAAACCCACTTTTTTACAGACAACTTCTGATTCAAAAAAGCAGATATTTTTTAGATTTTGGCGAAAAGAGTATATTATATATAAAAAGTCTTGTGTTCAATTATTTGCTGGAAAAAATTAGAATGAAAACATTCATGATGCATTTTCAAAGTATTTGACAAAAAAAGTGCGCAAACTTTTTGACCGCCATATTGGATCCGCCATTTTTAATTTTTCATTTTTGATATCAAATTTGAAATCAGCGACACCGAAAACCCCCTTCCAGAGGTTTTCAGAATTTTGGCCAGAAAAAGTGCTTAGCGAGCCCATTGTGAAATGTAAAGGACGAGCACTGTAGTTTTGCGCAATACTGTGCATATATTGTTTTGTTTGGCAATTAAATGTGATAATGAAAAAGTATTAAATTTTTTACTCGTCAATATTTACATTTTTAACTCTCAGCTTTACAAAGCCTCTTCTTTTAATTCACTGTAAAATTTGAAAAATTAGAATTAAATTATATATAATTTTTTTTTACTACACATTAATGCCACCCCACATAAAAATCTCTAGCTATATATTATAAGTAAACGTATTTTATGCAAAAGCTTTGCTTAAAAATGCTTTTTTGTCACATTGTGGTTAATCGTTTCCGTAGTGTAGTGGTTATCACGTGTGCTTCACACGCACAAGGTCCCCGGTTCGAACCCGGGCGGAAACAATCGAGTTCAAATGAAAATTTTTTTGTTACATTTATTTTTTATATTATTCTGTGCAAAAAAGTAAAAATTTAGTCTATTGGAAAATTACGTAAAATTTTATATAAATCAACACTCACACAATTAATTAATTATGATAGTTAATAGTTCAAAAAAGTACTAAATTTTTATATGTACGTTACTTTAAAGATGAAGTGCCTGAAGGCAAATGATTTATATATGTTTTTTTATACTTTTATCTTATTTTTATAAAATATACACTATCATTTATTCATTGTTTCCGCCCGGGTTCGAACCGGGGACCTTGTGCGTGTGAAGCACACGTGATAACCACTACACTACGGAAACTAGTTGTTTTAATTTTATGAATGAATTTGAATTTGAATTTGTTTAACATAAAACTCGTCTTGCAAAAACTAAAAAATAATATGACTTGAAAATTTATTGTTAAACATTAAAATTACTAATGAAATATATATGTAGGTTCATGTTATTCACAAAAAATATTGTGAATATTGTTCAGTAATTAAATAAATTACAAACTACATCAAAACTACAAAAATATTAAAGTGGCTGGCCAATTTTCTTCAATTTCGCAGTGAAAACGATAATAAATGTTTCTTCTGTTAACCGAGTGCCTTGGGAGCCGCTAATATGCTATTAATAAAAAGCACACATATTATTCATGCTCATTTACTCATTGAATTATTTAGCGAAAGCTTCACATATTAACAAAACTTGACCACAACCGAAAGCTTTAACGTGGTAGAGTTTGTACACTAGCTACATGAAATAAAGTTTACACATTTCTGAAATGTGGGGATGTAGCTCAGATGGTAGAGCGCTCGCTTAGCATGTGAGAGGTACGGGGATCGATGCCCCGCATCTCCAAATATTTTGTTTTAACTATTATATTTTTTATAAATGAAAATAAGAATTCTGGCGTGCAGTAGTTTTAATATTAATTAACCCTTTCGGTCTTCTCGGGATATTATGTCACAAATAAAGTTTATACAGTACTATTGGGAGTAACACATGCAAGTTTTCATATCTTGTGTGTGCCAGTGGTTGTCATCATTTTAAGTATCAATTAAGGTAACAATTCATTTACCCAGAAGTTAGTGTTATTTCTCCCTGGTCAAGAATGTAATGCTGATAATCTTTATACATAAAATTCTTTTGTACATGGCTTTGTCACTGAACTCTTCCTAAACGGCTTGACCGATTTGTATGAAATTTGGTTTTTGTGTGCATCTGGATCTGTAGATGGTTAAGATCTAAAGAAGGCTTAATCAGCGAAATAAATAAAAGGGCCAAAGCCTTATTAAGAAAGATATTCGCCTCATTAAAATAAACAACAAAATACATTAACAACAACAAAAGCATACAATTTAGAGTCACCAACATTGACGGCAATCGTACTTTGTTGCTTTTTGCAAATGCAAAGGATGTGTTGATAAAAAAATCCCAAAAACCAAAATACGTATGTGCATTCAAATGGCATTTTGAATGTGTCGTCAAAATACGACCTTCGAATATGCCTTCTGCATTAAAATTAATGCGCAAACACATGCACCAATCGCTGTGGTACGAATGCCGTAGAGTACGAGCGATGACGAATACGAATGCCTGCGAAACATGAATGTCCAATGAAGCCAGACATTCGCAACATTCGCCAAAAGCAACGAATATTCATGCTTTTATGTTTATTCGCAGCAAGGAAAAAATTGTCCCTGCAGTCTGCAGCAGCGCTCACTCTTTTACAACAACTTCGATATTTTCATGATTGTTGTAATTCGCCGAATTCAGTGTTCAGCTTCACTCTTACTTCTTATTCAGCCCAATCATGAAACATTTTCTCCCGGGAGTTGTAAATGGGAGTTTCTAGTTTTAAGATAGCAGATAAAGATATCTAATTTTTTTATTGTACACTCATGAATATTGGCGGTTGCACAGTCGCTGGCGTTGTTTGGTTTTTGTATATTTTTTGTTGTTGGTACTTGCTTACTGTGCCACGTATCAAAGAAAACAAAAATAAAATTCCACTCGAGCTCGAGTTCAGCAGCAAACACTCGAGCTTCCAGCGAATCATTTGAATGTCAGCATTGTCTGGATGCTGCCTTTGTATCGATTCGCAGTCGTCACACACTGTGCCAAGCAGAAATCGTTGTTTACGAACTCGAGTGGTATGCATGCATATTTTTTTTTTGTGCGATTGTGGCTGACGACGATTGTTATTAGAGTGGCAAAAAATGACGAATGGTCTCATGTAGTTCTCTGGTGACAAACTCTCAAGATCGTTTGAATTCACAGGCATATATTATGAAGACATTTCATCAAACCAAGTTGACGATCGTGTTGACTATACCAACAACAACTGCGCTGTCAGTTCTGCACTCTCAGGCTGCCGATTGTGTGGAGGAGGGGTGGCAAGGGGCATGGGTAGAGACAAACAAACTGGTTTAGAGACTCACCAAACATCAGAAAAAAAGAATTTAACATTTGCAGCTCATGTTAACAAAGGTTTCATTTCCACTTGGTCGGACCCATCTCGGCGCCTTGCAAGAATTTGGTTCTAGACGAACTTGGTTTGATGAAATGTCTTCATAATATATGTCTGTGTTGAATTTCTATTCCACCAACAAAATGCATACACACAACAACAATGCTGTATATTTGGTGGTCGCGCCGACAGCTTGTGCGCTTCGATGCGTATGTTGTTGTTGCTTGTTATTGTTGATATTCGCAAGTGGATTTCTTCGTAAATTTGGTGCAAGCAAAATGTGAGTTTTTTTAATTTTAATATGAGGGCCACAGGGTCATACGGGCCACCTTTGTGATCACGCCTGATCTAAAGTTTGCACCCGGTAGGTGGCGCTGTTGTTGCTGAATATGGTACCGAAAAAAAAACAAATATTTGGCCGTTATCTAGTTAAGGAAAAAATTAAGGCTCTAAAATAGACAGTCCCCGACCGACAAAATTAGTCCTTCAGATTTCAGCTTAATGCCATTCCCTAATCCCGCGAAGTTATGCCTTACGGCGGTTCTACGGGATTCATACTGGGTCGAAGATTCAATGCGGAGGTTTGGTTTAGTGCGTAAAAACCTGTACGGATGGGGCCTTGTGAAGGTTACTCCTTCGCAAATAACAAAAAATAGATTTTTTGTTCAATTAAAAAATGTTTAAAATTTGCTGAATAAAAGTTCAATTACAAACCATTTAAAAATTGTTAACGCATCTGATGAAAATATGCTTTTACCCCTTTTACATTAGTCAAGAATTGAAGTCAATTTTCTGAGCTTGTAGGCCAATTCGCCGCAAATAGGAAGCGACGAAAGAGGAAAAAGTTGACGGTACACAGTCAAATGTACTGGCAAGTTTTTCGAACTCGAAAAATTGCTTCCATTTCTTGACTAGTGTAAAAGGGGACTTTATTTCGAAATATTGCTCAATGTGTGATCCAGGCCTGAGTTCTATGATATCTACACATTGAGAAAAAACAAACTTTAATCTTTATATATAAAAACAAATGTTTGTCCTCCTGTCTGTCTGTTTGTTCCGTATAGGCTTGCGCACCGCTTATCCGATTGAGCTGAAATTTAAACACCGAGTACCTTTCATAGGGAGAAAGAACATAGGGGGTGTAAACAAGTGGGCGGAAGTATGTGGGCGTGGCACTCTATAATAACTTCTAAACGCCTGAACTGATTTCAATGAAATTTGGTATGAAGGTTCAACTGCTCCCAAAATAAGACATAGGCTATACAAAATTTCAAAGACTTCCGCAAGAGGGCGCTTTAAGTAGTGCGTTTTTAAGACTCAATAACTCCTAAACTCTTGGACCGATTTCAATGAAATTTGGTATGAAGGTTCAACTACACACAAGATAAAGCATAGGTAAAAAAGTGGGCGGAAGTATGTGGGCGTGGCACTCTATAATTACTTCTTAACGCCTGAACCGATTTCCATGAAATTTGGTATGAAAGTTCAACTGCAACCAATATTCAGCATAGGTAAAAAGTGGGCGGAAGTATGTGGGCGTGGAACTCTATAATAACTCCTTAACGCCTGAACCAATTTCAATGAAATTCGGTAAGCACGTTCAACGGCACCAAAGATGAAACATAAAATATAAAAAATTCTAAATACTTCCGTTAAAGGGCGCTTTAAGTAGTGCATTGTTAAGACTCAATAACTCCTAAATGACTTGACTGATTTTACTAAAATTTGGTACATGAAATAACCTGACCCTGCAACAAAATCTAGGCTATTTAAATTTCAGAATACTTCCATGAGAGGGCGCTTTATTCAACCAACTATGTATGGCTTATTCACGTCAAAACGGATGAACCGATTTTGATGAAACTTGGTTAGCATTTGTATCTGTTACTGAAAAAGATCCTATGCTTTTAAAAATTTTTTCGACAAAAATCAAAGAATGAGCCGAAGGCAAATGAAATCAAAAACCAAAGACTAACGAGTAAAAAAAAGTTTAACGCATATGAGCAGAAGCTATGTAAAGAACAAAAATCAACCGAACAGTATCGACCATAACCGAAATTGAACGAAGACAATCCAAAAATCGAATCGATGTGAAAAGGATTTTTTAAAATTGGAAGTTTTTTGAGATAAATATGCATATTAAATGCATGCTAAGAAAAACTTTAAATGCATTTTTCTCGAAATGGCTTTTTTCAAACTGGGTGACCATTTTTCTCAGAAACCAGACGTCAGATCGAGACGTTGAAGATGTAATTTTTTTGTTATCGTGTCCGGCAGGTACAGTTTTATGGACTTTCGACGGAAGGAGGGGCAAAACCCCTAATAATAATTATAAAAAAAAATGAAATGGGAGCAGTTTTAAAAATCGTCCTTATCTGTGTTCGAGACAGACCCCCGAGTAATATCGGGTAACATCCGCTAGTATTAAATAAAAAATTTTAAGAGTAATTTTACGCCCTTGCTTTTTTTGCAAAAGAAAATTTAAAACAAGTGTGTTAATTTCTAACTCCTTTATTTTTTTAATTTGTTCTTATTATTTCTTTGAAATAACAAACAAAATAACTATCTGAATACAATGAAACTATTTGTATTTTTTGAATTGGTTTGTCAAATATGAGAAAAATAAGATAAGCATAAAAACTAATTAATTATTTCAATATTTAAAAATGTAAACGTCGCGACGCGTCGTCTAATGAAGTCAACATACGATATTCCCAGGGGTAGTTGATTATGAATCTGATGCAAAAAAAAACTCGGAAAAAATATAAAAAATGGCATCGAAAAATTATGGTTTAAAATATTTTGAATTTGATTTTATATTTTAAAATAAACAAAAACTTTTGTTTTAAATTTAATTTTAAAAACAGTTGTGTTTAATATAAATGAATTTGTTTCAAGCTCTATTTCAAAAACAATTTCGTTTGATATGAACACAATATCATTTTATTTTAACACATATTTCCCTCACTGTAAGATATATGATTAGTTCTGTGGTCACATTGTACCCATAGAATAACGGTTAAAATCAAGAAATACACTTAATATTTACTTGTTTAACCCTCACTTTGGCACTATTTACATATGTAAATATCCCAATTTTAAATTTGCCATAACTCCTTTCTTTTTTATGCGATTTGAATATGGCTTGGACTCTGGCTATTTTTTGGTTTTCTTTCTGAAAATTCAAAAGTCGTTTTGAATTTTAGAATTTTCTGATACTTTTTGGAAATTTTTCATTTTTATAACGTAGTTTGGTACATATTTACATATGTAAATATTTTGTATTTTAAAGGCTTTTATGGTGTTTTAACGCATTTTTTGAATTAATAATAGAAAAAAATGATAAGGAAAAACTCTTCATATTTTTTTATATATACATATTTCGTATTTGATAGCTTATATTGGGAAAATATTAATGAACAGAAATTTTTGGTTCGCTGGCACAACAATATGTCATGTTTTGATATTGTAGCTGAAAGTACTAATTTAATGAAAAAAGTAGATTTTTTGTTGAAATTGGTTTTTGTTTATTCATTGGAACTATAAATTTTTTTCAATTTGATCTTCATACTTACATTTTGGTTATTTCGTACAGAGCTGGACCGTCAAGTGTGCATAATATGTAAAACGCTATATCGTAGGAAATAATGCATGGATTTCAATGGTTAATAATTCTTTGAAATGGTTACAGAAAAACCTTTCTTTTGATACCCATAAAGCTAGATATTGTTTGAAAAAAAAAAAGACGACTTTTCCAGGCCCATTTTCCCAACTTCCGAACCCTATAACTTCTAAACCACTTGAGAGTGGTGTGTAAATTTTTCCGGAATTGGACTTAGAAGGTGTTAATACATATATTCCACCTAAAAAATCATGTAAATTTTGAGGTTCTGTTTGTCTTTAATGATGACAAAAAAAAAATTTTACAAATGTAAATATGTGCCAGATTACGTAGTAAAAGATTGGTGTCAAAGTGAGGGTTAACCCTACACTAAAACTTCTAATAACTACAATAAAAATTTGAGAAACTTACTATTAACCCTTAGCTTCCCGTTTAGCTCCTATAGAAATTCTGTACTACAACAGCTTCTTTACAACAATTAGTTGCCGCCAGCAGATAAATTTATCAATGCTGACTTTTGACACGCACTGACAGTTAGAAAACAACAGTCATCCACTTGCACAGCACCGCCACCAGAGCGCGTTATGCAAACAACAACAAAGTAATTCTAATGAATGTCTTTGCAGATTGTGCAGCATGAAGTTGCCGCTGGTGTTCCTGTTGCTGGTGCTGCTTGTTTTCTTAAAGAGTGCCAACAAAATAAAGTTGCCTGCCGCCGTCTTGACGCAAAACTAATTTAAATGCTACTCTGTGTATTGAGTGCAAATATATGGCAACGCTGTGCCGAGGTGTTTTTGACTAAATATTAGTTTTGCTCATACATATTTCGCAGCAAATAAATCTTGCAATTAGAAGATATTCTACGTTATACAGTTTCTAGCTTAGCGGCTAGAAATGTAGTTGAGAGTTAGTTAGTTATTTGGTGTTAGTGTTGTTGTTATTGTTTTTATGAAGAATTCTTTTATACGTTGTTTGGGGGGCACCCGGTCAGTTGGGTGAAACATTAATTAAACGGGAAGTTAATTTCGCATCTGCAGGAACAGACATTTTTATGCACCCGCATGTGGTGTGAAGAATTTTGTATACAATCATCAAATTCTGATCAGACTGAAGATGTTGATGGAAACTGTACAACGTCATCGTTTAAGAACTAATACTAAATACTAAATTTGAGGTTAATGGTGTGTGAAAAAGTAAAAACTTGACAATGATTTTTTAAACATTATTGAAAAATTAGATTTACTCATTTTACTATAGCAGCAACTATTATTTTTTTTATAAGTATACTGATAAGTTTGTACTTAAACTCGTGCGACCTTTTCTTGCATCGTATTTCAATACTTGCACTACTACTGCTAGTTAGTGTGTGTCCAACATGGTGGCCCATTTTGCATAAAGCGTCATAATCGAGCCATTTATTTCTCACACTAGTTAAATAGCATTTTTAATATTCTTACCGAATTGAGAGCATATGTAATGGATAGCTTCTAACAATTCTACCACGCTCCACTTTAAAATTGAAAAAAACTGTGTGCTAAACATACTAATTCAGCTGAAAAAATACAACATCAAAAACATGCAAAAATGAAGGAACATTGCATAGTTTTGTAGACTGAAAAGAATACTTTGGAATGCTAGACGAAACAACAGCAACAGCAACAGCAACAGCAACAGCAACAGCAACAGCAACAGCAACAGCAACATCAACATTAACACAAACATTGCAAGCAACATGCGCTGCAACATTAAATTTATTGCAAAACAAAATCATAAAATCAGAAAATGGAAAAAAAAAATTGAACGCTTATAAAATATGCGCCAAAACATGGTTGCAATTTCATTCATGACTTCTTTCAGAACTACAACAACAACACGTACAATTGTCGATAAAGTTTAAGTTAGAAAGTATTCGATGTCACTTTTCGTATATGTGCTGTGTGTATGTGCGTGTGTGTTTATGCATGTGGCTTGACTTTGGCTTATCGAACTTGTGGCAACTTCAGACAAGGCCAGTCATGAAGGCGTTTCAAGCTGCAGTCACAGAAGCTGCGATCGTTTACGATCATTTGAAATACGTAGACTTGACTTTGAACGTTGCTTTGAGTATTGGTTGCAGTTGTTGTTGCTATTTTAGCCTTGATGTTGCCAACTTCGCCATGGTTATTGCTGCCACATATGGAAGTTTGCTGTTTCCAGTGAGTAACACTTACAACTGGTGCTTTGGTAAATGTATTTTTTGTTGCTGTTGCAATTGTTTTATTACTTGTGATCCCTATTTTTATGTTTGAGGTTATGAGGACCCATGTCAAGTTCATTGCTTTTGGAGACCTTCTCATAATTCGAGTGTGAAAGCGCTAAAAGGCAACGTGCTGTAAAATGTTCGTATGTAACGCCATTTAACAGTCGTGGTTACTTCTTAAGTAGAACAAACAAGCTTTATTAACCTCGCCAACTTCACGCGAACTTAATCGTTCACACCATCCATCGAGCAGATATTTACGCCACCAAAAATCTTGGAAAAGACCTATAAAAACAAATCGACACACGCCATATTTTTGTCGATCTCAAAATCGCCTTCGACAGTCCACCAATAAGGAATCACCCATTTTCCTATTTTTAAGTTGAGGTATGAGTAATATTAAATATGGGTTTTAAGACACAAAATGAACATAAATTGGACGACCAGTAGTACTTAATAAATGATTGAAAATTATAACACCGTCCGACAAAATTTAACTTTGCGTGCACGAGGAGGATCTATATATTCTGCAAATAGTGCTAAAAAAAGATACCCGTGTCTGACTGTTTTTCTAGATCGATTCATTTTTGATTTTTAGACGCAAAACTATTTTTACTTGCATACACTGTGTGACAATTTGAAGGTCATTTGAATTAACTGCAAAAACTCCAATGGTTTCTGATAGCCATTGGCCCATAAAACATATCGTCCAAAGGATTTTCTGTAGAATAATAATAACCCATGGGTTAACTCAAATATCCGATTTTTTCAAAATCACATTTTATAGTATGGGGACGTAGTTAATTGCCTTTAAATCCTAAACTTTAAATCACCTGAATTTACATTCTATTTTCATTTTTATGATATTCTTCTGATGTTATGCTATATTTCCTTATTGCCTGCTTTAATTGTGACTTAAATCAGTCCCGGGACTCCAGTCACCAGATTAGTGCGATCATTTGTTCTGAATGGTTGCGTATTTAAATATATATGTAGTTAAAAAAAAAATTTAAGGCTTCGGCTGTGATATCCTGCGACGCAAAACGGTTTTCGAAATAAAATAATAAAATTTATCGGTGATTTTTTAAGTCCTGCGTCGAAAAACAGTAAAAACCATACACAAAAAAACATAAAGTTCAACAAACAGTACAAAAAGAGCAAGAAATTACGCTCTCAAAAATTTTCTAGTTTTAGAAATAAATTCTCTGCGCATCGAAAAATTAAACTAAAAATGATCTTCTCTTTCGAAACAGGCTATTCTTTTGATTATTTTAAATTAACAGTTTTATAAATTCTTTTATTTCTTCTAAATTTATAGAAAATTTCGAAAAAATCAACTAAATCCAGAAATTTCAAGGCATGAGTTCAATGCGAATGATCCAGTTACCAATAGGAGAAAAGACTTGAGGGCCTTCAGCAGCACAAAGCCTTGGTGACGTCCAGGCAGAAGAATAAGCACACGGCCAGGCTTCATGTTGGGTCGCACATTACCTTGATGACACCTGAAGGTGTGCTTGGCAGGGCGTTTCTTCACAAAGTTGAGAAGTAGTTGGACGTGGCTTTATTAAAGTAAACAGCACGTTCTCCACCATTCCTTCCGAAAGGAGTTTTCTTCTTTTGACCACTGGACGCTTGTTCGCTTAAAACGGTACAGCGACTAAAAATTTAGGGCGAGCGTTTCCAAGCCTAGAAAATTTTATTTAAAAATAACAAACAATTTCATTAATATTTTTAGCAAATGTCAATTGAATATTGTTGCCAAGCAACTTTATCACCGACATCTATTAGAGAGTGACTCAACTAAAATTCTGTGTTCTGAACACTTCCAATTTAGATTTAAGAATAGATCCAAATTTCGTTCTAGATCAATTGTTGTTTGTGTTTTCTATGTAAAACAAGATCCAGATCTGGATCTTGGGCTGATAAAAAACGCAGCTAATAACAACTCATATGGCTTTATAACCGCTATTCAAATTGTTTTCTTTTCTTTTTTATTAATTATAAATAGAAAAGTATAATGAAAGATTAGGAATTGCTTTGTTTTATGTGAATTTATAGGGTGCCTTGTTCGTTTGAGCACGGCAATATATCGAATAAAATTACACAAGTGATGTTTATTTTCAAGTGCTAATTCAATAGTAAATTAAATGTTGAATTTTACGATAATATGAATAGCAAACGAAGTGTTGAATTTTAAACAGGATTGTGTAAATACACTACAGTTATAACTGCTAACCTGTTCCCAACAAGCATTGTAGTAAAATTCAACAAAAACTTTTTAGAGTGTAGAATCATTAATAAATTTAAAAAATATAAAGAACTATTTAATCTCAGCTAATAAAGCAAATGATTAAGAAATAACACACATAAAAATCCACTGCCAGCGTGATGCATAGACAAGAAAGCGTTCACCAGACACGCTATGATTTAGTACATCAAAACACTGCCAAGTCAAGTCAAGCCAAGGCCAGTCAGAATCGCAGTCAAGTCCACAGATGCCGTTGAATTCAATTTACCACATTTCAATCAAAATTTATGTCGGAAATGTCAACAATTCGTTGCGCCTATTTTTCATCTTCTGCTGCTGCTGCTCATCTTCTTCTTCTACGACTTTTCTGCTGCCTTCTGACATCTCGCCATTTGAATGCCGGCAGCCTGCAGCTGAGCTCACTCATTAGTATTTCGAGTTATATGCGTCGAATTTAAGCCGCTGCAGCCGGCAGCCAACGTGTTCTAATGCCGTTTATTTTGATCGTTCTCCACAAAAGCTGAAGTCTTGCTGAAATTAATGCAAAATATTAGAAAAATCAAGACCAAGCAGTAGAACAAGAAGATGCTGCAGAGACCTTAATTGGATTAGCCGTTCTCATGTGTAAGCTGTCAACCAATGCAACTCGTAGCAGTGTTCAATGGACACACTTGAATTGCATAATATTATTATAGCTGGCGGAAGCGAGAACAAGATCTTGTAGAAGCTTGTTGCTTGTTGTTTGGTGTTGGAACCAGTATAAGTGTCAAGCATGTTGTTGACACAACGCATACAAGTTGTCAGTGTCTATCATCAGACGCGGGACAGCAGCTATTGACAGCTGTTGTTGGGTGGTTGTTTGGCTTAAGTACGCATGGGCATACATAACGCCCACATAAAGTATTTTTTTTTTTAATTTTTTTTTTCTGCTTTCGTACTAAGTTTATCATCATTGATCTTGCATCACAACGTTTTGTTCTCTTTGCTTATTGATCAGTTATGCGCTGATTAAATTACAAAAGCTTTTTGTTTTCTAATCATGAACATCGTGATCATTTTTGAGTGCATTCTAGTGGAACAGTTTATACGCCAAACTGGGTCTACGTGCTGAACGACACATGCCAAAAACATCAACAACATCACAATAATAAAAAAAACAACAACTACAAAAACTAGCTCTAACCGCCAATGATACGATAACATTTAATTCTATTGAATTTCTTTGTAGTTTCTTTGGAGATATAATTCCAGCAATTATTAAGAAGCACTCACTTTTATCAATATTATTTTCAAAATTTGTGCATCCGCTAAAAGTCATTGATCATGTTTTGATGACAGCACTGAGTGTTGACAGATCGCTTGCCAAAAATAAAATATCTAGGTTGTGGCTTTTTATATATTTTAGTTTCTTCATGTGCTCAACTATTTTGTGGGTTACGTATGGAGTTTATGAAGCGTGATAAGTCGACGTGGTGATTATCGGTATTAATATCAACAATATCACTTAATTATAAGTTGATTCTCATTTTGACATCATTTTAGTAATTTTAGGAAGACGGCGCTATGCTTTAAGACGGCGCTATGCTTTAAGATAAATTAAAGCTGTTCAAAATTAAACAATGCATTATTTATTGCTAGTACAGGAGTTGATAAGTCAGTAAAATCTTAGGCAAAAATTGACATCACCTGTGCGTGGTGTCTCTTAGAAACGTCAAACTAGCATCCGCAAGGATCCCTTTGACCTTTAAAGAAAGAAAAAACATTTCAATGAAAAGGCTAAGAAAAATCCCCAAATCTGACGACTGTTACAGCAAACGAAAAACTGATCATACTTTACGAATATGTGCCTGAAATGTCCGGACGATAAATTTTTATTATGCCTCTATCCAACTGATAGATGTCTTAGAAAGTTATTTAGTTCATATCACTGCAATCCAACAAATGCGATGAAAGGGAAAGGGTTGCTAACAGCAAGAATCCTATGACGCAGACTTAGAGAAGTTCTAGGTTGGATGCGGATTTGTAGTTGGCCAGGGAATACGGCACCATGTCAACTGATTCAATCCTGTGAAGGAACAACTTGCCGTTATGCGTTTCATGTCCTATGTCTCAGACATTTCTCTAATATGTGAGGACGATCCGATAGCAGACAGGGACGACGAGAGCAAAGAAAGTTTTTACGAGCTCCTTGAAGGCGTATACGAACACTGCTCTCGACATGACATCAATATCGTGATTGGTGACTTCAACTCCAAGGTTGGCAAAGAAAACATATTTGTTCTAACAGTGGAACAGTTCCACATACAATTTTTTATACACTTATATTGTAACAATTCCCTTTAAGGTATTAAACCAAAAGGATTCCGAAAACGGCATGACTGTCTACTAGTGGTTTTGAATTGAAAAAATAATTTTTTTCGTCCAAAATCATAGGATTTTTTGCGAAAGGTTTTTATGAAGGCAAAATACCCAACCAGCAAAATCAGTCGAAATTTATTTTTAAGTTCCCTTAAAAGCTGTGTTCAGAGGCAAAATAAGTTATCGAAGGCACTTCGAAGCTGCTTTATGGTCCGTTGTAGAACTTGTCACCGGTGTTGTCAGTCTTTGGTAGAGATCATTCCCGTCTTCTCCAAGCTTTTCTAGAAGTTTTTTACGTTTTTTGAACACATTGAAAAACAGCCAAAGGTTTTTAAGAAATTCTGAAACCAAAACAAACGTAGGTCAAAAAATTTCACCCGAAAGCCCTTCTTAGTAAGCTACAGCAGGACTGGATAAACTATAGATCCAAGTTGAATGCCTACACAAGAGATGTAAAAATAGCAAAGAGAACGTCATGGACGAATTTCTCCATGAGTCCATTATGGACACAAGTGAAGCGGTCAGACTTCGTAACACGCTATCCAAAGACCCGTCGGTTCCGGGACACTTTGAAACCCTGACGGTTCATGGACAGAATCTAGCCAGAAAACGCTATCGCTTCTCATGAAAAATCACTTTTCGGGTTGCAAAGATCCGGCTTAAAACGGAGCTACCAGCAACCCGCAAATGATACAGAATATTTATAGATCCTTCCCAGAACGCTTACAGGAACTCCCCAGCACTATCACAAGGTCATCTGTAGAATGGTTGATAGCATCCTTCTAACCCTACAAATCCGCGGGACCAGATGGAATCCTGCCGGCCATGATGCAGCATGCCCTTCCCATCATCATACCCTGGCTTAAGGCGACCTTCCTCGGTTGCCTTAGAACAGGCTTTGTTCCGAAAATCTGGAGAGAAGTGAGAGTTGTATTCATTCTCAAGGCAGGGAAACCAATACACTCTACACCAAAAGATTACAGGCCTATCAGTCTCTGGTCGTTTCTGATGAAAACGTTGGAGAGAATAATAGATCTGCACATTAGAGAATCTCTGTACGATACTAACCTCTATAGTGCACAACACGCCTACCTCTGTACCTACCTCTGTAGTGCACAACAAGTAGAGACAGCACTGCACGATGTGGTTTCGGTCATAGAAGGAACCCTTCATCACAAATAATATACTTTAGCAACGTTTTTAGATATCGAAGGCGGATTTAACAATGTAAATACGTAATCTATACGAAATGCTTTAGTGAAAAAAAGAGTAAACAGCATGATTACCCAAAGGATTTATAAAATGCTGAATAGCAGACGTATAAATGCACAAATGGGGCTGAGTGTGGTAAGGAACGTGGCCACAAGAGATACTTCACAGGGAGGAGTTATATCCCCCTCTCCTGTGGCTACTTATGGTTGACAACATCCTTTTCAAACTTACAAAAAAATAAAAGTGGTAGCATATGCCGATGACGTTTCCATCCTTATATGCTGAAAATTCTAGCAAACAATTGTGATCTAGTGTTGGGAGCACTAAGAGAGCTATAGAAGCTACAAAATCGAACAGCCTGGGTGTGAATCCAATCAAAACCAAACTCGTTCTGTTCACAAGAAAAATAAAACTAGACACCTTCATACTGCCGAAACTAAATGAAATTAATCTGAAGCTCTCCACTGAAGCTCAATATCTTGGAACTATCCTTGACAAGAAGCTCAGCTGAAAACGCATCACAGAGGAGAGAAAGAAAAAAGAACTATGCTCCCTTTACGCATGCCGAAGACCTTCGTGGGGCTTGAGACCGCACATCATTCATTGGTTGTATACAGCGATCGTCAGACCTATTCTCTGCACAAAAGGAGCTACCTTGACTCTCTAACAGAAGTGCAAAGTGTAGCTTGCATAGGAAAAACAGGAGCCATGAGATCGATGCCAGAGGGGAGTATAGAAATGATGCTACATCTTCTTCCCATAGAAAAGTTCCTTAAGTGTTCGGAAACCAAGAGCGCGATTCGTTTTAGAGAGTTTTAGAAAGCCTGGAAAAACAACACCTTCGGACATGCATCTATTCTGAATCTCTATGGAACTGAGCCACAGCCCCATTGGGGTGATGGCCAATAGGATTGGCATTACAGCACCAAACTTTTGTCAAAGCTGTAATGATCCAGAAGAAACCCACTTTCTGAGTGAATGCCCAAATCTACAGAATCGTCGACTCCGATTTATAGGAGACAGATTTTTCAAAAACTTGGAGCAGCTCGTGAACACACCACTGCTAGACATATGGAGGCTCACAAAAAACACAGGATGATTTAGATAAATAGGAATAAAAAGGAACTTGGTTTATTGGGTACCACAATCTAAATGTGTCAAATATAACAAATAAGGGGTTCGTAATGCACCAATAAGCCACTACGGTAGCACCTCATAGATGCACGACCCTGCTAACCCAACCTAACCTACCACGTGCAGAAGTTTTTTGATTGATGAAGGTTTATTTTTAAGGGAATTTAATTTTGAAGTTATTTCAGGCAAGTGCTATAGCTTTATTTACAAACTTCTGTACCACCAATTAGAGCTTTTTATGTCATATATGTACATTGGTGTTTCTTTTCATTTTACATTATTAAATATGAAGAAAGGTTTAAGAGTAGAACCATAACCTGACCGGGATTCTATTTCGGGACCTCCGGATTGGCAGTGAAAAACGTTACAATTTAACGAAAGCCGGTATAATAACAATTATATAATAATAATTAAACTAAAAACCGAATTTCATACAGCTATTCGCTGTATTTCGTTTGAAAAGAAATTTAACTTAACTTAGTGCTACACCGCTACCAGAGCGCTCCATTGTACAGAACGCAACCAATTTAAGTTTACAAAAAAGTTACGAAAGTTCTAAAAGTTCGTTCATGTCAATTTCAATTACGAGGAATACGAATTACGAACGCTTACAAAGTGACATGAATCACAATACGAACTAATATTTTAAAAAAATTTATTTGATTGCCTTGAAAACAATTTAAAAAGTTTCTAAGTGAGCGTGGCGTTATTTATTAATTCAGGCATTGCCACGTTGATAACATTTTACTATACAGTTTATTTGATATAGAAAAAAGTCAAAAATAAATAACTCAACATTTATTCCTTATTTTGATCAATGAAATTTTTAAAAATTAAAGCATTAATTAAAGCGTTATCCTCTAACATGGATTGTTGATAAAAAAGTCAAAGCTTTCTGAAGATAAAACAAAAAAGATCAATTTGATTTATCAAAACTACTGATCAATTTTATTTTTTCTATTGTGGCACATTTGCGAGCTGCTCGTTAAAATCTATCTACTTGAGGTAAATAACTCAACTATTTCGTCGTTATTATTCTATCGCTTTCGCAACAAGGCTCATTTTCAATGTTAATGAGGATGTTCTCGAGCTCTTTTCTAATGGCAGTAATGCAAGGAGATTAGAAAATGTTATAATTAAGACCATGCATAATATTTGGATTAATTAAAATATAGTACACAACTGACAGAATTGTTCTCCATTTCTTGATCCTTTCAACGAGTTCATTAAATAAGTGATTGCTCAAAGTAGATTTCTTCCTTTTTATTTCATCCTACATAAAATTCAAAGCGACAGGACTTTTGATGTGGCGAGTACAAAAGGCTTCAATAGTAACTATGACTGGGCGCAGACCACAGGCAACTTCTTTAATCAAACTCATGATCGTTTTGTTACTGTCTTCAAATAAAATAAATCTCTCTAAAATGTCTAGCATACTTTTCCATCTTGTCATACAATCAATACAATTATATAAAATTGAAGTGCAAATATTAAGTGTAAAGTAGACTCCAAAACTACTGGACCGATTTTTATGAAAAAATTTTTAAAATATCATATTTATGCTATTTATAATTACATAGGTGGACTTTTTTTAAGAAAATTTAAATAAAAAATAAAGATCAAAATATAACAAGTGCAAATATATTTAAAGTCCATAATGAATCTTTTTATGACCTAAATGATGGGAATATTACTTAAAAATTTTTTTTAAATAAATATATTTTATTAAAGTGTTTTTTAGAAAGTTTCGAAGAGTAACCAAAAGCCGTTAGCGCTCTAAGACGTGATTACAAGTGACGGAAATACAAGTTAAAAAAAGCTTGCTGAAAGTAGTCGGTGAATCCCCAATAAATGAGGAGTCGCAGAACAAAACGTGACTTTTTACATTTTTTTACAAAGTGGTTTTTTGATGTCATTTGTTGAATTTGGTTAAGTTCTATTGGAAAAAATCTTACTTGGATACTTTTTCTCATCTGATCATAGAAAACTTTGATGTTTAAAAAATTGATGTAGAACAAAACGTGATTTTTTTTTGTATTTTAACAAAACGTACTTTTTTACTCTTATTTTAACAAAACGTGCTTTTTTATAACTCGTGAGAGTGCGTGATAGTGGGGATAAAATTTCTCATTTTCTCATCTCTAATTATAACAGAACTTTTCGTTAAATTTCTCTTTTCATAATTTTTTTTTGCCTGATTAACGTTTCTTGCTTTCAGTAATTGTTCCATATTGAAAGTAAATGGTTTAATCTAGTATACCTATTCGTTAATTGCAATAATTTCAGTATTATCTGTTATTTGAGAGTTATAGAAAATAACACAGCACATTGAACGATGGAAGAATTACAAAATACGGTGAAAGTTCTAAATACTGGAACACGCAAGAAGCAAAAACTAAAAAAATCTCAAAAGCGGTAATATTAAACATTTTTGGAATTAAATACACGTTTGAGTATTTAAGAGGATTCGGTTTCGTTGCAGGGTGTATAAAGATTCTAACACTCTCGGTGGCATTCACAAACATAGTTGCAGTCATAAGGGAAATAGCAAATTTCAATGCATACATTTTAGTGAAGTCGATTGTGTAAAAAATCGACGAATGTTATATAAAAATGAACACAAAATACCACAAGATATTTACTTAAGCAGACTAATATACACCAAAAAACCTCGTCGAAGCCGCAAATTAGTTTTCCAATCAACAAAGCAGAACAACATAACATCGAAATATTATTTGATTAAAAATGGTAAAAGAGAATTAGTTTGTAAGGTATACTTTATGAAAGTGCTTTCAATCACTAAAAGAAGAATAGAGTTTATTCTTAAACGCATTGTTAATGGTGGAATACCATCAGAGCGAAGAGGCGGAGATCATCGCTCCCACAAATTTATTGAAAAAAAGGAAAGTGTAAACAAATTTATTAATTCCTTTCCTGCAATTGAGAGTCATTATAATAGATCTAAGTCAAAACGAATATATTTGAATAGTAACCTAAACATTTCCAAAATGTTTTCCATGTATAATGAATCTGTCGATGATAATTTAAAAGTTAGCCAAACTTTATTTCGACAAATTTTTTTGAATAATTTCAATATTGGGTTTTCCTCACCGGCATCAGACGTCTGCACTGTATGTCACTTTACGCAAACTAAAATTAAAAACGAAGTTGATCCTCTGAAGAAAATTAAACTAATGACAGATTTAAGGATACATAAGCTAAGAGCCAATGCATTCTATGGGTTAATGAGAGAGAAACCTGCAAATACTTTGACAATAGTTTTTGATATGCAAAGTGTTCAAATGTTACCAAAATGTCCAATTCAAGAAGCTTACTACTCTCGTCAAATTGGCTTTTACAATTTATGTTTTGTAGGTGTTGATAGTAAGAATCCATCATTTTACTGCTGGACTGAAAACCAAGCAGGTCGAGGATCAAGCGAAATTGGATCGGCCTTATTTCACTATTTAAACACAGTCTGTTTAAAAGAAATTAATTATATTAGACTCTTTTGTGATGGCTGTGGCGGTCAAAACAAGAACTCCCATATAGTGCGTACTATATTATTTTGGCTCCAATCGAAATCACCCTCTAATTAACGAAATATTACCATTACATTCCCAGTAAGAGGACACAGTTTTTTACCGGCTGACAGGGTTTTCGGTCGTATTGAAAAAGATATTAAAAGGCATGATGTTATAACAACAGTAGAAGAATATTGTGACATTTATTCCAGACATGGAAAAATTTTATTGTTGGAGAAGGATTGGACCATTCTCAATATAAAAGACCTTGAAGTAATGTATAAAAAAATTGAGAAGATTCAAGATATAAAACGGATAGTATTTAATAAACATGTTTCGAAAAATCAGACTACAAAGTGTCTAATTAAAACCTTTAAGCATTTTAAAGTTGAATTAGACGAAGAACAAAATACTAATTTAAACCTGCTAAAACGAGGGAAAACCCCTTCTTCAATTTCACTTACAAACGTTACAACAGGCCGTTGGATTAACGCCGACAAAATAAAGGATGTGACAAATCTTTTGAAGAAGCAGTTTGGGAACGATTGGATACAAAACAAGGCTTTAGTATGGTACAAAGAACTCATTTATAATCAAAATGACAATATCGGAAACAATACAGAGGAAGATATTCAATGCGGTTGCGTTGAAGAAGATATTGGAAGAAAAGTTTGAAAATTTTGATTTTTGCTAGATATGTTAAATTGATTGAATTGATACTTAATTTTAACAATATATTAATTTATTTAATTTTATTGTTTTTTTTTTTTGTTATTGAATTTGCGGTAAAAAAATGTAAATCGCTCAGATAAAAAAAATTTCCACAATAAAACTGAATTTCAATAAAAGCAAATTTAAATCTCAAGTAAAAAAATTTAATTTTTGTATTTTAACAAAACGTACTTTTTTACTTATATTTTAACAAAACGTACTTTTCTACTATTATTTTAACAAAACGTGCTTTTTTCATATTAAAAGTCCTTTAATTTCATACGTCCTTAACATTTATTGTTGCGAATTTTTGTGGTATAATGTATTTTAATATAAGGAAGAAACTTGGTATATTTTGTGGATTCATGCTATATAATAATCCGGTGAAAAAAGTTTTCTTCGATTTCCCAACATTTTGAAATAATCAAAAAGGCACGTTTTGTTCTGCGACTCCTCAAATGTGTGCTGTTGTTACGGCAGAAAGATGAGCTAAAAACCAATATGCGCATATTTGTTTCGCGGCATGCAAGGCATATTTATCCAGGTACTATAATTAACAACCGTCTGAATGGGAGTATAATGTCGAAAACAGAAATGACAACAAGGAATGTTGCTTCTGCACCAAAAACAAAACAAAAGGGGATTTTTTAACTAAAAATAATTTACACCTCATATCAAGAGTTTGAAATTGTTCTTCAAAATATATCCAAAACACAATTTAAAGAAAACATCAAGCATAAAATTTAATACTTAACCCTTTAAATAGCTTGGCTTTTAAAATAGTGGAAAAAAATTTTTAAGTAATATTCCCATCATTTAGGTCATAAAAAGATTCATTATGGACTTTAAAGATATTTGCACTTGTTATATTTTGATCTTTATTTTTTAGAAAAAAGTTTAAATATCACATTTCATTACGATAAGCAAGCAAAATAACAGCTAAGCAAAATAACGACTGTAAAATAACGGCGAGTCGACGCACACTGGGGCCAAGTGTGCTCAAAATTAAATATTGAAATAATGCATTTTTAAAAAAATAAAAATGCTATTATATTCTCCATAAAATTATGCATCTGGAAATCATTTTTCAGTTTTGTAGCGTTTTTCTGTTTGGAGATATGCGTACCCAAATATGGCACATTTTCATATTTTTTTTTCTATTTTTCAAAACTGTTAATTTCGAATCAGCAATTGAAGTTCTTACTGGAAGAAAACGGTACAAGTTTTCGCCATTTTGTTTTTTGCCTAAGTTCAAATGAAGATTCTTTATATTTTTTCGTAGTATTTAGTTTGACAGTATGGGCTTTCAAAAGTTGAATTTTTGAAGTAATTTTTTTTTAAATGGCACAAAATGCTTTTAAATCTGGCAGTATTTTAATTAAATATGATTCTTCCTTTTTAAAAAAAGTTGTTTTAAACATTTCACTTTGATTTAAAGTAAACACAAAAACTTATCTTTCTTGTTAAATTGATTCTGTTTCATTTCAAGCTGAGAATTTTCATTCTATAACGGTGAATATTGAATAAAGAAAGAATGTTGGTCTTTTTAATAATCTCAAAGAGTGCATTGTTTTCAGCACTTACCCATTCAAGCGTTATGAATATTAAGATTTTTAAATTTTTTTGTATGCTCTGTTCAATCAATATAATTACAGTGTACATTTCCTTTTTCAATTCGAAAAAGGAGTGCAAATGTAGGATATGTAAGATATATATATCATAATAAAAAGAAATATACAAGAACTATGTGTTGCTTTTCTTGTAGAAAAACGTTCAAAAAGTATTATAATCCGAATGTGTTACTTAAGGTACTATTACAGTGTGTAAAAAATGAAATTTTTTTTTTTTTTAGAATCTGGTTCCTTAAGGTCTTAAAAATACGTGTACGAAATTTTAGAAAAAAATATCAAATAAAAAAAAAGATATAATATACATAATATTCGTATGTCACGCATTTATTCATATATTATCGTTCAAAGAAGAAAATCTAATCGCGTTTTTCTCGAAAAAAGTTTTTTCGAATTGGTTTCTAAGATATCTCGAGTTCTGCTTGATCGATTTCGATGAAACTTGATTTATTGTGATCTTCATATTGTGATCATTTGTTTTTTACGGCTAAGAATTTCTGCCAAAAAGAGGGGTTTTTTGTAAATTTGTTTTTCAACGCATGCCATTTTTTTTATTTGCCTTATTTTTTTAGTTGCGTAGGTAGAGTGCTCTACTACAACCCTTTACTGAAGAATGCACTTTGATTTTTTACTTTCCAACGCCTTGGAAATGCTGGAGACGAGAAACCAACTTACAACCTTTTTTTAAACATGCCAACTTCAACGACCTCTAGAAAATAAACAACAAATACAAAAACAAAAAAAAAACATTTTTTTGATATCTTTAACTTTAACTGTACATAATGTAATTAAATTTGAATTGAATAATTTTATTATACTATGTAAAAAACATTAATAAAAAAGGTGTTGTTTTTAATAGCTTCACACTGTAATAGTACCTTAAAACAATTTTTTTTTTATAAAAAGTTATTTGAAGTGCATCTTATTGAACAAAAAAATCATCAAGACATGGCATAATATTAAAACCCAACCATCATGATAAACCTCTCTGGGTATTTGCAATGTCCTTTTTTGCAAGAGATTTCGACAAAATATTAGTAAAAGAACGTGATGTGTGCCATATAATATGTCAAAGCAAGGAAATAAAACTTGATGGTAAATTTGAAGATTTACTTCAGTTTTAAAACAAAATAAAACCTGTTAAAAAAAATTTTAATCCTGCTTTCAAAAATTTTCAAACACAAGTTACCAACAAGTTGGAATCTAGTAAAAGAAAATTCGAAAGATTTTATAAACATGAAAATACTTGGATAAACAGCAACTGCTTATTTGATAAACTTTAAACAATTTTAAGTGTTGGTATTTATTATTTTACTTCTTTTTAATTTGAAACTTAACATTTTCTTTATTGAAACGTAAAATTATTTACCTTTGCTGTAAATTAAACTGACTGTAATCTTATCTACTGAAATTAAAAGTATTTAAAAATATTGTAACTTAAATTCACATATTTTTGTATCCAAACGGTCTTTTATTTGGTCACACAACTCAATGTAAAAGAAAATACAATGATTTGTTAACTCATCTAATTTATCAGTAGGTTTATCACATTTTTCAATTTTTTTTATATCATAAATTCTTTAAGGTAAGAGTTGATAGAAAAAAAAATATTGAACAAAAACATTTTCAGATTTAAATTTTAAGTGTTGTTTACCCCAAAAAAAAATATTCATATGTAAATAGTCATTTGAGTTCTAAAATCGTCATTAGTGATCTCAAATCGTACAATTGTCATATTGGTCTTAAATCGTCAAAATGACGATGCAATCGTCCATCTGGCAACGCTGCATGCATAACCGTTTGTGTTTTTTTTTCTCGCTTAGTATTTTCGATGACTTTTTTGTTAAATTTGCACGCTTTTCTTACTTGCCCCGTAAGTAAGTTTTTCGATATTAAATATAAATCAAAATATAAATTAACAATACCGGAGAACATTAGAGTGTAAGAAAAACTCTTCTAACTTTACAGATGTAGTAAATTTACGATAAATTTAAAAAAAAACGTCATAAAACCAATATTGCTATTTTTGTCAGGTACTTTGTTTATAAAATCATATTTTTTCCCTTATTCAGGTCTTAAAATATCTCTAAAATAATTCTTATTTTTCCTGTCAGCACGTTATACGACTAGTACGCATAAAATTTTAAACACCAACAACAACTCAAAGACTAAAAGTTCATTGGCCGAATCAGCACGTGTAGCCCTCAGCGCCCACTACACCCCTAAAAATACTCTCTAACAACACTACATTTAAGCAAATTCATAAATTTGGCAATAAAAATAACTGTTTATTTATTATCAGAAAAATAGCAAAAACAAACACTTAAATGAGATTAAGCACACAAACAACAAATTGCTACTTTACACTTATGCAATCAACACCCCCACATTTGCGAAATATTCAAAAATATTTACAAAACTTATGAGCAATTTCAAATGTCTCTACTTAGTTAATAATAAGCTTGTGACATTCAGCAGTCCAAAAAATAGCTTGTTGTGCAAATTATTATTCTCTCTTTCTCTCCACTGCTGTGTTTTTTCCAAGCATGTGACACTTCGTCTATTCAATGTTTGCTTGAATTTACACTAAAATAGACTTCGCTGGTAAATTTTTCCATTTCCTCGACAGAGTTGCACCGGAACGTACTTTTTGTACTATTTCAAAAATTTTTTTATTATTTGAGCACGAACTTATAAATATTTGGTAGTAATACTATTTTATGTGTGTGCTTTTAAAAAACACGTATACGATTAAGCGATTATTAAAGAACACGAAACGTTCTTATTTTCCGTTTTGTAACAAATTATAAATTATTGTCTGCTTTCTAATTTCAGTTCTAAACAAAAATGTATTCCAGACAAACAAAATGCTTTTATTTAGTACCGACTTTTTTATATTCTTAAAATGCAACACTGTCCCTTGTGTTGATGAGGATGATGATAATAGGCAGATAATCAGCGTACAAATCGCGCTGGCTAGTATACAAGATCTGAAGTGGCTTTTGACTTTGAACTTGAAAGAACATGGCAATAAAAAAAATCACTCATACGCAATGATGTTTGTTTGTTGTGATTTCTCTCTGGATTCGTTTGAGCGCTTTTTCATTATTGTGTATTTTATTAAATTTGCTTGAAACTTTTTTCATACGATTTTACCCTATTTAATATGGAAAATAGAAAACGAATGAAAACCAAATGACAAAAAGTGTTTCTCTTTGTTTTGTTAATTAATGTGATGGAGAAAAGAGAGAATATTTTTTTTAAATTTCTCTGCATTATTGCGGAAACTGTCTGTAGTAAGAGAAATGTTTTACGATATTAAATAGTATTTTCTTGTTGTTGTTGTTGCAGAGATTATCAGTTACTATGGCAGAGTTGCCAATCTGTAAAGAATAACATTTTTTAATTAAGTTTTTAAGTTGGTTTTGGAGATAGAAAAAAAGATAGCGGATAACTTGAGATGGAGACAAAATTTGTTGAAAATGTAATTAAAAATATTCATGTTTTTTCATGTACAACGCTGCATTTAAAGGTGAAAATTTGATCATAAAAATCTTAAAACATGTGGATATATACTTTGTACATGGTACACTTTAATTATGAAATTTGGTTATATAGTTTCTTTCACCAACCAGGCCAAAAAAATGCATAAACTTTGATAAAAAAAGATATCTCAGAAACAGCAACGAGATCGAAAATTTAATAACAAAAAAAATACTTTAATTCAATTTTTTGAGTTCCAACTTTAAAGAATGAAAAAGTGTGTTTTCTAGAAAAAAAATATATACACCTATATTAAAAAACTTATATTAAAAAATATGCAAATCAATATTAAAAGAAATTTTTTTCATTAGATATTACAAATATGACATATATTACATATATTATATATTACAAATATTATGTTAAACAGAGTAATCCCATAAGAGCTTCATACTTTGTTTTCTAATTTCTAATTTACAAATATTGTGTTAAACAGAGTGATCCAATAAGAGCTTCCTTTTTTGTTTTCTTAATAATATACATAAAAATCAATGTATTAATGCAGATCATTGTTTGTAATGGTAGTTCGGTTCCTACAACTCAACGTTTAAAAAATATTTATTTCTAATCTTGCCCACGACTAGCTCTTAAATGGTTCACTCTGTGGATGCAATGTTGAATACCACGAGCACTGCTCTCAAAATAAAATATAAGCCATAAAAAGTTTCAAAGACTTACGCAAGAGGGCGCTTTAAGTAGTGCATTTTTAAGACTCAAAAACTCCTAAACGCCTGGACCTATATCAACGAAATTTGGTATGAAGGTTCAACTGCACCCAAGATAAAGAAAAGGTAAAAAATTGGGCGAAAGTATGTGCACTCTTTAATAACTCCTAAACACCTGAACCGATTTCAATTAAATTTGGAATGAAGGTTCGACTGCGCCCAAGATAACATAGGCTATAAAAATTACAAAGACTTCCGTAAGGGGGCGCTTTTAGTAGTGCGTTTTAAAGACTCAATAACTCCTAAACGCCTGAACCGATTTCAATGAAATTTGGTATGAGCGTTCAACTGCACCCAAGATAAAACAAAATGTATAAAAAATTCCAAAGACTTCCAAAAGAGGGCGCTTTAAGTAGTGCATTGTTAAGACTCAATAACTATAAATGAGAAGAATTTTTTACAATTGGAATTTTTGTTGAGATAAGAAATACTTAGAAAAACTTTAAACGCATTTTTCTCGAAATGAAATTTTTACAAACCAGGTGTCAAATCGAGACGTTGAAGATGACACTTTTTTTTTTTAATCATGTCAGGTAGGTGCAGTTTTACGGAAATTTGACTAAACACTTTTGACGGAGTGAAGGGGCAAAACCCCAAAAAACGATAATTTAATTGATAATTTAAAAAAATGTTAAAGTGAGAGTAGTTTTAAAAATTGTCGCTTCTCTGTGCTATGCGGCACAACCCCGAGTAACGCTGGGTTACATCCGCTAGTACTTAATATAATGGAATTCATGCTCGAAATTTGGATTGGATTTAATTATATTTAAGCCTTTTTTTACTTTATTACTTTAATTTCAATTTTGGCCAGAACTGTTTTCACGAACTTTACTTATAATTCTGGACTTTTATTTTCAGTCTTGTGAAATTTTAATTTTGAATTTGTTTGTCAATGCTAACGTGGTTTCCATGTTGCTTTTCTTCTATGACTTTCTTATTTTACACCGATCGGATAAGTTTGTCATATCACACCGGGTAAGCGGTTTTCAAAGTAAAAAAGGCTAAAAAATCACGAAGCTAAATCGTAAATTTCGAGGCTAAATCGCAAATAAAAAGGCTAAATCTAGCCTCGAAAAGGCTAAAATGGCCACACTGGTACTGAGTACATATGTTATGTACTGAATAAATATGTCACTTCAATCGTATAAGGGGACGTGTACTGAGTCTATGTTTTATGTATTGAGTACATTTTACTTCCATTGATGTGGACACGTTCGCTGTAATGAGTATATAGCAAGTGTACAATGCCGTGTTGCAAGCGAGAAATGTAGTGAGTCTATATTTTATGTATTGAGTAACGTTTTTGTAAAAAATTGCATAACACGTTGATTGAGTATACGTTGCTTGTATCTATTGAAGTTTGCAATGTGTTCAACACATAACATGATGTATTGAATACATTTTTCATTCATTTTAAAAAGTGAATAAATTGATATGTAGTCAGTACACAGTAAACACTGCTCCCGTTGCGTTCCCATACAAGTTGAAGTACACAGATTTTACATAGCTGTCTCTGTACTGACTACATAACTTGTTCCCTTAGTGTAACGTTGTTCTGACCAGAAGACTGCTTGGATTCAACCTTAGTCAGTAATGAATGGATTGGTCTTTATGGCTTTACTTTTCACCCTCTCTCCCATGACTCTCGTAAACTACATCATAGATTTTTAAGTTGGTTATTTTTAATATCGTTTGATATTTGACTAATATATTCTCAGTTGATTTTCCCAAGAGAAAACAAGTAAAGAAAGTCTTAAGTCGGTCTAGGCCGACTGTAAAATACCCTAAACCTACTTATCCAAAAAAAAATAAATATTATTGAAAATGGGTGTGTCCGTGGGCGGATGAAGTCTATATTTTATATGCATTTAAATGTTGATGAAAAATTTATACATACCAAGTTTTATTCCTGTAGCTCACAGTTAATGACTTTATTGTGCTTTCGCTATGGGAGGTGGGCGTGTTCATTGACGGCTAACTCCCAATTTTTGAACACACCTTAGTTTTGGAATAAAATACATACATACCAAATTTCATCTATCTATGACAAACATAACCTTATTTACTGAGTTTTAAACTTTTTGGGTTGTATGGGAGGTGGGCGTGTCTGTATGCGGATGAAGTCCATTTTTCAAAACCATCTTTGTCTTGTCATTAAAAACATACGTGCCAAATTTTAGCTCTGTAGGTTAAACAGAGGCTTTTTTATTGCGTTTTCAATTTTTGGGTTGTATGGGAGGTTGGCGTATCTGTGAGCGGATGACACCCATTTTTCGAAGACATCTTTGTGTTGATATAAAACACATACCCACCAAATTTAATTGTTGTAGATTAATTATTAGCTTATATATCCAGTTTTCAATTTTTGCGTTGTATGGGAGGTAGACGTGTCCGTGGGCGGATGATCTCCATTTTTTAATATCATTTTTGTTTTGTTATAAAAAACATACGTGCTAAATTTTATTTCTGTGAGTTAATTAAGCAGACGGTTATTAATTGTGTTTTCAATTTTTGGGTTGTATGGGAGGTGGGCGTGTCCGTGAGCAAATGACACCCATATTTGGAAGACATCTTTATTTTGTTATAAAACACATACGTACCAAATTTTGTTGTTGTAGGCTAATTATGAGCTGAGTTATGCAGTTTTCAATTTTTGCGTTGTATGGTAGGTAGGCGTGTCCGTGGGCGGATTCCAAAAATATTCAAAAGTGCAGATCCTTGGGTTTATGTGACCATGTGTACCAAGTTTCATCCAATTATCTCAACTCCTTCTTCTTATCCTGTGTTTGCGGACAACACACAGACGGACGGACGGACATGAATAGCTCGACTCACGAGGTGACTCTGCTCAAGAATAAATATACTACGTTACAAACGTTTGCACAAAGTCAATATATCTTCCAGTGGCGTAGCGACGGGGGGACAGGGGTATCATCATGCCCCGGGCGCCACTCGCAGAGGGGCGCCAAATCATTCTCAAGACAAACAAAATTTTGCAAACAAATTTGTTTTGATTAATTAATTCAATAATTAAGTTAGCCAACTGTAGGGTACAATGCTATGATAATGCTGCCCTTATGTCAAATCACATATCTGGCGTTCAACAAAGAATAATAGAAAAAATAATAAGGCAACATTTGTAAATTGTGATACCACACATTTAATTTAGTAAGAGTTACTACAGCTAACCAAGATTCAATCTTTGTAACATGTTTTGGAATAATTGATAACATACGTCTCTTTTTCTCACGTTCAATATTACGATGGAAATTGTTAAAAATGCTTTAAAAAATCTGTTAAAGAATCTGTAACACGATGGAGCGCCAGAGCGAAAGCAGTTAGCGTTATTGTCGAGGGACTGGAATAATACGTAATATCTGCTAATAATACGAAAAATTAGCAGATAAAAATACTGCCACAAGTGGTACACCAGAAATGCTGCAATCTTTATCTTAAACCGAATTTAAATATCATAACTTTCCCGTATATTTCTGGCATGAACTCTCAGAGAATTGACCGTGTGCAGCTCAGATTACAAGGTCCTAAAATTAAGTTAAAAGAAGCGTTCCATGATCTCAAATTATTGGTGACTGAACTTGCAGAAATTCGTAACGAGATATGTGAAAAAGTTATCGAAAAGGCTAAAAATCTTTGTAAGAAATTTGGAATCGAAACAACAATCCGTATAAAATGTTGCCGACAAATGCGTGGAGAATTGACTCGAGATATGGCCTTTCCGCAAAAAGCGAAAAATATGGCGTAATGAAAAGCGTTCTTGTCCGTCTGCATCAGGAAATAATTTCACAATTTACACGACAAGGGACCTTAAATCCAAATTTTGGTATTTACTGGACGTTGAAAATTTATTAAGTAAGGATAATCCGTACAACGATCTTGAAAAGAATTGTACAAATATGGGTGAGTTTTATAAAACAGACTTAAATGGAACAGAACTTCAATTTAAAGAAAAATATGTTTTTCCAAACCAGAGAGTAGCACTTCAAATACTTATTACTATTTTTTAGTATCAATGTATCAATCAGTGTTAAATTGAATAAAATATGTAAAATACAGTACAATGTCGAATTTTAGCGTCTTCACTCAAATGCATCTCCTGACCGTATTTTTGCACGCATTTCTTTCGGCGGTAGCTTATATTCTCCATTAAAAATTAAAATAGTTTTCGATTTTTTATGAATTATGATAGCGCAAAAACTACTCATCCAAATATAAAAATTTGTTGAACAAACATGAAGAAAATTAGAAATTTTACTCGGCTTAGTGTGATTATTAATATTGAACAAGAAGTGTACAAGATGTATTCTAACATATGCGACAATATTTTAAAAAAGTGAGAAAAACTTTAAAAATCTTATAAATCTTATAAAATCTTTAAAAAACACGTAAATCCTAGTACTCTGTCCGTTTGCGTGAAATTTCACTCGCAACATGGGAAAGTCATGCTTTACTTTTCTAAATAGAGCAGCCTTATTCATACAAAATTCAATATATCTTTAGTTCGTGTTTGTAAGAGTAGAATAGAGTTTAAATAGCGAATGTAACATGATCAGTTCGATACAATTGATGTCAAAATTAAATAAAGTAAAATTTACTTAATTGAAATAAAAAATATAAACTTTATTATTTCAGTTAGCGACTAGTTAAGCAAGCAACAGTTATCTTAAACGAACTGTCAAAGTTAGAAATAAACATTGCTAGCAAAGATGTTATGGATACGAGTTAAAAGGTTAGGTAGTTAAGGGCCAGTTAACGATAACCACAAGTGTCTTTAACGCTTTTGGGAATTCCTCTGATGTAAATGCTCTACATAAAAAATAATTTAAAAGCGAAGTGGCTGATTACTTGGAAAAAAAGACTACAAAATATAATGAATTATTGTAAAATAACGGTTCGTTCATACCGAAAACGTCATAGTCAAATGTGCACCAAAGTCAAGGATACCCCAGTTTACCCTACTAGGCTTAACTATAAAATCTTTTTTTGCGATTTTCGTGTTAAGAGACCCTAAATCTATAACAAAATATAATGAACTGTCGTGTACAGAACCTTTTTCTTATTTTGTCGCATAGTGTTATTTGTATTAATGTAATTTAATAAGTGTATTATAAAAATTTGTAATAAATATAATAAACTATATATATATATCATAATTTTTTTCATTATTTCATTGGGGGCGCTAAAAAAATGTTTTGCCCCGGGCGCCAGTTATGCTCGCTACGCCACTGATAACTTCACCTTTCAGGTTTAGGGTATAAAAACCGCACCAATTTTATGCAAGTTTGAATGAGCTGTAATTTAAAATATATTCGGTTTTTAAACCGCCCACTTCTCATATCTGCAGGCTTAAAATCATACAAAACTATTAAAATCAGACTTACATTTTAAAAGTTTTACGCTGGATAGAGTATTGATAGATAAATGTTAATAAAACTGTAAAAGTAAAAAAAAATTGGTACATTTTTTAAGAAAATTTGGTACGAAAATTAATGAGCAAGTGGCAACCATGATTAGGGGACAAATATATTTAGGTCTTTTTTATTAATTCTCCCCCATCAATCTTACAGGTGTGATCGTTATATTGGCAACTCTACGGAATAGGCATATCAGCATAACAACAACACGTGCTTGCGACACACATAGTAAATGCGTCACGCTTTAACGATCATGTGCTTGGCGGTGGCTCACATGTACTTCATTGCCGGCCGGTCTTCTTTCAATTATATTTCCCGCAGTGCTAACTCAGCGCTTGGCGCGCAAACAACTGAGCTTTTAAAGCTTCCCACGGGCGCTACTTTAAGTTCAATAACAATAACAAAAACTTTGTATTGCACAACGGCGGCCTTGTCGCTGCTTTGCTCTCTGCTTCATTTTAATAGGTGAAATTTTAGAAATTGTCGGAGCAGAAAGAGAATTATAACAACAAAAATAAAAATTTTGCAATTGTAGTAATTTTATTTAGTTCATTTTTTGCTTTAACCGCAAAATAAAGAAAAAAAAGCAAAAGAAAAATATTAAACTTTGCCGGTATTCATGCTTGCTTGCCTGAGTCGAGTCACGTAGACATAGAGCGGACATGTGTTGCCAGGTAGATACATTTGTACATTAGCATAATCAGCAGGTGAATACGATTACGAATTGTTAAACAATAAAACAACAGGCCAAGAAGAGTTAGAAATCTTCCAAACAATATAGAAGCTATAAAGATTTATTTATAATAACTCGGTTTCACAACCACAGAGTTCTCTGCAAAATTTGACTAGTAATTTTGTTGGAGTAGAAAGAACTACGTCGAGCAGTAAAAATCATTATTGGATCAAATTTGATTTTTATGGTTTTAATGATATTATTTGTAGAAGATGAGTACAGGTGCAAAATAATTTTTTATTATTTTATTGATATTATTTGTCACCTATGAGAATTTAAATTATTGCGTCAAATGGATGGATCCAAAAAAACGGTGGATCTTTGAGCTGGAAAAAAAACAATATTTTGTTTATGTTAATTATACAACAAAACTAGTTTATTGAAATGCGAATGAGTAATGATTCATGCGAAATGTTTTATACCAAAAGCTAGATCCATAAAGTAGTCAAATGATAAATTTATTTATAGACTATTAATTATAGTTCACAAGCGAAATATGTTAATCATATGTAGGAACATGATTTTATGCTTCATTATTTCAGACATTACTTTATTTGGTATGCATAAGTTGGGAAATATTATTTTTGCTGCAGAAATGCAAGAAAACAATATTTTAATTTTTCACTCTGTTGACTTTTTGTGATTATCTTTTGACGTCATTAAAATGCCTCTGTTTTTAAAAGTATTATCTCAGTTCACCTCCCCCACAATGGTTTGTTTGTTTCCTGTTTCTTTTGCTTTATTTTCCATTTATTGCTCAACTTATTTATTTTATAACTAAATTTGTTTATTTATTTAGTTTAATTTATTGTTTCATAAAGTGTAACTTGTTATTTGCTCATTTAATATTTTTCCCATAACACTTATTATTATTTCTTAAGTAATAGTTTTGCACTTTACGCTTTTGTGTACGTGTCGTTGAACAAGCAGCTCTCACACTGACTATTGTATAGAAGAAATATTACAGTTTCTACTTTAATTTTTAATTTTTTATATTCATTTGTCGAAGAAAGAATATATAATGAATTTCATAAAAATACGAAATTGATATAAGTACATATTATGTACCTCTTTACAACTTACAACAAAAAGAAAACAAATGAAAAACTGATTTTATGACATAACATATTTTTAATTAACTCTGAAATAGCTTTATATATGAGCTACAGATTTCAAACTTGATGTGCCCACGTGTTACATCAAAACTAAGATATGAAAAAATTATAAACATCATCCTCCTACGGACACGCCTACTTTCTATACTATTGTTATATGTTGAAAAAGTAAATTTAAGGTATTTCATAGTCTAGGGCTAGACCGACTTGAGACTTTCTTTACATGATATGTTTATGATTTCTTGAGAGAAGAAGATGACATATTTTAGAAAAAACATTTGTACACCCTAAACATATTAGGTCAGGGCACATTAACTTTGCGCAACCGTCAAATAAAAAGATATACATAATTAGGTTTTTCAAAATTTGAAATAAACAGTTGTTGAGGAAGTTCGGGTAATATGTTATACATATAACTTTTAGGGGCATTGAATTCAACTGGTTACCCTCTTACAAATATATCATGAATGTTTGATAACTGAAGTACATATTTCGTTTCATATTCTGTTTTCATTTTTATATTCGGGTAATAAATAAGAGAAAAATATGAAAATAAGTAGATGTACTCAAATAACTTCGTTTTAGAAACGGGATGGTTAAAGTGATAAATATAGTTTTGACCAAACTGCTAATGAAATAGAATAAGAATTTCAATTTTAATTGAATTAATTTAATAAATAATTCTTAAATTAAAATTTGTGTTACTTACACAGGTAGGGTTCGAACCCATGTTCTCCACATGACAGTCTAGCACACTTCCACTGAGATATTGGTAATGATAAGATAAATATAGCAAAACTCATTTAAAAACTATTGCTTAGAGAACGGATGATTTTACCAGCACAAAAATACTTTGAAACATTCATTCAAAAAAGAAAACTGTTAACTTTAACGTAAATTATTCAACCGAGCAGTGTTTTGAAAAAACAGCGTCCAACTGTTAATATTACAGATGACATTTGTCAGAGTGTACGTTTTATAGTAAGAAGAATACACATAAGTTTTTAATAAAAGTTTATTAAGTGCTTCTAAAATAACAAATGTAAATTTAATTCATATCTTATGTAGATAGTTGTGTCGGACCGATTATACGTCTTCGGCTTCGGTAATCGGCCAATATTTTGACCTGCGGCTTCGGTTTCGGCTGAAATAGCCGATTATATTTTGCCGAATATTTTTGCTTCTCTTAACAATTTTTTTTATAAGTTGTTAGAATTTTTTTAAATATTCAGTGAATTCCGTTTAAAATTCCACATTTGAAACATTTTCATTGCTCTTTTTGTGTTTATCTCCTTTTCTGTTCTTTCATAAATATTAAATATTTTAATATTAAATAAAAAATAAATAACTTGTGATTTTCACGCTTTTGACAAAAAAAAAAAAAAAAACAAATTGGCCATTTCAGCCCTTGAAAGGACTTTGACCGAGCTTCAAAGGATCGATTGTGTTGTGTGTGTTATTAAATGTTTGCACACAATTGACCAAGAACTGGACCTACATGTTTTATGCCGACTCCGAACGGCTAAAGTTCATGTTCTCAAGAAGCTTTACATGGCATTATTTACTCTCTGAGGTTTGCCATTGTCTGCAGAGAGGTGATGACCGATCAGAAAAATTTTTTATTGAAAAAAACTTTTCGCCACGGTTAGGGATCGAACCCGGGCTCTCGAGCATGCTAAGCCACACATTTAACCTGCATGCCACGGTCACCACTTTTGACAGTTTTACGATTTTTTGTCCAAAAATTAGTGTAACAGACCTATTATACCGAAAGCAAAACGAAGCAAAGCGTTATGCTTTCTTTGTGCTGAGACAAATAAGAAAAGCAAAATTAAAAGTAAAAGCTATTAAATACCCTACGGACAAAAGAACCAATTCAGAACCTATCACGTGATAGGTTCCAAAGTGATAGTAACCGGTCCCAATTCTGCCACCAACATAGGAAACCAACCGATCCCTTTTACATGGTGTTGTCACCCTACGGACAAAAGAACCGGTTCAGAACCAATCACGTGATAGGTTCCAAAGTGATGGTAACCAGTCCCAATTCTGCCACCAACATATGAAACCAACCGGTCCCTTTTACATGGCGTTGTCATTCACAGAGGTAAATTGACACCGGCTAGATACCTTTGCACCAATCCTAGAACCGGTTCAAAAATATATCGGCAGGTGTCAATTGACATCTCATACATACCTTTGGACCTAATCAGTAGCCGGTCTATTTATAGAATCTTATATGCACGTTGATAATGAAATTGAATCAATGTTTTGAAAATTCATGTTTAGCCGAGCTTGCTAGCTACATAAATTGACTACATAAATAATTTTTTTTAATTTAAAATAAATTTTTTTTAAATAAAAAATTAAATTTACAGTTTTTTTCAAGGTGTTAAGCAAACTTATTTTGAAGGTTTGTTTGATTAAACAGTTAATGAGACGGAATTAGAATTTAAATTATTAAATTAAAAAAAATTAAAATATGTAGAATATTTACACAGCCAGGAGACGAACCCACGTCCACCGCGTCACAGTCCAACGCACCTCCACTGAGCTATTGGTAACGATAAGATAAATATAGCAAAAAACATTTAAAACGATTGGTCCCGTTCTGAGTTAAATCGAACCTGTCCTGTGATAGGTTAAATAAGAACTATCACAGGACCGGTCACTTTAGGGCAATTGACCTTGCTTTTGTCATACACAGAGGGAAAAACCTATGGACTCAATACATAAATTTATGTACTCAACGCATAGTTTTCTGCACACAAAAATTTTACATTTTTTATGTATTGAGTACATGTTGAAATCTTTATTGACTACATAATGCTTTTAAGCGGTTATGTAGTCAATAAAGAATTTTATGTACTCAACGCATAAATATGTGTCGTGAATTCATGGATGTATGTGGTGAGTACATGCACACTGTACTCATCGCAAACTGTTACAAATAATTTTATGTAATGAGTACAGACCTTATGTACGTATTACATAGATTATTGACTCAGTACATACATAATTTACTCATTACATATTTGGAGTACATAATTTTATGCAATGAGTACATACATTATTTACTCATTACATATTTTAAATGCATAATTTTATGTAATGAGTACATACATAATTTACTCATTACATATTTTTAGTGCATACATTTATATAATGAGTACATACATCATTTACTCATTACATATGTTAAAAACATAATTTTATGCAATGATTACACGCATAATGTCTGTGCGTAAATCGCCCCCTCAACACTTGCAATAAATAACTTAATAAAAAAAAGACTAGATTTCACAAAATAATTGACAATTACTTATAGAAACCCAACCATTCTTATCCAATCATCGCTTTTGTTCTAGAGTACAGTGGATAAACAACGCTCTGATTTTCTACATACTTTAGAGGTGTTGTTTATTTGAAAATCAAGAAACGAATGACATAAAACAGCAAAATCGTGTGCCGATGTGCAACAGATACGTGTACTGAGTCCATATGTTATGTACTGAATAAATGTGTCACTTCAATCGTATAAGGGGGACGTGTACTGAGTCTATATTTTATGTATTGAGTAAAGTTTTTGTAAAAAATTACATAACACGTTGACTGAGTACACGTTGCTTGTATCTATTGAAGTCTGCTATTTATTCAACACATAACATGATGTATTGAATACATTTTTTATTCATTTTAAAAAGTGAATAAATTGATATGTAGTCAGTACACGCACCCTTTACTCAGTACATACTGCTCTTGTTGCGTTCTCATACAAGTTGCAGTGCATAGATTTTACATAGCTGTCTCTGTACTGACTACATAACTTTTTCCCTTAGTGTAGGGTAATTTAAAATGCATGCGTAGCACTACACAGTGAAACAAATTATTTTTAGTGCTGCTGCTTTTGAATTCTTTGAAAGATTCACACAACAGCATATCAATATTTTGAAAAACTGGCGATAACACTATCGCAGCTAAATTTTCGTTGCTTTTTTTCTGTTCTGCTGAAAACAATTTAAGCCCTGCATTGTAAGGGTATGTTTGTTAGATAGCATTTAAAAAAAAGAAAATTCCCAAATATTTCTCTGTTTTCAAAGTTTAGTTTCTAGTGTTTACAAGATAGTATATTTTTATAAAAGGGGAAATTTTTATCAGTTTCAAACTTACATACAGTTTCATGTATTTTAATAACTTTTAAATTTAGTCAAACAGTAAAGCAGTAGTTTTGTAATAAAAGGGAAATTTTTTGTATGGAACAAATTTAGGGAACCATAAAATTTCTTAACTATTTATGGTTAAATGCTCTACGATCATTATGTGATACTTTTAACCCATAAACATTAACACTTTAACACAACTGCTACCGTGCAACCTTACACGTTGCATACCTCACCCAAGATAATGACTGAATTTTAAATGATTCATTAAAATTTCGTCAGTGAGTTCTTAATCTAACAGCTCAGATATGAAGTGAATTGATTAAGAATTTCGATTAAACGATATGAAAATTTTAATTTCTTTCTTGATGAACCAACCATGCAGTTTGGCCTCATTTTTATTCAATATACCTCATTGTATCATAAATTTATACAAAACCAAAGAAACTTTGAAGTATTAAACAACGCTTTAAAAAACAAATAAATTCTGAAATTAATTATGGGCCCATAAAAATAATGATCTTAATGATTTTTCATTCAGAATCATTCAACAATTCATAAGAACCATCGCCAACGTTCCAATTGATTGAAAAATACTTACCTGTGCTGTAAACATAAACAAACAATTTAGGGCAAAGTAAGAAAACTATTATTTAACGACTTGCATAATATTATAAAAATAAGCACTTTACAGAATTTTCACTCTGTAAACCTGGAAGAGAAAAATCAAATAGCATCAAAAAATCAAATAAAAACCACTGTCATGCATAAATTGTTAAAATGATGAGTTTTTAATTTCTATAATTTTTCAGTCTTAAAATATTCTTATAAACCTAAATACTAGAAATTTAAACATCGTCATTACTTATCTACGGCTATTATAATGACTTGTAATGAATACACTTAAAATTATATATTAATTTAATCGAGATAGAAAAAATTATTATAAAATATTTTAATTATAGTTTAAGTATTTACAGCACAATAAAATTCTAAAATAACGTAATACGCAAGAGGAACACTTAAAATAGTCGCATAGTTGGCGGTTTTCGCATAAACTTTTCAGCTAATTTATATGGACAATACACTCAAAACATATGCGAATAGTAAGAGATTTTCAAAATTTCAGAATATTTTAAAGTTAACAGATTTTGGAATTTTAAGTTAAGATATGAAAATTTAAATCTATCGTATAAATTTTACATAGTTTTTGGTTATTTTGTGACAAATATTTTTATATTTATTTTTGCTAAAAGGTACCAACTATAGTAGCTTTTGAGTTAACAAAAATTTAAATAATTAAAAATTAATATTACGTATTTTAATGCTTTGTACATTTTCAAGTTCCTTTTATGTGCAGCAACAGTACCAATACGTCATCCAGCTGAGTGTCATTAGTTTCCAGAGTCCAAAGGTAAGGCTAAAATATGTTTTAACGGAAAGAGAAGACACACAAATGGGATTTTGTAGGATTAGAAATTTTAAAAGCATTAAAGGGGTTGGCAAAAGAAGTATTAAAACATATAAATAAACATAAATGCATTATTATTAAATCAAAGTTTACATTGTTCTCATAATGTTCGCAGTAAAAAGCAAATTTCAATTTTTCATTTAAAAACATAACTTCGTCTTAGATAGATTAAAATTGTTAAATTAAATGATACAAAATAAAGATGGGCTGATTTCGGTTTCATTGAAAAGGAAGAAAGAGAGATATGAGTGAATTACAAGCACTTTTTAAAATGTTAATTTTAAAATATCAAACTAACGTTTAAAAATCTCATTTTAAAATGTTTATTTTATAAAAACAAACGAACGTTTGAGAAGTTAATTTTTAAATGTCCGTTTTTAAAAGGAAAATAAACATTAGAGGAGTACAATTCTCTCAGTGTACAGTGTGAATGTACCCATCACATACTTCCATGAATTCACGACACATACAGCCGTTGCAACTAATCAGAAACGATATCATACTTGCAGCACTTTACCGCACTGGACGTGCGCTTGGCAATATAACGGTCTGCTTTATTTTTTATTTTCTTAATTTTCTTTTATCTTTTTACAAGAACAACTAAACTGACTTTCCCACAAGTAATTTATTGCAGCAAAATCAGTTTTAGTAGGAGAACATAATTTATTCCATTGACAACTTATTAAAAACGATTTGTTAACATTAAAGTTTTCAAACTTTTAATACATAATTTCTGAATATTTCGTTAAGATTTTATTATTTTTAACTGTTTACACATAATTTCAACAAAAGACTGTATAAGTAAAATTTTCATAAAATGGAAAAAGCCAAGAGATGCACGCCAGGTACCCGCAAGGCAATTAATGACTTAAACAGTGGTGGGCTATCATACGGGTCAATTCAAATGCTTAAAAACGATAGTTTTCAATGTTATTGCTCATCCTCGACAATACAAAACCACGGAAAATGTACCACTCCAAAAACTACCGCGCAAAACTACAGTACATATTGATCAAAAGATTGTCCGACTATCAAAACCTGATCCAAGGAAGAGCACAGCAGTCATTCAGCGTAAAATAGTGGATGAAATTGGGGTCAGTGTATCAAAATGAACCGTTGCACGACTTTTAGTGGAAGCTGGCCTTCATGGAAAACTTGATGGCAAGAATACATTGGTGAAAGGCTCGTAAAGAAAACAACGTATTGAATTTAGATCATGTATCTTATACGATAAACCAGTGCAAATACTTTTTGTGTGCAGTGTTAGAATAAAGATCAATCGCATTGATACTGATGATAGAAAGAGTGTCCGACGCCAAAAAGACAATTTACTTGATCTAAAGTACACTTCTTCGGTTGTTAAGGAAAATTTCTTGGTATGGCATTGGAATAATTCACTGTGTTTCTGGCACAATGAACAACGAAGAATACGTTTATATATTAAGAATTGTTATGCTGCTTTGGGATGAAGACAGTATCCCAGTGATTTGGTCATTCCAGCAGGATAATGACCTACAGGATATGGAAAAACTGACCAACAAATTTTTTGATTAAATTTTTATGACTGTTCTTGAATGGCAATCGTCAAGTCCTGATGTAAATCCCATCGAGCATTCATTGAACGATTTGAAAAATGCCATAAACACACTAAATATAACAAATTTCGATGATTTTTTAGCAAGAGTGTCAAGGAAGCTTGGTGCGCCATTTGGTAAAACGATGCCAAGACCTTATCCTTAATGCAAAGGCGATGTATTGTAGTTTTAAAGCAAAGCGTTTTTCCAACATATATTATATCTTAAGCATCACTTTTGTTAAGTTTTCACATATTTTACTACTTTTATTTACCTGAATTTAATGTATTTTGCAAGCGTTTCGAATAAGTTGTCAGAGATATATTTAGATACACAGATATATCACAGATAGGTTTTAAAATAAAAGTTTCTTTTAAACCAACTGCACCATTAAAAACTTTTCAACTAGTCGTTTATTTCTAAGATATGTAGTTTGTGTAGTTGCAGAAATTAGCAAATCAATATGGATATTTAAAAGTTAAAGAAGAAATTGGAAGATGTCTTATAATAAAACAAGTAAAGAAAGTCTAAAGTCGGTCTAGGCCGACTATGAAATACCCTAAGCCCACTTTTCAGAAACAAAAAAAAAATTTTATTGTAAATGGGCGTGTCCGTGGACGGATGAAGCCTTTATTTTTTATGCATTTAAATGTTGATGAAAAACATACTTTACACAAAACAAGTTTTATTCCTGTAGCTCACAGTTAATGCCTTCATTGTGCTTTCGCTATGGGAGGTGGGCGTGTTCATGGACGGACTACTCCCAATTTTTGAACACCTTAGTTTTGGTATAAAATACATACATATCAAATTTCATCTCTCTATGACAAACATGACCTTATTTATTGAGTTTTAAACTTTTTGGGTTGTATGGGAGGTAGGCGTGTTCGTAGGCGGATGATGTCCATTTTTCAAAACCATCTTTGTCTTGTCATAAAAAACATACGTGCCAAAGTTTAGCTCTGTAGGTTAAACAGAGGCTTATTTATTTCGTTTTCAATTTTTGAGTTGTATGGGAGGTGGGCGTGTCCGTGAGCGGATGATCTCCATTTTTCTAGGACATCTTTGTGTTGATAAAAAACACATACATACCAAATTTTATTGTTGTAGGTTAATTATGAGCTTATTTATGCAGTTTTCAATTTTTGCGATGTATGGAATTTTTGCGGCGTGTCCGTGGGTGGATTCCAAAAATATTCAATAGTGCAGATCCTTGGGTTCATGTGATCATGTATACCAAGTTTCATCCAATTATCTCAACTCCTGTGTATACGGACAACACACAGACGGACAGACGGACGGACGGACGGACGAACGTACGGACGGACATTGATAGCTCGACTCACGTGGTGACGCTGATCAAGAATATATATATACTTTTCTTTACCGGACTCGCTTCGTTCTATGCGTTACAAACGTTTGCACAAAGTTAATATACCCTGACCTTTCAGGTTTAGGGTATAAATATCATTTCTAATTAGTTGTCAACGGCTGTATTTATGTGTTGAGTGCATAAAATTTTTTATTGACTATAGCACCGTTCAAAAGCATTATGTAGTCAATAGAGATTTCAACATTAACTCAATACAAGAAAAATGTACAATTTATGTGTGCAGAAAACTATGACACGAGTACACATATTTATGTAGTGAGTCCATAGTTTTTTCCCTCTGTTTACCCGGGCAGTTCGAAATACACGGGTAGCTCGAAATACCCAAAACTACCCGGGTACCCAGGTATGACCCGGGTAATGCGGACCACCCGGAACACCCCCACACGTACTGCGTAAGGGGTATATTAATTTTGTCACGACGTGTGTAACGCCCATAAGGAGGTGTGGTAGGTATAGAAAAGTATATATCGACCCCTTTGCGCGAAATTATCGTATGTGCCAAAAGGCAAATTTTACAGGAGAGCGTTTTTTCAACTTTTCTGTGCTTAAGCTTGCAGTATCAAAATCAAATTAAGCATGTGCTTTTGGAGAACCTATAGGGATTTCAGCTACAATATTTTACAGTGTGATGCGTTGCAGGATGTAGAACAAATTTGCATCAGAAAGTTAATTTCGAAAAAATGACATTTTGAAAAAATGGCACATACGATGAGTTGATTTAGCCTGAGTTGATTTAGCCATGTCCGTCTGTCTGTCCGTCTGTGGATACGATTATAGCCGTCATTTTGAAGATATCGTGCTGAAATTCGATATTTTTTTTTAAAACTAAGATCAAGTTCGAGAATGGGCTAAATCGGATGAAAACCACGCCTACCTCCTATAAAATCCCAATAATGAAAAATCCATAAAGAAGCAAATATTTAAGCTACAAAACTTAAATTCTGTATTTGTGTAATCTATGTCAAAACTAAGGCGTGTTAGAATGGGCGTCATCCACCCACTAACACTCCCACCTCACATACAAACCCAAAATTGAAAACTTTATTCAATTAAAATTCAATATAAAATTCAAAACTTTAACAATTTGATGTGTATGTATTTTAGACAAATAAAAATAACTAAATCTTTTAAAATCTTAAACAAAAAACTCTCAAATTTAAGATTCTTTTACACTTAAGAATCGGCCGTGGGGGTATTTTAACTTCGACCAAGTCGAAGATATACCTTACTAGTTATCATATAATTTTGAACATTATGAGAAGAACTTTTCGAACATACCATGGCATTTACATTAACATACTTTAGTGCAAAACTCGCAAAAAATCAATGATCAGCATGCAATTGTCTACTAACTACCAGCTACAGTTTGAATCACAGTCAAATGGTTAAAATTTTAGTCAATTATTAGACATGCAAGGAAATTTTGTTAAATTTTTTTGTTAAAAATATATTAATTAAATTATGAAATGGATGTAAATTTGTAGAAATTTAATTAAGAACGAATATCATATAATATTAAAAAATAAGAAAGAACACTAGAAACATAAAATCAAAGACTTGCTTTTTATTAATTTTGTGCTTTTTCCGGACTCCTGTTGTTTTCGGAAAGCTGCTGCCTGTTAATTTTCTTAAATGTTTATCAGTAATACCAGCAACATCTTCTTGCAAGACTGTCGAGTTGCCAAAGTAAATTTACCTCTCGATTTTTTTTTAACCTCGAATAAAATTCTTAAAATGATCAAGTTTACAATAAAAAACACCAACTTTTTCGTTATATTCTTTTCACTTTCTATATATATATAATTGTTTGTTTTTTTTTTTTTGTTTTGTTTTGTTGTTTTTCCTCATGAATAATTATATATATATATAATTTATTATCATTCGTTTCTTTTATTGTTATTTGTTTCAATGTAAAATGCTTACAATTCTTTATCAATTTTTACAAAAAAGATATTGAGATATCTTCTGTTGAACTCATCTCGCGCCTGTTTGATACATTGAGTGATGTTTGAGTGAGTTATTTTTTCGTTTGTTTTTTTTTTTTATTTTCTTCTTCTTTATACTTCTTTACAATTACTTAGATTTGAGTTAGTTAATTATTGTTAATTCGCAAACTATCAAAAATACATTACAATTAAATATTTTATTTAAAAACTAAACGTAATCTATTTTATATTGTTGTTGTTACTATTTGCATTGTTAGTGTTACAGTTTTATAGTTATAGTTATTTGTTGAGTTAACATAAATAATTATAATAATAATAATAATAAATAATTGGTTTAATGAATAGTCATAACTAATATTGGATGCTGTTTGTGACGTTTTAACGTATTCGTATAGTTAGCTAATATGTAGTTGTATGAGTTCAGAACTAAAATGGTGGCAAACATTATTTCATTTTGTTTTTGTGTTATTTTTACATTTTTAATTTTATTTTTTTTTATATTTCACATAAATGTAAATATTTGTGAAAACTAATTTTTACTGTGAGGCAGCGAGGTTTTTTAAATACAGAATGATTTCTTGTTATTTTTTTCAATATTTTTGTTTTTATATTTAAATTAAGCGCTTAACTAAAGATCGGTTTTATATACAAAATTACAAGTTCTGAGTAATGCTCGGTGTTTTTATTTATATTTTTAAATAATGAGCTGAAATCGTAAGTTTTACCGTGAGTTGATTTCATATTTTCTACAGTTGAACGAATTTCTTATAGATTTTTTAACATTTAAATTCTTTTTAACATGCATTATGAACACCTTCTGAGATTTATTTTTAATACATTGTACCTAGAACAAACTTTTGGTTAATGAATTATTTGCAAGCTCTATATGTGTGTATGTATGTGTTGGTGTTGGTGTTGGTGTTTGTGTGGCTTCACAACATACCCAATAGGCAATTAAGCCATCGCTCTTCAAACGAAGGCATGAATTGTCTACTACTTTTGGCGACCAAATACATGATTTCCTCTTTTCCTTTTTTCCCTACAAAGACTCATTTTTCTTATACTTCAGGGTAAATTTTTCGTTTAAAGTAAGTTTATATATCAGTTTACAAATATGACGTAAACATGGCTTTCTTTAAGTTAGACCAAAGATTAGATAAATTCGAAGAAAACAAGGAAAAGATTGTAAAAAACATATTTTTTAATAATTTTGCTTTACCTCTTTTTCCAGTCATTTTAAAGAAGTGCTTCTGTCAGGCCTCTTTTGAGCAGCGGAAGGAAAGAAAGTGTACTTGTATATAAGTGTGAAGGCCTATGAAATCTATATGTATGCATGCTAAAAGCGCTTCGAAGCCCTGCCATTGCAGACTGGGTATATATCGATGCTTCTAACTGATATAATCTTAAACTTTTTTGGCATACATACATGTTTTAAGGAAAATAAGTTTTCCATCATATAATATCAAACCATATCTAGAAGAAAATGTCTAAAGCTTTTAGGTGAAATTTCATTAATTTTTCTCATTTGATTATAGTGGGGGCAGAACCAAGTAAAAATTCGTTTTTAAAACAAAAAGTGATTTCAGAATTCAGAATTTGTAACTAAACCGAAAAGACTGAATTAAAATACAAAGATGTTCGAAGAAGAGCAGTTTTTAGATACAAAGTTTGATATCGAGATCTAGAGTCTCTACTTCTTCCTTCTGTCGGCTTTTTAGTTTTAGCCCATTTCTTAGGTACCGAGCTAATACTATCTTTCTCTAGAGTTTTAACATTTGTAATAATGTTGATTAATGGGTCGTCGTAAGTGTTTAAATTTTTATATATGTGCAAGACTGTCAAAACTCAAAATTTTCATATTTGAAAAAGACCATTTTGTACAGTTCATACCTCAATGGATAATAATGGATGGCTGATTATGTTAAAATATAATTTAAAACATTGACTTTTGATTTCGTAACGGTGATTTTCAGAAAATATAATTTAAAATATAATTTAAAACATTGACTTTTGATTTCGTAACGGTGATTTTCAGAAACAACATTTCTTTGTGGCTATCTTTAAAATTCGAAATTGTTAATTATGACAGTCTTACACGAAATGAGCGATTAGTTTTGATGTGCGTTGTGTGGTGTATCTGTGTGTTTGTCGCTTGCAATTTACATAATTTATTCGCTTTTTTTTCGTTTTTTAAAACATCTAATGACTAATTTAAAAAAAATGTATAACAAACCAAACAGTTTTAAATGCTTTGCATTCATCTAAAGAGTTGCCAGACTTCAATTGGTTTTGTTTTTGTTTTTTTTTTCGTTAATACAATAAATAATTAAATTCTTACCAAAATGCATTCGTTCTTATTTCTTAACTACAAAATTCAAATCATAAACCATGATATTAAAACAAAAACAAAAAGTATTAAATCAGTTAATGCCAAATACAATACAAAAAATGTAATAATTTTGAAAAATCGTCAAGTTAATGAAAAATTAATTTAATGCAAATAAATATAATAATAATATTAAAAACATTCCTTCCATTTTTAATGTGAAAAAGAGAAACAAAAATAAGTTAAACAATACTAACTATTACAACCAATTCGAAAATAAAAAGATTATTAGAAAAATTTGGAAAAATTTTGAAGAAACTCACAAATCTAGCTGATCGTAGTAGAAAAAATCTTCAGCACCGGCAGTTAGCTGCGTTGAGATGTCGCCAGTCGCTTGCGCCACTTGACTGTGAGCATCATCCTCGTAGCTGTCGTTTGTCTCGTCCTCCTCTTCTCCACTGTTGTTGTTGTTGGTGTTGCTACTAACAGCATCATCTTCATCGTCGCCATTGTCTTGAGCTGAAGAATTTTCGACGGACTCGCTGGCATCGTCATCGTCGACATCAGCACCCGCTGTGTCTTCCATGGAGTTGGTATAGTGCACGTTGCGTTGCTCGCGTTCGCCACGATCGCTAGTTGTTTGTCCAAAGAGCGCTACGGTATCGTACAGCGAGGTGGTTGAGTCTGGCAGCGCTGTAGACGTTTCTAGCTGTAGCAGCGACAACAACGTTGTGGTTATTGGCTTTGTCGACGTTGTCGTAGTTGTTGTTGTGGTGGTGGTGGAAGTTGTCTTCTTTTGTTTGCCATTTTGACGCTTGGGACCTGATTTAGGGTTGCCCCGTTTTTTATTAGCGCCACCACCTCCACCGTTATTTTTAACAGCGTTAGCGTTGCCACCTTGACGTCCATTGCCTGGCAGCTTCTTGCCACGTCGATTGTTTGGCGTCTCACCATCGTTGCCTAAGTTGTTTTTGTTGTTGTTGTTGTTGTTGTTGTTGTTGTGGCGTCCTCCAGCGCCAACATGGGCGCCTTTTTTGTTGTTGCCGTTCTTCTTGGGTTTCTTTGGCGCGCAAGCTACAGGCGTCCCCGCCGCACTGTCGATATTCAGCTGTTGGTGTTTTTGTTGTTGGTTATTGCATTTTGGCTTGTTGTTGTTGTTGTTGTTGTTGTTATTTTTGTTGTTCTGCAATCTTTTTCGCAGTGCATGCGGTGCTCGCTGACAGTTGTGCTCCTCCTCGTTTTCATTGGGGCGACATTTTCTTCGCTTTTTCTTCTTTTTTAAGCTGCTACCATTGCCACTACTTGGCCTTCTGCTACTACTATTGCTACCAATAATACTACCGCTAATACTACTACTACTACTACTACTGCTATTACTAGTATGGCCATTATTATTACTACTACTACTACTATTCTGACTATTGCTACTACTAATTCTACTGCTTTTTGTATTTGCATTACTAACTCTAGTTCTATCATTGGCAGAAGGAACATTGTTCAATAATTGGCCACTACTACTATTTTTATTGCTACTAATACTACTATTGCTACCACTACTACTACTACTACTATTTCTACTACTACTACTACTACTACTACTATTACTACTGCTTATGCCGCTGTTATTTGGATTGCACTGCGGCCGCGCTTTAAAGTTTCGACTATCGATCAGCTCGATCAATGGTTTCCCAGTATCACAGAGTTGGCGCAGTCCGTGCTTAATACGATTTGTACCAAAGTTTTTCGCTATCAACAGCTCGACCCGCTCCTGCGGCACCGATTCGGTTATGGCATTCGTATACGTTGCCAACTTGCCGAGCGAACGCATTGACGATATTTGTAGCTTGCGCGGCACCCCATGACGATCCAGGGCCAAGTAATAGATGCGCCGTGCATTCGAGTTATATGTGGATGAGTATGTGTTGTAGTTGTGCTCCTCCATGTTCTCATTGAATACACAATCGTCGGTGAATTCTTTCTGCAACAGAAAACTATAATAAGTTATTTGGTTATTTTTTCAATTTTGTAAATATCATTGAAATATACACATATTGATAGAATTGTTGTTGTGGAAAGTGGACAAAATAATGTATTATTTGAAAATATATTTAAAATACGTGCAACTACACCGATGCTAATGAAGGTGACGTGATTATAATGGTACTGGATTGGAGCTGGGGGCATTGAAATTTCTTTTTTTTTGACCATAGGATCATAATGTGCACCCTAAATATTGGAATTTGCTCTTAAAAAGTTATTGTTTTGGTTATCTGACATATCGGATTCCCTACTATATATATGGGATTGTAATCAATGACCTCAAAATCCTCTGTGGTAAGCATAAGTGGGTTTTATCATGTGACATTAAACCGCCTTATTAACTTATTTATGGCGGATACTCGAGGTTATAAGAGTAAGTTAACAATTTCTCAGGGTATTTTATAAACGTAGTATTTTATATGTAATTGTTTTGTTATGCCTTTTTTATTGAAGCATCAGCAAATATATAAGGGTTATGCGATAAAGCTTAGTTTGTTAATAGAGTAACCTGAAAATAGTATCACTAAAAATTAAACATTTCATATGATATTCGTAATGGCGGGAGTATAGCTGGTGTTTAACTCGAACCTAGGTACACGAACGCACTTTGAAGTCAAAACTTTCCAAAACCAAAAAAAAAAAAAAATACAAATTTTAAGTTCCATGACATCTTGCAAATAATCGAACTCTATTATTTTTTTCGAAATGTTTGAGAGGGTTTTGGAGTCAGCCCAATGTCGAATAGTCTTTGCCCTCCTGACCAGGGTTCCCGTAAATTTTTGTGTAAATTTTGTATGCAAAATCAAAATAAAACTAAAGTTTTGGGTTCTATAAGAATATTTTAATGTTTTATTCATTATTGAGTTATTTTACAACAAAATTTGTATATCGATGGTTAAGCGCACTAAAGTGATAAGTGACCTTTTGACGAAAATTGATTTACTGCATTTTTCAATCCATCAATATAATATCTACCTTGTGTAAATTTATTGAAAATGCATAGCCAGTGAATGCGTGTCAGTACACAGTTAAAATTAGTGTTTTGTATTGAGATGTATTGAAATTTAAAAACAAAATCGACGTTCCTGAACATTTAAAATTTTTCACTTATCACTTTAGTGCACCATCGATATACACGCAAAGAAATTATCCGTTTACCGCAACAGAAAAATACACCAACTATACTTCGTTTGCAAACTGTAATTGCCGCAAACGAATATTCAGTTGTCACCAACTTAAAAATAATTTTGCTTGAAACGAAAAAACATCGAACTTAGTGAAATTTTATCATTGTTTTGGAAGTTCAAGTTTAGCCGAGAGTACTGGCGTTCGAGTCAAGGAACTCTATTGACCTGGGTTCAATCCCCAACATGAACATCAAATATATTTTTTTTTAATTAATGTTTTTTAAGTAAAACTTATTTTGACGGTTATTTTTGACGAAGCAGTTTTTCCAATTTGGGGATACAAAAAAGTCGGTTATCATCGTACAGTTTCTTGCTTTTTGTAACAGTACGATTTTCATTTTTTTTTTTTGAAAAAGAACGGTTCAATGATGTCGCCGGCCCACAAACCGCACAAAACAGTGCATATTTCTGGGTGCATTGGCAGATCTTAATCTGCCTCTGGCTGCCCTTCGGACAAAATTTGGCAATTCAGTTTGTTGACATATCCACCAAAATTGATCCAAAAATAAGCTTCGTCAGTGAAGACAATTTTTGAATAATAAACTGGATCTTCATCCAATTTTTCTGAGGGCCCATTCACCAAACAAACGACGTTGTGGTAAGTCACCCGGTTTAAGTGCTTGCACGAGCTGTACGCACTTTTGTATGGTTTCATACCGAGGTCCTGACATAAAATGTTCCATGTGGTCGAATAACACAAGCCCAATTGTTAAGAACGGCGGCGAATTGCAAATCGTAATCTTCATTGACACTGACCGATTCAGCAGCAATATTCTCCCGGTACTCGGCAGTCTCCGCCTATGGGTTGGTGGATTTACGTCTAATAAAGTGAAGCTAGTGCGAAATTTGGTCACGATACCTTGAATGACCTGTTCGGGGGGTCGATTATGACAACCATTAAATTGCCGTAATGATTGAATTCCTCTCAAAGAACGACTTAATAAATAAATGAAATGATTTGCAGGAGTTGTTAGTCTATTCATGGTGAAATGGCAAACTTTACTGAGCATTATTGGCTTTGCCACCAATCACGAGTGAGGTGTAAAAAATTACACGGAAAAAACAAATAGCAAAAAAATCACCCTTTATTAAGAAAACAAAAAAAAATAAACGCATTTGTTTGAACATTGTTGAAATTTATTGCTGTGATATGAAGCTTTTGAAAAAAATAAATATGTGGTTTGCCCTGCCAGAAGATTGAACAAGGAAACATTAGTGCAAATATAGAACGCATTAACCGCTACATCACATCCGATATAATAACGTAAAATTGTTTTCATATATGAGCTCGACATTTGACAAAACCCCCTCAAAAAAAAATTTCTGGTAGCGCCCCTGGACTTTGCTCCAGAGAATGCTTTTCTCTAAAAATTCACTCTAAAAATGATTGAAAGCTTCCATGAAAAAGAGATATATATATAAAAATATATCATTTTTAGACAAGGAAACTTTTTATTTTTGAGAAAAAAATTTGATTTATTGAAAAAAATACTTCGCAGAGTGAATTTTTTATCAAAATATAGGAGCAATTTTTCATTTTCAATAATTTTTTTCTCTATAAATGAAATTTTTTTTGTACGAGAAAAATATTTATCATTATTATTTTTTACCATCATTATTATTATTATCAATAAACATTGAAAATATGTATCAAATATCCACTAGTTGCATGTAAAAGTATTTATTATTAAATTAAATTAAGATTACATTTTATTTAAGATAACATAGTTCTTCTTTTGCTTTGCTTAATAGTTAAGAATTTTTATATTTATACATTTATGCAAAAATTCGCAATCACCACCCTTATGTCCCTTAAATTGTTTGATAAATTTTTTTGTTTTTATTTTTCAATATAATGGCCAGATGCATTTAGTCAGAAGCTAAATTTTTTTTCTGGACACAATACAACTCAGGTATTGTATTGTTTATATTTTGAAAATCTAAAACTTTTTCAGCATCGTATTAAAATTTAAATGCTTTATCTATAAACATTCAATACTATACTAAGTGTCGACAACGAACTTTAAACTTTTCCCAGAATGGAGTGATGATTGTTAAAAATAGTCACGCTTCGTTCCAATTCTGTCGCATTTCACTGACACGCATCAAAGCTAAAATTTCGTTATTTGTTTTCTATTTTTCAATGTTTTTTTTTTACTTTGTTGTTGTGTAATTTCAGTTCGAACGAGAACTTTTAAATATGCTGTAGTTTTTCTCCCAAAATTGTGGTGGGCCACTAATTGAATTCCCTTGCAATTTACTTTCGCCTTCTTTGAGATGCGATGTCAAACAAACTATTAACCGCAAGTGCGTGAAATGTTCCATTGGAATCTGTCTCTTAAGTTTTAATACCTAGCATTTAGTGTTGACACTTACAGTCTGAGTTTATGTGTATGTTTTTTTACACTTTATTTTCTTTTTATGGCTGTCTTTTTGATTATATTTATTCCATAAATTTACTCTGAAGGTAATGAAAAAATTAGTAATAGTATATTTTTTAAAATATTGGAACAATCTTCCGACTAATTGAAGAAATGTAATTTTTATGCAAGATATTAATTGAAATCTTAATAAGGGTGTTCGAGAAAGAGTTTGTTTATGGCATACCTTCTTGATACAAAATAGCAGTAGTAAAAGCAGATTGCTTTAGTTGATTTAGATTGTTTTAATTAAAATCATTTATGATTAAATTTTATATTCAAAATATCGTCTTTCAAGAACACATTGCTTATTTTAAATACATTCTAAATTTTACATTATTTACCAAGATTTAACTTAAATTACTGGTTTGCATTCTTTTAATTCTTTACATATTATTTAAGATAATTTCGAAAATATTATTTCTGATTACTTGCCACAAATCATTAAGTATTTTGAAGTTGTTGCACCAAATTCAACATGAGCATTAGCAGATTATTTCTTGCTTAAAACTGAAAGCTTTCTTCAAACTACTCACTGGTTATATCAAGAAGTGGCACAACCACACAAAAAAAATCAATGTTCAACGTCCATGTTTCATGCTGAATGCAATGCATTCATTCAATTTTGCTTGCACTAAGCTAATCCCAAGTGGGAGGCCATGTTTTATTGCTTACTGGGTGACACTGTCTAAATCCGTCTGCGATTAGCTTGCCTGCGGTTTGGATACTTTTTGAAATACTGATTAAATCACTTGAATTGTAGTCATTCTGATTAGATAATGTTTGAAATATATTTGGTCTGGCGCTATGTTAAGATGTGGGTCATTGGATTCTAATTTATTTTTTTTAGACTTATTTATAATTAAGTCTAATGTCTTGAAAGTGTTTAAACGATACTGTTGGTGGAAGTTCTTGAGCGCATAATTGTACTTGTTATGGTAAAGTTGATTAAGACGATTCTCTAATTCATATCTCAACTGTCTTTAAGTGAGGCTAGGTTGCCTTTAACTACTTAGGTGGCTTTGCAAATAAAATCTTTCAATAACTTAGATCATATGGAAAGAACTTCAGCTAGCATAAGACTTCACTTGTATTATGTTTAATGAAATTTAAATTAAAAGAGATGCGATATGATTTTCTTAAACAAAGATTTTTCTTGTAAAACGATGAAAGAACATTATTTTCAACAACAAAAAATAAAAAAATATGTCACTCTTTAGTATAACAAACGAAAAGTACTTGGTTTTTATGTTATTTATTTTATTTGCTATATACAGCAATTAATACCAGAAAGGTCTTCCCCATTAATAAATAAAATTAGTTGAAGATAACAAAAATTCAAACATTGGAACCATAAAATCAGTAATTATTGTTAATATAAATAAAACATAAGAAAATTATTCCTAATATCTACAATGTGTTCTTAGCCGAGGCGAGAAAAAGAAAATCTTGGTGATTTTGATGATTTAAAAATTATTTAACGGAACCAGAACTTGGAACTGTATCCTGAATAGTCCAAAACACCCTGACATTTTTGGCCCATACTCTCGACAAACTTTTGTACTACATTCTTCGGAATAGAGTGTCAAGCCCTCTTAATTTCACTCCATAACTCATATAAATCTTTAAAATTTCGATTGCTCAGGCTGATCTTCACACAATTTCATAAAATTTATATTGGCTTGAGCTCTGGAATTTGAACGAACCAATTCAAATAATCTACTTTTTAAATTTTCAACACTGTTTTCGATGTGTTTTGGGGCATTATCACCCAACGCCATACCAGTCGATGATATCCAAGCCATTTTATTGCATGCTTAATGCTTTAATAATTTGTTTTATTCTTCAGGTTGAAGTTTTAACATTTGGGGCACCGAACAAAAGTTTTTCCATCTTTTCAAACCTTATTAAATATTGTTTTGTCAGTTTAAAATACGTTCTTACAAAATTGGTGTTCTTAATTCGCATGGACTTCTGAAAGCACTAATCGATCCTTCAAATTTTATTTTGTTAAGAGCGACTTTCTTTGACTGATGCGTCCATAAAGACAAGTTCTATGTAGTTTTCTTTACTTATTTCCTTACCTTGCTTTGCCTTACTATGAGTACATCAATAGAAGCGGTAGTTTAATGCAGAATAGGCTTATGTTGACAATTATTTTAATCGTTCGAATAACGCTTTTTTGCGAAACACTGAGAATGTCTACAATTTAAGCTAGGTTTTTATCTTTTTGACATACATAGTTCCAGAATAATTTACCTTTTTTCCTTTTTTTAAGTACAAAAACTTTAAAATTTATTCCTATACCCGATCTTGTTAGCTCTTCTTCACAAACCAACATGGGTGGCATTTATATATCTACTGCAGACTGTTCATGCCTTAACAGAAAGAGTTGGCCTGAGCAAATGGAAATATTTAACGATACACATTTTTTTGGAGTTATTCACAACGTCACTCTGGAGTCTCATAAAACTAAAACTATAGTTAATAACAAGTAAAGAAAGTCTAAAGTCGGTCTAGGCCAACTATGAAATACCCTAAACCTACTTTTCCAACAAAAAAATAATATTGAAAATGGGTGTGTCCATGGGCGGATGAAGCCTATATTTTATATTCATTTAAATGTTGATGAAAAATTTACACATAACAAGTTTTATTCCTGTAGCTCACAGTTAATGCCTTTATTATGCTTTCGCTAAGAGAGGTGGGCGTGTTCATGAACGGAATACTCCGAATTTTTTAACACACCTTAGTTTTGGTATAAAATACATACATACCAAATTTGATCTCTCTATGACAAACATAATCTTATTTATTCAGTCTTAAACTTTTTGGGTTGTATGGGAGGTAGGCGTGTCCGTGAACGGATGACGTCCATTTCAAAACCATATTTGGTTTGTCATAAAAGAACATACCTGCCAAATTTTATCTCTGAAGGTTAAACAGAGGCTTATTTATTTCGTTTTCAATGTTTGGGTTGTATGGGAGGTGGGCGTGTCCGTGAGCGGATGACATCCATTTTTCAAAAACATCTATGTTTTGACATAAAACACATACTCACCAAATGTTATTGTTGTAGGTTAGTTATTAGCTTATATATCCAGTTTTCAATTTTTGCGTTGTATGGGAGGTAGGCGTGTCCATGGGCGGAAGATGTCCATTTTTCTAAACCATTTTTTTTGTCATAAAAAACATACGTGCTAAATTTTATCTCTGTGAGTTAAGCAGACGCTTATTAATTGTGTTTACAATTTTTGGGTTGTATGGGAGGTGGGCATGTCCGTGAGCGGATGATCTCCATTTTTCGAAAACATCTTTGTGTTAATACAAAACGCTTACACACCAAATTTTGTTGTTTTAGGCTAATTATGAGCTGAGTTATGCAGTTTTCAATTTTTGCGTTGTATGGGAGGTAGGCGTGTCCAATGGGCGGATGATGTCCATTTTTCTAAACCATTTTTTTTTGTCATAAAAAACATACATGCTAAATTTTATCTCTGTGAGTTAAGCAGACGCTTATTAATTGTGTTTACAATTTTTGGGTTGTATGGGAGGTGGGCATGTCCGTGAGCGGATGATCTCCATAGGCGTGTCCGTAGGCGGATTCCAAAAATATTCATTAGTGCAGATCCTCGAGTCTATGTGATCATGTGTACCAAGTTTCATCTAATTATCTCAACTCCTTCCTTATCCTGTGTTTACGGACAACACACGAACGGACGACGGAGGGACGGACGGGCGGACGGACATGAATAGCTCGACTCATGATATGACGTTGATCAAGAATATATATACTTTTCTATACCGCACTCGCCTCGTTCTATGCGTTACAAACGTTTGCAGAAAGTTAATATACCCTGACCTTTCAGGTTTAGGTTATAAAAATACATTATTAGATTGAAAAAAAAGTTAAAAAATAAGTTTACATCCCATAGGGTAAGGGTACAATGTGAAGTCATATGTTAATACACAAATCGGTGTAGAAAACTATATATTTGAGTTGCATACACCGACAAATATTAAACATCAATACTATACTTTTTTATTAAAATACTTATGCTATCATGCTATGGCAAAACTAATAAGAAAATTGCCAATTTGGTCCAATTTTGAAAAAAATATTATATTGAAAGAAATAAGATGATTTTTTAAGATTTTATATATGATTACTTTTCTAGATGGTCAACTTCAAATCGGCATCCATCCCAAGTCCGAAATGGACCGATTTTCCAAGACTCATTTATAAAATACTACGTTAACAAAAGTAAATCTTGATTCTCCATCCTGAAATTTTCGAATTTTTGAATTGCTTACATCTCACAGTGTGGCCTTTATCAGTTCTAGAGAATTAGAAAATCAAAATTTTTTCCTTCCGATTTGAAAATTTTTTTAAGATTTACCAAAAATATGTTTGAATAAGCCATGATGAAAATATCAATTGTTTACTGCTAGTAGTTTTTTCGCTACATCTTTTTGAAGTTTCCAATCACTTTTGAGGATATTTTTTATTTTAATTTTTATAAGAAAGCAGTGTAGTTTTATAAAATTCCTGTGCTCAGAATATTCTTTCCAGATGTTTAATCTTTTATGGTGGGAATGTAAGTTCACATTTCTGCATATTTTATAGAATAAAAGAATTTTACTAGGAAAAACACAAAATTTTTTTTGATTGTTTGTTAATAAATGTTTAATGGTCTCGAAGAATCTTTCGCCGGTTTACTTCAGTCTGCATTTAATTTTGTTTTAACAGTTTACGCTGCGGATATCTACGGACACATTAAATATTAACTGTTTTTCGAACACTATTTGTTTTATATGATATAATCTTTTACATCACTACACTGAGAAAAAAAACATACTTTAAAATTAAACAAAACATTTTAAAATACAAATTTAACGCCTTTGCGTTTCTACAAAACAAAATTTAAAACAAGTGTGTTTAATTTTGAACAGCTTATAAACTTCTTTCTTTTTTTTAATTTTCTTTCATTATTCTTTGAAAAAATAAACAAAAATTTGAACACAATGAAAATTTTTGAATTTTTTGAATTGGTTTGACAAATGTCGAACATATAATAAAATAAAAACTAATTTATTATTTATTAAATTATTTCAATGGAAACTTCATTCATCGAATGGAGCTAACAGTTGGCATTCGGAGCGTCCCGGAGGTAGCTGGTTGTGATTCTGATGCTAAGAATTCGGAAAAGCTAAAAGAATGCCACCGAAAAAATATGCGTTGAAATCTGTGTTTTGAATTTTAAAATTTTTGTTTCATATTTGTTTTTCATAACAAAAACATTGTTTTAAAAACAAAAACTTTTGTTTTGAATGTAACTTAAAAAACAGTTGTGTTTAATTTTAATGAATTTGTTTCAAGCTCTATTTCAAAAACAAATTCGTTAGATATAAACACAATTTCATTTAATTTTAACACATTTTTCCCTCAGTGTAGATTTTCTCAAGAATAAAGAGAACACATGTTTAATAAAAATAGCATTAAAATTAAGTTTTCACTTAAATGGTTGGGTTTTTGTAAAGTAAAAAACTTATTTTGCGCTTAAACTAATATCATAATTAAAATAAGCATTTTTCGACTTAAGAATAACCAACATATAACATCAGATCCATTTTATTAGTTATCTGATTATTTATTCTCTAGAATTGATAAAAGTCACATTCGTTCAAACCAATATATTAAAAGCTTGTTTACGGCTTCTTACTTCTTCTTTAACATTAATAAAGAAATTTAGTTTCGTTTATTTTATAAACCATTTATAAAAAATATATATATTTCTATTTGAGCCAACTTTTTGAGGTAGAAAATATGTAAATATATATTTAATTGTTGGGCATTCGGAGCAAATTTGGCTAAATTTTATACATACACAATAAAAAATTGCACAGTACTCAAGCCAATTCAGCGTTTTATTAAATTTAAATTTATATCCGCATTCATCTGATGTTATGAAGTTTATTAAAACATAAATTTTAGAAGACTAATAAAAAAAAACACAAATTCCGTAACTGTTCCTCCAATGAAATGTACTCCAATGAAAAGTACACTTAAGAACTGCAACGAAAAGTATTCGAAATAAATTCCCAGCAGATAATAAATAACGTAAATTGATAAAGAAATGAGTTCAGAAACGACAAAAAATCGCGTCAGTGGCACAAAATTAGAAAACTTATACGTAAAATTGAGCATAAATAAAGTCCCTGCTATTACGTTTAAAACTTTTCACTTAAAGCAGAACATACAGCTCTCAGAACCAAAAAGTTCTGGACATTCCTGTAATAAAAATATGTCTTAGGATATTTTTATATTATTTATATAGATTTTGGTTTGGTTTTTGCGCAATATTTAAAGAACAAAACAGACAAGGAATGACATATCTGTGTTTATGACTTGGCTTTGGTAACCATATTTTCAGCAGCCAACACCTACAAAAAATATTTCAACAAAAATGTAATGCTGCTTTTGCTTTCCTGTACCAAATGAATTTAATTAGATAAACAAAATAATAAAAAGCCCAGTCATATACTTAAAAAGAATATTACGACTAGTTTTTTTCAACATAAAACTCAAAATTCAACTGCACTTTGCAGTTGGAAAATTGCCCATTTTTTCGACTTTTCGGTCACAATGCAAACAAGCATGTGATAGCCGCTTAACCTGTGACTTAAATTTATGACAGCACAAAAATACTTTTTCTGGCAACAAATATTGGGCCTGTATAAAAACTATCTGAACTTATCTAGGTAAAAGATACAAAGGACCAAACAGTGAGGAATGCGACGCATAATGATTCAGATCACTATCAAAGGAAGTCAAGATAAGCGAACTCATTATCACAGATTGAGGCAAGAGACGCCAGTGATCAATGATCGCACGATCAAAGCAATCGATTGGATTGCTGCCTGGCAATTGACAAAATAGGTGTGAGCAGCCAATAAAGTAGGCAATTTTATGGCCACACTTGACAGCTAACAAAAATCCTGACTTACTGTAAAATTAACATGATCGAAGCAAGAGTTGAAGGATGTGCTCACCTGTGGCTCACAAGCAGGGCAAAAAGAAACTTACATATCAAGAGAACTCAAAGAAGGTCTTGCCAGAACCAAACTAATTAAGGACCGCCTTTTGAATCGGCTGCTTTGTTTAAAATAAACATTTTTTAAATATATCAAGCCTTTATTCAAATTTCCACAAAAATACTTTTAAAAGGGGAAAAAACTAATTCCTAGAAATGTTCATTGTACATTTTCCAACACTACTCAGCCAGACACTTCAAACAACAACTAAAAATAACAAAAGACAATGATTTTCCTCGAACTCTCGAAGGACGGGCACTAGTTGTACCCTAGACTAGCTAGTGGATGCAGTAAAACTGCATCATCTATATTCGAAAAAAAAAAACAAACTTAAGTGTCATTCATGCTAAAACACATTTCAAGTTCATTGCAGACATCAAAATCAAATGCAATTAACAACATTGAACTAATTTTGCTGTCAAGTAATTAAAATTGTTTGCTTTCAGCTAAAAACAAATAAAAAAATAAAAAACCACGACTAGCAGCATAAAAAACAAGATTAAAAAACTCCCAAGTTGGCAGCTCTAGAAACATGTCTAGTGTCTGCTGCGCATGGAATGCGCCAAAACGGAAATTAACACGCGGCTCATTTTAGTGCGGCTGATTTAACGCAACCTGCACAACGGCGAACCGCCAAAAAGACTCTGACTGTAAAAAAATCGGCCACTCTAAAATTAATTCAAAGCAGCGTTGTTATGAGCCGCAAAAAAAAACCTATTCTTAATCAAAACTTTTCGTTTATAGCTTGTCAACACTATTTTGTTTTTTTTTATTTGCTTAATTCTGATATTTCTTAGTTTTTCATGATCATAAAATTGTCACTAAAATATGCCATAAAAATAATCCATAAAAATCTCAGCATTTCCAAAAATTAACACAGATCTTCATAGTTCGTCTGCTGTTCACTCTTCTAAACTGCAACTAATTCTTGTGGCAATGATGCATGTGATGAACTTTTTGGTCCTCTGATCTACTCCGTACAAAACATCGCAGACATAATAGAAATGCAAACAATTTTAGTCATGGCGGCAGTTAGTCATGCAATTTTGAAATTAATTGAAAAATTGTTTTTCTTTATATGCATAGTTTTTAAGCTCCTTTTTTTCGTTGTTGATATTTTTATTCGACTAAAGGGGGAAACTGTAGTGAAAATAGCTGCTGTCTTAAAATACCCTTCACTTTCCTAGAAATAAAATTAATTTTAAGAATTTTTTTTTCAAATTTCAAATGATGCAGTTAATTGTTGCAAGTTGAATAAAATTCATAGGATACTTTCCAATATTTGTTTAAATCGAGCTCTTTAGTTTTTGTGGAATTTATGAAGGTTTTGATATTATACGAATTTCACACTCAGTGTACAGCAGTGGCAAGCAGCGTTGCCAGAATGTGAAAAATTAACCAAAAGTGGTAATTTTTTAACGATGTGAAGTTTAATTTTGGTAAATTTTTATTGTTAACCAAAAACTTATTATGATAATTTACAAAAACTTAAAAGATGGACTGTTTGGTATTACTTAAAAAAATGTATTCAAATTGTTGGCTTCTTCCGATGTATTGAACTTGTTTTCTATGAAAAAACGTTGGCTAAGAATAAACAAGTAAAGAAAATCTAAAGTCGGTCTAGGCCGACTATGAAATACCCTAAACCCACTTTTAAAAAAAAATTTTTATTGTAAATGGGCGTGTCCGTGGGCGGATTAAGACTATATTTTATATGCATTTAAATGTCGATGAAAAATTTACACATACCAAGTTTTATTCCTGTAGCTCACAGTCAATGTCTTTATTGTGCTTTCGCTATGGGAGGTGGGCGTGTTCATGGACGGATTACTTCCAATTTTTGAACACACCTTAGTTTTGGTATAAAATACATGCATACCAAATTTAATTTCGCTATGACAAACATAACCTTATTTATTGAGTTTTTAACTTTTTGGGTTGTATGGGAGGTGGGCGGATGACGTCCATTTTTCAAAACTATCTTTGTCTTGTCATAAAAAACATACGTGCCAAAGTTTAGCTTTGTAGGTTAAATAGAGGCTTATTTATTGCGTTTTCAATTTTTGGGTTGTATCGGAGGTGGACGTGTCCGTAAGCGGATGACGTCCATTTTTTAAAAACGTCTTTGTGTTGATATAATACACATACATACCAAATTTCATTGTTGTAGGCTAATTATGAGCTGAGTTATGCAGTTTTCAATTTTTGCGTTGTATGGGAGGTAGGCGTGTCCGTGGACGGATTCCAAAAATATTCAATAGTGCAGATCCTTAAGTTCATGTGACCATGTGTACCAAGTTTCATCCAATTATCTCAACTCCTTCTTCTTATCCTGTGTATACGGACAACACACAGACGAACAGACGGACTAACGGACGGACGGACGGACGGTCATGGATAGCTCGACTCACGTCGTGACGCTTATCAAGAATATATATACTTTTCTATACCGGACTCGCTTCGTTCTATGCGTTACAAACGTTTGCACAAAGTTAATATACCCTGACCTTTCAGGTTTAGGGTATAAAAAGGTCAACCTATACTTACGAGTTTTAGCAGCTGCTGCATAATTTTTCTGCCATAAAAAACGATGCGCATCATTGCTAAGCGATGCCAAATTTAATTATTTTAAATAGAAAATTAATGTCACCAACATATCATATTTATTTTTTTATGTTATCGCAAAAAGTTATACGAAAAAGTTAATACTTAATTCTAATTACAACAGAGACCGTTTGTTCAATCATAACTTAGCTTTCATTATAATGCAGCACTGTCATAAGCGCATTAAATGTAATCGAAAATTTAACTTTATATTGTTTTTCAAATTCCTCAACAAGTTACAACAATTTAACCTATGAAAATTAAAATTGTTGCATTGTAACAATTTTGCGTTTGACAATTTAAATTAACAATTTAACCTATGAAAATTAAAATTGTTTAAGTTTGTAAAATTTAATAATGTACTAAAATTTGTAATCTATTAAGAAACTATAAGAGATAAGGGGCCACGTTTGCAAGCCCTCCTGGAATAGAAGATTCAGATTCATCAGACAGTAAGACTGAAAACAGGTATTTAAAATATAAAAACAGGGTAGTACCGGAAACCGTCAAAGTTCATATCTTTGATTAGATTTCTCGTTTTCTTCAATACCGTCACAACAAAAATAAAAAGCTTTTCAGAAGATGAATTTTAACATTCAAACACGGTAAAAAAATTTTAGAAACTTATGGGTGACTAAAATCGGTCTCGGTGAAACCTGAATATGTACATGAACACTTTTATAAATATAACAATATGTTATGCAAATTTTATAGGATGAAAAAAATGCTAAAAAGCTAATATATTTTGTTTTTTGATTGATCACACATATTTGATCAATTTGTGTTTTGGATGTGAAAGTTTTTTCGTTAATGTGAAATATTTTTGGGAATTTTTTTTAAAGACAATTTTAGACTGTGACAACCCTGATAGAAAATTTAGGCTTATTTTTTAATTTCAAGTTATTGCATTGTTTTTTTTAATAGATTTTGTTTATGGGAAAAATAGAGTGCAAATTCAGAATTAAGTATTAAATGTGAGAGATTTCTCCGTTTTAAAGCAGTCACTTTATATGAGAGTAAGGCGTAGTTTTCATTCGATTTGGCTCATTTTTGAACATGATTTTAATTTTTACATTTTAAGTTTATATATTGATTTGCTTACAATATCACTTACAATGGCTAAATGCCGTTAACGTATTAACAGACGGACATGGCTTAATCGAAACAGGTGATGATGCTGATCAATTATATAGATACTTTTTTATACACGCCATGCCTCCTTGTGCAAAACAAAATTGTGACAAAATTAAATACATGAAAAAAAAACTTACAAACAAAGTGAAATAAAAAAAAATGAAAATTAAAGTTACAATGGTCATTGTGTAATACAAGATAACAAACGAAAATAAAATAACTCACGAGAAAAAATTAATGAAATACATTCTGATGAGCAAGATAAAAATATTAGAGTAAAAAAGAGAGTTTAAGTGAGAAAAGGACGTTGAAAATGCACATTAAGAAACCTTTTAGTGCAACATTAGAAGAAAGTAAGTAGGGAAGCTCTGAAGTTGGTCTATGGAATTCCCTACCCAACCAAGAGTTACTATCTTTATTTTATCCTAAAGACTTCTTGAAGGTAAATTATTAAGAATGACACATTTACGATTAAGGCCACCTTTTACCTTTGAAAAATATTTTTTGCGAAAGAGTTATAGGGACCTATTTACAAAATAAAATTTTTCGATCAGTACTACTACTGTGGTGACCGTGGCATGCAGGTAAAGTGTGTGGCTTAGCATGCTCGGAGCCCGGGTTCGATCCCCAGCCGTGGCGAAAAGTTTTTTCAATAAAAAATTTTTCTGATCGGTCACCACCTCTCTGCAGACATTGGCAAACCTCAGAGAGTAAATAATGCCATGTAAAGCTTCTTGAGAACATGAGCCGTTCGGAGTCGGCATAAAACATGTAGGTCCAGTTCTCGGTCAATTGTGTGCAAACATTTAATAACACACACAACACAATCGATCCTAAGAAGCTCGGTCAAAGTCCTTTCAAGGGCTGAAATGGCCAATTTGTTTTTTTTTTTTTACTACTGTGGGCAAAAAATACCGGTAAGAAAACAAGAGCTTTTATGTGATACAAAATGTGAATTTTACGATTAAATTTTATCATGATAAATACTTTACTCTCATGTGATAACACGATTTTTATACCCTAAACCTGTAAGGTCAGGGTATATTAACTCTGTGCAAACGTTTCTAACGCATTGAACAAAGCGAGTCCGGTATAAGAAAGTATATATATTCTTTAGAGTCACCTCGTGAGTCGAGCTAACCATGTCCGTCCGTCCGTCTGTGTGTTTACTTTAAACACCGGATAAGAAGAAGGAGTTGAGATGATTGCATGAAACTTAGAGCACATATTCACATGAGCGCAAGAATCTGCACTATTGAATATTTTTGGAATCTTCCCACGGACACGCCTACCTCCCATACGACCATAAAATAAAAATCGCTGCAGAGGCGTTCAAAGGCTTGGTGTCACCCGGGGCGGATACCCATGGTGTCACCCCTATAAGAAATTTCTAAATGCAATTAGAAACCAATTCGATGAGATTTCGTGTTTTTATTATTTCCTTTATGTTTTCCGAAAAAAACAACAGATGACAAGCAATAACAAATTGTTAAAAAAACAAAAAACATATTACATTTTGAAAAATTTTTGCTTTAATGTAGAAAAATGCGATTTTAAAGAATTTAATAACTGTTATTTGAAGTTTTTTGGTTGCAAGCTATAGTAAGTAAGCGCCGTAGTCAAAAATTTTGTATTAAAATTGCACGATTTTAAATCATTTAATTTATAAAAAATCGCCTGCACCAACAAATTTTACCACAAAATAAAATTGTAATAAAAATATTTTATTTTTTAAAAATTAAATAATTTAAAAGAGGATTAAAAGTAATTATTGCAGGCGAAACATTTTTATTGAAAATGTCGTGATTGTTAAATTTAACAAAAATTGCAAAAATGGTTGAAATTGGTCAGTTAATAAGGGTACTTTCCTTGGGTACTTTTCCTATTTTAATTTTTTACATTATTTCGTATGGGAGATGCATGCCAAAGTTGGCCGATCTTAACAAAATTTGGTCAGACGGCTGGCAGCTAGAGAAATTGATGTGCACTGGAAATGGTTGAAATTGATAAGACCTTAGGGGTACCTCCTTTGGATGTATATTTAAATTTTACATAATTTTGTATGGAAGGTACGTACAAAAGTAACCCAATGCTAACGAAACTCAGTGAGAATGCTAGACATATAGATAAAATATGTTTATTGAAAATTACAGAAATTAGTAAGACTTTATTTTTTATCCTGCATAATTTTCTTGTTTATGAAAAGGTGCAGATAATATTTTGAAAGTCAAAAGTTAATACTTCAAATGAAATTTCAAAAAAGTTTCGCTAAATCCAAGAATCCGTTTTTTTTTGTTTTTCTTAAAGATTTTAAAGATATGTTAAAAAATCTCTTAAATTTTATATAACTTAATAATTTCGTTCAATATTCTAAAATTAAGAAAAACAAAAAAAAACAAATTTTGTAACTATTTGCGTACCATTTCGATGCATTTTAAGTGATTTGTCCTAAATACTGGCATTTCTTACTTTAAAGAGTTGCAATATTTGAAATAACCTCATCGAAATCAGTAATATTGATTTCAAGCTCGTTTGAAATGGATAAAAAAGCAAGATCGGAAACTCTGGCCTGTCCCATGGAATACATTGGAAGTCCAATGGAAGTCCAAGTAAGTCTGTATTAATTTAAGCTTCTCCTCCTTTCGCATGAAACTACTGATAAACAAATTGTAGGAAATAATTTCAATGCTAATGAAATATTTGAGTTTCCAATAAGGACCACTCGACAATGAAAGTGAGCATTTCTAATGCTGTCTTATTGTTGGCGCTTTCGAAATCGATTTGTGCTGCATTTATGTGCCTACGTAGCATCGCAAGCAATTTCAACAACTAGCTCTTTTTATGAAATTTCGTAGTAAGTTGCTGTTAAATTTTTAACACTTAACATGGATTCATTTGCGTTGTGTTACAAAAAGTTTTCGGATTTTACAGCTCGAAACGTTTTCGCAATGTTTCTTCCTCTTTGCTTAGACTTGCAGGCAGAATGTTATATTTTGAAACAGTAATTACATTTTTTACCGTAAAGTATTTGAACACTTTTTCTGTTTGTGAGAGAAATAAAAAAAAATCGAAATGGTGTCACCCCTAAAATGGTGGTACCCGGGGCGGACCGCCCCACCTAGGAACGCCTCTGAATCGCTGTAAGAGGGTTGTATAAAAGCTACACAAATAAAATTTTACTCTTATATATTCTCTATACAAACACAGATGTACACAAGAAATGTACGCGTGATCCACCCATTAACACGCCCACCTCTCATACAACCCACAATATTAAAACGTTCATATTTGACCTAGAGAAATAAAACTTGGTATGGGAGCATTTTATATCAAAACTGAGGTGTGTACAAAAAATGGGCTCCATCTTATCAACGACACGCCCACCTCCCATACAACCCACTATGGTAAAAACTCTATAAAGAGGTTTATGTATGAACTACAAAAATAAAACTTGGTATGTGAGATAATTGTATAAAATCAAATATGTGTTCACAAAATGGGTGTCATCCCCATGAACACGCCCACCACCCATATAACCCACTATATTAAAAACACTATTAAAAGGTTCACATTTGACCTAGAGAGATGAAATTTGGTATTAAAGCAAGTCATATTTAAACTGAGGTGAGAACAAAAAATTGGCACCATCTGCCTACCAACACGCCCACATCTCATACAACCCACTATGGTAAAAACTCTTTCGAGGTTTTTATATGAGCTACAAAAATAAAACTTGGTATGTGAGATTATTGTATGAAAAATAAGATGTGCTCACAAATTTGTCCACTTGTCCTAGTACGCTAAATTTTTTAAATTTTTTGGAAATCACATGTTAAGTGTTTTTCTTTGATTTCTTTATTCTAGCTTTTCTTATATCTAAGACATGGTGCAAAATGTGTTTAAGTTATATTACAACTGCCACGTTAACTTGTACAAAATTTATGAAAAATTGTTAACTTTTTTATCTTTACGACAACCTAAGCATCGAAATCTACAAAAAAAAAATTTCCCCGCCCGCGTTTTTTAACAAATTAAAGCATGCGCCAACAAATTGTTCTGCTGTTGTTCAGCAGCACTAACATTCGGTACATAAGGTACGGTTTTTGATCATGATCAAAAAGCACAAAAAAAACAAATAATTTTTTTTTTTTATCAAACAGCACAACCCTTAACATTTTATTCCGCTCTCTTTCTTTTGCGTGTTACAGCCCTATTCTGGCAACTTAACTAAGTTCCCCACATTAACAAAACAAAATAGTTAATATTAACACCTTGTTAAGGTTTCGTATTCTGGCGAAAAATTTAAAGCTCTTTTCTTAACTATTTTGTTAATGACAGAATTTTTAATTGAATGAAAATCAAGGCTTTACAAAAAATTTTGCTTGGTGATTGTTCTTGTGTTAGAGTAGAAGAGCGAAATTCGAATAAAGCCGAATAAAGATTGCGCTCTATTCAAAAACACCGAACCGAACAAAAAGGAACCGTTCGTTAAGGATTGTTTTCCATTCCCTGATTGATTCTATAGGTATAAAGAATACATAAATTTGTATAGGAAGTTCTGTCTGTTTGTTTTAGTATTTTAATATATTTTTGTATATTTGTTATTTGTTGTATATTTGTTGTATGTATATTTATTGTACACATTTGTATTTTCCATAAATACTTGTTCAACAAGCCAACTATCACGATAAAATACAATCCCCAAATGAGTTATGATGAAAAATTAAAATGTTAATCGCGAGTTTTTATGCACTCTGGTTAAAAATTGTAGGCTAAAAAATGTATGATAGGTGCTCAGAAAAATGTATTTCTTTGAAGAATAACACAATTTAAGGGAAAATAAATAGATCTCATTAATATAAATTTTTCGAGAAGCATTAAGAAGATATTCAAAAATGGTTCATCAGCAGGAGTATTCGAAAAATAGAAATGGAATTATGTAAAATTCAAAGCAGAAAACATGTTAATGCAAGGAACATAACTTATAAAATAAATTTGCAAATACCCATAAGTAAAGTTGTAAAATTAATTTATATTTAATCAATTGAATTAAAATTAATTGAAACGGCATTGAAATGAGTTGAGAAGTTGTCTTGGGAAAGACCTATTGTTATCAACTACTTGAAAATCCTATAGAAAAAACTTCCTTTTGTAACATAATTTATTGTGATATTCTTCTTTAAGAATATCTTCAAAATACACAAATATTACAAAACAAAGAATAATGCTCTAGAATTACAAAATCAATAAATAACTAAATCAACAGCCTGAGTGAGGTAGTCTTTTTTAGACTTTAGACAATTTGTCAACAGGATGAGAAAAAAAAAACAACAAAACAATGGCACTTTGAAAAACTCAAACGCAACGAGTATATTTTTCTCAATAAATGCCGTATTTATTTTTCACACAACAATGTCAAAATTTCGATCAGATAGAACGACAAATTTTAACCTTTCTCAACAACAATCGACGGGGTTCAACCAATAATTATAAATGTATTGCTTTAAATTTGATTTGTTATTGTGCGCATGCGCACACGCTTGAACAATAGAAAATGCATTAGAGCGAAATACAGACAGACCAACAGAGAGACAGACACAAATAAGGACAAACAAAAAGGACACTTTAGCGAGTGATAAGTGAGTGCGGCTTTTCAAGCCTGAAGTGGATATCATCTATACTTTGTGCTCATGATCACTCAAACAGCACAAAAGGATCAAAATATCCTGCGGCGTTAGCATTACATTGGAAAGATATGCGACGAATAAAAATAAATGTGACATTTGCGAGCGCCATTTTTTTTGTTATATGTTCGATAAAAACATGAGTTGGTCTTCTTTGTAAATGCACTTGAATATTTTTTTTTAAAACATAGCTGAGGGTTTAAAGTGTTGCTGTGTTTGGGGTTAATGTGCTGAATATAAATCATCTGTGATATATATTGGGCGCCAAGGTATGCATTATGGTCACGCTCAATTAAAATTTATTAATGGTTCATGTGTGCAGGATGTGTCTTTTTTTAAAGAGTGAAGCAAGATGATGAGGACTGAAGTGTTGTATTTTTATGTGGATATTTATGTGATATGAAAAGTTATTGGTACGTTACCAAAGAAGTATGAAAAGTTATCTCAAATAAGAACAAGTGGAAAATAGAGAATCCTTTTGATTCATAAAATATCAAAATTTCTTAGTTCAGTTTTGAAATATGTGAAACCTTGCTTTTTCCCTTAAGCCATCTGGCATATTTGGTTTTAGATAAAAACAAAATTTGAATTTGCATAATTAATATTTGATGTTTGTTTTTATAATGTGCTCATTCATAAAAACAGACTACAAAATGTTAAGGCACATTCATTTAACATTTCCTGTTATGATATGATGCTTCAAAATTCTCTTGACCAATATATTAAGGAGTTTAACCACAGATGGCGCCAAAAATCAAAAATACCAAAATACCAATAAACCAAAATACAAAAATTATAACCATCTGATGGGACCAAATTCAATCAACGATATTGAAATTGAGTTAACTCCTCTACAAAATTGAATTGGTAAACATCACACTGTAACATATGAAGATACATTTAGTACCCAGAAAACCATATTAGTTGATTAAGTTTAGGCAGAAAAAAAAAAACTGAAACTGGCCAAAGAAATTGAACGAAGAGACATGAATTAATTAAGCAAGACAGTTTATTGTCGCCGTCTCGTGGTTTATCAAACGACGACAGGATAATAACAACAAATACTGCTGATAATGACAAGAACGTGTCTAGGCTGGTGAAGTCCAGCCGCCAGTTGGACTAATGCCTAGTGTTGAGAACACCCACAGCGTTGACAGGGTTTGAGTGCGTGCCAGAGTATCACATCGTTTTTGGAGCATATAAATGCATGCTTAAAAAGTATTGATGTAACTAACAAACATGAATAGTTAACATCAAAGAGCGGCATGTTGCATGATGTTCAGGGTTTTATATACCTTTAAACTTAAATTTTGATAAATTAATATTGATTGAATTTAAGGAAATAACTTTAGAATTGTTCTTTTCTATCTTTATATATTGAATAACAGGAAGTTATGTCAGAGATGTTTACCAAAAACTTTCGAAAACAAAAATTTAGCAATAATTAAATCGTGAAGGTAACGAAAAATTGCAACTGAGAATGTAATTTTATAATAAAAGCCATAATAGATTATATCATATTAATAATTTTATATTTGAATGAATAACTCAAGCTTTTGGGTATATTTAAAAATAGTTTCTAAAATTTGGCTTTAAAAGATGAAGCAGCAATAAGGCCAACATTAATAATAAATGTGGTATTTTTCCATATAACAGCATTTTTTAATAAAATCACGCTGTTTATCAAAATTTTTTAAATGCGAATTTTAATGACTCTCGGCGGGAGCTAAGTTTTGATTTTAGATCAATAGTTTCTAGATTACGCATTTGACAAAAACAATTGACCCAGTTCAATGTACATACATACCGAAAGTAAGTAATCTTAAGCACTTGAAAATGCTTTATACGTTATATATATTATTTTTTATTTTTTTATATGATGGAACAATTTCTACACTACACGTTGAAACTGGTTTACCATCATTAAATCTAGATGTCTAAATTTGCACTCTCAGAGTTGTGCCCTTTTAGAAATTAACGTTTCAATTTCATTTAAATTATTTAGATACAACTGTTCTGAAGGTCCTACCAAAACTATTTAGCTGACTCTGTTTTTCAATGTTCGACTCAGTCTTAATATAAATAAATATGTACATGAAAGACAAAATAAAAATACTGGGAAGTTCATTCCTAACATGTATTATTGTTGATATTTTAAGCCCGATAGCCCAGAATATTGATGGTATTGTTAAAAGAGAGTTATTAGTAATATATTCTGGTGCAAACCCGCCCATAGCATCTAAGAAGGAAACAAAAATTTGATACACATCAAAAGTATTGTTGATATTTTTCATTAAAAAAAGATTATTAGAAACTTTAAACAGTTAAAAGTCAAGAAAATTATTTTTTTTCTCTTATAACTATACAATGAAATCTTTAAAAATTGTGTTAAAGTAGTTTCTGACTCATTGGTTTACAAACTATGATTTAAAAAATGAGTTTAAAATTTCAAGTTAGATTGTTTATAAATTAAGCTATAGTTTAAGAAGGTTTTCATGACAGAAATGTGACGGTGGGTCAAAAAATTATATTTATTGAAAAAACCTTTCTGTGAGATGGGAGAAATTAATTCCGCAATTCATTGGCACACAACCAACCACACACTTTAACACATACTGCCACGGTCCACAGTGATACAGTCGTACTTAAAAAAAAAAATTTTGTACAGTTGTAAATATAAATATATATGATGAAATCTATATGTCATTTCAAAATTATATATAAGTTCATGAAAGGTATGCCCAGGATCTAGCTTATTTCAACCATTTTCTGTACACATCTATTACTCTGTTTGCCTAGCTTTCTGATCATTTATTGTAAATATCGGTTAATATCAGAAATAACTCCAATAGAAAATCACCTAAACATTAATAATATAGGTCAAAGGGATTTGACTCTGAAGGCTGACTGATTTCAACAATTTGTATATATGTTTTTTTTTTTTGAGTTAAGCATAGCACTCTGTTCGGCTTAATGTGAAATTCCACTTAAGTCTCCATACAAAAAATGACAGCTGTAAAACAAGCGTAAACAATTCATCACAACTTTTTCGTCAAAGCTGTACTATGCTTCACTGCGGAAAATCCAGTTCTATATTCCGCGACATGCATCTAACAACATTGTTTTCACGAAAATTTAATCGAACCGACCATTTATTTTACCGTTAAAAGTGACAATTGTCTTTTCATTTAAGAAAAAAATGTAAGCAAAAGATCAATTTTTCTAATTTATATTAGAGGTATTCACACTGGTATTCACCTTGGGTAGTTGGGTAGATTGGCAAATGTCATACATTTTGTTTTTGTAAAAGTGCCATTCTACCCAAGGACCCATCTACCAATCTACTCTAGCTGACCCCCTGACTTGTTTGGGTAGATTGATTGAGTACTTTTTTCATGGGTTTCCACCTTTTCCAAAAGAATTCAATAATTGAATTGACAAAAAACTAAATTAAAGTAAACAAATTAAAAGTGAATAAAATAGGCAAATGTGTTAAAATGAGTTAATTTAAAATTTTTGAGACAAAAATTATTAAATGTCGCAAAGTTCAAGTTTAAAATTGCTTCTATATAAAATAACTTTTTTACACCCGTATAATGGCCTAAATTTTGCGCTCATAAAATGACATGAATAATATGGTGGCAACTCTTTTCTAGCTGACACTCATCTCTCATCAGCTGTTGTTTTACAAAGTACTCAATTGCAGTTAAGGGTGCTCGCAGTAATCAAAAGTACTCAATCTACCCGTACCCAACCAAGTCAGTGTGAATACCCCTATTATATATTTGTGCTATTTCTTAAGGTTTTGCAATTAATAATTGCAGTTGTTGGAAATTGTAAATACCTATGCACCTTTCCGCGGTGTGGGCTGTCGCAAAACTTCGCAGCTTACAGACTGCCATAAACTAATGATAAACTAAGTTTTCAGGTAACATAATTGAATTCTCGGCATAATTCTATGTAGAATCGCATTTTTAGAAAACATTTTTTGACATGGTTCAGTTCAGCTCTGAACCGCCCATATATCTTTAATATCAAAGAATGAAAATTCAGATATTTAGAAATTTTTTGTATATCCTAATTTGTAATTTTTTGAATTTAAATTTTTTTACTCTGACTTCAGATTTTCACTTCAGAAGTTGCTTAAATATGCAAACAGTTTAACTTTGCAATTTCCCAAGACCTTTCACTTAACCAAAATTAAAGGAAATATGTAGAGTTTAGAAAGGAATTTTTACTAAATGAACCTTAGTGCAGCACGTTAGAGAATTATTTTATTTCTCTCAAAGGTGAATAAAAGGCCTTGAGGTGATGTACTTAAAGTATAAAAACTTTGAGAACTACGACCTTGGCGTCGATGACAAAATAGATCTCAATAACATATTTTGTTTCTTTGTGCACTGCTTAAAAAAAGAAGATAGCTGTCTTGAGATAAGAACAATGTATTAATGTTAATTAAAAGGAAAATAAGTAAAAAAAGTCTAAAGTCGCCTTTAAAAAGCTTATATTTTATATGCATTTAAATATTGATGAAAAATTTACACATACCAAGTTTTATTCCTGTAGCTCACAGTTAATGCCTTTATTGTGCTTTCGCTATGGGAGGTGGGCGTGTTCATGGACGGAAAACTCCCAATTTTTGAACACACCTTAGTTTTGGAATAAAATACATACATACCAAATTTCATCTCTCTATGACAAACATAACCTTAATTATTGAGTTTTAAACTTTTTGGGTTACATGGGAGGTAGGCGTGTCCGTGGGCGGATGACGTCCATTTTTCAAAACCATATTTGGTTTGTCATAAAAAACATACCTGCCAAATTTTATCTCTGAAGGTTTAACAGAGGCTTATTTATTCCGTTTTCAATGTTTGGGTTGTATGGTAGGTGGGCGTGTCCGTGAGCGGATGACACCCATTTTTCGAAGACATCTTTGTGTTGATATAAAACACATACCCACCAAATTTTATTGTTGAAGGTTAATGATGAGCTTATTTACGCAGTTTTCAATTTTTGCATTGTATGGGAGGTAGGCGCATTCTTGAGCAGAGTATGTTCATTTTTCAAAACCATGTTTTTTTGTTATAACAAACACATTTGCGAAATTTTGTATCTGTAGGTTAAACGGAGGCTTATTAATTGTGTTTTCAATTTTTGGGTTGTATGAGAGGTGGGGGCGAGTCCTTGAGCGGATGATATTCATTTTTCGAAGACATATTTTTGTTGATACAGAACACATATATACCAAATTTTATTGTTACAGGCTAATGGGAGGTAGGCGTGTCCGTGGGCGGATTCCAAAAATATTCAATTACGAGGTGACGCTGATCAAAAATATATCGTCGCTGCGCCTAAAAAATCAGGTATGTAATTTTTATGATTTTTTTTATTGCATAATTGAATAGCTCTACTCAATGTCCATCTGTGCGCTGAGCGGCTTTTCTTTATCTCACATTGGAGACATTTTTTCATTTCTTTTGCAGTAAATTCCTTGTAGAATTTTTAAAATTTTTAATTAAAAATTTGAAAAATCAGGTATGTGCTCGAAAACTTTGATCATAGTAAAAACAAAATGCCCGGAAAAAAATCGGTTATGTAACTGAAAATGGAAGAATGCATCCTCGCTTCGTGCTGGAGTAAGAAGATTAAGTTTTTTTTAATATTTATCTTTAGAATTGTATAGCAAAAAATACAAAATTATGACATTGCAATAAATTAGGAAGCGCAGAGAATAAAACAGTTTTTTTTGCTCTCTTGACAAGTTGTCGAAAAACACATAACTGAATTTTAAGGCACAACGACGATATATACTTTTCTGTACCGAACTCGCTTTGTTCTATGCGTTACAAACGTTTGCACAAAGTTAATATAACCTCACCTTTCAGGTTTAGGGTATAAAAAGGCCACAAAATTAGGTCATAAAAACTCGGTGTTATTTAAAAAAAAAATTAGTTAAACAATCTTATGTTTAGAATTGAAAGGTTCGTTCAAACTCAATTTAAATTAACCTGTTTAAATTTTCCACACAACAATGAACAAAATTAAAAATTATTTTAATATAAATAAGTAGTAATTTTAAAGATTTCCTCTAAAATTTATACTTTGTTGTGCTTACTTACCGAACCATAGACAGAGCCACATTGATCCATGCAAAGGTAGAGACACGTGGCAACGCTTTGTATTTTAATGCGCCCCACATCAACTGTCGATCGCTGTAGAATAGCTGCAAAGAAAAGCCAAAGAAAATAATAGTTAGTATTTATTAAAATATAACGCCAAACATGAATAATTTATTATAATGGCAAATATTTCATAAGCCTTATCTAACAGTTTAAGAATTTATAAAAACTGAGTGCAAAAAATACTTCGTTCTTACACTCGAGCCGGACGAGTCATTAAAACAATCCATCGAATAGTTTTTCATTGACAAAAATATACTTTTTAAGCTAAAAAAAAAAACACTTTGAATGCTCAACATACAGCTTTAAGCTTTGAGTCAAAGAGTTGCTCAACTTTTGTCACTCACTGTAACTGATATGGTTTCAACGACCTTTATCATGTTTAAACATTGAACTTGAATTGTGCCACGACAAAATTAATGAACTAAAAAAGTAGCATAAAAAAATTAATTTAACCAAAAAAAAGTAATAAGTTTAATGCACAACAAGCATGTCAAACATGTAAACGGAGATTGTGAACACAGACATAAAAAGCAAAAAAAAAAACTCAACTTTTTTATATTATCAACATATTTAAAAAAAGTCGTTGTCTAAAATATGGGCATAAATTGGATAACATGGCTATTATGACATGCGCAAGAAAATGTTTTACAAGATTCTTTTGGTATTTTGGTATCTTTTTGGTGTTGTTAAACGAACGAACAACCCAACCAGTCACGTTGGTAATTGCCCAGCTGATGGCCACACCGGTGCACTTAAACCTTACTTTGTTTGCAGCGGTTAAATAATTGCTTGCAGCCAGTTTTTGGGCAAACTAGCTTCAAAATATGCTCACTGCAGATCAGCTGAGTGCAAATTAATGTCATGTAATATGATATGAAAATGATTAAAATTCAGAATTTTTATTAACTTCGTTTAAACTACGTTTAAAGCATGACTCAGTTGCACATGAATATCATTAAGAACTGACTGCATAAGAAACTAAACTATTTCTTGCCGATATTTATGCGATGCGATATAGCAATAAGTTAAACATGATTTATTGCTTAACACTTTATGCTTGATGGAAACGCCTGTCTGTTACCAAAAAAAAAAAAAAATAAACCACAAAAAAACATCGTAAAATCATTGAAGCCTTATTCTGAAGAAAGGCCGACAGAGCGCTGTTACATGAAAAGGACCGCCACAGCATATATCGACAACCTCACTTTACGGGCACCAGTAATTAACATGTTAATAAGTTCTTGGCGCAAAATATGAGCCAGCTTGTTCACACCTTTTCGAACAAAAAGTTCTTGAATGATTTTTTTTTCTGCTCTGCAGTTCTAAGCAGACAAAAGTGTTGTAGCAGAAACCACACAGAAATTTGTGGAAAGGATTGGCAAATTTTTTTCAAAACGATATGCATACAATTTTAAAACGTTGCGGTAAGTTGATGAGGTTGACCTTAATTAATGACACTTTCATTAAATGGCTTTGTGTGGCAGGGTATCAACTTTATTTGACAGCTTCATTTCAGTCACTCAAGCAGAAAATCTTCTCACAAAAAATGTTGCGAATGTGAGAGGATTTTTAATTGTAAGAACAGGAGAAACTAAAATATAAAAGGAAAATAAGAAGAATATCAGTAAACTAACGGTAAGTTGGTTATATTAAGAACTTAGGATAATTGAGCTTTGTTAATATATCGTTTTACAAATATTAAAGAATTTTTTACGTATAAGAATTAATTTTAATGGGAAGAAATTCACATTAAAATAAATGTCATGAATATTCACTCAAATCCTGGATTGTGCAATCGTTTGTAACGCATAGAACGAAGCGAGTCCGGTATAGAAAATTATATATATTCGTAATCAGCGTCCGTCCGTCCGTCTGTGTGTTTTTCCGTAAACCCAGGATAAGAAGAAGGAGTTGGATAATTGGTAAAAACTTAGTACACATGCTCCCATGGACCCAAGGATCTGCACTATTGAATATTTTTATAATCCGCCCACGGACACGCCTACTACTCTCGATTATTGCTTTTAAAAAGTGGCATCTCCTATAAACCAACAACGTCGAAAAATAGCAGTGTTCATATCACATACAAATTATGACTAAGTACACTAAGGGAAAAAGTTATGTAGTCAGTACAGAGACAGCTATGTAAAATCTATGCACTGCAATTTGTATGAGAACGCAACAAGAGCAGTATTTACTGAGTAAAGGGAGCGTGTACTGACTACATATCAATTTATTCACTTTTTAAAATGAATAAAAAATGTATTCAATACATCATGTTACGTGTACTCAATCAACGTGTTATGTAAATTTTTACAAAAACTTTACTCAATACATAAAATATAGACTCAGTACACGTCCCCCTTATACGATTGAAGTGACACATTTATTCAGTACATAACATATGGACTCAGTACACGTATCTCTTGCACATCGGCACACGATTTTGCTGTTTTATGTCATTCGTTTCTTGATTTTCAAATAAGCAACACCTTTAAAGCCTCTAGAAAATCAGAGCGGGAATGAGTTTATCCACTGTACTCTAGAACAAAAGCGATGACTGGATAAGAATTAAATGGCTGGGTTTCTATAAGTAATTGCCAATTATTTTGTGAAATCTAGTCATTTCTTTATAAAATTATTTATTGCATTTGTTGAGAGGGTGCTTTAGGCACAGGCATGAATTGTGTATATATTCAATACATGGAATTATGAACAAAAAATATAAAATGAATACATTATGCATGTACTCATTACATAAAATTATGTTTTTAACATATGTAATGAGTAAATGATGTATGTACTCATTATATAAATGTATGCACTAAAAATATGTAATGAGTAAATAATGTATGTACTCATTGCATAAAATTATGTACTCCAAATATGTAATGAGTAAATTATGTATGTACTGAGTCAATAATTTATGTAACACGTACATAAGATCTTTACTCATTACATAAAATTATTTGTAACAGTTTGCGATGAGTACAGTGAGCATGTACTCACCACATACATCCATGAATTCACGACACATATTTATGCGTTGAGTACATAAAATTCTTTATTGACTACATAACCGCTTGAAAGCATTATGTAGTCAATAAAGATTTCAACATGTACTCAATACATGAAAAATGTAAAATTTTTGTGTGCAGAAAACTATGCGATGAGTACATAAATTTATGTATTGAGTCCATAGGTTTTTCCCTCTGTGTAGCAAGGTTTCTCTGATAGGACATTAACATTAAGTTAATATAAAGTCAGAATTACACTATTTTACCTTGGAACAACATGCTTATATTTTATACATAAGGGTCATGCTTATAGTCGAATCAACAGCACTATTTTTTTTTAAATGACCCTAAGTCATAATCTTAAAAATAACTTGTTTTTTATCATTAAGGTTATTTTAATTAAGAGAAAATACGAAATAATTGCATTTTCAGGACGTCCCAGATTTAGTTGACAATAACGCGGGGTTGATTCCCTGTCATGAACCAGGAAAAAATTGTTTGTATCATGTTTTTTTTTCGACTGATTATCTTTGCCACTAGCAAAACACGGAGCGTTTCGTTCAAATAGTACATAAGTCGGCCAAAGCAGTCTGACGAAAATCGATTGGGGCACATTTTTGCAAAACTTGACAGTTGCCACCTTGAATCCCGAAGTGGAAGTAAAAATAAAAAATAAAATTTTATTATGATCAAAAGTGTTATTTTTTGCATAAAATCATCGTCTTTGCATCGGAAGTGCTCCTAAAATACATTTTTTCGATTTCACTTGTTCCCATGGTTATAATAATATGTTATAAGGTTTAACTTTTTGGATTACAACCTCACAGATATATAATTTTTCTAGATAGAACAAGAAACACCAAATATATAATGAAAATATCAAAATAGCATTATAGGTACGGTGACCATTCGTCCCGTATTGCCCAGGACAGTCCCGTATTATATCAAAGTGTCCCGGTGAATTATTTTTTTAATACATGGGACGTGGGAGGAGTTCCTATTTACCATTTTGTTCAGAAAAAATCCCGTTTTATTGTTTTTAAGAACTTGTGTATGCAAATATTTGTTCAAGTTTTGCAATATTTTTACAGCTTCCTTTACAAAAAAGTACATATCTTAAGAAACATTTTTTTAAGTACTTGACAATGCTTAAATAAAGCAAAAATAAGTTTTGTGTGAGCGTATTAACATATAAATATCCGTTAGGAAAGTACATAAACTAATTTAGAAAACTAGCTGGAATAAAAATTTTTGTAAGCTAAAAGGTCCCGTATTATGTTCCATGAATTCTGGTAGTATTACTTAGAAAATTTTTAACTAGAAAATGATAAAAACAAAATCAACATTGTTGTATAACTTCATAAATACACAGTTTCCAAACATAATACTGAGTTGCTTTCATTTTAATACAAGAAAATTACACATGTTTTAAAATCAGTCTGTAAATATATAGACAGAACCAACACTAATAAAAATTGTGCTGTTTTGTTAAAAAAACTTGTCAGTATCTAAACTGCCGGGACCAGTAGTGCAAAAATTAATACATGTAAGCTAGTTGTTAATTTAATTTAAGTATTTTTCTTGGTGAAGCAGAATTCACAAATTCTTCAGGATACTGATTTTATGTGAATATCAAGCGGATCGTTTAAACTAGGTGATTGAATCATATATCGATAACGGTTAAAATAATCATACTAAAATGCTGACTTAGGACCTGTGGATGCCTTAAGATCATCATAGTTTAGTGTTATATTGAAATATTTGTTGATTTTATAAAGTTTATGAATGTTTTATTTTTAAACAAATAATTAAGTTTGCAATTTTTTTCGAAAACAACTATATTATTTGAGTATAAATAGGATTTTTTTCTCAATTTGCGACTAATTACAATATTGTTAAGTTCAGATAACCAGTTCGAAGATGTCTTCATCACCGAAAGATCTTTTTTGGAGGTTTTCATAGACTGTTATAGCTGAATAAGTTAATATTTTTATAACAGCTATTTAATTTACTGGAATAAATTTTATTTGAATGCAAATGTTTAAATTATAATAGCCAAAAATCTTGTATATATTTAAATAGAAAAATATCCTCTGGAAGAACAAAACAAATGCAAAAGTTTAATAAATCTTTTTCTTTTCTGTGTAAAAACAAAACATTTTTTTGGATATTTCTAAAAGATCAAGCATCTTGACAACTTAATAAACTTTCTTTGATTTTTTCATTTAGTTTCACAAAAACTTTTAAATATTCTCAATGCATCAACATTTATAAAAACTTCTTAACGTCATATATAAGAAGTATGAGTTCATTACAGAAATCTATTAAGATATGGCATTAAGTAATCTTAACCTTGAACTCCTTAATATTACTTAAGTTTTAATTGAATTTTTTACTTATAAATTGCTCAAAGAATTTTTTTTTTTACTTAAATTGATAAAAAAAAAAACAAAAAAACAAATTGGCCATTTCAGCCCTTGAAAGGACTTTGACCGAGCTTCTTATGATCAATTGTTTTATGCCGACTCCGAACGGCTCATGTTCTCAAGAAGCTTTACATGGCATTATTTACTCTCTGAGGTTTGCCATTGTCTGCAGAGAGGTGGTGACCGATCAGAAAAATTTTTTATTGAAATAAACTTTTTCGCCGCGGCTGGGGATCGAACCCGGGCTCTCGAGCATGCTAAGCCACACACTTAACCTCCATGCCACGGACACCACTTAAATTGTTAGAAAACTTTTTAATGAAAGACACCTACAACTTAAAATAGCCAATTATTTCTGTTTTCGCGCCACTAGGCTATTAAAACAAATTAAATTCAGTAACAGTTCAACAAATATCAAGTTGATCTCCAATAAACTGACCCACAAACAAATATTTTATCTGCATTAATTTCATGCATCTTAAACAGACAAACATATCTAAAGAATTAAACACCTGCCTGAACCAGACAAACAAGTCAGTCAGTCGTTGTCGTTATCCGCTGTTTTGTCTGCACAGTCGTTGGATTTGTCCACATGCATTTTTCGACTTAACAAATGACGTGAGAAGAAAATGACATAAATTGCACCAAAAGTCATTCATTTTTTGCCACTTGCAGACGTAGAACTCATAAATTTAACGAGTTGAAAATGCAGCATGTGTGTGTTAGTTTGGACAGCAAATTGAATAAAACAGATAAATATTTTAAACTGGAAAACCACGCAGAGAATTTTCTTATAATTTTTACACAAAACATTTGTGATAATCTTAAAATTTAACTCAGAAATTCATAGACTCGTGTTGCTACGTTGGATTGTTTATTTTTTTTTTTTTTTTTGTTTTTGAGGGTGTATTTTATTTTCTTGTAGTTTGTTGTTGTTTGTGTTTTACAAATTAAGAGGTGTAAATGTACAGGGTGTAAATTATCATAATTGTTTTATTGTACTTAAAATGTTTGCCTAATTTTTACATGGCAATACAGATGAAATGTTGTAATCAATGAAAATTGTGACAATTAAATAGAATTATTTGTAAATAATTAACACAATTTTCAGGAAACTCAAATAAACATATTTAACGTGGAGGTAAATAATTGTTGGCAAAAACTAATGTTCAGTTAAAGGTTTGTTTTTGCAATCAATGTAGGTACAACCAAAAGTTCGATTACGTCATAATAACGCAATACAAATAGTAAACAAATCTACACAAATATTGATTCGATTGACAAAATATTAAAAACAGTCAGATGGAACTGATTATGCATGGAATCAGTGTAAACTGCAAATGTTTGAAGTGAACGAAAAACACGTATCCAACTCGATCTGATAGTTCACGAAAGCAAATTAGAAGTGTTAAATATTTACAGTTAGAAATATATTCTAGATATAAAAAATAACAAACACAGCGAGTAGCTTTCACACAATTACACTCTAGGCCCCGGCGAGATTCGAACTCACGATCTCCTGTTTACTAGACAGGCGCTTTAACCAACTAAGCCACGGCGCCAAGTTGACACCACTTATCAATATTTTCTATTTCTCATCGACTGTTAAATAGTTCACTGATGTTCAAGATATGTCAGCACAGCACGTGAGCGAATAAATTTGGTATTCTTTTGTTGTTATTTTGATTTTAGAATTTGTGATTTTTTTTTCTTTTCTTCTCTTATCTTTGAATTAAAAATAAAACTTTGCGGACAAGTTTTAGTATGTTTAATTTAATATGTGGACAAGGTCGTATAGCAGCAACGAGTAGAGCAACAGCCATACATATAACACAACAACAATTAATAGGTTGAAAATGATAAGAATTTTAACTGAGAAACAGCGTGTCTTAAAAGTGGAAGAGAGACACACTTAATAGCATATCATATCATCAAAGGTAAATAAAACTGCAACAGTTAAATAATAATAATAAAACACAAATACTTTCAAATATGTAGAAAGTACAAAACTACAACTCATGGGAAAAAATTCAGAGACAAACACAAATACATTCATTAACATAACATTCACAACATGTCGACTGATCTCTCCCTAACTTAACCTCAAAGTAGAAAAATCTAGATTTTCAGCAAAAAGGAAATAAAAACTGATTTTCTACATAAACTGGTCTTAATGGACTTAAGGGACCATTATAGTTTTTTTTTTAAAGAAAAAACCCAACATTAAAAGTTTTATTGTATAGCTACTATTTTTTTAGTTAACTGTTATTTTTGCATTATAATTATATAATTTGAAAATTCAAAATTTTGATTTTTCGCAACTTGTTCATCCAAAAAACAATAAACATAATCATTTTTTTCCTCTGAAACTTTCTGAGTTTTTAAACGAAGATTTTTGACAAATACTTACTAATTTTATGAAAAAGACGATTTTTGACTTAAATAATCATAAACATATTTTAGGTTTTAAAAAAAAAAATTCTCTAAAATACAAACAAAAAAATTTGTAACAAAAAATCGAAACAATGGTATTTGCTTTACAAGTGAAAAAAATTTGGTAGCGGTCCTTAGAATAGTTTTCGAGTAATGCTGTCACCGGCTTCAAACGCATTTTTCGAGAAAAACGCGTTTACAAAGTAATAAATTTAAAGACTTCTCTTCGGACTTTTGTGCACTCAGAAAAATATCAACTGTTTTATTAACAGTCGGCCGCTGTTATTTAATGAAGGATTTTCGTTAAAGTTAACAGTTTTCTTTGTTGAATGAAAGCTTAAAAGTATTTTTGTGCTGTTAAAATTATCTGTTGAAATGTTTTTGTTGAAATATTTGCCTTCTCTAAGCAATAGTTTTAAATGTGTTTTTATACAGTTATCTTATCGTTATCAATAGCTCAGTGGAAGTGTGCTGCACTGTCATGGGGGGGCCGGGGGTTCGAACCCAAGCTATGTAAGTATCAAAAATTTTAATTTAATAATTGAAATTATAATTCTGTTTCATTAACTAATTGGTCAAATTTAATCTTCAAAATAAGTTTGCAAATTACAATCTTGAAAAAAATGTACAATTAATTTTTATTTAAAACAAAAAAACAATATTTTAAATAAAAAATTCTTTGTTGGTCTTGCCGGTATTTGAACCTACGACAGTCGAGTACTAGACGCACACTTCATAAACTTAAAAAAATGTGATAATATTTCAATAAGTCCTTTTTTTCTATAGCCCAACAGTCAACCGACTGTTGATTTGAAAGTTTCATTTGTTGGATGGTATTTAACAGTGAAATCTGTTATTTCAACCCATGACTTGTTTGATAAAACAACATTTTTTTCCCTGAGTGTGTTTATAACTACAACAATTTTTAATCAATTGACTTAAGACTTTCTGAGAATATTTTTACAATGTTATGGAATCGAAAAATGTAAAAAACAATAAAATTTATTTTTGGTTAATTCTACACAAATTTTTGAAATGTTGTAAATGACTTACGAGGTTACTGCTCTTAAAAACAAACTTATTTATATGGATTAATGAAGTTCCGACTTTTGTCTGTCTTTTTATTTGTTTATTTTAAGAAAACAATTTAAATATATTCTTTAAGCAAATGGCTAATAAAGTGTTAGAGATAGAGATAGAGATAGAGATAGATTCTAATGAAATTAAATGCCAGACAACAAAATGGCAAGCGATGTGATCGCGAGTAATTATACCCTAAACCTGAAAGGTCAGGGTATATTAACTTTGTGCAAACGTTTGTAACGCATAGAACGAAGCGAGTCCGGTATAGAAAAGTATATATATTCTTGATCAGCGTCACCACGTGAGTCGAGCTATCCATGTCCGACCGTCCGTCCGTCAGTCTGTCCATCTGTGTGTTTTCCGTATACACAGGAGAAGAAGAAGGAGTTGAGATAATTGAATGAAACTTGGTACACATGGTCACATGGACCCAAGGATCTGCACTATTGGAATACGCCTACGGACACGCCTACCTTCCATACCACGCAAAAATTTAAAACTGCATAACTCAGCTCATAAATAGCCTACACCAAAAAAATTTAATGTGTATGTGTTTTATATCAACACAAAAATGTCTTCGAAAAATGGGTGTCGTCCGCCCACTGACACGCCCACCTCCCATACAACCCAAAAATTGAAAACGCAATAAATAAGCTTTTGTTTAACCTACAGAGATAAAATTTGGCACGTGTGTTTTTTATAACAAAAGAAAGAAGTTTTGGAAAAAAAACATCATACGCCTACGGACACGCCCACCTCCCATACAACCCAAAAATTGAAAACGCAATAAATAAGCTTCTGTTTAACCTACAGAGATAAACTTTGGCACGTGTGTTTTTTATAACAAAAAAAATACGGTTTGGAAAAATGGACATAATACGCCTACGGACGCGCCCACCTCCCATACAACCCAAAAATTGAAAACGCAATAAATAAGCTCTTGTTTAACCTACAGAGATAAAATTTGGCACTTATTTTTTTATGACAAAAAAAAGATGGTTTTGAGAAATGGACGTTATCCGCCCATGTACACGCCTACCTCCGATACAACCCAAAAAGTTTAAAACTGAATAAAAAAGATTATGTTTGCCATAGAGACATCAAATTTTGTATGTATGTATTTTATACCAAAACTAAGGTGTGTTCAAAAATTGTGAGTAATCCGTCATTGAACACGCCCAACTCACGTATAAATTTTTCTTCAACATTTAAATGCATATAAAATAAAGGCTTCATCCGCCCACGGTGACGACCATTTTCAATATTATACGACCATTTTCAATATTTATTTTTTTTTTGGAAAAGTAGGTTTAGTCTATTTCATAGTCGGCCTTGACCGACTTTAGACTTTCTTTACTTGTTTTAAAAATAAACCCATTAATGTTGCAAATGTGACACAGATGAGTAATAAAAACATGTCTTAATAATAAGACAAACATTCTTAGAGAATGCACTCACCTTTTTCTAGATTCAGCGCTTTCTAGTGTCAATTTTGTCAATTTTGCAAAATTTGTTGCAATTATTGTTATATAAAAGAGATATTTACACACAACAAAATATTTGAAAAAAACTCATTTTTTCGAGGCCTATAAATCGGCAAGCTTTTGGACTATATTTGCTAAGATATGTTTTTAGAACCAGTAATATGTGTAGATTATAGAACGTGAAGAAAAAAATCAGTCCCCACAACTATTTGATTTGCTGCAATGCGAGGTAATTGAAAAAAAACTGATATACACAAGAGGAGAAAATGTTTCACTTCACTTCACTTTCATGCCATTTAAAGCAAACATTTGAATATTTTAAACTATGTATAGCAGACTGATAGCCAGCCACCTTAAGCTGAAAAAGTATAAAAGTGAAACTTTCCACAAGTATTCGACTTTTTTCTATAAACTGCTAAAATTTTAAACAATTTAAGAGGTTGTTACATTAAGGGGGGACATGACATTGGCCGTTTTTTATATCCTTTCTTTTTATATTTTTTTTATTTAAGTAAATATTCTTAAAAATCTAAGAAAAAATTTCATGCATACGGGTTCAAAGATACAGCCGGATTAGTGAGAGCGCATTTTTAATTTTCGCCTTTTTTTTTGTTCACTAACTTTGAACGCGTTTACCTCGCAACCATGTTTTCGTACTGGTTGCGGCAATAGCGGGTTCATTTTTTGACAAATTTTTTTTTGTATGTTTTTAAACTTGATTCGCTATCGTATGACACGAGCTTCGTTTAAATTTCGAATTTTTTCGATTTTTTATGAATTTTTCAAGTCAATATTTTTTTCGAAAAAACATACTTTCAAATTTGGAACATCACCAAAAATTGAAAAAAAATTTTTAAAAAAAGCTCCTGTCATACGATAACCAATTTTGTGAAGATTTAAAAAAGTCATTTTTCTCCAGATCGGTCAATTTTCGCGACTCCCAGCGGTGCAACCACGAGGCCCCGTTTTTTTCTCTGCCGCCAGTTTGGAGCTCTATAAAACCATGTTGGAGTCAAAATATATTTTTTTTCCATTTTTATCTTGTAATTTGTTCAATTCCCTAACAATAATGAAAAACAATTTGAAAAAATGTTTGTTTTTGACTGAGTTATTAATTTTTATTGTCCCACCTTAAGTCAATTTTTTTCATATGAAGTTCCTGCGTATGTGTTTTTCACCAAAAGGAGATACACATACGCCCTAGAATTCATGTTCAAGATACCGGGACCTTATAACATAAATATTTCCTGAACAAAGTAAAATCAAACTTTTTTACGAGGCTAACTTTTTATTCATGCAAGTTTAGTTCTAATATGTTAAAATGTTATCTCTCGCAAATTCAACCACATCCTTAACTCACTATTTTTAGAATGCACAATCAATATTTAATCGGAACATGTTCCATGTTATTTGTTTTATCCGTGTTTAGCATGCGTATGTTTTTATTAGATTCCCAAAAAAGACTACCTTTTTTGACCCTTCTCAGGAATAATTTTCCGCGTAAAACACAGCAAAAGTCAAAAGGTCAATAAAGCGGTTATTGACATCCAAAGCATAAAGTTCAAATACGCACGCATTCACGCAGGTACTAAAACAAAGATGCCGACCCGGCATCGTCATCATACTTTGCATCACTTCGAAAATTCCCGAAAAACATCCCTCGCTCATATCCATCACAACATATCCCACTGAACCATGAGTAAAACTTAGCCGGAAAATAAAATGTTCGGAACATTTTCGTTCAAGACAGTCAAAACTCAAAATTTCGAATTTTAAAGGTAAACAGGAAGAAATAATATTCAATAGAATTTATGGTAGAATAACACATTGCAAAAAGAAATCCGAAGAAACCAAACGGAGCGTGGAACTAAGTCAGTTCTTGCAGTTTTTGTGAATATCTAAAAAAAATGTGCAAATTCTAAACCGATGTCTTCGTTATTAGATTCAATGGAAAAGTCTTTTATAGTGCAGGTTAGTTCCGTGGAAAAACAAATGACATTCCTCCATGACATTTAATTGAAATGAAATTAAAAAAAACACATATTTTTTTGAGAAATTTACAAAAACTGCAATTTCTTTTTTTGGAATTATTTTTGCAGTCTTATTATATTATGCACGCAAAATAAGAACCACAAAAACATTTTTTTAGAAGCTTTTGGTATTTTCTTGTGAAACTTAATAAAGAAATCAAAAAAATCGATTTCTTAGGAGAATATAATTTTTACCCGTATCTTAAGGTTAAAAAAATTATTGCTATACAGATACCTTTGGTTGACTGGGAACTGCTCACAAGATAAAAAGAAAAAAAAAATTCTTTACATATAATTCACGTTCACACTTATTTGTTTGGAAGCAGTTGCGTTGCAAAGGTCAATAGAAGAAACAAACAACTGTACGAGTAAAACAAAGAGGCGTAGTTGTAAGAGTGTGAAAATGTAGATGCGCCTAAATATTCCACGAAAATACTTTGGATAAGCAAAGACGCTGTTGCGTGGCAGCCCTTAAAAACGTAGAGATGAAATTTTATTAAATTTTTACGAGCGCCACAACGTGTCAAGCCATGTTGCCGGCTGTTGACATCAACTTTTTGTTATTATGTTTCTTGCATTCATTTTATTAAAGTATATTTAACAATTTGTATATTTTTTTATTGTATACTTAAAGCTTTATATTTTATTTTGTATTTTTAGATTTTGATATTTTGTTTCTTAGAATTAATTAATTAAATAGTCTTGCCAGCTCTTCCCATAGACGAATAAACGATCCAAATCGTTCTATCTTAAGTAGCACTAAAGTTTCTTTTTTGTCTTGAATTTTTTTATAAACTTAAAATTCAACATACATTTTATTTTAAATTTTTCAGTTCTGCTGTAATTAATTGATAGTAAGTGATGCAAAATATAATACTGCAACCATTTTTCATAAAAATCAATATTCCAACCATCGCCCGAGCTGAATTTTTAATAACTTTCTTAATGCCTGTCATCTGCGAGCGCGTACCTTTTTGGAGAGACTTTGAAATGACATTGCATTCCAAATACCGAGTACCGAGTATATGGAGTTTTTTCGATTTTTTTTTAATTTGCACAATCATAGCCATGTAAGACATCTCTTTTTGTGCATCCTAACATCTTGAGAAACTCCAAAAAAAATATTATTTTTGGCCTTTCTTGCTTCGTTTTCAATATATCTCGTTCTTCGAATGTTTTGAATTTTTTAAGGTTGTATTTCTATATAGTGTGGAATCATTCTTACCAATCAAATAATTTGAAAATTTGGAAATTTGGCTCAAGTACGTGAGACGTGAGACTTTATAAAAGGCACACGACCATGTACCAAAGTACACAGTGCCACACGGAAAATCCAAACCGCGTTTCGTCTGATTGGATTTTATTGTATCGGAAATATATCGACTCAAACTTGATTATTGAAAGAGAGCGCTTTTTTTCTCTCGGTACATCTCGTAAACCATTTGGAATTTTAGTTTCTTGCTTTCAGCAAAGTTTTAGCTAAAATGGCTGACCCGAAAAACTTAATAGAAGCCTAAGAATTGCAAAAATACCGAAAATTGTACACCTTTTTTACCATTTTTGTTTATATCTTTCAAGCTATTCCAAATTTTGGCCAATAAACTGCCAATTGCATCGAGCACTCCTTGGTTTCGAGCACAAAAACACGAATATCTTAACACTTTTTTTGAGTGCATTGTCGTCCCTTAACTCGGAAATGGTATGATTTTTTAGTAGGAAATGTTTGAAAAATTATTGTTTAGCGTCTTAATATGCCCCTTGAATTGTTGTGAAAATGATTATTTAACCTCTTATTATGATTTGTGGTGTAAAGATGTGCATCTGCAGGATCAAGAAGGAGTTCGGCTGAATTTGGTTGAAATTTTTACGTCCACACATCAACAAGCACCCCGCTGGAGTTTTGCAAACTTAGGGGTGGAACATATTTTTTTGACATATTTAATTTGGCTGAACAGTTTTTGTAACTCAACGCATCAAATTTTGAGCTCTATCTTGTCCAGTATTGGGATTAAGACGCTAAACAATAATTTTTCAAACATTTCCTACAACAAAATCATACTATTTCCGAGTTAAGGGACGACAATACACTCAAAAAAAGTTTTAAAATATTCCTGTTTTTTGTGCCCTTCTCTAAAAGTTTAGCTAGAGCAATTATTGAGCATTTGGTGTGCAATTTAAGTAAGAATTGTTGTGAAAATGATTATTTTTGTTGTGAACTGGAAAAGATGGAGACCCAAAAATGATGCGTTGAATTGAAGAGATATAATACTGTGCACCCAAATTAAATATGTCCAAAAAAAATATGTTCCGCCTCTAAGTTTGCAAAACTCAGCTAGGGTTTTGCTTTAATGGGGATTACTTTCACCTCTATATATTGGTATATAAAAATTTTGACTTCTTTTCGAATTTATTTCACTGTGTTATTAAAGAAAAACAAAAACAATGTGGCTGAGGGTGCGCTTTACCCTATCACATCCTCAATATTGTGAACTCTTTCCTTAAAAAGTTTTCCAAAAAATTATTTTTTAAAAACATGCACAGCTACAGTAAGCTGATGCCTGCTATGAAATCCTTCAACGATTCAACCTAAAACCGGTGTAACATGTAGAAATTTTTTAACAAAAATAGAACGTAAAAAATTTCTAAAGAAAAAAATTCTCAAAATTCAATCTTAAACCATAACGTTGGTGCGTATGAATTTTTGACCATCATGGCTGAACCACTGAAGCTATCCACCTTATATTTACACCATATGTTTGTGAAAAATTCACAAAATTGAATGTATGATAGGGAAATTTGCATCCCCAGCCCCTCTTTTTTTTTGTTTTTCTTAAATAACTTTTCATGCACAAACCGAAAATCGCCCGACAACATCATTTTTTTTTGTCTCCATACAAATATAGCCTAATATATAGCCTTAAAAAATGTAAATTTTTGGAAAAATCAAGTCAAAGTCAATAGATTCCTGATACAATTGCATTTGATCGGTAGCCAAACTAGCAAAACCCAGATAGAATTTTGCTATTTACGTGAAGTACTTTAAAGAACAACAATCAAAAATGTTTGGATTCTATTAAATCGAAAATGCTCTACTGTGTAATTTAAAAAAATGTTTCAAACTCAAAAATGGTGTTGATTTTTATGGATCCTATGGGTCAAAAATAAAGGCATTTGTTGCCAACATGTTAAAATTGTCCTCTTTATTATCAAAAAATTTTTAAACTCGTAATTTTTGTTCAGACATTATTGTCCATTCAACGGTAATAAAAATAACGGAGTTACAAGAAATAAGTACACAACCAACGACTCGAATTAACCAATTTTTCGACCACCCCGAAAATCATGATCTAAAGAACACCGAAACCGAATTGTTACCCAAAACCTGATTTGTTAACTCTCCATAAAATTGGAATTGTGTATTTATTAAACGGAATAAATAGATTTGGTACTTACATGATGGTTTTTTAATTTGGTATATGGGGACAACTAAAAATCATTCGCAGAAGACATCATAGAACAATGATATTTGAAAACATTAAATTCGACTCTGAGGTCTTTACAACTCAAAGTTGTAAAGGAAATTGTTCTCTACTATCAGTTTCCAAATAACAAAATTATGGTTAAAAGACCATTTTCGCTGTTTCTTGCACCACCTAAAGAACTCATAATACTCTTCAGATAATCTTTCAAATTGGTGGGAGTAATTTTAAACATTTTTTTTTGACCCTTCTAACCCCACATGCTTTAAGGCAATTTTTTTAAAATGAATTTCAATGCGGGAATTCTGTAAAAAGAAATTTCGATCGGCTTCCGTACCGAATAGCTAGATAAGAAAATAATGCATATATTGCACTACCTTGGAATTTTGTGGAGACTCATATTTATAACCGGGGATTCATATTATATAAGGATTATTTTTAAAGTTTTTATTTCATATACTTAAACGTCACCAAGCTTTTAAGATGAGAAAAAAAACGATTTTTATATCTGAGCAAAAAATTCAAAATCATAAAACAATTACTATATCTTCATTCTTACGATATTGCTCATAATGATTACGGTACCTGTTTCTAAAGATACTACATTTATAAAATTCTAGTTATCAATCTGAAGTTTAGTTATCTAGTTATCAATTTTTATTTTTTGTTATTTAAACAAATATTGAATGCAAACATAAAAGTGTGAAAGTATATTTGCACAGTAAGTAACAAAAAAAAATATTTAGTACACATCATAAAACATTTCTAGGAGAGAATATATAAGATGATCTTTTTGTATACTTTTACCACCAGGTGCCTAATCATTACGATAATAAAATATTTTACTATTAAATAACCTAGTTTTATCCGGTTTGTCGGTTTGTTTAATGCCGAAGTTTAAATTTAAAATGTATAAAATTTACTTTCGGTGGGTTTTACACTTTGGGTAAGTGTAAAATATATTGGAACATATTTGGAACTTGTCAAAATCTAAGTTTAGGTTTTAAAGATTTTAGATAAAAAGAGGGAGGGGTAAAAACTAAACAACGAATTATAACTTTTATAACTTTCTTAAGAGCGATCAAAGTCCTTAACTCAAACATATTAATTTTAAACCGTAAAATATGTTGAAGATCTGTTTAGGGCCTCACATCAAAATGTTATTAAAGTGCCACTTATTTGAACACTTTAAAGAGTGTCATCTAATAAGAAATAATAACAATAAAAACCAAACTGATGTATTAACAACAGCAGTGAAACAACTACTAGATATGATGGCAACAACATCAACAACAACATAAATAGTAAAAATACTGCTTCCATTAAAAATAATCCCGCGTAGGTCTACAGTATTAAAACCGAAACAAAATTGCTTGTATCGAGTTTTATTTGTTGTTTAATGGATCTTAAAATCAGGCCTAAAAGTATCTAGTACTTAACACACATCCATACTACATACATAAAAATAAAAAAAATCAACGGAATATCTTAAAGTTACAGTAATCAACAGTCTGTGCGTGAGTGTATAAAATTAACACTGCAACTACTACATTTCAGTTGAATTGATGAAGATTCTGTAATGCATGACATTCAAATGGCAGCTACAAGTTGTAGATACTTAACGCACTCAGATACTTCATCATCTGAATGATACAGATACCGATATAGATGATATCATTTGCGGATTAGTGGTTGTATGATGTATGATAAAAAAAAGTAATTGTAGTTACCACATGTACCGTTAAAGTAGCTCATCAAGCAGCTTCTTGTTGCGTTGTGTTGCTAGTCAGCCAGTAGAAATTTATTTGAGGTGCGTTTCAACAGAACGTCACTTCAGCGACGGTAACATGTCAGTGTTATTTGGCCCAAATAAGTCAAAAAGTTCTTAAAGCAACAACTTCCGACCACTCACTACACTTGTTCCAGCAAATCGCTAAGACGCACTTCTTTAATAGAGTAGAAGGGGAAAAAGAGGATAACAAACTAGCAGCTTGTTTTCTTGTATCCGAGTATATTTTGTCTGCAGAAATGAATCGAGTTAAATGCTTGACTAAATATTTTTTGGCCAAATTGCTCTGCAGTTGTTGTTGGTCGTTTCTACATTGCTGTAGAAATTCATGCGTGTGTTTTATTGTAGCGACAAAAATTATAAAATCTTGATGTTTGAGTTTTATTAAAATTTTGTTGAAATTCTTTTTATTGTTGTTCTTTATCTTTACAATTTAAATGTAAAGTTTACATATAAGTTGCATCTGTTGCTATTCTATTGACATATTTTTTCTGATGCTTCTTTTTATGTAGAAATTAGCTTAGCACTTCGTCTTTTAGGAATTTGGAAATTGTGCTGAAGTTGTACTAAGATTGGCATTTAAAAAGTTTAAAAATAGCACATGTTTGTGAGTGCCTTTTTTGCATATCATAAAAATTTTATTTTATTGATGATTTCATTTCCGGTTAAAATCATGCTTCATTCGTGTGTACCGCCAAGTGATATGGAGTAGTGAGCGCAAAAAGTTACAATATACAAGCCATATTGTAGCACAACTTGAGCACAATACAACACAATTTCTAAAATACTGAAATAATATATGCTGGGCTAACTTAAGTTCCTTCACTATTTCTTAAAATTATGACCAGGAATCTCTATTTCGGCTTGAAAATTTCGAATGCTGACACATGGATGACGTTACTAGAATTAAATTCACATGATTTCTAGTTAGTACCAACCTTCAAACGAGAGCATGTTGGGCTTAACGCTTGATTCGGAGCAATGTTTACGTTATTATAACCGTAATAATAAAGAATTTTCCATCGCTATGTGTTCATGGAAGAAGCATGACTCCATCGAAAGTTTGAATGACGAAAAACGGACCCATTCGAAGAAGAAAAAAATTCTGGTTCATTAACCCATTTTGTTCAGGTACCCGAACGCGTTGGAAATTTCGAATGATATTTCCCGCTTTGTTGTTGTTGATCAAATAAAGAAAATTCCAGAGTTTCAGAATTTTCCGATTTTCCGTTTTCCGGCTACAAGGTGGTCGAAAGATCGACCCAATGTGTATAAAAAATCGGCCCAATGTGTATACAAAAATGTAAAAATTTTTAAAAAATTATTTTAGCTTTAAATTGAGCATAATTTGTTTTGAGAGTGTTCCTGTGAAGTTTGGTACCGATAGAACATGGGGGCGTGGCACCTTCCATGCAACTCTAATTTTCGATATCGAATAGCTTTGGAATTACATGTTTTACAGCCACAAAATAAAACTGCAACTGAGTATTGGCTTGTGTTTGTTTATTGCAAGACATTGCAATTTTCATGCATTCACTTTCGAAATGCTGATAGCGTTTACCCACAATGACCACACCATTTCCTATTGCGACCCGATTGAAGTGTAAATCGACTCCACCCATATGGATATTATAGTTACATTCGTTTGAGTTATGACGACGTACTTCTTTTTTGTACGATTATATCGGACAGCAGGACTTTATTGGCACAATGGAATCATAGTTACTAGCAATTGTTATTTGGATGGTGTTGTAACAAGGCACGAAATTGAGTTAATTCTTCTTGTCAAATATGTTATCCATTTCCTTACGTTTTACTGGGTTTGTAAACACAGCGCCTTTTACCCGATTTGAACGAAGCCGATTGTAACCGAATATTTGTACCGGTTGCATAAAATTTTCTCTCATTTAGCAAACAGAGCAATTGGTAAGAGGTTGTCGAAGAAAACAGTGTATCTTTCCGGATGGTCAACGTTGTGAAGAAGTCTCAAAACAACATATGCGCCAAATCCAATGCCAATGTTGTAAGCTTCAACTCTGCCAGTCTACGTTATAAAGAAAAACATGTACCCATCGCTTGAGCACCAGTATTTGAATCAAAAATGGATTGTTTTTTCTTCTATAAACATTCTACATGAATGTTTTCCAAAGATGGGTACTATCTGTTAGTCAATTGACAATGCGGGCTTCCATTAAATGTGAAAATGTTTAAATAAAGTATACATATTAGGACAGTGGTCCAAAAATCGACCACCAATATTCCAACAAAAGTCGCACGTAGTTAAATTAAGCTGAGATGTCAAAAACCGACTGATTCTCATAATTTAGTCTTATCGCTGTCTGCTTACGTAAATAGTTTTATTATTCATTACAGATATTAAATTTTTTAATTTTTTCAAAAATGGTCCAAAAAAATTGTTTTTTTTTTTAACATGAAAATGGAAAATTTGTCAATTGTTTTTTTTTTTTTTTTGAATTTCCATTCAACCAAAAAGTGTTTATGAGGAAAGAGTTAGAAAAAATGTTGAATAATTTTTACAGAAATCCATTTTAAAGTTAGGAGTCGAAAAATTGACCAGCGGAATAAAATGGGTTAAGACAATACACCGTGTCACAAGTCAATGAAAACGATGGAAAAATTGCAAGAATTATGCTTCGACTTGCTTCCCCATCCACCATATTCTCCAGAAACATTGGCCTCCAGTGACATTTTATTGCTTACAGATCTCAAAACAATCTTCAAAGGGAAAAAAATTCTGCACTAATTTAGAAGTTATCACTGAAACTGATGCCTATTTTGAGACGAAACAGAAATCGTACTATAAAAATGGTATCGAAAAATTGCATAACAGCTATAATCATTGCTTCGCCCTCGAAGGCAATTATGTTTAAATAATAAAATACTGTTTAACTATGTTAGCCTCTGAACTTTTCAGCCCAACTGTTATAAAAGCTCACACTGAAAACTTTTATAGCTATAAATCCTTACTTGAAGGGAAAACTTTATTAGCCTCATCCCAATTAGCCCCATAGTATATCAACAAAGGACTGACAATTAGTTTTTATAAACATGATTTTTGTTGTAAATTCTTCTTAATTGACTGTATAATATATACGAGACCCAAATTAAACAACTCCAACTCATAGCATCAAGTCGTGCGCCATTTAAGGGTTGATGAACCGCCAACAAAAGCAAAGTTTTAAATAAAATCATTCAACAAATTTGTATGCTTTACACGTTTGAGCTTCTTTAAATTACAAATATAAATATTAACAATTAATAAGTGGCATCATAAATGCCTATCATACACCATCCGACAACTTTATATACCTTCATTAAATGACCAACACCTTTTTGACATGCACACAACAATAAATTGCAGCAAATGTCATAATTGAAATGTCATCTACACCTGCACTGCTGACAATGACAATGGCTATTGTGTCATTTTGACAGCTGACTGATTGATTGTTTGATTGATTAATTATTTGGCTGTGGATTGCGTATGAATTGTGCTGATTGGGCAAGCATGAAAATACGTATGACTTAATTATTTTCTAATAAATCAACTTAACAGCATTTATATAAATAATAAAAATTCTTTTGTGCCACAGACACACCTACTTTTTATTAGTAACTGTTGCTTCTCATTCTTCTTTTTCTCTCTAATAAATGTTAATATGGCGTTTAAATAAAGATTTCTTACCAACAGAAACCATTTATTTTAGTTGGTTTTTCTCATACTTTACAGTCTGCCTCTTTTTATTCTGTCGACTTAAATACGACATTTGTCATTTTGACACGTCAAGTTGTCAAATGGCGCATTATTGCCAGCTTACTAATGAAAGCGTTTTTCTTGGTGGCATAAGCAAGGGTGTGTTCTTTAATTTGAAGTTTCAGAACGTGTTGGCTAAATGATGAGAATTTTTAATTTATCAAAATTATGTCAAATTTAAATAGTTTTATGACAATGATTTCATTTTAAATTGGCGCCGCACCGCTTCTTCTCTCCAAAGTCGTTTATTAATTGCTCAAATGTCAAAGTTCGCTGTATAAACAATTGATTAGTCTTGCTCAAGTTGCCAGCCATTGAGAAAAGTTATGGGGCAAAACATTGAGCTTGAGTTTTCATTACTTGATTTGTTTACTTAACATCAAGTAATCAAGTATCGTCTATCGTTGAGCGCCATTTATTTATGCGCTCTTGACTGGAGTTGCATATTAATTTTGATTTGTAGCATGATTGTCAGATGTCAACATTTGAGTTTAGTTGTGATGATAAAAGCTTGCTATTCAATTGAAATTCAAATTGACCTAAATTGCGAAATATATAAGGCAGTGTGATCAACAGTATTTTATGGAAATTAACCAGAGAATAAGACGCATTTTTTTTATTAAACATATTTTTCATATCGATCGAAAAATATTTTAACTTATTAAAAATTATCTCCGCTGTGAAACGAAACTTCAAACTTAAATAACAACACTTAAACCACGTGCTCATTACATTGAACTTCATCATTTGAGATGACCCCAATCAAGAGACGACAAATTATGTTGTCACCAAAAACATGGTACTATTTTCATAAACAATTCATAAATCAATGTAACGCATTGCCCAACACAATAGGCGGTGACGGTAATTAATGCAAAGTTCAAAAATTTGAAAAAAAAAAGATTCCATGTTGTATTGCTTATTAGACACTTTAATTGGGGAATTGGGTTAAGAGCAGTTAAAAGCTGGGAACAAAAATAAAAAAAAAACATGAACTGCATGCTTTTTTCATCACCTGCTGGGGTGGCATAGAAATTTATTGAAATTTTATGCTCACTAGCACTATGGAACCCATTTCTCCCAAAATAATTTTCAACTTATTGTTTGTTTATAAATATTCTAAAGAAAAACTTAATTTCTAGAATAAACTTTGCGCCGTTTTTGACACTTTAAGTTTGTATTTAATATGAAAGACAAATATTTGAGAAAAAAAATGTATCTTGGGAAATATGTTGTAATGGAAACATGGAGATTTGGAACTTTCTTCTTGGTCTCCACACGAAAAAATTTATGCAAATTTGTGCCGGATTTTATTCTTTGGTGCTCGGAATTCGTTAATAATCAAGATACTAATTGATTGTTTGTTTATTTATTAGTATTTGATGAATAATGTTTTTGTTGTCAGTTTTTGTTTTTATTTATTAGCTCTGTTTATTTATTATTTGTACAAGATTTCGTAATAGTGTGTTTTTTTTATGTTGGGGGATACGTTATTTTTTGTAACAAAAGGAAACACCTAACTTGGGGTTTTGTGGTCTGGCATTTTCACTTTCATATGAAATAAAGCGAAGAGCAACATTTGCTAACAGGTGCTACTACGGGCTAAGAAAGCAATAAGGTTCCAGAGCCCTCTCTCGATCGACAAAACTAACACTCTACAAGACACTCATCATACCTGTGCTTCTCTATGGCGCTGAGGCATGGGTGGTATCGCAAACAGATGCAGCCGCTCTTGGGATGTTTCCCGCAAAATCGTTGGTCTGCATTCGAATGAACCACGAACTGTACGAGGTCTACGACGACATTGACTTAGTCCAGCGTATAACAATTCAGCGACTACGTTGGCTGGGTCATGTCTTTCGTATGGATGAAAAAGCTCCAGCGAAAAAGGTGCTTGAGGCGAAAGCTGAAGGTCGACGACGAACAAGAAGACCCTGCCTCCGATGGATTGACCAGGCCGAGGAAGCCCTTACTGTGTTTGGTGAAAGAGATTGTAGACGGCGCGAGCGAAGCAGAGCCGCCTGGCGAGAGCTGATGAAGTCGGCCGTAATCCGTCAACGGGTTGTCATGGCCACCTAAGTAAGTATGAAGTAAAACTAATTTTTTCACTGAACTCTTCTAATGAAAGATTCCTAGTCAAAAAACCTTAGGATATCCTAGTAAGTGCATCAAAAAATCATTTCCCGCAATGTTGAGCTAGCAACCAAGCCAGAAATAATAATATTAAAAAAAAAGAAGAGACAGAGACTTAAGCGCAACAAGTAAGAACCTCGAATAATATGTGAAAGATTTTTTAATGCGTTCAAGTCTTCAACGGACAAGGCTAGGCAGCAACGTCATCAAAGTGTAGGGATCACAAAAACAGGAACCATTACAAAGCACTGGGAGTTCAAGATGCTACCAATCTTCAAAATTCATGATATTTTTGACGGGTGGTAACCTGAAAATTAACACACACACCATCGATCAGATCGATCTGTCAATGAATAGTGACGTTACAGCGTTTTAAATTAAACAACTTTTGGTATTGTTATAAAAATGGATAAAGAATTTCGTGGATTGATTAAGCGTTATTTTTTGCCCAACAAAAGAGCGAAAAAACAAGAGAAAAGCTCGATAAATATTACGGTGAGTCTGCTCTGTCGTATTCAGCTGTAAATTATTATATTGCAGAGTTGAAAAGCGGTCGAATCAAAACACAAAAGATGAAAATGCCGGGTAGTACCAAAAAAAGTCACCACTCCAGAATCTATTAGAAAAATCCACGATTTCGTATTGGGCAATTCGAAAGTGAACGCGCTTTAGATAGCAAGAACCGTGTGCATATCAAGTCGGTTGATGGTTTCAATGTGACATAAACGTAAGGGTATGAGAATACTGACTGCAAGATGGGTGCCGTGTTCGTTATCAATCAATCAATAACATGAACGTGATCGAACTTCGCAACAAAATTGCAAAATTCGACTGAATTTTTGCGTTACATCATGATCATGGAAGAAACATGAATCCACTTTACACCAGTATCGAAGAAATCAACAAAAGAGTGCGTAGGTTGCAGTGGAAGTGTAACAAAGCGAGCGAAGACACAACAACTGGTCGGAAAGGTGATGACGTCTGTTCTTTGAGATTCAAGTGTCATTTTGCTTATCGGCTTTTTGAGAAAGGGGGGGAAAAAATCAACAGTAACTATTACTGCAAAATATTGAACCGATTGTGGAATGAAATTCTGAGCAAATGACCCCATTTTTTAAAATAAAATATTTTTGCAAAACAATGCTCCAACTCAAAAATAGCTCGAAACCAAGGCCAACTTGCATGAGTTACGCTTCGAACTGTTTCCTCATCCCCCCCTATTCAACAGAATTAACCACAGCGACTATTAGCTGTTCTCAAACTTAAAAAGGTGGCTCTAGCGAATAAGATTTGTGACGAACGAACTGGTCGAATTGGAAACTGAAGCGTATTTCACAGATCTTGTGAAATCTGACTTTTCAAAGGGCATTTTATTGTAAGAAAATCGTTGAAATGAGTGTATTGAGCTGAAAGGAGACTGTGTGGAAGAATAAGCAATAGTTTTGGCAAAAATCTTGTGTTTTTGTTGAAAGACCGGTATCATCTGGTATGGAAGCAAACATAGCATGCGCCTTTGATTTAATATGATAAATCAATATGATTTGCAGATTAATGGATATTTTCAGACTGAGTCTCAGACATGAAAACACAATTGCTAAGATTAAAAAAATATGATTTTTAAGTCACAAATTAGATAGTTTATTCATTTCTCTTTTAAAGAATAAGTTCATTATCGTATGAATTTTTAACTTAAAGGAAGATCTGAAAATCATGAGCATACCGCAACCAATTTCTGTGCGTAAAATGAGATGCTACATCATTAATAAAAATAACAAAACGAAATGCTACAACGACAGCTACAACGACAGCTACAACTACTTTCGGATAAGTACGACCTCAACCAACTAAGAAAACTAGAATGAAATCTCATCAGTTTGAATTTGTTAATTAGTAGATAACTTATTGAAAGCTTTAGAAAAGTCAGTGTTAATCACATTAACTTTATAGCCTTGGGAATCCATATTGTTGATTTCAGTTTTCAGAAAAAATAACCAAGTTGGAAACAGTTGAAAGATCAGGCATGCAAACATGCTGGGAAAGAGAAATAAAATTCTTCACTGCAAAAAAAGTTTATCTTTGTTATAGTTGTAAGCTTTGAAATAGGTCTATAGAAAAATTATTTCTCAATCCAGAATTATGTGAAAGAGTCACATCGCCGAAGGAATAATGATCCATATTTTGATTTAAAAGCGCCAAAAAGATTTCGGGTTTGATTTAAAATTGTTTTAGAATTTTTAAATATATTGCATGAAGAGGTATTTATTTAACTTAAGAAAATTAAAGTTTTCATTGTAAATAGTTGTATAATTTTTAATTATAAACGCTTTGAAATGAAGACTCTCTTTTCTCTTGCATAAAGAACTGTTCTAATAAAATCAAAAGCGAAACTTTAACGAAATTTACAACGGTGCTTAAATAAATTCAATTAAACAATTATGTATCACTGGTGGTGATACACTTTGCAGTGAAAGGTTAATGTATTAAAAAGAAAACTGTAGGACTGACAAAATTAGTTAAAAGATTTTTAAAAGATGTCTGAAACATTTTGATGTAGGACCAAATGTTTTGAAGAGACAAAAGTTTAAATAAATCGCACACCCTCTTCGAAAGTTTCAATTTTGAACTCAAACAACTCAAAAGTTTTCAATTTTGACTTTTTAATATAAACCAATTCGTAATGCACATCTCCATCGACTGTTAAAATTTTGTTTTAATCTGATTGCTCTTTAATTTTTAAAAAAATCATTTTGTGTCCTTCTTTTGTATGAAGTTGCTTTGAAAAAGAAATATTTTTTGCCTCTCCAGAAAATTTTAAAATTTTGAGTTGTGTCACTTTTGAAGATCGTGTGCGAAATCTTAAGACATTTTTCAATAAAAATTATTTTGTTACTTGCTAAGTTTTTCTGTTACAAAAATTTGTAAGAAGACGTGTGACCCCAGATTTTATTAAGACATAAAATTAAATTGTTTTCGTAAAAAATGTACACCGAGTAATTATATTTACCTCATGGCAAAATTAACCCATGAAAGATGTTTTTTTTTTTATAAATATATTGACACACAACCAACTAACTAAGAAACAAGTGCAGAAACATGGAACATGACTTACTTTTTATTTATTTCATTCAATAATATATTAATGAAATATATTAAAAAATTATTAACTTAAATTAAAAATGTTAACCACTAGAAACTGATTTTTAAAAATGGGCAGGAAGTTCATGTAATGGTTAAAAAAAAAAATCGATTTAAATTAACTCACGCCATGCCATTTTAATATTTTGATGTAAAACTAAAACATCATTCGTATTTTTAATAGGAATGCCATTTTGTACGATAAAATCTATTTTTCCTTTAATTCTAAGATATAGTCACTTTTTTTTTTTGCCTATGTTAGCATTATAAGCCGATTACATGACATGCACCCTTCTTACCACGTTTACAATTTGTTATCAGCACTTAAGAATCACTTTTCACAATCAGTTAAAAAACACTCACTCGATATTGATTTATATAAAAATACATCCTGTCACTCACTCACTGCAGTATACTAGCATCGATAAAGGATATCCTGACGATGGAAATGTCAAAAATGTTAAACCTCATAATCATAAGAACTGAAATAAGCAATAGTTATAAAAATATGATATTATAAAATGTGGCAGCACAGAAAGAGAGAGAGACCAACACGTGCACGTCAACACTTTAAGGGTTGCCAACCTACTACAGAAGGGTGAAATATGGGAAAAAATATGTAAGTAAGTGGTTTGTATTGATAGCTTTTAGAGGGCAAAACAAGCAGACAAAGAAACAAAAATAACCATAACATAAACAATATTTTCGAATGCCTACAAGTGTTGCAATTAATATAAGAGCAACTGTTGCACTAACCCATAATGTGGGCGTCAGTGAAGCGGAAATACTATGATTTAACCGAAAATAGAGTATTAAGCTGCTGTTTCAATATTAGGGTGGTGGGTACATTTTTCAAAAGGGCTGGCAAAGTGAAAATTGGTTGTGGTTAATAAAAATATGATTTAAAATTACGACAATGTGTCGAATGTTCCTTCATTTTACCTACCACTACCATTTTGCAGTTTGAATATGTAGGCACAAGTCAAGACTTACCTGAAAGTAGAAGAAAAACAGGCATTAGTTAATAAATTAACAATATATAAATGAATTTTATCATAACTCTAAATAAAATCTAAGATATGCTCAAAATTATAACCGCAGAGTTAAAATTTTCTCTAAGTCGCTAATGAGTTAGTCTAGCAAAATCACTACAACACAATTTATTTTTAATTAATATAACACACTTAACTCAAACTCAACTTCATCGCAAACGGCTATCTCTATTTATGTCTCTGAGGTATCATTAGAAGATATACCCTTTTATTTAACATATTAATTTTTCCAATAAACAACAAAACTGTTAAGAGTGAAAGTTCGTAGCAAACACAACACAAAACTAATGATGCGCTTCATTTAAATAAAAGGCCTAAACAAATATTCTGTAATAAATAAAAACAATAAGAAAAGTTTAACATGTTGATCGAACAAACAAACGAACCCTACACGATGTTAACAAGCAAAACTAGCGGAAATTCGATTTTTTGTTGTTTATGGAATTGGTTTTTAAAGAATAGAAAAGCGTTTAAAATGTTAAAATATTGTGTTTTTTATGAAATTAAAATTGTTCACATTGTTAGCGCCTCTTTGTTAGATTTTGAAGAAGTAACAAAAAAAAAAAATAATATATAAATCTGTTTAACAAAATAAAACACAACAAATGGGCGTGTCTTTTAATGCTTCTTAATATGCAGTTTGCTAACGTGTTGCATGTTAACTTGTTCAATTGTTGGCATGTTGGCAACAACGGCAGCAGCAACTTGTAACTCAGGCGACTTGAGTGCGGCTGACAAGAGTTGCCAGCCTTTGAAATTTATATCTTTTTAATGTGCAAGTTTAGGCAAGCCTAATCGGCTTAAGGCTCACACGAACAACAAACGAGGTGTTGAACCATTAAAATAAAGCAGCAGCACCAACAGCAGCAGCCACAGCTTTAACTGGAACCGGAAAAATATTTTCCATGACAAATGGCCACTATTTGAAGAAACAACAAGAAGTTGTTGCGAATCGAGCTAATGTTTTGAAACCATTGGATTGTTAATGGGTATGGAGAGAGAGATACAAGAAAGCTGAGACTGAGAGTGTTATAAAGAATATCAGATGATATTTAGACAGTTAACAGTTAAGGAGAAAGCTCCTTATGTATTGTATATTAGGTTAGGTTAGGTTGACACGGCTGTCTCTTATGAGACACACATAGGCCAACTAGATCCGTTATGATACCAGAAGATAAATTATTTCCCTACTCTATTTGAGCCAGTTGGAGCTATTAATAAAACTTTGTAGTCTGTAGACCGAAGATTTTGAGAGACTGTCTAGGTCACTATAAAACCAGTTCCCCAGAAAGAGGTGGCTGGGATATTTAATCTTCAGGATTAAACCGATAACAGGACGCCAATAACAGTATTTATTTGATCCCTTCTGAGGGAGATTAGTTCTTTCGAAAGTTTCAAGTTCAGAGTTGGCCAAACCTGGCGCGCCGTGTTGCATTTGTTTCGCGTAGACCAAAAGAAAGAACCTTATTTTGGTTCTTTTAAGGGATAGCTCATTTGTGAGTAGTTTACATGTTGTTAGACTTATACCAATTCTTTCCTTTTTATTGTTTTTGGTTTTATATGAACAGATTCCAGGGCTTCCAAAGCGGCTTGACTATCAGATAGAATGCAAATATCCTTAGCTGATATTTGATTCATCTGAAGCAAAGTAACAACTGCATGTATAGAAGTTACTTCCGCTTGGAAGGCACTACAGTGGTTAGGAAGCCTAAAGGCTATATTGATGTTTAGTGTTTCGGAGTAGACTTCTCCCCCCACTTTGCCATCCAATTTTGTTCCGTCGGTGTAGATTTCAATTGCATTGCTAGGTATCCAATTCATTTCTGGAGTGATATTGTATATTAAGCCGAATAAAAATTTAGATTTCAAATTATATATAAATACATATTTTATAGGTGTTTAAAAGACATATTTTCGAATATGATAATATTGATATTTTGGGATCTCAAAATAGTTTGTAAAGGCAAAACAATTTCAAAATTTTTTTAGTCAATATTTGTAATTTACTATCAAAATTTTTACTTTTTTGCTAATCTCAGCTAATCTTTTGGGTATGCATTCTGAGGAAAATAAAAAGTTATATGCAAAACTTGATCTGTTGGCCAAAAAAGTGGTTCACGAGAACCAAAACCTCTCCTTAGGGATTTCTCCGATCCACAAAAAAAAAAAAAAAAATTTTTAAGCGTCCCTCTAACTTTTGAGTCGGGGTCCCGCTGACTTTTTTTGTAATCCATACAAAATCGTTCCGGCTTATTGTTAGCATCATTACAATATATAAAAAAAAAACAAAACAAAATTGGCCATTTCAGCCCTTGTAAGGACTTTGACTGAGCTTCTTATGATCAATTGTGTTGTGTTTGTGTTATTAAATGTTTGCACACAATTGACCGAGAACTGGACCTACATGTTTTATGCCGACTCCGAACGGCTAAAGTTCATGTTCTCAAGAAGCTTTAGATCTGGGGAAGCCCAGATTATGGCCGATTATGGCCGCCATTTTGAAGCGACCATTTAGAATTTTAAAATTTCGAATTCATATACGTGATACAGGACCATACAATCCATTGGGTATAAAATTGTATCTCCTTTAGATTTTTCTACAGAAGTCAGGCTTTGAAGTTTTGAAATGCTTAAAAACTCATTAAAAGTTTGATGCAAAAGAAAGATGCATATCGCAGAATCTGAAGATGACAACCAAAGCTAAATACAGTTCGCCATTACCAAGGAGCCACTGAAGCTCTGAAGCTTTTGAAAGTTTCGATAAAGTTTTCGCATGGTGCTGAGGCCAACACTATTGGTTGTGCTGGTATACTACCACTTTTGGTCCAAAAGTCAATATCTGAACTCAAGAAGCAAACAACTAGTCTCAATTAATCCACCCAACGAAAGACAGATAAGTTTTGACTAATTTACAGAAAATATTTTAGGTGTAGCAAAAAATTCATTGTCCTTATAATAGTCCTTATAGTTACAAGTTCCCGTCGAAATTCATACGTTTGATAATATACGGCATTAGACCACTACTCTGAAATATTTCTTTATTCACTAGAACAATCTTTATTGGTATTGTCAAAGCTTTTTATACCCTAAACCTGAAAGGTCAGGGTATATTAACTTTGTGCAAACGTTTGTAACGCATAGAACGAAGCGAGTTCGGTATAGAAAAGTATATATTTTCTTGATCAGCGTCACCACGTGAGTCGAGCTATCCATCTCCATCCGTCCGTTCGTCCGTCTGTCTGTGTGTTGTCCGTATACACAGGATAAGAAGAAGGAGTTGAGATACTTGGATGAAACTTGGCACACATGGTCACATGAACCCAAAGATCTGCACTATTGAATCCGCCAACGGACACGCCTACCTCCCATACAACGCAAAAATTGAAAACTGCATAAATAAGCTCATAATTAACCTACAACAATAAAATTTGGTGTGTATGTGTTTTGTATCAACACAAAGATGTCATCGAAAAATGTGTGTCATCCGCTCATGGACACGCCCACCTCCCATACAACTCAAAAATTTAAAACAGAATAAATAAGCCTGTGTTTAAACTACAGAGATCAAATTTTTGACGTATGTTTTTTATGACAAAACAAAGACGGTTTTCAAAAATGGACATCATCCGCCCACGGACATGCCCACCTCCCATACAAAGCGAAAATTTAAAACTGCATTAATAAGCTTAAAATTAACCTACAACAATAAAATTTGGTGTGTTTGTGTTTTATATCAACACAAAGATTTCTAAGAAAAATTGGTGTCATCCAATCACGGACACGCCCACCTCCCATGCAACCCAAAAATTGAAAACGCATTAAATAAAATAAAATTTGGTCCGTATGTTTTTTATGACAAAACAAAGACGGTTTTTAAAAATGGACATCATCCGCCTACCGCCACGCCTATCTCCCATACAATGCAAAAATGAAAAACGCAAAAAATAAGCCCGTAACTTACCTACAGCAATAAAATTTATTGTGTATGTGTTTTATACCAACACAAAGACGTGTTCGAAAAATGGGTGTTCTCCGCTCACGGACACGCCTACCTCCCATACAACCCAAAAATTGAAAACGCAATAAATAAGCCTATGTTTAAACAACAGACATAAAATTTGGCAGGTATGTTTTTCATGACAAAACAAAGATGGTTTGGAAAATGGACGTTATCCGCCGACGGACACGTTACCTCCCATACAACCAAAAAAGTTTAAAACTAAATAAATAAGATTATGTTTGTCATAGAGAGATCAAATTTGGTATGCATGTATTTTATACTAAAACTAAGGTGTGTTCAAAAATTGGGAGTAATCCGTCCATAAACACACCTAACTCCCATATCGAAAGAATAATAAAGGCATTAACTATGAGCTACAGGAATAAAACTTGGTATGTGTAAACTTTTCATCAACATTTAAATGCATATAAAATATAGGCTTCATCCGCCCATGGACACGCCCACTTTCAATAATATTATTTTTTTTTTGGAAAAGTAGGTTTAGGGTATATCATAGTTCGCCTAGACCGGCTTTCGACTTTCTTTACTTGTTTATTTTTATTGCTGCTACAACAGATCTTGTTATGCATGCTCTGATACAAATTTGCTATGCTTTGTCTTATCACACAGTTGACACTTTAAATACTTTGTTGGGAATGAAGTAGCACTTAGCACTTGCTTGAAAGTTTTAATCTGTAATTCTAAAAGAAAAGGTTAACACTAACATTGTTCGAGGTTAATTGGCACATTAAAAACATTTCTAATGGCTGTGTGAACAGAATGCTTTATTTTAATGCGGCTATAAAATAAATGATATATTAATAATAATTAAGTAGCTTTACGCATCAAGTGTTAATATTGCAATTATTTTTGTTGAACATGTTGAAATATATAGAATCTTATCAATGATAACATTCTACACTATGTCATATAATTTTTTTTAAACTTTGAATGCTCTTAAAAATGTTTCCTCATCGTTAGTCATTCATTTCGCTTTCTATGCAACTCTAGGCTAGTATTTATTGTTGTTGTTGTTGTTGTTGTTGTTGTTGTTGTTGTTGTTGTTGTTGTTGTTGTTGTTGTTGATGTTGTTATTGTTGTTGTTGTTGTTGTTGTTGTTGTTGTTGTTGTTGTTGTTGTTGTTGTTGTTGTTGTTGTTGTTGTTGTTGTTGTTGTTGTTGTTGTTGTTGTTGTTGTTGCTTTTGGCTTTAACTCTTGAGTCCCTAATAATTTATTATCATCAACATTTTTTTTGTATGTAAGTAGTTGTTAGCATTGTTGTTGGCGCTACGTCTGAAGTAACAACATGCATGACAATAAATGCTAGTCAAGTAGGCTGGCAGTCCGTTAGTCAGTCATTCAGTCAGTTGGTTACTTGGACAAGCAGCCATGGTTAAAGTTAGCTGTGGTGACAGCATTTTTTATTATTCTACAGCGAACTATACTTTTAAGCATGTAAGAATGATTAACAGATGATGAACGTTTTGTTATTATTGTGGTTGTTGTTTTCAGATGTTTATATTGTGATTGGTTGTGATATTAACGTGAAGGATAATGAAGATGATGATTTACAATATGAATTAAATAAAGTGCAAAGTATTAACAACAAGTTATTGTTGTTGGATAGACAGCTTGGCAAACCAACAGATAATCAGTTCAGATTTTCTCCTACTAATGTTAATTATAACGAACTACATTTACATTCTGAAATATACTGTATCTTGTTAATTTCTCTTATTTATTTTAAAACAAATTTTTATCTACTCTATATTGTATCTTTTCTATAGTTCAATTTGTCATATAAAAAATATCATATGTCTCGATTTATTTCCCAAAGAAAATTTCTCAAACAATTTCATTCAAATAAAACTTGGAAAATGTTTGAGTGGCCAAACGGCTAAAATTCATCATCCATAACTCAAATACGTCAACGTGATGGTTATTAATTTTGGCTTCGTTGCACTACTTTGTTTATCACCAACATCCTAGTTATCTTCACTACCACCAACCAACATCTTTATATTAAACCAACAACATCTAGCCTTAATTTATCATTTTGTCTACTTTGATTTTGACCAGAAAAACTTGTCACGTCCGTTCGTTGCACGTTGCACTTGTATGTCAAAAACTGTCATTACCCTGATGTTGCGACAATTTTTCATAGACAAGTTTTTGCTTCTCAAAACAAAAAACCGTACAAAAAAATCACTCAACATACAAAATATTGTCAGCAAATATTCAACAACAAATTGATTGTCGCTGAGAAAATGTTGGTTGTAAAAATTGTTACCGATTTTGCAATTGCTTCTTTTTGTTTATCAAGTTTAACTGGATTTTTTTGCACCTATGCAAATTTATTTTATTACCTGAATTTTATGAATGGGAACTAATGTTGGGTTAAATAGAGCAACTTAACGGTGTAATCTTATGGTGTGCGGCTGACGTGTTACGTACGAAGGCTTTTAAGATACCTGAGGCAAGCAATAAACTGTAACCTGAGCAACTTGATAAAATGCAAGCCTGAGCTCAAGTGTTTAAACTAATATAGATAATTTCAGAAATCAATTTGTAAACGTTATGAAAGTGAAAAATAATTTCAAATATACATATTTTTTTTTTTTTAAATCACTCAACTTTTTGTATATTCTGATACGGCTTATTTGCCAAAATAAGACAATAAAAAAGTATAACCATTAGCACGGTGAAAGCTATATTTTTTTAATTCTGAAAAAATATGTGAATATAACTAATGAACTAAAAAAAACTTAAGGTATGCATTTGTAAATTAGGGCACAGCTACACAAACCCGTAGTTCCTAAATCCTACACTGCGGAAAACGAATGGTCTGTGAAGAAGTCTCAAGTCTTCCACCTACTGACTGCAGGAGGCAAAATATAATAATTATTTGTAGAAATTATTATGAAGTGTCATATTGAAAATTATGTTTATATATCATATATGTTACATTCACTATCCAAACTCAATTTTCATTTAAATTGAAATGTTTTACCAAGATTCGAATGAAAAAAGTGTTTTTGCACATGAAGCTGTTTTCGCTATATTTTAAATGATGGTATAGTATTAAACTGAAATTTTTAAATAACCTATTTGTTATTTTGTTTTTTAAAAACACTTGCCTTATATTCTGGCGAAAAGTTAAAAACTTAAGACTTCTTCATAAAACAGTCACACCTGCTTTTGTGCGGTAGATAGGAACCGCAGAAAAAAATATTTTCTGAAACTTCATAAATAGCTATAATATTGAACTTTGACCTATCCATTACAAAAATAATTTTGTATGCGGTAGATAGGGACCGCATAAAAAAAGTTTACCCAAATAAATTTGTCCAAGTTCTATGAAAAAGTGAAAAATTGCTCTCCAATCAAAATAAATAAATAAATAACTCATGGAAATGTTTAAAAAAAATTGTGTATCCGTATTCAAAGTAAAGAAAAATTCACAAAATATATATTCATACGTACTTCAATACTCGTCGTAGTTCAAAACTCGCATTTACTTATGTTGATCTGGTTCGTAATCGTTTTCATCACTTGAAGATATTGGGCGAAATTATTATCTGTTACCACCTTTTACCACCATTATCTGTAAGCTCTTTTTGAAATTTTAAACTTCTTTTGGAGTTGTTATCAATTCTAAGAAAATGTATTTCTAATATGCCGCTTAGTTGGATTCCTGCATAAATATTGTCTGCTGTCATAGAAATTGATTCTACTTGTTCATCTTCATGATCAGTTAAGATATTGATAACGTCTTTATCATGAAAGGAATCATCCTCAATCATTTCGACAAAATCATTTTCGTCAAAAATATCAAATCCTTCTCCAGGTTAAGAATATGGCGCAATATGCAATTGATCTTATTTCGCCGCGACCTTACATAGGGCAAATAACTTCACGACATTAATATGTTGCTTGAAAGAAATTTAAAAAAAAAGATCGCATGCAAGCATAACTGAAACCGCATAAAAAATATCGCACAAAAAAGGTCGCATACAAATAAAACTCAAAAAAGGACCGCACAAAAACAGGTTTGACTGTACAATGTTTTAAGAAAAATGTATTGTTTATTGAAAATTTATAATACTGGCCCAAATCAGGCATGAAACTAACTACTGTTTAATTCCCACTTGCGTGGGACTCAACCGCATCTTCGTTTCTAACTAACCTAACCTCAGATCGTGCGAGCTTAGTATGTGGCGTGCGAGCCAACTTATCCCGAGTTCAAACCTCATCTCGGGCAAAAGTTCAATAGAAATAAATTTTTCTTTTCGGCCGTCACCTCTCCTCTGCAGACAATGGCAAACCACAGAGAGTAAAATCTGCCATGTAAAGCTTCTACACGCAGAAAAATTACATTTTCGATTTTGCTTATGGCAAACATATTTCTTTTTACTGTAAAAATATCTTACAATTCTGACCATACTTTGTTTGTAATTCATGTCGCTATTCTTGTGACAATCATTTCAATGTTTGCTTCTTATTCCAGGAAGAATATTTTGATAGATGTGATAAGAAAATATTTTTGTTGAAAACATAGCCACAATATGTTTGCAACAAAAACAGTAAATTGTTTGGCATGAGCATATTGTATTTGTCAAAAACATAAAACATTATATGTTCATTCAATATTCGTGTTTGATTTGCTTGTTTTGTTTGAATTTTGTTCGCATACACGCCATCAGGCGATTGGCATGATGGTTAGTGTGTTGGACTACGATGAACGACGGCCCGCGTTCAAATCCCGTCGATGTCAAATTGCTCAATTGTAATGATATGCAATTTTAAGCCTAAATTATTTGCTGGTATAAATTTAAATAAGAACAAAATAAAATTAGAGGATATTAAAATTCAAATCAAATTAACAAGCGCTTAACCAACTCAGCCACGAAATAAAAATTTTGCTCGCGCTCTAATTGTATACTTAGCTTACTATGAACTAAGTTGCCTCAAAACTGGTCACCGCAAACATTATATATTTGTTGCATCAAATTATCATAGTTGCTAGTGAACACAATATATTAATCGGAACAAAGTAACTTGGTTACGCAAACTATTTATGGTAACCGTAAAATAGGAACTTGTTTCAAGTAAAAATAATCTTGTTTGCTCTTATTAAGTTTTCAAACATAATAGTTTCCTCTCCCATTATGTTTGTGGTAAATATATTTTTTTTCTGCGTGTAGAGAACATTAACATTAGCCGTTCGGAGTCGGCATTAAACATGTAGGTCCAGTTCTCGGTCAATTTGTTAAGTGAACCTGTCTAATATGGCACTTTAATTTATTTAAAACGCTTTATCAATACTGGTGTTTATGACAACAGATAAAAACGCTTTCCCAACACTTAAGTTTATGAAAACATTTAATCAAACTTAACATTGTATTGCGATTAATATGCGTTGAATTAATGTGAGAAAACATTGCACTGTAAATAGTTGGCACTCGTTTGAAGTAATCAAAGAATTATTGTGTCACATTCTTTTATCATACTTTTTTTAATGCATTAATGTCAAAAGATAAATAAATAGCCACTACAACAACTACAATGACAATAACAAAAAACGCACAATTAATTTCTTAACCAAACGTTAAATAAGAATTTGCAGTAAACTTGTTGATGCTGTCTCTCATATCGAACATTATATGTCATCCCTGGTAAGTTAGGTTGATGATATTACAATTTTTTTTTTAAATTTGAAAACAAAAATTTGTAGTTAAAAATTTTTTAAATTGAAATAAAACCCGTGTTATGATTTTTGTTTTTTTGCTCAGATATAAAAATTTTCTGATTTGTGTTATTTTCCAGAAAAATGGCACTCGGTCTTGATTTTTCGGTTTTGATTTTTATAATTTTACTGAAAAATAAAAAAATGTTTTTTTGATTTTTATTTTTTTGAATAAGATTAAAATGAATGTGACTTATTTTTTTTATTTTATGGATCAGATATAAAAATCGTTTCTATATATTTTCTTCACCAGAATTTACCGGAAAGAAAAACTTGTGTCGATTTTTATTTCTTAGCTAAACAAAAGAAAACTGATTTTAATTACTGATTGATGAGTGAAATAATTAAAATCAACAAATGAGTTTTATTATGACCAAGAAATAAAATTGAAAAAATTATTTTTTTGGTTTGATTAAAACTAAAAATGATTTTTTGTTTGATTAAAATAATAAAAAGGATTCTTATTTTTGATTAAAAAATTAAACTAAGTGCATGATTTTTATATCTGAGCAAAAACTAAAAAATCAGTTAACAATGATTATATTATAGATTTTTTTGATAGTGCTCCTAGTGATAACGATCCATGGTTTACAGCATTTTTATGATTGCAAAGAATTTGAATTAAATTAAACCTTCATCATCTTTCGGAGGCCATGAAGGTTCTCTTTTGGGCTTGGTGTTAAAACAAGTCCTTACCAGGTCGGAAATGGCTTAACACTAATAGAGAATAGTTTGGATAAATAGAATAAAGTTCACGAATTTGAGTTATTTGATATGTGAGATTATGTTAATAAAGTGAGAAACTACTAGGTGATAATCTAAGGGAACGTTACTATAAATTCCGTCCTGCACAAAAAAAAAACCTTGCTACCCTCTGCTGCATGCGATTGTGGTACCGTCCTTGAGGATAACCTACATGTTTTGAATCAATTTCTTCTTTATGTTTATATTCGGAACTTAGCCCTCATAATGGCACCTCCCAAGAAAAACTCGATAATAGCAGTGGGTCAATTTGTTCCCAATAACTTTTTTACCCCATAGAATTTACTGATAAGTTCAATTTGCTTCAAACTCATATGAAATGATATTCGAGTTTATTGTTTTATGTTGCTCATAAAATACTTATATCTATGATAAAATATACCTATGAGTACGATAAAAAAAATCGCTAAACATTATTTATGAAAAATGGCCTATTTTCTATATTCTATAATGATTTTTAGTCTACACATTGGTTTTAACATTATTTTAAAACAATGCACCCACAAAATTTTACTTTCCATTTCCGACGGTTACCAAAATTATACTAAAGCTTTAAATAACATCCCCACTAGGCGAGTCTAGTATTTAAAGCGTCTTGTAGCTAGAGATGGCGCCAGTAGCCAGGTTTTCAAAAGTTTAAAGGATGGAAGTTATATTATAAAATGTTGTGGGGTCACTGTGACCCCGTGCTATTAAAGAGGTTGAAATGTAAATGAGTGTAAAACAAAAACTGCTTATTTTAAGCTAGTTGATGCTCTCTCTAAGGAATATTTAACCAGAATGAGTGTAAAGTATGTGGTAGTTGTCGATCAAGGAAGCAACTGTAAAGATATTTTTATTTAAGATCAAGGTAGTTTCAGATACGCATTCGCAAAATTACACATGCCACAACATATTTATTTAAGTGAACAACTTGCCTTGTTTCTTGCTTCGTTCAATCGTACAAATTTTAAAAAAAATTCATTCAAGGTAGATAATTTAAGAAGGCACAATCATTGAACATAACTACCAACATGACTTTGATTCAGAAGAAAAAAGTGCAAACGAAAAAAAATGAGTAAAAGAGTACAAAATATATTTTTGTTTTTTTTTATAAAAGAGAACTAATATTTTATGACAACAAAAATGTAATTTTGTATCTGATATGGTTCTAAAATTGTTTAAGCTATATTTCCAATTATGTTAAAAATTATAAAATAAGACATCACTATCTTCAAGCTAGGAAACTCCATTTTGGCAAAATTAGCAAATAATGCAGAATATTAACTTCTTTTTGAAATTCTTTGTAATACTTATAAAAAATAAGCCGTGAAACGATTTTAGGAAAAACCGACTTACTTGAAAAAAATATACTCTTGAAAAAATATTGTAAAAACCAGTTATATCAAAGCAAAATTAAAAATTTGAATTATTAATTCATAATTTAGTTTAATTTTATTCTCAGAAATTAATTAAATTTATGTGGCAGTATTTTGTGTAAATTTACTAATAAATGGCGATTCGTCCTCAATCCGTTGCAAAACTTAAACCAGAAAACTTATACGATATTTCAAATGTATGTTTCAAAAACGACCGGCCTTAGCTGGATCTAAATATATTGACCTCCGGGAGCATTAATCAGGATATTAATCAATTCAAATTCAGACTATCATCAATTTTATAATACCTTATGACAACACTGAAAAATGTATGTACATTCAATATTTCTTTTAAAAAATAATTTACCATTACTGTCAGATAAATACAAAACAAAAAAAAAAAAAAAACGTACTCGACATTTCAGTCCTTGAAAGGACTTTAGCTGAGCTTCTTTTGATCAATTGTGTCGTGTATTTTTATTAAATGTTCTTGTTCTTTAAAAATGTATACAGAACTTTTCTAATTTTTACAAGCACATATTTTCTGTTTTTTTACTATCGCCAACATCAGATAAATTGTCTTTTTGCCCACAACCTCTGGGGCAACATGTTTTACAAAATATATCTTATATAAGCCTCAAGTTTAATATACAATAAAATCAATTTGATGCGATTTGGCTTAATCTTAAATAATACAAAATATATCCACCAAACGTAGGTGAGAACAGGACAATCTCAGCATTTGTGAACATTTGGTTTTTAAAAGATCATTCTAGAGACATGCGACGTCATAAATAATTGACACACTTTAATCACGCTGCTGTGCTATAAAATTGACACAAAGTGCAGCATTATCCACATTTTGTTTCCCAGAGTACCCGCACACCAAGAAATGCCACACTTTTTTGGTAAAAATAAAAATATTGTACCCAAGACGACCGCCAAATAAATAGATATGGTTATAAAAGAAAAAAAAAAATTGAATTCTCTTGCTTGTTTGTCTCGACTCTAGGTCATAAAGTTGTAGATTGTCAACGTGCTGTCATTATCATTTTTGACATTTAAGTGCTGCTATTGCACTCGCTCCTTTAGGCGTTCATAGCCTAGCTCTGACCCACTCGCTAATCGGTATTCTTGTCTTTTATCATGATCACTCTACATGCTGTCAGGGTGTTTGTGTGTGCTTGTGTGTGTTCTTCATCTCCCTGCCATAAATAGTTGTTTCTCTGCAAGATTTCGTTGCAGGCATTTAATGTCTAAACTTTTATGTCGAACAATTTTTATGTTGAATAACTTAAAGTTATTTCAAGAATCATTAAGAATTATATTGTTGTTGTAGTTGTTGTTGTTTTTTTTTTTTGTTTAAATCTTTTGTGTGGGCTCTAATGGGTCATTTAGAAATCTCGCACTTCATTTGTCAATTGATTTAGAAAATCAATGAAGTTTTTATGCGCCATTTAGAGCTATTTAGAAATGAGAAAAAAATGTAATGAAATATTTGCTTGTCTTTAGAGGAAAACCTTATGGATACGAATAATTTGTTTTTTTACGAAATTCTATAATGATGGATAAAGTGAAGATATCCTGCGTAAAAATTTTAAAAATTATATTCGAGGTGAAATGTGTTTCCTTCAGAAAAATAAGCAAAAGATTTGCTAGTGATAATGTTTTTATTTTAGTGCAAGGAAAATCTTAAAACTAAAAAGTAAACTAAGACACTTAAATCATTCCTAGGATTTATATATTAGATACATGCATGTACTTTATTCCAATGCAGAAAAAATAAATTTTTTCATTCAATTTCAAATTTACAAAGTGATGAAAAAACCTCTTTAAATGAAATAACTAAAAATTGTATGCAAATAACAAAATGTACACATATGTACGATATTTAAATGAATGAACTGCTAAAATTGCTGCACAGATGTTCAAACTAAAAAAACAGAAACAAACAGAAAAAAACGTCAGAAAAAATCCTAATGTGCGGAAGTGGCATGCCATGGCATCAAGTGGATGATGATGATGATGCGAGAGTCGCTCCTAGTTAAACAAATAATTAAGTATTAAGTAACAATTTGAGCTGTGAACTGCACTTCATTATAATTTTATTGCGTTTTTTTTTAACTTCTTTTTTTTGCATTTTTTTTTTTCTCTTTCAGCTGTTACTTTTTTTTGACTGCGGCAATTCTATTTGTTTATAAAATATTTCAGCACAATTTACAGACGGTTCAAAAATACATATCTAAGTAGATATATATATATATATATATATGTTTGTACTTATGCAGCAGGCGTTACACTCAAACAAACCAATACACAGACATGCATTTAATTATATTTAAACAGCAACGAAAAATGTAAGTACAAACAAAAAACAATATTAGCAACAAAAAGTAGTAAAAATAATTTGCATGTGCGATCAATGAGCCACTGACCTACGGCAACACTGTTCGTAATGAGTGAGCAAGTGTCTTTGTATGTATGTATGTATGTATGCATATGTGTGTGTGTGTGTGTTTTTGTTTGTTGTGTTACATACGTTAATGATAACGATGACGTTTTTCTTCATTCGATTCGGCATGCCTTAAAAATTACGTTTTGTTGATAAGAAAACCATCGTTGAGGCGGCTTTGAACACATACCTATCAGCAATAATAAAAACAAAAACAATAAAAAACACATGTACAAAAAAAAAAAATAAAAACAAAACATAAACAATAAAAAAAAACAACAGAAATTATAAAAAATTAGCGCATTGACAGTGCACTTAAGTTGTGGCTGGTAGGCGTTGTTGGTGTTGACTGCTTTTGCAACAATGTTGCAACGATTAGCTGCTGCATTTATTTTAGTAACTAAGCATTTAGGTCTAATTTTGTTTTTGGGTTAAATACATACAAACATATAGTATATTTTTAACTCACTTTTTATTATTTACTTTTGTTATTTTTATTATTTTATTTTTAGTTTTGGCATCGAACCCTTCACTTGCATCAGCTGGCGTGTATGTGTCACACTCACTCACTCTGAGTGCATGCAACGTTTACAAAACATATCAATTTACATCCCTGCTTAGCCGGCTTAATCCACGTGACAACTAGAGCGCATGCAGTGGCATCTATTTTTTGTATACAATTGGATAAAAAAAAAAAACAAAAATGTCTAGTGTTTACCTTAAAGTCGTTACTAAGGTGCATACTAGGCCGTGTCAATGAACTTAAGCTGGTTTTTTTTCTGTCTATCTATTTATTATGAATACTCGTGAAAGTGTTAAAATGACTCTTGATAATGTTGACAATTACAGTCAGTTAGAAATATACAAACATGGGTACTCATTGAACTTTTAGAAGCCAACTCAAACTGAGGTGAGGCATGAAACTATTTTAAGGTAATGCTTTAATTTTTTTTTTGTCACTTTGTCTTAAGGAAAAAATTTAGAAAAGTTTCCTATAAAACAACTAAGGGAACGATTCATTATTTTGAAAAAATTATTTTCTTTTGTGAGAGAGGCTTGAAGAAAAATAAAGGATTAAAATATTTTGTGGACCTCATTCAGGATTCAGGGATTGATATAGAGTTTTTTAACAAAATCGAAGCACTTATTTTTGCCTGAAATTATGAGCATTTTTAAAATTTTGACTTCCTAAAGCCACCATTTTGCTCATAATAATATTCTGAAAAATTCGATGTCAATCCCTGGTCTTAAAAAGTGTGTACTTTAACAGGCATTTCTTTAGATTTTTTTAATTTTCCAAATCCTAGGTAAAGTGCTACCCGTCTGTTCTTCACTGTTCATGTTGATGCTTTAGGGATTTTATTATTACGGGGCTTACAGTATGACAAATATGTGTTGATACAAAAACTAAGTAGGTCTTTTCAATAAAGCTTCATTTTATTTTGAGAAATATAAATGCACAAATATTATTGAACGGCCAGCCCTTTATTAGCCACAACCGCCAAAGTCTACAATCAAAATTGTTACACGGAGCACGCACTACTTTCCTTAGTATTTTGTTCCATACGTCAATAAAAGCAACTTTAAAATCCATCAAGCTATTGTAGTTATATTCCTTAAGTCGCTGTACCATATATCCCCATATGCAAAAGTCCAAGGGATTGCAGTCTGGTGAGCTAGGTGGCCATTTATCTTTAGGTATAAAATCTCTTAAGCTCACACCAGTCTTGAACCAGTTTAGCGATGTGAGCAGGTGCGCCATCTTGCTGGAAGCAATAATATTCTGTTTCATACATGACCTCTACGCCAAGCTTCAGATTTTGTTCCAAAGCTTTTTTATATGAATAATTTTTATTGTATGGGCGGTGACACGCCCATCTGACCACTGCTTGCTCACTTTTGCCAGTCAAAGCACACGACTAAATAGTATGGGGCTTAAAGTTTAATTGATGTGTACATACCTATAGTTCTAAAATTATACCTAAAATTTGAGCCGATCAAAAAGTGACACGCCTCTTGTATAACGCTTACAAAATGTTACCAATGGAGCGGCACGTGTAAATTGAGATTAAATTCCTAATTATAAGTTTGTACGACCTGTAATTTCAAAGCTTAGTGGTATTGCAACAGGAGGTGCCACGCCTCTTATATCGATTCTTTCCAAACTTCACAGCAACACTTTCAAGACCTTGCCAATATACTTAGATTGTTCCTTTCTTTGAGTGTGAAAGGACACTTAAGATTCTGAAAACCGTTAAGTGTAGCGATATTGTAATTCTATGTTTTTTTTTTTTATTGTACTGCATTTAATATTATTATCATATCATAAATAAATCTTATTTTCAACTGTAGGGTATAAGTGTAGGGTGTATACAGTGGCGTAAGTATGGAGGTGATCCACGGGTTCGGACCCCCCAGAGCAATGAAAACATTACTAAATATTAAAGTTGTTGTCAATTGATTCTTTTAAGTAAAAAAATGTATTGCGATTATCGAAAGAATTTTGTGATAAGAAAAAACTTCGTATACAAATAACTCAAGATATGGCACAGAGTGTTATTCCATAGTGACTATAGGAGTGACTATAGTTACAATTGCTTTTCTTTGAAATTTCGATGCTTTTTATAAGCACTTCTAACCGATAGATTGATTTAATAAAAAAACCAAATGCGATTCGGTTGGAAAACCCGTGTTTTCACACTACGTATTTTTTTTAACTGTCGACACACAATTGGATCGTCAATTGGGTCGACTAAGACTATAATTCTGTCCTTTATGTCATTTCTGCTGCCAGATTGTTTCAAAATTCGAAAATATTTTAATACTTCAACTAAAATACATTTACGCAATACTTTGAATAAAAAAATTTGATTGGTTAAAATTATAGACAAGTCAAAAATTTTGACACGATGAAACGCGTTGACAATCGTGTATTTCATATCATTTGATTCACGCGCCTTGTTACTTTAAAAACTTTTAATGTAACTTTTCATAAAAATTATCCGGTAAAGATATTTTTCTACTTTTTTGACCTTTGTTTTTAACCTTTTAAAAAATCATAACCGACATGATGAAAAGAAAAAGTGACATTCTCCTTTTTCTGGTATATTTCTAGGTCGTAGAATTCGCTTAGCAAATGCATAAGCTGGCCACATAAATAGGAACCTTGAGGATACAAATTAGTTGGGTCGCTCGCTTTGAAACATTTTTTCTTAAAACTATAAAAGAAAAGATATTAGGGGTATTCACACTGCCTTGGGTTGTTGGGTAGATTGGCAAATGCCATACATTTTGTTTTTGTAAAAGTGCCATAATACCCAAGTACCCATCTACCAATCTACTCTAGCTGACACCCTGACTTGTTTGGGTAGATTGATTGAGTATTTTTTTATGGGTTACCATCATTTCCAAAAGTAGGCAATAATTGAATTGACAAAAAACTAAAACAAAGTAAACAAATTATAAGTGAATAAAATAGACATATCTGTTAAAATGAGTTATTTTAAAATTTTTGAGATAAAAATTATTAAATGCCGCAAAGTTCACGTTAAAAATTACTCCTATATAAAATAACTCTTTTACACCCGTACAATGGCCTACATCTGCGCTCATAAAATGATATAAATAATATGGTGGCAACTCTTTTCTAGCTGTCAATCATCTCTCAACAGCTGTTATTCTACAAAGTACTTAATTGTAGTTAAGGGTGCTCGCAGTAATCACAAGTACTCAATATACTCGTACCCAACTACCCAAGTCAGTGTGAATACCCCTTTTATCTCTGCCGATTATCTTAAACGAAAAAATTGAAAATTTTTAATTTATTCTAGTTTTTTTTCCAGTATTATGGGCCAAAGTCACGTGTGAGGTCATTACTATATATAAAACAAGTATATATATTTTGTATATATATTAAATATCTCAAACTGTACAAAAGTTATGAACGATAAAGTGAAATGTGTGTCAGAAAAAGAGATTACGAAAAAACGTGTAATTTGGCCATCGTAATTCTATGTTGGTGAAAAGTTTATTTTGTTTTTAAAATTAAAAAAAAATCTCTTTTTCAGATATAACCAAATTAAAGTTTTTTCAAAAAGTTGGCAACTCTAGCATACGAATTTCAAAAATATTTAATTTTTTCTAAATCGCTATATCTTTCTAATGTTACTTCTTTTACGAAAATAAGGTAACAGATGACGGAGATATGATTTATCGGAAATGACTGATTTTCAAATGATTTTTAAGATTGTTTCTTTAATAAAAAATTGGTATCTCCATAATTTTTGAAAAAATTGCTATAAAAACAAATAACTTCTATATTCTTATAAGTAGAATATTCTTATAAGTAGAAAAGGAACATATAGACAAAATTTCAAGTAAACAAGTCTAAGAGCATGTGATAAATTTTTAGAAAAAAACTTGCATTAGGCTTGAAATGGCCGTATATTTTTTGCTGCAATGAATATGATAATTTAAAACAAAAACACTTACATATAACAATTTCATTATATAACGTTTTCACAAGTTGACAGACTAACACTACTATTTTTTTTTCAACTAAATCTAATAAATATAATTCTTTAATTTATTTTATTTTTGAACTGCTCAAAGCTTCAGAAATATGTGATTTAAGTGAATTAAGTGAACACTCAAACTTAAGTGTTTAAAAAACATTAAAAATCCAATTGGATTATTTCGATTTTTTCACACAATTAAAATAAAAACAACGAATGTTTGTTTGTTATCAATTATTCAAAATGAATGTTTGAATTAATAATTCAGGAACTTTCTTCACGACCGGCACTTAATTATCTAAATGTTTCTTCCGATCTATTTAAACGTTAATTTTTAATGAACGGTTAAAAAGAACGAAAAAATACGAAGCAGACAAATTTTCAGTTATAAAAAATGCGTTTCTCTTTCCATTTCAAACGAAATCAATCTGCTTTTAAATACACAGAGGGAAAAACCTATGGACTCAATTCATAAATTAATGTACTCATGTCATGGTTTTCTGCACACAAATATTTTACATTTTTCATGTATTGAGTACATGTTGAAAACTTTATTGACTTCATAATGCTTTTAAAGTTTATAATTAAAATGGCGCCGTGTTGCAATCCCATATACCATAACCCCATATTGGCTTTATAGCACCAGCGATGTGTTATAGTCCCATATGGGTTTATTTCCTTCAAATAAGTGAGATAATACCATATTAAAAAATTGAAATTTATGCTATAACCCCATATTGGCTTTATTGCACTTATTGCAGACAAAATAATTTGGTTTCCTTTTTATAGAAATAACATAGTATGACTGATTTTAACTTTTCGTAAAAGGGAAAATTCCCTTCTATTATAATATTTTTTTGCAAAATTATGGTTTCCCCTTTTACGAAATGCAAAATTTGTGCTATAACCCCATATTGGCTTTATTGCATTTTATTTTGTGCGATAACCCCAAACCCAAATTATGGGTTTATAGCATAGGAAAAAGTGCTATAAAGCCAATATGGGGTTATGGTATATGGGATTGCAACACGGCGCCAATTAAAATAAATAATAAATTTTACAGAAAAATAAATACCAAACTCTAATTTGATTTCAACGCTTGCTGTGCCTTATATATTTTTTTTTTCGATATTGAAAACACTCTCCCTGAAAATAACAGCAAAATAAGCTCTGGCTTTGTAATCCTCAGACAAGCATCTGACATGCTGGCCCATTAGGAAAGTCTTGAGAGTGTTTCTGTGAAGTAAGGTATAGATTTAACAACGGGCATGGGACCTCGCATGCAACCCAAAGTACCGAAATCACATTTCTTTGGAATTATAAGTCTCACACCACCAAATTCCGGTATTCACCTCAGCTTCAAGTGGTAACATTTTATCGAGATAGGAAGAGGAGCGTCGGGCAACAAGAGAACATTTTAATTTGAACTTATTTTGAGTGAAAATGTAAGATTTTTTCTTTGTGTCCAAACTTCTTTGTTTGTTACAATGTTAAATAACTTTTACTGTCACTATAATAATTCTTTTAAAACACAATTTTAGACTTTGAAATTGATTCACTTGGTAGGTCACAGGTAGATAAAATCACAATCAGAAATTCAATATCTCACTTAAACTTAACTTTATACGTTATTTTAAAATTCATATCTTGAATCTGAATTTAAATAACTATTCATCAAAAACTGTTCATAATCTGAAAAAAAAAAACAAAAAATAAAATACATCTACTGTTTCTTTAACCGTTTGTAATTAAATAATGAAGAGATCATTATATATTATAGCATCAAGTAAAAAACTGATATAAATGCAAAGATAAAGTATCAAATTTCGAACCTTTTTTTAACCAACAATGAAATAGCACAACAACAACAACATCATGTCAATCATGTCAATCTTAATATAAAATTTATAACAATAAATTTCAAGAATAACAATAAATTTCAAGAATAACAATAACTTTAAAGAACTTAGGCGAAACAATTTTTAATAACAAAGAAATGCAACACTTGACCCTTTACAGGGCTGGTGTTGAAGTTATAGCAGCTTAAAAAAAAAAAAAACTAAAAGACTAGCACTTCGATTATGATAAAACTGTAGCAGAAAATCAACAATTCAAATAACATTTATTTAAAATAAAAAGAAAATTTGGTTGAATTTTAAACTGTCACATCAAACGTTTTTCACTACTTAATAATTATGTCAATAGCGTACACAATGCACAGCTAAAAATAAAACCAGGTTTTAATATTTGAATTTAATAGATTTTTAATTAATCGATTAAAATTAAAATCGAATGCAGTAATTTTATATGACATAAACATTCCTCAAAGAAAGACTCACTCACCACTTTCTCTGCTTGAATTTAATATGTGTTATATTAACGTGCTTATGAGAATTCTAATCTCACATAAATAACTGTGATATATATTTCCATTTTTAGCTAATAATTTTCATTTCTTTCTGAGACATTTAATATTTCTTAAAACCATGTCACGCATTTAGCATTTACATAATTGCAATAAATCACAGACATTGCATATCTTTTATTGACTGAATAAAATAAATGCATATCTAAAATTAAGCCATTTTTAGTGACGTCAGTAGACTTTTATTGGAATTTCTGATCGCTGACTTTAAATATTTTTAATATTTAAGTTATGCATAAATTAAGAAGATACAGTCGTAGGGCATTTTTTAATATATTTAGTTTTATATGTATAGGTATATTAAACATAACTGTATGATACTTAAAATGCTTGTTCGTAAGATGTCACAGGCCACTTTAAGAAAGCCAAAGAAGATGCGATTTTTATCTATTAAAGCTTAAATTTGTGAAGTCGGTGACCTATACGACAACAATTTAACTGGCACCAATTCTTTTTTTTTGTTCCTAATCTTGCGATCGTCAACATGTAAGCTTTTGGTGGATAAATTATGGCACATCAATTTAAAGAATTTTAGGTTATGGCCAGTTATCAAGAATGTGTTAAATAATATTTTATTTCTTATGAAAACTCATAATGTTTATATTTGAATTGATATTATAACTTAGATAATTCTACTATAAGGCAAAACGCAATAAAAAATGTGTTTTTTTACCTACTTTTATTCGAAACAATTAAGAACGGGTAAGTTTTAATGTGACAACGATTAAGTTTTTCACCATCAAAAAGATATTTTTGATGTAGAATTACGTCTTACAGCGCGGTTTGTATGGGGTCGTTTTAACAGATTTTTTGAAGGTCATGCAACTTTATTGGCTAATACTTTAGGGTATACCTACGACCTTTAATACCCATCGTTCAAAGATAATATATATACTACAATATCAGATATATCCTGCGCTGAATGAATATCTTGTTTTGGATTTTGTCACTTTTATTTTAAAGTCACAAAATAGTAAAATATTAGAAGAAAAATGCATATTTTTATATAAGAAAATCAATCATCAGCTGCTTATAATGTGCCTGCTGTGTCTGTTGCTTTCTTTGTTTTTGTTTCGTTGTTTATGCTTGAATTGCTTTTGTTTTGCACGAACTGATTGGTACGCTTAGGTAGCATTGTAAGCATTGGTTCGCATTGGGTTTGTGTATGCACTACTGTTCTAGTTTACTAAGTGCTCTATTTTGAAACCAGAGGTCATGACTCAGTCAATGAACTTTCATTTTCAACTCAGTCAATGAACTGAAACTGTCAAATTTAACGAAATGGGTCTGTGATCCGGTTAGATTTAACGTTTATGAAAAAAAACGAGTTGGATCATTTTTCGTTTCATGCTTTTACCCAGTAGATGGCGTAAAATTTTAATTTTTGTTTTTAATGCAAATTAATTTGGATCTCACATTCCACTAGCACTAGCCAGTGTAGTTCACAAACTATACAGCGAACAAAGACGAAAGTGTAGCTCGCAAACTAAATATCGGACAGTGACGAGAGTGGCACTAATGGAAAGGACATGTGCTCAGCTTGAAATATAGTAACCATACGATTTTTTAAAAATCTGGATCTTAATTTTAATTTGAAATTAGTAGTAAAACTGACTGTAGCTCGCAAACTATATATCGGGCAGAGACGAAAGTGGCACCAATGAAAAATGCATTTGCTTCGCCTTCTTTTCAACTAAGTCAATGAACTCAACCTGTCAAACTTAACAAAATGATCGAAAAAATTTGAAATTTTGCTTGTTTCTTTTTGGTTGCTCATTTAATCATACTTACTATTTAACTTTTTCTTTGTTTTGGCATCGATAAGTAGTCCATAATTGAGTGTTATTCATTTATTTTTTAATTTTTGGAAGATCAATAAAAATACGTGCAAAATGAACAAAACAATCGGACCAAAGAGACAAAGTAGAAGAGGTTACAATTTAAACAGAATTCTACGTCTACACTTACGAAACTAGTTAAACTGTTTTTTTTTTTAATTTTAATCTTAACGAAACTAATATACAAATTTTTAAAAATAAATTTATAATAATTTTATTTATTTCTGAATAATTTTTCGCGTTTAACAATTCATGCTTCTTAAACTAATTGAAACTCAAAAAAAATTAAAAACTTTTCAAATAAAATTCAAAAATATATTGATTGATCAGTTCTTTAGGTTAAGTAAAAGTTATTTTGGTTTAAATTGACAACCTAACGAACAAAAACTCAACGCAACTAAATTGAAGTTAAATAAAAAATGTCAACTCACAAACCTGAAACTTTAATAGAAAACTGTTTTCAGAATTGAGCGAAACTAAAAATATCATGTTTATTTTTATAATATTCATTGCAAACACTTATAACGAAACAGTTTTCATATAAAAAGTGACCTTTTTATAAATTTGAAAGTTGACATAACTTTAAAAAACTAAACGAAAGTTTTTTCGTGAAAGGAAATAATTTTGAATAGATATCAGAAGAATTTTTATAAAATTTCAAAAGATTTATGTATTCAACAACATCAGAAATTTCGAAACTGAACACAATTAAAAAAAAAAATAAAACACGTTATTAGATAATCTTGACTTCAATGGAGAACTTAACGAAAGTTAAAACAACTTAATTACAACTTGTTTTTTTAGCTTAATTAAAAATATTTATATAAAAAAAAAACAATGACAATTTCAAAATAATTTAATAATTTGTAAATTCTTCAACTATTCACTGTGTTTAAGGCAGAATGTATCTAAAATATCGTTTCATGAAAAGTTTCGTACCGTACTTAAATTTATATTGTTCAGTTATTAAGGATTAAGCAATTTTTACAAATCATAAATACTAGAATATGAGTGAAAGTTCTTAGTAAAATATGTGAATTTCAAAAACGTAGTGGAGAAACTGAACAAAACTAAAAACTTTTTTAAAATTTAAAAAGTGTTTGCATTAAATTTGAACCAAACTTTCAAAAGCTCAACGAAAGGTAAACATCTTTTTCTGTCCTTAAAGCTTATGCTTGGTTTTCACTTAGTCATTTTGTGTTTGACATGAAATTTAAAAGTTTAAAAAATCACATAAATAACATTTATTTTTTTGCATTTTTTGCTATAAACATGTGAAGAGATCAGTTTTTCCTATTTTTCGCCATTATCAAACAGAAAAAAAAATGACAACGTGTTGGCATTTTTCATGTGACTGACAACAACTGACCATAGAAATTGATATAGTGAAAACCAGGCTTTAAAGCTAATATAATGTACAAACAAATTTATCTAATAATTTTTCAAAAGTGTAAAATTAATTTTTGCATGTATTCAACAATCATCGATACTTACATATATTAGTTTTTACACGTAAATTTTAGACTTAACGAAACTTCAAAACTTAACGAAAGTTTTTTGTTGCTACTAAAATATTATTAAATTCACTACTGCAAATATTTAATGAAAATTTTGAAATGAACAGTAATTTTTAACAGTAACGAATATTCTATGGCTAAATTTTTCATAGTAACGCCTTTAATTAACTTTTATCTTCAAAACAATACGTTTTAAACAATTGAATACGTTTAAGTCCTACGAATTAAATAAGGATTTGTAGATAGTGAAGTTGATAAAATATTTACTACTCGGCCTACTGGTATCATATAACACCTAGTGACAAAACCACTATAAAAAAACCATAAAATACTTTAGTTAATTATTTTTTTTTTTAACTGATTAAAAGTTTATTTTTTTTTTTTATTAAAACACCAGTTTCATAAGACAAAAATTTAATTAATAATTAAGTTAAAACATTAAGAGTAAAAAAAAATAAAAATGTATATTTTATATCATAACACAAAAGAAATATCTAATTAAAACTTATTTCTTAGTTAAATGCTTGAGATAACTTAACTTTATAATTTGGCAGAGTTTGCAAGAGATTTAACTGATTAAACATGAGCTTAACCGAACATATCTTTTGGCTATGATGCTCAAAACAATATCTTATAATTTAATAATAATTTCTACCCATCCAAACAGAATGATAAAAAAAAACACTAATAAATCAATAATAAAATTTAAAAATGTGTACAAAATTAATTATGAATTGTTAACTACAGATTATTTAAAAGCAAGTAGCTAGCTATTGCTCAAATAAATACCTTGAAGCTCATTAAATTTCAAACACTTTAAAACAATATTAAAAATGCAATTTAACACATTAGCAGCATATTAAAAACAACTAATTTTATGACAGTGCATAAAAATTATTCCCACTCCCGAGGTCAAGCAATAAAAATAAAAAGACATTTCAATTTTAAACTCATTTCAATTCAAAAATAATAAAAAGCTTTCGCTGCAATATTCATGACGTCAGACATCTTGTATCATTATAGTATCTGCTAGATTTATCTGCAATAAAACTGCAAGAGGGTGTCAAATACATGCAATTAAAATCATTTTTATGAACTGTTAAGACTGGTGCAGATGAAAAATGCGCCCTTTTCACAGGCACATTTAGTAGTTTGAATGCTGCTATTTTATGCACTTCCTAATAGCCGGTTTAGTAAAGTGATCAGGCGCAGTGTTTGTAGAAGGCCCAAGAAGGTATCTGCAAATAGCTGTCAATAAAAACAACAACAATTTCTTGTTCAAAAATCTAATAAAATATGATATTTTATAGCTCTCTTTACAGGTATTTCTTTCCACTCAACTTTTTATATACAAACACGAAAAAAAAACTGCTAGGTGGCAACATTGTATGCATTTGTAAAAACTGAAAAATGTATTAAAAAAAATAATTTTGCAATCCAAAGTTTTAAGAAATGCGCTGCATTTGAATTTAGGTTATTTACGCCATCGACGAAAAATCTGTGTAAATAAAACTTATGGCGTTGCGAAATGCAACCAACAGCTTAGGAAGTGGCAACAGTAACAGCAGCAAGAACTATGTTGTTGGCATACAATACAACCGTGTTGAATTCATTGTTAGTTGTTCGCAGTTGTTGTTAATGCAAAACAACTATTTATAAATTTGTGTTGCTGCCGCACTTGTTTGGTGCGTGTAATTTACGTCATAATTCATTTGGCATAGGGTAAAGGCACATATATTTTAAACATTTCACAAGTGAAGTTTGAAGATGGATTTTATATTGCTTAAATTTATAATTTGCTCATTTACCCTATTAACTGTGTGTGGTTTATGGAAATTTAAAACGTATGTTTTTCTTAGAAAAACCAATGGAAGAAATTACTAAAATGTTTTTAATTTCTTCAAATTTCTTTCTCTAAAAATAACAGCTACACTGCATGATAGACAGATGGACAGCGATTGAGTTGTTGGCTAATATTTTTGCAAATTCAACAGCAGCGGCAGAGAAAAAAACTAAAACAAAATGTAACAACTTTATGAAGCTTCCTGAAGAGAAGACATTCCAAATTTTTCAAGTCTTCGAGCAGCTAATAAAAATACAACGATTGGAACTTTGAAATTATATATTATATTTTTTTTTTATTTTCATTTCAATAAATTTTTCCAAAGTAAATATTATTATATATACTATATATTATAAATATATAAAAATTATATTTAAGAGTGTCTGAATCTTAATGTTTTAATATTAAAACAACTTAACTACCATATTTTTCTAAATTTATGAAAAACTGAAATTAAAGTTGAAATAAAGAACAAAATTTATACATAATTTTTTTGTTTTCAAAATCGAAAACTTAAAAATATCAAAAAAATTTAGTTCTCTTATATATTAAATTCCTCCTTTGAGCCATAACTTCGTCTTCTATACTTTTCATTATCTTTTATGTTAATCACTACAAGTGCAAAGGCGTTCGTTGACATGCTATGCTTGCAACATGCTTAGAATAGAAGAATTCAAATCAACAATTCTTAATGAAGTCATCAAATTAACACGTTTGGAAGAAAAAATATCAATAAACACCTCATAATGTTTATAGGTTAATCGGATTAATTAATTAAAAATATGATGATTAAAAATAAAAAACAGTCAGCCTGACAAATTACAGATTCATTAATATTGTGCATTATTGTTAATGGCGTGAAGTGCACCTGACTGCAATTACAGTAGGCGCCAAACGGGATAACGCATGGTTAGCAATTCTGTGGAAAAGACAAGTTAAGCGGCTTAAGCAGAGCTTACTGTGTGGAAATGTCTAACAACCAGCGGGTGGGGAACTCAAAGCGGGAATTCGAATTCAACGATGAGCATTAGAAAAATTAGTAACACTGCTTGCTGACAGCGATGCCAGATTTTCACCAAAAATGAAGAGAGAAATAATAAATAAAGTAAAAAACACATAATGTGCAACATATAATATATTATATAAGAATAGTGTTATTAAGCGAAGCTATTTATACCGTAACTTAACTAAACTAGGGAAAGTATCAGAGAGAAACTTAAAAGTTACATTTCCATTGAATAAATTGTTGAATTTTTGTCGCTACTCCTATGCATGAAGCAGGATTTTTTATTGAAAAGCTCTATAAAAGCTCCAAAGACGAACTCTTTGAAGGATTTTCACTGAATATAACTTTCATATTGGTTCATTGTGGTGACCGTGGCCTGCAGGTTAAGTGTGTGGCTTAGCATGCTCGGAGCCCGGGTTCGATCCCCAGCCGTGGCGAAAAGTTTTTTCAGTTAAAAATTTTTCTGATCGGTCACCACCTCTCTGCAGACAATGGCAAACCTCAGAGAGTAAATAATGCCATCTAAGCTTCTTGAGAACATGAGCCGTTCGGAGTCGGCATAAAACATGTAGGTCCAGTTCTCGGTCAATTGTGTGCAAAAATTTAATAACACACACAACACAATCGATCCTAAGAAGCTCGGTCAAAGTCCTTTCAAGGGCTGAAATGGCCAATTTTTTTTTTTTTTGTTTTTTTTATAACTTTCATAATTTTACTTGCTATTCTCTTATACAAAGTTTCTCTTATAAGTAAACAAGATCTTTTGTTCCTTGAAATGCTATTTAAAGTGAAACGTTACGGTTGTAACCTTGCATCTTTTCTTCAGACTAATTCCAATTCCTTAACTTAAGTTGTGCACAAAAATATATAAAAGATTTTTTTATGGATATTTTCAGTACTACGAATAACTTTTACCAATTTAGCAATAAATCAAAAACATGAATATAAAAATTAAAATCTCTACTGAATTGCATCTCTGCAAGAACCAGTCAACAACGTTTAAAGTTCACTTTCAGGGTTGTTTGGAAGACATGCAAGTTTTTCACTCGCCTGATTCGCAGACAAATTTTAGTGTCACTTGAAAGTTTAAGTGTTCCAGTTAATTAGGTTAACATTAAGCAACTAATAACAACAACAACAACAACAACAACAGCGAGATAGGCCCACTTGAAAATAATAAATCAACATTTATTCGTGTTGACAAGAAACTGTTTTTTTCATTTTTATGTTTTTTTTTTTGGAATATTGGAATCCGTTAAGGTCAAGCTTGAAAAGCTTCAGTGCTCCTTAATCGCAGCTTATCTCTTAATTTTTTGTTTTTCTTGTTTTCTTCACTTAACTCGAATTGTTTTCTTGCTACCATGCAACAGCAACAGCAACAGCAGCAACAACATCTCATCAGCAACGATCGATTGCATGCTAATGAAACGTACAACTTCAATTAGTTGTTTTTTTTTTTCTTTTTGTTGTTGTTGTTGTTGTTGTTGTTGTTGCTAGTAGTTGAGGTTGTTCTCATTATTGTTGTTGCTGTTGTTTTTGTTGCTGATTTCAGTGTTTTGTGATCGATCTTGTAACACTCGATCGTTAAAGTTGTTGTGATGCTTAAAGTTTGATAAGAGCAAAAATTCGGTAGAAGGTGTTACTTATGTTTGGTATCGGTTTTATTGTTGTTGTTATTGACTGATTTCGAGCATATGTTTTACAATAATTTAATTTTTTCCAAAAAAATAAGCGCCGGTTTTTTTAAAAATATATGATTATTTTTAGGTGTTGCAAAATAAACTAAAAATATTGCTCTGTAGTTAAATGATCGACAATATCACAGAATTATAAATAACTAGTATCGCCTGGGGTCAAAATTCGACCAATTTATTGATTGCCTATTTATAATTACTAGCATCGCCTGGGGTCAAAATTCGACCAATTTATTGATTGCCTATTTATAATTATTATATATGCGAGATGATTAAAATAAGTTCGAGGCTATAACTCTTAATTGATTGGAGATATAAAGCTATTTTCTTCAACAAAATAATTTTTTTATTTTATTATTTTTTTCAAAAACAGAAAACAACATTTTAAAAAAATGTATTTTGTCAAAGAAATCATAGGGGGTAGCCTTGATTTTTTGATGGCACGGACAGTTAATTGATTTAGTGTCAAGACAAAATAAATTCACCTCAAATTCAGTATTGATGTTGAAAGAAGATCAAAAATGCAATTTTAAGTTTTTGTTTTTTTACAACAAAAATCATTTTTACCCCGTATTTTAAAAATAAATCAAATTTTGTGGTCTAGTTTTAAAAGGAATAATTTAAATATAAAAAAAAAGAAACGGTATTATTTTCAATAGTTTTTTTAGGTTCACTGATAAGACTTAAAATACAAACGAGATTATCTTAAAGCCAACTTCAAAATCGTCAAATGAATAACTGTATTGAATCAATAATATTGATAGATACTGAATTCTGGTAGCACAATTGATTTTGTGCTCTATTTTTAAAAAAATATCTTTCACTTCAGCTCACTTTTGTGAAGTTCAATTGGAAACGCTCATCACAAATTTAATTTTTTAAGATGTAAATCTGACAGTTAAAATGTCGAATAAAACAGAAATTTCGTTTTAATTTCACAGGAAATTAGCTAATTTGACGTGTTTAAATTACTTTATGAAAGCGAGCAATAAAATCGAATATCACAAATCAAACGCTACAAAGATCATGGCCAGGTAGCAAGTAGCGCGGTCAATGTTTTCTTTCAATCATGAGCATGAACCTTAGAGCTACTGATGATTTTAAGCCTGTCGTTTTTATATATTTTTCGTTACTTAATTTATCACTCGAAACTGGGAAAATTACAGAATTATAAAAAAACAAAGAATTGCCATTAGTAAGCCTTCAAAGAACATATGAAAGAGCTTTTAATGGTTAATTGTTTAGCGTAACACAATTCACTTCATTTGGATGAAACGAAGAAATGGATGATTTCTTCTTTACTTTTGCCATATTATTCATATTGCTCAATCTTTTTAACCCTTTCGGCACTCAGTTATCTGTGGAGTATGTGTGAGTTTATTTGCACAACATTTTTATTGCTTATATATTTATACATTATAGGTGAACCCATTGTGTGGTAATTAAAAATCAATTGCTCAACATGCCAAAACACCACAGTGGGTCCAGCAGTCAGTCTGATGTGTATTAATGACTTTTATAGAAGCTAACGAAACTGTAGCAGTTGGACAGATGGCGGCAAATTGCCAATTAGGTGGATTCGCTAGCAGTATCTAGCAACCAGTTTCTTCTGCACTGAAGAATTTTAAAAAGTTCACAAAGTCTGCTAGAGTGCCTTTGTTTATGCCCTGAAATACCTTTTTTTGTTTTCTTTATTCCATCCAGATATTGGCATAAATTTCTCTGACCTCACTTCATTTGTCATGTTATTTGTTTGGAATTATCGACAGCAACACAGGGTGCCAAACAAGTCGGCTGATTGCTCAGCCTGTTAATTTATGCGCACAATAATTATTTAGCTTAGTTTTTTTTTCTTTTCAAATATTGAATATATAAAATATTTAGGGAAAATATAACCCATATTAAAAAACCTTCGTGCTGCAGATCTTCTCTAACTAATATTACTCTTTTACAATTGATCATAACTCCATTATTCGAATGGAACCATGCAAATTTTTTATATTATACCACATTTGGTTTTTTTTTCTTTGAAAAAGGCTTGATTAATTGATTAAAAGCTGAATCGAATTATCAAGATTTATGATTTATTACGCGTATAATTTAGTTTTTGTTTATTTTTTTATGGTAACATGAAATATTTTAATATGAACACGCACAGCTGAAATTCGCTTTAGTGAATAAATAAATCGCTTAATTAATACAAAAAATTGACAAAATGCTGTTGTCATTTGGTCTAGCTGCACGTGAAACAAAAAATCCAGAAAGCTTAGATAAAATATTGAAAATTAAATTCGACACAGTCTTGTTTATCATTTAGTGTCAACGTTAAATGAATTCAAAATCCGGATTAGCCGTTATAAAATATGTGGAATTTTTGTGATGTAGCAGCACTTCAAAGTTGAACATTATTTAATCCAAACAAAAACTATGAAGTGTAAAAATTAAATAAGCTGGGTATATTTAAAAAATATGGCACCAGCAGAGAGAAATAATACAAAACTGCATCTAATTTAAAGCCTGAATTGCTATTTTAGTCAAATTTAATGTTGAATTTTGAATGCAAACAAAAGTAAAACCAGTTAATCTAGTTGGCTAAATATTATCATTGATTAATGGAAATGATTAATCGCTTGAACATAAATTTGATTAATTCAAAGAGATCAGCTATGAAGATTGATCAAATCCTAAGGCGTTAGCAATTCAAAAAAAAAAAATAAACATGCTAAGAGTTAAGCAAGCAAACCAAATTTTATCACTTTTGCTGATTTTGTCTTTTCCAAAAATGTTGCAATTAAAATGTCAAAAAATTAAAAGAAGCAAAACAATTTTAACTTTGAAATTGACTGGCACAGAATTGTTATGGGAAATTTCTTATTTTAATTTTATGCTAAGAAAATATCTCCCAAAAACCATGGAGAACCACCATGAAGAGAAAACATTGTCTAACAAAAATTTAAATTGAGGCGCTAATGTTCGAATCAACATTTTATGTAACAAACACGTTAGCCAGCTTATTTTCTCAACTCTCAACTGATTCAACACTTCAAAAACCATCTAACAACATTGCTTAACCTAACATTTTTTTCATTCTCTGCCTAAAACTAGCAATAATTAAGTTTTCTTGTAGTATTCCTTCAAAGAAACGTTAGATAAACTCTTGTATTTTATTGTGGCATAAATTTTCCATTAAATTTTTAACCGTTCGTTTGTAGTGTCGATTTACATACAGTTCCCATAGTTCAGCTCTGAACCATGCCGACCACCCACAACTATAGCGCAACTAGTCAAAATATATTTGACTTAAAATAACTTTTAAAAGCATAGCAAATTCTTGTGTTTAACATCCTTGTTCTTGTTAGAATAGCACTTCCTTATGTTTAATGTCCGTCTGTCTATCTATATATCTGTTGGTCTGTCTATCTGACTGACTGTCTGTTTATGTGACTTACGGTACAAAGTGATTTACATGCAAATTAAATTGTTTCACCGCAAACAGCTTGTTTGACTTGTCTTTGCATATCGAGGCAAGTTATGGGTCTGAATTTTGTGTGCATTAAAGCAATACTCTAAATGTTGGGCTATCTTTAGATTTTTATAAATTGACCTGTGTTCAGCAACAAAATATTATATTATAATACTAAACCTTTTTCATGTTTCTATAACAAATAATTTTAATTTACTTTTTGATCATGTAGTCAACTCTTAAACTTATTGAAAATTTAATGCTTGCCTGCAAAACGCCGAATCGTCGCAGATTTGCTTCACTTTTTTTATAGTGCTAACCTTTAAGATAACTTTAGACACTATCTGAGAGAATTCACCGAATCCATTTAAGTACTAGATAGTTCTGTTCGTTAGCTTGATATAAAAGAATAACTAGAAGTTCATTGCCTCAAGGCAGTTAAATGTCAAGCGCAAAGTCAACGCCTAACACGGTACCAATCCACAACTGAAAAGTGCAAAAAAAAAAACAAACGATTTTATTAAAAAAATATCTTTATGAGTCAAGTTTATGATTAGATTTTAACCGCCTTTAGCTGTGACAACACTAAAAGTCTTAGAGTCCTCACAAGAATTACCTTTAGTACTGAAGTACTGAATACGTGTCGCGTCGTCAAATTGTCGCATGCACACTCTTGTGTTACAACAAAAGCAACGCGCACAGAGGTTAAATTGCAAAAATATGTTAACAACGTCAATGTTGAACTTTGCCTCTAAGTCGGGTAAAAATACGCATTCGCATAAGAGTAGGAAGTTGTTGTCGTTGAAAAATTGCACTTTATCTTGAGTAGAAAATTAAGTAAGACTTAGTTTTTCATATCAGTTTTATAAATAACATTATATTTTGATGCTTTAAAAAAAATGTGGCATCCATGTCATTGAAAATTAAAGGCGAGGGAGGCTACAATTATGTCTCAGGTTCTAAAATACGTGTTCATGATAATGATTTAAATTTCTGCTAAAAAGTCAGTTTAGAATGAAGAAAGTAAAGTGCATTCAGAAATAATGTTAGAAACCAGAATTGTTTAATATTTCAAATTATTTACTCAAAGAAATAAGAGATAATAAATAAATAAGTTATGACTTTTTTGGTATCAGAAATGTGTACTCCTAACATAACATAACAAACTCTTGACCAACACTTGAAAAAACTCTTGACAGAGTGTTAATTAATTTTATAGTCTTGTTATCGATATGAAAAAAATAAGAAATGTTTAAATAAACTTAATAAAATGAGGCAAAGAATAGGATTGATGATAATTTTCCAAGTATTTTTAACCACTAACATTTTACTTTATTTCATGAAGAAGTGATTTTTTGTAAATTGGACCTATAGGTGGACTTATAGTATATTTATGAAAACTTTAGTGCAGAAAACGAATTTTTTTACAATAAAAAGTTGAAATGAAGAAACATTCTGAGAGATGGGAGAAATTAATGCAAGTCTTTTGCGATTCATTGGCAAGCACGCCACATACTTAAGTACGCATTATAAATGTAGTATTATACATCTGAATTCAATTTCAAAAATGCAAATAGGACATGTACGATTCAAAATATTTAAAATTCCACGCAATGACAACAGCGCACTCGCGATAACGTGAAATAAAGAAATCGGAGATATTTCACGTTTGCGAATGCCAAATTTTGAGACCAAAACTGTATTATGTTTATAAAAATATTAATTAATTTAATTTAAACAATGTAATCTAAAAATCAGAATATAAAAACTCTTAATGTAAAGAAATTTTTTCTTTATGCAAAATAAATGCATTTAAATAAAACAAAAATTTTATTATAAACAGTAACAAATTTAAAAAAAAACAAAAAAAAGATAAGTTTAGAAATTGCCTTAAATATAACATAAATTAATATGAAATAATTGAGTCAACATACTTCTATGATATCGACTAAACATTACTAAAAATTACAACAACAAAATAACAACAAAATTTTCTTATGTAAAATTGATGCCATCGTGTGTGGTTTTGTAAGAGCTTTCGTTTGGTACCAAATTTCTAAATGTTTCCATGGAAAATAGCGAAATTATAGCAAAAAAACGAAATTTTTGCTGATTTTTGAACGCGAGTTTGAAACCCTTAACCATCGATTGAGCACGTATAAAAAAATACGTCGACCTTAGATTTTTGTCTTCTATCACATATCCGAAAATCATTCAAATCGGTGACTGTCACCTGGGGACCTTTCCTTGTTAATTGGATTTTCGTTTTTATGCCAAACAGAAGTCTAACATTTTTTATTTTGCGTGTTAATAAATTTTGCAAAATAAAGTGGTTATTGTGATTGGTGTGCAAAGTATAATTTTTTTTTCTATAATAACGCATTTGCATTGGTCTCCGGTTGATTTTAAATATTATATAACAACGTTATCATGGTTTTGTCCATTATATTAGACAGCCTGCCAAAAGCAAAGCAGCGCATGTTATAATCAAAAGGATGTTTTTTAACCCTTTAATAGCCTAAATGATGAGAATTTTAGCTCAACACAATTGTCCACGATTATTCTAGACAAGCCATTGAAAGGGTTAAGGATGCCCAAGTATTAAATCCTTTTTCAGATTTAACGGAATTTAGGTTTTTCCTGTTAAGTTAACTACTAAGCAATGCTAAGACTTAGAGAATTTTTAGCTGTATGAGCTTTATTAAAACAAAAGGAAGAAAAAAAATTTAATTTATATATTAAATTAATTTGATAAATATTAATAAATGGCTACATATAAGTGTTTTCATCTGATAGCTAAGTGCAAAATGTGAAAATAACTATATTTATATGAAAATAACACAAACAATAATTTAAATCTTGAACGCAACGAAGTTCCTGAATTTTTATTTTATACATAAAAATTGGATATTTTTGGGATATTTTTTTACAAAAAGCCTATTACTTAAATATATTTTCTGAACACACTGATCATCACCACTCAACAAACAATTGAGAGGAGGATAAAATATATAGCAAACATGTTTGACTTGCATAATCCCAGCATACGAGAACTTTCAACTGCTTCATTCCTAAAATCAAAATTTTTTTTTATCCATCCATCCTTATTTATCATAGTTATGTTTCATGGAAAAAGCAAATAATTAAGAAATATACTTCTTCCTGCCAACGAACCGGTATCAATTAATGAATGTACTTTCAATAACTAATTTAAGCCAACAAAATGCTTATCAATTCTAGAAATCTGGGATAATTTTTCAAAGCTTACTTTTGCCATTTGTAGCCCTAACAAATAAATTTAACCCAACTCTCTAGCCAGTCAACACATAATTAATCTTGCTTGATTAATATGCAGCAGATCGGCAAAGTAAACTATTTTCTGCGGCTATTTGCAGACGTGAATGCGTTGGTATTTATAGCAATATCGAGATGAATCAAACCTATTGCTGCAAGCTATAAATGGTGTTTCAGCAACTTGGAAATGCACAAAATGGTTTGAATACTGTATGAAAAGCTATAAAATTGTATTGCTAACAATTATTCATTTTTGGTATTTCGTGGTTATTTTTTTATTTGTTCTCTTATTGCTGCCCTCTATCTAAGATTGTTGTAAGTTACGATTGTTTTTTTTTTTTTTTAAAGCACTGCACATATTTTTCTAAAGGCTTAAACGTTGCATCATTGATTTATGAAGTTGACCGCCATTGATGCACTAGCACCCTGGCAAAAAAACACAAGTACACACACACACACACACACTCGTATATACCAAATGAAACATACATCAACACATCTTAAGTCGAAGCTGCAAAGGCTTAGAAGAATATAAAATATTTCTTGCACTTTAAGTTAATGACCTTCTTCATTTTTACTAGCTGTCTCACTTTGCAGTACATGCACACACACACACACACACACTAATAGGCAGACATTTGCATATTGCTTAGATGAAAATTTATTGTGACAACAAATACTAGAGTCGAGCAAAAAGAAACTCTCTAAAACAGTGTGTCAGAATCAATGTAACTGCAGTGCAGTGATCTTGTTACAACAACAACACCAACAACAACAACATCCATGCATAGTTACAACAAACAAGGAAGACATGGTTTTAACATTCAGTTGATTAGATCAAATCAATTAAAAGAAGAGTTGAGTACTTTTTGTTCTATGTCTCTATTGCTCTCACTCCTTTTCCGCTCCCTCTCGCATACAAAGCGGCACGTTGAATTAATTCATTGACAAGATCGTTGAAGTTGTGGCTGTGCGTACAACGATGATCGATCTTTTAAATTGCAAATCGTTAAATTTTGCATTCCTTCACTAGTGAACTAGTTTTAATCAAATATTATTGACTACAAATGTTGATTGAAAAACAGCAAGTGATCGACATCAAGCGTACAGTACGATCTGTTAAACGGCAAATGTGTGAATAACAGTTTAAATAACAACCCATGCCTGCCTGAGTGCATATTTTAAAAAGGTAAAATTATATAAATTTCCTTAACAATTTCTTTGATCTGATAAGAGAAATTGATATATGAATAGTGCAAGACACGATCACTTTGTTTATTTTTAATATACTTAGCTTTGTATTTTATAATATAACGAACATCACACATTTAAGCACTTGACATGATCGCAGCAAGATCAGATCGAATCAGATCAACACGCACGCACAACTTTGTGCTGCAAGATCAACACGATCATCAGCAGCAGAAGAATGTGGCTGATAAATGTTTGCATGATGCTAAACAAATGTTTACCGACGCATGCCCATCAACTAATGAAGATCATTACGCCACAAAAGAGCTTATAATTAAATTTGAAAAATCATTTCAATGCGTGCAGAAATTGAGACTTCTTTTTTCAGTAATTTAACACAATTGAACAGCTTTGCGATGTTGAGAAAGATCAGTTCAGAAATGTTATTGGCTGGCTAGTGGCCAAGTGAAGGCACTTTAAAAACTTCAATGCAGTTTAAGACAACTTGAAAAGTGATCATCTCTATGCAGTTTATTGGCTTTGATCTCTCTTGTGAAACATGCAAAATTTCAAAGTGATAAGTGACCTTTTGACGAAAATAAGTTTACTGCATTTTTCAATCCATCAATATAATATCTACCTTGTGTAAATTTATTGAAAATGCGTAACCAGTGAATGCGTGGCAATACAGAGTTAAAATTAGTGTTTTGTATTGAGATGTATTGAAATTTAAAAACAAAATCGACGTTCCTGAACATTTAAAATTTTTCACTTATCACTTTAGTGAGCTAAACCATCGATATGTAAGTCTGTTGAAATATTTTAATCTCGAAATATATGCTTATCGCGTCGTTTTAATAGCACGTGCCGCTTTGACCGACCATCAAGTTATCAACATTAAAGCTGATGTTGCGCAAGGTCATGTTTTTACGAGTTAATTGATATTGAATGTTTGTGAGAAACACACACACATTTGTGAAAGTACCTATATATGTATATATTTTAAGATTAAAAACAAAAATCAAAATATTCTTAAAATATTTTTTAAAGTAATCGGTGAGTATCTCTCAGCCATGTTAAAAGTATCTGTAAATAAAACAGGCTGTTTGCTCCCTGTTTTTATTACTTTATTTCTTAAATCTTTGAAGTCCATGAGAACATTAATTAAACTTACTGTATTTTCCAGATGATAATCATTGCTTTTATTTTATACAGCCCGCTGTTATCGTTTAATCACAAGAAGTAAATTTTTTTTTTGTTTTCTTCATTTTTAGGTAGTCATCTGCAGTTTTCATCTTAGAATTTTTCTCTACAATTATTGCTATGATCAGCATCTTTTTTTGTGCACTTCAATTCTTGAATTAAATTGATTGTTTTAAGTTTAACTTTAAGTGGTTGCATGTTTGTGTTGTTGTAATTTTTGTTTCTGTTGGCGTGCCCTTATCAGCAGGTGCTTTACATGTACTTTAATAGAGTTCAATATACAACCCTGAAATACCGCAGAATTCATAATTAAGAATACGAGACAGACCATTATTCAAAGTGCAACAGCGGCATTTTTTGTTCAAAGTCTTCCCTATATAACGAAAAGGCATTACGATTAGCAATAGAGTGTGTTTCCAACAATAAAGAACATGAATCACATTGAAACCAAATCAAAAAAGTTCTGAAAATCATAAACATTTTTCGAAAAATATTTGGGCGATTAAGTCATTTTGTAAGTTTTCAAAGTGACTAAGGTGAGGCGCAGCCTTTAAACAAATGTGAATGAAATGATATTCTAAATAAACCGACATGACGCCTTTTCATTTCTCGACTTGTATTGAGTCGAGATGTACCCATGAATAGGAAATTAACCGTTACTCCGTGAAGCACTTCGAATGTCTAGGATACCCAAAAACAGATCCAAAAGGGCAACGACTGTTTCTTTTAGTCAATATTATAACTAAAATCTGAGAGACAAGCTGTCTGAAAATGTGGAGCTGTCGATAAGACTTCAAAAACCAAGAAAAACGAACGTGATGATGATGAATGATATGGTAGATCTCTAACGGAAGGTATTTGTTTCGATAAAAGACAGACAACAAAAGGCAGCTAAACGCCTTTAAGGCAGCACAGTCACGTCTACAATCCTCTTATAAAAATTCGGCCTTTGACCAAATTGAAATTCAACCATCAATATTCTTAGCAAAGGTTCAAAATTAAGCTTTACCAAATTCTAATATTTTTAGTCTTACTCTATTAGAAAGAATGTGAGACGGTCGAAAAGAAAAGCTTCTCTGACAAAATTCTTCGTTAGATATTTGTTCTACACGCACTGTTCAACTAATTAAGAAATGCAAAAATTAGAGACAAATACACTGGCTCAACTCAGACAATTGGCAACAGTGATTCTGTCAAGAAGGCCATCAAACCGCAATCACCGGGTTTGACCCAGGGAGGAAGACCGAACACCGTTTAAGAGATCAGTGATTGTGGACTCCAGGAGAATTGATCATACTAAATGGAACCAATCACCCAACAAACACACTGCGTCGGGTGGTGCACATTTGAGAGTTCAAAAGTGCTAAAAATAGCTTGTGATTTTTGCCGAAAAAGTGATGTCATGTCGACACTCTTTGGTTGGGGTGGGAGGCCTATCTTATTTCTCTTCTGTACCATGGGGTACAACACCCGAATTAATAATGAATCTACACACGAACTCTACCCTCAATATGGGTACATAACCATAGCCAACACATTATTCCCCAAAAAGCCCACCCGTTTCGTCAGAATAGCATTCACCAGAGGCCCCGAAGTCTTCGCTCAGGCTACGCTCCCAAGACCGCAATGAATGAAGGCAGGTACTCGATAGCAAGAATCGTTAGCTCTATAATACTATAGAAAGTTGGAATATGGTTAGCATTTATATTAGTTTTTACACATGTTCCCATATTTCTGGTTTATATTCCAATAGTTTTTGTTAATTTTAAGGGGACTTCAAAAAAAATTTATTTTAATGTTTTAAAATGCCTATAAGTTGAATAAAAAATAAGATATCATTTTGAAAAATTAATATATATTTTCTATGAAAAACATTACACAAAAAAAAATTTATTTGATATTCTTATTAACATATATGGCTACTGAAATTATTGTAAAAAAACATAAAAAAAACCATGGCGAGCGTGATTACAACTCACTGGGACATCGGAAAAAAAAACATATCAGGGATTTTCATTAACATCAAAACCACCATGAAATGAACTAGAAGAAATAATTTTGGTTGAAAAATAACAAAATGGCGGCGTTATTTCGAAAATTGTCAAGTTTTTTGGATAAAATCGGCAAAAAACTCAAAAATTATAAAACCCATTTTTCTGTCCGTAGTTCATTTCATGCATCGACAAGAGTGTAAAACAACATAGTCAAATTTCAGTACGATCGGTCGAGTAGTTTTTGTTTTATCACACCCGCCATGAGTTTTTTAATGAATTTTTAAAAAAAAATCCAGTAGTAAAATATGGGCATTTCCGCAGAAAAGTCTATCGTGACCAAAAAATTAAAAGTAAACATTTTTTTACTTGTATTGTTAAAGAGAAGTATTCAAAATTAATTTAATTAAAGAGTTCAAATTTTCCCCATGTTGCGATGGCTAGATATCGAGCTACCAAGTTAAAGTTTTGGTTTTGTTTATTTCTTTGAGCATTTTCTCTTTACAATTTCCATTTCTAAGAGTAATTGTGCAATTGCAGTCTTATGCACTACTTTTGCTACAACAACAACTAACCGCAAAATAAATACAAAAGAGCAAACAAATATCAATTAACGGTAAAATTTTCATTTGCTTTTAATGATATTCTGAGGTAACGTCACGCCAGACAAAAAAGCATTTAGTGCTATTTTTTCTACGCTGACGTTCAAAAGTGCGTGAAATTTTGCATTTTAATAAATTTTAATAAAGTTAAGTTAATTTTACAAAAAAATCGTTAAGAAGAAAAACCGTTAATTTTATATTAAATTTGAAAAGTGAGTAACGTCACGCCACATTGCTAGAAATTTGCCTGATTTCGTTACTGAATTTGGTTGCAGGTATTTTTGTGGAATTTTTTTCCAACTTCTCATGGTCGATGTGGCAGAAGTTTAAAAAATATATTATATAATAGCTAAACTTTATGTTTTATTAACGTCAAATATTTTTAAAAAAAAAATATTAACTTAAAATGTTCCGATGGAAATTTAAGTAACGTAACGCCAGTAACGTCACGCCAGATGACTTAGCTTAATAAAAAAAAAACCGAAAAAAGATTTTTTAATTTGATAACTAGCAAAATAAACTCATATTATTTTAAATTCTTCCAAATAAAGTTTTGTATAAAAAGTCTTGCCCAATTCGCAGAGTTTTGCAAATTTTCTAATCTAATTCGAAAACCAATGCTGTTTTTTGTAACGTCACGCCAGTGCATATTTTTGCTTATATCTTTTAATTCTTAGAGTCGATTGTTATACTTTTTTTTACTTAATAAGTGGTACTTAATTACTGCGAAAATATAAAAAATTTTTTAAAACTTAGACTTCTTCAAACTTTTTTTTAATTTTTTCTTACAAAACGTACATTACGTCAGTTTGGAAATGTCCATATGTGCTTGAAATAATAAAAAAAAATTTCTTTTGCGAAATTTTTTTATAAAAAACTATATATTTAATTTTTCAAAATGATATCTTATTTTTTATTCAACTTATGCGCATTTTAAAACATTAAAATAAAATAATGTTTGAAGGTGTCACGTCCCCTTAAAAGACTTTTGATCTATTCCAGAAGAAATTTCTCGGACTAAAACTTGCCATTATTGACAAAGAAGGGCAATTTTTACACTCTCCATTTCACTCTCTTTTACCATTTTATTTTTGAGTACCTGAACGCTTTCCGGGCTAAAATACAGACCTATTGTATGTGTGAAGATTCGTCATTGGGTTAACTCGAAAACTTACGTAGGTACTTGATTTAAACATATTTATTTTGTATTTTATCTGACTATCTACAAATTAAAAAGTCAATTTTTACTTCAAATATCCATGCCGTAGTTGTTGGTACCACTTCCCTTACAAACTACAGTTACTTAATTATTTAATTATTATATGTTAAACATTGTGGCAGCTGTCGTCTGGTACTATCAACACGCTTTTATCGACATGTTGATGTGACAACTTTTACCGACAACATCTCAACGACAAAAGAAGCGTCACCTGGGCGCTCTAACTCTCACTTTTCTTAATTATCTGCTTAACGCCCCTTAATTAAGTTTCATGTTATTATAATTTTTTATTCATTTAATACATTTTTATATTGCATTTAATCAAGCGAAAAATTGTTTGGTACGCCCTTTTAAGATGATTTACAACGCTTTCAAGGCTATGTTTTATAATGAACCCAACAAGCTCATAAAGCTTTTAAGCACCATCGCTTAAGTTAAAAAAAAAAACAAACCTCAATTATAGCAACACCTTGTCGCGATCACTCATTAGTCAAGATCACAACAACTGCTAAATTGTTCAAAAAAACAACAGCAAAGAACAAAGCAAATCTAGGCTTCATTTAGCACATGATCGTAATTTTGTAGCTTTAATGCTAATGCATTTTTTGACGTCTTTTGGCCATTTCCGTCTCCATTTTAACTCATGTAACAGCGATCAACAGCATCGTCTGGAACAAGTTGCAGCGCGGCCTTAAATAAGTTGCCTGCATTTAGCGCCAGTCTGGAATATAAATTCTAAAATCCTTATTCAACATTAATTGCTTAAATTGATCAAGCAGTTTTGCTAATCGTTGGCAAAAGTTAGTCTAGAGCAGTCTTCCTTCCATGTCATGCTCAATTTTGTAGGTGGAATCGATATCTAGGCAAGCTAAATATACACTCGCCAAGTAACAAATCAGTGAAAATAGCAAAAAAAACCATCACTACTGAACTGTAGCCAAACACACCCAGTCGGTGGTCCTTCGAGCTTCTTTTTTGTAACTGCCAAGCCAACCTAGAACCAACTCTGTCTTAACTCTTAATATGTGAAAAAATAATGAAGAAAAGTGAAACTTGCTCGAGAGTCTTAACAAGATAACTTAAATGCGAACTGATGCCGCGCAAGAAATCAAAAATAATTTTACCTGATCTTGTTTTTCCGACATGTTTTTTTTTTATTATTTTGTGGGCTACAACAAGCTTCCTTTTTTTTAATGGCGCATGTGTAGCTTGTGCGAAGGTATCTTGTTTTTAACACCAGCTTTAAATGAGTCTTAAATTTACACACTTTAGATTTCTTTTTGTATTTTGTTTTGTTTTTGTTGATATTGTTGGCATTAATTCCTCGTTCTGCAGCAGGCTCAACATTATCGCCTTTAATCACCGCTTTAAGCTTATTTTTATATGAGTCGAATGTGCGCTTTAAGTATACCTACAAATAATTATAAATCAGTTTAGCTTTTTAAAATGAGTTCGCTCAGCGGAATGCCAGTCAACATGGATGGTTCTAGGTTGATTTCTATGGTCCTATGTTTGTTGGTTCTATCAAGGAACTAGTTTTTTTTTTATACTCGATCGCACTGTTGTTATAGTCCACTATTAGGCAGCAAGAGTGTGAAAATTGATATGCAATTTATTTATAATGTGATCATTTTAAGTCGCGGCGAATGTGCAGGCAGTGTTCAAGAAAACGATGATGATAATGATGATCATGTCACATGAGATGTTACTGGACTGCAAGATGTACAGACTTGGTGTTGAAAAATAAATCGATCGAAGACTAAAGGCAACAATATTGAGAACTTGAGCATAGAGCGTTGAAATAAACTTTGGAGTGTATTTGACATTGACATGGATATGAACGTATACTACCAAGAAAATCTCGGAAAAAGTCAGAAATTGAAACGTGTGTGGTTTATAATCTTGCCATCAATAGTTTTCTGTATAAGATACCGAATAATGCCTATAAGTCTCATAAGAGGATTTAACATAAAAACTAAAAACAATTCATAATTTTGAATTAGTGTTAATGAGTTAAATAGAATATTTGTAAAACAAAGAGCTCTATTTTTTTAAGGCTTGAAAATCCTTTTACATACAATACAATCGGGGTCTCAAAAGTTAGAGGAACTCATTAAAATGATATCTGCATACTATTTTTTTCAAATCGGAGAAAATCCGCCGAAGCAATTTTGATTCTCCTGAAGGTCCTTTTTGTTAAAATGTTTTTTGCTTGTAACATTTTATTTTTCACAGAACGCATACCCACTTCTACTAAAATGTTAAATTTCTTACACATCCAAACATTTTGACATACAAAAATGTTAAATTTTGTTTCATTGTAACTCTTGTTGGCCACCAAAAAGTGAATTTTTTGCTATTTTAAAAAATACATTTTTTTTAAACCGCTGTAAAGACACTTTTTTTATTAGATTTACGTGGAATTGTTATTGTTGGAAAGGTATTAAGTTCTTCTTTTTTTCTGTGTATTGTTTTAATCAAAGCTATGTGATTAAAAAAAAATTTCCTTAACTGTAAGATAAAGCAGTGAACAAATTAAATTATTTAATTTTTTTCTCAATCGAGCGATGCGTTAAATTTCTCTTAAATATGCGGTCTTTAATCCATTAAACTGTCTTATACGGACTATTGGTATTCTCTTCAGAATGTTTACCTCTTATCGTTTCCTTTGTTGTGAGTTTCACGTAAAGAAATATCTATGCTTAAAAATAATTTTCCTGTTTACAATCTTCATTGGAGAAAACATTTCCATCAAAAATGTTGCTCAAATTTTGTAAAAGTCGGTAATTTTGGAAAATGGTGTATAATTTTGATATAAGAAACTTCTTATAGCTTTTGATACTTCCCGACAACAATAGAACACCTCGGAAAACATTTTTCACGCGTTAGTCCCGACACGACTGATTATTATGACTTAAAAATAACATTCGTAATACCTGCTTTATCAGAATATAACAGAAGCTTGAAACATTTGAACTCGATGAAACGGAGATTATGGGAAAAGTCAACTTACTTTTACGATATGAATTTATCTGGAATCATTAATTGTCTTCATTAAAATTTGGATTTATTTTATACACATCTTTGTTGGAATATTGGTTTTGACAACTTATTATTTCAACCAAGTGTTTGTCCAAATTAAGAATTTTGTAAACCTTTTGATAGGTTAAAAACAATTTAACGAATCTTAGGTCAATGAAAGATTTGGTCCTCAGTGTGTTTTTCAATAATTATTAAAAATATAATTCTTCGTACTCTTAAGTACTCACACATATACTACCATGTGCCCTCGGCGTACCTTTGGTACACAAAGGAATCAGAAACACTTCGCAATAACAGGAAAAGGGCTTAGAAGAGATGTGTCTATAATTTGGACTCAAATGACCTAGAAACCTACAAAAATATGTTTCTGGAATTTCAAAATCTTTCAGCTGTTTTGTATAATAAATATTTAGACCATATTTAGCTGAGAATATAGTCTGATCCAAAGAGATTTAGGGCGTTCATGTATATTAAGAAAGAATGTGATGGATTTCCTTCAACTTTCAAAACTCTTGATGGATTTACGGACGATCCTTCTACAATTTGTAGCCTTTTTGCCAATCTTTTCAAGGACACTTTTTGTTCAGATTTATTTAATTCTGATGAACGTTACTTTGACTACATGAACCCTTCATACAGGGTCTCTTTGGAATCTATATCCTTAACCTTTGAGGATATTTTAAAGTATATTGGGACAACCGATGAGGATTTTGGCGCTGGACCCGATGCAATTTCTGCCAGAGTGTTAACTTAATGCGATTCCTTTTTGTGTCAACCACTTTCTTTATTATTTCATAAATCAATAACAGAAAGTTATTTACCAGTTTTTTTGGAAAAAATCATTTAGAAGTCCTATAGATAAAAAAGGTTGCAGGAATGATGTTAATTATTATAGGCCCATCGCTAAGATTTGGTTGATTCCCAAACTTTTTAAGCTAATTGTGTTCATTGTGGAGAAGTCATAACAACTCGTCAGCGTGGTTTTATTAATGGAAGATCCACAGTGCCTAATCTTCTCGATTTTACAACATTCTGCTTAAGTTCAATGGAATCTGATAACCAAGTCGACTGCACTTACACTGATTTTACTAAAGCATTTGATAAATTACCTCGTGATTTAATTTTATTCAAACTAAAATTAATGGGATTTCCACAAAATTTTGTAAGCTGGGTAAAATCGTATTTGACTGAGCGATCTTATCAAATGCGATTTCGAGGGATGTTGTCTTCTGAATTTTTTGCTGAATCAGGTGTTCCTCAAGGCAGCCACCCTAGTCCACTTTTGTTTATTTTAGCTATTAATTACGTCACAACCTCACTTGGAGTACGCAAGTCAAGTTAAGTCCCAAAGCAACAATGTGCATGTTGATCGTATTGAAAGAATCGAAAAACGTTTTGTTCAGTTTGCTCTAAGGGGCTAAAGTGGAACTGACATTTTAAACCTCCCTCCCTATGAGGATCGTTTGAAACTGTTAAGAATGCAGGCATTAAGTAATCTGTAGATATTATTTATTTACAATCTGCAGATATTATTTATTTACATCAACTTTTACCCGGTGTATTCGATTCTTCCGAACTTCTTTCTATTATTAATTTTAATACTAAACGTAGAAGCAGTAGAAACGCAAACAACTTAATTTATTTACCATTCAGTAGAACGAAATATATATTAACTGCTCTTATCAACCGCATGAGTACCTTTGTTAACAACTGTAGCGTTTTTGATATTAACTTGTCAAAAGGTCATTTCAAAAGTAGACTAAGAGTTATTCTATAATTAGATCTTTGTATGTATGGTTAGTAGTTATGTCCTGTGTTGTCCCTGAGTCCAATCGAAACTTTGGTGGGTAAATTTTTCCCACATTAACTTGTTGGAGCTACTGGAAACCTTAACGTTAAATTTTTATATCAAATGGATTAATGCTGAGAAAGTGCGAAAAAGCTTTAGTAGCTGAACTCTATTGTTATTGCATGCGTTATGTTTTAAGAGATGTTCAGTCCATAACAATATAAAAGAGCTGTATTGTAGCTTGTTTACTAATAAATACACTTTGGATCAAAAGGTCCACTAGCCTTAGATTCGTCACTTTTCTGCCTCTTCTTTTATGTAACACACTTCAAAATATCGTTGTTCTTTTTTTTTAAAAATACATAAGTTTAAGTTTTAGGTCAATGAAATCTTGAGCAAATAGTTCCAAGCTAACGGCAGAGTTAATGTAACTATCAAGATCAAACTGTTCATCGTAAATCGCAGGGTTAATAACCATTATTTGCAAATACATATTGTAGTCAAAATTTTAACATGAAATTCATGAATTTTTAATGTAAAAATTTATTTAATTTTAATTTATGAAAAGCCTGCCTTGAGCACAGTAGTCAAGCTTAAGTGCCCTTTTATAAATGATGCCAAAACCAATTGAATTAAAAAGTTCAAAAACATGAGCACAAACCTTTATCTACTCGGACTGCTAACGATCAATCATCAAACAACGTTACGATCATCACTCAATTCTAGTTTAGAAGATTGTAACCAGCCCTACAACAACAACAACAACAACGAAAAATAGCTCCATTCATTAAAGCAACACATTTAAGAACATTATTAATATCACTGTAACTTAACCTGATGATCAATTATATCGTTACTTTATCAGATTCCTTTTTTAGCAAATGTATGAAAGCTCTTGCAAAGGGTTGCCAGCTGCTAGCAATAGATGGTTAAAGATAGCATCTGCCTTGTCGACATTGCCGACATTGCCGACACATTCAAAGAACTCCAAGTATTACAAAGTAATTGTGCGTAATTTCTATGGTGCGCGTGTTACTACAGATACAGATATATGCAGATAGTTAGACGGATACTTGATTATTATAGATTATAAAATATCACTGAAGTGCATTAGTTTCATAGAACAAACAAACTAGAAGGTATTAAAAACAAAAGCGTTAAAGAAACAGCCTAAGGAGTTAAAAATTAAAATAAATTTTAGGCGCAGTCGAAGCGACAGACGACGACGTCAGCGGCGTCTAGTACCTACTCCCGCAAGCAGATTAAAATCGCAATTGTAGCAAAAAGGAAAAAAAGCGTTGATTTAGTTGTTGAAGACGCTAAAGCTCAAGGTGGTGACGTCCGCGTCGTCGTTTGCTCGTCGGTAATCAGGCAGGCTAGCAAAGGCTGCAGCCATATAACTTTGTGCTATGGCGAAAAACGTGCTCCGGCCACTCATAACGAGGCTAATAGAAAGATTTATCATTTGGCGCATGAATATTCAAGGCAGGGAGCAGCCAGCCGCCGATCGTGGCCAACTGCAGCGCTCACTTGATTTCCACTTAAGCGATAATCGGCGGCAAGTGTGCGGCAAGCAGGCAGATAGAAGATGCTTCCATAGTGACAGCCGCGGCGGTTCCTAGACTAGGTTTGGCAGGCGGATCGTGCTTCGTTTGAGATTTCAATTTCATTCATTTGCCAGGATGCGCCTATTTTTTTTTTATGTTTGTTGCTCTTTATTTATGGAATTTAAATTGAAATTTCTTGTTGGATTTTCATGTCAAGTCATGGGAGATTTTTGCTGTTTTTGGCTTGGCCTCAACTTAGCTAGAGCCAAGAATTTTGCGATTGACTTATTAGCATGTCTGCAAAAGCGTGAATTGAAGTTTACTAAATGTACGCGTCTAGACATCGTTAGCAACGCCTGAGCTGGGTGCGAAAAAGGATGAACTTAGAAGTTATTGGCGGTCAGGTTCGAGTTTAAGAAGCTTAACTCTATTTCCAACATAATTTAGGATTTATAAAATTAAGTGGGAAAAGTTGAGGAGGCACTTTAAGGAAATATTTATTCAAAGATTTGAAAAACTAGTACGCTTAACCATTATTATAGAGTTTAAAGTAAAAGAGATGAAATCAAGTATTGCATTAAAGCTAGTAGAATTCACAAGCTGTCAAAAGTAATAACAAAATACCGTAAAATTAACACACAATTTATTAGAGAAACTTAAGTCTTCGAATAAGATTGAGTCCTAAATGAATGCCTCGAACAATTTTAGTGAATCGACATCAACCTCAAGATCGAACTGTTTCTTAAATAAAGTATTAATCTAGAAGGAATTGGAGATCAGACTGAATCGCCGACAAGCTCTTTTCAGTCATCCGACTGCAAGCACCTTAATTCATATGAGCTACTTTCCGGGCAGATACTTCAATGAAACGCCGAGTAGGGTCTTCAGCGGTACGCTTGGAAATGTTGCGAACGAATCGTCGACAGGGGTATGAAGTGATTTTGGAGAAGATTCGCCAACGAATCCTAGAAAGGGGTCTTAAGCGATTCGACAGAAATATTTTCCCGGAAGACTCGCACACGAACCACTAGTAGGGGTCTTAAGCAATTCACCGACAAGAGTAGCAAACTAATCGCTTTTAAGGATCCACAGCTATTTGTTGTGAAGCATCGTTGTTAAACGTTACAAGTGATCTTATAGTTTATACAAGCGGGCTCAACAGACGTTGTCCTGTCCCAATTCTATGAATTTTTTTAGTTTTAACCTTTTATGAACATTTTTCAAAAAACCATCTTCCAACAATTTTGTAAGTGAGCAAAGAAAGATTTGGAAAATTTTTTGAATCGCGCATTCAACCCTTGGACAATCGAAAAGCGATCCATTTGGCAACCGATCGCCGGAATGAGCGAAGGAAGATTTTGAAAATAGTTCGTGATTTGCGAATTTATTGCTTGGGCGATCGAAAAGCTATCATCTTCCAACGATCGTCGGAATAAGCGAAAGAAGATTTTGAAAATTGTTCGTAATCGCTCATTCATCACTTGGGCAATCGAAAAACAACCTATCTTCCAATGATCACTGGAGTAGGTAAGGGGAAATTAAGAAAAATTTTCGTTCAAAGCTCGGGAAATTAAAAAGCGATTTTTTTTTTCCAAAGAACACTTGGATGTTACATCGCAAAATCAACTTCTCTTCCAATTGTCTTCCAAATGTTTGCAGCGAACTATCTTGTAGTGGACAATTTGCTAAAAGAGCTGTATAGTATTATCTACGTGTTCTCCCTTCTCATCTTCCCTTGAAGAAATGTTCTTCTTTTTGCCAGCCGTTGTCCGTCTAAGCCAAATTTTGATCTGGCAGCCCTTATTTTATATGAGCAACTTTATTTTTTTTAAATAAAAACTTCAAGTTATTTCAGATATTTCAGACCTGCAATAAATTAAAACTTCAAATGGTTCAAGCCTAAAGATAGAACCAACTTTAAAGCCAAAATTTCTAGAAATCTTAAAAGCGAAAATAGGAAAAAAATATATACCAGCGATATATAAGAAGCTTAGGACTGAAAGAAGTTATATATAAAGTCTGTCTATTTCAAGTTTACGCAAGTTTTTTCCCATGAGTCAATTCGATATTGAAATGGTCATGAACAACATAAGCAAATTTGTATATATTTATATCAACAAGCTTTTGTAATGATCTTGAAAAGGCTTTTCAAATTGAGACATCTTTATTTTCGGATTACAACGCATTCAACTTTTACACATAAATTTTCTATTGAAAAGTTTACCTTCCAAAAAAAACATTGTATTCGACACATCTGCTCGTAGTTCAACAATGTTTCAAAGGGATATCACAAGAGTTCAGCTAAACTTATGCTATATTATCCTACAATAATGAAAAATATACACAATTTACTTCATGTTCAAACTTTTCACGCTATTTCTAGTTATTCTAATTTAAAACATTTCATAATTATGGCCAGATCTTCTCTCTTACTCTTTCCCATGACACTTACTTTCTTTAAAATATACAGTTTTTCTCTTTCATCATACAAAAGATCTGCTTAAACATATCTAATAGTTGCTAATTAACAGAACACGCAACAAATAAGTTTATAATCTTCAAGTGCTGCTTGATCGCAATGATCCTTAGCTGTTCAACCCGCTTATGTGAAGCACTTACACAGCTTTTTCCAGTGTATATTTCAACTAGTACATGATCATTATATCTAGACTTAAGCACAAACAATAACACGCACGAGCACGAGCACGAGTCTTAGCAACAATGTTAGAGTGGCTCTTTATTTTTAACTAAAATAATGATCATAGATGATCACCAAGATCGATTATTACCAAGATCGTTAAAAGTAGAAGGTGAAAGAAACACCACGTAACAAAACACTTAATAAGACCAGATGATTTTTCAGAAACTACTACAATCACGCCTGATCATCAACAGAAAACCTACAACATTTTTTAACAATTTAAGTCTGCTAAGAAATATTTACACAAAAATTTGAAGAATTTCTTGTATATTTTTGATGATCGTGCGATCATTACTCATTGACAAATCAAGCAGTTTGATGTAGGAACATATATAACAAGATCAGTTTACAATGAACAGCAATAAGTTGGGAAGTTTATAATTAAATACTGTTTTTTTTTTTTTGTTCAAAACCACATTAATCTGGCTTTATTTAAACAATCAAACAAATTAACGTGCGATCAGCAGTGATCATAACAACAACAAAGCAGCATGAGCATTAAACAAGCATAATAGACAAGCAAAATGTTTCAATTTAAAAAGAAAATTTATAATATGGCAACACTTAATGTTGAGGTGTAAAGATGGATCGTGATTGTTTTAAGAAAAAAAAATCTTTGTTTATTTGTTTATTTGCAATTAAGTTATTGTGTGTTTATTAATCGGATATGTGTTGTAATATCTCAGTATAGATATGTCTTGTTGGTATTGTGCGTGTGCAACGGCGTTAGTGTAGAAAATAATCATAGAAAGTCAAATAAAGAGTCGCTAACAGCCGCCATTAAAAAACTTAATGTTGATATTTGTTAATTAAACATTATTAGTTTTATTATGCATTTTAATATATATGTAGCTTATTGTTGCAGTTGTTTGATGGCATAACAACAACAACAAATCCAACAAAATCAACAATAGCATCAAAAACTGATGCAATCTGCACTTTAGCTGTTATTTATTTATCAAAATCTGAATGTTTTCATGAAAGATTGAAATGACCGATAGGACAGCCCGGTTAATATTTTACCGCTAAAATCAAAGATAAGTTAAAATTTTGATTTCGACGTGTTAATTTTTTAGATAAAAAGCATTATTTTAATGTATGCCAAGTTTGGTTAAAGATTAATACATTGGATGTTTGACTATATTTGAAAGTTTTGAAAATTAAAATTCAATCATTTTCAGTCTGCAATACAAGTTTTTCACACACATGTTGCATAAATGCATGAACATTTTAAATTAATCTGATAAAAAAAAAAAAAAACACTTTAATCGTAAAAAGAGGAGCTAACAACAATGGTTAAATTTCACTCACTTAGGCTGCATTTATATTAAGTTATTCACGAAAGGCCCTACATACCTAAGACACTATCAAGACACTAAAAAACGATGTGATATCTTTAAATAATCGAAAGTGTTCACAATGAAAATTATAGTATTATACAAACTGAACCAAATATAAGAGTTCGTGATATTTTCATAGGATTGACATAATAGAATATCAGTGGAGGAATAATACATTCATTAAAATCTCAGTTTGGCTAAATAAAATTTTGTGTTATTTAAGTTTATATGCATACATAGATCTTGAGTATTGACAGGGGGAAACTAGCGGGAGGTAAGGGGGGTAAGCTACCTCCTTACTATTTAAGAGTCGGCCAAATTGTTATTATTTTTAATATTTTAATATTATGCTTGGGAATATATATCGTCGGCCTAACTCTAATAAGACGTATTTCAAAATTATCTAATGTTTAGGAGGCAAAAACAACTATTCAATATATAGATAAAAAACGACGATTCTTGCATTGGATATTCGTTCTCATTGTGAACGAATCCAGACAATTTAAGCAGTTTCTTAGAAACAAGAAATCCTTTGCATGAACTCTTTAATCCAATTCTGTCTGGAACTTGCTTGACCCAAAAGTGAATTGGGTCATCTATTCGAAGGCGTGGAATCTCTGACGGGAACAGCTAATGTTTCAGAAAGCATTAAAAAAATCCCTTAATCCCTCAAAAGTTATAGTTGCTGGAAATGAGAAATTTGAATTACTATTAATTTAAATATTTAAGAGAAAAAGAGCTATAGAATTAGAAAAGCTCTTTGTATTTTTTGCTCATGTGCAGAATTAGTTAGATGATAAAAATAAGTTCGTGGCTATAACTTTTTATTGAATTGAGATATAAAGTTATTTCCTTCATATAAATTCTTTTAGAATTTTATCAATTTTGAAAAATAAATAACAAAATCATTTAAAAACAAGAAATCAAGGCATGATTTTTTTGACGGTTCGGACAGTTAATTCCATTCACCTTTAATGCGCTATAGACTTCGAAAGAAAATCGAAAATGCAAATTTTAGTTTTTCTCCTTTTTCAACAAAAATCATTTAACCTTATATTTTGAGAAAAAAATAAAATTTTGTGGTCTCTTTCAAAAAGATATAATTTAAATATAAGCAAAATAGAAACGGTAAAACTTTTATAAATTTTTTTAAGTCAGCCTTAAATACAAAACAGAAATAAATAAAATCTATTCAAAGATGGCAAAGGTATTTGCTTCCCATTTGAGAACATTCAACTTGAGAGAGTTTTTTTCTCTTTCTTAGCGAATGATTGAAATACACTCTAAATCAGGGATGCCCAGCGCCTAACTCTTTCCACTCTTTCCACTCTTTATAACAACTTCGATGTTTTCATGGTTGTTGTAATTCGACGAATTAGATGGGTCCTTTAAACACGAAAATAGCAAACAAATTTTTTATGCTAACGTTTTTATTACAAAATTTTTCAAGTTTTTCGCCCTTTTTTCAAATATTGTCAGATAAATTTGAATTCTTGTATACTACATATTTGATTTTTATAGTCAAGCCTATCAAATTAAGCCCAATAATTTTTTACATGTGTTTTCAACAAATTTTTTACATTTGGATGAGCAATTTTGTCGCTATTAAAGGAAATATTTTTAAAAAATTGTTTTTTTTTTACAAAAAAATGCAAGTCAAAATTAATTCAAAAATTCATAAAAAAAAATTTATAATTTCAAGAAGTGGTTAATTTTACCTTTGAATACAGTAAAATCGAATAAGTTGTATACAAAATATATATAAACTAGTATAAAAGCCCGTCATACGACGGGTCGTATTCAAAATAATTAAGAAGAAGACAATATGATATTTTCATTCACCTCAAATGTTGTTTTGTTCCAGTCGTGCAGTCAATCAGTTCTTACCGATAAATATCAAATAAATTTTGTGTGCATACTTTAAGGCTAAAAATTCATATAAAAGCACTGTAATAGGGAAACAGGTTCGGGTCCAGGCTAACATGTTCAGCCTATACATAGCAATAACAACTACAACAGTTTGATAGAGCAATAGAGCACGAAGCAGAACGCTAGTCTTTTATATAATAAGATATATGTGAATATATTTGAAAAAGCGAGAAAAAGTTTTGAAGATTTCTTTAAAAAAAACGTAATCTTAAAAAAATTTTGTTTGCAATTTTCGTGTTTAGATACCGCAAATCCTTAAGAGAAAATACTGGGATGCCGTGTATAGTTATTATTTGTAATTTTGTTGTGTTTTATTCTTTTGATTGTGCAATATTGATATGACAAAGCTGATGTATTTTGCTACCTGTCTGGAGAATTTACATTTCAAAAAAATAGAAAGTCTATTAAGTTATTGTCTATTAAAGTTAATAAGGCGTATTTGGCCTATTTTAGAGTTCGAATTGGTGACCAAAATAAAAATTGGGCTCCGCAAATTGCTTGCAAGACTTGCATTGAACATTAACGTCAGTGCTTTGAGGGTAAAAGTAAATGTTTGAAAATCGGAATTCCGGGAATTGTTTGGAGAGAGCATAAAAATCATGCTAATGATTGCTATTTTTGCATAGTCGAAATCATTAGTATAAAAAGAAACAATCGTATCAAGTGGAAGTAACCTGATATTCCGTCAGCAAGACGGCCTGTTCCTCATTCGAATGAAATTCCGATTCCAACATTTAAGAAGCTTCCAGAATTTTCAATGGATAAAGTATGTACTGAAGACTGTGGTTTCAATACCGTTCATGACTCTGACAGTGACTTTGTAGAAAGACCAGCAATTCCGCAATGCTTCAGTCAAGAAGAGTAATCCGATTTAATTCGAGATCTTGGTCTGTCGAAGGAAGGTGGTGAATTACTTGCATCTAGATTAAAAGACAAAATTGTCCTGAGTCCTGAAACCAAAATTACGTTCTACCGAACAAGAAAGAAAAATCTTCTTCCTTTCTTTTCTCAAGAAAAACTGTAGAACGTCCATCAATTGTTTGCCCAAGTCTGCCATCATAAGTGTATCTCATTTTCCTTGATAACGGTCTTACATTATTTTCATGTCCTGATAGAAACACTCACCTTGAAACTAAAGGCTCGCGAACTACATTTTTAACGCCAACAACTATCTGTCAGGCCAATCTTTTTTCTGCCAGTGGTCTGCTCTGCTGTCCCAAAAGCATGAAAACAAGGAAGTATAGAAACAAGTTTGGTGAACCTACTTTGTTAGCCAAGTAGAAAATTCACTATAAGTCCAAGCAAATTATCAATTGATTCTCATGTTACTTTATTTATTCCATCACCAAAGCAATAGTATCATATTCTTCTTTCATTTTAGTTGAATGAGCAATTGTTGGTATTGAAGCATATTTGTTGCTAATTGTTGAAAAACCTTATCAATTATACTTTAATTTTAATAAAATTAATTGAAAAAATTGAAAAAAAAACTAAAATTATTATTAGAATTCCAGAGATTTTCTATCAATTATAATTTTCAACAATAAATTTTGTTTTAAGTTAACCGAAACCGACAAAATAAATAAAAACCCATTTTTTTAACATTAACCCGAAACCAGGTTTGGCAACTCTAATGAGTATAAAGTTAAATCTTTATTTAATGATCTTTATGGATATATGAGAAGCCGGATCGATTTGCATGGAAAAAAAGATCAGCTAGACACCGACTACAAAATTAGAAAAACTCTTAAAAACTTTTTCTCTATTTTTTAATTTTTTTTTTTAATAATTTTAATTTTTAATTTTTTTTTTTTTGAATCGGAGAAATCTCCATGAAGCGATTCTGGTTCTCCTGAAATCCATTTTTGACCAATTCCTTTGTTTATAGTACACATTTTCTCAAAATACTGACCTGATGAAGAAATATGTGTACCAGATTTTTATATAAATTCTTAGAGCGTTACTTAATAGTTTAAGTAAATATTTAGATATAACTTAATGTGTAGAATTTTATTGAGTAATTTCACTATTAAAACTACTCGACCTTATTTAGACTTTATTAAGGTTTAATTAAGCCATTATAACAAATGTTTATATATCTGACTTGAGAAGTTTATCTAGTACAATGTCACACAGTATGATCGGCATCAAACAAAGGCAACAAACTTTGAAGATTTTTTTTTTTAAACCACTGCTTCATGCTAACAAGCTATGGGTGGGCAGCAATTCACTTAGATTTAACGGACAGCAGCAAAGACAAACACAACAACAAAAGCTATAAAAATTACCGAAATATTGTAAACAATTTAAATTGAATTAAACGCTATTAAAGAATTAAATTCAGCAAAAGTGGCAGCAGCAGCTGATAGTTCAGCTCACAATGGGACGGAGTAATTGTGCAGCCAGTTGTTGCTGGTGATGCTTGAGTTGCTGGCGATGCTTGTGTTGCTTCCGTTGTTGCAGTGATCGCTGCTGCTGATGATAATCTTTCAGCACTGCAACAATTGCTACACTTTCACTGATTCACTTCTTCTTTTGGTTTTTATATTTCTTATATTTTTTTTTTGTCTTATTTGCCCCGTTTTTTGAGATGCAAATGGTACACGAACAAAAGCGCTGACAGGCGGCTCAACTTAAGGCACGCACGCACACGCATTGATCAAAATGATCAGACCAACATTATATTTATTTTTTTTTTTTTGTAAATTTATGTGAAATGTTAATGCTGTTCATTTTTCTTGATTGAATTTTTCCACTGATTGTTAGTTGATTTCTTTTATTCTGTTAACATGCATCATTCATGTTGAACTTGGATAGAAGCTTTCAATCAAATCAGGCAATACTGATCGAGCGTTGAAAGCAAACAATACTTAAATTTAAATACTTTTCCAAATATTGCTGTGAAAAACATGATATGCCATAAGAATTTTAATTAAATTTTTTGTAGACTGCGAAGAATAGTTTTTTAATTGATGGAAATTAAAAAAATTCCTTTTCGAGCTTTGGAGAAATTATGAAATAGACGAAGTATCTTGAAACTATATCCTGCTGAAACTAAAAATTATAACCTTATGACTTATAAGAGAAATAAAATTTGAAATTTTGGCTTATCACGATATTCCCACTGACATTTTTTGGAAGAAGTAAAAAGGAAGATTTTAATAGAGCATCTAAAAAGACGTTCTTAATGCTTGAATAAATAAACGGAGACAGTGGGCGCCAAGTAAAACTGGCCAGGTGGGACTGGGTCCATTAACAGGTAATTAAATGCTATACATAGACAGCTAAAAAAAATTGTTTGACATACTCGACATGCAAAAATAACAGCTTCACACTTCAGTTGCATGATGTTAGATTTCATGTAAATATTTAGCTACTTATTCAGCGAGCATACGTTTAGACCGTTTTGAACGTTTGCAACCAAGTGTCAAATATATTTTTTCGTTATTTTTTTTTTTTTTTTGTAAAAGTTGTCATTTGATCATTATATTTGCAGTAGCATGACTGCCTTAGCTATTTTTTGCCATCACTGTAGCTGTTATTGCTCATATGCGACAATGGTGACAAGTATGGACCGTAAAAAAAATATACTGTTGCATAAAAAACAAATAATTTATGTTTACATATTTATGCAGTAAATAAAATCATTTGTGGTAAAGGTCAAAATAAGCGACATTTAAACCAAAATGCTGTTGTGTCTTAAATAAAGTTTAAACTGTTCAGATTAAACCACTTGTTCTAACTTTTTATTTCCTGTCACTATAAATTAAATTTTTGTCTTTTCAACTTTAATTTCAATAAATTATAACCTTAAATATTCAGCAAAAAATTGACACTTCAAAAAGTTGCAACATCTTAATGCTCGTGAGAGCCCCCCGAATAGCTTAAGTTCAACTAACTTTACGATACATTTTCAACAATCGTGTATATCTTAGAATTACTGTCATAAATAATAGTACCAAATTGTATCATTTCTTATCTACTGTTGAGACATAAACTCAAACGATCGTTAAATGATCTTTAACCAGTTTTACAGTTGTGCTGTCAAAACATTTGATTGTGTTCATTCTAAGTGAAAAGCGTTTTTTATTTATTCATATATTTTAATATGACGTATTTAAGTGCCTATGACGCCCACTCATTGCATGATTTTGTTCTCATATGTATATATCAACCGATCAGCGCTAACCTTTTTAATGTAAATTTTTGCGATTGATTCATTTTTTTAAGCCTGTTATTTGGTCTTTTATTTTACTATTTTGTTTTTTTTTTTTTGTGTTATTCAAGCAAGTTAATTTATCAACCTTTGTGCTTGAAACAGTTGCATTAAGTCTGACAAGTTGTTGGCATATGTCAACAAGTCGTCAACTCTGGCCAATAACAACGTGTGACATTTTTCAACCTCGATGTCGCCGCGAATACATTTAAATTAATTGCATTAAACCAGAAAATAAACAAAGCCTGTCACGCCTACCATTGAAGGTATTTTAAGTATATTCAATAACGGCTTCAAGTTTTTTCCGTTAAATATTTTATTTGCATTTTTCTAGACAGTGTTATGCTATTATGTTACATGGATTGAAAATGTAACGAAATTTTTTCTAAATATTTACGGAACACTGACTGTTGAGATCGTCTGAATAAAAACTGTTGACCTAAAAAATGTTCGTTAAATTGTTTTAACTCATCATTTAAACTTAGAAAATAACAAGTAAAGAAAGTCTAAAGTCGGTCTAGGCCGATTATGAAATACCCTAAACCCACTTTTAAAAAAAAAATTTTATTGTAAATGGGCGTCTCCAAGGGCGGATGAAACCTATATTTTATATGCATTTAAATGTTGATGAAAAATTTACACATACCAAGTTTTATTCCTGTAGCTCACAGTTAATGCCTTTATTGTGCTTTCGCTATGGGAGGTGGGCGTGTTCATGGACGGATTACTTCCAATTTTTGAATACACCTTAGTTTTGGTATAAAATACATGCATACCAAATTTAATTTCTCCAAGACAAACATAACCTTATTTATTGAGTTTTAAACTTTTTTGGTTGTTTGGGAGGTGGTCGTGTCCGTAGGCGGATGACGTCCATTTTTCGAAACCATCTTTGTCTTGTCATAAAAAACATACGTGCCAAATTTTAGCTCTGTAGGTTAAACAGAGGCTTATGTATTGCGTTTTCAATTTTTGGGTTGTATGGGAGGTGGGCGTGACCGTGAGTGGATGACGTCCATTTTTCGAAAAAATCTTTGTGTTTGTATAAAACACATACATATCAAATTTTATTGTTGTAGGCTAATTATGAGCTGAGTTATGCAGTTTTCAATTTTCGCGTTGTATGAGAGGTAGGCGTGTCCGTGGGCGGATTCCAAAAATATTCAATAATGCAGATCCTTGGGTTCATGAGACTATGTGTACCAAGTTTCATCCAATTCTCTCAACTCCTTCTTCTTATCCTGTGTATACCGACAACACACAGACGGACAGACGGACAACACACAGACGGACAGACGGACGGACGGACATGGATAGCTCGACTCACGTGGTGACGCTGATCAATAATATATATACTTTTCTATACCGGACTCGCTTCGTTCTATGCGTTACAAACGTTTGCACAAAGTTAATATACCCTGACCTTTCAGGTTTAGGGTATAAAAAGTAATTTTATAAGAAATTACAAACTATAATTACAAACTATCGACATTTGATATAAAAAATTGACGTTTGGGAAAGTGCTATCCAAAAAATTTAAGGTGTTTCTTATTAGATTAACCTCTTCACTATGTCTAAGTACAGGAAGTGAAATCATCCACTTCATTGAATGTCTTTTCTTGAAATCTTTTCCCAGCATTTTGTTATGAGTCGTTCGATACCGTTTCGCCCCGGGTGGCAATATTATAAGGGCGGCACTGAAGCTAAATTAAGCATTTTACAAAATATATATGTCTAAAATAACATTTTTAATAGCAAAGGAAGAAGAAATGAAAATGATTGAAGGTTCTTTACTGAAATACCTTAATCGAGGACCTAGTTCAAAAACTGTTTCTGAAGAAGTTTCCCCTAACATACCACTGTTAAATTCAGATGAGTCCTCCGCCTGCGATGAAGAGTTTGAAGAACAAGGTGGCGCAAAATTAATCATCCAATTTTGTTTTTGAATATCTTTTTTAATTAAATAAAAAAAAATTATATTGAGGATGAAAGTTTATATTTGAACCATTACAAATTTTTTGTTTTATGTGGAAAAGGTGATATTCTTCAAGAGACTGTCGCAAGTGTTGATACACATTTGTGCCCGTTTTATCGATTTTCAATGACTTTCCGAAAGATTTCCAGTGATAACTGTTCGCATTTTCTCCTTATGGTCGAATATTCTCCTTTTGGTTTGCGATTGTCTGAGGCTTGTTGGCATAAGCCTGCGACTTCAAGTAGCCTCAGACAGAAGTCTGACCATGCCAAATCACTAAAACGCGAGATTACACGACCAGGAAACGCTTCTTTCACAATATTCACAATATTGTGACTCGTGCTGTGTGTGCGGTTGCCGGTTCAACCGTCCTGTTGAAACCATATGTTTACCAAGCTTATCCCATTCCGGCAGTTAGATGTCGTTTATCATGGCTCTGCAGCGTTTGCCAGTAACAGTGACTGTGTTGCCGATGGCGTCCTCAAAAAATTAGACCCAATCACTCCTCCCGCGTGAACGCCGCACCACACAGTGGCTTTGAGTGGATGTAATGGCTATTCGTGCATCACGCGTGGATTTTCAGTGCCCCAGAAACTAAGTTTTTTTTTGACGTAACCGCTTAAATGGCAACGCCATTTCCAAAAATTATAACATCTTCCGAAGAGTGATTAATTTTGCGCCAGCCTTGTACAAATATTGAACGTAGCCAAGCCGAATTGTGTAAGTTTTTTTTCTTATTTTCATAGGCTTTCCAGATGACGCGAGTAAAAGAGAGTGAAGCCGCCGTTCACAAAAAGAAAAAAGCTAGGGAGGAGGAATTAAAATACCATTGCTAAATACAAAAGAGACTTCAGCCAGCGATAAAGAGTGTGACGCACAAAATTTTGTAGCTACTGGCTTGAAAGATATTGGCCATTGGCCTGTGACTATTAAAGATGACACACGAATCCTACTTGTTCGCCATATGCATCAGCGGTTCAAAATCTAAATAGCGATTTTGGTGAAACTCTTCGTGACGGTGAATTTACAAAAGGTCGGAACAGAAAACTAACGAAGAATTAGTTTATTCGTACTCTGCCTAATAAAGAAAAAACTTTGAGGACGTGACTAATGTATACTCTTTCAAAAAAGCTCTTTACTGCTTTTAATTATTTGAAGATACAGTTACAGTCCAGTCTTAAATAAGGATTCAATATGTGGTGAAAGAATTAGTTTTATTCGCCTCTTGAACAGTAAATAGTTTTGACTTACGTACTATTAGAATTAGGTTGATGATATGTATACTAGAATTTTTTTTATATAATTGAGAACAATAAAAGATTATAATCTAAAGATTTTTGATAAAGCTACTATGTGTACACACAGAAAAATCGCCACATAAAAACCTAATAATGGAAAAAGAACAAAGTTAAACAGATTTCTCTATGATTTCTTCCCTAGAAGATGTTCTTAAAGTTATTGGCTATGTTTTCTTAAATTAATTTGAGAATAAATCTCATACAGCTACTAGGTTTTCTAGTTGATTTTGTTTAAGAACAAATCTCATGCAGCTACTAGGTTTTCTTCTTGATTTTTTTCGGAAGGAATGTCAGGAAGCTACAAAAATTGTTCTACATGATTTGCTTTTATTTTCAATATTGAATATATAAATACGAAATAACGAATAAACGACACATGAAGTCTAGGACTTGAAAAAAGTCTTGAAAACATGAATTTTAGACAAAATCTTATTAAATAAATTTATGTTGAAAAACAAGAAGATTTCTTCTTAAAAAATACCTCTTCTCTTTCGTCTTTCATGCCCCTTGTTTTTGAAAAGTCTTGAAAATATGAATTTTAGACGAAATCTTACTAAATAAATTTATGCTGAAAAACAAGCAGATTTCTTCTTAAAAAATGCCTCTTCTCTTTCGTCTTTCATGCCCCTTGTTTTTGAAAAGTCTTGAAAATATGGATTTTAGATGAAATTAAGAAGATATCTTAAGATTTCTTATTAAAAAATACCTCTCCTCTTTCGTTTTTCATGCCCCTTGTTCTAAATACGTTCTACGAAGAAAAATTGTAGACTTTATGTGGCACTATTTTTCTCTGTGTATGTTTGAAAACAATGCCTACAAAATATTATTAATATTAAAGATTTTTTATACATTGTAAATGAGAGGGGCGGCTAATTGGGAATCCGTCCCGGGCGGCTTAACCTCTCGGTACGCCACTGACCTGCAGTACCTACACAACCCTTTCAGCCAAGTCAACTTTTTAGCGCGCATTCTTAACAGGCAGGATCTTATTTCGAAACGACCTCGGTTTCTATTCTTTTGCCAAAGACAAACAATTTGATCTGTTCGTTGCTTCAACATTTGCACAAACTAGATGTGTTAATTTTTCTTTTGATACTTCAAACACCAGGTGCTCAATTTTCACCTGAATGGACTAGGTCTTGTCCGGCCACATTTTCTTATTGAAGCCAATTTCCTTCGTATTGAATAATACTTCACGCGAAAGATTGAACTAGTTTATGACATCGGTCCATTTATTTATGAATGGAGTCACAAGATTTTTTTGACGACGATAATTTTTCAACTGAATGTTGCAGGGATCTAACTCATAATAATTTTGTAACTTTGTAAACCATCTTGGCGAAAAAATTTACCGCAACATTTTTCTTATGAAAATCAAGATCTTTGGTTACTCCATTTTCTGATACGTGCCTTTCTGAAATTCTAAGCGGTATTTTTTGGCATTCATAGAAGTGCTTATGAGTGTTTTTATTGTACATATTAAGGGCCGGGCTTATCCATCTAGACGCACCAGGCGAGTCATGCATTTGGCGCCATTTTATGTGGAATAATTATACTTAAAAAATGTTTATTTCAATAACTCCACTAGTGTTGTCCGTTGTTCTAAGCTCATTTACTCTACTGGGACTTCAACAATGTAAATAAAAGGCTTTTTATGCAGGCTACTAACTATTAAATTTATCGTATGATACTGTTGTACTGTAGATTGTATGCCAATCCATTAACGTTCAAACAGCGAAGTACGATTTAGTATCAAATATCATTTTTGTGGATCCTTCTTTATGGGCGTGTGTGGCCTTTTGGTGTAAAACATTTGCAAAAAAAAAACTCTACGGCCGAATCGGCAATAAGTAATTTAATTTAATTTTAATAAAATTTGAATTTCGAAATCGACTGAAATCTTAAATCTTGTAGAAAAATTAATCAAGTAAGGACTTTGACTAGAGTTTTTTAATATCAATAATCACAGCTAATGTTTTTGAAATTTTAATTAAACAAATTAAATATGTTTCGAACACTCTATAAAAAAATAGAATCGAAATTGAATATGAATCTTTGTTGACATTTCCATAGAAAAATATTTTTAAAGACGAAGTGCCATCTGAAAGTGAAGATTTTTGGTAATCGGCATACAAAATTAAGACAGCAACTGGGGAAAAAATGGCAACATGTGAAAGTTGGCATTCATCTTGCTTTATTGAGTGAATTAAGTTAGATATGCTTACTTCAATCATACGAGTAAAATGCTTCATGAAGGCTCAAAACTCTGGGGCCCTATTCAGTAACAGTGGAAACTGCTGCTAAGAGCTCAACAAACGTTTGTTTTTTCTTTGATGTAGAAAACAAAAACAATTTGAATACGATTTGAATTCGAATTTATTGAAACAACGGTGTATTTCAAGTTATGAAAAACCTAATTATTTTAATTCGTAATACAATTAGGTTTTTCACAACATGAAATACGCAAGTATTTGCTTATTTTGGGTATGCCACAAAAACAGACTTCAAAACAAATACACTCTATGGAGATTTCTCCGATAAAAAACTATGCAGAAATAGTTTTTAAGGATCCTTCTGACTTTTGAGTTGGTGTCGGCGGTCTAAATTTCGTTCCAGTTTATTATATAGGTATATTTTATATAATTTGTATGTCTTTTTTTTGACACAGTATAATTTTGGGCGATACATTTTTCAAAACTCGCGCTTTTCTCCGGGTCCGTCTCAAGGCTTTCGATTTGTTTTATTTTTGGGCTATAGATTCCTTTTAAAGTTCTAAGAATATAAGTTCATTTATTTTTTTTTATCGCCATTCGTTGAATAGTTATGGACCTCTCAATTCTACAAATCGTCCGAAAACTCCAGAATCGTGAAATTTTCAATTAATTGTATCTACGTCGGTTTTTATCCAATTTTTATAAATAAGGTACCGTTGAAAAGGTATTGAAAAGAACTTTCTAGAAAAAATATATTATTTTAAAATTTTGAATGTTTGGATGTTATTTTTTTTTGTTTTTTGGCTTATTTTTGCTAATAAATTACGAATAGAAACTCGCACAATTGAGAATCAGCTGTTGTTGGCATTTCTAATCGTTCAATATACTGAACACAGCTAAAATCTAAATGAACGAATGTTTTATCAAAACACTAGTATGCTTTTCGGCATGTATCAAATTGAGTTTTGGTTAACGTAGATAGCAAGTTGAGTTTAGTTGCGTTTTCTCCTGCATAATTGTGCTGGAAACGCCAGCGTTTATATTGAGTTCAAGGGCAAAACGCAACCTTGTACTGGAAACGCAAACTAAACTCTCTGTGTAGACATGGCATTAAGTAGACTCGAGGTACGGCTAACAAAAACATATAAAAGCTCCATCATAAAATTGCTTTTGAATTAAAGGCAACATTCTTCTTCAAGTTTAAAAAAAAACAAAATCAAAAAAAAAAATATGCTTTTTTTGAGATATTAGCAAATACATTTTGTTTTTAATTGGTTGGCAAGCCTAACACCCAAAATTTTAAAATAATATATTTTTTCTAAAAAGTTTTTTCTAATACCTTTCTAACGATATCTTATTTATAAAAATTGGATAAAAACCGACGTAGATACAATTAATTGAAAATTTCACGATTCTGGCGTTTTCGGACGATTTGCAGAATTGAGAGGTCCATAACTTTTCAACGAATGGCGATAAAAAAATAAATGAACTTATATCCTTAGAATTTTAATAAGAATCTATAACCCAAAAATAAAACAAATCGAAAGCCATGAGGTCAACTTTTGAAAAAGTATTGCGTTATGCGTGGAACTGGCGAACTATTACATTTATCGCTCACTGAGACAAAAGATTAAATCGTTTTGATCTTCGTCCAACGAAGTGCAACGACGGTGCAACCCGTTATTCAAGGATATCTCACGCAAAGACTTTTACCAATCTTTTCCAAGAATTTTTTCAAATCTTTGATTAATAAAATTTGTTTTTTCGTGAAAAAAATGTATTTAAAAAAGAAAATTATACTTATTATCGAGCAGCAAGTCATAACTTCATTCTTATTATGCAAAATATATTGCATTCATATTATTGGGCATTCGTAATACTAAGCTTCAACTAAATATGCAAATTATTTTATTTATTAAATAAACTTTTTTTAAAAGCAGCGTTCAAAGCCACGATTTATTAATCAGAAGCAGTGATATTTGCTACTATCACAATAATTTTGAAACGATCAATGATGACAAATAAGTCATCAATTAAACAACACCTTCATGGGAACAACACTTTTTTGAAGTTATTGTTTCTTTTTATTTTTTTTTTTTTTTTTTATAAAAAACCTCATAGACCAAGAAGAATACCAGTTAATCGAAGCTGCCAACAGATTCACTGACGCCGCATTAATATTCATTTTGCGTGGGCAACAAATCGCTGATAAACTGTTTTTATACAAGAAATCATATTAAAAAAAAAATATAAACACCCCGAGGTTAAAATTAATGTATTCCTCCCGTTTTTTGCTGCTATTTTCTTAATTTTATGAAGTTTTCGTTATTTATTTTTTAAGCTTTTGTTTATGTTTTTGCTTTCATTGTAGTGCAATTTCGAGTTTCTTAGTTAATTTATAATTGCACACTTAGCTACCGCGGCAACTGTGGCAACGCTAAACGGGTTATGTCAGCGGCATAGAGTGGCCCACTGATACAATTAGCTGATAAAGATTTATACTCGCACATGGTACTCCAATATATATGAGCTGCTCAAACGCTCAAAGATGACTTCCGCTGATAAGCAGCTTGAGAGGACGGACACATAGACAGCCAGTCAGCCAGAATGAGCGCCCGCAAGACCAATCGAACGTCCGGCAGTTACTACAGCGTTGTAGAAGACAGAAGCAAAGAGCGCAGCAAGCAAGATGAATGACTTCCATAAAGTGGCCACTTTATAAGCAGCGCAATGATTTTGCAAATTTAGCTAATGTCTACTCTAAATGAGCAACAGTGATGGCGAAGAAAATAATTGCATTGTTAGAAAAAAAACTTGTATTTCTTGTTACCACATTAGAACATTTTTAAACTATCATTATCAGTGATTATCGTTGATCCATGCACAGTTTTAAATTTTCTTAGAGTGACTTTTTAAAAAATTCCATTAAAACTTCACGTCACATGGAATTTGATAATATTTGCGGACATCTCAACTATCGTAAGAAGCGTCTAACTCCTCTGGCAGTCGATGTGATGAAAATGTCAACAAGTAGGAAGTGAACCAAATTGAGCTAAATTTTTACAGTGCATGCCTATGTTTATATATTTACATATGTATGTATGTATCCACCATATTTGTAAGCATTATATTTACAGTTCTAGTCTAGTTCGCAATAGTATTGTATAGTTTTGTAAAGATGTAAATTTGTGAATGAAAAAAAAAGGCATAATTTATTTATTTCCATATGTTTGAATGCATGTATTCCAAAGCCACGCTTAGTACTAGACACGCGATAATGATGACGCGTCACTGTCTGGACGTTGACACGTTGATGCATTTCTATTTAAGCTAATAATAAAGCGAACAATAGCTATAATGATTGTCACAATGATGAGAGTTACGTTGTCAAAAGTGTCACATGCTTCGTCGACCAGCTGCTGTTGTACTTGAATGTTGTCAAGCGAAGGAAAGGCAAATATTTTGATGAAATGCAAATACATAGTTTTAGAATTAAATGATGGATTTTCTTTTCAACTTTAAATTTTTACTTATAATAAAGCATTAGAGTAACTATTAGAAAACAGTTATATGCAAGAATGAAAACTTTCTTAACTGTTGTCTATATTTAAATAAATATTTTCGAAATATGCTCATATTTTGGATATTCAAATAACGAAGAATTGATATTCAAGGGACATTTAGACAAAATCTATCGCATTTTGATCAAAAATGTTGTTAGCTGAACTTTTAAATTCACAGATGGAAGAAGAAATTAAAAGAGATATATTTTACTCATATTTAGCCATTAAGAATTTTCAAGAAGAAACTGAGGATTCTTCAAAAATTAATTGAAGACTATGGCCCAAAACATATAGAATAAGCCCGTAAAAACAAAAATTTATAAAAGCCTATCGAAATAAAATGATTTGAATAGAAATAAAAATTTCGATTTAGTTTTTCGTACTCCTACCTCTTTGGATCTAATATGGTGACTATTATTTGAAAGTCTTTGATCAAAATTCCAACTTGGAAACAAAATCAATTGTGCGTTAAAATGTATAAAATTTAATTGAACCCTGATCTGATAAAAAATTGTAAATTTTAGAAATAAGTTAAATTAAACCTACACCGAGAAAAAAATGTACTGCATTTTCTTTTGTATTTAATGTTTAAGGCTTTTCAAAGCTATTGGAAAGTAATCTGCTTAACTTTAGAATATTAAAAGTAATGTTCTTTTAATTTTCTTTTTGATGATACAAAACGAAATCGTTGCTTGCCGATGATGTACGAATGAGCAATAACACATGATGCTCTCGGTTGTAAGCATGATTCAATAAGACTTATATATTATAAGATATATACAATATCTCACAATAGCTCAATGGAAGCGTGCTTGACTGTCATGCGGAAGACGTAGGTTCGAATCTTGGCTATGTAAGTACCAAAAATTTTGATTTTATTATTGAAATTCTAATTCTGTTTCATTAACTGCTTCGTCAAAACTGACCGTCAAAATAAGTTTTACTTAAAAAACATTAATTGAAAAAAAAATATTTGGTGCTCTTGTTGGGGATTGAACCCAGGTCAATCGAGTTCCTAGATTCGAACGCCAGAACACTCGGCTAAATTTGAACTTAAAAAACAATGATATAATTTCATTAAGTTTGATGTTTTTTCGTTTCAAGCAAGAATATTTTTAAGTTGGTGACAACTGAATATTCAACGAATTTATTTTCATTTAAAAAAATTAAAGACATGTCATTAGAATCAATGCAGTTTTCTTTATGAATAAAACTCAACACATTTTCCGAAACGTCGGCGAAAAATAAATAAAGATTTTATATATTGAGTTTTTTATGTAAATTTCTATACGTCGCTATATATCAGCCTTTTAAAATAATAAAATTTTCATAACATTTTCTTTTAATTAATAAGAAATTTTCGCCTGCTGGAAATTGTGCACATTTACTTTAAGTTTGAAAGTTTTTTCTTTTAATTTCAATGTAATTTTGCCTCAGTGTAAAAATTAGAAATAAGGATGTTACTCGATTGACTTTTTGTGTTGTCTTTTTATGAATTTACAATATTTAATAAATTTGTTCGATAAGTTTTGACCGGGAACCTTAACGGTTATACCATTCTGCTAAAAAGTTAAAAGTTAAGTTATTTTTTGTGTTTTGTTTTATCGGACAGGTATTCACCGGAATTTTATAACATTTATTTTTTTTTGTTATATTTTGTGGGATTTTTTTTCCCAAATATCAAAAGATGGAAACATGACACCAACATATACCATATCATATTCATCATCAAGGGATGACGCTAAACAATTCATTTTGAGTGATGAAAGTTCAACCCTAAGTTCCTCTTCTTTGTTGAAAAGGACTTAATGAACGAGGACATGCGGTAGGTTTTTTTCGAATAAAGAGATATGTATATGGAAAAACGCCTAGATATTGTTGAGGACTTGATGACGTACTGGTGTAGCAAAAATAATCACTTCTTTGGCTCAATACGCTTGCTTGCGTTATTCATGCTGTACCCGCTACGCAAGTAAGTGTCTAAAGATTTTTTTTCAGTTTTGAAATTTGTTCTCAGCGATCTTAGGTCTTAGGCTGCGTGCAGAGTAAACTCCGATTCAGACAGGCAGGCAGTCAGTCAGGCTGAAAACTGTGCAAACAAACGACATGCAAATAGCTATCTATCTCGCTTGTTCACACTGCCTGTCTGCCTGCCTGTCTGAATCGGCGTTTACTCTGCACGCAGCCTTCGGCATTCTTTGGTATTTTTAGTTAACGGTCATCTGGTTTGTAAAATAGTCCGGAGAATGCAAAAACAAGGGTTGTCATAGATATTGGATTCTTTATTTCTCCAAGCAAATTTCATTACACTTGAATGAACAGTTTTTAGATACAGTGATTTGAGGGAAAAAATATTCCACAAAAAAATTACCTTAAAAAATAAAAAGTATTTTTCAACTTTTATTTTTAAAGTCAAAGTTCAAAACATAATCAAGAGCTATGAATGGTATATCTGGGGGATTAAATGGTGTCCTTCAAAAAGTCCTGGGACTATTCTATCCACTTGTGGGTTTCTTTTTAAAAATGGGGCCGTAACTGTTATTTACGGTTCCCGGTTTTGACAAAGTTCCCTATAAGATCGGATGCCTGAGTTCCTTAATGGTAATCGGATGCCAATAATGGTCTTATATTGTATAGAATAATACATATAAGGACTTAACTATTTTTCTAGTAGTGGTTATTTTTATAAATATTTTTTTTTTAATTCTTGCTTTGAATACCGCTTAAGGCATTTTCAACAATTTAAGGTTTGACTACATGAAATAAATCGAATATTTTTAAGTTTTGTTGAGAAAAAAAACTACACCAATATAATTCCCTGCAATCAGTGGTTTCCATATTTTTTATGTTTATCTGGTTTTTTATAATCGAACTATGTACCACAAAAAAATTTAATATATCTACCTAAGCTCTTTGAAGTTATTTCTTCACTCGATCACCCTTCAACGACTTGTATCAGTAAATATAACACCCATTTTACTGGAGCAACTTGAAAAGTGATCAAGCTTACTATAAATATCAAAAACAACAACAAATGCTATAAAACTTCAAAAGTACACAACGATCTAGTGCTTGTTTAGCTGCTCATCAGTAAGCACGATCAGCTTAAATACTTCAAAATTTAATGCTACATGACTTTAATAACAGCGGTTAACTGCAAACCTCTACTTCTACTAATTTCCTAAATAAATTTGTACTTCTCGAAACATAACAAAAAAAAAAAAAAAATAAAAATATTAACGATCTTGCTAATGCCGCAACGATCGTTAAAACGACTTAAGCACCATCACTTCTTCCGCCAACAATTGCAAAAAAAAAAAAAACTGCGTGCTCCGGTCTCCTCTGTAAGCGATGCGAATGTGGAAACCCTAGACGAACCAGCAACTCAGTTTTATTTGCTCAGTCATGCCATGAAGCATGTGTGGGCGTCCACGCTGGCAAATTGTGCTGATCAAGAAGCAGCCGTCGTCAATGCAAACACTGCAGACGTTGATGTTTGACACTGTGTGGGTGCCAACTATTACTGCGTTGCGTTTGAATGCGTATCTTGGTTATAATACCACTTTATAAGCCGCTTTGTTGTTGTTGTTGTTGTTGTACCAAATAAAAGCACTTGTATTGCGACGATTGACATGCGTGTCTAACAAAATAATTACAATGCAAATAAATAAAATAGCAAAAAAAAAATAGTAGTGTTGTTGCAGCAACTAACTACGGAGCGTTTAATTAGCACCACTACTATTTCATTTAGCACAACTACACTGACAAGTGTGGCATTAAATAATAAATAGTTCCAATTTCTAGCTTTGCGTTAATTGTTTGCTCTAGACTTTGTTGCCAACATTGTAAATTGGAGTATGTGTGCGGAAAATAATGAAAAAAAAAAGAAACTTGCTGCTATCTAATCTTGTATGAACTAAAAATTTTCATATCATAACAGGCAGGCATATGTAATTCACGTGACATTAAGTGCCGGGGGGAAAGTAAGAATTTCTTTTCAGAAGATTTTGACAATAGAAATGTTAAAATTGCACAAAAAAAAAACTAGTCAAGCAAAAGATATTCACAGAAAATAATAACAAATTTTGTACAGACCTCAACAAAATTTATATCAGATTCAATGACAACAACACCAACAACTGCTCATTTATTTCCAGAATCTTTGAGAGATTTTGTCAAGAATTGTTTTTCTCTTTACACACTGACCCACAAATTATGCGATTGATTGTTGCTTAGCTCACAACAACAACAAATCCTTGTATGGCTATAATGCTAAGACCAGCCTTCACCGCATTGTAAAAGAACCCTTTCAAATCATGGTCAACGTCACCACCCGTGTTGCTGTAAAATCCCAAATAGCCAGTTCGAAAAAAAATTCCAAACACTACTTTACCAGTTTTCAAACGCATTTATTATTCTGCAGACATACTTATTTTTGGGTGTATATCTCGAGTACGCCTTACATACCACTGAGATGAAAAAAAAAACAAAAAAAAAATAAAGGCGTTTGACCACAAACTGTGTTTTATTGAATCATTGAAGTCTGTTACAAAGTAATATCTGAAGGCATGATTAACTGCCTGACGTTATACCGACTAACCGACTTACTTAAGTTGCAGTTGTTGCAACAGTGAAAATCTACCGCTTTGTCTTGATAGCGTTTGTCTGCGTCTGAGTCTATCTCTGTCACACAATATATAAACAGTGATATATCTATAGATTTGACATTTTTTATCTTTAGTTTGGCATTTGTTGTTTCTTTTTTGAAACAATATCTACAAGCGGTTTTTTTTAATTTTTGAACGCATTTAATTAGCTACTTCAACATTTTGATTGTTAACTAATGAAATAGCTGAGTGTAAAATATGCCAAATATAAAGTTATTGGCCATGTCATGTTTTGTAACTTGAGTCATAGACTTAGTGGAACACTAAAGAAAATAATTATTTAGTCGGTACAGAGGCATCTAAGCACAATCTATGCACTGCATCTTGCATGGAAACGCAAAATCATATTTTATAAGAATTATATTTAGAGCTTTCAGCAATAATCAAATCAACTAAGTTCTTTGCAGAACAAGCATAGCGAGCAAGACCTTAATTTAAGGTAAAAATTCATAACTCAGTCAAAAACAAACACTTTTCCAATATTATTGTAGAGAATTGAACAAATTACAAAAAAAAAAATTCAAAAACAAAATATATTTTTCACTCCAACATGGTTTTATAGAGCTCCAAACTGGCGGCAGAGAAAAAAAAGGGGCCTAGTGGTTGCAGCGCTGGAAGTCGCAAACATTGTCCGATCTATAAAAAAATTACTTTTTTTTAAATCTTAACAAAATTGGTTATCGTATGACTGGAGCTTTTTTTAAATTTTTGGTGATATTCCAAATTTGAAAGTGTGTTTTTTTGGAAAAAAATATTGACTTTAAAAATTCATAAAAAACCGAAAAAAAATTAAAAGATAGCGAACCAAGTTTAAAAAAATAAAAAAAAAATAAACCAAATTTCGCCAAAAAATGAACCCGCTAGTGCCGCAACCAGTAAGAAAAACATGGTTTCGAAAAAAACGCGTTCAAAGTTTGTGAACAAAGAAAGAAAAAAAAGGTGAAAAATAAAAATGCGCTCTCACTAATCCGTCTGTAACTTTTGAACCCGTAAGAATTTTTCCATGAAATGTTTTTTCTTAGAATTTTAAGAATATTTTAAATACAAAATTATAAAACTAATATAAATAATAATTCGATTTAAAAAAACGGCCAATGTCATGTCCCCCGTTAAGGTAAAATTCTCATGAAAATCGATCAAAAAACTCTATTCTTCTTTGGCATTTTCCGATAGCTTATGATGTGTAGAATATGTTCTAAAAAAATTCTAGCATAATAAACAAACTCATATTTTTAATAAATAACTCGAAAAAAGTTAATATCTTAAAACGCGCATTCTGAAAAATTATGTTTTTCAAACTGGTCTGAAACTTCTCAATATTTCTGGAAATTTTCGATGTTAGATTTATCTGATGAGAGTTGGTTACCTATAACCTGTATTTAGGTTATCCTTATCTAGAGAGAGCGAGAAGGCTACATTTAGATGGTATTAGAAATCGATTTAAAAAACAACCTGTGAGAAAGAGATGCCAGTTCACACGTATACACGAGTTTCGGTTAGTTTCTTCCCGAGGCTCTTCCTAGCATAACCGAAACTTTGTATGAAGAGGTAACCGGAATTTCAGTTAAGAGAAACCGTTTTTTATTAGTTAAATAACCGATACTCTTCTTGTAGGGTGGGAGATGGTTGCCATATGGGAATCTTTTTCAGCGTGACGTTCAACGGTTTATTAACACTTTCCATGTGAGTTAAATAATTATCAACAAACTCAAGGTGTTCGTTTGCTTTCTTCTATAAAAAAAACAAGGAAATCAACGTATTTTTGGACATCTTGTTGTGAACTTGTCCTTATATTCTTGTTAATTCGTAATCCTTTAAAAACTGTAAGAATATTTTTCACTTTACAGATTTCAACTTTGTGTTTGAGTTTTGCAGAGTGCGTTGAAGCGAGTGTGCGGTGTAAAGCCGTAGACATTTACTTATTTCCTTAGACTATTTTGTTTTAATATACAATTTCTGAGTTTTTAAAAAGGGTGGTTTTTTTCAATATAGATTACTCTATTGTCTGACAGTTGTTTTGACAGTTTAAAGTGACGTCTCTACTCAGTATTGCTTGGCCAAAAATCATGAATAGGTTAACTCCAGAATAACGCTTCCAAGTCGTGGAAATTTATTTTCAAAAACAGTGTTCAATTAAAATTGTTTATAAAGCACTTCGTTGATGGTCTGAGATCACCATAAAGAACGTAATTACCAAATTTCGGTCTACATTCCCCCCTTTGGATGCCAATCCACCGAGAAGAATGAGAAGAGTGCGTACAGAAGAAAATATTGCTGTCGTTGAGGCCAGTGTCGAAGAAAACGTCAATTTATCGATTCGTAGTCGTGCGCAAGAAGTTGGACTTTGTCCATCGACTTTATGGAAAATTTTTCGTAAGGATTTGGGCTTGATACCATACAAAATTCAATTTGTGCAACAATTAAAGCCACACGATCATCAAATGCGCCGTGAATTTAGTAATTGGTCGCTTAATCAATTAGACGAAGATCCGCTTTTTTACCGCAAAATTCTCTTCAGTGATGAGGCTCATTTTTGGTTGAATGGATATGTCAACAAGCAAAATTGCCGTATTTGGAGCATAGATAATCCAAAAGCCGTTCAAGAATTACCAATGCATTCCGATAAATGTAGTGTTTGGTGCGGTTTTTATGGGCTGGTGGAATCATCGACCCTTATTTCTTTAAAAATGAGGAAGTACGACTCGTAACCGTGAATGGATATCGATACAGAACCATGATCAATGAATTTTTGTTGCCAAATCTTCAAGATATGGATGTGGGCAAAATGTGGTTTCAACAGGATGGTGCCACTTGTCATACTGCGGGCGAAACAATCGACTTATTGAAAGAACATTTCAACGATAACATTATTTCGAGAAATGGACCGGTGAAGTGGCCTCCGCGTTCGTGTGATTTGACGCCACTTGATTATTATTTGTGGGGATACGTGAAGTCATTGGTTTATGTGGATAAACCAGCACCGACGCTTTGGCAACCAATACTCAACGTGTATTGCTGAAATACGCCCTCAAATGCTTGAAAATGTGGTCGAGAATTGGACATCTAGAATGACCTTTGTGCAAAATAGTCGTGGTGGTCATATGACCGAAATTATATTTAAATGTTAAATGCCAAGAAATTATCTATCAAATAAAATAGGTTAAGAATGGATATTTGGATAGGTTATAAGAAAAGCCGTTAAGAATGGATATTTCTAATTGTGTTCATGATTATCGATTAACGGGATAAATATAATAAAAATCATTACATAACAAAAATTAACCTTTGAACAACTCATTCACTAACCGACTCTCGAAAGATTCTTACATCGTTTTAATTACGATGAATTCGATGAAATCATTATCAGAAAAAATTGATCAGTTGAATGAACCAGTATACCAAAAACCTGAATTCAGTGCACGTTAACGTATTTAAACATAAATTATTGCACAATCGCGCCGCAAAATCAAGAGTTTGAACTGACATAAAACCATTGACTGCAGGAATATACTTTCTGATCTTTCATGGCTTTTGCTGGATTTTCAACATTTCAGCACCAGTCAATAGTAATTAAATTTAAGAAAATTTCTCCACTTTTATGCAACTGAAGAGTAAAACAAGATCAGTTTTTCAGCTGGTTAGACTGAAAAGACCCACGCAATTAAGGGCGGTACCGACCTGATCTCATATTTATGAAAACAACTAATGAAGACATGCCAATATTTTAACATCTGACAAAACAGAAACTAACTCCTCGGTAGCTGTAAGTGGATAGCAAAAAAAAAATACACATACACCAATGACAACTACAAGCAACCACTTTACAATAACTTGGCAACAAGTTGGAACAGTAATAAACCAGCGAACCGAACGTTCGAATAAATGCTTGAATGAATGAACAAACGTTGTGCGTGCTGACCCAATAATGGGTCGTATACAAGGCTAAAAATTATGAAAGCCGATTAAAAAAATAAAAATATATAAATTAAAAATGGTTAATCAACAGAGAATAATAATAGCAAGAAGCATGTTTGGCGAATGGCAGCCTAAGCCGTTTGGCTTTTTTTGCCGGTTTTCGTTTAATTTTTTAAACAGTTTTTTTTTATATGTTTTAGCCAAACAGCTGATATATGTTGCCAACAAGTTATAACTACCGGTCTTGCTGACGTAGACGAGTGCGTAAGCTTTATGCCAAACAATCGATCGATCGATCGATGCGAGGTCGCATGGCTTTTTAGCCGCCGTTGAAGCGGCCAGGCAATTTCAACCTGTTCGTCTGGCGGTGCAACGTTGTGTCTGCGTATTAAATACGTCACGTTCATGAAAATGCATTCTTGTGGTAATATATTTTGTAAGCAATTACCGCGTTTTAGAGGTGTGAAAAAAGCTTCCTCAAGTTCCAACACTTTAAAGCTTTGTTCAACGCCGCCGCGATCACTAAAAAGGTTGTTAAATAAAAATAAAAAAAAACTTGATTGAAATGTTTAAAATATAACAATCTTGGGCACGCTTGTGATAAAAAGCATCATTTG